>JAOVFP010000002.1:1387823-2775646 GCA_025738555.1 Cyathus striatus
TCAACATGCGAACACATCGTGGGACTGTTGATGGGCACTCTTCCTAGTCATCATCTTTAACAGTGAGCAAGTCTTTTCTTAAATTGTTAGCTCAGTTCTTGCTCTTTTTCTTTCAATCTTTTTGCATCACTTAATGTAAGTTGTTATACACATAGTAGACCATATTATATTAAGTAATAATGTAAATAAACTTATAAAAAATGCGAGTTACATTTTTATGTAATCCTTTATAATAATATGTTCCATGCTTTGTACAGTAGATTATGTGATTTGTTGGAAAAGTGTATTAATTGTGTGGGAAAGTAAGAGTGGAGGCATGGGAAACTATGAGCAGGAGGGCGGGAGATAATGAACAGAGGTCGGAATGATAAGCGAAAGCGTGGGAAAATTTGAGCGGGGATGCGGACAGCAGTGAACAATAGAAGCGGAGGTGTGGGAAGTAGAAGCAGAAAGTAATGAGCACCAGAAGTGAAAAGCGGAGGCGTGGGAAAATATGAGCGGGAGGGCGGGAAAGTGAAAGGAGGTCGGAATGATCAGCAAAAGCGTGGGAAATGTTGAGGGGGGATGCAGATAGCAGTGAACAGCAGAAGCGGAGGCGTGAGAAATAGAAGTGGACAGCAGTGAGCATCAGAAGTGAAAAGCGGAGGCGTGGGAACTTATGAGCGGGAGGGCGGGAATGATGAAATGTGCGGAAAATTGTGAGCAGATTAGAGGAGAAGCGAAGGCGTGGGAAATCATGAGTGGGAGGGCGAGATAGTATGAGTAGAGATCAGAATGATCGCGGAAGCGTGGGAAATTATGAGCGGAGGTGCGGCGACAATGAGCAGAGCGTGGTAATCAGTGAGCATGAAAGTATATAGGCGCGATATGTTAAGCGGAAGCGTGGGAAATTATGAGCGGAGGTGCGGGCAACAATGAGAATGTACAATTAATAGGAAATGAATAAACATTAAATTATAAGCGTGGGAAACAGCGAGCGGGGGGGCGGGAAACAACACAAACTACTGTATAATTATTGTAAGGTATTCATTATACAACTTGCTTATTTTTCGAGTAAAAGTTAAGTTCCCTTGAGTAAAGTTAAGTTTCTCGCTTATTTTTTTGAGTGAAAGTTAAGTTCCATCGAGTCGAGTTGAGTTCCTCGCTTATTTTTTTTCGAGTAAAAGTTAAGTTCCATCGAGTTCCTCGCTTAAGCTAAATTCGAGTGTCAGTCGAGTTACCATCGAGTTACCTTCGAGTGGTAAATGACAACTCAACTCCACTCGAATTTGAGTCGAGTTCCATTTGAGTTCCAGTTGAGTTCCAGTTAAGTTCCTACTTTAAGTTCCTCAAATTCCATTACAAAAAACCCATACTTTATTATCATGCTCATTGTTGTCGTGATCCCTTAGCTCGTTGTTTCCCACGCCCAGCCCCTGCCGCCAAGGATGTGTAAAAATAGCGCCATCACATCATCCATCAAATTCCCGATAACTCCACTTGCTTCTGATGCATTGATGGTGATCGCGTCGCACTTCCATCATCATGCTCAACAATGAGCACATATTTTGTGTATTCTTCTCTCTGTTTTTGGATTCTTCCTGTGATTTATTTTTTACAATATGAAGTTAGTTATTTTGTATGTAATATAACATCTTGGTTGCATTAACATGGTGTACTGTACTTACAGAAAATATAACATGAATAATAATAATTTCAGCTTTTCATACTATTTCATGGGTAATTTAGCTGTATTGTCGATGTATTTAATATACATTTGTATTCACAAAAAAATTGGGAGGAATAGCCCATGAACTCGACTAGAAATGAAAAAAAATGGGTGCTCATTGTTTATGACGATGACGAGGCACATGAATGCGATCAAACGCGCCGCGGAAAACAACGTGCGGCACTCATTGATTAATTTGATGGAGGCAGAGGCATCAGATCAAATTAATGATCGACATTCAGGGGCGTGGGAAATAATGAGCGCGGAGGCGAACATTAATCTAGCAATCCATAGCAGTATTGGAATCTCTGTCATATACCATACAATTTATATTTTTCGAGTTACAGGTAAGTTCCAAAGTCGAGTTCCAGTCGAGTTCCAGCCGAGTTCCATTCGAGTTACCGGGAACTCGAAAAGTTGACGGCCCATTAGAAGAAAGGATATATACGACAGGGCTGGAGGACGTACTCGAGGCGATCTGAGGACTTCCACTACCCCTCTACCTAGAACCATCCACATCCATAGTCCTTTGGAGATTGTTTGAAACATGCAACGTTCGCGACTCCGTCATAAGAAGACTTAAGACGAGGGTAATATCTAGATTTGGTATATCTGATCATTACAGTGACCACTCCTGTTGGTATCCAGTTGTCAGGATGAACGGGAGGCGAAGAGAAGTAGGGGACGTACGGGGCTGTTGAGGGTTGTTGGACATAACAGGCACAATGGTGTGCGCATGTGGAGTGATTAGCTCTTTGCACTTCTCAACCGATGAGGTGAGCTGTCTTCAGTGATTCGTGAGTGTGGTTCGTAACGCGCGGTGGCTTGCATTGAACGTTCTTAAGGCAATACTTATCGAGCCCGTGCCGGGCCGGACACATGTTTGCCTACAGCCCATGTCGTAAACAAAAACGTAATGTGCCGTGGCCCAGCGTCGCCCAGGCCCTGACCTTATTGCACCTGCGTCCTTCTTTCCAAGCCCTACACACCTTAGCTAGGTCTACTCTTTCACTTGATATCTTGCCTAGTCTTCGTTCAAGCATCAAATACATTGCTTTCAATAGGACACTACCATCCCCTCAAACTAAAGCCGGAATGGCGACGACAGCTTGCCGTGGCGGCGTGGCCTACACCAACGATCATTGTATCTATCATAGAGTGGGTGAGTCACTGTTGTCCTTCTCTAACTGGTGTTGGGTGATGTTCTGATGAAAATCATCATCTAGAAATTCTACATGACATTCGTTGAAAACCCCCTAGCTACACGGCGTGTCATGACATATGCTGGAAGTACTCACTGCCTGAGGGGCTAGGAATATGGATCCTTTTCAGAGGAAGGATGACGAAAGGCTCTCAAACCAACTCAAGTACGTCCTTGGGCTCTCCTTCTCTACGTACTCTTCTCTTAACCGTTCATATTGCCAGTTCGCTGTGCCGCATCTCCTTCCCCGGCACCTCCCTCGAAACGCTCTCCTATTGCGTAAACACCGCCTACGCCGTGCAACACCACTCCCCTGTCCTCGCCTACAGCCAGGACACCTCCCTCTCAATTTTACATATGTCAACTACTCGGCGTATTGGTCACACTGGGATCACTCAAGCGCATCTGGTGAACCCTCATGGTGCTTACGCGCTCCAATTTCCAGGATTTATTGGGCGCTCACTTTGAGGTTACCCTATACATCCGGTACCGTCAATCTGGTACTTTGGTTCAGCTGTGGGAATTTTGGGAGCGGGAACGGGACGATGGGTGAGGAGGAATTGAGAGCAACGGAGCGTTTCTTGTACGCTCCTGGAAGGTAGAGGTTCAATGAAGTCTTATGGTGTCTACAGTGCGGATGAAGTTCAGTGCCAGGATGTGCATGTGGGACAGGGTTATATAAATGGCGATTCAAGTAGATGAGGGGAGCCAGGACCAGTGAGCGGGGGGGTCTCGTGCTGGCTCAATCTTTTCTTCAATTCCCTGGAGGGAATTTTCACTGGGCCTGAGCTGTCCGTCTTTGCGGTTCGAGTATACTTAGTGCTTGGAGTCCGCAGCACGCTTGTTTGCCATTACAACGGAGGCAAAAGACTGTTTAGCTGGTCTCTCGCATTTGGATTAACGCCCGCTGGCGTTTTGGGAAATGGAGAGGGATGTAATCCGGAGGGATTGGGATTGGGATGGCTGGGGGGAGGGGGGAAATTTGTTGGGCTACGGAGTGTGTCATGTACGAAGAAGGTAAGCTACGCTCTTTTGTTTCGATTGTGTTGGATAAGCTGACGATGTCGTTGGTTAGTCTGATGCTGAGTCCTTTTAATAGTGTGGGCACTGGGCCGAGGGGAAGGGCCGAGGATGGGAGCAAAGCTCTTGCTGTAGATGAGAAAGGTCGTAGGAGACATAATCAGAATGATCAGGATGGATACGTTTTCGGGGCAACGGTGTGTACCGAATTCGCCTAGTCAGTCGCTTGTTGTGTGGTAGAGGAAGCTGACGGTTATACTTCTTTCATAGTCCTTATATATTGATCAACTAGGTGCTATATTGCATTAGCGCTTGCACTCGATTGGATCGGTGTGGGTGAATTTCCAAAGTTGCGGGCTGCTCGAGGTCTCTTCGACCGGTTGTCCATTTC
This sequence comes from Cyathus striatus, assembly GCA_025738555.1. Lineage (NCBI taxonomy): Eukaryota > Fungi > Basidiomycota > Agaricomycetes > Agaricales > Nidulariaceae > Cyathus > Cyathus striatus. Next base: position 1,392,144 of record JAOVFP010000002.1, read on the forward strand.
CTAGCATTGTGCTAGACCCCGCAGGCTCACATGTCCTCTATACGATCTCTCGCGCTACTCAGTTACTCTCCGTTCTACTCGCTGGCGTCGATGGATCTCTATTACTTTCTCCCACTTCATATGATGCTTAAACTTACAACAAATTCTCTGCTACTCGAACCAAATTGTCCTTCGCGTCGCTGGCTTCACCCAGGTTGTACATCATGTACACCCTGTGTATACAGATTTCAATGATCTTAACACGCCCTCGTGTTCTCTCTTCATTCCCTGCATATCGACGTAGTGTGGTGCGCTAGTCCGTGCTTAGAAATGACGTTCGGTTCTATATAGCAAAGCACTTTATCGCAAAGTAACTTATCGTACCAATAGTCCAGTGGCATCGCGGAATTCGTTATCCCACAAGCATCCTCACCCCGCTGGTTCCCTTGACTATCGGCTATTGAGCCCTGGCCACTGAGTGGACTATTAATCGGTTACCTTTACTCACATAAGTATTATCGATCGGTGTTCGAGTCAATTGACCTCGGGCTTCACTGGGTGGGACAGCCATGAGAGGATGTTGTGAGTAGTGATGAAGATAAGGAGGATGGATGCACTTAGGCAGCATTCGGAGCAGTCTTGATGGAGAATAGTCCAGCCAACCTACTAGTATAGGCCGTGTAATGGCCTCCATTTCATATTCTCATGGCAAATGTAAATAGTGTATGCAGAAGAACTTCGCTCTCGATCATAAAAGGCTGGACGTTGAGCAATCCGACGTGGAGGATAGACCGTGAAAAAATTCGATATAACATCAGAGCGCATAGAGAAGCATTATATGCATAGACGTCTAGTAGTAATAAGCACGGTGCGTGGAATAGAGCTGGGTCGCAGCATATGACAGCGAAGCTTAAAAGTGTTGAATTACATCGTACCGAGAGCTAGAGGGCGTATCGAGGTTATCAGAGCCTCCATGTTGCGCGTATGGCATAAAGACAGGTGTATCATGTTGCATGAAGACGGCACCTCGACGGTATGAAAGCAAGCGCGTCGACCTAGAACGATATAAGTATATGCGAGATGCGAGGCTGTATGGAATAGGAATGCTCAACGAAGCTAGTTTGTCTACAGCGATAACCAAATCAAACAATGTCTATGTAGACTTGAGATAGCAAACCTGTTAGAACTCAGCTTCTACCAACATAGGCCAACGACATTTCACATACCTTCTTCCTCTTACACTACCCCGAATGACGCCTAGCAAGGCACACATCCCAATCTTCCCCATACCATCCCCTCATCGCCATTCAGAGTCGTTCTTAGGTTGCCGCTCGACAACTCAGGAGCTTTATACCTCATATACCCCCTTCTTCGCCATCTTACACGTCTACACCACTATCGACTCGGTGAGACGCATCGGTACTATCAAATCCTCCAAATCAGATCTAGAGACGAACGAACAGCCTCATCAGCTCATCCGCAAAAAGCAACGGAATGAACGCGTACCCTCTTCCTCCCAGTCTGCCACGTAACAGGTGTAGGTACACTCCATACCCAGATGAATTTATCCACCTCACTCTCATCATGCTTACCCTCTATGCCCCCCTCCCCGTACCCGAAGAGTAGCAGCTGAACCCAAGTACGAGATCGCGAAAGTTGCGCCTAGGAAGCCGCCTTTGGCTACTGCTGCAGCGGAAAACAAGTTACAACTACGCTATGCTCTCCAAGCCAACAACTGTGCTAGAATTGTGGTGATGGACAGAATGTTCGCATGTCAAGCGGGATCGCTGGTTCCGAATGATTTGAGGCAGTATCGACGTAAGCCCGAAGGAAGACTGAAAGGTTAAAGCGTCGAGGGGCTAGCAAATGAGCAGCCTCAGCGAGACCAATATGCCAAATAGAGTCTGGTTATGCTGAAGAAAGGAAAGGCCCGGGAAGCGGTACATGGGAGTGTTCTGACGGAAGTACTAAGAGGAAGAGGCAGCGTGAGGATGAGACGCGGAGGACTGGATTGAGTGAAGGGTTTAGCTTGAGGATGGTTCAATGACGTACTTTGGTGGATGATTTGAGGAGCTTTCATCGATCCATCATTCAAATATTCATCCCGCAAGGACCACCACTGCTTCAAGATCTTCGGACAGAGAACCCTTCGAACAGGCGTTATGCTCGCTTTGGTTTGAGGAGAATTCCGATCTCCTGCGAGGGGCGGGTTTGACGATATCTTTTGGCGAGGGCAGGGAATCAAATTCAAACGTTGTTTCAAGGAGAGAGCTAGACGTCGACAGGTCATGAAGTCTGGACCAGACTCGAATCAGTCCACGACGCGCCACATTGTTGACAGTGTAGACTGATGGCAAACAATTATTTGGCACGGCACGGGATCGGCTCACCAAGTTGTCCCTGGGCCCTTGCCAACTTCGAGCCATCACAACCCCAGCTACCGTAATATTTAGTTGGGGCACCCCTTGGTGTCGCCTACTATACATCCTCACCAATAACATACACACTTTTATCTTCTCTCAGTTCATCGCTAGATTCGCTACTCACGACGCTGAATCGTGCTAGGTCTCCTTAGCCTCCTTTCAACTTGTACTAAACTGTTCATATCGCTGGATCTGTTACGCAGCGTCGCTAATTGTGCTTCCTTGGTGGGGTACAGCCTCTGATAGTCTCAATGCACTATTGTCACTGTTCTCCCTCCCCCCCCTCTCTATTCTCTGCTTATCGACCTTCTCGCGGTGTGATTGTCCTGGCTAAAATCTCCAATAATCTAGCCTTATACATAGCATAACATAGCAAATGGAACTCATATACGCAGCCTCTGTACCGCAATATTCAATAATGTAGAACTTTTGAGATGAGTATTTTGAACTGGTGTTCTATTAGGAATGCGTGCTGAGCGCTAGGACATGTTCTTCTCTTGTGCTGAAACTTTCCGATATCGGATTTCAGCGGAATCATCACTGCTATTGGGTGTCTGTTGCAATGTTCATGTTCCATCTGTCCACGATCTGTACTGCCGGCTATCTCTGTTATCTTAATTTTGGAATGTTATTTGAACGCTCTTCTATCATGTTCTTAATGCTAAGGAAGAAATCTCCGTCCAAGCACCTAGCGATATACTTAAGATGATCAGCACGAAAACCATCCGAATACTACTCCGACAAAAGTTCAAGGTTTTCGAACTCGGAACCAGTATAACGCTAGCTTCAGTGGTAACTAGGTCTTATTACAGACCATTCAATCGGCTAGGAAGATATGTGAATTTTATAAGATTGCTGTGAAGTCAGGCTATGCCCCCTGTGTATCAAGATATTTATATATATATATATATACTTACACTTCTCACCGTAATAGGTAGTGGTGTGACTGTGCGTATCAAGATGCTGAAGGTGAAGTGTCATCATATAATAGTACATGTACCAGTAACAACACAAACTCACCCCACCACCCTCCCACTTGCTTTCGTCTTGACAGTTCTGACCCAGTGTTGTGTGATCAACTCCAACGCCGCGTTCCCTACAACTGAATATTTGAAAACACACCTTGCCGAAATGTTTTATAAAGCTAAGAACATCGTGATACAGAGTGGTGCAACGTTCATTGATATGGGTAAGCAATGTTGTAAGTTGACCTTATTTATGCATTTAAGTAAAATCTATTATTCACTACATTTATCTTAGATGTCAAGAAGGTCTACTATCGAAGGTCTTCGCATGATAACTTCAACACATTTCATCAGGATAACTCTCAAAATCTATCGAACTGTGATGTAAGTTATGTATAATCCACTTTTGACTACACACATTCTTATCCCTTCGTACTTCAAGTATAAACAAATTAAAAAGGGGGATATTAACGTAATTGAATGCATCAATGGGCCTGTACAGAAGGGAAACCTCTACAATGACTTCATAGTTGAAGTTTCAGGGGAGAACAAGAGGAAAATGGCACGGATCTATCATGGACGGCACGGCTATACGGTGAGTTAATAAAATACCTTTTGATCTCAGATTACAATACTTATTTGATATTGAAGCAACTGAAGAAGGAGTTAGAAATGTTGTCTAAAATGTGGTAAGCAAATGATAGTCAAAGTTTCTGGAAACTGGATGGTTGACATCTAGAATATAAGGCCCCATCCCAGTATTCCTCAAGTGTTTGGAATATATAAATCAAACGATACAATTGGTTTGGTATTTCATGGCGATGGTACTAGAACTACGATTTCAGATGCTAGCTTGACATCTGACTATAATATAGGAACATATCAAAGACGTTCAGAATATATGCAGTCTCTGCGGCCTTTGCAGCGTGCTGCCTTCTGTATCCAATATGTAAGTCCATAATTATAAGTATGAGAACCATCTGAGATAGTCATAACTAGGTGTCACATTATATTGTGAGCTAATCTTTACTCGCATTATTTTCAAGCTCATGGCAGTTATCTGCAGGATACCTTGGAATATTTATGCCAACACATTCAATCACTTCGCACCCAGCTTACTAGAAATGAAAGTACTCCCATTGAAGAGCTAGGTTGGTCAAGGGATCAAGTAGAACTACCTGCTCATCAGGGTTTGTTAGACTTTTATGTTGATTCACATGGTACCCTTAAATCCGTTGTGTTGGTAAGCAGCTGTTATACACTACTGAATGTTTTTCTTACTGCACCATAGATTTATTATACTAGTTGCTCTTATTATTATCCCTTGGCGATCTGGAATGCACGGAGGCCGCCACCAAAACTTCCTAAGAGTTCATTTAAATTGATTCAGTCAATTCTCAGCCAGAATAGTATCATCATCTCACAACCTCATGTTAGTATGGCACAAGTGATATCTGAATTCCACCATGCATTTCTCTCGGTAATTCAGACGCAATCTATATTTAGCAGCCAGAAAATTGAATGTTATCTTGGGCATCCTGTTATACTACATTGGCCCAATTTTCATTACATATCTGGTCATGTCGAGGCCATTCAACGAAAATTTGACAGCAGCCCACGGCTCTACTCTGTCAACTTATTTTACATGGAAACATCACGTGTAAATCAGCTTACATGGTAAGGACAAGACATTAGGTATTCACCCATTTCTAACTAGCTATCCTACTAGCTTCAAGTTAATACCCAGTGCTGTAGCCACAGCGAACTTCAAAAATGCAGATCACTACGAGAATATATCAATTAGAGGAAATTTCCATATCTCCGAAGACACTTATCATAATTGGCCTTACGAAGCATCACAAATACTAGAAAACCATGCATTTATTTGTGATATAAATGGTAGTAAAAAATTAGGTATAGGTAATAAGTTATTTGATATATATATTCAACAAACATTTCTGAAGCTCTGAGCTATTGTCCTACAGTATCCAGTGTGGAAATTTACATTGGAATTACTATATTTTTTTCTGCAATCATGCGCTACATGGAAAGCAATAAAGATGCAGAATTTTATTTATTTATTTCTGACCCAGGGATTGACCCTGTAGATGGACGGGTTTTGGAGCCACATATCTTTTGGTCGTTGGAAAGCTCAGGAGCCAAGCCGCTAACAGAATTTTCTGCTGCTTTGATAGGGCTCTCTACTTGTGCAAATGTAACCATGATACCAGTGGTAGACTACTGGGATAATTTTTACTATGTGGCCCTCCATGATCTTTACAAAATGTGTGGGTTAACGACATCTGATGTCTCGAGACACATTGGACAATCTGAACTTAAATCCAGTAAACAAGGTATTTGAATCAATTATTTCTTCATGCTCATATCAAAATTTACAACCAAATGTACTAGCACAACAAAAAAATCATTTTCTTACATAGAAGATAAAGGCATAGAATATTTTAAAACAGGCCACGAAAATATGAAACATAGAGAACGGCCGCTCTACCCCTTTATTGGAGAACGGACTAGTTCTTCTATAGAGAGTATCGTGAAAATTTTACGGGATGAGGAAAGATACTGCCTTCGTGGAATGTTACCAAACATTTCATCCCTGTCTTGGATTGGAATTACAACATTGGAAGATGGATTTTCAGTACTAGGAACAGTATATGACACAAGAGAGCGAAGAAGCTGTTGCAACAAAATTTATGAAGCAGGATTATCTCACGGTGCTGACAAGGACGAATGGGAAGAGATTTCATATGCGGACATCGATGGTGGTGGCTCGGATACTGGTCATTTCAAAGAACTGTCTGAGAGCTCTGTTGCTTCATTTGATAACTAAATTTTGCTTAGTACCTTCTTAGTACTTACTGAACTTCAGTGTAACCTACATTTTCTTCTATATTTTACATTTCGATTTCTTTGTTATTTATGCAGTTCTGGATCGAGGAATTTAACTGTCCAGCAGAGAGCGAGTACTATGCCAAGTATTGGATATGCACGTGTGCAGTGTGATACGTGATGGATGTTCCGAGATCACTAAAAACCAACTACCGACTTCTTTAAACCCATCACAATTCAAGACTTCCGCGTGTCTCTGATTCCCTTTTTCTATAGTACATACTCTTCCTATGCGCCTTCCTTCTGACTCCCGGAGTCCCACAACGTTGGTACGCTTCACTTGTCCCTTCCCTTCCCTTCAGACTACTTATCTTGTCTGCTCAGAACCGTGGACAGTGTATCACGAATATTTAGTGGGTACCATAAGAAGTTTTGGATCATCATTAGTTGTAGGTGACGAGCTTGCACGTTACTAATATGTAAGGCGAAGCAACAGTGTAGAGTCCGCGTCGGGCCGCCTGCCGGACACATATTCCCACTAACTTTAGTTAGTAGGGTTAAGTATGGGGTCGAGTTCGAAAACTTTTTGGCAGTAATATTGGATGCCGATGCTCAGAAGGGTCGACCACGTTTCCTCGGCATTCTCCTTGCTGCAGCTTTGTTCGTCCCATTCAGGTGACTTCTGCATACTTATCTTCGAATTTCAATGCACGGAAGTATTTCAGTCAATGGTGGAATGGTGCTGTAGTGATTAAGTATGTCGAACTTCTCCTTATTCTACCATCACATTTCTACGTTTAATTTCAATTAGTTTAGGTGTTTTATATTAGAGCCTGAGTTCGTCCAGTAGTTAGTGGGCTCTGTCGGCGATAGCCGGCTATAGGTATTATTTGCCAACAGCCGATGTTGTAAGCAAAGTTGTGCGTCCATCGTCGCGTGATGCAGTATCAGCTTGTCGTCCACGTCGAACCAGCTCTTCGTCAAGCGCTCTCATTTCAGAATGCATCCTAGGAACTTGATGTGACACGCGTGCCAAGAATACTCAAGAGACACTTACCATGTTACCATACCAGCGGATAGGTGACCTAAGTATCTTAAGGTGCGTGTGTATCCTCCTTCAATTGGTTCTGGCGAACATGCTATTGACCACCGTCGTTTACTCTATCACACTACCCTCATCCAAAGCTTTCTTATAGCGGAGTCACGGATGTCATTCGCCCAAAGCACTCTCAAAGGCCTAGGGATGGTTCTGGGTAGACGGGTAGTGGAAGTCCTTAGATCGCCCTGAGTATGTCTTTTAGCATCGCCATTTCTATCCTTCAAGCTACTAACCGCTCACATAGGCTATCGATCCATCCTGTGCGCCCTCTCAACGTTCAACTCTGGTCCTCTCCCTCCCTACACTCCCTTTCCGCTCACACCTGAATACACGGCCCAACACCACCCCCCCTTTTCTCATATGACAGAAACACCTTCCTATCCATCCAAGGCATGCTCATCGATCTTCACCCACTTTATTGTCCGCCACACACCCGTCTTCCTCCACATCACAAACAACATGAACTGGAGACAATCTAGATCTGCTCCGCGTAGTAATCCATCTGGGACAGCTCACGCTCTCTCACTCAGTACCCACTCGTGCAGCTTACAAAACTTCAAGCTCTTAGTCTCCTTCCCGAGATCACGTCAAAATCGCTCTAGATCATTCGAATCGATGGCCCCTATCAGCAGAGCGACTTTCGGCCTCCGTGGTTCGAGCTCATTGCGTGAGGTGCGCAGCGCATTTGTTTACCACCGCAACGGAATTGAAAGGCCTCCTACTCAGCGGCGGGGCAAATTTCGAATTGGCATTGACGCTCAACCCAGTACCTGGGGTGTAGCTATGGGTGTTCGGGAAGATACACGGATGAGAGTCGAAGGGAGATAGGGATAGGAATGGGGAGCGAGCACCCGTTGTGTACGTTTGTCGGGCTACCGAGATTGCCTAGTATGTCGGTTTCGTGGCAGAGGATGACGGTACGTTCTCGTTGTTGGTTTGTTGTATCAAATGCGCTGACGTGGTTGTTTGTCAGTCTTTAGATGTCGTATAGTAGGTCAGATAGTACCGACCCTACGCCTCCATGCGCAATCGACTATGCGCACTGCCAGAGCATGTGCATGTGATATGAGGTCATGTACACGAGCATTTGAGCGGGGAAAGAGCAAGGGAAGGGGGTATGCCGTATGATGCTCTTGTTGGGCTCCTCAGAACAACACCTCTGAGCATGTTAGTGTTGGCTAGTTCATCGGATGCAACTCCATCTTTCTGCTGGGGGTGGGACGGTAGTGCGAGGACGGCATGTGATATGTGATACGGAGGGGAATGGATTCGCTTTCCGGGAAACGTAAGGGGTGGTCGTGGCGGAAAAGGTTCGTGGGCTATTGTTTCTCTATAATGCACGAAGCTAACTTTTTATTTTCTAGTCTCTAGGGGTGGATTATCTAGGTGTCGTGGCACTCGAGCTCTTACGGCCGAACGACGTCACGGTGGATGCACTTTAGTTGGCTATTCCTGTTACAAGCCCAACGCCATCCATCATCGTATTCATGTCTTGCTCGCAGCAGAGTCTCAAGTCTTCATCAATCTCTATACTTCCCCTTGTTCGCCGCTTTTTGACTAAGTATATACATCTCGTGCCGTCGTGCCATCCCTAACTGGCGAATTATGCATCTCAGCTTCGTACGCAGGTCTATACGCTGCTTACTTGCCGGTGAATGTATAAGAATTTAACGTACCCCGAGTGTGCGCATCCGAAACATCGGATCGCTTTATGCTCAGATACTGTCAGTGAACGTCCAGCTCTAGCATACGTACTCTAGCCGGCTTTCTTATGCTCCACGGTGTCCACCCAGCTTGTATTACTCAGGCTTAGCGTTCAACTAGAGTCCGTGCTGAGTACTTGATCTTGGTCATTTGTTTTGTTGCTTCGGATCGCAGTCTTCTTTTACTATTATGATATTCAGGTTATATTTTTTAGTTCTATATAAGTATTCCCTGTCTCCACTCATGAGAAATAAGTGCTCCTCTTTATTAACCTTATCGTGAGGATCAACATTCACATTATCCAAATGAAGTTAGGCCGTCCAAAACAACAAGACCGGGTGCAATCGAACTCTGGCTCATAATAATATTTGGCCGAGTACCGATATAATACCCCCTGAATCTAAGCTTGAAGCCACCCAGCCTATCGGCCGTGTAACAATCTCTATTTCGCACTCTCATCACAAACATAGGTAGTGTAGGCAAAAGAGCTTCGTTGTCGATGGTAAAAGGCTGGACATCGAGCAATCCGGTGCTGTGGATAAACCGCGAACAGCGTAGATAAAAGATTAGAGCACGTGGAGGAGCATTACACGCATAGACATGAGTACCAAGCACTATAACTGAGTTGTAGCGTATGGCAGCGAGGCGTAGAAGTGGTGGATTAGGTCAGTAATCGAAGCCACCATGTTGCGCATATGATATAACGGCAATGTACGATGGGCGAAGTTACATGAACCCGGCCACACGATCGGGAGCCTTGACGGTATCACAGCAGGTGCGTTGACAGAACGACATCGTTAGCACACGCGAGATGCGAAGCTGTATGAACTAGGAATGCTCAACGAAGCAAGTTCATCTACCATGATAATCGTACAACTTCCAGAGATAGGGTACTAAGCCATCAAGCCAAACGATGCCTAGAGTCGACAGAGAAAACCTGTTAGCTGATACCACAATAGGCCAACGACATACAACATACCTTCTTCCGCCTAGACGGCCTTCAATGCTGCCTAGCAAGCATATACAACCTATTCCCCTCGAACACCTACCAACAACATCCTGTTGTAGTAGCTATTCAGCTTCCAGATAGTAGCCCAGTGCTGCATCCGAAGAACTTTATGACAGCGGCAGGCTCAGACGCATCGTTCTGAGGTCGCCGCTTGGCAGCAAGAGCTTCATACCGCATACCCCCTTCCCTCTCAGCTCGGTGAGCAGCGTCGGTACTATCAAATCGTCGAAATCGCATCTAGAGATGAACGAAAAGCCTTGTCAGCTCATCCGCGAAAAGCAGAAGCAAAAGAAACGTAACTCCTTCCTGCCAGTCTGCCATGTAACAGGCGTACTAGGTACGCTTCGTACCCTAACGAATTCATCCATATTCACCCCCCCATGCTTACCCCCCTTTGCCCTTCTCCCCGTACCCGAAGAGTCCTTCCCTGGAACGCAAGCACCAGATTGAGTGCCAATGGCAATCCGAAAGCTGCGCCTAGGAAGCTGTCCCGGCCTCCATTGCAGGATAAACAATTGCGCTACGCTCTCCAAGCACCGTGTTAGAACTATCATGATGGACGTAATGTTCGCATGTCGAGCAGGGTCGCTGTTTCTGGATGATTTGGGGCAGTATCGACGTAAGTCCCAGAGGAAGACTGAAAGGTTGAAGCATCTAGGTGCCAACAAACGAGCGTAGGCAGTCCCAGCGAGGTCAATATGCCAAAAAAGAGTCCGGTGATGCTGAGCAGAGGGAAAGGCCTTTGACGGAAGTGCTGGGAGGATGACACAAGGAGGACTTGATTGAGTGAAGAGATTAGCTGGTTAGTGATTCGAGGATGGTTCAACGACGTACTTTGGTAGACGATTTGAGATACCTTCGCTATTCATCGACATCCTGCAAGAACCACCACTGTCTCAAGACCTTTGGACAGGGGCACTTCAGATGGGCACCGTTTGTGTTTCAACCAGAGTTGTGTATGTTATCGACGTCATTCTGGCTATAGTTTTAGGGGACGGTCATGAAAGGAGTGGGTTTGACGATGGGTGTTGGAGGGGGCCGACCAGGTAGCATATCAAAGAAAGCGTAAGTACTAGTAAGGCTTCGAATTAGGAGAGAGTCGAGAGTCGAGACGCGATCAGTCCGATGCGTTACGTTGTTTACAATGTAGGCTGTTAGCAAATACTATTACGGCCCGGAAAGGGCTCGGCTCAACTTGCCCACGGGACACTGCCACTCTGCTGCCACTTGAAGTTCGAACCACCAAGCAACCACCAAGTCAGACTCCAAACCATTCGCTTTCCTCGCCCACCAAGTGTCATGTCCATCGTTAACATCGACATCCTAAGTTCTCCTGTTGGTTCTAACAAACGCCGTATCTTTTGTTTAAGCACCCTATTGAAGGGCTTGCCATCACCTTGAGGGATTGGCGACCGAATATCGATGTGAACGAAACCAGAAGAAGGTACGTGTTACTAAGTTTTTGTCCCTTATTATGTGGAAAAGAGCTAATGACAACCCTAGATAACTCTCTCGATATGGCTTATTTCTGGTTTCAGAAACTGGGTATTCAGCCAATGAAGCACAGTTCTGCTTGCGAGCATTTAGGATATACGAAATTGACCAAGATTCGAGCGGGAGTTGGGATTCAGGACGCGATGAGCACTTGCTAGCCAACCGAGACGGTGGAACGTCAAGTAGCAGTTTAACGGGTGCTGACAAGATCGAACAGGATGTACATCTGGAGACGATATACCTGACTGGTCATGCTGCATTCTGGGGCTGGAGAGAGGGACGATGAAGAGTGAGTAGGAATCGGGAGGATTGGTATGAATGTCGTTTCGGGGAAGTGTAATGTAGCGAGTATACTAGTTGCGTTAGGTCAGGGAACTAGGGAGGAAGAAGGTATGTTGGGTGTCGTCCGTTGTGTGTTGAAGAAGCTGATATCTCTGCTCCACATAGCCTTCGTATACGGCCTCACTAGGTACTGTAGTGCCTCTTCCAGTCGGATGGAAGGGTGTGGGGGGTTGGAGGTGCCCCTTGGTGTCGCTTACCATACGTCCTCACCAATGGCTTCATACGCACTTTCGTATTCTCTCCGTTCATCGCCACTCACGACGCTGAATCGTACTTACAGGCTCTGATAGTTTCAATATGCTGTTTTCACCCTCGCCTCTCTGTTCTCTGATTATCGACCTTCTCGATCTGTGATTATCCTGACTATAATCTTTGATAATCCAGCTCTATACATAACACGGCATAGCAAAAGTAACTCATATACACAGCCTCTGTACCGCAATGTTCAATCATGTGGAAAATTTTACATCGATTCAAGAGAAACCTTTCGAACTGGTGTTCTATTAGGACTGCATGCTGAGCGCTGGGACGTGTTCTTCTCTCGCGTTGTTTCTGATATCAGATTGCTGTGAAGTCAAGCTATGCCCCTTGAGTGTCAAGATATTTTTTTATATATACTTACGCTTCTCACTGTAATAGGTAGTGGTGTGACTGTGAGCATCAAGACACTGAAGCTAAAGAGTCACCATATAATAGCACATGTACCGGTAACAACACGAACTCACCCCACCACCCTCCCACTTGCTTTTGTCTTGTCAGTTCTAACTCAGTGTTGCGCAATCACCTTCAATGCTGCTTTCTCGATAATTGAATATTGGAAAATACATCTTGCCGAAATGTTTGATTCAGCTAAGAACTTCGTGATACAGAGCGGTGCAACATTCATTGATATGGGTAGGCAATGTTGTAAGTTAACCTTATTTATGTGTTTGAGTAGAAACCTATTATTCACTACATTTATTCTAGATGTCAAGAAGGTCTACTATCCAAGGTTTTCGTGTGGTATCTTCAACACATTTCATCAGGATAACTCTCAAATTCTATCGAACCGTGATGTAAGTTATGTATAATCCACTTGTGACTACACCCATTCTCATCCCTTCATACTTCAAGTATAAACAAATTAGAAAGGGGGATATTAACATACTTGAGTGCATCAATGAGCCTGTATGGAAAGGAAACCTCTACGATGACTTCATAGTTGAAGTTTCAGGGGAGAACAAGAGGAAAGTGGCACGGATCTATAATGGACGGCGCGGCCATGCGGTGAGTTAATAAAATACTTTTTAATCTCGCATAACGATACTTATATGGTATTGAAGCAACTGAAGAAGGAATTAGAGATGTTGTCCAAAATGTGGTAAGCAAATGATAGTCAAAATTTCTGGAGACTGGATGTTTGATGTCTATAATATAAGGCCACATCCCAGTATTCCTCAAGTGTTTGGAATATATAAATCAAACGATACAATTGGTTTGGTATTTCACGATGATGGTACAAGAACTACGATTTCAGATGCTAGCTTGACATCTGACCATAATATAGGAACATACAAAAGACATTCAGAATATATGCAGTCTCTGCAACCTTTGCAGCGTGCTGCCTTTTGTATCCTATATGTAAGCCTGCAATTATAAGTATGAAAACCCTCTGAGATAGCTATAATTAGGTGTCACATTATATTGTAAGCTAGTCTTTACTCGCACGATGCTCAAGTTTATACGCAGTTTTCTACAGGATACCTTGGAATATTTATGCCAACACATTCAATCACTTCTCACCCAGCTTACTATAAGTGGAAGTACTCCCATTGAAACGCTAGGTTGGACAGACGACCAAGTAGAACTACCTGCTCAGCAAGGATTTTTAAACTTTTATGTCAACTCACATGGTACACTTAAATCCGTTGTGTCGGTAAGCAGCTATTCTACATATACTACCTAATATCTTCCTTACTGCACCATAGATTTACTCTTCTAGTTGGTATTCCTCGATGATGTGGAATACACAGAGGCCGCCATCAACACTTCCTACAAGTTCATTTAAATTGATTCACTCAATTCTCAACCAGAATAGTATGATCTCACAACCTCATGTTAGTATGACACAAGTGATATCTGCATGCCACCATGCATTTATCTCGGTAATTCAGACTAAATATATATATAACGGCCAGAAATTTGAATGTTATATTGGGCATCCCGTTATACTACAATTAACAAGTCGGCTAGAAACCAATTGCGACAATATTCATTACATATCTGGCCATTTTGAGATCATTCAACAGAAATTTGACAGAAACTCATGGCTCTGCTATAACAACATATTTTACAGGGAAACATCACATGTAGATCAGTTTACATGGTATGTACAAGACACATTAGGTGCTCACCTATACCTAACCAAATACTCATGTACTATTCTGATAGCTTCAAGTTAAACTCTGATGCTGTAACCATAGCGGCCTTCGGAAATGCAGATCACTACAAAAATTTATCACTTGAGGGAAAATGCCATATCTCCGAAGACACTTATCATAATTGGCTTCATGAAGCATCACAGATACTAGAAAATCATCCAATTATTCGTGATTTAAATATCATTAACAGGAACTACTTGGGTATAGGTAATGATCTCTTTAATAGACATTAACAAAATTTGAAGCTCTAAGCAATTGTCCTATAGTGTCCAGTGTGGAAATTTACATTGATATTACTATATTTTTGTCTGCAATCCTTCGCTATGTGGAAAGCAACAAATATGCAGAAGTTTATTTATTTATTTCTGACCCAAGAATTGACCCTGTAGACGGAAGGGTTTCGAAGCCACATATATTTTGGTCATTGGAAAAGTCAGGAGCCAACCCACTAACAGAATTTTATGCCGCTTTGATAGGGCTCTCTACTTGTGCGGATGTAGCCATTATTCCTGTGATAAGCTACTGGGATAATTTTTTCTATGAGGCCCTCCGTGATCTTTACAAAATGAGTGGGCTAATGACATCTGATGTTTCGAGACACATTGGATTATCTGAACTTAAATCCAATAAACGAGGTATTTGAATACATTGTTTCTTCATGCTTAAATCACACTTTACAACCAAAATGTAGTACAACGAGAAAGATCACCTTTATACATGGAGGATATAGGAATAAAATATCATAAAACAAGGCATGAAAAAATGAAACGCATAGAATTGCTGCCCCACCCCTACTTTGGAAAACGGACTAGTTCCTCTATAGAGAGAAGCATGAAATATTCATGGGTTCAGGAAAGATATTTTCCCCATGTTATATCACCAAATATTTCATCCCTGTCTTGGATTGGAATTACAACCTTGGAAGATGGATTTGCAGTACTTGGAACAGTATATGACACAAGAGAACGAAGAAGCCGTTGCAAAGAAATTTATGAAGCAGGATTATCCTACCGTACTGACAAGGACGAATGGGAAAAGATTTCGCATGCGAAATAGATGATGGGAGCTCGGATACGGATCGTTTTAAAGAGCTGTCCGAGGCCCTGCTACTTCGTTTGATAACTAAATTTTACATAGTACCTTATTAGTACTTACTGAACCTCAGTGTCACCCAGATATTTCTTCTATATTTAACACTTCAATTACTCTGTTATTTATGCAGTTCTAGAACCAGAAATTTAACCGTCCAGAAGAAAACAAGTACTATACTAGGTATTGGAAATATGCACCTGCAGCGTGATGCATTAATGCGTGATGTTCCGAGCTCACTAAAAAACCAACTACTGACTTCAAACCCATCACGATTCGCAAATCTCCATAAGCTCTGAGTCCCTTCTTTCGACGGTAAGTACTTTTCCTATCCGTCTTCTTTCCTGCCCACAGACGGCGGAGTCCCACTGCTGTGGCACGCCTCACCTGTTCCTTTCCCTTCACTTCAGACTATCTTGCCTGCTCAGAACGGTGGACAATATATCAAAAATATCTTGCGGGTGCCATAATTCTTTTGTATCAACAGTAGTTGAAGGTGACGAGCTTGGGCACTACTTACTAAGTAGTAGCAGTAGCTGTAGGGCGAAGCAACTTTGAGTCCGCGTAGGGCCGGACTCATGTTTGCCAACAGCCGCTGTTAACAAAGTTGTGCGTCTATCGATGCAGTATCAACTTGTCGTCAACGTCGAACCGACGCATTATAAGTAAGTATCTTGTAGCTAGTGAGTATCCTCCTTCAATTGATTCTGGTAAACATTCTATTGAACACCGTTGATTATGCCTTAGGTATACTATGCTACCCTAAAGTCTTCTTATACCGGAATCACGGACATCATTTGTTTCAAGCACTCTTAAAGGACTAAGTAGGAATAAGGATGGTTCTACGGGAGCATTTATTTCTCATAAGTAGAGAAAAGATTACTTATATAAAAATCTTTAACATACTAGACCCAGAGAAATATAACATGAATATGATAATAGTAAAAGAAGACTGCGATCCGAAGCAATGAAACAAAAGACCAAGCTCAGGTGCTCAGCACGGACTCAAGTAGAATGCTAGGCCAGAGTAATACAATTTGAGTGGACACCGTGGAGCATTAGAAGCCAGCTAGATAGAGCTAGATGTTCACTGACAGCAGCTGAGCGTAGTGCGATCCGATGATTCGGATATACAATGAATGGAGACAGACCGAGCTTGCGCATACTTTCGAATACTCAGGATACGTTGAATTCCCGGAAATTCACCAGCAAGAATAGATTACGCATATAGACTTGCATACGAAGCTGAGATGTATATTCTCCAGTGAGGGGTAGCACGACACGACGAGACATACACAGCCGCAAAGCGCCGAGCAGGAGGGAGTATAGAGGCTGTTGGAGACAGGAGCCTCCGTGCTGCGAGCAAGACAAACATGACGCTGGAGGGTTTATGGACTTGTAGCAGGAATGGCTAACTAAAGTGCATCCACCGCGATGTCATTCGACCGCAAGAGCTCGGATGCCACAGTACCTAGCTAATCAACTCTATAGAGACTAGATAGTAAAAATGTTAGTTTCGAGTGTTATGGAGGAACAATAACCCACATACATTCTTCCGACACAAATACACCTAACGGTGCCTAACAAGCACATCCATTCCCCTCCTCATCGCCACCCACACCGTCCTCTCATATCTGTCCCGCCCCCAGCAGAAAGCAGGGAGCTGCATCTGAGGAACTAGCCGACACTAACATGCTCAAAAAGGTCGTTCTGAGAACGCTCAACTAGGGCTTCATACGGCATACCCCTCCCCTCGCCGCTTATCCACTCGAATGCTCATCTACACTGCCTCATCTCACGTGTACAAACTCTGATAGTAAGCATTGTCGATTGGGTATGCAGGCGTACGGTCGGCACTATCTAACTCCACTAAACCACATGTAGAAACTAACGAACAACCATGTCAGCTCATTCGACACAACGAAATCAACAACAAGAACATACCGTCTTCCACCGCCATGAACACAGCGTACTAGGCAAACTGGGTTTCCCCACAAACGTATCCAGCCCCTCCCTCTTCGTCCCCATCCCAATCTCCCAAGTTCGATTCTCGTCCCCATATCTTCCCCCGAACAGCCACAGCTACACCCCAAGTACCAGATTGAACACCAATGTCAATTCAAAAGCTGCCCCGCTGCCGAGTAAGAGGTCGTTTAGCTCTGCCAAACGCGCTGTGCATCCCAAGCATTGAGCTCGAACCACAGAGGCCGAATGTCGCTCTGCGGATAGGGACCATCGATTCGAGTGATCTAGGGCGTTTTTTGGCGTGATCGCCTGGGGGAGAGTGAGAGCTTGAAGTATTATAAGCAGTGCGGGTGGGTACTGGGCGAGCGAAAGCTGTCCGTATTGGATCAACACGCGGAATGGATCCAGGTTACACCCAGTTAGCGGTTTGTGGTGTGGGTAAAGACGGGCGTGTGGAGGACAATAAGGTGGGTGATGAGCATGCCTTGGATGGATAGGAAGGCATATCTGTTGTACGAGGAAAGGGACATTTAGACAGGTATGAATATCAAGTGTGTGTATAGACATTGGATTGAGACGGCAAGAGTGAGAAGACACGTCAGTGGGACGGTCTATGGGAGCAGTTGGTAGGAGAAAGGATAGAAATGGAGGTGCTGAAGGACATACTCGTGGCGATCTGTAGACTTCCACTGCATCCACTACACCTATACGCAGAACCATCCGACTCCATTATAAAAAGGCTTTGGGTGGGGGTAGCGTAGTACACACATCTAAGGCACAGAGTAAACAACGGTGGTCAATAGAATGTTCACTAGAAGGTCGCCTATTGCTGGTATAGGACATGGTTAAGTGTCTCGGCACGCGCTTGACGAGGTGTTTGAACGCAGTATATCAGAACAAGCGCATGGCTGGGGAAAAGTGAAAGAGCTGGTTGGACGTTGACGACAAGTTGACACTGCATCGGTTCGAAGTTGGCACTGGCCTGCAATGGCCCGTGGGCAAGGAGAGTCGGGCCGTAATACTAACAATATTTGCCAACAGCCCACGTTGTAAACAATGTAACGCGTCGGGACTCGGGACTGGTTTGGATCGTGTCTCTCCAACGTACTACATCCTACTACTCTTTCTTTCAAAGATATACTTCCCAAATTCTTCTCAAACTCATCATAAAACCTGCTCCTTTCATTAATCTCCCCTCAAGGCCTCAAACTAAAGCCAGAAGGATAATAACTACTTAGTCGGTAACATCCATCTCTGATTGGTCTTGGAGAACGTTCTAATGAATGCTTTGTTTAGATATACTACATCGTGACTCTCATTGAAACCTTCAGATCACGAAAATTACTCGCCTGAAGTACTCCCTCCAGAGTGCTCCTGTTCAAAGGTCTTGGAGTAGCGTTGGTTCTTGTAGGATGACTTTCAACGAACTAACTATCCACTTAACCCAGTCATCCGTGCCTCTTCCACCCGCGGCCTCTCCCTCCCAGCAACTATGGTGAAAATGTGTGCTCTCAATGTGATTGTCTCAAAGCCAAATAGCGCCGACAGGGTAACCTGGCTCTATTTGGCGTATTGGTTCTGCTGGGACTGTGACCGTCTGACTGTCTACACTCGTTCGTTGGCCCCTCAATGCTTCAGCTTTTCAATCCTCCTCCAGGACTTACTTTGACGCTGTCCTTAATCGCCCAAACCATGATCCATCAATATTAGTTTGCTCTAGGTTCTTAATTAAGTCCTTGGAGTTCAGCTGTGGATGCTCTGTGGGACCGAAGGGGACGAAAAGTGAGAGGTGGACACGAATACGTTTGTAGTGAAGTGGAATGTGCACAGTACGCTTGTTACATGGCAGAATGGGAAGATGGAAGCGGAGGGAGATAAGGGATAATCGGTGTCTGAGGACTCCCAACGTCATCCGGCTCTTGTGGCGCGGATTTAGACATTTGGAAGCAGAATAAGGCGAGGGATGGTGGAGATGAGGAAGTACGCAAGTGATGTATGGTGTCAATCTGGCAGGAAAAGGTATGTGGAATGTGGTTAATTAGTGGCAGCTTAAGCTGATGGCGGCTGTGCGTAAGTGCACTTTCGTATATTTACTAGATGTTATTATCTATATGCTCTAGTTCTTGAACTCGCATAACATTGCGGAGGGTAAAATTCATTGACCAAAGCGCCCTACAAGCATCACCCACCGTCAATTTAACACGGAGGCTCCGATAGCCTCGACAGGGTGCTGGCCGGGCGGGGCGTCGCCCGTTATGTATCTCTCTCCCTCACGCATACTGGCTCCGGCAGCCTTGCTACTCCCTGTCCTTGCACTCGCACGCCCTACTAGCATCACCCACCGTGCGTTTAGCATGGAGGCTCCGATAGCCTCAACACGGTCGCTGTCGGACGGAGCGTCGCCCGTTATGTTTCTCCCTCACGCATACTGGCTCTTTGCATTGCTACGCCCTCTCGCGCCGTTACTACTTGGTCAATGACCTCGCTGCTATGCGATGCGACGAATTAGCTTCGTGGCCTACTACTATTTGCATGTACAACGTACATGTCATTGCAGAAAACGAAATGCGGGGGAATTCTTAGCAACTCAGATAGCCAACGATTAGCTGTGTCGCTGGATCTAGGCAGCGTCACTAGTGATATAACACTCGTTACATTATGCTATGCCATCTTTCATTTTTATCCAAGTTACCTTGTCGTGTTCAACTTCAGTACGCCAGTACACTTGTGGCTTCCTTTTCTGTCCCCCTCTACGCCTTGCCAACGCTCATGAAGTACATAGCAATATTAAAAGGTACTCGTTTACATAACCTGTAGGCCAGCTAGCTTCCTAATGCCAATAATACATACCTGTGGACTTCGGCTTGGTATATATGGTTCCGATCTAGCGCTACCCTAGGAGTACGTGCTAAGCACTGAACTTGGGGTATTTTATGCTACTTCGGGGACAATTCAAGGCCTTTTGGACCTGCGCAGCGTATAGTCTTAGTTCCAGTTAATGTTCACTGATAGACTACTGTATAGACGCCTTCATCCAGTAAGTTATGTGATATATATATCCAGGCTATGATATTTATATGTATGTTGCCGTAAAGACCAATTCGAGGACATGAGGTACAACCCATAGCCCTGGGCGCTCTTCGGGTTGCTCTCATCCATTCGACTTCCATTCATTCTTGAATTGTTATATGCATCTAATACACGTGAATATTGGCAGAAATATTAACTTGTGAAGATGTTCGATGCAGCTAAGAACTTCGTGATACAGAATGGAGTGTTCATAGATGTCAGTGGTAATGCTAAGTTCTGTACGTTCATATTCATGCATTTTCCTGTTAAATCGTTGACATGAACCGTGCACTACTGTATTTGTTCTAGATGCAAAGAAGTTTTTTCGGGGGTCCACACTGCAAAGTACTTCCAATGAATATCATACAGATATTTCTCACCCTATGCCGAATGCAAGTTGCATTTCACTCATTAATGACTACACTTATTCTGATGCTCTCATGAAGTATCGACAATTTCGAACGGGGGATATTAATATACTCAACAGGATCGACAAGCGCGTACAAGCGGAAAGTATCTACAGCGACTTTGTAGTCGAGGTTTCAGGGGAAAACAAGAGGAAAGTGGCACGAATCTATCATGGGCGGCGTAGATATATCGTGAGTCAATAAAATGCCATCTATCATTACAAGTCGGGATACTGAAAAATTACCAAAGTTATTGAAGATAGAACTTGATTTGCTATCTAAAATGTGGTAAGCCTATGTAAGTGAACTTGCGAAAACTTACCGGCTAATTTATAACATTTAAGGCCCCACCCCAGTCTTCCACAAGTATTTGGAGTACTTGAATTAAATGACAAGACCGGTCTGGTATTTCATGATGATGGTAAGTACTAGTATCATAAATTCAAATTTAGATCAACCATATACTATACTAGGGATGCGTCGTAGACGTGGGGAATATATTTTGTCTCTGAAACCCTTGCAGCGTGCTATATTTAACATCAAATATGTATGTGCACATATTTTAACTAGAACAATCTCTAAGATAGTTACGCTCAGATAATAGATTATGTTGTAAGTTGTAATATTTACCCAGTGACTTAGCATTGCACAGTTTCTTCAGGACACGTACAAATACTTGGGAGAGTACATCAGTGCTCCCCCTAATTCAAATTATTATTCCCATCTTAGATTTGGGAATGTAATGGACCAACTAAAACTTGATTTGGAAGAAAGTCCTGGTACTGTTGATTTTTACATCAGCTCATCTGGTAGACTTAGCACTGTATTATCGGTAAGCAACTTACATGGATTGCCGTGTGTTTTCCTTATCTCACTGTAGATTTATAACTGTGATCCCCAAAAACACTACTCCAATTTTTATGGAAGCATAGGAAATACATGGAATCCTGACAGGCCTCTGGAAAATCTATCTCGAGATGACTTTGAACTAATCAACAAAATTCTTGACCATGTTAGCACTGCCACAATACCTCATGCTAGTATGGCACAACATATATCCACATATCATCATGCATTTCTCTCAGTAATGAGGACTAGATATATACCAACCAGCCATAAAACTGAGTGCATTCTTGGGCATCCTGTTATAATTTGGCCAAATCCTCCAGAAGCTATTTCCAGTTACATTCATTACATATCTGGTCATTTCGAGATTATTCAACAAAACAGTAACTCATGGTCCATCTCATCCAACTTATTTAAGGAAATGCAGCATGTATATCAGTTTACATGGTAAGTAGAATATCAATTAGGTGTTCAAATATATCCAACTAAATACTCTTATGATAACTTGCTAGCTTCAAGTTAAAAACTGATGCCATAACCCAGGCAACATTTAAAAATTCAAATCATATAAATATATCATTTGTGAATAACTGCAGTATCTCTGACGACACTTATCTTCATTGGCTTTATCAAGCTCCGCAAATACTGGAAAGCTATGCAGTAATTTGTGATCACAATGCTAGTAACTACCTTG
Source organism: Cyathus striatus (assembly GCA_025738555.1). Taxonomy (NCBI): domain Eukaryota; kingdom Fungi; phylum Basidiomycota; class Agaricomycetes; order Agaricales; family Nidulariaceae; genus Cyathus; species Cyathus striatus. Next base: position 1,414,496 of record JAOVFP010000002.1, read on the forward strand.
GAATAGGTAATATATTTCACCTATATTCTCTACAGTCACTGAAGTTATAAGTAATTGTCCTACAGTATCTGGTGTAAATATTAGATTTGACATTTCGATATATGTCTCTCCCATAATTCGCTACCTGGAAAGCAATGCCGACACAGAGATTTATTTTTTTATTCCAGACGCATGCATTGATCCAGTAGATGGAAAGGTTTTGGAGCTGCATAGTTTTTGGTCATTGGACAAGTCAGGAGCTGAGCCGCTTACAGAATACTCTGCTACTTTAATAGGGCTTTCCGGTGCATATATAAACATAACTCCTAGGGTATCTTACTTGGAGACGTTTTATTATCAAGCCCTTCGTGACCTTTACAAGTTGTACAGGATAACAAAATATGATATCTTGCAATGTGCTGGAGCTTATAAATTTAAACGAGGTATTCAAATCAATTTTTACCATGCTTAAATCAACGATTACAAATAATATGTAGAAGAACGAAGAAAATTCTCTGTGTGTTTGGATGATATGGGATTTGACTACTTCAAAACACACCATGAGCGAAAGAAAGACACTGAATTGAAGTGGCATTATTGGAATGAACGATCTAGTTCCACTGCAGAAGACTTGACGAGATACTTTTGGGATCCAGAACGATTTAATCCTGAGGTTATATCACCAAGCACTTCTCTTTTGTCTTGGATTGGAGTTACAAGACTGGAAGACTGTTTTTCACTGGTAGGAACAGTATTCGAGACAAGATATATTCGAAACAGACGAAGGAAATGCTGGGAAATGTATCGAGTCATGAATTTTCGTAAAGCCGATGAGGATGATTGGGAAGATATTACGCACATAGATTTAGAGCGCGATGAATTCGACACGGAGCGTTTCGAATTGATTTAGGGTGGTAAAGAGGTGCGCCGATTTACATAACTTCGGTGGACTAATCAGCTCATGTTGCTTTAGTCTTTGGGTAGGGTTTAGCTAGGGACTATACTACCAGTTCTTGTCATCGAACAGCACAACAACTATGTGTCTCTGGTCAATAAGTCATCGCTCATCATTTCCTGTTATATAGTTCTCTCGATAAGCATGGGATGAAAGTTCAGTTCCATTGACCACCCCAACTCCGAGTTGTATGACAGTGCAGAAAATAATATATCTAGGGTTAAATCATCTGCTATTCAGAAGACTTCAGACGAACAGATATTTGTGTTGCTGACTCCACAGTGTCAAGCACCACTCGCCCTTGTTCGATGCGAAGTTCCTCAGCCGTTGGGATCTAGTTTTTGGCGTGCAGTGTTCTGGGGGCAGTGAGTGGAAGGTTCGTATAAGCTATTCTATCTGTTGATCTGTTTAATACTATACCATGAGCCTTGTCACGGCTCCACCACCTGAACCTGCTACTACTGGGTATGCGTTTGTGTTCATAAGTACGCTAAAGTTATAGCGGCTAGCCCTGACTGGGCCAGACAAATCAAAAGAAGTGTTTGCCAATGGGCCAGTAAGAAATATTGTCCGCAGGAATCGCTAGATGGGGCCACCTAGGTTGATCCAAAGAGGTGCTACCTTGCCATTCGAGGTAACGTTCTTCTCTAATGCTACCGATTACACTGCTCGCCCTTTACTCAACCTCATTCCCCGCCCAATTCCTGACACTCATGCGAGTCACAATGAAAAACTTGACTTTATGCGTACAGCACCCGCTATCGAGACCCACTAGACGACTAGACAAAACCCTCATCAGCTCACCCGGCGACACAATCGAACCGAAAGACAAAAATTAACACGTACTTTGTCCACGCAGTCTGACATGCAACATGCGTACTGTGCTCGTCATGAACTTATCCCCGTCCACCCTCATCCTAATCCATCTTCATTTCACGTTCCCCTTCCCTTCCTCCGAATGCCCGTAGCTGCCCCAAACACCAGTAAACCCAATGCCGTGCGTAAAGTGGCCTTTGACCACTGCTGTGGCGGTAAACAACCTTTCTGTTCACTCTAAACACTATGCTAGAGCTGCGAAGAAGGATAGATGTCCTGTAGATCAGGATCATGGTTCTGGATTATCTGGACAATTTCGACGTGAGTGCCAGCGAAAAGAGGGCATGGATGACAATAAGGGCGCTAAGGGCAGTATTATACAGCGCAGAAGAAGACAGGCCGCTGATGGGTATGCCTTGAATCAACAGGAAAGCACCCACCCCATAGGTGGAGAAGGGGAAGTGGCGTCGCGCAACATAGATCAGAGTTTCATGGAAGGCTCTGGGAAGTGGGGGCTGCAAGCAACAGGCGCGTAGGATTGGTAACTAGTGCTAGTGAAGTAAGAGAGGTAGTGTGTCGAATAAGATGAGACGGTTATGCCAATGAACATACTGGGAATGACTGAAGGGCTTTCAACCCCTACACCGGGAACCATCCCTCCTTCCTTCAGACAGCTGAGGCGCTGATGTGTAGCATCTACGATGTCGAAATGTTCAAAGGTGGACGCGTAGCCTTCATAAAACAAAGGGAACGTGGTTTCCATTAGAATAGTCCCCATAACCAGTTGGAACTTGAAGATGTATGACTCAGGATGACATTGCACCACATTACGAACCTAAGGTAGAGAATACTTGCTTATTCCCCTGGACTAGTCTGTGAAGCCTGCAACGAGCACAAGGTTCCCGTGTGCTATGTCTCCCGCCACCCACTTCTCTATTTCTCATATCTTTATACCACAGCCCTATTCTGCTCTGCTGCTTCTCGCACCAACCAACTCCCATCCAGCGTGCCCTTGCCCGTCTCCCGCAATGCCCAAGCCTCGCGGTCCAAGCTCTTGCGCGCTACATCGCAGTCCAGATTGATGTCCTCGATCAGTGCTTCCAGCTTGGCATAGTCTTTCTCCTCCCTGATGAACCCCGTGATCAGCAGCCGCATCTCGACGCCATAGAAGTCGGCCCCAAACTCGTGGAGTACGTGCACCTCAGCCGACCGCACCGTGTTCTTGTAAAACTGGTTGTACCCGATCGACATCACCATGGGATATACACTGAACCCGGAGTGCGCCTCCGGAGCCGTGATTGTCGTGGTGGTGGTGTCTGGTGATGTCGTTGGTTGGCTCGGATGTGACGGTGGTGGGCGTAGGGACGCCCAGCCAAAGTACACCCCGGACTTGATATCGGCGATCCATGGTGTCAGGTTGTCGTCGACGGGGAGGTTGGCAGTGGGGATGCCTAGTTCTTTGGAGCCACGCCCGAAGCCGCTGATTACTTTGCCTTCCATCTGCAGGGGGTAGGGTGCTTCGAGCCCCGTAGAAGGGCCGATGATGAGTGGGCGGGCGGTGACCATTGGATTCAGCTGGTGATAAGCACACTGGGGATCGCGATGTTGTTGGTAGAAGTTGGGAGCGTTGTTAGGAGGCGATGAGGGGGGATTCGTAGCTGCGGTTGTCGAGGATGGTCATGTCAAGGATATAGCCTGATTGATTTCTATCTCAGGGAGAGAATGTGCAGGCTTGTCGAGTTGTGACTCTTACCGGCAACAGCGAGAAAGCCCTCAGGCCTCAGACCTGAGTTTTAGAGGGGGCCGACCAGGTAGAATATCAAAGAAAGCGCAAGTACTAGTAGGGCTTCGAATTAGGAGAGAGTTGGGAGTCGAGACGCGATGAGTCCGATGCATTACGTTGTTTACAATGTGGGTTGATGGCAAATATTTTTACGACCCGGAAAGGGCTCAGCTTAACTTGCCCACGGGACACTGCCACTTCGAAGTTCGAACCACCAAGCAACCACCAAGTCAAACTCCAAACCAGTCGCTTTCCGCCCCCGCCAAGTGTCATGTCCATTGCTAACATCGACATTCCCCTTCTCCTGTTGATTCTAACGAATGCCGTTTCTTTTGTTTAAGCACCCTATTGAAGGGGATCCGATAGGCCGGCGAGGATTGGGATGGCTCTCGGCTGAGGGTTTGAGTCCTTGCCGTCACCTTGAGAGATTGGTGGTCTAAAATCGATGTGAAAGAAACCAGAAGAAGGTACGTGTTACTAAGTGTTTGGTCTTTTATTACTTATGTGGAAAAGAGCTGATGACAACCCTAGATAAATCTCCTGGATATGGCTTATTTCTGTCTTATGGTTCAGAAATTACGTGTTCCGCCAATGAAGCACAGTTTTGCTTGCGAGCATTTGGGATATACGAAATTGACCAAGATTCGAGCGGGGGTGAGGATTCAGAAATCGAGGAGCACTTGCTAACAAAACGAGCCGGTCGAACGTCAAGTTGCAGTTTAACGGGTACTGACAGGATCAAACACAATGTACATCTGGAGACGATATATCTGACTGGTCATGCACATGCTACATTCTTGGGCTGGAGAGAGGGGCGATGAAGAGTGAACGATCTTCAGGAGGATCGGGATGGATGTCATTTCGGGAAAGCGGTGTGTACCGAGTATACTAGTTGTGTTGGGTCGGGGAACATGTAGGGAGGAAGAAGGTATGTTGGGTGTCGTCCGTTGTGTGTTGAAGAAGCTGATATCTGTGCTTCTCATAGACTTCGTATACGGCTTCGCTAGGTACTGTAGTGCCTCTTCCAGTCGGATGGAAGGGTGCGGGGGCTTGGGGGTACCCCTTGGTATCGCTTACTATACTTCTTCACCAATTGCTTCATATGCACTTTCATCTTCTCTCCATTCATCGCCACTCATGACGCTGAGTCATACTTACAGGCTCTGATAGTCTCAATGCACTGTTCTCACTCTCGTCACTCCGTTCTCTGCTTATAGACCTTCTCGCGCTGTGCTTGTCCCTACTAGAATATTTAATATTCTAGCTCTATACATAGCACGACGTGGCAGGGGGAATTCATATACACAGCCACGGTACCACAACTTTCAGTCGCGTGGAACTTTTGACATCGATTCGGGATGAATATTCTGAACTGGTGTTCTATTAGGATTGCCTGCTGAGCACCTAAATGCGTACTTCTCTCACGTTGTTTCTGATGTCAGATTTCTACAGAATCATCACCGCTATTGGGTACCTGTTGTGATGTTCTTGTTCCGTCTATCCACGATCTGCGCTGCCAGTTGTCTCTGTCGTCTTAATTTCGAATTGACATCCGAACGCTCTTCTATCATATTCTTACCGCTAAGGAAGGAATCTCCGTCCAAGCACCTAGTGTTATACTTAATATGATCAATGCGAAAACGATCTAAATACCACTCCGATGAGAGTCCAAGGTTTTCGACCTCGCAACCAGTATTCCGTTAATTTCAGTGGTAGCTAGGTCTTATTACAGACCATTTTCGCTGAGAAGATATATGAATTCCATAAGATTGCTGTGAAGTCAGGCTATGCCCCCTGTGCAGCAAGATATTTATATATACTTACACTTCTCACCGTAATAGGTAGTGGTGTGAGAATCAAGACGCTAAAGTGTCATCAAATAATACACATACCGGTAACATCACGAACTCACCCCATCACCTTCCCACTTGCTTTCGTCTTGTCAGCTTTGACTCAGTGTTGTGTGATCACCTTCAACGCCACTTTCTCTATAATTGAAAATTGGAAAATACATCTTGCCGAAATGTTTGATTCAGCTAAGAACTTCGTGATACAGAGCGGTGCAACGTTCATTGATATCGGTAAGCAATGTTGTAAGTTGACCTTATTTATGTGTTTAAGTAAGAACCTATTATTCACCACTTTTATTTTAGATGTCAAGAAGGTCTACTATCCAAGGTCTTCGCGTGGTAACTTCAACACATTTCATCAGGATAACTGTCAAATTCTATCAAACCGTGATGTAAGCCATGTATAATCCACTTGTGATTATACCTATTCTCATCCCTTCATACTTCAAGTTTAAAGAAATTTAAAAAGGGGATATTAATGTAATTGAATGTATCAATGGGCCTGTACAAAAAGGAAGCCTCTACAATGACTTCATAGTTGAAGTTTCAGGGGAAAATAAGAGGAAAGTAGCACGGATCTATCATGGACGGCGCGGCTATGTGGTGAGTTAATAAAATACCTTTTGATCTTGCATTACGATACTTATATGATATCAAAGCAACTAAAGAAGGAATTAGATATGTTGTCCAAAATGTGGTAAGCAAATGATAGTCAAAATTCCTGGAATCTGGATGGCTGACATCTATAAAATAAGGCCACATCCCAGTATTCCTCAAGTGTTTGGAATATATAAATCAAATGATACAATTGGTTTGGTATTTCATGGCGACGGTACCAAAACTACTATTTCTGATGCTAGCTTGACATCTGACCATAATATAGGAACATATCAAAGACATTCAGAATATATGCAATCTCTGCAACCTTTGCAGCGTGCTGCCTTCTGTATCCTATATGTAAGTCTGCAATTATAAGTATGAAAACCCTCTGAGATAGTCATAATTAGGTGTCACATTATATTGTGAGCTAGTCTTTACTTGCATAATTTTCAAGTTCATATGCAGGTTTTCTGCAGGATACCTTGGAATATTTATGTCAGCACATTCAATCACTTCGCACCCAGCTTCCCCCATTCAGGGGTGGTCCCATTGGAAAGCTGGGTTGGACAGGGGACCAAGTAATACTACCTGCTCAGCAAGGTTATCTAAACTTTTATGTCGATTCACATGGAACACTTAAATCTGTTGTGTCGGTAAGCAGCTATTGTACATATATTACCTAATAATTTCCTTGCTGCACCATAGACTTACTATACTTATTGGTATCCCTCGATGATGTGGAATCGACATAGGTCGCCACCAACACTTCCTAAAAATTGATACACTCAATTCTCAACCAGAATAGCACCATCTCACAACCACATTTTAGTATGGCACAACTGATATCTGCATGCCATGATGCATTTCTCTCAGTAATTCAGACTCAGACAATATATAACAAGCAGAAAATTGAATGTTATCTTGGGCATCTTCTCATACTGCATTGGCCCGATTACAATGACATTCATTACATATCTGGTCACGTCGACATCATTCAACAAAAATTTGACAGCAGCCCATGGCTCTGCCCTTCCAACTTATTCAGTTACAAGGAAACATCACATTTAAATCAGCTTACATGGTAAGTACAAGACTCATTAGGTGCTCACCTATATTGAAATAAATACTCATGTACTATCCTGCTAGCTTCAAGTTAATATCCGATGCTGTAACCCTAGCTGCCTTTAAAAATGCAGATCATGATGAAAATATATCAATTATGAGATATTGCCAGATAACCGAAGACACTTATCATAATTGGCTTTATGAAGCATCACAGTTACTAGAAAATGATACAGATATTCGTATTTTAAATGCCATCAACAAGAATGACTTCGGTATAGGCAATAATTTCTTTAATATACATTGACAAAATTTGAAGCTCTAAGCAATTTTCATACAGTGTCCAGTGTGAAAATTAATATTGGAATTACAATATTTTTCTCTTCAATCCTTCGCTATGTGGAAAGCAAAAAGATGCAGAAGTTTATTTGTTTATTTCTGACCCCAGAATTGACCCTGTAGATGGAAGGGTTTTGGAGCCACATATATTTTGGTCATTGGAAAAGTCAGGAGCGAAGCCACTAACAGAATTTTCCGCTACTTTGATAGGGCTCTCTACTTGTGTAAATGTAGCCATGAGACTAAGGATAAGCTATTGGGATAAATTTTACTATGAGGCCCTCCGTGATCTTTACAAAATGTGTGGGCTAACGACATCTGATGTCTCGAAACACATTGGACGATCTTAACTTAAATCCAGTAAACAAGGTATTTGAATCAATTATTTCTTCATGCTCATATCAAAATTTACAACCAAGATGTACTAGTACAACGAAAAAAAACATTTTCATACGTAGAAGATATAAGCATAAAATATCTTAAAATAGGCCACGAGACAATGAAAAACGAAGGATGGATATTTTACTCCCCCCCTAGAGAACGTACTAGTTCTGTTATAGAGAGAATTGTGGAATATTCATGCATTGAGGAAGGATATTGTCCCTGGGTTGTATCACTAGAAATTTCATCCCTGTCTTGGATTGGAATTACAACCTTGGAAGATGGGTTTGCAGTACTAGGAACAGTATATGACACAAGAGAACGAAGAAGCCGTCTCAAAGAGATTTATGAAGCAAGAATATTCCACAGAGCTGACAAGGACGAATGGGAAGAGATTTCACATGCGGACATCGATGGTGGTGGCTCGGATACGGATCGTTTCGAAGAGCTATCCGAGGGCACTGCTACTTCGTTTGATAACTAAATTTTACATAGTACATTCTTAATACTTGCTGAACTTCAGTGTAATCTACATTTTTCTTCCATATTTAACATTTCGATTTCTATGTTATTTATGCATTTCTAAAACTAGAAATTTAACCGGCATCCAGCAGAAAACAAGTACTATGCTAGTTATTGGAAATGTGTGCATGCAGCGTGATGCGTGATGGATGTTCCGAGCGCACTTAAAACCAACTACCGACTTCTTTAAACCCATCACGATTCAAAACTCCCCCTTGTCTCTGATTCCCTTCTTTCTACGGTAAGTAATCTTCCTATGCGCCTTCTTTCTGATTCTTGGAGCCCACAATGGTGGCACGCCTCACCTGTCCTTTCCCTTCACTTCAGACTCTTACCTGCTCAGAACCGTGGACAGTGTATCACGAATATTTAGCAGGTTCCATAAGATGTTTTGGATCATCATTAGTTGAAGATGACGAGCTCGCGCGCTACTAACATGTAAGGCGAAGCAACAAAGTGTCCAGTCCGCGTCGGGCCGCCCGCCGGACAGATATTTATCAACAGCCGATGTTGTAAGCAAAGTTGTGCGTCTATTGTCGCGTGATGCAGTGTCAACTTATAGTCAACGTCGAACCAACTCTTTTACATTTTCCCAGCCATGCATTCACTATCTTCTGATATACTGCATTCAAACCCCTCACCAAGTGTGCTTGTTTTAAAATGCATCCTAAGATCTTGAGGTGACACGCGTGCCAAAAATACTCAAGAGACATCATGTTACTATACTATCTTAGGGTAGGTGCGTATCCTCCTTCAATTGGTTCTGGCGAACATTCTATTGACCACTGTTGTTTACTCTATCACAGGCCTTATATGTGTATACTACACCACCGTCATCCAAATCTTTCTTATAACGGAATCACGGATGTCATTCGCCCAAAGCACTCTCAAAGGACTAGGGATGGTTCTGGGTAGACGGGTAGTGGAAGTCCTCAGATCGCCCTGAGTATGTCTTTTAGCACCACCATTTCTATCCATTCTTCAAGCTACTGACCGCTCACATAGGCCATCGATCCATCCCGCGTGCCCTCTCAAGGTTCAATTCTGGTCCTCCCCACCCCTACACTCCCTTGCAGTTCACACCTGAATACACGGCCCGACACCACGCCCCCTTTTCTCGTATGACAGAAACACATTCCGACTATCCAAGGCGTGCTCATCGACCATCATCCACCTTATTGTCCTCCACACTACAAACAACGCCAACTGGAGACAATCTGGATCTACTCTGCATACTGATCCAACCGGGACGGCTCACACTCTCTCACTCAGTACCCACTCGCGCAGCTTACAAAACTTCAAGCTCTCAGTCTCCTTCCGGAGATCACGTCATAATCGCCCTAGATCATTCGAATCGATGGTCCCTATCCAGCAGAGCGACTTTCGGCTTCTGTGGTTAGACCTCAGTGCTTGGTGTACGCAGTGCATTTGTTTACCACCGCAACGGAATTGAAAGGCCTCCTACTCGGCGGCGGGGCAGCATTCGAATTAGCGTTGACGCTCAAACTAGTACTTGGGGTGTAGCTATGGGTGTTCGGGGGAAGATACACTGATGAAAATCGAAGGGAGATAGGGATAGGAATCAAGAGCGAGTATCCGTTGTATACGTGTGTCGGGCTACCGAGATTGCCTAGTATGTCGGTTTTGTGGCAGAGGATGACGCTACGTTCTCGTTGTTGACTTGGTTGTATCGAATGCGCTGACATGGTCGTTTGTCAGTCGTTAGATGTCATATAGTAGGTCAGATCGTAATACGCCTGCACACCCAATCGACGATGCTTACTATAAGAATATGTACGTGTACACGAGTATTTGAGCGGGAAAAGAGCAAGGGAAGGGGGTATGCCGTATGATGCTCTTGTTGGGCTCGCCTCTGAGCATGTTAGTCTTGGCTAGTTCATCGGATGTAACTCCATGCTTTCTGCTAGGGGTGGGACGGTGGTGCGAGGATGGCATGTGATATGTGATACGGAGGGGGATGGATCTGCTTTCCGGGAAGCGTAAGGGATGGTCGTGGCAGAAGAAGATTCGTGGTGTTGTTTCTCTATAATGCACGAAGCTAACGTTTTTATTTTCTAGTCTCTAGGGGTGGATTATCTAGGTGTCGTGGCATTCGAGCTCTCGTGGTCGAACGACGTCACGGTGGATGCACTTTAGTTGGCTATTCCTGTTACAAGCCCATATTCCATCCATCATCGTATTCGTGTCTTGCTCGCAGCACAGCGTCTCAAGTCTCCATCAATCTCTATATTTCCTCTTGTTCGCTGCTTTTTGACCAAGTATGTGCATCTCAACAATATTCGAAATCGTTTAAAGGAAACAATGTAAGACATTTTAAGAGAGCTGCGTTAATATCACTGTCGTGGTCCATGTGGCTCATGTCGAGGTGATATGAAGTTACGCCTTCCAAAAAAACAAGGCCGGTTGCAGTCAAACTCTGGCTTATAATGACATTTGACCGAATACCGATATAATACCCCCTGAATCCAAGCTTGAAGCCAGCCAGCCTATCGGCCATGTAACAATCTCCATTTCGTGCTCTAATACAATAGTGTATGTAGAATTGGTTCATTTTCAATGGTAAAAGGCTCGACGTCGAGAAATCCGGTGCTGTGGATAAACCACGAACAACATAGATAAAAGATTAGAGCACGTGGAAGAGTATTACGTGCATGGTATTAGACATGAGTACTAAGAGTTTTTGGTTTCTACGGTACACTTTTCTTTCGTAGTGGCTTGAAAGACATAGTATAGTATGTTCATATTGTTGGCGACATTGTTCTCCATGCTACGCTATCACACTTCTCACGCCCATCAACAACATATGAACCAGGCCTACAATGCCTCTAAAGTTCATCCTTCTGAATATGCAATAGCCAGCCGAGTTCCAGCCAAATCCCCCAGTACCTGGTCAACTGGTCAAAAGATATTCCGCCTTTGGAGATGTGAAGAGACAGTCTATGAAATCATGGGGATTTGCAGTTGCACAGTTGTTGTGGGTCAGTCATACTAAGTCCTCTTTTATTACTTTTTCGATCCAGTTAACTGACTGAACTCTCCTCGCCTTATTGTGTAGATTCCTTCCAAAAATAGCTGCAACATATGATTCGCCAACACCAGTGGAGGACGAGCTCACATCAGGAGCAACAGAGGTCCCCCTGCCCCTGCGGCATGCCGCGCTCGTCTATCTGACACGTGCTCCCAAACAACCAGTTATACGCAGCCTCCCTGTAAGTGTCATTTGTATGAGTTTGTGCAATAACCAAACTGTGTTAATTCATATGACAACTTTGTAGACTACTAATGTACATACGCGGGTAGTACATGATTATTTTACTTACTGTGAAATAAAGCAAGTAGCCAATTTTCATTATGAGCAATTCAGAACAGTCAACCGGTCACTGATCAAATATCACGTCAAGCGATTGACATGGAAGGTAGTGGGCCCTACCACTTGCCAGCCTTGATTTTTTTTCTGTTTAAACTTTGAACCGTTTCAAACGATGTGCAACATTGTTTACAATTTATGCTGTTGGCAAATATTGACCAGCCCGGCCCCAACTCGTCGCTTTCTCGCATCATTGTATCACCCTAATGTAAGCTTGGAGGACTGCGCCTTGGTTCAGTTCAGAAGTGTGGAACGGTTATATGACCTGTTATGATACATGCTGTGCGAAATTGGGAGAGTGATTCATTTATTCCAATTGCATTTCTATTTTCTGTTGAACGATCTGATAAACAGAGATGCATAACCACGGAACAGGTACAAGTAATATTTGAGAGATAGATCCGAATAAACATGGAAGTACAGTAAAATTTAATTATCTAATGAATCAACTGAACCCTCAGACAATTCTTCAAAAAGATCCGCATCTGTGTCACTACTGGCACTGTTATGGTTCGCAAGAACTTGACGTTGGTGTATTCCTGTGAATACACGAAGGTTTAGCGAAGCAGTTTAATAATCGAAACGTACCCTGTATGGTTTAGTGTAGATTAGAATACTGATGTGTCTGAATGCGAGAGTGCTTAGTATGTTCAGTAAGGGTTGAGTTCTCGAAGCGTGAGTCAGCCAAGCTGAATGTCAAGTATGTCACGGGCTACCGCCGATTGGACTATCCGTTGATATTCAGCAATCGACAATACTAACTATGTAGTACGTTTGTAGCGAGTAGATAGATATGAAATACTATATACCCTTTTTAGCAACGATACGAGACTTAGCGCGAAGCCTTAAGTCGAGTGCCGGATTCTTACAGTTCACACTGAGTTGAAAGGTAGTAAAAAGGTTGTTTTTCCTATCTACACAACGAGCTATATACCTTGTAGTACTAATATATCTAGATTGTTCTTGTGTAGTCCTATGTATTCTACAGAACTCGAGAAGGTACTGCTTCCAGGGCCTTCTCGGTCAACATAACCGAGTTGGTTTATAGCCTTTTATGGCAGGAGTAGCCTTTAGCTGCGTAAATACTTACTTGCTTAGGTTACTTCTGTCGTTCTGAAGGTAAACCAAGATAGAAATAAAATGAGTAGTTAGTAGAGCTACGAGAGATTGGAAAATATATATAGATTTTGTAATGAATTTTGTAAAATGTAGTAGACAGAGATAGAATTTATAGATGAAAAACCATGAGCGCGCAAATGTAGCTAAGTATACATAACAGGCACTGTTTACATCCAAATGGCTAATCTCCTCCCAATCATCTTCATGAGCTTCCCAAAGAATTCTTAAACGTTCTCTATGTTCTCTTGTCTGGTATACTGTTCCTAGTACAGCAAATCCATCTTCTAGGGTTGTAACTCCAATCCAAGACAGAGATGAAACGTTTGGTGATATAACTATTGCACCATATCTGTCTTCAACATATACCCTTCGTGAATACATCATGGTCTTCATAGAAAGATTATTCCACGTGTTAAAATAAGGGGCTGGAAATTCATAATTTTTCGCCAACTCATGCTGTGTTTTGAAATATCTTATGCCGACACTGTCCTCTATGTTTGATGAAAATTTTCTTTTTTTATCTGCATTTTATTTGTAAAATTCAATTTAAGCATAAAGAAGCAATTGATTCGAATACCTTGTTTATTGGCTTTAAATTCAGAAGGGCCAGCATGTTGCAAGACATCAGGGGTCATTAGTAGCCCACACATCTTGTAAAGATCACGAAGGGCTTCATAGTAAAAGTTATCCCAGTAGCTTATTATCAGGTGCACAGTTACATTTGCACTTGTAGAGAGTCCTTTCAAAGTGGCAGAATATTCTGTTAATGGGTTGGCTCCTGACTTGTCCAATGACCAAAAAATATGTGGTTCCAGAACCCTTCCATCAATTGGGTCAATCTCAGGGTCAGAAATAAATAAATAAACTTCTGCATCCATGCTACTTTCCACATAGTGAAAGATTGCAGAGGAAAATATAGCAATGTCAATGTTAATCATCACCTGAGATGCTGTATGACAATAGTTTAGAGTTTTAGCAATTTATGTCAACATGTGTTTAAAAAACTTCATTACCTATACCCAAGCGGCTAGTGTTATTTTTACCACAAATGGCTGGATTTTCTAGTATTTGTGGAGCTTGGTAAAGCCAATTATGATAGGTATTGTCAGATATGTCACAAAATACATAAAATGATACAGGAGGCTGATGATATGTATTTGTGAAGGTCACTGGCATTATAGCATCAGTTTTTAACTTGAAGCTGGCAAGATATAATGAAAGTATTTGGTTAGGTTTAACTGGACTAATTAGTCTTGACCATACCATGTAAATTGAGGTACATATGATGATTCCTTGTGAAATAAGTCTGTCTTGCAAAACCATGGACTGCTCTGGAAGCCTTGTTGAATGATATCGACATGACAAGATATGTAGTGAACGTAGTTAAGTTCGCCTGGCATTGACGATTCTCGAACTATAGTAGAATACCCAAGAAAACATTCAGTTTTTGGATGGTTAAACATATAACTAGTCCTCATCACCGAGAGAAAAGCACGGTGATATGCAGATATTTGTTGTGTCATACCAACGTAATGTTGGGAGATAATGTTATTGGAGTTGAGAAATATGTTGATTAGTTCAAAGTCACTTTGAGATAGAGTTTCTGGAGGTCTAATAGTGTTCCACGATCTCCCTATGTTTCCATAATGCTGACTGTGGCGATATGGTTGAAACTTATAGTTGGATATCTACAGTTCGATAAGGAAACATGCAGTGATCCATGTAAACAACTTACCGACAAGATAGCATTAAGTCTACCAGATGAATTGACATAAAAGTCGACAGCATCAGAACTTGCTTTAGAATGAAGTTGGTCGAGTACTCTCCCAATATAGAAATCAGTTTCGTTGCTTCTATAGATAAAGTTAATTTGCCGGTCAAAATATTTCAAGATGTTCTGAAAATGAGGACGAACACAATTCACTCAGTAAAGAGTGAACTTACAATATAATCTGATATCTAAGTCCGCTAAATATTTCAAAGGTTTTGGGGGCCTAAAATGTGTACTTACATATTTTATACTGAAGGCAGCACGCTGCAAAGGCTTCAGAGTCAACAGATATTCTCCGTATCTTTGATGTGTTCCTTTATTATAGTTAGAAGCTGCACTAGCATGTGAGATAATGTGTGTTTACCGTCATCATGAAACACCACACCAGTGCTGTCATTACATTTAAATATACCAAACACTTGTCTAACCCTGGGATGAGGGCTGAAAGCCAATGGATAACCAACAAGTTTACAACTATAAAACTGGTATTTACGTACAACAATTTAGACAGAATTTCCACTTCCTTCTTTAGTTGCTATGATGTATGTGTTCAAATATGCATAAAAGAAGTACTTAATTCATCAACTCACTGCATCTCCGCACTGTCCGTGATAGATTCGTGCTGCTCTTTTAGTTTCTCTTGGATACTCAACTACAACATCATCATAGACGTTGTTTATACTCAAATGGCCATCCACTATGTGGATATCTCCGTTTCCAAATTGTTGATACTTTGTAATGGCATAAAAATGTGTATAATCACTGACAAGTGCAACATGGCTTACTTTTGATATAAGTTGAGATTCAGTACTATCTGCAGACTTAAAGAGCTTCCTTGCAACTAGAACGTAGTAGTAAATAGCCCATATCAAGATGTGACAGGAAACGGTATGAACGTGAACGTACAGAACTTAGCATTACTACCGATATCAATAAACACGGCATACTGTATCACAAAGTTTTTAGGTCGGTTGAACATCTCCAAGAGGTAGTATATTTGCTAGTATTCGAGTGTGTAAGTGTAAGATGCGGATGAGCGCAATACTGAGTGAAAGATGAAAGCAACCCGGGGAGCGCCCAGGGCTGTGGGCTGCACCTCATGCATCCATGCTTCATGTGGAATTGCCATCTTAATGCTCACGCTACGATTACAGCAAGAATAACGCCTATAAATACGTTGACTGATAAGTGCATTGTTATGGCAACAGTGTCTGTACTATTAGTAGTCCAGTTGACGGTAATTGGAACTGAAACTATCGTGGCTATACAAGTACGCAAGACCAACCTTCGACTGTAGCACTGCAAATCGTTTTCACTACTGCTGTTGTAACACATATATAACCTAGCGCTGAGCGTGTAAACAGTGTCCCCTAAATGTCACGGATATGATAGATGATCAATGTAATCGAAGTCTTATTTCGAGATAAGGGTGATGCAGAACTCTAAAACCCTCAAATAGAGAGAAATATCCCATGAACATGGTGGCTAGATGAAAGCATTATATGATGAGTAGACACCGAAATTATGCACTACGAAGCCAGCCATAGTACGGGAGTATATGTGCATTCTCGCTTATAACGGCTGATCATAGAACAATCCGACGTTGTAGATGAATAGCGAACAGCAGTAAAAGGCTATACCATACGAGTGGGATGTACACTGAGAATACATGGTTGGTGAGGCCGTGCACCCAGAAAAACGCACAGCCTTCTGATAGACTTGCATATGAAGCCAATTGTGTGCATAAAGCTGCGAAGTACATAGCCATCCCCAGAAAAGCATAACATGGCAGGGAGAGCTAGGCTATCGGAGCCTCAACGTTGTGCATGTGATAACATGATGAATAAATGGATAGACGTTGCACGAGCTAGCAATACGAGCAGATAACTCAATGCTATCGGAGAGCTTTGGGCGTTGAGGGAACGACGTGGTGAGGATATACAGTAGGTGACATTGTATGGGCTAGGAATGTTGACCACATCCTCCGTGATGTCATACAACAGTGCCTAGCTATAGCTAACGACATCTATAGGCCATATAACAAACATATTAGCTTCCAGCAGCATAGTGTGACAATAGCCCCCGTACCTTCTTCCGCCATGGCTGTTCTTAACGGTTCCCGGAAAGCGCCTAGAGTTCTGTATCCCAAAAGCTAAGCTAGTCCACAGCGACATGCTCAGAAACATTATTATGGGTCCAGCACCGCTCAAAAGCAAGAGCGCAATACAGCACACCCGTGCTCCCTCGCCCCCTCCTTTGTTCGGATCGCAATCTACGCCCCCCCCTCCTCCAACAGACTCATAGCCCAATATTAGACTTTGTCGACGCAGCACGCAGTGTCGGACCATCTGACCCACTAAACCATACCTAGAGACTAACCAACGGCCTCGTCAGCTCGTCCATCACACTCAAACCACAAAATACCAACGCGTACCTTCTTCCTCCCCTCTGCCACGTAACAGGCGTACGAGGCACACTCCGTCCTACTCCTCATCCAAACCCCTGCTCGCTTCACAACTACCTCCCTTCCTAGAACGCCTACCGAAGACCCCCAAGCACTCCATCCAAAGCTGCGCCGAGGAAACGGTCTCTCGTTTCCGTTGCAGTAGTACTACCCACGCTACGTGTTCTAATCACTGCACTGGGGAGGCTAGGTCCGAAAGGGGGCTTGTCGAGCGGTCGAGTTGGTCTAGCAATCTGGGGTCATTTCAATGTGAGCGTCTGCGAAAGACTGAGGTTGAAGCGTCGAAGTGTCGAGGAGCCCTGAACGAGTGCGCAGTCCTAGTGGAACCAATACGCAATATAGCACGACGTTACATCGTTGGCGCTGTTTCGTAGAGTGACAGACCACGAATGTGTAGTGAAGGCGGATGAGGGAGATGGAGTGGCATAGGGTTTTTCGGGGGGCACCGGGGAAGAAGAGACCGTAGGTGGGGGACAAGGGTGAAGAGTATGACGAGGAGGATGTTGGTGTCGATCTGAAAAACGCAAGTATGAAGAAGCGAGATAATGGACAACGTACTTATAAGGAGGTCTTTCATCGATTATCAATTCAATACACCACTGAGAAATCCTATCGATCTATATATACCCTCATCACTAAATCGGTGAAAGTCTCAAATAGCCGCACATTTCTCACGGGCGTTATGAGCGGTTATGCGTTGGTTGTGATGTTAATATCATAGTATACAACATTCATGATCTCACCAAGATATTGTATACTATGTATAAGTAGTTGTAAGCTCACCACGAGATCAGACGCAAATGATACGTGTTTATATTCCTATCATCATACCATGCTTAACTTACAAGTTTTTTATCATAGTATCTCTCGAGCAGCTTTCGTTGTGTTCTCAATTAGAGGAAAGCAACTACTGCCAAATATTAACTGTACATGGACAAGACCTTAGAGCTCGATGTCAACACAGTGCACTCCTCGTTCACTTTCTCAAGAGTCGCTGACTGCCCTGTTCTAGGACGTCGACTGTCAGTTGCTCTACTGGATAAGTCCGGTTCGCGGTGTCAAACGTCGATGCTAACCCAATGTGCTGTCCACCTCCTACTTCTCAGGCCACTTGCTGCACGCTTGTTCGCCGTCTTTTAACGTCCGGCCTATGTACACATGCTATGCGCCGTTACCCTACAGCCGCCAAATGTCCCCCTATCGAGCCATCCAGCCGAGAATTTCCGAAGAAAGTGTCTAACTATGAAGTAAAGAAGCCTGACTGTGTTCCGACATTGTTCTCGGTGGTTGTAGAGCGGGCGTCAGTGATCGCGAGGTGTCGGTACCGTCAGTATGGCAGTCCCATGATTGACCAATCTGGGTAATTGGGCAATATACGTACTTGGAAAGACCAACGGCAGTTCGAAGTCACAGTCACTCAGCCTTCAAGCCTGTGGCCGCCTGCCGTATCCCATACTCACATAATTGCGCCTAGGCATTTGATGACACAGGCATATATGTAGAGCTGGACTGCTCGGGTCTGGAAATACTTATGTCAAAACATTGTGGTCGAGTCTCCGCAGTCGATTTGATACACATCAGGACCTTGTCAGGACCCATCTCGCCAAATCCCGCCATGGCCAAGTAAAAATACCCGTTCGGCAACAACAAATACAATATATGTACCACCCTTCAATACCTCGGATTTTCATTCTGCATTTCTAGTCTACCCTCTCGAATCTTACCAAATCATCCTCAAGTTTCTCGATGTTTATTTGTGCATAAGTATGTCATTATCCATCTCTTTCCCTTAAATCTTCACCCAAGTTGTTTACTAGGTGCCTACTTGTTTCAGTGTTGGCGCAGATTCCTGGGTTATTTTGTGTGAAG
Source organism: Cyathus striatus (assembly GCA_025738555.1). Classification (NCBI taxonomy): domain Eukaryota; kingdom Fungi; phylum Basidiomycota; class Agaricomycetes; order Agaricales; family Nidulariaceae; genus Cyathus; species Cyathus striatus. The sequence goes on from JAOVFP010000002.1 coordinate 1,433,394, forward strand.
GGCGCAAAGAGTAAGTCTGCAAGGGCTTCAGTGTGTTCATAGTATCTTTCTGACCTTTACCATTTAATAGTATGTCGCACATTTGTCACTCCTTCCATCCCAAAACTCCGTCACAGGCTGATTGATAGGTAGAGGAGCTTTAATAGTAAAGGAGGAGGCTGGAAAGGTGCACTTCATTCCCTAGACTCAGTATTTCGTAGTACTATGTACAAGTATATAGGCAAAAATATATTTTATTACAAATTTCCACTGCTATTGCATACATCCTATATCCATTTTCTTGAAAAGAAAGAATAAGAGCAATACTGTTGTGCATAAAAATTATAATAGCACGGACAGATTTTATTGAACTCACAATTCAACGGGGGACTCACTACGATCTCATACGGTCGATGTGATAATATATTGCATTCATGATTTCCCATGAGCAGCATGAGTGGCCATAAGAAAGAGCTACTTGGGGTGGCCGCAAATTAACATCTACCCCTATATGATCAAACCATAAGATCACATCAACTCATATTGCGCACATCAACTCACATTACATTACATTCTCACAGGAGATTCGCCCGAATTTAGTGATGCTTCAACAGGGCGTTGGAGGAGGATGTCGATGTGTGATTTGGTTGTGATGGTTCGAAGTTAGCAGCAGACGAGGCGAGTCGGGCCGGGCCAGAAGCATGATATTTGTCAACAGCTTACATTACGTAATAGCTCTCCTATCCCCTCCCCAACACCCCCAAAACATCACTTTATACCGTACCATCTACGAAGCTATGGGCCACTTTCCCTTCTCCACCTGTAGAGAAACACCGCACTCTCAATTTTCTCATCTCCCCCTGCGCGACCTCTACGCATCCCTCTTCTCCTACAGAACAGCGCCAACAGCATAACCAGGTTATATTGGGCGTATTGATTCCGCTGGCATTGCCTACATTTGTCCTGACTCAAGCCTTCAGGCTTCAACTCTTCCACCTATTGCCCCAAATCATCCAGAACAATCGCTCCTACTCGACAAGCCAACAATCTGCTGGTCATGACAGTTCTGGCACAGTGCTTGAAAAGTGTAGCGCAGTTGTTTACCACTGCGACGGACAGTTTCCTGAGCACAGCTTTCTGATTGGCATTATGTCTTAAATTGGTACTTGGGATTCAGCTGCGGGCTTTCTCCGGAAGGGAGAAGGGAAGGGTACGGGAGGAGAAGGGGTGGTTGGGATGCTGAGGGTGGGCGTGAATACGTCTTTTGGCAACGAAGTGAGCCTTGTACGCCTGTTACGTGGCAGATTGGGAAGAAGAAGGTACATATTCGTTCTCGTTTTCTTTTGGCGGATACTGTTTGTTCATCTCTAGATGTGGTTTAGAGGATCCGATTGTGCCATTGGTAAGACAAGTGGACGAGTGGAGGAGATGCAGCGACCTCAAAACGACGTGTTTGAGCATACTACCATCGTAAAGTTCTTCGGATGCAGCACTGCAGTGAGGGGATGGTGTAGGTTCGGTGCCACGAGAGGATTTATTATGGATACGCTTGCTAGGCGGCATTAGGGGCAATCAAGGCGGAAGAAGGTAAGTGGAATGTTGTTGGCCTATGGTGGTAGAGGGTGCTTAATAGGTTTTCTATCTCGACCTTCGATAGACATCGTTCTGCTTGTTGGCTTAGTACTGGAGCGCTGGAACTCGTGCGATATCCCGGTCCAGGTGGATGAACGAACTTACATTCTTGGTCCATACAGCTTCGCATATCACGTATGCTGTAGTACTACATCGTTCTGTCGACGCACTTGCTCTGTATGCTGCAACCCAGCTCTATTCCACGCACCGTGCTTAGTGGTACTAATGTCTATACATGCAATGCTTCTCGATGTGTTCCAATCTGTTATCTTTGTTATCATCGAAAACGAAGTTCTTTTGCTCATACGATGACTACGTTCAATTGGCATGAGAGCACGTAATAAACGGGTTACATATTCATGGCCTATTATAGGTCGCCTGGATTCCTAGTGCTTGATCGATTTTCAAGGCCTGACTGTAATACAGACCCCTTCTTCGACGGGATGGCTATGGGCATCTATGGGTATCTATTGGCTATAAAGCCAAGGCTATGCGCCTGATAATCGAGGTATTTATAAGTATGCTTCTTAGTGGTCTCTTGAGCGTCAAAATGGCAAAGTTCTATCAGAGTCGCAACCCATAGCCCTGGGCGCTTTGCGAGTTACTTTCACCTTTCTCACCTCCACTCACTATTGTGGTGTTACGCACTATCATCTCTGCATATTATACTCTTGCACATAACAGATAAACTTTGTGGGGATGTTTGACGCAGCTAAGAACTTCGTGATACAGAACGGCGTGTTTATCGATGTCAGTGGTAATGCGAAGCTCTGTACGACCCCCCACGCAGTCCCATCAACTCTTGATAATCACTATACACTCCAATCATTCTAGATGCAAAGAAATTTTTCCCGGTGTCTTCACATTGCCGACGTACCGAAAAGTCGGAGAGTAGCATAGACAGACAGTCGAACGTACGTTTGTTCTACTTATGTTCCATCTGTCAGTGATTACTTATACACATTTTTATGCACTCATAAAGTATCGAAGATTTCGAATGGGGGACATCCATGTACTCGATGGAATTGTACAAGCAGACAAGATTTACAATGACGTTGTAGTTGAGGTTTTAGGGGAAACTAAGAAAAGGGCAGCCCGAATCTATCGAGGACCGCAGGGACACACTGTGAGTCAACAATTGCCTTCTAATCCAGTACTGTGAAACTCAAATGATATCGGTGAAGCAATTGAAAATGGAATTAGAACTTCTGTCTCAGTTGTGGTAAGTAAATGCTAGTTATCACTGGAATCTTGCTAGTTAACTGTTAGTTTTTCAGCCCACATCCCAGCATTAGACAAGTGTTCGGTACATTTAAATGTAATGACACCACTGGTCTGGTATTTCATGATGACGGTACTAATATACGTATTATTTCGCATACAAGTGCGACTTATAACAATTATGCAGGAACACATCGAAGATATGGGGAATATATGACATCTCTGCAACCCTTGCATCGTGCTACGTACAGTATAAAATATGTAAGTTCACATTTTTAATCAGTAAAGATCTCTAAGGTATTTAGAGGTGCATAGATATCGGATTATATTGTAAGTCACAATCTTTACTCAGTGAATTGGTTTCAACGCGCTTATTTTCAGAGCACTTTGAAATATTTTGACCAATACATTAATTTAATCAATGGAGGAAATGATATATATTATGAACATGGGCGTGTACTCGACCAACTAAGCGTTCGTTCGAAGGAAAGTTCTGATGCCGTAGACTTTTATGTCAATTCTTCCGGTAGACTAAACGCTGTGTTGTCGGTAAGCGGCTTACATGGGTTATGATATGTTTTCCTTACTGTATCATAGATCACTTCATTCAACTCTCAACAAGATGTTTACAATCATTATATAGAGATAGGGAATAGATGGAATATTACGAAGTCCCCAGAAAAACTATCACAAAGCGACCTTAAAATCATCCAACTCATTCTCAGTAGTAATGGAAGCATATCTATACCTCACATTCGTACAGTGGAACAACTGATATCCATATGCCATCGCACATTTCTCTCAGTGATGAAGACTAGAATAATAACACACCAGGAAAATTGAGTATTTACTTGGCAGTTCTGTGGTAGTTTGGCCAGATTTGGAAGGAACAGATTTCGAATACATTCATTACATATCGAATTTCGAGGTCACTCAACCAAATTTCATCGGCAGCACATGGTTCTGCAGCTCAGACTTTATTAATCTAGAAAAGTCATGTGTACTCCATTTTACATGGTGAGGATGAACTAATTAGGTGCTCACATATATTCAAAGGCTAAATCATATCACAATATCTTGCTAGCTTCAAGTTAAAAACCAACACTATAACCTCAGCAGCTTTCAAAAAGGCTAATCGCCAGCATGTCAAATTTTATAACTATTACAGCATCTCTGATGACACTTACCATCATTGGCTTTATGGAGCTCCACAACTACTAGAAAACTATGGAATCATTCGTGATAGTGATAAAATCAACTTCTTGGGTATAGGTGAAGTATTTTTCAAATATATTTGCACAACAATTACTGAAGCTGTAAACTATTGTCCTACAGTATCCAGGATACAAATTACAATTCAAGTCACTATAGATTTCTCTGCATTCATCCACTATATGGAAACCAATGCCAACCCAGAAGTTTATTTATTTATTTCTGACTCAGCAATTGGCCCTGTGGATGGAAGGGTCTCCACACCACATATCTATTGGGCACTGGATAAGTCAGGAGCTGAACCACTTGCAGAATTTTCTGCTGCTTTGAAAGGACTATATATTTCAAATATAGTTTTTTATCAAACAATAGCATACTGGGATAGGTTTTATTATGAAGCCCTCCGTGACCTTTACAAAATGTGCATGGTAACAACGTCTGATGTCTTGCAACATGTTGTAGCATCTACACCGAAACACAGTAAAGGTAATTACATTAATTGTTTCATGCATAAGTCAAAGCTTACAGATAAATCGTAGAACAAGAGATGGAATCATCTTCATACATAGAGCTTGAAGATGTAAGCATAAAATACTTTAATTCACAGCATGAGCTAGTGAAAGATAGAGAAGAGTGGTATTGGTTCGATCGGACTAGCCGTGCTGTGGAATCAGTGTGTAAGAGATCATCTTGTTTCTGGGAGGAAGGATATAGTCCCACATTGCCATCACCAGATATTTCGTTTTTATCTTGGATTGGAATTACGACCCTGGAAGATGGCTTTGCTGTGCTAGGAACAGTTTACGCGACAAGAGAACAAAGAAAAAAACGCGATGTATATAGAGCAAAATTGCTTCACACAGCTGATGAGGATGATTGGGAGAAGATTGCACTTGTGGATGTTGATACTAGTGATGGCTCAGATGTGAATCATTTCGTAGAGTTGTCTGAGGGTTCCACCGCATCACTAGATAATTAAATTTTGTATATATATTTAGTGTCTACTACTTACTACGCTTCTATGAGAATTTGATCTGTTGTTGTCCGTGTGTTCGAGTCTAGTTGTCGTTTTTTAAATAAGGATTGCACATAACCCCCGAAAACCAAAGTGAGAATTATCGTAATGAACATGATAAAAGTAATGAAGACCGCTATCTGAAGCGGCGAAACAATGACCAAGCGTAGGCTGAGTGCACACTACCAGTGGAATGTAAGGGCAGAGGAATAAGTTGGCGCCAAGAATTAAGGATTAGAACGACCACAGCTTTGTACGTTTTACTACATAGACTGTCCGCAACGCTGCTCAGAAAGTGCGTTGCTCCCAACGGCAGTGTTTACGAAGTATGAGTGTGTTTGAGGGAGGTGTCAGGGAGGAAGAGGAGGAGTGAAGAACTGGCGATGTGAGCGGTTATAACAAGAAAAAATAGAGAGCGGAGAGCGCCGGTCTAGGGAACTTTTCAGCATATGTTGTCTGTAACTTGAGCTTGAGGGTTTCCTACGAGGGTCTTCTGAACGACGGCAAGTCCAACAAGTGTCGAGCCCGCTCCGGGCCGGAACAACGTTTGCCAAGCTTATTAATAAGGTAAACAACGGACTCGATATCGGCATCCAGTCTCACACTCTCCCTTGTCTTTTGGTCTTCTTGCTTACCTCCTTCGAAGTCCCGCCCCTTGATTTGATATACTACTTAGTCCTCGTTCAATCCTTCCAAGACTACAATACGAGTATCCCTTTCCCTCAAACGAAAGCCGGAACGGCGGTGACAACTTACTGTGGCCTAACCAACAATTGGGGCGTCTATCGTAGACTATGTGAGTATCATTCTTCTCTAATTTGTGTCGAAGAACATTCTAATTCATACCGTACTTAGAAATGCTACACGACTCTCGTCGAAAACCCTCAAGCTGGTTCTTGGAGGGTGGATACTAATAGTGCTAGTGAAAGTACCTCGAATCATCCAAGGACAAAAGTACGCCGCCGCGCTGCCAACCATCCTCAGCTCTTAATATACCAACCAACCGCTCAACCCAGCCCTCCGCGCCTCTTCCATTTACGGCCTCTCTCCCTCCAGCGCATCCTTTGAAACACTCGCATATCCCACCTACGCAGTCATAAATCGCTTCCCCTTCCCCATCCATAGCGAAAACGTCGTACTCTCAATGCAATACGTTCTCATCGGTCTCCCTCTCGCCCTTTACATCTCGGTCTTCTCCCACAAAACGGCGTAACCAGGCTCTATCTGGCATATTGGTACCACTGCTACTGCCTACCCTTGTTAGTGCCACCTCGACGCTTCGGCTTATCAGACTTCCTCCGGCGCTTACATCGATACTGCCTCTAATCGCGGTTCTACATAGCACGGGGCTTAGAATGCGCAGCACGCCTTCTTACAACCATAACGGACGTGAAGGACCGTTTAGTAGGCACAGTTTTTCGGTTGGCGTTGGTGCTCACAGTGTAATTTCCTCACACATGCAGGCTCCACGAGCATTTTTACAATCTTTCGCATGACGTTTTGGTCACTGCTTGTCCACGTCGCAGTCTCGTACCCCGGCCCGATGGCATGCGATTGATTTGGTTCTATGGCTTACTACAGCTTTGTACGTACATCACATTGCAGAATGATATGAGGATTCATCAGTTAGCGCTGTAAAACTCGGTGCGGTATAATATATCTCCTCTTTTACCCACTCCGTCGCATTCAACTTCACGAGGCTTGTGATTTCCCTATCTATTGCTGGCCGTGTCTTGCCAATACTCACGACATATGTTGGACTGTGGAGACGGCTCAAGGCCGTGCGTACGATAAGGGCACGAGTGGGTCATACTGCTAGTACCTAGCGACATGCACATATCTTCTTATGTCCGAAGTTAGCTGGATGTGTACAGTTGCCCGCATAAAATTGCTTATGAAACTGAGTTGCGGCTTTCACCAGCGTGGCGTAGCACGGCATATGAGGTATAACAATCACGAATTAAAGGAACCGATATGATGTATCGCTGTCGGAGCCTCCATGTTCCGTATATGACACGAACATGATGTATGATAGGGTGTGTTGCGTGCGCCAGCAACACAAAAATATATCTCGAGGCTTCTGGAGCCTGTGCGTTTAAGGTGAGAATGCATAGCGGATGACAACTGTATGGGCTAGAAATGGTCCTCACCTAACTCCATTCCCCGTGAATGCGCTGTGATGTCGTACGACTGCGAGAGTTCGTGCACCAAGCCACTTAGCTAATGATATCCAGAGACCACCTTACAAACCCGTTAGCCTTTGTCAGCATAGAGTGATAACAGCCCATAGTACCTTCTTCTGCCACAACGACTCCTAACGCTACCCGGCAATGGAATCTATACCCCTCTTTCATCAACGTCCTGCACCCAGGAAGCACGAAGCTGCATCCCACAAGCTTAAGGTTTTCCTTTGTTCTACACCTACACCAGACTCTTCCAGTTTTTAGGGCCTTCTCCGAACTTGTTCTGAACGGTCTTCGAAGGTCTCAGTATTCAGTTCATCGAAAACCGTAAATGTTCAATCGGGGTGGCCTAAATAAAAGCCCTCTTTAATTAAAGACAGCTATACCATCAGGATTCGGCGCGTGCATTCGTTGAGAAAAAAAAATCGCTTATCCGCGTACATTGAATTATGAGAGCCCTTTCTTCAATCGAACAGTGGTCTTAAAACGATTTGTACTATATGAGAGTACGTAATTGGGGAAGTAAGGTAACTCTACACTATGAAAATCTAATAGTCCTGCAAGTCATGAATCAATTCAGGATTGACTAAAAATGTAAAGTGATTCCCTTCCATCTCGACTACCTTTGCGTCTTCATAGATCACGCGTGCTCCAAGGTCATTACTTTTGAAGATAGCCCCAAGCCCTTCTTTGGCAACGTATACGGTAGGTGTCTTCTTGACTTTCCTCAGCCAATGAAATATCTTCTCTTTCGACCAATGCCCTTCATCTGCAGAATAGAAAGTCTCTCCTAAAAGGAACTCCAATGATATCTTTATCAGAGAGCTGGCAGTATTGGCGAATAGACCCGCAAGCTCGATTGAAGATTTTCCATCAAGAGCAGACATCATATCTTTTGCAAATGCCTGCCTGAACTCCTTGTCCGCACCTGTACTACTTTCGATGACCATATTGCAGATGCCTTCAACTCCACTTCGGCAAGCATTATCTATCATGGTTCTCTGTGAAGATGGCGAGTCTAAATTCGCAACATCGATCATTTCCACGTAGATAGTAGGGAAGTGATCAAGGAACACAAATTGCAGCACAGCATCTCCCTTTGACTCGAACAACTGAACAAGTTGTACGAGAACAAGACTAGATCCGCTGTATGCAGCAAGTCGATAAGGTCCGGCTGGTTGTTCCCTCTAATTTATAATCAGTAAATTTCACCGGGCCGGAAATATATATAGAATCTGTACCTTGATCTTGCTATAATAAAACTCTGCTAAAGCCTGAATACACGTTAATGGGGCTTCTTCAGTTACTTGTATGGCCCATAGTGCCGAATGATATGTCTCTGACATTGACATGAAATCCGAGATAGATCCAGCGGCACCATGAAGAATTATCAAAGGCACCTCCCCAGAAGAGCCTTTCCGAAGCTTAACCACCGTTGGTCCTTTGTAAGCGCGTACTAAAGGTAACATAGCATCCTCTGAGTCCTCATTTTGAGATACATCACTGTCATTGGCTGAGAGTAACTGTGATGCCGATTTGAACGACAATAATCCGTAAATGTATGCACTAAGCGCATTCACCGAGGGGAACATGTATACAAAGTCCGAGGGTAATGCCCGAATATGCGAATGGGCCATTAATTTCGACCGACGAAGGGCATGCATTATTGCATTTCGAATAGATATCGCTGCCAGACTGAATTATGACCGGTGAACATCTCCTAAAAACAAAAGCTGCAATTGTACTTACCTATCGCCTCCAGCCAGAAAAATGCTATCGCTATCTTTAACGTTATGCTCAAGCACGGAAACGAGAATCTTGTGCAAAAACGCCCGAATTTCTGTCAAATCCCAGCTACTGGGTGCGGGAACCTTGGATAGCGTCTGGTTTTCGGAAGCTTGGTAAATATCTTCAATCTCCGGATCGTAAGTCTTTAAAATGGCATGACGCCTTGGGGTTCCTTTTGCCGTGTACTCGAATGGTTTCGACGGGTTTGCCACAAGAATGAATTCCTTATAGATTTTCGAGTGTTGGGGTGTAATCTTATTCGCATCTTCAACGGTTTCCCTGTGAATGTTAAGTAATTACATTAAAATGTTAAGGATATATGATTACCAAATCAAGTTCCTATACTCCTCTAGTTTAACCTCATCGCTTGGATCGAAAATATACTCCGGAGAAGGCTGGATAAGAACACCAGGTTGGAATTTGGAACGGCCAAACACAAGTGCCGATTTTATTTTTGGGTCTTTCAAAAGTCTCCCTTCTAAAATGTGGGTTAGTAAACGTGATGCACAGTACGACTTCTCACTTGCCTATAAGAGTCGGATTTGTCTATGTTAAATAATAAGTATGCAGAGTAGAAAAAAAGGTTCACAACGCCTCATACCTTCTCCTACAATAGATATGAACATGGTCGTAAGGTGAGATTGACTAAGAGAATAAAAAAGACCTACGCCAGTACTATGCATAATTTGGTCATCTGCATGTGAAGTTTAAAATCGTCAGTGGTTAACTAAGAACGAACAAATTGAGTTAGCAGACCTTCTCGTCCGAGGATTTTAAATAACAGTGGATTGGTTGGATGTCTGATCACTAAGTCATTTGTATCGGGCCGTCAACTTTTCGAGTTCCTGGTAACTCGAATGGAACTCGACTGGAACTCGACTGGAACTCGACTTTGGAACTTACCTGTAACTCGAAAAATGTAAATTGTATGGTATATGACAGAAATTCCAACACTGCTATGGATTGCTAGATTAATGTTCGCCTCCGCGCTCATTATTTCCCACGCCCCTGAATGTCGATCATTAATTTGATCGAATGCCTCTGCCTCCATCAAATTGATCAATGAGTGCCGCACGTTGTTTTCCGCGGCGCGTTTGATCACATTCATGTGCCTCGTCGTCGTCATAAACAATGAGCACCCATTTTTTTCATTTCTAGTTGAGTTCATGGGCTATTCCTCCCAATCTTTTTGTGAATACGAATGTATATTAAATACTTCGACAGTACAGCTAAATTACCTATGAAATAGTATGAAATGCTGATATTATTATTATTCATATTATATTTTCTGTAAGCACAATACACTATGTTTATGCAACCAAGATGTTATATTACATACAAAATAACTAACTTCATATTGTAAAAAATAAATCACAGGAAGAATCTAAAAACTGAGAGAAGAATGCACAAAATACGTGCTCACTGTTGAGCATGATGATGGAAGAAGTGCGACGCGATCACCATCAATGCATCAGAAGCGAGTGGAGATATCGGGGATTTGATGGCTGAAGTGATGGCGCTATTTTTACACATCCGCGGCGGCAGGGGTGGGCGTGGGAAACAACAAGCTAAGGAATCATGACGACAATGAGCACAATTATAAAGTATGGGTTTTTAGTAATGGAATTTGAGGAACTTAAAGTAGGAACTTAACTGGAACTCAACCGGAACTCGAATGGAACTCAACTCAAATTCAAGTGGAGTTGAGTTGTCATTTACCACTCGAAGGTAACTCGATGGTAACTCGACTGACACTCGAATTTAGCTTAAGCGAGGAACTCGATGGAACTTAACTTTTACTCAAAAAAAAATAAGCGAGGAACTCGACTCGACTCGATGGAACTTAACTTTCACTCAAAAAAATAAGCGAGAAACTTAACTTTACTCAAGGGAACTTAACTTTTACTTGAAAAATAAGCAAGTTGTATAATGAATACCTTACAATAATTATACAGTAGTTTGTGTTGTTTCCCGCCCCCCCGCTCGCTGTTTCCCACGCTTATAATTTAATGTTTATTCATTTCCTATTAATTGCACATTCTCATTGTTGCCTGCACCTCCGCTCATAATTTCCCACGCTTCCGCTTAACATATCGCGCCTATATACTTTCGCGCTCACTGATTCCCATGCTCTGCTCATTGTCACCGCACCTCCGCTCATAATTTCCCACCCTTCCGCTATCATTCTGATCTCTACTCATACTATCTCGCCCTCCCACTCATGATTTCCCACGCTTTCGCTTCTCCTCTAATCCGCTCACAATTTCCCGTACATTTCATCATTCCCGCCCTCCCGCTCATAATTTCCCACGCCTTCGCTTTTCACTTCTGATGCTCACTGCTGTCCACTTCTATTTCCCACGCCTCCGCTTCTGCTGTTCACTGCTATCTGCATCCCCCCTCAACATTTTCCCACGCTTTCGCTGATCATTCCGACCTCTTTTCACTTTCCCGCCCTCCCGCTCATATTTTCCCACGCTTCCGCTTTTCACTTCTGGTGCTCATTACTGTCTGCTTCTACTTCCCACACCTCCGCTTCTATTGTTCACTGCTGTCCGCATCCCCGCTCAAATTTTCCCACGCTTTCGCTTATCATTCCGACCTCTGTTCATTATCTCCCGCCCTCCTGCTCATAGTTTCCCATGCGTCCGCTCTTACTTTCCCACACAATTGATACACTTTTCCAACAAATTACATAATCTACTGTAAAAAGCATGGAACATATTATTATAAAGTATTACATAAAAATGTAACTCGCATTTTTTATAAGTTTATTTACATTATTACTTAATATAATATGGTCTACTATGTGTATAACAACCTACATTAAGTGATGCAAAAAGATTGAAAGAAAAAGAGCAAGAACTGAGCTAACAATTTAAGAAAAGACTTGCTCACTGTTAAGAATGATGACTAGGAAGAGTGCCCATCAACAGTCCCGCAATGTGTTCGCGTGTTGATGTCACGGTGATGAATATTTGTGTTGATGTAAGTGATGAATAGTACAACACATGTGCAAATGTGTGTAAATAAAGGCGGGCAGAGTGCGTGGGAATTGTTGAGCAGAGCTGTAGAAAACATCGGGCGGGGGTATGGAAACAATTAGTGTACACTTACTGTACACTTGAACTTTTGAAATTAGAATATTCGGAACTCGACTTACAGGAACTAAATATAACTCGAGGGAACTTGACTTTCACCAAAAAAAACTTAACTTTAACTCGAAAAAATTAACAGGAGCTCGAAATGTTAGCATCCCCTCTACTTGACTTGAGGGAACTTGACTTTCACTCAAAAAATACAAGTGAGTAACTTAACTTGACTCAAAGGAACTTGACTTTCACTTAAAAAAAAATTAAGTGGTGAACTTAAGTTTACTCGAGGGAACTCGACTTTTCCAAAAATAAAAATGCAAGGAACTTAAGTCCACTCGAAATATGAAAAAGCCACTCGAGGTAACTTAACTTTGACTCGAAAAAGTTAAGCGAGATCAAAAGTGGAACTCGACTATAACTTAGGTGAGACTCGACTGTAACTCGAAAAACTCGACAGGAACTCGAAAAGTTAGCAGCCCATTTGTATCATATGCAGGAATATTATCTATCATCGTGTTCGATACAGAAAGGGTCTTCATGGGGCCGGCCTGACAATGTCAGCGTATTGAGAACAATACATTGCTGAATTAAGCGGATGCATACCTTCACTACGAGACGGTATACATTTTCATCTGTCATGATTTGTGATGGAACGAATACTATATCGGCGAAAAGACCTGTCTGTTCGTATAATCTTCAGTTAATGTCTCAGTGTGGCAGTAATATAGTATTACCCTCAGCCATTCCCAACCTTCTGAGGGAGGCTTCCCTAAAATTCAATGACGATGAGAGCCGGGTTGAGCGGGACTTATGATACGCACTTGGCATAAGGAAAGAAAGACCTCCAGCCTCGGTTCTATCGGTCAATTGCAGTGTGATTAACAAGTGTTTCGAAACGAACCGAGCATAATGAAACAAAAATGTTACTTACACTCCATACATTGGCACTATATTTACCCCCTCACTCACTAGCATGTCACCGACGGCGGTTGATAATGGTCCTCCACCAAATAACTGCAAAGTCGTTTACATTAGAATTAATTATCTACATTCACAGCCGAAGGCATACGATTGCTTTAAACTTTTTCATTATATCAATTTTGCGTTTGTCTTGTGCCCAACTCTGTTGTGAAGCGATTATTGACTGTAATGATTTTTGACGAAACAATACGTACTTCGATGAAAGATGGCACACAAGCGATTAGAGTACAATTTGTCTGAACTGCGTTGTTCAGCACCAGATCAGGTGACGGGACAGATTGTTCTTTTGGCGATGATAATGATAACGTCATCCCAAGTGTAATCTCCAGTAGTACGTTAATTGTTTGGAATTATAGATAAAAGGAAAATGAATTACACAGCAGGTAACGAGGTACATTCCCAAGGCATCTAACGATGAGTTTGAAACATGAGTAAAACATTTTCGTTCGAAGTGAGTAATAGCTCAGGGCTTACGATATATGGGAATCCCGTGTCCGCCAAAGATTTCGCCACACACGTCGATTTCTCCCTTCGCTAAAAGGCCAATTAGTAAATGATATATGTGTATATTATATATGCGGGGTTACCCACAAGTCTCTAGCCCATATTGCATTAGCATGCGATATGTCGTCTTTATCGGCTTTGGAAATGAGACTGAACCAGATGAATGTATAATGATGCACACAGAGTCATGCGTAACATTTCCCAATTTCCTGAGCGGAGGATAGTTCTTGCTTATTTCTGGATTTTCAAATAGATCCTCATAGGCTGGCACGGATATCACTACCACTGGTGAGGCGTTCGGTTCATTCTCGTAGAAAATGTCGAAAGCTTTTTCTGCTTGAGCCTGCGTCGCATCATCCTCGCTAAAGATGATCGCTTTGCAGTCCCCCACTCGCAGCAAATGCGCTACTGCAGCAGGAGAGTTCCGACTTGAGATTGGGAATGGGACAAATCCCGCTAACATAATGCCGATTGTGATGCTAAGATAAGTTAATGGATCTGTCCTTACGTTAGTCTCTGGAATGATTACTAGTAGGATGGGTTCACTCGCCTATATTGGCCAAAATTCCAACTACAGCTGGGTTCTGCGAGCCATTAGCGTCTTGAATGGCATTGCATTTTGCTTGAATAAATCTAGCAGCGTTATAAAATGCAGCACCGGCCTCTTTCCAGTTTATAGTACGAGTGGAACCATCGGGATTGAGATATAGGAAAACTGGATGACTGGGACTGTGCTTCACATTGTAATCTACTATGTCAAGATAAGACAAGGAAAAATCAAGCGGAGGCTTTTGAAACATGTTGCCAGATACTTCGGATAGGGTGGTCATGGTGATGTTCTAAGACGATGAAGGAATGGGAGTGCGGACACACAACAACAAGAAGCCCTTTATATTACTGGGGTTGACATGATCGCCGTGCGCCCCTGTTTGCGTACATAAGCTAAACATAGACCTGGTGAGGATGCTGGTTGGCTGCTGGTGTGGGCTATCATTTGTTTCTATCCAATCCTATACTCGTAAGACACAAAATCAGTAATGGATACATACTTTCCGGAGAAAATGAACGAAGACCTTGTTTTGGCTTATTATTTCAGCGCGAAGACTCGCATGGATTCCAACCAGATTCCAAAGCTAGGCGCTTCGTCATGACTCGTTACATCCGAAATTCCGTCCGTACCGTGAGTCGGAGAAATCCTGGTTCCATTAAAGTCCTGGAAGGAACATGCAGCGTACAACAAACATATTTAGATTTCATTGACTGAGCAGTTTGTCATCTGGGTGCAAAATGTGCGAAGGTGAGATATTTATATCTTATACTTAGTGGCTTCGAATCGCACCCTATCGATTCTCTGGCATAATAAGCTTGAATTGCAATTGGTGGCGTGTTTGAAAACGTGTTGAAGTACTAATCGGTTCAATGACCGCGGAGATGCTCCGCTCGAACACTCTTTAGTGTTTATGTTAACGATGTTGAGCTGCTATTATATCGCCCATTTGGCGACCTCATCAGCAGCTTCATGTCATTTATGTGGGTCTGTCAAAATCATTTATAGTCCAGTGGCGGCGATTCAAGAGTTCAAATTTGGTGAAGGGTATCGTGATCCTAGTGAGCATTATGATCGGCAATGAGCATTGAACGTTTGAACTTGGTTTCAACATTCCTAGTTCCTTAAATGACGTTGGCGTTGTTCGTAATATTCCCGCTACCTTTTAAGGTAGTAGGGTTATGTAGGGTGATGAAAAATCAAATTTTGCAGAGCGAACATCTCCCATCAACCGGAGTTTAAACGAGTTCGAAATATCGGTCATTCCCGTATATATACCAAGTTATCCCAACTGTTCAGATTCAACACTGTTCAGAGCTTCTCCTGCCTCACATGATGTGTGTGAATCTAACGTTTCCTAAACAGTTTCCGAACTTCGCGTTCGGACTAGGAAATATACCAACCAACCACAACATCAACGTGAATGTCGTCCTTCCACAGAGTTACCTCCTTTTATTTCACCACACTGCAAGTTCACTCAATAATACAAAGTTTCGACATTCCGGACTACATGTACGGACCGCCTTTTGAATGAGCATGAGAAGACTGCGATGCACACCAATTAGATGACATGGGGCACCGAAATCTCGACCAAATCGCTTTAGGTTCTGAATATTCTCCTTTGCATGGTGTACAGTATACCGACAGCTGCAGTTGATGAAGACTAAGTACTAAAGATTGGTGGAGGAGAGAAGGGCTGTAGGCGTTGGGTATTACCGAGGTAAATGTTGTCTCTTCTTCATGTTGATGTACAGCTAAGTAGTGCTCTCATCATCACTTCATGTACAAACGCCTCTTCTTCTCACGGAGTTAAGTCAGGTCTTACTGTAGTGAGCAGGATAGGCTGAAGTGGACTCTTACACACAATCATTGTTGTCCAAGGTCTATCCTGCACTATGTCTCGCTATACCTTACATACAGTGGTCTGCCTCCAAACTGATCGCTCATAAGAGTAGAAACACGCAGCAGTGAGCAACAGGGCTAAGACTCTTGTCCCTTCGTATTTTTTATTTTGTATCTTCACATTCAAGTATTATGTTATATTGTTGATTCCACAACAACTTTATGTGTCATTTTATGAAATTAGAAAGAATTTCAGGTAGTGGGCCTTGCCGCTAGTCGGCCTTACTGGTTTATACTCGTGTATGGAAAGCCTAACAACCACGCTCAAATCCATCAAATAAAATTAAGATCCGACGTTCGGCAATGTCGGCTCATTAGTTACGACTTCCGATTACGTTGTTCGCTTGCACTCAGTGAATTGTATAAATTCCATAGTATATTTCGACTTCATAAATCGTAAATTGCAAGATAAAAACTAATATAACACATTTCAAGTTATGAGAATCAGCTCTCTGATATAGAATTTTAAATCAACGAGTAGTGAAGTACAACAAAAATCATCATTTTTAAGTCCGCAATCACGCAGTTAGTAGTTACTGTCTCCTGGCCCCATTCCGAAATTCCTCTTTCATTTTTATCTTTTTCCATATCGAGCGGCAAGCCATTGATTTCTTACTCTGAGCAGCTTTCGTTTATATTACAGTTCCAAATCATTAGATTTATGTCTAAAAACTCATCCAAGATAAATAATGTAATACTATGTACTATACTTTTTTTCTATGTATACAAACACGTGTCTAGCTTATGGACAAAGCCAGTATATTGATCTCCCACTTACCGAGGTCATGACTGTCGTTTTTGCCTCAGTTTATCTATATCAAGTTATTTCTTGCCATTCATTGTCTTAATTCCCACCCTATCGTCTTTTCACTTGCAAATCACAGTCCTTACTTTATTCCACAGGTCGTCACGTTCTCAAACAACAATATATTACACTAAGTACTATTCCGTTAAACTTAGCACGTCACATAAGGCTGAGCAGACGTTCGACTGAATCGCGTTTAATTTCCCCGCCTAGGAGCCAAGTTCTCTGTCACCTTTACAACCAACAGCAATAGGAAAAAATCACGGCGACGGCGGTGGCGCCAACATTATGTCAGTTAATGACTAGTCAATGGCTAGTATACAACTTGACTCAGGTAATGTTTAGTTAAATTAACTGTAACTTGACGCATAATCACAGCAATATTCACAGAGCGAAAAGGAAGAGAATTACTTATGAATACTATTGAATAAACCAAGGTCTGGCGTACAACAGATTTATTCTGATGTGGCTTTCATCCTTGTATTACGAATACTTCATTCCATACATTTGGATTGGAGACGTGACACTAGTTTGCCAACAGATGCATACAGAATTGTGTTTTATAATCAGCGACAGTGTCCGGTGTGTCGTAAATCGTGATGTACGTTCTTACACATGTAATACTAGACCGCCCGATTTTACTGGTTTCCATAAAAATTTAATGTATAACTCACGCTCACGCTCACTATGAGTTGTATTGACAGTCCAAATTCACCGTGCAGAAAAATGTAGGTATTCATACTCATGCGCTCAATGTTCGCCAGATGTTCGCTGCGCGTTCTCATTTCGTTCTCTGTAATCATTGGGGGAGCTTGCTCCCCCTATTTGTTTGCGTTAGTGATCCAAAATGCATAGTGGCTGTGCATGCACGGAATTTTGTTAGTCAGCAGCTCCGTGGATCCAAAAATGCGTAGTGGCTGTGCATGCGCGGTGCATTAGTCATCACCTACCTCTTTTCGAATTGTCGCGCACCGTGCATGGAACACAATTTCACAAAATGTTACTGTATCAAACCTCACACAAATTACACACATTCTCATCATTAAAATATCTTTGCTCATTTAAATAGCCTGGATATAAAACTACTTTAAATTATTTTATGTACTTTTCTACAGCCACTTCAAATGCTATTTATTGGATACTTACTAGGCAACTGTCACATATATAACTCCCATACTTAAAGTGTTCCCATACATTTACTCTTGATTTTCTCGCAGTTGAATAATTAGAATAAAGTGGGAGCTATTAAAATGAATACATAACTGTGGAATCACTGTAACAGCTAGTTGCGGCCAGTAAAACAAAGGAAAAATATTATAATGAAGGTAGTATAATTAGAACAAAGGTAAATAAATAAAATAATGCACAGGAAATCAATAAAAAGGGTTCTGTCTCCTAACAAGAAATATGAAAGTAAATTTCTTATTCAAGCGAGGTTTCTGCTGATCCAAGCATCAGCAACTCCTAAATGAGTATCTAACAAGTAAACTTATTATTTTGTATAAAAAGGAAATAACAAAAAAGCTAGGATTCGTCAAGCTTGCCCTTTAACGTGCGTCGCGAAGCGACGTACGTTACATGTTATGGTATGGGTTTACACAGTAGCTTACGTAAGCGCTAAGCGAAGATCCGAAGAAGCCGATATGTCGGAACTCAATTCCATCTGATGAGATTTAGTGTGGTTGTTAGGCTTTCCATACGCGTGTTCCTTTCCATAACAACTTTAAATGCTTGAGGGAGGGTAACCAGAACAGGAATCAAGAGAAGTTTTTGCCTTCGTTTGCTTATCGTCTTGTCATTGTCCCAAGCGTCCCAAGTTCCAACATCGTCTTCAGTTCAACCTCCGAGCTACTCAGTCTTAGACTCACACGTTCTGAAACTCTCATTTGCAGGTGTCCAACCATGACAAGAGTGCCTCTCGCTGCATTACATTACTTACACCCAAACTACTTATTCTTCTTAATTCAAGATGGTTTTCCGAATTCAACATTCATTCCTTGAATCTGAAGATCCTCGTAGCGCCAGCGTAACTTCTCGTTTTTTGATTTGCCAACGGAAGTAGGGTAGACAAGTAAGATCGCGAAAGTTTTTGTACTCCACGATCTTCATCTCCTTCCCAACGATACTCAAGAGCACTCAGTACTTCATCCCTATTAGCTATTAGTATTCCTTCCAGTGAAAGCTCACAAAGGCTCGGCAAATAAATCGTACTTGCTGAAGCTAAAGACCCAGACCAAGGAACTAGCAGCTCAAAAAAGCTACTTATGATCTGAAACTTGATCTTTCAGTAATCTTTCTATTCCAAATTCGTCCCACGTCGTGATTTCATCCCACTAAACACAGGCATTCCAAAGTTGGTAAGGCTTTTAGAATATCTAAAAGTGTTGTTTGAGGAATGTTCGCTTCCTTACAATTCTGAGGCTTCTCAATGGACAATTAGACCGTTTCACGAGGTAAAGAGCCACTGAGTAAGTAACTTGAGATTTGTGGTTAATCTGTGACTGTGGTGGAAACAATACTCGAAAATCGTTTAAAGCAAGCAGTGTAAGAGAGCTGCGTTAAGATCACTGTCGTGGTCCAGGTGGCTCATGTCGAGGCGATATGAAGTTAGATCGTCCAAAACAGCAAGGCCGGGTGTAGTCGAACTCAGGTCGAACTCTGACTCATAATGATATTTGGCCGAGTACTGATATAATGCCCCCTGAAATGCAAGCTTGAAGCCAGCCAGCCTATCGGCCGCGTAACGATCTCCATTTCGTGCTCTCATGACAAGCATACATAGTGTAGGCAAAAGAGCTTCGCTGTCGATGGTAAAAGGCTGGACGTTGAGCAATCCGAGGTTGTGTATAAACCGTGAACAGAGATAGAAGATTAGAACACGTGGAGGAGCATTACATGCATAGACACAAGTACTAAATGCCATAACTGAGTTATAGCGTATGACAGCGAGGCGTAAGAGTGTTAGGTTAAGCCAGCTATCGGAGCCACCATGTTGCGCGTACGATATAAAGAACAATGTACGATAGGCGAAGTTACATGAACACGGCCACACGATCCGATCCCTTGAAGGTATCACAGCAGGTGCATTGACCGAACAAAGTCGTAAGCGTATGCGATATGCGACGATTATATCGACCCTCAACGAAGCAAGTTCATCCACTGTGATAATTGTACGACTTCCAGAGCAAGGGTACTAAGCCATCAAGCTGAACGATGTCTAGAGTCGAGATAGCAAACCTGTTAGCCTCTGCCAACATAGGCCAACGACATCCCACATACCTTCTTCTGCCTAGACGGCCTTCAATGCCCCCTAGCAAGCATATCGAACCTAATCCTCTCGAACACATACCTACACCATCCCTGCATAGCCATCCAGCGCCCAAACAAAGTAATGCTGTATCCGAAGAACGCGACAGCGTCATGCTCAGGCACGTCGTTCTGAGGTCGCCTTTGAACGGCAAGTGCTTCATAATTCATACCCCCTTCCCTCATACCCGTCTACACCACTATCGGCTCGGTGAGCAGCGTAGGTACCATCAAATCCCCGAAGTTACATCTAGAGATGAACGAACAGCCTTATCAGCTCATCCGCCAAAAGCAGAAGCAGAAGCAAAAGCAAACGTACATTATTCCTGCCAGTCTGCCACGTGACAGGCGTACTAGGTACACCTCATCGTCCTTATGCGTATCCCCTTTGCCCCTCGTCCCCATACCTGAAGAGTCCATCCTGAGAAGGTAAGCAGCTGAACGCAAGCACCAGATTGAGTGTGAACGACACTTCGAAAGCTGCGCTTAGGGAGCTGTCTTTGGCCTTCGTTGTCACAATGATGACCAACAGAATGTTGGCCTGCCAAGCGGAATCGCTGGTTCTGGATGAATTGAGGAAGTATCGACATAAGCTCCAGAGGAAGACAGAAACGTTGAAGCGCCTAGTGGTCAACAAACGAGTATAGACAATCCCAGCGGAGCCAATACGCCAAATAGAGTCCGGTGGTGCCGACGAGGGGGAAAAGCCCGGGAAGCGGTACATGCCAGTGTTCTGAGGGAAGCGCTGGGAGGAAGAAGCAGTGTGTGGATGAGGTGTAGAAAACTGGGTTGAGTGAAGGGTCAGTTGGTTAATAGCTCGAGGATGGTTCCACGATGTACTTTGGTGGATGATTTGAGGTATTTTCACTATTCATCCTGCAAGAACTACCGAGCGCTGCTTCGGGACCTTCGGCAGGGGGCACTTTGGACGGGCACCGTTTGTGTTTCAACACAGGGTTGTGTACTATATCTAAGTGAAGTATTCATTAGACGGGTTTCTAACACTTGCAATTAGAGAAAGATGATAAGTACTCACCTACTTTACGTAAGGCGTGCCGATAGTTAGCATAGGCCACTTGTAGGTCACGGTAAGTTAGGGTCGTCATTCTGGCTTTAGTTTGAGGGAAGAATCATAAAAGGATTGGGTTTGGCGGTGGGTTTCATAGGGGGCTAGGCAGCATATCCGACTCGGAAAGGAAAGAGTAGTAGGGCTATGAATTGGTAAGTACGAAGGAGAGACGACCAGTCCCGACTTGGTCCCGACGTGACGCATTCGGTTGTTTATAATGTATATACGTACTAGTAGGGCTTCGAATTAGGAGAGAGTCGAGCCTAGTCGAGACACGATCAATCCGATGTGTTTACGTTGTTTACAATGTAGGCTTTTGGCAAACACTTGTATGGCCCGGAAAGCCATTCTGCTGCCACTACGAAGTTCGAATCACCGTGACCAAGCAACCACTAAGTCAGACTCCAAACCAGTCGCTTTCCGCGCCCACCAAGTGTCATGACCACCGTTAACATCGACATCCTAAGTTCTCCTGTTGGTTCTAACGAACGTCGTTTCCTTAGTTTAAGTACCTTATAGAAGGGGATCCGATAGGCCGGTGAGGATTGGGATGGCTCTCGGTCAAGGGTTTGAGTCCTTGCCATCACCTTGAGGGATTGGCGGCCGAATATCGATGTGGGGGAAACCAGAAGAATGTGCGTGTTACTAAGTTTTTGTCCTTTATTATGTGGAAAGAGCTTATGAGAATCCTAGATAAGTCTTTGGATATGGCTTATTTCTGTCATATAGTTCATAAACTGCATGTTCCGCCAATGAAGCGCAGTTTTGCATTTAAACATTTAGGATATACGCATTTGACGAGGATTCGAGTGGAGACGCGGAAGCGATGAGAATTTACTAACGAAACGAGCCAGTCATACGGTAAGTTGCAGTTTAATGGGTGCTGACAGGAATCAGAATCGGACCGTACACATGGCGTATTATGGGGCGGAGAGGTACGATGAAGAGCTAACGATATGGGAATCGGGAGGATCAGTATGGATGTCATTTCGGGGAAGCGTAATTTAGGGAGTATACTAATTGTGTCGGGTCGGGGAACTAGGGAGGAAGAAGGTATGTTGGGTGTCGTCCGTTGTGTGTGGAAGGAGCTGATATCTGTGCTTCTCTTAGACTTGGAAGGGTGAGAGAGGTTGGGGGTGCCCCTTGGTGTCGACTACCATACTCCTTACCAATAGCTTCATACGCACTTTCGTCTTCTCTCCGTTCATCGCCACTCACGACGCTGAGTCATACTTACAGGCTCTGATAGTCTCAATAATCTGTTCCCACTCTCGTCGCTCCGTTCTCTGCTTATAGGCCTTCTCGCGCTGTGCTTGTCCCGACTAGAATCTTTGATATTTTAGCTCTATACATAGCACGACATGGCAGGGGGAACTCATATACACAGCCTCGGTACCACAACGTTCAATCGCGTGGAACTTTTGACATCGATTCGGGATGAATATTCTGAACTGGTGTTCTATTAGGACTGCCTGCTGAGCGCTTGAATGCGTACTTCTCTCACGTTGTTTCTCATGTCAGATTTCTACAGAATCATCACCGCTATTGGGTACCTGTTGTGATGTTCTTGTTCCATCTGTTCACGATCTGCTCTGCCAGTTATCTCTGTCATCGTAATTTCGAATTGACATCTGAATGCTCTTCTATTATTTTCTTACCGCTAAGGAAGGAATCTCCGTCCAAGCACCTAGCGCTATATTAATATGATCAACGCGAAAACGATCTAAATACCACTCCGATGAGAGTCCAAGGTTTTCGAACTCGGAACCAGTATTCCGTTAATTTCAGTGGTAACTAAGTCTTATTACAGTCCATTTCCGATGAGAAGATATGTGAATTCCATAAGGTTGCCGTGAAGTCAGGCTATGCCTCCTGTGCATCAAGATATTTATATATGCCTACACCCCTCGCCGTAATAGGTCGTGGTGTGAGAGTCAAGATGCTAAAGTGTCATCAAATAATACTTATACTGGTAACACACGAACTCACCCCACCACCTTCCTACTTGCTTACGTCTTGTCATCTCAGACTCAGTGTTGTGTGATCACCTTCAACGCCGCGTTCTCTACAATTGGAAACTGAAAAACATCTTGCCGAAATGTTTGATTCAGCTAAGAACTTCGTGATACAGGGCGGTGCAACGTTTATTGATATCGGTAAACAATGTTGTAAGTTAGCCTTATTTATGTGTTTAAGTAAAAACTTATTATTCACTACATTTATTCTAGATGTGAAGAAGGCATACTATCCAAGGTCTTCACGTGGTACCTCCAACACATTTCATCAGGATAACTCTCCAATTCTATCGAATCGTGATGTAAGTGATGTATAATCCAGTCGTGATTGCAGCCATTCTTATCTCTTCGTACTTCAAGTATAAACAAATTAAAAAGGGGGATATTAACGTAATTGAATGCATCAATGGGCCTGTACGGAAAGGAAGCCTCTACAATGACTTCATAGTTGAAGTTTCAGGGGAAAATAAGAGGAAAATGGCACGGATCTATAATGGACGGCGCGGCTGTGCGGTGAGTTAATAAAATACTCTTTAATCTCACATTACAATGCTTATATGATATTGAAGCAACTGAAGAAAGAATTAGAAATGTTGTCCAAAATGTGGTAAGCAAATGACAGTCAAAGTTTCTGGAAACTGGATGTTTGACGTCTAGAATATAAGGCCACATCCCAGTATTCCTCAAGTGTTTGGAATATATAAATCAAACGATACAATTGGTTTGGTATTTCATGATGATGGTACCAGAAATATGATTTCACATGCTTGTTTAACATCTGACCTTGATATAGGAACATATCAACGATGTTCAGAATATATGCAGTCTCTGCAGCCTTTGCAACGTGCTGCCTTTTATATCAGATATGTAAGTCCGCAATTATAAGTATGGAAACCCTCTGAGATAGTCATAACCAGGTGTCGCATTATATTGTGGGCTAATCTTTACACTCATGATTTTCAAGTTCATATGCGGCTTTCTGTAGGATACCTTGGAATATTTATGCCAGCATATTCAATCGCTTCGCATGAAGCTTACTGAAATTGAAAGTATGCCCATTGAAGAGCTGGGTTTGACAGAGGACCAAGTAGAACTACCTGCTCATCAGGGTTTGTTAGACTTTTATGTCGATTCACATGGTACACTTATATCTGTTGTGTCGGTAAGCAGGGGCTGCTAACTTTTCGAGTTCTTGTCGAGTTTTTCGAGTTAAAGTCGAGTCTCACTTCAGTTATAGTCGAGTTCCACTTTTGAGCTCGCTTAACTTTTTCGAGTCAAAGTTAAGTTACCTCAAGTGGCCATTTTCTTATTTCGAGTGGACTCGAGTTCCCTTCTTTTTTATTTTGATAAAAGTCGAGTTCCCTCGAGTGGACTTAAGTTCCTCACTTATTTTTTTTGGTGAAAGTCAAATTCCCTCAAGTAAACTTAAGTTCCTCACTTATTTTATTTTTTGAGCTAAAGTCGAGTTCCATTTAAGTTTTTCGAGTGTACTTAAGTTCCTCACTAATTTTTTAGTGAGTATAAGTTGAGTTCCCAATCACTACTGCTGCTACCACTGCTCTCTGTCCCGCACCTTGCCTAATTTCTTCTACATTTCCCACGCACTCTGCCCACCATTATTTACTTTTGTTTGCATGTAGTGTTGAACCATCACATCTATCATACACAAATATTTATCACTGCGACATCAACATGTGAACATCAATGCTCATCATGCTCAACAGTGAGCAAGTCTTTTCTGATTTCCCAGCTCAATTCTTGCTCTTTTTATTTCAATCTTTTTGTGTCACCTAATATAAGTTATTATACATATAGTAGGCCACATTATACTAAGTACTAATGTAAATCAACTTATAAAAATGCGAGTTACATATGTATTTAGTCTTTATTATTAATATTTCCATGCTTTGTACAACAGATTATGTGATTTGTTTAGAAATGTGTATTAATTGTATGGAAAAATAAGAGCGGGGGCGTGGGAAACTATGAGCATGAGGGCGGGAAATGATGAAATGCGTGGGAAATTGCGAGCGGGAGGGCAGGAAATAATGATTAGAGGAGAAGCGGAGGCGTGGGAAATCAAGAGCGGGAGAGCGGGATAGAATGAGTAGAGGTCAGAATGATAGCGGAAGCGTGTGAAAATGTTGAGTAGGAATGCAGACAGCAGTAAACAACGGAAATTATAAGCGGAGGCGTGGGAAATCATGAGCGGGAGGGCGGGATAGAATGACTAGAGGTTAGAATGATAGCGGAAGCGTGGGAAAATGTTAACTGAGAATGCGGACACCTGTAAACAGTGGAATAATGTTGAAAACTTTATAATTCAGACGTTGCTCAATAAATCCTTCTATAATGTATACAGTATACATTAATATATTGGAGGAAAACTTAACAAATTAATGAAAGGCGGAAGCATGGGAAATTGTAAGTGTGATGGCGGACAACAGAAAAGAGCATAGGAAACGTTGAACATGAAGGTATGTAAGCGCGAATGTTAAGCGGAGGCGTGGGAAATTATGAGCGGAGGTACGGGTGACAATGAGCAGAGTGTGGGAAACATTGAGCGCGAAAGTATGTAGGCGCGATATGTTAAGCGGAAGCGTGGGAAATAACAAGCGGAGGTGCGCGCAACAATGAGTATGCTGGGAAATGAGTAAACATTGAATTATAGGCGTGGGAAAGAATGGGCGGGGGGGCGGGAAATAACACAAACTACTGTATGTATTATTGTAGGGTACTCCATACAATACAATTGTAGAACTTGCTAATTTTTCAAGTAAAAGTTAAGTTCCCTAGCGTAAAGTTAAGTTTCTCGCTTGTTTTTTTGAGCAAAAGTTAAGTTCCATTGAGTGGAGTCAAGTTTCTCGCTTATTTTTTTTGAGTGAAAGTTAAGTTCTATCGAGTGGAGTCGAGTTTCTCACTTATAATTTTATTCGAGTGTCAGTCGAGTGGAGTTAAGTTCCTCACTTATGCTAAATTCAAGTGTCAGTTAAGTTACCATCAAGTTACCTTCGAGTGATAAATGCCACTTGACTCCACTCAAATTTGAGTCGAGTTCCATTTGAGTTCCACTTAAGTTCCAGTCGAGTGTCTAACTTAAGTTCCTCAAGTTCCATACCAAAAAACCCATACTTTATGATTGTACTCATTGTTGTCGCGATCCCTTAGCTCGTTGTTTCCCACGCCCACCCATGCCGCCGCGGATGTGTAAAAATAGCGCCATCATATCATCCATCAAATCCCTGATCATTCCACTCGCTTCTGATGCATTGATGGTGATCACATTGCACTTCTTCCATCATCATGCTCAACAGTGAGCACGTATTTTGTGCATTCTTCTCTCACTTTTTGAATTCTTCTGGTGATTTTTTTTTGTGGTGTGAAGTTAGTTATTTTGTATGTAATATAATGTCTTAGTTGTATAAACATCATGTACTGTGCTTATAAAAAATATTATATGAATAATAATAATTGCAGCTTTTCATACTATTTCATAAGTAATTTAGCTGTACTGTCAAAGCATTTAGTATACATTCATATTCACAAAAAAAAATTGAGAGGAATCGCCCAAGAATTCGACCAGAAATGAAAATAATGGGTACTCACTGTTTATGACGATGACGAGGCACATGAATGTGATCAAATGTGCCGCGGAAACAATGCACGGCACTCATTGATTAATTTGATAGAGGTAGAGGCATCAGATCAAATTAATGATTGACATTCAGGGGCGTGGGAAACAATGAGCGCGAAAGCGCAATAGTGAGTGATCATTAATCTAGCAATCCATAGTAGTGTTAGAATGTCTGTGATATACCATACAGTTTACATTTTTTGAGTTACAGGTAAGTTCCTAAGTTAAGTTCCAGTTGAGTTCCAGTTGAGTTCCATTCGAGTTACTGGTAACTCGAAAAGTTGACGGCCCAGTAAGCAGCTGTTGTATGTTACTGAATGTTTTTCTTACTGCACCATAGATTTACTATACTAGTCGCTCTTATTATTCCTTGATGACATGGAATGCACAGAGGCCGCCACGAAAACTTCCTAAAAGTTCATTTAAATTGATTCAATCAATTCTCAGCCAGAATAGTATCATCTCACAACCTCATGTTAGTATGGCACAAGTGATATCTGAAATCCACCATGCATTTCTCTCAGTAATTCAGACTCAATATATATATAACAGCCAGAGAATTGAATGTTATATTGGGCATCCTGTTATGCTACATGGGCCCATTTATGATAACATTCATTACATATCTGGTCATGTCAAGGTCATTCAACGAAAATTTGACAATAGCTCATGGTTCTTCAATGCCAACTTATTATTTTACAGGAAATCACATGTAGATCAGCTTACATGGTAAGGACAAGACATTAGGTGTTCATGTCAGAAGTAACAAGAATAGAGAGGGGTGAATGAGAGAATAGGGTGTGATAATGGAGCAAAGAGAGGGTGGTAAAGGTGCAAGAACTCAGACACAAACACTGACACAGACACAAGATGGGGAGAAAGCTTGTTGACAACTACCAAGTTACAGAGTGTTTATATACTGAGTAAGTCTACCAAAGTCCAACCAAAGTCCTGTAACTAAGGTAACTGACAGCTGTCAATCTGTCAATCACAAATCTGTCAATCAAGTATCTGTCAATCACAGATCTGTCAAGTATGACAGGTGACAAGTGACAGCTGTCAAGGAAGCTGTGCAACCCAGAATATCTAACAGTTCACCTATATCTAAACCAGCTATCCTGATAGCTTCAAGTTAATACGCGATGCTGTAGCCACAGCAAACTTCAAAAATGCAGATCACTATGAGAATATATCAATTGAGGGAAATTGCCACATCTCCGAAGACACTTATCATAATTGGCCTTATGAAGCATCAAAAATACTAGAAAACCATGCAGTTATACGTGATATAAATGACAGTAACAAATTAGGTATAGGTAATAAATTATTTGATATACATATTCAACAAAATTTTCTGAAGCTCCAAGTTATTGTCCTACAGTATCCGGTGTGCGGATTTACATTGGAATTGCTATACGTTTCTCTGCAATCATCCGCTATGTGGAAAGTAACGAAGATGCAGAAATTTATTTATTTATTTCTGACCCAGGGATTGACCCTGTAGATGGACGGGTTTTGGAACCACAGATCTTTTGGTCATTGGAAAGCTCAGGAGCCAAGCCGCTAACAGAATTTTGTGCCGCTTTGATAGGGCTCTCTACTTGTGCAAATGTAGCCATGACACTAGAAATAAGCTACTGGGATAATTTTTACTATTTGACCCTCCGTGATCTTTACAAAATGTGTGGGATAATGACACTTGATGTCTCGAGACACATTGGACGATCTGAACTTAAATCCAGTAAACAAGGTAGTTCAATCAATTATTTCTTCATGCTCATATCAAAATTTACAACCAAAATGTACTAGCACAACAAAAAAAATCATTTTCATACATAGAAGATAAAGGCATACAATATTTTAAAACAGGTCATGAAAATATGAAACACGGAGAATGGCCACTCCTGCCCTTCTTTGGAAAACGGACTAATTCTTCTATAAAGAGAAGTGTAGAACATTTCTGGGCTAAGGAAAGATTTTGCCTGCATGAAATGTCACCAAACATTTCATCCCTGTCTTGGATTGGAATTACAACCTTGGAAGATGGATTTGCTGTACTAGGTACAGTATATGATACAAGAGAATGGAGAAGCCATTACAAAGAAATTTATGAAGCAAGGTTATCTCGTGCAGCAGACAGGGATGAATGGGAAAAGATTTCACATTCAGACATCGATGGTGGTGGCTCAGATACAGATCATTTCGAAGAGGTGTCTGAAGAATCTGTTGCTTCGTTTGATAACTAAATTTTGCATAGTACATTCTTAGTACTTACTGAACTTCAGTGGCGGCCAGATCTTTCTTATCAGTTTAAAATTTCAGTTCTCTGTTATTTATACAGTTCTAGAACCAGAAATTTAACTGATGCGTGATCATGTTCTGAGCTCACTAAAAACCAACTACTGACTTATTTAAACCCATCACGATTCGAAACTCCCCCTTGTCTCTGATTTCCTTCTTTCTATGGTAAGTACTCTTCTATGTGCCTTCTTTCTGACTCCCGGAGTCCCACAATGGTGGCATGCCTTACCTGCTCTTTCACTTGACTTCAGACTATCTTGCCTGCTCAGAACCGTGGATAGTGTATCACGAATACCTTGAGGGTGCCATGGGATATTTTGGATCATCATTAGTTGAAGGTGAGGAGCTTGCTCATTACCAGTAGAGCGAAGCAACGACATGTCGAGTCCGTGTCGGGCCGCCTGCCGGATGCATATTTGCCGACAGCCGATGTTGTGAACAAAGTTGTGCGTCCATCGTCGCGTGATGCAATGTCAACTTGTGGTCAACGTCGAACCAGCTCTTTTACTTTTTCCCAGCCATGCACTATCTTTGATATACTGCATTCAAACTTCTCGTCAAGTGTGCTTGTTTCAAAATGCATACTAAGAACTTGATGTGACACGCGTGCCAAGAATACTCAAGAGACACCATGTTACTATACCAGCGGATAGGCGACCTAAGTATCTTAGGGTAGGTACTATCCTCCTTCGATTAGTTCTGGCAACCATTCTATTGGCCACTGTTATTTACTCTATGCCTTAGATATGTGTACTATGCAACCTCATCCAAAGCCTTCTTATGTCATGGACGTAGCACTCTCAAAAGACTAGGGATAGGAATGGGGATGGTTCTAGGTATAGGTGTAGTGGAACTGCTCAGATCGCCTGAGTATGTCCTTCAGCACTGCCATTTCTATTCTTTATTTTACTAACTGCTCTCATAGGCCGTCCCACCCACTTTCTCCTCTCTTGACTTCTCCATCCCTACACCCCTTTGCCATTCACACCTGCCTATATGGCCAGACACCACGTCCTCCATCCTTGTATGACAGAATACCTTCCTATTCATCCAAGGCATACTCATCAGCATTCATCACCCACCTTATTGTCATCGACACACCTGTCTTCCCCCACACCACAAACAGTGCCAACTGGAGCTAACCTGGATCTAATGTTCGTGTATTGATCCAACTGGGACAGCTCATGCTCACCTAGAATCCACTCGAGCTGCTTACAACATTTCAAGCTCTCAGTCTCCCTTTAGTGATCATGTCCAAATTTCACCAGAACACTCGAACCAATGGTCCCTATCAACAGAGTGGCATTTGGGTTCTGTGGCTTGAGCTCACTGAGAGCTTGAAGTGTGCAGCATGTTTTTTCACTGCAACGGAATTGAAATCAGACTTCTTACTATATGCAACTTTCAAATGGCATTGGCACTCAATCTGCTCCTTGGGTTGTAGCTGTGGGCATTCAGGGGAAGATACACAAATGAGAATCGAAGGGAGATAGGGATAGGGATGAGGAAGTAGGGGGTGGATATGTTTGTGGGGCTACTTTGTTTGCTTAGGACACTGGTTTTGTGGCTGGAGACGACAGTGCATTGTAGAGCAGGCAAAATGCCTGCGCTGCGATTCAGGAATTATCCGACATATCAAGACATTCCAAATAAGATTATGTAATCATACATCACGCATCATTGATGTGTTCGTACGCTTTCTGCTTGCGCTCTCTGTTCAATCACCATCCCCGCTCGCTCATTTCAATCTTTCCTCAAAATATACTTCTTTGTACACCATCCTGACTATACCAATCCCCTGTGACACTCTGAGTTCTCAGAATAGTTTTGACATCGGCACCGACACCAGACCCTGATGTTTGGAAAACTTGTCTCCTTGCAAACTCCTCAATTCACTGGACTTCTGTACTTGAGTTTTCTATTCAATCTTTATGTTTCAAGCTATGTTCTTTATAATAATATACATTCCTTCTTCTGATGTACACAGTCTTACTTATTTTAGATTTATTGGTTTTTCTAGTATATAATTCCTGTAGTTATTCTACAGAATATCTAATCAATTCTTACTCCTTCTCACCTTAGAATTCCCAGTCGGATGGACATCTCAACGACTCACAATATTTGTCTTTGTGAGGTATGTGCAACCACACTTACACCTCTTCAGCATTCTCATTGTTAATTTGATTGTGTCAAATGTGCTGATGTGGTTGTTTTTAGTCTCTACATGTGGTTTAGTGGAGTCAGATCGTATCGACCCTATGCCTGCATGCCCAATCGACAATGCTTAGTGTCAAAATGTATGCACATGAGATGAGGTGGTGTAGATGAGCATTCGAGTGGGGAAAGGGCAATGGAAATGGGGGTATCCCATATGATACTCTTATTGAGCAATCTCAGGGGGGGGTTTCTGAGCATATTAGTGTTGGCTAGTTCATCGGATGCAACTCCCTGCTTTCTACTGGGGGTGTGGCAGTGATGAGAGGACGGTGTGGGTAGGAGATATAGAGGTGGATGGATGCGCTCGTTGGGCATCGTTGGGAGTATTTGTAGTGGAATAAGGTACATGAGCTATTGTTCCTCTATAATGCTTGAAGCTAACATTTGTATTTTCTCTGGAGATTGATTAGCTAGGTGTTCTGGTTTACAAGCTCTTGCAGTCCAATGACATCATGGTGGATGTACTTTAGTTGGCTATTCCTCTTGTTTGCCACTTTATGACTGTGTACATCTCGATATATGGTGCTATCCATTTCTAAAAAATGCTACAATTCAGCTTCATATATAAGTCTATATGTGTAATCTATACTTACTTGCCAGTGAGTTTCTGGGACTTCAACAACCCCTAGTGTGCGCAAGTATGGATAACCTTGTTGTAGTCTAAAGGTCTGTCTCCATTTGCTGTATATCCATCTGCACATTTGATTGCTTTCTATCATTCTATGCTCAGTTTCTGTCAGTGAACATCCAGCTCTATCATACATACCCAGGCTGGCTTTCTAGTCC
Organism: Cyathus striatus; assembly: GCA_025738555.1. Taxonomy (NCBI): domain Eukaryota; kingdom Fungi; phylum Basidiomycota; class Agaricomycetes; order Agaricales; family Nidulariaceae; genus Cyathus; species Cyathus striatus. The sequence continues at coordinate 1,465,586 of JAOVFP010000002.1, forward strand.
TTCACCCAGCTTGTATTACTCTGGCCTAGTGTCCCACCTGAGTCTATACTGACTTAGTGTTTTGTTTTATTGCTTCAAATCTCAGTCATAACCCACCTGGGTAAGGAGAAAAGGGAGATAGAAAATATATTGTCCTAAGTTTGCATAGTAATATAATCAATAGTTACTATGTATTCATGTTACACATATATTATACTTATAGTATTTTGCCATCTTGTTGCTTAAATCATTTGAAGTCGACCTAATGAATGTGAGTAGTGTACTATTCTTTTTAATTCAAGATGATTTTCTGCATTCATCATCCATTCCTTGAAGTTGAAGATCTTCATAACACTGGCGTAACTTCTCATTCCTTGGCTTGCCAATGAAAGTAGGTGTATACAAGTCTTTCCATCTCTGCATATAGCTTTGGGTGGCTCCCAAGACAACAAACATCAATGCTTTTCCACCTGCTTGAGCAAGCAAGCAGTGGCTGATGAACCAGAAAAGCTGAAGGAACAGACAGCTCTAGCGTTGATGCAAGTGTAGTATCAGATAAAGATTGAACAAACTAAAAACTGTGGCAGATACAGGTATGGTGCCAGATGAAGGAAAGGATGGAACAGAAGGTAAAGAAAGCTTTGGCGTCGATTCAGCACTCCATAAGAACTTCAGTCATGGTCCCACTGCCAGATGATGACAATCATATTAATCATAATTCAACCCTATGTAAGCATACAGCCTGCGTGGGAAGATTTGCGAAGTATAAAAGGATGTTTGTTTGATCTTACTGTATACTTAGTATATACTTACCATTAGGATTGCTCTCTTTCAGAATGCTGCAACCTGTCACCTCTAAACTCCCATTTGCTGGTTCAGGCTCACTGTTACTGTGTGGCTATCCTCTCCCTTACCCTAACTATACAGCTATGTCATTTTCAATGTCAAATGTAGTCAACTGTTCAAATTCTAAGAATGGAGAAGACATGGAAGACCTCATTGTGGTTAATAAGAACTTGTATAGCATCAAGGGTGTGTTTAAACTGTGCATAGCGCAGGCTACCAATGATGAGGCAAGTCCCCCACCCACTTCACATCAGAATTTTGGAAATCTATGTAAATTGTTTGTGGACGCCAAAATAGTTGCACCATCCATAAAAGGATATGATCCCTGTAAGCCATTCCCCAGAAAAACATCAATTAAGCTAATATAATGTTATATACAGATATCCCAAGTCCCAGATCTTTCTATGGTACTGGCTGTGATAGCCTATGTTTTATTTCAGATCATTGACTAGCCATGTTTGATGATTGGATGTCAAGATATCCTGTTTCCTTTGTTTGCAGCCCATTCAAATCAGGAAAAAGGATGCTCTCTGTGATGTTACAGGAGTATCTCAAGAGAAAAGGTCACAAAGTTATCAATCTCATAGCATGTAATATATGACTGCATGAAGCTGATAAGGACCCTAAATCATTTAATTGCTTCTGGATTGAACATGTAGGGAAACCACTGTCTGATTGCCTTAATTGCAAGGAACCTATATTCATTTTCATAAATGATGTCAAATCTCTTTACAAATCTGCTGAATTCTTTTGGCAGATGATTGAACTCCAGATCCAATCCCCAGAGCATAACCCCCTCCTCTGCATACTACTTCTTGGTACATTTGGCGAGATGCCTATTGCTATTCCTCCACTATTAGGCTTTGATAACTTACGCTTGCATTGTGATGAATATGATACAGTGGTTGACAATTTTGAGGGAAACTGTAGGACCGAGCACAGCTTGTTGAAAGCCACTGTTCCAAAAATTGTACACAATGCTATTTTTAATGCAACCTTGGGACATCCTTCCATCATAAGGAATGCCTTGAATGTGTTCTGGGACTGTTATGAAAATAACTGGGAGGATGCTTCTAAGATGCTACTTTTTTTGGGCTCTGATCTTTTCCAGGGCAAAATTACATGTACATGTGCATCAGGAAAATCACAATGTCCAAATTCGACATAATGCTGGTATAATTAGTCTGAATTGAATATGATTAGGAAGATTGGTCGAATTAGCATGAATTCAGAGCATTTGTATAATTACCTATAATTCGGAGTTGAACTGTTTTGGTTTGGCATAATTCTGACAATGTGAGTGATTAGTGAGGAGCAAATTCAGCCCAGGTTCACAATAATTACAACCCATTCAATATGCCTGAAAACTCTCACAAGTATAAGAATGCAAGGAAATATTATATTAAAAATAAATACAGTACAAAGTGTGTAGTATGAGGATAGTTAGAGTAACAATATATATATTGTAGACATGAAGTAATGCTCAACATGATATGGTACCTGCAGCTCAACCACTTACAGTTCAATAATTGGTTACATGTCATTTCTAGATGCTGTATAAGATTGATGTTGGAACAAGAAAGAAAGAAGGTCATATTTGAACTTGCCTAGAAGTGTATAAGGTGTGTCGACCTGGAGTCTATTTATATCTTTATCCTATAAGAAGAGAGTGTTAGCACATAGTTTAAAAGAGAATAATAACATACATGTATTCCCAGCTGACCATTAAAAGCTCCCCCTCAAGAGCAAGGGTTGGAGTTGGTGTTGAATATTATGACTGGAGAGGTAATGAGTATTGTGGATACATTGAAGAACAGTCAGTTTTGATGTTGATACATAAAATATGAGCTCAAATGAGAGCAGGAAAAAGAGGAAGTAAGGAAGACTGAATGGTTGATGAGAGAAGGGGAAGGGATGAAAAGGGGGGGCATGATGGTGGTACAATGAAGAAAAACTTCATTGGCAACAGCTCTGAACCTGTCTTCCTCATGCATGTGATTGGACAATGAAGGTAAACAAGAATACATGAGCCAATAAGTGAGAGCTAGAATGTGTAAGTCCATGCTCAAGTCTGTGCTAGATTAGTTCTAGAATCCCGATGGACTCAGTACTCAGGATGTGCTCAAGACCAACTTAGAAATATCACAATACTAACCAGACAACTGATTCAGCACTGGTGTGGCCTCTCAGCTTAACTGAGCACTGCTTCTTGTACTAAGGTGAGTGCAGCAGTCATTACATTTGGTTAAAGCTGGATCACATGAGTTCCAGAAGTACTTTATCATATTTAGTCTGTAGAGGTATCAGAAATAATACTTAATTTTGGTATATTCATGTCTAACTGAATACATCACCCAAGGACATGAGTATAAGTTATACCTACACGAACATCAGGAAAAACCGATCTGGCTGCCAAGCTACATGCCAAGCTCAGTAGCCAATGTTGATCATCAGCCAAGTAGTACGGCTCTGTATAGATGGCATAGCATGGTATATCATGGGTTGAAGGTGTGTATACTAATATAGCATTGTCATGCTCCTCTATAGTGTACTATAGGCTACAGAATTTGAGGTGAAGCATGCATAGATATAGATATATTGTGTATTAATCTACTTATCTCTGCATACATTAACCATAAAATGATATGGACTATGTAAGAGCTTTCATAATGTTTGCTTTACCCAGATGAGAATATATTATAGGATATTGCATAGACCTCTGTCTAACATTGCTTTATGGTAGATACATGAATAACTATCTTTAAATCTTGCATATATGCCTATAATTAATAATAATATGTTCTATGATATGTAGAGAATATGCCATTATAAGTAAGGGAAGTATATGCAATGGTATTCGCATATATCTCACAAGCATGAGGGAATTGCAAGGGGCAGTGAGGGATGGTGAAGGCTGGACTTCACATACACATGATGCAGTGACTGTGATCAGGATTCGGCTTGTAGTTGTTTATATCATGTGATGTTGTTTGTTTAGTCATTCCAGCTTCTTCCCTTTCAAAGATTTTCACATTGCCATCTTTTCTCTCTCTCTCCTCCCTCCCACTAACCTGTTCAGCATGCCAGCCACAAAGTAACACCATCCCGCCTTCTACCTTTTACCATGCCTGTTATCTATTACTCATCACTGCAGAAGGTGGTCTTATGTATTCAGTAAGTTGTGATTACGACCTTCCCACTGCTCCTAACGATTACTTGTACTACAGTCATGTCTCTGGTTCTGATTTTTCTCATTCTTGACTTGTAGGGATTTATCCACTTCATGTAAAACCTTTACTGACTTTAGCTTGCAGGTATCCTGTCCCACCTTTTGTCACTGCACCTAGGAACAATCTTTTCATATTGTTGACGAGTCATGTTATCACTTGGTTAGGCTTGGGATATTTGAATGGTTTCTGGTTTCATAGGTCTAACTAAGGTAAGACCATATTATGTGTTTGCTACTTGAAGTACTCTGCTAACACAGGTGTCTTAGATACAAGTGAATGATGGATGATTTGGGAGGTTCAGGAGCAGCTGTATATATTTGTTATAAGTGTGGGATGTCAGATGCATGAGATATACGTCATAGGAAGGTGGCTGGTTGTGGTAGGTATGGTATGGTACATATTGTGATAAGAGATTGTTTAATTCATATAATATATATGTTTCCCTATCCCTACTATGCCTGATGTTACACTGTAAGCATAATATTGTTTGAATTAATTGGAATGGAGGTATCTATTAGAGTGGAAGATCTATTGTCTACATACTCCCTGTAGCTGCAGTAGATGGTGTTTCTATATTTCTATAGTTCTTTTTGAATAGTGCTATCAAGGTTGTGTGTCTCCTATGTTGAGCTGTGTTGAGCTATGGTACAATGGCAAGAGTCTATATGAATCTATCAAAAGGGGACTTTCCCATGTGAGATATTGCTGCTAGCTGAGCTATGTAGCTCCACATTGCAATGTTTTTTTTTCCTGATGAAACATCGTGTGAAGAACAATGCATAAAAATGCGAAGTTAGGTACCATGATGTATCATTAATTCTGCTTAGGGATAATTAGAAGAATTGAGAAGAATTGAGCTCACTGATACACAATTTGGAATGTGTGTTTTTCCTGATGTGCACTTAGCTGGGTTGGGTTTAGCTTCAGTGATGATGAAGCCCAATTTTTGTGGGACTGTATTGGCAAAAGGGACATTAGATCAACCTTTCTGGTAGATGATGTCAACTCTCTGATTGTCAAAAGATTCCAATGTTCTGGAATTATCACTCCGGTTGAAAAGAGCAATGGGCATCAGTTTCAATTTATTGCTCCAATGGCATGTGTTATGCTAGAACAATGCCTATCTCTTTGGCTTTTCCCACCTACTCTATCAGATAGGTTATTCGGGGCAACAGACACTGACTTCACTGACTTCATGACTAGAAGCATATCTGTTATGTACCGATTCCCTTCCTACTGGGAAACGAATGTGAAGACACCTGGAGGGCGTGGGAGAACTATAACGGAAACCTGAAGTGAGTGCGGATACAGGAACAAGAGCAGAAGTGCGGAAGTGAACTGTGGCTTCAGCGTACATGCTGCGCTGCCTGGATATCCCCAGGGAATGGTTTGTATTTTGAGGAAGACAATATTCAACAGAGGAAGACGTTCCAGAGTATAAGAGAGGGCTTCGCCACTACACTAGGCAGTGGGAGAGAAACCCGAAGGAAAATCCGGAGCAGGTTTCGGAACTTAGAGAGTAGGAAGAAAGTGTACAGAGTTGATATGAATACTGTGGACTACCTAGTACATTTGGAAGACTATTTATATGTACTAGTAAGACATAGGTATGAATCCGGAGACAGGATACTAAGTGTAAGTAAACGAAATAAAGACTGGGCAAAGAGGAGTAGTGGCGCAAATGATGCACTCAGAATGAAGAATAAGAAACTAAACTACAAAGGCCATAATGAAATGCATAAGTAAGAATGGAAGAGAGGAGTAATAGAATGATGATGCGGTGAGGCCGTCATAAGAGAACGTAAGTATCCGAGATACCCGATAGAAAACCCGACGGGTTCCGGGTACGTTCCCAGGCGGGAACGTCGGGAAGTGTAAACCCGAAGTGGGTATGTTCTGGGAACAGACAAGGTATGTTGAGAGGTCATGTGGGAACATCGGCACAATGTATTCAGACACGGATATAACAATATCCTACATGCAGTGAAGTAAATTCAAACAGGCGATCAATAGCCAGGACGGCACGGATTTGTTGCGCACAGAATGGTTCCTAGTTTCCAGGATGGCTATCCCAATACTGGCAAAATTAAGCCCCAACATGGGCCCCAGTTTTGGATCAACTGGATTTTTACAGTTTTTCATATCTGTCATAAATTGGGGAGTTGAAGTGACCCAAGAGGGTGAACCAATACTGGAATATGCTAGGTGGGTTACTGAAAGAGAAGGTGGAGATGGTTCTGTTACTGGGCCATTTCAAGAGTGGGCCATCATCGAATTTCACCATAAATCTCACAAGAAGTTTGAGCTGAAGCCCAATCATTGGTATGTTTTATACGACGATCACTGCAAAAGGGTAACCATCAAATATGGTACCTGGGTGAATCTACATGTGAATTTACGGGAGGACAAGGAAAACTCGAACCGGCAATGAAGGTTGAGCTCAAAATTGAGACTTGGTAGTAAGACTTAAGTATATATGTACTTACAATTTTTTTTATGAATTTACTTTATGTTCCAAACTGTCCAGGTGGTGCCAGAACTTGCTGCATGACTAGTCCAGTGTGTTATTGAAGACTGATAGCTAAGTGATATAAATGATCTAAGCAGTAGGTGTCAGAGGCAGTAAGGACCCAAAGAATAAGGAATCCATATACCATACAATCATTCAGGTTTATTCAAAACACATTCCCAAGCAGCTCCTTAACTCTCATTATCACCTCATCATCCTTCTCGCGCTTCCCCTCCCGGGCCTCCAGAACTGCAGCCATAAGATTCTGGAGCACACTAGGCAACTCAGTGTATCCCTCAACATCCTCCTTCAACGCTATTCTCCCCTTCTCATAACCCTGAACATTAAGCTCCCTATACTCCTCCGCATACATTTCATTTGGCTTAGGATCCAACGTTCCAACTGGAACCAAAATACGATCAATAGGTTGACTTGTACGAGGCTGGTCTATAGCCCATATATTGAAGAACCTGTCGGTGGTAGGGAGGGTGGATGTTTGTGATGCAAGGTCGAGGATACGATTGAAGTCATCTTGTGTGAGCTTGTGAATGGTGCCATAGTGAGATACTGCTATGTTGGGTGTGAAGAGGGATAGTGTGAACCCTTTGGCTTTGATGGGGGCGTTGCGCAATACTGCAAGTTTGAGATCTTGCCACAAGAGTGGTGTTGAGGGAGGAAGGGGATGGCTATGCGATAGGTACTTGGAGAGTGAGATGGTGGACATTGATGAGCAGTGGCAATGGGGAGAGGGCTAGTATAGATAGAGCGTAAGTGCTCCTATGATGATAGTGGTAATGGATGGGTGGAGAGAGGGCGTAGACTCTTAAGTCTTATATGTTGATATGCACAGGATTCTGGAAGTCCTAGTCAGTGATGATGATGAAACTGTGGAGAATGGAAGATCACGAACAACTACAAGCTATGGCAAAGTTTATGGATCTGCTTGTTCTTTTGAGGGATCCAGTTGATGCACATGCATCATAAAGTACAGAAGATAATGCGAGCACATGCTCGGGCTTTTTACTATAGTTTCTTGTCCTCTGTATCCTATATTTCAGGCTCTATGCATATGTCATTTGTATGTTTCAGAATTCAAGTAAGCATTCAATAAAGCGGCAGCGAAATGGTTTGAAGAGAAAGACATTTCTTTGACATTCCACATGACTGTGTCACACGCCCAGCATGGCCATCGATCATTCATGTCAACATCAAGCCAGCTCTTCCAGTGTTTCTCAAGTCTCATCCATCCAATTTCTTCTGATGTACTGCATTCAAATTCTTCACAAGAACACTCTTTTCAAGATACACCCTAAGAATCTGAAGTGACAAGCGTACCGTGATGCCGACCATGACCTACACAAGGATCCAACGTCCAGTGCTAGTGATAGGCGACCTGCTACAGGTGGGTATCCTTCCTCAATTGGTTTGGTGAACATTTTTTTGACCATGGTTGTCTATGTGTATGCCTTAGGTATACTATTGAAGCTACCCTCATCTAAAGTGTTCCTATGATAGAGTCACAGGCATCATCTGTTTCAAATACACTTGCCAAAGGACTAGGGATGTGGATGGTTCTAGCGACTAGGTAGATTGGAGGGGCAGGGAAGACCCGCAGACCAGCTCGAGTATGTCCTTTATTCCTTATATCTCCATCCTTCTACTAACCACTCAAATAGCCAGTCTTTCTTGACACCACATCCCCCCTTTCTCGTACGATGGAAACACATTGATACCCATACAAGCTACCATCATCGCCTTCTCATCCTCAATGCCCCAGGGCCCCAGTCTTTTTGCATACCACAAAACAGCACCAACAGCTTGAATATAACCTTGAACTAATTGGCATGCTTGCCTATGTGGTCAGACACCACCACCCCTTCTCCGCCTGCGACAACATACTCCTACACATACAAGCACCATCTTGTTTTCAACACCCCACAAGCTTGTCTTAGATACAGCAGTACAGCATCGACAAGGCAGCCTTATACTAGCTCGTGTACTGGTTACGCTGTGCATGCCTGTTTGGTAGCTCTACAACACTTTGACCTCTCAATCTTCCTCTGTTTCTCACAGCAAAGTTATCCCAATAGTCCAGAAGCAAGGTCCCCAAATAACGGATAGCTTTCGCCCTTCACGTCCTAGTGAAATACTTACTAGGGAGCGTGGCATGTTTGCTTACCACTGCAATGGCAATGAAGGACCACTTTGTTAGCAAAGTTTTCATTCAGTATTGGTGCCCAGTCTAGTACTTGGGGTGCAGCTGCTGGTGTTTGGGGGAGGATAAGGGGACATTGACTCTGCTCACTGAGTCGACAAGGCTTACTGGTGTTGACGAGTATTCGAGGGGAAGGGAATGAGGGAGTGTAAAGGGATGTGCAGTACTGAGCCCTTGCTGTTGAGCAATAGGCTCATGACTATGTCAATGTCATCTAGTTCATAGGATGCAGCTTTGGGCTTTCTGGGGTGGCACAGTAATGTGAGGATGGTGTGGGTGATGATGAAAAGGAGGGGGACGTATGCACTTATCAGGGAGCATTAGGAGTAGTCATGGAAGAATATATGTGGGTTATTGTTCCTCTATAGTACTACAAGCTAACATTTCTATTATCTACTCTCTAGAGATTGTTTATACTAGGTGCTATGGTACCCAAGCTTTTACAGTTGAACAACATTATGGCAGTGGATGGGCTCTTGGAGGTGGTACATGGTAGAAGTTTCCCAGATCTGCTTGAGTAAGTCCTCCAGTCCTTCCATCTCTATCCTTTCTTCTGGTAACCATCTGTTTCACCAGTCCTCCACGCATGCCCGTCTCTACCCAGCACCTCCCTCAAAACACTGTCCTACCACCTACTCTGTGCGAAACCACAACCCTAAGAACATCATTCTCATCATACTATTCACCCTTACTCTGCCCGCATTGCAAACAATGTTCCGTGGCCTACTTCACTGCTGTGAAGCTCTATGCTGCTCAAAACTCCCTCCTCCGCCTCCTCTGCACAGTTTTTGAGGTCTCTTACTCTACAAAACAATACTAGCCACGTGAACTTGTGCTATCAGCATATTGGTTCCTTCAGGACTATGCTTGCTAGCTTAGAGTACCTTGACCACCCTGACATCTCTGTGTTCCATTGACGCTCATATCGAAATCGCCCCTGATTGTCTAGACCATCCCCACTCAACAGGCCAACTTTGGGTCCCTGCCTCCTCAGTGCAGTGTTTCAGTGTGGTTGTAACCCACCACCACAGACATTAGAGACTGCTAAGTCAGCTCAGCTTCAGAGCAAGAAGGGATTGGGATAAGGAGTGATCTTCTCTTTCATCTGATATACTGCCTAGTCTTCATTCAAGCTTCAAATTCTTACCTTTTACACTCTAAAGCCAGAGTGGTAATAACCAACGATCAATGTGTCTATTGTAGAGTAGGTGAGTATTGTCCTTCTCTAACTGGCATTGGATGATGTTCTAATGAACATCGCCATCTAGAAATACTACATGACCTTCATTGAAATCCTTCAAGCTACACAGCATATGTCTGAAGTACTCGCTGTCTGGGAGGGGAAGGAATATGAATGTTTTTCGGAGGAGGGATTATAAAAAGCTCTCAAACTAACTCAAGTACACCCCTGAGCTCTCATTTCTCTATGCACTCTTCTTTTAACTGCTCAAATTGCCAGTCCTTTGTGCTGCCTCTCAGAATGGACCCCTATCTCGCACCCGTCTCCTCCTATGAAATAACACCAATTATGCAAGCCAGCTCTACTCAGTGTATTGGGCTCATTGGGATCACTCTTGCCCATGCAGTAAAACCTCAAGATGCTTACACGCTTCAATCTCCAGCATTTCTCAGGTGCTCATGCCAAGGTTACCCTATATCATCCCATACCATGATCCCTCTCTGCAAGGATGCTGTTAGCCTTTACGCCTCTAGCACACAGCTGCTCTCAATTTGGTGCTTGGGTGTAGTTGTGGACAAGTCTGGGAAGGGGAATAGAGCGTTCCTTGAATGCCTCTTGGAGGTAGAAGTTTAATGGACTCTACTGTGGTCACTGGTCTGTGCTGATGAAATTCAGTGCCATGATGTGCATGTGGGACAGTGATGTAGGTGGGGATTCGAGTGGATGAGGGGGGCCAGGGCTACGGAGCAGGAGAAGTCTCATGCTGGCTCAATTTTTTCTTGAATTCCCTCGCGGGAATTTTCACTAGGTCTGTACTAGTGGCTCTTGTAGGGCTTCGAATTAGGAGAGACACGATCAGTCCCTAATCCTATGTGTTACATTGTTTACATTGTTTACAATGTAAGCTGTTGGCAAACATTTTTACAGCCCGGAAAGGGCTCACCCATGGGTCATGGTCACTTCGAACCACCAAGCTTGCATCAAGCAACCACCGATGCGTCAGTCCATTGTTAACATTGACATCATCTCTCTCCTGTTTGTTTTAATGAACATCATTACATTTGTTTAAGCACCCTATTGAAGGGGATCCAGATAAACTGGCGAGGATTTGGGATGGCTCTTGGTTGAGGGTTTGAGTCCTGCCATCACCTTGAAGGATTGGCAGTCGAATATCAATGTGAAAGAACCCAGAAGAAGGTACGTGTTGTTACTAAGTTTTTGTCCTTCATTACTGTATATGGAAAAGAGCTGATGAAAACTCTAGATAAGTCTCTGGATACGGCTTATTTCTGTCCCATGGTTCAGAAACTGCATGTTCCACCAATGAAGCACAGTTTTTCTTGTGAGCATTTGGATATTCGAAATTGACCAAGATTCGAGCTCTTATCGACCTTCTAGCACTGTGCTTGTCCTGATTAAAATATTTGATGATCAAGCTCTGTACGTAGCACATAGCATAGCATAGCAAAAGGAACTCATATAAGTACACAGCCTCTGTACCAATGTTCAATCGAGTGGAAATTTTACATCAATTCAAGATGAACCTTTTGAACTGGTGTTCTATTAGGAGTGCATGCTGAGCGCTGGACATGTTCATCTCGCATTGCTTCTGATGTCAGATTTCAACAGAATCGTCACTGCTACATAAGTGTCAGCCAATTTTTTTCATATAAACTCAAGGCTATATGATCATGCATTCTTATAAGCACTGGGTCCAATGATCACCTCTAAATTATATAGTATTCTATACTATTAATAATTGTAATAGTGATCATAAATGATCATTTAGGGATATAGGTGGCATATTGGGGTACTTACTAGTACTAATAGGTTTCTATGGACTATTACTTGTTCTAATGGATTTATAAATGATCATAAGTGATCATTGAGTGATGCAGGTGGTGTAATGGGTTATTAGTGGTACTAATGGATTTGTAAGTGATCATATGTGATCATTGAGTGATAGAAGTGGTGTATTGGACTAGTACTGGTACTAATGGGTTTGTTAGTGATCATAAGTGATCATTAGTTGATATAGGTGGGATATTGAGCTAGTACTAGTACTAATGGATTTGTAAGTGATCATAAGTGATCATTAGGTGATACAAGTGGCATATTGGGGTATTAATGGTACTAATGGATTTGTAAGTGATCATAAGTGATCAATTAGTAATATAGGTGGCATACTAGGTTATTATTGGTATTAATGGATCTTAAATGATCATAAGTGCTCATTAAGTGATACAAAGGCATATTAGACCACTATATTAGTACTAATGGATTCGTAAATGATCACATGTATCATATATGTGACACATGTGACACACGTCACATATGTCACATTTTGCGCGCTGTCACAGTTTGTCACATTTGTCACATTTGTCACAAAATTTATGTTTGTCACACATGTCACACATGTCACATTTCGCATGCATATCACATATTGTCACATATTGTCATGTATTTCACACATGTCACACATGTCACATTTCGCATGCATATCACACATTGTCACATGTGTCACATGTGTCACTGTCGTCACTGTCGTCACATACTGTCACACACTGTCACGTATGTGACAGTTTGTCGCACATATCATAGTCGTCACATACATCACATTTTACATGTATGTCACACATGTCACTATTTGTTGTATTTGTCATATATGTTACATTTTGCATATTTGTCACATTTTGTATATATGTCATACATGTCACACATGTTACCTTTTTCATATTTGATATAGCTATCATATCTGTCACATTTGTCACATTAGCTTGTGTGACCCTCCTGTTATGTATATCACATATATCACATTTCCAACTCTGTCAAATTTTGCTCATATGTAATGCATGTCACACCTTTCACATTCCTGCATCAGTTACACTTTATTCATATATCACACATATCACACTTCATTTGCATGTTGCCTTTCTTGTCATGGTACTTTCTAGCTCAAAAAAATAGATTGCACTTTTGACTTTTATGTGCACACTCCTACAATCACATGAACCCTTCATTTTATTCATCCCCTGATTCTCATTCACTGTCCCACCATTCTTAATACCTTGATGTCTCTACTATCATCAAGTTCATGCTCCTGTCTTCACTTCCCACTCCCACTACTGTTCTCGTTACACTCAAAGACCACATGAAAAGCACTAAACTACTTTAAGAGAATCATATTTTTCATATTTTCACCTACTGTATACTTGTGCTTGGTTGAACTTGACATTCATAACACTAGCCAGAAATCACATTTCATCAGTACCACTTTCTGACAGTCACAGTGCTGTTTTAATTAGACAGTTATAACTGCACTTAGCCCTTAATTTTGTCTAACCTTCATCAGTCACCATATGTTCTATGAGTTTGACTTTTGAAACAGTCTTGACAATTTTATCATCTTGCCACATATCATATTTCATTCTGTCTATTCATCACATGCTCAGTAATCTAGTCTGATATGTTGTTTTATTTATATCTTCCATTCAATTATTCCTTCTGTTGTTACATCATCTATCTCTTTGTCACACTTTCTATACTCAATCAAATGTCATTATGTTACTACTATATTCTTCATTCTGTTTGCATGTCATTATTACTTCTATTATGACTTTTCAACACCTTTATTCCTGTTATTATTCTCAGCTAATACACTTTATATACCTACATTGGAATGCTAAATCATGTCACATGTCATGAAAGTGCTATATCATGTCAAATTTTTGACCATCCCAAACTGATTTAAATGGTACAGTATTACAAATGAGAGATATGTAACATATGTGATATGTCAGGATATGGAACATGTGTAAAAGTATAACAGATGTGAAGAATTGTCAGAAGTAACAAGAGTGGAAAGAGGTGGTTGAGAGAATAGAGTGTGATAATGGAGCAAAGACTCAAATATAAACACAGACATACTAAAGGTGTCTACCAAAGTCCAACCAATGTCCTACCAAGGTCTGAACCAGAGGCTGTGCAACTCAGAATATCTAACAAGACTGAAAATATAACAACAGATGTTACATGTGAGTGAAGTGTGATATGTGTGATATATGAAGAATGTGATATATGTGATATACATAACAGGAGGGTTATACAAGCAAATGTGAAAAAGTAACATGTGTAACATGTATAACAAACATGCAAAATGTAACATACATGACATATGTGATATTGCAACACTGACAAATATGAAATATGTGACAAATACAACAAATAGTGACATGTGTGACATACATGTAAAATGTGATGTACATGACAACTGTGACACTATGTGATGATTGTGATATGTGCAACAAACTGTGACAGTGTGTGACATGTGTGTGACATGTGTGTGACATGTGTGTGACATGTGTGACAATATGTGACAATATGTAATATGCATGCGAAATGTGACATGTGTGACATGTGTGAAATACATGACAATATGTGACAATATGTGATATGCATGCGAAATGTGACATGTGTGACATGTGTGACAAACATAAATTTTGTGACAAATGTGACAAATGTGACAAACTGTGACAGCGCGCAAAATGTGACATATGTGACGTGTGTCACATGTGTCACATATATGATACATGTGATCATTTACGAATCCATTAGTACTAATATAGTGGTCTAATATGCCTTTGTATCACTTAATGAGCACTTATGATCATTTAAGATCCATTAATACCAATAATAACCTAGTATGCCACCTATATTACTAATTGATCACTTATGATCACTTACAAATCCATTAGTACCATTAATACCCCAATATGCCACTTGTATCACCTAATGATCACTTATGATCACTTACAAATCCATTAGTACTAGTACTAGCTCAATATCCCACCTATATCAACTAATGATCACTTATGATCACTAACAAACCCATTAGTACCAGTACTAGTCCAATACACCACTTCTATCACTCAATGATCACATATGATCACTTACAAATCCATTAGTACCACTAATAACCCATTACACCACCTGCATCACTCAATGATCACTTATGATCATTTATAAATCCATTAGAACAAGTAATAGTCCATAGAAACCTATTAGTACTAGTAAGGCCCTACCCCAATATGCCACCTATATCCCTAAATGATCATTTATGATCACTATTACAATCACTAATAGTATAGAATACTATATAATTTAGAGGTGATCATTGGACCTAGTGCTTATAAGAACACATGATCATATAGCCTTGAGTTTATATGAAAAAATTGGCTGACACCACTCACTGCTATTGGGTGCCTGTTGTGATATTCTTGTTCCATCTGTCCACAATCTGTGCTGCCAGTTATTTGTGTCATCTTAATTCGAAAATGATCTGAATACCACTCCGACAGACCATTTCTGCTGAGAAGATGTGTGAATGCCATAAGATCGCTGTGAAGCCAGGCTATGTCATTGTACATCAAGATCTTTATATATAATTATGCTTCTCGCTGTAATAGGTAGTGGTGTGAGCATCAAGACACTGAAGTGTCATCAAATAATACATGTACAGGTAACAACATGAGCTCACCTCACTACCTTCCCACATTGTGTTCTCTATGATCGAACATTGGGAAATATCTTGCAGAAATGTTTGATTCAGCTAAGAACTTCATGATACAGAGCAGTGCAATGTTCATTGATACTATTGGTAAGCAATGCTGTAAGTTGACATTATTTATGTGCCTAAGCAAGAACCTGTTATTCACTACATTTATCCTAGATGTGAAGAAGGTCTACTATCCAAAGTCTTTGTGTGGCAACTTCAACACATTTGATCAGGATAACTCTTAAATTCCATTAAATCATGATGTAAGTTTTGCCTAATCCACTCCTGACTACACCCATTCTTATCTCTTCATACTTCAAGTATAAACAAATTAGAACAGGGGATATTAATATACTTGAGTGCATCAATGGGCCTGTATGGAAAGGAAGTCTCTACAATGACTTCATAGTTGAAGTTTCAGGGGGAAATAAGAGGAAAGTGGCATGGATCTATCATGGACAGTGCGGCTGTGTGGTGAGTTAATAAAATACCTTTCAACCCCACACCATGATACTTATATGATATTGAAGCAACTGAAGAAGGAATTAGAAATGTTGTCCAAAATGTGGTAAGCAAATGATAGTCAAAATTTCAGGAACTGGATGTTTGATGTCTAGAATATAAGGCCACATCCCAGTTTTCCTCAAGTGTTTGGAATATATAAATTAAATGATACAATTGGTTTGGTATTCCATGGTGATGGTACCAGAACTATGATTTCACCAGCTTATTTGACATCTGACCTTCATATAGGAACATGTCAAAGATATTCAGAATATATGCAGTCTCTGCAACCTTTGCAGCATGCTGCCTTCTGTATCCAATATGTAAGTCTGCAATTATAAGTATGAAGACCCTCTGAGATAGTCATAACCAGGTGTCACATTATATTGTGAGCTAGTCTTTGCTTGCATGATTTTCAGGTTCATATACAATTTTCTGCAGGATGCCTTGGAATATTTATGCCAGCACATTCAATATATCCACACCCAGTTCACTTCTATTGAAAAGCTGGGGATGATGGAGGACCAAGTAGCACTGCCTGCTCAGCAAGGGTTTCTAAACTTTTATGTTGATTCATGTGGTACACTTAAATCTGTTGTGTCAGTAAGCAGCTGTTGTATGTTACCTAATGTTTTCCTTACTGCACCATAGATCTACTATACTAAGTACTCTTATTATTATCCCTCAATGATGTGGAATATACAGAGGCCACCACCAACACTTCCTAAAAGTTCATTTAAATTGATTCACTCAATTCTAAACCTGTTAGGATTTCGACACTTATCTTATCTAATCCGGATATCTTATCTTATCTTGTCACATGACTAGTCACCTGACATACAATGCAGACACCATGCATATCAACATACATTATTCATCAAGACTATGGGCACAGTCCACAGTTCAATCATGCCTTTAACATACACAGTACATGAGTTTGTAATGTAGAAGCACAGTAGCATGTGTTGTAGTGTAGGTTAGATTACATGTGATTCCCTCATGGACTTTTACTATAAATATGGTCATTTTAATTAGATATTCTCTATTCTTGTGCTAGTTTATTCCAGACAAGCAATAAGATTCACCTTTACTCCTATTCTTTGTTGTTTGAGTTTGACTTCAAGTGTTTTGCTCATCTGTCACTAACAAAACCAGAATAGCATCATCTCACAACCTCATGTTAATATGGCACAAGTGATATCTGCATGCCACCATGCATTTCTCTCAGTAATTCAGACTCACTATATATAACAGCCAAAAAATTGAATGTTATCTTGGGCACCCTGTTATTCTACATTGGCCCAATTTCAATAACACTCATTATATATCTGGTCACATTGAGATCATTCAACAAAAATTTGACAACAGCTCATGGTTCTGCTATGCCAACTTATTTTACAAAATATCACATGTAGATCAGCTTACATGGTAAGTACAAGACACATTAGGTGTTCACCTATATCTAACCAAATACTAATGTGCTATCATGCTAGCTTCAAGTTAAAACTCAATGCTGCAACCCTAGTGACCTTCAAAAATGCAGATTATCACGAAAATATATCATTTTGGGGAAATTTCGACATATCTAAAGACACTTATCATAATTGGTCTTATGAAGCATCACAGACACAAAAAAATCATGCATTTATTATTCATTATATAAATGCCATGGATAGGAACTACTTGGGTATAGGTAATAATTTCTTTAATATAAACTGACAAATATTTTTGATGCTCTAACCTATTGTCCTATAGTATCCAGTGTGGAGATTCACATTGATATTACTCTATTTCTCTCTGCAATCATTCACTACGTGGAAAGCAACAAAGATGCAGAAATTTATTTACTTATATCTGACCCAGAGATTGACCCTGTAGATGGACGGGTTTTGAAGCCACATATATTTTGGTCACTGGAAAAGTCAGGAGCCAAGCCACTAACAGAATTTTCTGCCACTTTGATAGGGCTTTCTATTTGTGAAAATGTAGTCATGACACCAGTGGCATGTTACTGGGATATTTTTTTACTATGAGGCCCTCTGTGATCTTTACAAAATGTGTGTGTTAATGACATCTGATGTCTCGAGATACATTGGACAATCTGAACTTACATCCAGTAAACAAGGTATTTTAATCAATTATATATATATATATAAATAAAACTTTACAACCAAAATGTAGTACAACAAAAAAGATCACCTTCATACATGGAAGATATAAAAATAAAATATCTGAAAACAAGGCAAGAAGGAATAAAACATACAGAATTGCTGTTCCAGCCTGAGGTTAGAAAATGGAGTAGTCTTGCTATAGAGAACATTGTGAAATATTCATGGTTTGAAGGAAGATATTGCCCCCATGTTATATCACCAAACATTTCATCCCTATCCTGGATTGGAATTACAACCATGGAAGATGGATTTGCAATACTAGGAACAGTTTATGACACAAGAGAGCGAAGAAGGCATCAGAAAGAAATTTATGAATCAGGATTATCTCAAAGAACTGACAAGGACAAATGGGAAACGATTTCACATGCCAACATAGATGGTGGTGGCTCGGATATAGATCATTTTGAAGAACTGTCCATGGGCTCTGTTGCTTTGTTTGATAACTAAATTTTGTGTAGTACATTATTAATACTTACTGAACTTCTGTGTCACACAGATCTTTCTTTTAAATTTTAGCATTTCAGTTTCTCTGTTATTTATGCAGTTCTAGAACTAGAAATTTACCATCCAGCAGAAAACAAGTACTACTTCTGCTAGGTACTGGAAATGTGTGCTTGCAGCATGATACATGATGCATTGATGTTCCGAGCTCACCTAGTAGCAAAAACCAACTATCGACTTCTTCAAACTCATCACAATTCACAGCTCCCCCTTGTCTCTGAGTTCCTTCTTTCTATGGTAAGTACTCTCCCAGGTTCAGAGTCCCAGACCCTGGCACTGGCATGACACGCCTCACTGGTACCTGTCCCTTTCCCTTCAGGCCAACTTGCCTGCCACTCAGGAGTTAGAACTGTGGATGTATCACGAATGCCTTGCGGGTGCCATAATACATCAGGAAAAACCCACATTCCTAATTTGGTATCAGTGAGCAGTGTGAATTCGATTACTGCTCATGAGCATCAAGGACATGTAATTCGGAGTAAATGATACATAGATTCTTCATGTAATAATTCAGTTATACATAATTATACCTGAGGCCTGATTGTTCATCTAATATTTATATAATTACTTGTCTTATGCCATTTATATATATGTTCTGAGTTGGAGTCATAAACTTGTACTACATGTAGAAGCAGAACATATAATTCTCAAAACTGAGTTGAACTTGCTATAATTGCGAGCATCACTTCTTTGTTGTCATTGGAATGCACATCAGAGTTAAAATTATGTATATTTGGTCTCACTATAAATGCCAAGTCTTAAACAAATCCAGGTCGGTCAAGAGTTGAGACTTGAGTTGGTCGAGTTGGTCGAGCATGGTCAAGTCTGCTGTGCCTGAAGTCACTTTAAACTCCACTCGGCTCTTGTTGCTTCCATGTCAAATCCGAGTTAAGTATTCCACAACTTCAACCGCTTCCATGACAATCCCCCACCAACCCACCACCCACCACCCTTGGTCGCTCCCCCACCTCACATTCACTACTTGCACAGAACTCCCATTTCTTGTTGATGTCTACTGCTACTTGTACATTTACATTAGCTTTTTGTTGTGTTTGGGAATCAAGGTGCCTGTTTTATTTCTTGCAATCTGTATTCAGCATCTTAATTTCAATAACACAGCTACGGTCTCACTGGATTAGATATTTTGCAACATGAACTGAGTACAATGTAGATTGGCTGTCTCATTTCAGGTAAATATATATATCTCTGCTCGTCTTTGACTGCTCCAAGTATTAATGTTGTTGTGACATCGAGCACAGGGTTACAGAGGTGTGAAATAAAATGTATTGTCTTTGGGCTAAACATGACTTGACTCTTCTTCAGTCATTGAGATAATGGTAATGAGCAGATATCTAACAGGTGGCATGCCTCTTTTGCTGTTTGATCGAGGCCAGTGTCTGTTGTCAGCTATCATATGAAGGTGTGTGTTCTGCTTGTTTTGCATTTGTTGTATAACTGCTGAATAGCTGATTGTATTACAAATAGTAGGTCAAGCTGTCTAGTTATACTACCCTGCTTGTGGAGTGATTGACTTACAACATCTGTTGGGGTAGTGTAGGTGGGCTGACAAGCAGGGCTGGTAGTAAAGGCGGGGTAGATGTTGTGGTATTAGTTTTATTGATGGTCTCAGCCCATGAGTTAGATATAAGTACTAGTAGTGTAGATTCGTAGTATGTCTGTTATGTGGTGTGTATAGCATTGATATAATTGAATATATTTGTTTCTTGTGTTAAATACATCCTTTTGAGGTCGGGATAAGTAGGTACAATAAAGTACAATTTGCATTGAACCTGCTATAATTATCGCTAACATCCTCCAAATTCTACCATTATTCACAGAGGACAAGTCCAAATTCAGCAGAATTACACTGATTCTTCTGTTTCTCCTGGTGACGGATAATTATACATATTACTGTGAATTGATGCTAAATTCAATCTAATTATGCAGAATTCTCACTTTGTGTTTTTCCTGATGTATATTCTGGATCATTGATGACAAGCTCGGGCATTACTAAGTACTAGCAGTAGCTGTAGGGTGAAATGCTGGACTTATTTTTGCCAACAGCTGCTGTTGTAAACAATGTTATGTGTCCATTGATGCAGTGTCAACCAAGTGTCAACTTGTTGTCAATGTCGAACCAGCTCTTTCACTCCCCCCAGCCATGTGCTATGTTCTGATATACTGCATTCAAACTCCTCATCAAGCTCGTGCTGAGACACTTAACCATGTTGTGGGATGTGAAGTGTTGTTGAAGGGAAACTAGAGTTTCAGTGAGTGTG
This sequence comes from Cyathus striatus, assembly GCA_025738555.1. Classification (NCBI taxonomy): domain Eukaryota; kingdom Fungi; phylum Basidiomycota; class Agaricomycetes; order Agaricales; family Nidulariaceae; genus Cyathus; species Cyathus striatus. The sequence continues at coordinate 1,486,554 of JAOVFP010000002.1, forward strand.
ACTGGGTCTGTCAGTCACTAGCGGCTTCAAATCGAGAGTATAAGTCTTGAGGTTATGTTTGTGATAAGTCTGAAATGATCAGACTTTGAGTTTTGATGTGCAAGTGCTAGAGCGAATACTTGAGGTTGTTATCGAGAGTAGTGTCAACCCGAGGGCGCTCTTCTTGAGCTACTTAACCCTTGTCGAACAGTGGAGAATGGCTAGGGTAGATGTGAACTGGTGTATTCAACTGGCGAGATGTAGCTAACTACAGAGGGTTTATATATGTAATTACCTATGTGAGTCATATAAAATTTAAGAAGTAAACTAGAGTAAAGAGAAACATAGCTTTGGAGAGATGCATGCAGCAACGCGTGTTGAGTGTTGTTGCTTTTTCTGCCGTTGTCGATTGCTGCGTCCAATTCCATGGGTGTCATCTGAGCCGAATTGGAATGTTTGCTTTCGGGGTTGTTTGGTTCTGAGGGTGTTGGTTGGTTCGGCATGTGACTTGTTAGTTTCGGAACACGTCGACTTTGGTAGAATAACCTTTTGTATTCTAATGACTTCACTTTTCTCCATCTTCAATCTGCTTTGTTTGGCATGCGTGCACAGTGATCTGGTACGTGTTTCATTGTATTGTTTGTTAAGATTCTGACGTGGCTATGTGTTTTGTATGATTTCATACGTAGGCCACTGACAGGCCTTACAATGTCATATACCAGCGATAGGCGACCTAAGTATCTGAGGATGGTGGGTATGGAGTCCTTCAATTGGTTCTGGCGAACATTCTATTGACCACTGTTGTTTACTCTATGCCTTTTATATGTGTACTACGCTACCCTAGGCCTCAAGCTCAAGCTCAAGGCTTCGTTCTAAGCCTTCCTATGACCAAGTCACGGATATCATTTGTTTTAAGCACTCTCAAGGGACTAGGGATGTACCCACTTGAGCTGCTTACAATACTTCAAGCTCTCAACCTCCCTCTGGTGATCACGTCAAAATTGCCCTAGATCTTCGAATTGATGGTCGTTATCAGCAGAGCAACTTTCGGTCTTGATGGTTTGAGCACGGTTCTTGGGGTGCGCAGCGCGTTTGTTTGCCACCGCAACAGAACTGAAAGACTTTTTACCGGCACAGCCTTCAAATTGGCATTGCCTCTTGGTCTAGTACTTGGGGTGTAGCTGTAGGCATCCAGGGGAAGATAAGAGGACGAGTATCGAAGGGGAAGAGGGATAGGGATAGGGTTGAGGAGGGAGGGGCTGGATATGTTTGTGGGGCTACCGAGTTTGCCTAGTACATAGGTTTCGTGGCAGAGAAAGACGGTACATTCTCGTTGTTAATTTGGTTGTGTCGAATGTGCTGACATGATTGTTTGTTGGACTCTATATGTGGCTTAGTAGGTCAGGTGGTGCCGGCAATCGACTGCGTGCCCAGTCATCAGTCCTTTCTATCAGAGTACATGTGTGTGAGATGTGGTGGTGTAGACGAGTATTCGAGGGCAAGGAAAGGAGTGTATGCCGTATTATGAAGCTCTTATTGAGCGATCTCAGGATGATGTTTTTGAGTATGTCACTTTCGGCTAGTTCCTCAGGGCAGCTCCGTGCTTTCTCGGGGTGGGACAGTGATGAGAGCATGGTGTGGGTGGCAATAAAGAGAGGGATGGATGCGCTTGTCGGACACCGTTGTGAGTATTTGTGGGGGAAGAAGGTATGTAGGTTATTGTTCCTCTATAACGCTTGAAGCGAACATTTTTATTATCTATTCTCTTGAGATTGATTAGCTGGTGTCGTGACATTCGAGTTCTCGCAGTCGAACGACATCACGTCAGTGGATTTACTTAGTTGGCTATTCCTGCTACAAAGTCCATACACCATCCATCATCATGTTCGTGTCTTGCTCACATCACAGAGACTCCGAAAGCCAATGCACCACAACTTCAACTTGTCAACCTAGCTCTGTGTCTATCTCTTTTCTGTCGCGCAATCATACGATGTCAAATTAAAATATAATCATAGTATAATCATGTTGTTACTGTTGTTCATTGGGAGAGCTTGCTCTCCCTATTCATTTGCGTTAGTGATCCAAAATGCATAGTGGCTGTGCATGCACAGAATTTTGTTAGTCAGCAGCTCTGGGGATCTAAAATGCGTAGTGGCTGTGCATGCGTGGTGCATTAGTCAGCACCTCTGGAGATCTAAAATGCGTAGTGGCTGTGCATGCATGGAACATTAGTCAGCACTTCTGGGGACCTAAAATGTGTGCATGCGCGGTGCGTTAGTCAGCACCACTGGGGACCCAAAATGCGTAGTGGCTGTGCATGCGTGGTGCATTAGTCAGCTCTGGCTCTGCCATTCTGGTGACACATTAACTGCCAGCATTAGTCAGTGCTGGCTCTTCGGATTTTTCCCACACAAACCACAAATTCTAATCCTATCAAACCTTATATACTGCACACATTCCCATCATCAACAGATGTCTGCCCGCTGTCAATAGCTTTTCTCATTCTCTACATTTCATCATTCTATCAGTATAGGACTTCTTTTTAGTTTCTGTTGTGCAATTTCTGGCTTTATTAGTAATTAAGAGTTGAAACTTGAATAGAACAAGCCTACAGACACCTCAGACAAGGATGGATCAGATTGCTGTAAATATGGTACAACCCAATTTGCTTAACAATTAGAATAGTTATTAGAATATGTTATTTTACTGATGTGTGAGCAAATCTAGAATATGTGCAAGAATAGGAAAACTGACTGATCCATGCAAGATATTTACAATAAGATCTGTGACCCCATCTGTTCCTAGGCCAATTGGAAATTTTTCAGAGGCTCAGTTCATATTGCAGAGGTAAAATCAGCATGAAACAATTGGAACAATAAGCAGATGTATTACCCAATTTAGAATTTTCTAATGCATCTGACACATTACATATTTTATGGCATATTCTAATTGTTACAAAAATTGGGATGTACCATATTTACACAAACCCGATTTAGGCCTGTCTGAGGTGAGAGTTGTGAAGTCTACCTGCATAGCCTCAGTTTGCTATTGCCTAAAAGCATTTCCATTCTATTGAATTGGATTTGCCTGGACCTCTCTCACTCCATGGTCATTGCTGGTGCTTAAGTACCTTTTACTACACTCTCACCATCACTTCCACCTGTCTATACAGAAAAGGGGTGATAAAGAGGTGTCAATAAGCACTGGAATTTATAATTCCACAGCAGGCTGTCTTGCAGTGATTTCTTCAGGTGAATTCTCTTGGCTACATAATAAAGAACACAGGTTCAACCTTGTTGCAATTTAAATACTCAAGAGTCAAGATTTACTTACAACAGTCATTTCTCAAGATTTTTTCTAGATCTTTAATAATGTCTTGGTCTAATTCTGGTCCATCTCACATACCTCTTACAACTCCAGAGAATCCTAGAACTCTCTCTCAAATTCTGCAGCCATCTCAACCATTGTTTACTCCTGAAAATCAGCATAATAATGGTATATTGTATAATTATTGCTAATATATTTTTGTAATATTTAAAACTTGAACTACAGTTCCCTCTACTCCACAAAGTGGAACAGGCTGTTCATACTCACAGTGTACACCTGCCACTCCTGCAACCTGGGAAGAGCATAATAAAAGAACTTGTATTGCTTTTCCACTGCATTCTCCAACTGCTACTTGTCTGCAATCTAGTCAATTAGATTTGGATGATATGGACTTGGCCTCTGATGAAGATTTGATCTCTCAACCTAGATGCCTATTTGCTCCTCATTCACAGTCTTCAGAAGATCTTTTTATGGGGTACTCTTCACCTCCACTACCTCCACAATCACTTGCTCCTTCACCATCACCTATGCCATTATCTTATTTATCACATGCTCCATCACCACAACTACCAGCTCAATTACCAGATCCTTTACCAACTCCATTACCAGCTCAACTACCAGACCCCTCATCAACTCCACTACCAGCCCCACTACCAGATCTATTACCAAACCCATTACCAGATCCATTGCCAGATCCAGTACCAGCTCCATTACCAGCTCCACTACCTCCAATAGCACCTCAACAGTGATTTCAGTGGGGACATGTTGTAGGCTCTGTTGCACATGAAATACATCCATTTGATCCAAATCAACTTTGGTGCACCTCGGGTAGGCATTGGATTCAGGAAGTTGATTTTGGAGAAAGGCAAACTTGTGAATGATGCAGAACAAAAAGATGAGAGTGCAATGCATGTGTTATGTACCGATTCCCTTCCTACTGGAAAACAAATGCAAAGACACCTGGAAGGCATTGGAGAACTATAATGAGAACCTGAAGTGAGTACGGGTGCAGAACATAGAATGGAAGTGCGGGAAAGAACTGTGGCTTCAGTGTATGTGCTGCGCCACCTGGATATTCCCAGGGAATGGTTCATATTTCAAGGAAGACAATATATGTCAAAGAGAAATGTTCCAGAGTATAAGATGAGGCTTTGCCACTACACTAGGTAGTGGGAGAGAAACCCAAAGGAAAACCTGGAGCAGGTTTCAGAACTTAGAAGTAGGAAGAAGTGTATGAAGTTTATATGAATACTGAAGACTACTTATACTAAGTAGGAACCTGTAGGTATGAATGTAGAAGTATAATACAAAGGACAAGTCAAGGGAGTAAGTAGGAAATGAAGTCTGGGAAAAGCGGAGTAGGGGCACAAATGATGTGCTCAGAATGCAGAATAAAGAACTAATCTACAAAGGCCATAATGAAACGTACAAGTGAGAATGGAAGAGAGGAGTAATATAATAATGATGCGGTGAGGCCATCATAAAAGAAACTACATATCTGGGATATCTGAAAGAAAACCCAACAGGTTCTGGGTATGTTCCTGGGTGGGAATGTCAGGAAGTATAAACCCATAGTGGGTACATTCCAGGAATGGACCAGGTGTGTTGGAAGGTCACATGGGAACCTTCAGTAACATTGGCACTGTTAGCAACAGACAAGCAAAAACTCGAAGTCAAACTCAAACACTCAAAAAGATAAAAGTGAAATGTGTTATGGTTTTTCTTTATTTTCTTTTGCTTACAATTAGTTTACTTTGACATGTTTGGCACAACCATTGATGCCAAACATCTTTACTTTTACACAGCTTTATTTATACTTTTGACTCATAATGACTATGTGTAAGTCATTACTTATTTATACTTACTTTTCTCATACTCTTATTTCTTTATGACTTTTATCGAGTTATTGTACTATACTTAACTTTATTTTCACACTTCATTACTGTGCCTTATTAATGTGCAGCATTTACATACTTTCTTTGACTCATACTTTATCTATTATTAGTATGAACTAGTTTGTATTTAAACAGTAGGAACTTGGGCTATAGAGCTCAAGCTTCAGCTTAAAGAATACTACTTGATTCTTACTTGACTTTGAATACTTAAGTTTTTCAACTTAAGTTTCTTAGCTTGTAACGAGAACTACTTCAAAACTGATTTAACTTGTTCTTTGGATCAAATAAGTCACATGACTTTTGGACTTGTACAATTTCAGACCTTGGTCTACTAAATTGTAACAAAATGAGTCTTATTGCAAGTCTGGAATAAACTAGCACAAGAATAGAGAATATCTAACTAAAATGACTGTATTTATAATAAGAGTCCATGAGGAAATCACATGTAATCTAACCTACACTATAACACATGTTTACTGTGCTTCTACTGTGCAAACTCATGTACTACATATGTAACAAGCATGGCTGAACTGTGGACTGTGCCCATAGTCTTGATGAATAATGCATGTTGATATGCATGGTGTCCGCATTGTATGTCAGGTGATATGTGTCAGGTGACTGTGATAAGATAAGATATACGGATTAGATAAGATAAAGTGTGAAATCCTAACAGGCATGATGTATCCGGACACAGATGTAACAGCACATTTGAATCAGCAACAAATTGCTCAAGCTGTAGCTAATGACTTGGAACATCAAATTCATGAGCCTGAAATACCAGAGCACTTTGAAAACCTTCCACCACAACCACATTCACCATTATTGGAACCTGCAGTACAGGAGCACTTTGAAAACCCTCCACTATGACCACCTTCTCCACTATCAGAACCTGCTGTATCCATTGAGGATAAAGCATTATTGCAAAATTTCCAAGAAGAAATTATGAAAATCAATTTGGAGATCTGTACAGCATGTAATGAAGAATGGTTTGATTTGAATCTCAAAAATGGCATATGCTCCAAATGTCAAAATAATACCAAATTTCAAGCTACCAATGCAATGGATCCAGGTTCTGATGCATTCACACTTAATCCTGGACTTCAACCTTTAACACAAATGGAAGAGATGTTAATATCTCCTATTCATGCTATTATTCAATTGTGGCAAGTATGTGGAGGGCAATTTAAATATACTGGGCATATCTGCAACTTTCCACATGATACTCTTACCTTATACACATGTCTTCCTCTACTATCTGAAGATTGTGATGTCATCATTATGCATCATCATGGTGTTGAAGAGAGAACAAATAATGAAATCTATAAGGATTTCTGTGTACACAGAGCAGTCATTTGAGAGTGGTTGGAGTTTCTAACACTTTCATTCACCATTTCCTCACAGTCACCTTCAAAGAAAAGATGAAACACCAACAATGTGTATGCTCAGAGAAGACAATGAGAGACGAGAGAGATTAGGTTTTGAATTAAATACATATGGAATGGATTTAAGTGAATTTGTATTTAATGATTTATAGCACTTATTTTGTTCACATGAAAATATATAACCTAAAACTAGGATTCGTCAAGCTCTCCCTTTAACGTGCGTCGCGAAGCGATGTACGTTGCATGTTAAGTCCACGAAAACTATTCATGAGAGCCCACAAGCAGCGTCTCAACAATTACCAATGTAAAGTCTGCCCGACTACTGTACGTTACACAATCAAGGTATTTATAACACTGTCATCAAATATGTAGACAGTCCATAGTAAAACAACGATCAATAGCACAGGAAGTCCTAATGAAAGGGCGAGGCCCTTACACTGACTTCGTGGTGGAGCTTGTCCATTGGTAGCCATATGTGCAGGGGACTTCAACATGAGTTCCTTTGCCTGAAATACCACGAAGGTGGCTTCATGGCCCAAAAGCTTTGATTTTTGCTTCGTTGGCGTCTCATTCCTCGAACATAAATCAACATACAGAGGGAGAATGTACTGGGTATCGATGTCATTTTTTTGGTACAAAGCTATGCGCAAAACCGTATCGAGCTGGATCTTCTGAAGTTCTTGAATCGCAGAATCTTTGAGTACATCAAACCTCCACTTGTGAGCGATGTTCAAAACTGTAATCCAGTTTTCTGTTGTCATGAAATCGAAATTCGTATATTGACTATATATCATCAGAGCAGGGAACTACGAAGCCGAAAGATACACATACCAGTTTAAGACTACCCTCAAAAATACTTCAAGGTCCTCCAGCTTGACGTCATCGATAGCTAAGGCTGTATCATGACTACTTCCGGGAGTAGGAGCTCCAGGCGAACGGGAGGGCTCAAGCAATTCATGAAATATTGAAGATGGCTCGCGAGTGAAAAAGTAGGAGAAGAGGCGGAAGTGGATATGGTCGACCTTGAAAGTGTAATCAGAACAAAGAAGCGATACCCAGAACCTCCAAACATCCTCACTAGAAACCGTATCCCAGTGTGGCACGATTGCAGAGTGAGCACATATTGCATCGATTTAGCAACAGCCCATCAAGAGATTCACCGGGGCTCCTCTGCTGTAACATACTGGGATACGGTTTTGTAGGGATATTTGGGGATCCTTGATACCAACAGATAGTAGTATACCCCTTACTATGAAATACAAGTCACCACCTTGAATGTAGAACTCTGGATGTTGATTTGTACCCGTGATTCCACTTGAGTCTGCCATTGAATTCGTAGCTAAGGTCATTTAAGTGGTGGATTAAGGTGAATACTATATGATGCTGTGGGAGGGAGATAAGGATAGAAGAGGGACAGTCTGGGTTATAAGTAATCAGAGATGTTGCCATCTTAATGGGCCTTGTCTTTACAGCGCCTATTTGATGATGGACAATAATATACATGAACCTTGTTTCGTGTAACTGAGATGTCGTTCAAAGCTGTTAAAGAAGGGACACACACACGAACAGCATGACTCAAATCAATGGCTTCTTCAATGGCTTCAGAAATATCTGTTTCATTCATCAAAGGTTTAGCACTTAAGGGAGACTTTGATGACTTTGGTTTTGGTTCGTTGGTAAATTGTCCTCCGCAGCACATCAGGTGATGGCTACCACCTTTCAAAAGGTAAAATAGAAGTGTACAAGTATGACATACGTCTGTGGCGCATTACAATGGAGTCCATATCGAGATAAGCTGATCCTGCTATGCCGTAACAGCAACAGGTGAAACTATTATTTCGTATCTTTAGTTTGTCCATATTGGATTTTCTTGACTAGGGACCCCACTCGATGAGTACCTTTCCTCGAAATAGCAACAATAACCTATGCGGGCTCAGTAGAGTACTTGGATAGCGACCCAATGAGGCATATTGTGGGCGCAATAGCCTGGGGAAGAATCCTACTCCTATTCGCTTTCTGAGTCATGTGAAACTGTTTATCTATGCTCGTTGTCAGGTGGTATTGGCTAAAAGGGTGGTGTTTAAGTTTCAGGCAGTGGACCCACTGAATCTGTGAGCTGTGAGCACATGTGATTCTGAGTGCCCACATCTCAGTACTTTCCGCACACCCACCTATACACATGTACTCCACGTGTAGTACACATTTCCATGTGAAGTCCACATGGAATCCACATATCTGGAAAAAAGTACACATTTTTCATGTGTAATTCACATGGAACCATGTGGAGTACACATGGATTCCACCTTTCTTATAACTTGATGAAAATAACAGTTGAAAGGTGTACTTAAGATGTACTTCATGTGTACTTTTATATTGTTTCTTGCTATTCCCACCCTTCACATGTGTCATTCCCCTCTGTTCCCACCCTCCATGTATATCATTTCCTGCCATTCTTGAAGTTATTGCAGTTGTCACACTTGTTACATGTTATAACTGTCACAAGTTATCACACTTGTCCCTCATGTTACAGTCATCCCACCATATTACACTTGATGCATGGTATCACTGTCACACTTGATGCACAGTGTCGCATGTGACGCATGGTGTCACACTTGATGCATGGTGTCACACTTGATGCACGGTGTCACACTTGATGCACAGTGTCACACTTGACGCATGGTGTCACATGTGACGCACCATGTCACACTTGATGCATGGGGTCACATGTGACGCACCATGTCACACTTGACACACCGTGTTACACTTGACGATGCATGGTATCACTGTCACATGTGACGCATGGTGTCACACTTGATGCACAGTGTCACGCTTGACGCATGGTGTCACACTTGATGCATGGTGTCACACTTGATGCATGGTGTCACACTTGATGCATGGTGTCACATGTGACGCACCGTGTCACACTTGATGCATGGTGTCACGCTTGACGCACAGTATCACATGTGACACACAGTGCCACGCTTGATGCATGTGATGCATGGTGTCATGCTTGACGCATGGTGTCCTTGATGCATGGTGTCACACTTGATGTGCATGGTGTCACACTTGATGCGCATGGTGTCACACTTGATGCGCATGGTGCAACACTTGATGCATGGTGCCACGCTTGATGCATGGTGCCACGCTTGATGCATGGTGCCACGCTTGACACATGGTGCCACACTTGATGCATGGTGTCATGCTTGACACATGGTGTCCTTGACGCATGGTGTCACACTTGATGCATGGTGTCACACTTGATGCGCATGGTGCAACACTTGATGCATGGTGCCACGCTTGATGCATAGTGCCATGCTTGACACATGGTGTCACACTTGACACATTGATGCGCATGGTGCAACACTTGATGCATGGTGCCACGCTTGATGCATGGTGCCACGCTTGATGCATGGTGTCATGCTTGATGCATGGTGTCACGCTTGATGCATGGTGTCACACTGAACACATAGTGTCACACTGGACACATAGTGTCACACTTGACACATGGTGTCACACTTGTCACACACTTGTCACACTTGACCCATCGTGTCACGTGTCACACTCAATACATAGTGTCAATACAGTGTTACACTCAATGCACACTTGTCACACTTAACACATACTTGTCATACTCAATACACATTTGTCACATGTAATGCACAGTGTCACACATGTCCTGTCATGTCACAGTCATCCCACCATGTTGCAGTTGTCACAGTGTGTAACAACTGTGACATGGTGAGACAAGTGTAACAATGTGATGACTGTGGGAAAAGTGTCATAACTACAAGTGTGACATTGTGACAATCCTTTGTGTCATTATGCTAAAACATTCATTTTTGTTGTGGTAGTGGTGAGTAAGTGTATTATAAGTAACTACAATGTGTAGTGTACAAGTGTAACTAGTACATGTGTATTCCTTGTGAACTTCACTTTGCAATTCCATGTGGAATTTTGATATTTCACCCCTACATGTGCACTACATGTGTACTTCATGTGTACAAAATTCGCAAATTTGAATGGAAATTTGCTGATTTGAATACATTTGAGGTGGAGTGTAGTACATATGAAGTACATGTGAAGTACACATGTACAGGTGGAATTCACGTGTATTCCACGTGTAACAGGGGGCGAGCGTAAAGTGCTCCCACATCTGGCTACAGGTCAACTCATAGCTACTATATTGCTACAGAGCATATGAACCAACTGTCCATCCAGGTCAGCCACCGTTCATATTCAGGTCGCTTATTGTTCATCAGCGTAATGAGTTCAATGTGAAAATATCAATTTGTTTCGATTCATTGAGTTTCCTTCACAGATGTTAAACAGAACAAAGTTGGATACAGGGGACTCATGAGTCATTCGAAGAAGAGAGGGATTTCCGGATCAGTGTACACTGCAGAAGTTATCGAAATCAACTATCAGTTTTAGTCCAAGTTGAAATCAGTTATTCATTGAAATATGAACAATTTGAACGTTTAAGGGGGACTACAACCTGCCAACCAAAATTATAGATAGAATGAATGAGCTCTGCTCGCCGTAAAATCATTACGACCAACTACGCTGGGATAAATGCTTACCATCGTGCTTAGAAGTAAACTTCTTCAAGTTTGCTGCTCTCTATATCTCTGTCAGGAATGGATAACAAGCTGTTTAGGTACTCTCAGACTTTAAGTTCTATTCATTCTCTACCACATTCTTGGTCTCATGGAATACAAAGCAATCTGTATCAAATCACAAGTTGTCCACGTCGGCGCGTACTGACGGTTTGAGTCCCCCGACTTTGCATCTTTGACTACGTGCCACGGAGTTTGAAATGTCACGTGGCGTTCCCTTCTCGCCAATGTTGAACTTGTCAACGTCGACCGTAGCCAGCACTACCCAACATCGAGTCCAATTCTTTCACTTTTTTCAAGCCAGACGCTTTCTTATGATATACTGCATCCAAACCCATCGTCAAGCCCGCTCTTTACAAGATTGATCCTAAGATCCCGAGATGACAAAGATATCAAGGCGCTTACCATGGCCTATACCAGCGATAGGCAGTCTATCATGGGGCCGGTAAGAGTCATTTCGCCATACTTTTTTCTTTCGAACATTCTGGTGAAAACCGTCGCTTTAGGTATGCTACGTGACTCTCATCGAAAGCTTTCTTATCGCGGATATCACCTGTCTCAAATACTCTCCAAGGAGTAGCCAACTAGGGATAGGGATAGTACTCGGAGAAGGGATATTGAACGTACATCAGGTTGCCTTGAGTGTATCCTTGGACCCTTCCTACTTCATCCTTTCCCATAATAACCACCCACTTCGCTAGTCCTCTGCTCCTCCACCCGCCGCCTCCCTCTCCCCAGTGCTTCACTCGAAACACTGCCTATGCAGTTCGATAACTATTTCCCCTTCTCCCGCTCCACGGGGTGGTGCCAACTGCACAACCCCACTCCGCCCGGCATCCTGGTCCCGCTGCTCACATGAGCCTGTTGGTTCCCCGACTCTTCAATCTCTGGGTCATCCTCTGGCACTTGCGTTGAAACTGCCCCAGATCATCCACTTGACAGGACAGCTTCCGGTCTTTGTAGCAGTTCGAGCACAACGTTAAGGATGCGTAGCAAGGTTGTTTACTACAGCAACGATGCTCTAAGACCGCTTGGTCGATGCAGCTTTTGAATGGCATTGGTTCTTAATCCAGTGCTTAGGGTACAACTTGAGCACTTTGGGAACGGGAGGGGGATGAGAAGCGTGGGGTGATTAGGATGAAGAGGGTAGGAATGAATACGTTTGTGGGGCAGCACAGTGTCTTGTACGCCTGTTACGTGGTACTCTGGTCGGAAGGAGGTAAGCGTTGAGTTTTGTTTGATTGTTTCAAATGAGCTGACGACGTTGTGGGGACTTTTGGATATGGTCCAGTGGTGTTCTATACTACCAAGATTTCATGCTGCGCAGATGAAGCGTAGTTTTTGGCTGTGGGCGTGGATGACGTGTAGATGTGGATTGGAGTGGGGAGGGGACAAAGGAGCAGGAAGGGATTTGCGGTATCAGACTCTTGTTGCCGAGCGGCAGCCTCAGAGCGACGCAGATGAGCATGTCGTCGCTGTCGTATAGTTATTGTGATACAGTTCTGGGCCTTCTGGGGGCGGGACAGCGATGGTGCTGATGATGATGGATGCGCTTGCTGTGCAACATTGGCCACAGTATGGGCGGAAAAAGGTGCGTATGTGAGTTCCGGTTGTTCTATGGAAGTTTAGGCTGACAGTTTTATCTACTCTCTAGATATCGTTTGGCCAGGTGCTCTGGTACCTGAGCTCTGACAGTTGAACGACACCACTGGGGATAGACTTAGTTGATTGGTCCTTACCCATACAGCGTCGCATATTGTGCATACGAACGACGCCGTCCCTTCGACATGCAGGCTTTGATAGCCGCGAGAATCTGTTTGTGTCGCCGTCATCACGCAACGTTGCCCATCGCCCGTCGCCTTCATGTCATACGTGCTTGGGGTTCAGCTGTGGGCGCTCAGGGGAGCGAAGAGGACGAAAAGCAAGAGGTGGTCACGGATGCGTTTGTAGTGCCGTGTAATGTGCAGTGTGCTTGTTACGTGGCAGAACGGGAGGAAGGAGGGCAATGGGGCAAGGGAAGGTGAAGATGCGGACAATGTGGATGGATACAGTCCATCGAACGCAAGTGATGTGGGGTGTCAACCCGGCTGGAAAAGGTATGTGGAATGTGGTTAATTAGTGGCAGTGAAAGCTGACAGCTGTGCGCAAGTACACTTTCTTAATGTACATTTACTAGATGCTATAGTGCCCTAGCCCTTGCACTCGCATAACATCGCGAAAGGTAGACTTCATCGACCAAAGCGCCCTACCAGCATCACCCACCGTGCGTTTAGCGCAGAGGCTCCGATAGGCTTGACACGGTCATTGTCGAATGGAGCGTCACCCACTGTGTATCTCCCTCACGCATACTGGCTCCGGTAGCCTTGCTACACCCTCTCGCGTTATTGCTTGGTCAACGGCCTCGCTGGTATGCGATGCGACGACTTAGTTTCATGACGTGTCGCTGGATCTAGGCAGCGTCACTAGTGCTGTAACACTCGTTACATCATGCTATGTCATCTTTTATTCTTACCTACCTCGTCACATTCAACTTCAGTGTACTTGTGGTTACCTTTTCTGCCCCCCTCTACGCCTTACCAACGCTCATGAAGTACATAGCAATATTAAAAGGAGTACCCATTTGTCAGACAGGTTCATCTAGTGCTACGGTAGGACTGTGTATAAGCGCTAAGCACCGGGCCCATGGTCTTTAATGCTACTTCAGCAACAGTTCAAGGCCTTGTGGAACTTTATAGTCTTAGTCCAATCAATGTTAACTAGATTGTTGTATAGACACTTTTATCCAGGAACTTATGTGAATACTAAGGCCGCTATATACATATATATCCAGGCTATGATATTTATATGCACGTATCTTGCCGTAAAGACCAATTCAAGGACATGAGATGCAACCCACAGCCCTGGGCGCTCTTCGGGTTGCTTTCATCCTTTTAACTTTCATTCATTCTTGTGTTGTTCTACGCATCTAATACACGTGAATATTGGCAGAAATACTAGCTTGTGAAGATGTTTGATGCAGCTAAGAACTTCATGATACATAATGGAGTTTTCATTGATGTCAGTGGTAATGCTAAGTTCTGTAAGTTCATGTTCATGCATTTTCCTGTTAAATTGTTAATATGAATCGTGCACTACTGTATTTTTTCTAGATGCAAAGAAGTTTTTTCGAGGGTCTGCACTCCAAAGTACTTCTAATGAATTCCAAACAGATATTTCTCATCCTATGTCAAATGCAAGTTATACTCCGCTTATTAATAGTTACAATTGTTCTGATGCTCCCAGGAAGTATCGACAATTTAGAACAGGGGATATAAATATACTCAACAGGATCGACAGGCGCGTACAGGTGGAAAGTATCTACAACGACTTTGTAGTCGAGGTGTTAGGGGAAAACAAGAGGAAAGTGGCACGAATTTATCATGGGCGGCGTGGATACACCGTGAGTCAATAAAATAGGGCCTACAGGAATTCCAGTTGAGTGTCACTCGAGTGTCACTCGAATGTTACTCAAATGTTACTCGAATTGTCACTCGAAGTGTCACTCGATTTTCACTCGATTTTTGCGCGCTTAAGTATATTGCTTAATTTCAGTGACCTAATTACATGATTTATATACTTGTTTGCTACTCCAGTTGATAAATAGCTATCTTACTATTATGTACCTAATGAACAATATATTAAACTGAAAAAACTAAGTAAAATGCGCAAGAAATAAGCTAGTGATGGTATAATATTTTTCTCACTGTTGCATATGTCACTCAAATGTCACTCGAATTTCACTCGAATTTTGAATTGTCACTCGATTGTAACTCGAATGCTACTCGAACGCTACTCGAATTTTTACTCGAGTGAAATTGTTGTCACTCGAAAAAAATATCACTCGAATCTTACTCAAATGTAACTTGAATGCTACTCGAATGCAACTTGAATGTTACTTGAATGCAACTCAACCTTCACTCAAATTTTCACTCGAATGTAACTTGATTGTCACTCGAATTTACTAACTTAACTCACTCAATTTTATGTCAATAAATTTAATTGTACTTCTTGTGTACTTCGCTCTCATCCGCCCTCCCGCTCATTGTTTCCCACGCCTCCGCTTATCATTTATGATGAATGTCAACCCTCCCGCTCATCGTTTCTCACGCCTCCGCTTATTGTATTCAATTCCCACTCACCGTTTCCCGCCCCTCCTCTCTCAAAATTCCCACGGTATTTCCTTCACCAAATACTCGCCCTTAACATTTCCCACGCATTTTCGCGTTGCCCGTCGTCGGTTATGATTTCCCACGCTTCATCATTTCATCAATTTGTCATGTCCCGCCCTCCGCTTTCATTTTCCCACGCACATATTGGTAATTTATTGCACTTTCTCTTAAATTTATAGTCATTCAAAAGTACCTATGCTTCATGAATTATAATTGTAGCATTTATTGTACAAAATTATTAGTTATTCCACAGTAAAAAATTGAATTATTCCGCATTTTAATAAGATTACCTTTTCATACAACATCTAAGGTACAGTCTGATGTATAAAGGAGAGTATATAACAGATATTACAAAAAGATTCAAGAGAGAATAGGAAATATTGAGCTAGAAAATGCGAAATTACTTGCTCACTGTTGAGCATGATGATGAGGAAGGGTGCCCATCAACAGATCACCCATCAATTATGTGCGGTGGCGTTGAGGAAGCGAGTTTGATGGCATTGATGGATGTCAATGACAGCAGTTGCAAACATGGACAAAGACAAGAAGAAGCGTGTGAAAAATTGAACAAGGCGGAATATTGAAGGAAAAAGCGGGCGGGGGGCGGGACAGTGGGGAGACAGTAATAGTAATGTAGAGTATAAGTATTTATTAAACACTTACCTTTACGGACTTATTTTTTTAATAACTTGAATGTGATTTGAATTGTTACTCGAATTGTCACTCGAGTGCAACTCAAATGCTACTCGATTGCAACTTGAATGCAACTCGAATGCAACTCGAACTCACTCGAACAAAATTGTCGTCGACTGGAATTCTTGTAAGCCCAATAAAATAACATCTATCATTACAAGTTGGGACACTTACAAATTACCCAAGCTACTGAAGATGGAACTCGATATGCTGTCTAAAATGTGGTAAGCCTACATAAATTTACTCACGAAAACTTGCTGGCTAATATGTAGTGTTTAAGGCCCCATCCCAGTATCCCACAAGTGTTTGGAGTGTTTGGATTGAATGACGAGATGGGCCTGGTATTTCATGATGATGGTAAGTAGTACTAGTATCACAAATTAATCAACTTCTGACTATCATATATATTAGGAATACATTGGAAACATGGAGAATATCTTCTGTCTCTGAAACCCTTGCAGCGCGCTATATTCAACATCAAATATGTATGTGCACATATCTCAGCTCGAATAATATCTAAATTAGTTATGCTCAGATAATAAATTATGTTGTAAGTTGTAATATTTGCTAAGTGACTTTGGAATTGCACACAGTTTCTTCAGGACACATACAAATATTTGGGAGAGTATATCAATGCTTCCCCGAATTCACGTTACTATGATCACCTTAGATTTGGGAATGTAATGGACCAATTAACACTTGGTTTGGAAGAAAGCCCCGGTGCTGTTGATTTTTACATCAGCTCATCTGGTAGCCTTAACACTGTATTATCAGTAAGCAACTTACATGGATTGCCATATGTTTTCCTTATCTGCTGTAGATTTATAACTGTGATTCCCAACAACATTACTACAATTTTTATGGAACCATAGGAAATACATGGAATCCTGACAGGCCTCTGGAAAATCTATCTCAAAGTGACTTCGAACTAATCAACAAAATTCTCGACCATGTTTGCCCTACAACACAACCTCATGCCAGTATGGCACAACATACATCCACATATCATCGTGCATTTCTCTCAGTGATGAGGACTAGATATATACCAACCAGCCATAAAATTGAGTGCATTCTTGGGCATCCTGTTATAATTTGGCCAAGTCCCCCAGAAGCCATTTCCAGTTACATTCACTACATATCTGGCCATTTCGAGATCATTCAACAAAACAGTAACTCATGGTCCATCTCATCCAACTTATTTTGCAAGGAAATGCGGCATGCACAACATCAGTTTACATGGTAAGTAAAATATTAATTAGATGCTCACATATATCCACCTAAATACACTTACAATATCTTGCTAGCTTCAAGTTAAAAACTGATGCTATAACTCAGGCGAAATTT
The DNA here is from genome assembly GCA_025738555.1 of Cyathus striatus. Lineage (NCBI taxonomy): Eukaryota > Fungi > Basidiomycota > Agaricomycetes > Agaricales > Nidulariaceae > Cyathus > Cyathus striatus. The sequence continues at coordinate 1,503,998 of JAOVFP010000002.1, forward strand.
GGAAATTCCAATCACATAAATATATCATTTTTGAATAGCTGCTGCATCTCTGACGACACTTATCTTCATTGGCTTTATCAAGCTCCGAAAATACTAGAAACCCATGCAGTAATTTGTGATCACAATGCTATTAACTATTTCGGAATAGGTAATATATTTACATATATATTCACAACAGTCATTGAAGTTCTAAGTAATTGTTCTACAGTATCTGGTGTTGACATTAGATTTGACATATCTATATATGTCTCTCCGATAATTGGCTACTTGAAGGGCAATGCTGATGCAGAGGTTTATTTGTTTATTTCAGACTCAGGCATTGACTCCGTGGATGGAAAGGTTTCGGAACTACATAGTTTCTGGTCATTGGACAAGTCTGGAGCTGAGCCGCTTACAGAATACTCTGCTACTTTAATAGGGGTCTCCGGTGCATATATAAACATAACTCCTAGGGTATCTTACTGGGAGAAGTTTTATTATGAAGCCCTTCGTGACCTTTACAAATCATGCAGGATAACAAAATCCGATATCTCGCAACGTGTTGGACCTTCTAAATTTAAACGTATTAAACAAGGTATTCAAACCAATTATTTTACCATGCTTAAATCAAAGTTTACAAATAATATGTAGAAGAGCGAAGAACATCCTCTGTGTGTTCGGATGATATGGGATTTGACTACCTCAAAACGGGCCACCAGCGAAAGAAAGACACTGAATTGAAGTGGCGCTGTTGGAATGAACGATCTAGTTCCACTGCGGAACACTTGACAAGATACTTTTGGGATCCAGAACGATATAATCCTGAGGTTATATCACCAAACATTTCTCTTTTATCTTGGATTGGAGTTACAAGGCTGGAAGATTGTTTTTCAATGCTAGGAACAGTATTCGAGACAAGAAATGTTCGAAATAGACGAAGGAAATACTGGGAAATGTATCAAGTCATGGATTTGGGCAAAACTGATGAGCATGATTGGGAAAATATTACGCACATAGATTTAGAAGGTGATGAATCCGATACGGAGCGTTTCGAAGAGGTTTAGGGTAGTAAAGAGGCTTATGTTGGCTTACATTATTTCCGTTGTTGAGTGGACTGATTAGATCGTGTTGCTTTGGCCTTTGGGTAGAATTTGGCTAGGGAATATAGTACGACCTTAACTCTCGTCATTGCTTATTTTATTTTTGATATCTTGTGCCCTCGATAACTTCGATATCGTATGGCATCATTCTATGCATCGCTGGTAACTTACATGTGACAATTCGGTTCTGAAGTTGTCCACCCAACCTCGTATGACAGCGCAGAAACAATGTATATATGGTTTTATTATCTGCTATTTAGAGGGCCTAAGGCGAACAGTTACATGTGTTTCTGTCTCCATGAAATGTTCATTGAACATTCCAACTACTTACATGAAAAGTAGTATTGGAGCTCTGGGAATACTTAGCGTGGAGCGATCTTAAACCATAAGACCTTTTAGTTATTCTTTATAATAAATTTTGTGATTTAGTGTAGAATATGAGAGGAATTTAGCTTAAACTAGTAGGCGAATCATGCTGCTGTTAAGTTACAGTGAAACAAATCAAGTGTGTAGCCTGGACCGGCCGGACAAATCAAAAGAAATGTATGCCAATGGCCTATATTGTAAACAATGGAGCGCGTCGTGTCCGAGTCTAATGTCCAGCATCGCGCAATATTCTTCTTGCTTTCTTTCTTCTTCTCAACTCCACTCTTTCCCTTGATATACTTCTTCGTCTTCTTTCAAGCCTACCTTCAAATCTACTCATTTCAAGAGTATCCCCTCAAACCAAAGCCGAAATGACGTTGATAACCTACCGTGGCCTATACCAGCCATAGACGTGTCTAGAGTCGTAGGACAGGGAAGATTCTCTGATTGGTTGTGGGAACATTCCAATGACCTCCGCCGTTCAAACTTTCAGGAACACTATGCGATCCTCACTGAAAACTTTATCACGGAGCCACGGACATCATGACTCATCTCTCTCAAATGCTTACTCTCTCCAATGGACTAGGGATAGTCAATAAGGCCTAAGATGAATCAGGATGGTTCTTGAAGGAGAAACATTGGAAGTTCTTCATATCGCCTCTAGTACCCCTCCATCTCTACCCCTCCCTATACTAATGCTAACCGCTCACTCCACTAGTCCTCAGCACAACCTCAAGAGTCAATTTACTCCCAGTGCGTTCATAACCATCTCGTCTCTTCAACACGCTAATACTCTAGCGTTACCAGTCCCATGCTCTACCTCCGCCTGCAGCTTCCACCTCCCGGTGCCTCCCACGAAACCCTTGTATATGCCGCGCTACACCTGCTCCCCTTCTTCACCTATGAAGAGAACGTCTTCAAACCATTTTCATCACCGTCCTAATGGTCCTCCACGCCCCGCTCTTCTCCACACCGAAAAACAGCATCAATAGCACCCTTACCGAGATCCAAACTCTGATATTTGCTGGCTCTTATGTCGAAACCGTCTTAGATCATCCAGAACCACGATCCCGTTCTACTAGCGCAAGCATTTAGAGTGCGCAGTGCTGCTATTTGTCACGTAACAGAGGTCAAAGACTACTTTATGTACCGTGTTGGATTGACTGGTGACCGTGCTTGTGGTGCAGCTTTGAACTATGTGCATTCGGAGAGGGAAATCGTGACCGGAAGCGAATATGGATGAGGATGGTGGACGTGGACACAGTGTGGCTAGTAGGCCTGTTGCATGACAGATAGGGTGGATGAAGGTACGCGTTAGTTTTGGGTTTTCAGTGGTTTGATTGTGTCGGGAAAGCTGACGAGGCTCTTGTCTAGTCGATTGGTGGGTCTCGACTCTGGGTGCTGTATGCATGAAGTCTTGACTGTGTGTCGGGAGTTGTGGGGGGCTGAGGATGAGATATGTGGTGCTAAAGCTTTTACTGTTGAGAAAGGGTGGTATCACTGCTAAGAGCAACGTAATCGGTGATACTTATTAGCTTTATTGCAAGCAGCAAGGCGGCACCACCACTTTGAATTGACCTACCATCCCGTCTAGCAGCCCCTGAAGACGATGCTCCTCATTGACATCCTGTTCACTGATGCGCAATGTTAGGCTTTCCGGGGCAAAAAGGAACAAAGGGGGTGGAGGTTGGGTACGACGACTATCCCGGCGCAGATGGAGATGGTCTGTGGCGAGGGCGAAGCCAGGATGGAATAAGGTATGTTGACTATCGTTCGCTGTGTGATGAAGGCTAACGACTGTGTGTCCGTTTGGTCGTGGCTTATGCAGTTGCTGTAGGGTCTTAGTCATAGTAGTCGATGCCATTGGGGCTTCAAGCTTGATTTAGGAGCTGCGAACGCTGCTTGGCGTCACCTACCTTATATCCTCATCGTATCATGCTTACAAGATATATGCTCCGATAGCTTCGACAAGCCCTTTCGTCTTCTCTCAGATGAAATTTTACCACTTGTCCGCGTCCTGAGTCCTCGAATCGTACTAGGCGCCCATACAGCCTCCGAGTCGATATATATTACTTGTGTTGCTCCTTTTGCATTGATGATAGTCTCAATTAGTACCAAAATGTTCGTACTTATTACTAGCACCGTAGCATTCACCTGTCATAGACCCCTAATTATATACAGGCTCTGATAGTGGATGAGTGTCAATGTCCCCTCGTGTTCTCTGTCCGTCATTCGGTTTGGAATGTGTAGCGACCCAGTTCTATACATATCACGAAATTGCAAAAGTTACTTAGTCGACTAGTCTTCAAGCTTTCTACATAGATTCTGTACCGAAACGTTCAATCGTTGCGAAATGGGTGACGTCGATTCTGAATGGTTCTTTGCCTCGACGAGTCGAGGCTCTTGATTACATTTAAATGAACGATTTTCTATCTTGCACATATCACTACGGAACAGCATTCACGCACACATCACTATACTTAACATGAAGTCCTTGCAGACTTGTATAGCTTTCGTACCAGTTAATATTGACTAAAATATAGTGAAGGCGCTTTTCGCCGTGAAGGCAGTGAAATCAGGCTGTGCGAGGACCCCCGAAAGCGCCCATAGAGGTATGATACCGATCCGCGTATATTTTGGGACTTTTGGACCTATGTCGGAGGACAGTCCGCGTATATTTGATCGATTTTCGGCCAATAGGTAGGGTGGAAAATCCGCGTGTGGGGTGGCACGCGGGGGGGGGTACCATTCACTGTCCGCGTACAATTGAGTAGTCTGGCGCCGAAGGTTGGCAAAAGGCGCCGCCGCGCAGAGCACCCCTTGTTGCTTACAAACTACAAGATGACCCTGCTCATTGTCAAAAGAGCGCATCATGTACATGAGCTCCCATAGTTATCACCAAATTTGAGTACAACAGCCCTGTTTTTTGTCCGAAATGGTACAGAGTCAACAAAGTTCTGCGCAAATAAGATCAGGGTAACATTTTTATCCAACTGTTGCATGTCCTGATTCCAATTACTCGAGCTCGCATCACAAAAATAAGCAGGAGCAGTAGTGGGAAGGCACTCGCGACCAGAATGAGAACCACGACACTGCTCAAACATGAAATCTATAGACAATACTAAACAATGTAAAAGTTTAAAGATGAAAGAAAGAGACAAGAAAAGATGAAGATTTGTGTTGGATTTGTGTTTTCATCGGCTATAAGTCGAAAAGTGAGGGAGCGAGAAGCTTATGTATTAACCAAATGCAGAAGTTTTTTGTAACAGAATAAAGGAACTTCCGACTACTTTATAGACAGACAGGTATTAATTTTTTTAGTTCATACATTACTTTATACATAGGATCTTTTACTTAAGCGCCTGCAGCGGATTTTGGCGCTTATAATGCGCTTAACAAGGTCGGAGGACGAAATCCGCATATAATTCACCAATTTTGGAGGTATCATCCACAATCCGCGTATGGATGCTCTTATGCCGCCAAAATCTGTCTGCGTATCAATTTTCGAGTCTGTCCTTCAACCTCTATGGGAGTTTTCGGGGGTCCTGCTGTGCGCCTGTCAACCAAGATATTTATGGACACGATTTTGCTTATAATAGTCGATGCTGTGAAATATATAGACCACAGAGTCTCATCAAGTACTATATTCAACAATACGAGCTCTACCCACTTCCTCGCCCACCTTCCTTGCTTTCGTCTTGTCGGATCCAATTACTGCTAAACGTTTTCTGATTACATCTTACTCCGTTTATTTGAAATTGAATTTCACGGAGATGTTCGATAGAGCTAAGAGCTTTGGGCCGTCAACTTTTCGAGTTACCGGTAACTCGAATAGAACTCGATCGGAACTCGACTAGAACTCGACTTCGGAACTCACCTGTAACTCGAAAAATGTAAAATGTATGGTATATGACAGACATTCCAACACTGCTATGGGTTGCTAGATTGGTGCTTGCTCACTATTGCGCCTCCGCACTCATTATTTCCCACGCCCCTGAATGCCGATCATTAATTTGATCTGTCCATCAAATTGATCAATGAGTGCCGCACGTTGTTTTCCGCGGCACATTTGATCGCGTTCATGTGCCTCGTCATCGTCATAAACAGTGAGCACCCATTATTTTCATTTCTGGTTGAGTTCTTGGGCGATTTCTCTCAATTTTTTTTGTGAATATGAATATATATTAAATACTTTGACAGTACAGCTAAACTACCTATGAAATAGTATGAAAAGCTGAAATTATTATTGTTCATGTAATATTTTCTATAAGCACAGTACATGATATTTATACAACTAAGATGTTATATTGCATATAAAATAACTAACTCCATATTATACAAAAAAAATCATAGGAAAAATCGAAAAACTGAGAGAAGAATGCACAAAATATGTGCTCACTGTTGAGCACGATGATGGAAGAAGTGCGATGTGATCACCATCAATGCATCAGAAGCAAGTGGAATGATTGGGGATTTGATGGATGATGTGATGGCACTATTTTTACACATCTGCGGCAGCAGGGGTGGGCATAGGAAACAACGAGGTAAGGGATCACGACAACAATGAGCACAATCATAAAGTATGGGTTTTTTGTTATGGAACTTGAGGAACTTAAGTTAGACACTTGACTGGAACTTAAGTGGAACTCGAATGGAACTCGACTCAAATTCGAGTGGAGTCGAGTGGCATTTTCCACTTGAAGGTAACTCGATGGTAACTTACCTTCCACTCGAATTTAGTGTAAGTGAGGAACTTAACTCCACTTGACTGACACTTGAAAAAAATATAAGCGAGGAACTCGACTACACTCAATGGAACTTAACTTTCACTCGAAAAAATAAGTGAGGAACTTAACTCCACTCAAGGAACTTGAAGACACTCGACTTTTACTTATTTTGATTTTTACAAGTACGTAGTATACTGGTTACGTTGTTCAATGGTTCAGATACATTTTTCATTGTGGCCAGCAAGCGGCAAAGCACACTACCCAGAATTCATTTAGATTTACCCTAACTCAAGCTCATTTAGATACATGTTTGATGTATTTTGTGGAATTATAACTACTATTCTCAAATTTAATTTCTCCAATCACATGCAGAAGGGTGGAATGTGCTAGTGGGAATGCAATAAAGAACGAAGGCCTGTCAAGCATAATAGGTGACGACGAGATTCATCAGCTCTCTGCTGCAGGTCCCCTTCCTGAATATACGACTTTGTCCTCTTCATCGTACAAGAAATAAGCAAGAAAGATTGGTCACTTGGCTTGCACTTGAAAGATATAAGCGAAGTAAATGGCTCAGTAATTTGGAATTACAGGTCTCAGGAATAACTAAGGAGGTACCGTCCAAGTTAACTAATATTCCACTTCATTTTGAACATTTTGAAATCCAAGCAACTCTTTATTATTTACAAGACCCTATAAACCAATTCTATACGCTTGTCGTTATGCTCTTCGTGATACCTCCTCTTTCTTGCTAGTCTGTCACGACTGTGCCCCTAGCCTGACTTGGCGGCGGAGTACGAGAGAGTGACTGTGGAGAAGCGAGGGGTGAGTGTAAGACGAAAGCGGAGAACGACAACTCAGGGGGTAGGACTTCGGCTTCAGCTTATGTGCTGCGCCCCTGGGATTCCCGGTCCTGGATTTCGGAGTAAGGGCAAGCCCTTCGGAGAAGATGAGAGACGGGAGATGAGAGGTGTAACTCAAGTCAGATGAAAGGGTGAGGACATAGTTCAATACGAAACTGAAGTCTAAGTACAAATCGAGTACTACTTAAATACTAGAGACTCGGAGTAAGTAAAGGCCGCTGGCCAAGGCCAGCGGAGAAGTACGGTCAGGGTAGGCGTACATAGAATGAAGACTATAACTAATTAAACATAATAAAACACGTCGGAGAAGTGAGCGCGTATGGTGGTGTAAAGTAAAACTGATAGTGGCACACTTAAGAATGATAAGTGACTCACTATGAGATGTATACTACATTACTGAGGGGATAGCTCAGTAGAACGGAAGAAAGGAAACAAGAGTAATCTATGTACAGTAATCAATAAGTAATATTAAGAACGTAATCAAAGTCTGGAGTAAACAAAGGGAAAGGCGGAGTAAGAGCATAGGGGTCCGGAGGTAGGCGATACGGGATATGACATAGTCCTGACCTGGAACTGTCTTTTGTATCAGTAAGTTTAATCTATATTTTTAATATGTTCTCTCATAACCTCTATACATTGTTAGCTTGCAAAGAAAAATGGTTGGTATGGACAATAGTGCTGCATTACTTACTTTCTCTTGTTGTTAACAGATCTTCGTAAGTTTGATTATCGTTTTGTTTCTGCACTTCTTTTTCTGCAATTATTCCACCCTACAGCATAACACTTCGCACTCATCCCTATCAAATTCTTGTTTGTCTATTTTGTCTATCGTGATCTTACAGTATTCTTAGTATTGGTAAGTTTTGGCTTTTCATCACTATTTGTTATTCTCACAATGAACAGTTCGCACTCATCCCTATCCACTTCGCACTCTTGTCCTTCCTAATCTCATAACTTGTTGGTAAGTTTTATCTATTTGTTGCTATTTGCTGTTCTCACAACTGTTTTCTTTTAGTCACAACCAGCAACGTAATGGCTGTATGTTTTTTCTCTTTTCCATTATGATCTTGTGTAATTAATGTGTGTAATAGCCCATTCTCGTCTACTGTCCAGTAGGCAATCGTGTGACCCGCCATGAACGAATGGAAGCAGGGGCAGCTGCACGACGCGCAGTGTATCAAAATATGTGGCGGGGGGGTCGATGAAATATACAACACTGGGTCCTGTTGTAAGTCTTTCATTGCTCATTCGTGTTTGCTCTAAATCCTGGTGCTTCAGGGCACCATTCCACGTCAGTGATTCGGACACGCAGCAACACTTTACACTCCGGGGATTCAGACGCAATGGAAAAGCTATAGTGACGATGCATATTTATTCACGTACCCAGGAGCATTATTACAAGAATGGTGGAGTGAAATGGGGCAGTTCGGGATACCGTCGAATGGACTTCAACAATGATTGTGATCGGCTTTGAAGATAATCTGTAGTATAATATAGTTTGTAGACCATCATTTAATGTACATATATCTTGTTGTATATCTTGGTAATATGGATAAGTGGGGAGTAGAGTTGTATACTATCTATTATTGTATAAGTATCTTATTGTATAACTTGGTAATACGGATATGAAAGGGAATAGAATTGTATATTACTCAAGGCATTTTACTGTTGTGTTCACACTCAAGATATATATTGTAGTTAATTACATTATGAAAATATACTGACACAAAAGTGCATCCCCTTCCTGAATCAAAACCTACTAGTCCTCTCTATCGACATCTAGTGCGATATAGTTTTTTCAAATCCTAGTTTATCTACGAGAAGGGTGAGTAGCGTCCGCAAGGGTGAAGCAAGTGGTGTTATAAGTCTGGCAGTGGAGGAAGAAGTGATTAGTGGTCTCGGGGCCATGTTGGCAGGAGAGAGACATATCTTGCCCATTGATTTGCATATGCAATGGTGGTGGGAGCCCAGGAGGTTGTAATTTGTGATGGGGTATATGAGCACTGTAGAGAGCTTGCGGGGGAGTGTTGATTTGTTTAGCGTATTTCTAATCATCTCTTCTCTTTCTTCATGCATGCTCAAATCCTAAGCAAACGATTGCTGTTATATAGCACCAAGAAAGTTTTATAATGTAAGTAATACCCAATAGCTATGTACACGTCTAAAAATACTATATACAATATATGGTAAGTGAGCAAATATCAGCGCCTTTTTGCAATAACAGCGAGATCCCCCATAGGAATGTTAATCCCCCTATCATGTCTTTTCTTTCCTTTGTGTGGATAGGCAAAGACAGCCTCTCCCTTGAGATCGACTACCTGGTATTCCCCCCTGTAGATTTGGTGGTTTAGGTGATTCACGGCCATAACCAGTTGACCTCTCCTTTCCGGGAGAACCCTATGGACATATTTAGCCGGTACAGAAATTACAATATTACCAGTTAATTCCACTTGGATTGATTGATTGCTATTAACAACTTTGACGCAAAAACCAGTGCAGTTTTCATACCTCCCATTTTCAAATCCACAGCTAGCCATAGTCGGTTGGGAGCCTGAAATAATCACATCAAGATAATTTTTACTCAGAAACAAACTGTCGCCATTGACAAGCTGTTTGATCCAATGATCTGCAAAGTTGTAAATATATTAGGGAAATATTTACGAGGAATAACAATACACACCATTGAATTCATTTATGAGATTTGAATGTACTGAAGAGCCTTCACCTATAACAAAAGTTTGCATAGATGGTGGAAGAGGACCAGAGGGTTCCAAGTAGCCAGTTGATTCTTCGTTCTCTGGAACTATAATTACTGTTATCAGTATATGCCAATACTGCGACTAAAACTGACTGACTGCGATGCAGATATGCGATAAATTCAGCAGCTGTGGCATTTGATATCTAAGCAGTATTTAATTAAGCACATATATTACATCTAAATATAAATACTTACTTGCGGGGTCCTTGAGCTGGGATTCCAAGCAGGCATATGAGACCCAGTCCCAAAATCATTTTCCCATTGAGGTGTAGGACATATATTCATTGATGATGATGAATCTCCAACTAAATTAAGACCCTTGAAAATTTCTGGGAACGTGTTGTAATGCCTACGATATATTATTAGTTTGCAGGAGCAGAAAGTCAAAATTTTATCTATAATTACCCAGGAATATATAAGTGTTTTATTGACACTTCATCCTGATGGTTGGAGCTTATTAAGCGGGCCTGAACTTCAAGAATGGCTTTCCCATCCGCATTCACACTCTTCAGTATACCCATATCCCCTTTATGAGGGCCAAATTTAACCACTGCATATTGGCCATAAAGAAATTTATACAGATCTTCTCGCATGATCCTGGCCTCATATTCACAATCCGCCATACTCTCCTCCTTAAAGGTATGGCTTCTATGGACTTCGCTACAAAAATCCAAATCCGATAAGCAAACTGACTCATGATGCCCCTATTCAAACGGTTTGAGTAATGTGTCACTGCAAAAATGTTTATAATTACCTTTATTGGAAAGGTGATGATGGTAACTTTCTCCTCGCCAATTTGCCCATAAGGCTGTATATCGGATACCATCCCGACAATTCCCTTGAGATGTCCAGACTTCACCTAATGCCATCACCAATTTTGAAGCATTTTTGGAGTTGAATAACCGGATATTCGAATAGTATTGTCGGGGATTCAAGGAGTCTCAGTGTCGCATTTCCTTCTGAGATGTCTTCTATGAAGGTGAGCAAAACCTTAGGCTGCTGTAGGACAACCTTCACTTGATCACCTATACGTATCATTGCTGAAAGTACAGCTCACCTTGTTTCTTCCAAATTTTTTTAGGAATTAGGCTACAGCTCTCAAATGACTGTAGCTCATTGATCGTAGGGGTTGCTTCAACCTGATAATGGCATCCTGATTTGAGTTGCTCACGCAGTATGAACCCATCTTGTGTGTAGAAGGATTTCCTAAACTTATATCCTTTAATAATTCGATTATTCTGATCTTCGAAAATAACTTCAAAGGTATTCGGGCTTATTTCTCATGCTTTTTCAGGATTAAAGAGCTTGCAAGGTGGTTTCAGATTTGATGAACTAGACGCATGCTTTCGTTTCGACGAGTTCCTATACATTGTTCAAGGTATATGAACAACGTCGATCTCAAAAGTCTTCTTGCAGACATCTGTAATAAAACCTAGGTCATATTGAAACCTTCCTCTGAGTCGGACCCATGTGTTCTTGGATGGAATATAGCATTCTCCAATTTTTGAAAAGGAGACATCCCATGTGGTAGCTGGCGCTGCATGGATACTGTTTTGATATACATCCACCAAAATTTTGGTGCTGGTTTTAACGTCGTCGAGACATTTAGTCTTCATTTTGTAAGTGCATGTAAAGTGAGCGCTGAAGTATCAGTCGTGCTATGGGGGTGTTGGGATCTTCCTCATCCTGATCCTCATCATTGATAAACCCTACAATAGTCAATTTCAGCCAGATAATTTGAATTCAGGTAATGAATTATACATACTGTCCATATCCTCACTGTCCTCTTCATCCTCTGAGTCAGAAGCCACCTTCGCTTCAATATCTAAGAACATTTTCTGTATGAGATGAAAGACTTCAATAATACATTCATTACTCTCAGCATAATACATCACCTCTATTCTTGCTCTCTTGTTATTCTTCAGTAGAGGCATCTCGTTATCAGGGTCATAATGCCATTGAATTTCACTGGCATCCTTCAATGTGCCATCATGATTCAAAGCACAATTATCTTCAACCATTATTATTTTTATCACTACAGGTGGTGTTTTTATTGTATCAAAATGTGCCTTTGTTGTGGGTCCCAGGTCCTGGTGGTTTTTGTTGCTTTTACGGCCTAGCTTTGTTATGACTAGACATTTTATTGTTCAGTGATATGTATCTATGTTTATCTATGTTATCTACTTATTGTATCTACTGTATCTAGTTTATCTACTGTAATTAATGTTCGGATACTGCAATGGTGAAGGAATGGACAAAGAATCAACAGATGTCCACAACCATTATATTGAAAATGGTTTATTTTAGGGCAGGCTCAAATAATCACGTGATGTTCATGATCATATCAAACTTACGGATAGCGTACCTACAGTATCTTATCTACTTTAACTAGTGTTCAGTTGTTACAATGGTGAAGGAACGGAAATAATTGATAAAAAAAACCATAAACTAGTTGAATTTACATTGGCACCCATTAAACTTAATAATAAAATCAATCAAGAAAAATGTTACTGGAAAACCTCAATATAATAATGTACTTATTGGGATTTGAACCCAAAGCCATCCAAAGACTAGTACAATGTTTATTTGCACTGTACCATTAGGCTAATTGAACTTAGAAATTACATTTAACTGCTCAGATCATATCACTACTATTTGTGCCGCAAACTTTTAAAAGACATTATAAAATATATGAACAGGTACTTACTGGAATTTGAACCCAGAGCCTTCCGTAATATATTACAACATTGGTTTGCACTGTACTATTAGGCTAATTGACCTTAAGATTAATCTGGAAAAAGAAGTCAGAGGTTATTGACCTAGAGGTCCATTTGGGATTCAAACCCAAAGCCTTCCAAAGACTAGTACAATGTTTATTCACACTGTACCATTAGGCTAATTGACCTTGTGAATTATATGCAACTGCTCAGATCATATCACTACTATTTATGCTGTGAACTTTTTTAAAAAAAACTAACCTTACAACTAGTTGAACTAAAAAGAACTATATGATACTCTTTGTTGTGTGAACTTTCAATGCTGAAACAATCTAGAAAAAATTGAGATATATAATACTTTTCGTCGAGTGTACAACTATGGGGATCTATGCATACTGAAGAATAATATTAAGGATCTCGTAGCATAAACTTTTTAAAAAAAAACACTAGATGCAACATAAGCAAGTCAACTGCTCATGTTATATTACTACCACCTAATAAACTTAATAACAAGAGCAATCTAGAACATTGTACAGGAGCACTTCTAATCCATGAAGTCACATGGACTTTAAGTAACTTAATATTCACTTAACATACATTCAAAGGAACTTGAATTTTTGCTAGATGGAACTTAACTTTTCAATCAAAGGAACTTAACTGAACTTGACTACCACTTGACAGAACTTAACTTTTGACTTGAAGGAACTTAACTTTTGACTCGAAGGAACTTAACTGAACTTGATGGAACTTAACTTTTTAATCGAAGGAACTTAACTGAACTTGACTACCACTCAACAGAACTTAACTTTTGACTTGAAGGAACTTAACTGAACTTGACGGAACTTAACTTTTTAATCGAAGGAACTTAACTGAACTTGACTATCACTCGACAGAACTTAACTTTTCACTCTGTATGTTGACCTTCATTTGATTAACTGAAAGGCCTCAACTCAATTGAGTCTTCATTAATTCAGAAAAAAAAAGATGTCTCAGCAGCATACATCACATGTTCAATATCCCATAGAATTCTCGTTGAGGTATATGGATAGTACTGTCATATCACACTTATGTCCCTTTTCAGCACGTGTAGTTGGGTGTAATATTGGTGATGGGGTACCATATGTCGCGACATAGGGGTGTCTACTTGTACATGTAAGTATAGAAATTGTATCGTAGAAGAGAAAAATGTGTATGTGTAGTCTGTCGTCATTATATACTGACACTCAGGATTTATAGACAAAATTGAATCAATAACGAAATGATATGCATGAAAACATACACTTGCTTAGGTATCTTCATAATTGTAATGCAGCTGAAACCATGATATCACCTCTAATATATTAATAAAAATATTCTCTACTTTCTACATATGGAAAAGAATACTTATTGTAGGCCTGAATCCTACCAATACTGTACTCATATGTTGTGCTTTGATGTCGACGTTCATTCTTGTTACATAAATAGCCTAAAATGACATAAACTTAAAATTAGCATACTGAAACAACCGAAAATCCTGAACAACATATTATCAATAAGAAAATAACACAGAAACAAGACATATGTATAATGTACTATAAGTTACCCTCAAAACTTCAACCGCAATGAGTGAACTGCGAAGCATGGTATGTGCGGCTCACAACGTGATGCGCGAAGGGTTTTTGTGCAGAAATCATGCCATATGTGACCATCTGTGTGATGAGGCTAGTGAGTCTTAATGAAGGAGTAGTGTCGACTTAGAGGAGATGTTGCGGGTGATCTGTGGGTGGCTGGGGGAGAATTTCCAGTGGTGGGAGGCAGCAGCTTTGAGTCATTTCACATCATGATGAACTGCGCGCAAAGCAGACCTAGAGAATGGTAAGTTTTTGTGGAGGAGCTTTGGAGGCTCCTTCCACAAGCTCGAGCCATGGGTAATTGTGCGCTTAGCCTCCCTGTCTGCTGCATTGTTTCTGACGACATCAAAGTGGCTAGGTACCCATCTGAGAGTGACCTGGATGTCCACACCACCCTGTCTGGAGGAGGACTTTCTATTGCTAATACTAATACTACTACTACCACTACTATTACTTGTACTAATACTACTACTACTATTACTTATACTGGTGCTACTCTAATACGTTACTAGTGAGAACATGAGTGAATAGATGAAAGAATTGATGGTAATGGTCACAGTGTTGACCGCTCCTGTCATATTTAGGGCAGGTCAACCCTGCCCTAAATATGACCGAAACAGCCAAACTTGGAGTCACATGATGTGGCCGCGCCATCACTTTCTTTCCACTACTACCATGTACTCCCATAGTTAGATAGTAGCAGTAGTATCTCGAGTGTACCTAATAGTAGAAATAATAAAAATACATTATATTCTTCAACAAACGTTTGAATACTGATGGTAACTAGGAAAAGAAGATGGAATGCTCAACAGCGAGGGCTGATTTACATGAGAAAGGGATGGAGAAAAACATAGTATTCCCCTCAGTACTGTGAATGGAATTAGGTACAGCTGTCTATGCATTCAAGATGTAACTAATGTTCTTTATATATTATTAAAACCAACCGTTTACTGTTACAGCTCAGCCGCGAGCACTGATTTACATGAAGAAGGGAGGGATAATGGCATTCAGTACGGTACGGCTATCTATGTATTCATCCGAACAAACCGTTTACTGATACTAGCTATTCTTCTTTATAGTTAGGACCAACCTATTCGACGACATAATTAATACAACAGTTCAGGATGAGCATACATAAGCGTACTTCCAGATTCTCTTGAACATCTTCAAATTTTGATTCTCGCCAGTAAGCAGGGACTTCATTATAGGGAAACCATTCATTCTGGAGAGGACCAACATCAAATCCCCAAATTCCACTTCCAGCGCAGTCTGCTTCAATTGAACTTTTGAACAGTCTCTGTTCAAACATTGTCACACACTCACGATCCACATCTATAGAAGGCATCATCCTTTCCTCCACCTGGTATATCCATGCGGCTTCGACAGGCTTCTTTCCAGCTTCAAGCCTATCCTTGTAGACCGACATGATGTATAATGTCACCGCATGCGCAAATGATACGGTAAGCATCCACTTTGATGTATGACTCTTCGAAGGCTTTTTCTTGTCTGACGATGCTGAAGCAATATTAATGGAGAACCAATGCACGATTTCAGCTCATTGCTGAGCCATCAGGTTTCCATAATGGTCAACTGTCCCTTGAATATAACTTAGGCTTCGCTCCTTGGGGTATTTCTCCATTCTGCGAACATAATGAAGTACTGGTACATTCTTATATTTTCAGAGATCGACTTTGTAGATGTTGATATGGAGTAGCTCATCCAGTATAGTGATGTGAGGACCAAGGATTCTGTCCATTTCTTTTGTTACCGGAGTCTCTATGAAGTTCTCGATTATGTCTTCCTTGGAAGGAGTATTAATCGCCAGCTTCCAATGACCAAGCTGATATGTTCATTAGCTATTATGTTAATACTATAAAAATATGATCACCTGTATTGCTCACCGGCTTTGGATATCTGTCCACAGCTCATCAACAATTTCGCTTTCCCTAACTCCATTATAGATATGGAATTCTCCTTGATTGCTCTCAGGGATACTACAGTCCCTCCAAAGCTTTATGTCCCATTGCATCTCATCTCCTAGCTTGACCTTCCTAAGAATCCTTCCTGGGTACCAATATGAACTGACTAGGATTAAAGCGCCTCTCCCTGCTCTAGCTGACGAAAATGGTCAGTAGTTATCTCTTATGTGGCTAGGAAGAACTAACAGTAAGCGATCTTTTTGCTTTCTTAGTAGCCACCTTAGCGGAAGTTTTGGCCTGAAAGGCAGAAATATAAGAAACGTTGCTATAAAGTGAGTAAAAGGTTGCTTATGGTTTATAAGACACTCCCTTTGAGCAGTAGTCACAGAAGAAATCTGTTTCTTCTGGCAGCCAAGATCCTCGTCCACCTCGTTGGCAAGCCAAGTGCATCCAATCTTTGCACCCGTAGCATTGAATAGCTCCTGGTGCCTCCACATCGAGTTCTGGGCCGTTTCCAGCTACACCACATCGACAATTGAAAGGTGAGTCACTTTCAACAGAGTCGTCATCTTCCTCAGCTTGTAGTTGCGAAGAACGCTTCTCTTCCGGATGCTGAGTTGACAATTCCTCTGGCAGAATGGAAGGTTCATTGCTCTCATCATCTGTAATGGGAATAACTCAATGGTGCAGAGTTGACAATTCTTCTGGTGGCATTGTGGGCAGTTCGGGAACAACTTTAGTATATTCCCAAGTATACACTTGTGTTACGTACCATACCACTCGGAGGGATAATAGGGAGGCGCTGGGTTTAGCGCAGAGGGAGCTACTCATAGTATTACGTAAGCTCAAGGTCGGAAGCGGAGAACTCAAAAAGTGCGGAAGGGAACCTTGGCTTCAGCTTATGTGCTGCGCCCCTTGTGATTCTCAGTGGTTCGTATTTCAAAGTCGAGATAGGAACAAGCTCAAGGTAGGAGCAAGGTCAAGTGCAAAATGTGGAAAGGTCGGAATAGAGACCAGAACTAAGGATGAAACCTTAGAGACAAGAAGACGGAGTATAGTGGTATATTCATAATCGTAGTCGATATGAAAACTAAAGTTACTATACAAAAACTAGATCTTAAATACTAAGTAAAGTATGGAGTAGTTTACTTTGAGCAAAGTATAAGGGTATAACTAGGGATAGGTAAACATGGAGTCAGCCACCATAGAGGAGTAGTGGCTGAAGAATGGAAGTAATGGCTGTATGCGATATAGTGAAACAGATAGGAGTAGTAATAGAGGAGTAATACGAAATAGTGACATAGTGGATGAGCACGAGTAAGTAAGTGATAAATCATGACGACATATCCGACGATTGGTCAGAAATGCGGCCAACGCGGAAGTG
The DNA here is from genome assembly GCA_025738555.1 of Cyathus striatus. Lineage (NCBI taxonomy): Eukaryota > Fungi > Basidiomycota > Agaricomycetes > Agaricales > Nidulariaceae > Cyathus > Cyathus striatus. Next base: position 1,521,418 of record JAOVFP010000002.1, read on the forward strand.
CGGGATAGTGCGGAAGTGCGGAATAGCGGATTCCGAACATGGATGTAACAACTTGCTTCTTCGCAAACCATGGACGATTGACCTCTGGAGAAAGATCGGCTCCACGGTACTTTAATACCGGAGGTTTCTGTAGCCCCTCCATATCCACACTAATCTGATGTAACTCAAGAACCTTTGCAACCTGTTGCTCTAAGAATGATTCTTGTGAACTTATTCCACCTCGCAATTTATAAACAACCATGGTTGTGGAGAAGCCGGGTGGAGGATTTATGTGCTGTCCATACAGAGCAGTCTTAGCTGTCACATCGGTGAGCTCCATTGAGATACCATTGTCCATCCCATCGTAGTCGTAAATTGCATTGTTGTACATGTACCAAGTTCTAAAGTGGTTAGCACCATAGAAAGCATGCCCAATCATTTCGTAAGTAACGGACCCCCCGTCAGGTCGAATTTCCCCTGGAAAATTCCAAACTAAAAGTAAATTGTCCTTGCCTTGAGGCGTAAAACAACCCTCATCCACATTGATGATTAGTACGACTGGGATAGATAACCATTTCATAATATTGAAGTTAACCCCAGTGCACTTGGGCTTGCCATCAATGGTTCTGTAACAGGGAAGTACATCGTGGATGTCGTATTTAAAGCAGGTTTGATGTTGAAGCCAGGTATTTGCATTTCCTTTGAATGTGTTAAAGTCATTAATGGTCAGATGAACGGCCCTTTTCCGTTTCGGCGTTTTTTCCATGTACAAGTGTGTAATCTCGTTTGCATCAAGAGCTTTACAACATACGCATATGGCCACCTCGAGTCGTTCAAAGTACAGGTGGCTGTTATACTTACTTTCTGTGCTCGCCTTGTTCACAACGTCATAAAACCATTCCTAACCATGAAGCCAATAAGAAAGTATATGTGATAGATCGTACCAACTCACTCAGAGATTGTTAAATTCGCCCTTTTTAACACTTCCTATCCTATTATTTGCAAGATAGGCTAAAAATGTATTCCGTTCCTCTGACAGCTTCTTTACAGAGGATTGGCTAAAGACTTCGGCTTGATAGCCCAAGTATTTATGAAATAATGTTTTGACTACCTTCAGATGGCAGTTTGGTGGCACAGTCCTCACCACAGTTGCGAAGTCGCGAGGGCGACGATACAAAGCCTGAAATAACAGCTGTAAAGAGGAATCCAACCAGCACGAATTATCCTCCCATGAGAAGGAAGCAAAAAGACTGGGCTGGCACCCTCCATTAGAGATACTGGAGCTATAATCATCATATGTTTTCTTCTTTTGAGGCTTTGTAATGCCTTCAGGTAGTATCTCGTGCTGAGTTTTCTTTTGAGGCTTCATAATACCTTTAGGTCCTTGTCGAGTCTTCTGTTGTGTTGTAACTTTGTTTGTGGTATTTTTTGTGGCTCTATCCGCTGCTTTTGTCACTTGAAGGAGCTTAGCCTTCTCTTTGTTCTTAGCAGCTTCATTTAGACCCACTTGGGTATCTAGATATTTTTTTGTTTTGTGATCGTAAGGATGACCATTGTTCATGATCTTCTCTGTTCTTTTCTTCTTCGGTTTATTCTCAACCAATGTTTTCTTTGGAGACTCCTCTTCAGGCGATTCGGTCGCTTTACTTTCCTTCCATGTTTCCTCATCTGTCAAGTCATTTATTGGCTTCCTTTCTGGATGGCGAGACTTTCGATCGTATGTCTGCCAGGGTGCAGCTTTTCCATAATGAATACATGTGCCAGCTGTGAAAATAAATATCAGTACCTTCCCCAACTTAAGATAAGAGTAAAGACTTACTAATGACAGCATTGAATGTCATTTCATTCATGTCTGCAAGCACCTTCAATGATTTAAGGCCTTCATAAAAGTAGTGGTCTCGACCCTGGGCCATGTACATCTTGAAGTGCTGCGCTTCCTCAGCATTCGTTGTGGATGGTAGAGATGTCCATTCAGCAACCTCCATCGTTCGTTTACACTGGAAAATCATGGATGCCATGTGGGGGCATAAATACCAGGAGAGCCATGGCTTCACCTTTGGGAAGGTTAGAAAAATCTTCTCAAGAATCTGGTCAAATTCTTTTGCCGGCACATCAAGAAGACAAAGCACATTCATTTTGAATTTATAGCCATTGGAATCATCAGCGATTCCTTTCATATGCTTTATACGCCTCACACTGCTCCTGAAATGCTGTTGGCAGCCTTTCAGAAGACCCCCAGCAGTGACCGTCAGTTCATCAACATCCTGAGGATCATTCATTTCAATGGCCATCTCAACAAACACATTGATATACCCATTTCGCTGGGCCTCACTGAAATCAACAACCTAACAGATGGTTAATGTGTGTTATCTTTAGAGAGAACATATAAAAGACACACCCCTGAGAAGGCACTATCGGTGATCTGCACGTTGCTCTCTTCATACAGAATGAAGATATTTTTGAATATCACCTGGAAATGTAGTTTATAGTATTGGCTTGTTAAGCCGTCGCTGTAGGTGAACAAGACCAGCATCCATGATAAAGTTTGCGGGCAAAAGAGTGTAGATATAATTATAACAGAAGACCTGTCTTTCCACCAACCATGCATGGCATCTGAGATAAGACCATTTAACCCAGAAGGATAAAATTCAGCTCTGACAAGTAAGGAAGCCATCCAAGTAGATTGGAAGGAGATAACCTTCCTGTCAATAAGATCTTCAGTGACAATAAATGTTGGATATTCATCATAAAATGTTTTGTAGGCTTCGAAATTGAACTCGAGCATCTTTGGGGGGCCCCCCAAAGACTCAATGATCTGTCTTCTTTCCACAGCGATTCTGTGGGTATTGTTATAGCAGGAGGAATAATCAGTTGCTGGCACCCCAGGTATGCCCATTACATCTTGCGGTCCTGTCTTCAGCTCTGAAGCTTTAGCATTTGGATATTTGATGACATCCTGCCTTAACTTGTCACACTGCACTGGTAAGGGACTAACTATGTCACCCGGTTTGCCGTGATGATGATAACCATGCTGATGGAAATATATGCCTGTCTTATAAACATAAGTAATGGCCTTTGCGCGGCATGTAATGTAGGTGATCAGGTTTCTACATTGCTTACACTTGTGCTCCTGTTGCCCAACTCGTTCCTGCACTGTGGCTCTGGTGCGAATAATAACTTTGCAATGGGGATTATCACAGGTAAAGACTCCTTGACAAGTTCTTTCACTTCTGTAGCCTCCTTTGTATTTTTTTGCACTTTGGCTTCCATTCTTTTTCACTCCCCAAGATGACTGATTCACCCATTGGATCTTCATTCATCCTGTATCAGCATAATATTGCAGAGTATCTGTGATGCCACTCCCCATCTGGAAAAGTGTTCCATGTATTAGGGTCTTCACCAGGCCAAAGTTCCACTGTTTTGGTGATATTTTTGAGCTCATGTTCATTGATTCCTCTGAACTTGCAACCGCTCTTAGTGTTCAGGCCCTTCCCATTGTCTTCGTCATCGTTGATCTCTCTATCACTGTCATTGCTGTCACTGCCAGTACTGTCACTACCATTATTGTCACTGTCATTGCTGTTGCTGTTGTCATCTGTACAATGTGCAGTCTGGTGGTTAGTGTTATTCTTTGAAGCTTTAGAATTGACTTGTGTCTGTGCATGGGTTGCAGTTGACCATATAGGTTCCATGGGCTCAGGAAGTAGTCCGGTTATGTCCCTTTCAACGGGCCTTGGAATATATCCATGGACATGTCCTAATGCAAAAGGATAGATAGTATCTAGCAAATAACGTCTTAGTATACATCAATAACTGACCTTCAGGTGTTACAAAGAGCATGAATCCTTTCGGTATGCCTTGTTCCACCTGTTCATATACTTTGCCAATTATTTTATTCTTCTTATCAATATTGTCCTGTGTTTCATTTTTGTAGGTCTGTAAGCAGGCTATAACCACACCTGGTGGTGGATGTTAGAAAAGGTAGAGGGCATATCATTATAGTGTAATGAACTGGCCGTATTGAGGAGATCCTGCGTAGTTGTTTCCCTCCTACTCCCCTCTCCTTCAGTCTTCTTTCTCTTCACCACTGGAAGCTTTCAGTTTCTTTGGAGGGGGAGATGTGGGATTCGAAATGGAACATTTGTGTTTATGTCCAACAGCAAATAAACTTGCAATCGACTGCGCAAATTTGGTCTGCTATTGTGTAAGCAAGAAGTTATAGATGAATACTAATTACTAGTACATACAAATCCCATTTCTCGATTCCTGTTTAGCACTATCTATAACTTGCTGCAAGCTGGGATAAAAATGATGTTGAGGTCTGAAGCAATGAATCTGTTTCAATAAAGCCCCCTTTTTCAAACTGCAGAAAAAAAGTATTATCCCCATATAACATGTACTTATCTGATGCGCCTCAGACATATCAATGACATATTACTACTCGCTCCGGCCATCCGGCAGCAATGCACATAATCACATAGATGTTTATCAAGTTCAACTGCTCTACTGGTACTATCACCTGGAAATATCCTGGCTCAATGCCAAGAGACTCAGATATGTTAGCCAATGCAACACCTAGTTCTTCAGTTAAGGAATCAGTGGGAGATTATTCCCTACTTCATCCTGTCTGTCTTAACTCATTAAGAGACTTACATGTTTCACATGCCTGTTGGAGTCATTCACTACTGCGCTTGGAATCTTCGGCTGCTTGTTCAAGACATGAAGGTTTGGGAGGTGCATCATGTTTGGCATCTAAGTGAGATCATGAGTGGCAAGTCTGGATATCAGGTACAGGATCGGCAGGGTTGATGTTGTCAACAGATAAGTCTACCACTGCAATCTTTTTCATATGTGTACAAGAATTAGAAACAGTGAGTACTAATGATACAGCCAGGAATTTAATGAAACAGTACATGATCAAGATATAGTATAGGGTGTGGAAGAGATTGTCACGCAACAACATGTGTGATTGATTTAAGACTATCTTAGTGTTAATATATTATTTAGAGACTTCTATCTATACCTGAGAACAAAAATGTACAATGAAAATGTGGAAAATAGAGGACAAATCATAGACTATGGCACCTCCAATGCTATGGCAACCGAACTACAGTACTATGACGCTCCAATGTATGATGCTCCAGCTATTAATAAATTCACCGTACTAAAAACCTGCACTGTATTTCGGTTGCTGTAAATAAGTGTCGCCATAAACTCAGATTTGGCTCATTTCTCAATATTTTATACAGAAATGTATTCTTCTGTTTTTATACTATGCATTCATATATTGTAACACTGCAAAATGTCTGTGAAATTGACCATTTCAACTACTTTCTAAAGATTCGGAAATTTCCGTCCTTATTCCCACGCTCATCTGAGCAGCCTAATGCTGGCAGCTGGCAGCCTATAGCAGGCTATGCAAAAAAGTGTAGAGGTGTAATCCTCTACAGGTGAGCCTTCCTCAGTCCCAAGTGCGTAAGACCAGTTCTATAGGGAGAAACTAGCTACACAGGCGTAGGGATGACGGTAAGAAAGACTAAAGAGTGGTGATGTAAGCGAGTCTACTTATGTGCTACTGTAAACCTTAACCCAACTCTTACATCATTCTTATCACATATGCCTGAACAATCTCAATAACAATCCAGCAATTGCTGCTTATTACTTTCAAAAACGTTGAGAGATCTTTTTCAAAATGTTTCTTCAGCCCAAGTGGAATGTCAAAGATTTCTGGTGGCGCTATGAATGGCAACATTGTGGAAGCAGTCATGTTCATGGATTTTTGTGGCTGAATGATGCACCATCAGTTGATACATTGGACACTTCTAATCCTGTAGAAATGCAGAAATGGCTTGACTTTTGGGATAATCACATTTCCACTTGGAATCCTGATCCACATCTTTGACCAGCTGATATACACCCATCAGCACGGTTGTTCAACACACTAAAAGATACCAAACGTGAACTAGCTGAAATGCTGAATCGTCTTCAGCGTCATACAAAATGCACTTCTTATTGTCAAAGAAAGAAAAAAGATACAGGCAAAATATTTTGTCGATTTGGATTTCCTAGACAATGTAGAAATGCATCTGTATACAGCAAAGAACCTGGACGAGATTTTGCAGAGTATCAACCCAAGCGCAATGATGAGATACTAAATCCATACAATGTTGGGTTTATCTTGGGTTGGCGAGCTAATATTGATTGTCATCCAGTAATTAATCGTGAGGCTGTTGTTTCATATGCAGCAAAATATGCAAGCAAAGGAGAGAGTGTTTCTTCTGGTCACCAACATGCATTACAAACTGCAATTTCATGCCTTGAAAATACAGATCGTGCAGGAGTTGCATATCAGAAGACCCTCTCCACATTTGTATCTGAATGTGATATTTCTGCTCAGGAAACTTGCCACATTCTTCTTGGGTGCCCTTTAACTCGTTCTTCTCGGGTTATTCAGGGTGTCTGTGTTGATCTGAAAGAAAGTTTCATTGTGGACTTTGATAGGTCCAATGTGGAGAAAATTGGTGTTTTGCAACACTACATTAAATGACCAGCCACTGATGACTTGAAAAGTATTACTTTGCTTGAATTTGCTACCAACTAGAATTGGAGAGGTCAAAAATATATCAGGTGTGGAAAAAGACAGGCCAAACCTTATGTTGTGTCCATTTGGCCTCGATATAGACCTGATCAAAGTGATACAGATACATATGAGAAATATTGCTATGCAAGAATGATTCTTCATCATCCCTTTCAGAAAGTAGAAGATCTTTTAAATGGTTGTCCAGATTGGAGAACTGCATATAATACTCACTGTCTTGCTTGTCATCATATTCATTTTGATGATACTCTTCCACTTCAATTGTCTGCAACTGATGATTCAGACATTGAAGATGATGAATCAGACTCAGAGTCTTTACATGATGAAGACAATAAAGATGAACCTTACTTTGCTGAATGGATGTTAGAAGCTGCATGTGGTCCAAATCAAGTTACAGAATCTATTACTAGAAATTTAGGACAATGTGATTTAGATTTGGAATATGACTGGATTTCTCATACTCCTCAAATTAATATCTTAGAAGAAGCTATTGTCTGGCTTACAGCAAAAGTAAAGGAGTCACCAAATGATCTTATACAGGCTCTTCCAGAAGTTGACTATCACCAACTTAAAGGGGATCAGCAAAAAGTTTTCTTACAGGTTATGGCTTATATCAAAAAAATTCTACATGGTGGTGAACATTCTTCTCCACTTCATCTAAATGTTGATGGCACAGCTGGTACTGGAAAGTCATTCATTATTTGGGCAATTTCAACTGCAATTCACAATTTATTTCCTGATGCCACATCTGATCCAGTTATTCATATGGCTCCAACAGGTGTAGCAACTTTTGGTATTCGTGGCTGGACCATAAATTTTGCTTGCATGATTCCTGTTAAAGGAGCTTTTAATCAACTATCCCAAACATCTCTCACTCGATTTCAAACACGTTGGAAAGATGTTCAACTTTTGATACTAGATGAGAAGTCAATGGTTGGCTGTACAAGCATGGGTCAAATTGATCGTTGCTTACGTCAGGCATATCCAAATAAAGCTGCAGAAATGTTTGGTGGAATGGCAGTTATTATTTTTGGTGACTTTGCTCAGCTTCCTCCTGTTGGGGATTCTCCTTTATATTCCTCCAAAATATCTAGTGGACAATCTGGATTATCCTCAGAAGGAAGACGTGCCTATGAATCATTTACACAATCCATCACTCTAAAGACAGTTTTTCGTCAAGCAGGAGATGATCCATTACAAATTGCCTTTCGTGATGCACTTCTTTGTTTATGCACATATTCCACCACTCCAGTTGACTATAACCTCTTCTCAACACGTTTCTGGGAACGTCTTACACCTGAAGAACACTTACTTTTTAATGATGCTCTGCACCTCCTTCCAACTCGTGAATCAGTTTCCCAGCTAAATATAAAAAGACTTGCACTGCTTGGCAAGCCTGTAGTTCGTTGTTTAGCCAAGAATAACTGTGTGGAAGCAAAAAAGGCCTCTGAAGAGGATGCAGAAGGACTTGAACCTGAAATTCTTTTGTGTGAAGGTGCAAGAGTAATGATTACAAGAAATCTCTGGACTGCAAAAGGTAATTTTAGGTTTTGTTGAACATTGTAATTTGTTGATTTACATTTACTGCTACAAAATTATAGGACTGGTAAATGGTGCACAAGGTATTGTGAAAAGAATCTGGTATAACCCACTTTTGAATCCTCAAAGGGGTGACTTGCCAGCAGTTGTATTTGTATCATGTGAAGGATATTCAGGTATGTGATATTTAAATTTTTTGTAATTCAAATTATTTAATTGTAGGTTTCAGGTCCTACTATCCCTCAATGGGCAGACATAGATTCATCTTGGGTTCCAATTACACCTGTTACTGCTCAATGGGAGAGTAAAACTCAGAAGCAAATGTCTCACACACAGCTACCTCTAACTTTGGCTTGGGCAATTACTGTTCACAAAAGCCAGGGTTTAACATTGCAAAAGGCTACCATTGACTTAGGTCCAAAAGACTTTGTCAATGGTCTCTCATTTGTAGCCATTTCACATGTCAAAAATTTAGGTGGACTTGCCTTTCGTTCATCATTTCCTCACAGTCGCCTTCAAAGAAAAGATGAAACACCAACAATGTGTATGCTCAGAGAAGACAATGAGAGACGAGAGAGATTAGGTTTTGAATTAAATACATATGGAATGGATTTAAGTGAATTTGTATTTAATGATTTATAGCACTTATTTTGTTCACATGAAAATATATAATATAAAACTAGGATTCATCAAGCTCTCCCTTTAACGTGCGTCGCGAAGCGACATACGTTGCATGTTATATTTTCGTAAGGTGAAAGGAAGTGATTCTTGTAAGTACGATCCAAACGTTATGAACTCCGAACTGATCGCCGCTCGTTCTTCTTGGCAACGATACAGAAATCACTGTAGCGTATCGCGTATCGCCATATTTGAATTACCCTAGTATCCTGCCGAAAAAGTTTAGCGCGCGTCACAAAACAGCTGTAGCTGTATCGTGTATCGCCAAGATTGAACTCTACTGATATCATCGATACGCCAGTGCCTTCAAACCCACCACAACCTCCTCTGAGTCCCTTCGTGCTGTGGTAAATATGTGCTATGCTTCGCTCTCCAGTTCCAGTTTGTATGGATGTCGATGTCATATCAATGAACTACGTTACTATGTGCAGAATCCTCAGGTATCAGCTCTACTGACAAGAATAGTCATTCGCATCACTAGCTCCAGCGTCTCACCCACATTGTACGACCTCCATTAGCCGTTAGGCCTTAGGACCTGATCCTTTGAGTACAGTAGGAGCCGATAAACACCGTGGACTTGTTGAAGTAGTAGTTCGATACTATGGTTAACACAGTAGTATGTACTGACACGATGCCTCAGATTGTAAGATTGAAGAGGAGCACTTCTACGGAACGAAGCACTCTCTATAACTCCGCGCATCAACATTACGCCGTGCGTTCCGCACGGAGGCTCTACAGCCTCATGTGGTCTCTGCCAGACGTGGTGTCGCCCACTATATATATCCCAATCGTACTTCTACCATTGCACTCCATCACCACCTACAGCCGCACCCCCGTCATCTTGGGTATCAACGCCGTCCACAACCTGAGCACCCCTCTTCCGCTCCAGGTGCTTACTCGGTACCTCCCCTCGCACACGAAGGAATGGGTGGAGCACGGGAGCAGCGTATCTGCCCTGTGCACCGATTTTCTAGTTTTTCGGCAAGTTCTCGGAGAGATAGAAGGGGGGGTGCGTGCGCGAGTTGAATGGGGCCGGGAGCACATATCTGAAACATGTCCACGCTTTGGAGAAGGAGAATAGGTGGACTAGGATGCTTCTGCAGCTGCTGGCAGAGGACGAGGAAGAACAAATAGGGTATGCTGGGCTCCATGGGAGGGGTCAGGGAAGTCCCGGTAAGTTTCGTCGATTATCAATGGTAGATCGTGGGACTGGGCGAGGGCGTGGAGGGTGGTGAGCAGGGTGGGTGTTGCTCACGCCTGCCAAAATCCGTTAGAACGGGCGGGAAAAGCGGGGAGAAGGACATACAGAGCTGTTTAGAGTGTAGCAAGCACAACGGTTCATGTAAGTGATTAGCTCCTTCCACCTCTAGACCGACGGAACAATCCATCCAGTTGGAGAGTAAGGACGCGGGATTATTGTCGCCCTTGAATTGCGTGTCCTCGTCGTGGGGAAGAATGAGGCAGCTTACTTGTAGCTGAAGTACCTGCAACACTGTCAGCCCGACCAGTAGTACTTGAAGCACGAAACGAAATACCAAGGCACAGGAAGAATAACCTCATCGAAAACGTGCACATTACACATAACACTCGCAACAAAAGCGAGATTACACCCCGCCGTCAGCGCAACATTGTCCGCAGTCCATACATGTTCCTCCTATACCGCCCTTCATCCCTTCCACTAAAGCAGCGCGAAGTGCGGGTTCTCGATCCAGACTTACGTATCCGAAACTTGGAGGAGACGAAGAAGCTTTCCCTAAGACGAATTGAAGTGAGGTAGGAGGAGGAATCCAGGGACACCTTGCGACATGTTCAGCAGTGGTCTAGTGGGTATGGACCACTAGGTTGTTACTCAGTGAAAAGTAGTTTATATCCTGATATAAAATTAAGTTCAATATTTAGTGGCAGAAGGCGATGGTAGACTAACAGCGGTGTGATTGTGGATACGTTGTAAGGGCAGGGCAGTAGTTGGGCGGTAGCCTAATTGTTTGACTGGGGTGTTCAGAACCATTTCAGTCATTTATTCGGTTTTAAAGCTTTCGTCGTTTCTTAAACTATCCCCCGATCCCGAGTACTGAATTCGAGTTATGAGTCCCACATAACCTGGGTGGGTGTGAGTGAGATGAAAGACCGCGAAGACTCAGGAGCACCATCTTGGGAAGCGGATCATGTGAGTCCCGAGTCAAGAGTTGTTTGTCTAAATCCTGAAATCCAAACACTTCAAATCTATATATTCAATTCACACAGCACTCGAGCGATTTTTCCCCCTCAACCATCTCTCACTCTATCTCCTACTAGTACAAGACTCAGTTCGTAGTACTAGACTACTAGTCCTCACTCACAGCTTGATACTTATTCCTCCTGGCTACCTTCCATGCTCTGAGTTTCAAGATACCTAAGTCGCCAAATCTATCGTGATAGGCTGATGAGACGATAAGCGTCGCTGTCAGCCATGCGCTACTAGGTGGAGTTACTTAGCTTCACTCCTGCGCCCAGTCATGGCCGAAACGTCTTTCGGTAATCCCGAAAGACTAGTATGGCCGTGGCTGGTTGGTTGTTTTCGCTTGATGCACCTCCTGGTGCACCCAACCATGGAGCTTTCGGTTATCCCGAAAGATCTGTCGCTGGCTCCCACCCAGATTCCACACCTCTAGGCCTGCATAACACCTACTGACACCTTCTCTTCCTGGCGACGACTCCTCTATTTGAGAATTTCAAGATACCTAATGGTGACCAAATCTACCGTGGTAGGTTGACGAGACGGTGATCGTCGTTGTCAGCCATGCGCTAGTGGAGTCATTCTATGGCTTCATCCATGCGCCCAACCTGTGACTGGTTGGTTGTATTATCTTCATCCCTGCGCTTCTCTGCGCCCAGCCATGGATCACTGGGATCCTCGCTAGGATCTATGGCTGGCTTTCATCTAGGTTCCCCACCCCCCAGGCTTGTGCGAGCTATTAAGGTGTAGGTATTCGACAGCGTTTGAGCCTATCATTGGACGGTGATAGAAGAGACTTAGTGATGCAAAGTGTAGTGTTCCGCACTACATTTCGACGCTTGTTCATGTATGTTTTTATGAGTTTTGTTTCGACTTCGTATAGGAGACTCGGGCTCTGCAAGAGCAATAATTTTTGGAAACCTCAGCTCATTCATTGGGCTGTGTTAGTTCGTGATTTTGTGTTGTGACTTACGAATGTGTGCATTCCTCTACTTCTGTCTGACTATACATGATCCACTGACACTTTAGCTTAATTACTTGTTCTGTTCTGTTCTTTCTCGTGCCCATTGTCAAACACTTATCCCATTGCCAACCATGGGCTTTACGACTTTATGATTATACACAATTCTGATAGCCTTGCTACAGTCGTGCGTCACCCAACGTGTATCTCTGTCACGCACATAGGCTCCACAAAGCAGGACGGAAAATCTCCCCAGGCAACCCAACTCGCACCCCTCTCCTGTGCCAGGCGCTTACTCCTCACTTCCTCTCGCACACGAGGGAACGGATAGCGGACAAAAGCAAAGCATCCGCCCTGTTCGCGATTTTTCACTTCTGCAGCGAGTTCTCTTGAAAAGGACGTGTTGTGCTCGTACACTATGCAGAGTGTCGTTAACAAACACGCGGAGAGAGGGGAGAAATGCAAGCACGAGTTCGATCAGGCGCCGAGCACAGATTTGCCATGTGTATCCTTCACATACTAACTGCCCACTTTAACAGTCCTCCTCAGTCCCTACAGCCTTATTCTCAACCTCCCCAGCGAATCCCGAAATATTCTCCTAGAGTATATTTACCAATGCTTACATCGCGAAAAACTACTTTGATAATGCCTCCCTCGAGATCCAATACAACATCATTACACCCCTCCTCGTCCTCTACACCGCCGACGTTTTTGATGTGCGTGTGGATGAAGAAAGTAGGGATCTAAGCAGCCCGAAAATTGTCAACATCACAACGCCCCAATTTTAAGCACAAGAAAAGAGAGACATACCTCTGAGAAGAGCAAAAGAACAAATAAAGCACGAAAGCCCAACGAATGAACGAGGTTTCAAAAATTGGCTCGCATATCTGCAAATACCTTTATCGCTAACCAAAGGCAAGCAATATCCGTGATACAGCTCCGAGGACCAGTTGTTAACCAGTTGGACAGTGTATGATCCAGACGACAACATATATCAAGCCCAGAAGAGCCAACTCGAAAAATCGTGCAAGCCACTGTAATCTTCGCATTCTGGTTCTCCTCCGTCGACACGCTAAGGTCAGGTCCTATGGATCCGATTCCTCCCCAGCACACGCAACGTACCACGTACATGTGTACACGGCACTACCCCTCGACTCACTCGAGACCAGACATAGGCCCGACCTTGTCATATGCTAGGGTCAGGTTCATAGGACCCGTTTCCTCCCCAGGATACGTAACGCACCTCGTACATATGTACGTGGCACTACACTACTAACAAAAACCAAACCATATAGGCTGGACCCCATTAAGTGCACGTCTTATCTCGCTTTGATAAGCCCAGGTCGGGATGTCAACATAACTAGCCGTTGCCTCAGGAGTCACTGAAGCTGGTAAACAATGAACGCCGCAGCATTCATTTCGCCCACCTATCAGAAGAAAAGTAGAATTCTGTAGACCCCGATGTCCGCCGGACACACAGACGAGTCGAAAGATAGGAAGATAACCTATCCCAGAGAATAATAGCAGGGCAATGATTGACAGAACCAGAAAACGGCATTAGAGCGCTCTAAGCTCGCTGGTTCTGCTTAGGACATATAAATCCAAGTAGCACATAGAAGTTGAGCTCGTCTGGACTGTGTCGATGGCTGATGGTTGCAGATGGGTGCTTGCAAGCGAGGACAAGCTAAGCTGTGTCCGGTGTGGGGCAAGCAACTTTCCCACTGTGAGCGTTGGTTGATGAAAGGAAAAGGTTTGTGCAGGAACCTTATAAATGAATATGTATTATTTGGTTGGATGTCTCAATAAAATATTTGTAAATATCATGGCACTACATCACTGCCAGTGCAAGCCTCAAGGTGCACAAAAGGCGCATGTTGGGCGCATGCTAGCGCCAAGTAGAACATTTATGATTTACCACGAGTTTGTTTAATTGTACTGTAGTCCCCTGTTACATCTCGATTGGATCTGAAGATCGCGCTAACCTCAAATGTACCTTCACATGACCGGTTTGCTCTCAGTATGCAACTCGGTTTGAGTGCTATGTTAGCGCTTAGAGGGCGTTTATATGCTAATCTTCGCGTTCAACATGTAATGGGGCTATGCAGTGTAGATATGATACGAGCATCCCACCCTTCGAAAGAACATAGCTTAACGTAGTTTTGAACAGAATCAGAAGTATCGTTTAGTAAAATGTTATAATAATATAAATAATACTTTGGTGCAACTTAACACAAGTAGCAAGCTAATGTATAATTGCTGACTAAGGTCCGATATAGCCGTTGGAAAGTTTGTAACGTCTCGCGGATAGACCAGAATATATATAAACAAAAATAAGTACTGTAGTGAAGTATTATTTGTAAAATTTAATGATAGGTGGCATGTGTAGAGAGAGTACATACTTAATGTCTCCGTAAACGTGCATGTACCTTTACGCCGTGTGGGTATCTTTTTCTTAAATTATTATAAATTGATTTAATGTACAAGCTAAATTTAACAGAACTTTCCATACATTCCTCTCGTTGTTATTATTAAGGCCAGAATATATTATTGAGTTTAAGAAGATACATAGTGCTAAAACAACGACCCCATCATGTTTAATGGCTAAAGCAACACACCAAAAATAGCAGGAGCACCCGCCACGCACCCACTAACAAAAATAACATAAAGTGAGTCAAATACACAACATACATGGCTCTCAACCCACATACTTCCTATGTTTTACGAGATATGTATTAAAACTGGGAAGTGTCGACATTGTCGACGAAAACCTTGCTTGCATTTATTAGGAAAAAATAATCATGTTGATTAATTTGTTAAAAACAAAAATTAATATGTGGTACGTCTATGTGTGCTTAAGCGGAAATCTACTAGAGGGTCTAATTTATGTAATATGTTTACCTCACAAGGAGTGACCTTGCGACGAGGCGGAGGAATGGTATGTATTGCAAGTAAATGTACCATGTAATGAATACGAGGTCGGTTCAAATGGTCTCCTTGTAAAGGACGATAAGTTCAAACATGATTTCAACCATTGCGTCAAGGGGATGGTCTTGATACATTTGCAGTCGGATTAGGTAGCCATGCATATCATATGATGGAGGGCGGACGATTTGATGGGTGTCAGATAAAGTAGTGAGCGAGTTGGCTACAGTTCTGGAACAAGTTGGCCGATTTGGAATGGTAGACCAGTCTTGGGAAATTTGTAAGAATGCTGTCAAGCTGGAGGTAACAGCGACGAACTAAGTATGTTTGTTGGAATCACATTGACATTAAATATTGGGACTAGCTGCAGTTATAAATGAATGAGAATATTAATATTGAGTAAGATGGATTTAAATTCATACCTGAAGGAGTTTATGATAGATTTTGAGGCGAGGTTTGTCACTTGTGCCTGCAAGGAATCCAATTTTGTCCTTAGAGATTTTAGAGGTGACGAGAGACTGGATCTAGTCAACTTTTTTTATTATGCTGTGGTAGTGTGTTGCAAAAGGTTCTATGGATACATAGCCTATGACACCTATAGGTCAGAACATTACCAGACAAAGACACATGGCATACCCATGATAGTCTCTAGACCTTCCATCTTGAACTGATACCAAGTGCCATATCACAACAAGAAATAGAAGTACCACATCATAAGGGGGTTGAGATTAACAATGATGAGAGAGGATTTGAGGCAAGAGATAACGGACAGAGGGAGCACACAGTGACTCGAACAAAGAAATACGACATCCCACCCTTACACGAGTACAACGATCCCGACAGGCCCCAGCTTGACAAACAAAGACCACAAGCGATAGTTTCACCACGTAGCAGAAACCGGATCCCAATATCCTGCCATCGAAGCGCTAGTCACATAGAACAGCCTTGCCAAGCCACACAACATGTCAAAACCTACCAGCCTCCAGGTATCGGGTTTCGTGTCGCAGATATAGATTTTTCGTAGCGGTATGTACCACAATAGACGGAGGGATTAAACGAGAGAAGGGAGAGGAGAATGCATCAGAGAGAATGAAACAGATAAACTTACAACATTCCGTTGAGAAGAGAGCCGAGTGAGAGCATGTGACCGTGGGAGAATGCACGTGAAGGTCGAAAAGTGCAACCTATTTTAACCCGGACAGAATACCTTGCAAGCAAGGTGAATAGAATTTTGAACTGTATTCTGATATGTAATTCATTCGGATCCAATACTCGTGACGTATGTTGCTATATTACAAAGAGCACTGCTCGTTTACATAGCCTGTACTTGCTTCCTAATATTCGTTGGGAAGTGGAGCTGATAAGCACGCTGGTTGTGTCGGGGTGATCTACGAGGACGAGTCGGAAAATAAGTGTCGTTCGGTATGTACACTTTCGTCATCCACCTCAGCCTGGGTATCAACGCGGTCCACGGCCTGAACAGCAGTAGGACGGAGAAACTTCCTGGGAAATGTAATAACCCCTCTCTCCTTTGCCAGGCACTTACTCACTACCTCACCTCTGATCGCACACGAGGGAACGTATGCTGCACGAAATAGTATCCACCCTGTGCTCAGATTTTCAACTTCTGAAGCAAGTTCTCCTTAGAGAAGACGTGTCGTGCTCATACATCTTCGCAGTCTCGTTGACGAAACATCGCAAAAAAGGCGAGTGAGCCGAATAGACATCAGAGCGCAAATCAGGTGACAGTGTACGCTTTCGAGAAGGAGAATAGATGGATTAGGAACATTAGAAAGGCTAGGAGAAGTGGGGGAAGGGACGAACGAGGTTGTTAGCTTTTCAACCCGTGGGGTGATGTCGTTTTCGGTGAGTGCGAAGAGTGGGACAGATATTATTCAGACCGGGGTTAGCGTCATCTTTGGATTATGTAAGTCTTCGTCATAGGGAATAAGGGGAAACTTACTCAAGGTTGAAGTACCTGTAACAGCATCAGCCCAATCCATGTACATAAAAGTACGCAATGACATACCAAGACACAGGAAGAATAACCTCATGACCAGCCTGCGCAACGTGCATAGCACCCGCCACTTAAAAACGAGGACACACTCCGCCGTACGCGCAACTCGATCCACCTCTCTCCCGTTCCTCCTGTACACGCCTTTCGTCTCTTCCACCAAGGCAGCACGAAGTGTGGGTTATCCATCCCACCTTACGTATCTGAGGCTTTGAGGAGAGAAAAAGCAGTATTCCCCAAGGATTGAAGTGAAGGAGGAGCTTCGGGGACACATCCAGCAATGATCAGACTAGTCTAGCGACTGTGGCGTGTAAGTAGGCTGTGATTCAGTGTTAAAGTGTAGATATACTAATATAAAAGTTCAATGTTTAGTACTTGATGGTATATGGTGACGGTGGGCTTACAGAGGTATGACTATGGGTAAAACGTTACCGAACAGTGAGAGGCAGTAGCCTTGGGTAGCCTAGCTGTTTGACTGGGCCGTCCATTCCAGTCGTTTATTCACTTTTAAAATTTTCGTTGTTTGATGAGTTCTAGTTATCCCTTGAGTGCTTGAGTTCTGAGTTTGAGTTACAGTGAGTTCCGCGTAACCTGGATGGGAGCGAGTGAGAGGGAGGACGAGGAGGGTTGTTATGATCCGATGATCATATGAGTTCCGAGTTGTTTGTCGAGCTCCTGGAATCCAAACATTGCAAAACTATTTATTTCGCGCTCGAACAATAAGTAAAATAAATCAGTAAGGCCGACTAGCAGCAAGGCCCACTACCTGAAATTCTCTCTAATAGTTAAACATCATGATATGTTGCATCTGGTTTGAACTAATGTTCATAAACTCTCTCTAGCTGCTATCCTGACCAACCCAAAACATATTGCCACATTATTTCGCTACATCAACAACACTGCCCGCTTCCATCGTGTTCTGGGAACCCTCCCGAAATGGGACCCACCCAACAAATAGACCTGCTGCCTGAACCCTCTATAACAGCCTCCCTAAATAACACACCTCCAATTATGCCCATAATGCCCTACCTTACCTTGTAGCACAGCTGCGGAGCTCCATTAGGGTACACCTCCCTAGCAGGGGTACACCCATCCCACCCTCCAGACACCTAGTCCTGAGTCATACCTAACACAGTACATACATACCTACATAAACCAAGTACCACCATACACCTCCCATTCCTAATTAAATAGCCTTAGCATAGCCATGACATCTGGATATCCACAACTGACTAATAAACTAGGATTAAAAAAAAAAAAAAGTTCATAAAAATGACACATAAATTTATTGTTAATTGATTGATTGTTGGTCCAATTCCAGTAATCCTTCGAATAATACCTGAATACCTGTAGTGCTTATCGATAATTTCACTATTGTCATGGCCCCAACATGGCCCAAGCCTCACAAAATACTTGAGTTTTTTTCCACAATGAATAAGGCCAATCAGTATAAAATTGACAAGATAAAATTTGTTGTCAAAGGATGGTCCTGGACATGGCATGAGATTTCAGCAATGCAAAAAGGAAACTTTTTGAAACAACA
Organism: Cyathus striatus; assembly: GCA_025738555.1. NCBI lineage: Eukaryota > Fungi > Basidiomycota > Agaricomycetes > Agaricales > Nidulariaceae > Cyathus > Cyathus striatus. The sequence continues at coordinate 1,539,867 of JAOVFP010000002.1, forward strand.
TCACATGCATATGCATCACATTGAAACAATTCAGGAGGACAACTACACAACTAGTTACAGTGGAGCAACTTTATCATGAGTAAACTACTAATGTATATTCACAATATTATAAAACCAACAATATAACATAATACTTGAAAGTGATGATGCAACATAAAAAATACAAAGGAACTTCGACAATGCGGTGCCAGGAGTCTTAGCTCCCACTCACTGTTGCGTGTTTCTACTCTTATGAGCGATCAGTTTGGAGGCAGACCACTGTACATAAGGTATAGCGGGACATGGCATAGGATAGGCCTTGGATGATGATAATTGTGCGTGAGAGTCCACTTCACCCTAACCTGCTCACTACAGTAAGACCTGGCATAACCTTGTGAGAAGAATAGGTGTTAGTACATGAAGTGACAATGAGAGCACTACTTAGCTGTACATCAACACAAAGAGGAGACCACACTTACCTCTGTAATACCCAATGCCTATAGCCCTTCTCTCCTCCACCAATCTTTAATACTTAGTCTTTATTGACTGCAGCTGCCGGTATACACCATGCAAAGGGGAATCTTCAGAACCTAAAGCAATTTGGTCGAGATTTCGGTGCCCCATGTCATTGAATTGGTGTGCATCACAGTCTTCTCGTGCTCATTCAAACGGCAGCCCATACATGTAGTCCGGAATGTCGAGACTTTGTATTATTGAGTGAATTTGTAGTGTAGTGAAATAAAAAGAAGGTAACTCTGTGGAAGGACGACGTTCACGTTGACATTGCGGCTGGTTGGTATGTTTCCTAGTCCGGATGCGAAGTTCGGAAATTGTTAGGAAACATTAGATTCACACACATCATGTAAGGCAGGAGAAGCTCTGAGCATTTGGGATATGGGAATGACCGATATTTCGAACTCGTTTAAACTCCGGTTGATGGGAGGTGTTCGCTCTGCAAATTTTGGTTTTTCATCACCCTACATAACCCTACTACCTTAAAAGGTAGCGGGAATAAGGCCGGCAAGCGGCAGGGCCCACTACCTAACGTTTTTTTGTTTGTTATGTAGTAAGTGATTTTGTTGATGAAAAGTAGGAAAAGATGTAATTTAATAAGCAGTACGTCTATGTCTGCTCAAGGGGATGTCTACTCCAGTGTTTAATTTATATAGTACATAGATCCTGGGGGGGTAATAGTGTAATGAGGAGGTGGAAAGATGGTATGAATGGCAAGCAGATGTGTGGCGAAACGAATGCATTGGCTGTTAGAATGTTACTTTGTAGAGGACAATAAGTGAGTTCCAATGTTACATTTCTACTTGTATTAATCATCGATGATGGGCACGTGGTAATTAGTAGGTGCGTGGCCTTGAACTATTGGAACTGGTGAAGCATGTGGCTTTGGAGGACGTTCCCCAGATGTCATTTTTGTGTCAGAGATGCATGGGAAATTTAGGGGACGATGGTGAGTACATGTTAATCGGGAGGTAATTGAATATTAATGATCGCGGTACAAATAGATTGTGGTGCACAGGAAACAGTCCGGCGTAACGAAGAAATGGTGCAGATGCGAGAGGCAGACAGACAGAGATTGGTAAAGAGCGACGCCTAGAGAACAGGTTCAAACACAGGCAAGCTTTTGACCATACTAGGCAGATTCTGATCCGGTGCAATGCCGAGTGATCGACCTGCAAAATGCATTTTCGAAAAGACCACATAAACCCTACTACCTAAAGGTAGTGGGAATTTTCTCCCCTCAACCATCACTCGCTCTGCTACGTGCTTGTCTCGTACAGGACTTGGCTCTTCGCCCTCACCCACAATCGCGCCTCCGTTCGCATATGTATCATGACCATCAACGTACGCTAGACGAGCTCGACTTCGACGTGCCCATGGAGACGGGACGCGGTATGAAGCTTGCACCCACTCTCCATGGCGGCCACTACACTTCTCTGGGTATTCCATGATACCTAAGGGTCACTAAGTCTACCCCGATAGGTTGACGACACGACACGCAGTGATCATCGTTATTGGTCATGCGCTGGTGGGGTTATTCTAGCTTCCACCCCAGTTCGCCCAGGCATGATTCTTACTGGTTCACCCGAAAGAATTTGTGGCTGGTTTTTATCGGCACCTCCTGGGCTTTCACGGGCTATTAAGGAGTGCTGGACATTGTTCAGGCTTCTTATTGGGTCTCGATAGAGGCGACTTGGTGATGCGAAGTGTAGTGTTCTGCACTACGTTTCGACGCTTGTTTGATGTATGTTTTTATGATATTTTACTTCGACTTCGTGTCGGGGACTCTGGCTTTGCTGGAGTGATAGTTTTTGGAAACTTTCGCTCATTCATTGGGCTGTGTTGGCTCGTGTCTTTCCTTTGTGACTTCGAATTTGTGCGTCCCTCTTTCCGTTCGACTATCCGCCATTCACTGACACTTTACATAGTGATAACGTTGCATATTGAATGTGCTCTTATGTTTTTACTTTGTTGTGTAGCAGCAGGGTACCATGTAAATGATCGTGTTAATGCTTAATTATTTGTTCTCCTTCTCTCGTCTGTGTTCTTACCCTTCATCATCAAATGATTATCTCGCCGCTGACTATAACTTCACAACTTTACAATTATGCGTATCCATCTCGCAACGTTAATGGTATCCTCTGTCTCGTCCTCATCAGACCTCTTCATCGTGCCCGTCCTCGTCCTGCACAGCAATCTTTTCGCGCGCCTTATATCCACACCAAGAACGCAACCTTGCCTGTCATACACGTACATAGGACCGAGCTCTGAGTTTCTGGGGGTAGAGTGGTGAAGCACGATGTATGCGCGGCTGAAGAACGTGAGGATTGATACTCTTGCTGGGTAATGTTGGCGGCAGTCTGGGCCGAAGAAGGCACGTACGTTGGTTACAATCTGGTTGCTATACAAACTGACGATGTCATCTAGCCTCTAGATAGTAGACATTGTGTAGCTTGCTGCGCAGTTTGGTACCCGAGCTCTGACAGTCGAACGGGATGGATCCTGGCCCTGGGCCCATACTGCTAGTAGCAAGAGTGTACATCACACTGTATCGTTCTCTCAATACATTGGCTATTCGCAACATCGCCCATCTTCATGGTACATCGGTTTGATATCATGCTCGCAGCGCAGAGGCTTCAATAGCCTTGATACGGTGCACTCTTGTCAGTGGATTATCTCAGGACCCCCGGTAGTAGAGAACACTTTTAAACGCTCAGCGGCAGTATGAAACAGCCGAAGGCCTTGTATAGCTACGCTAGTGAGTGGCAGCACTAGGCAGTAGTCACCAGGTCATCTGGAGACTACGGACTCGGATGGGATAGTAATCGGCAAAGTAGCAATGTAAAAAGATACGTCCGGTCATCCCAACGTTATCTGGCTCCATGTTACTGTCTGTAGACTGTAAATAAGCGGCGGACTGTGTTGAGTACACTGAATGTATGAGGCAACATTGCGCCAAGAAGGTATGTTTCCTGTCAGTGTGATTTAGAGGGTGACCCATCCTCAGTGTTGTACGAAAGTCATGCTCACCCAGATTGCCTGGCAAAGCTTTATCAATGATCCACCTTTGACGATATGAGACCTCTGAGATGAGACATAACGTTTGGGTGGCTACGAACTTCTCTCGTGAAGCTGTCGAGACCGGAGCTTGGTTGTAGATCCAACGTTATGTGTCCCATCATCATCAGAAAAGCGTTTATAAAAGAACTTCAAGGAGACACAGATGACCTGGTGACGGTAGGTGATAACCCCCTGAATTGCTATGGTCAGGTATTGCACTTCCATTCTCCAGTTTCTGCATTTTGTGCATCAGCATATAAATCTGCACCTCGTGGATATGTTTGATATGGCTAATAACTTCGTGATAAAAAACGGTGTTTTTATTGAGAATGCTAAGATTTGTAAGTCCAATTTAATTTTATGTCGAAGCCTGACATCCACTATCCACCACGCCTATCCTAGATGTGAAGAAGCTGTATCCAAAGCCCTCTAGTGGATCACAATACACCGATAATTCGAATAGTATTACGAGCAAACTTTATCAGAAAAACCTTCAACTTTGGTCAAATGTAAATGCTGTTCCCGGCTTGGCAGTAATTTTACTCATGCTTATGTTCTCATAAAGTACCGGCAGCTTCGAACGGGAGATATCAATATACTCAATAGGATAGGCAGGCCTATACAGGATGGATATATATACAATGACTTCGTAGTCGAGGTTTCAGGGGAAAGCAGGAAGAAAGTGGCGCGAATCTATCATGGACAGCGCGGATACGCTGTGAGTTAATTAAATGTCTTTTACTGTATCAGCGCACCTCGGGACACTTATTACATGATACCACAGCGACTGAGAATTGAACTACATATCTTGTCTAAAATGTGGTTAGTAAAACATATAACATTTAAGGCCGCATCCCAGTATTCCACAAGTTTTTGGCATATATGAATCGAACGACAAGATGGGTTTGCTATTTCATCAGGATGGTATACATGTACATCTAGTATCGGATACCAGCTTGACATCTGACCTTGAGGTAGGAATACGTCGAAGACACGGGGAATATATGTCGTCTCTACAACCCTTGCAACGTGTTGCCTTCGTTATCAAATACGTAAGTGCGCATTTTCAATCCTGATAACCCTTAATACCCTGACGATCCTCAGATTTCTGATTATATTGTAAGTTAAAGTCTTTACATAGCAAATTGGTTTCTGTATATTTTTAGGATGCCTTCAAATATTTTGGCCAGTACATTAACTCAATCTCCGAATCTTACGATTATGAATTTAAATTTGGCAATGTACTCGATCACCTGAAAGTCGATTCAGAAGAAAGTTTTGGTGCCGTACACTTTTATGTGGATTCGTCTGGTAGACTTAACACCGTGTTATCGGTAAGAAGCTTACTCGGATTCAACTACAATTTAAGATATGTTTACCTTAAGGATCGCGCCGCAGATTTCTAGTCAGGATTCTCAAGAAAATGACTACAATCAATATCTATCCATAGAAAATAAGTGGAATCCTCAGAGGCCTCCGGGAAATCTGTCTCGAAGCGACCTCAAACTGATCAATACAATTCTCAACGATGATAAATTCGTCTCCCGACCTCTCGTTAGTACGACTCGTACACAACTGATATCTGCATATCATCGTGCTTTTCTCTCTGTGATCAGAATTCAAGGCCTAAGGACCGGCTACAGAATTGACTGTCTTCTTGGGAATCCTGTTATAGTGTGGCCAGGATGCGACTCCAATCATATTCATTACAATTCCGATAGAATTCACTACATATCTGGTCATTCCAGAGTTATTCAAGGAAACTTCAATTCGTGGTACTGCTACTCAAATTTATTCCATAGGAATGTCTTGCGTGAATGTCAATATACACGGTAACGACAATATTAACTGCTACTTGCATATATTTAACCCAGTGCACATTATTGCTAGCTTCAAGTTGAAAATGGATGCTATAACCCTTGGAAACATTGATCACTGCAAGATTTCATTCAGAGGATTTTGCAGTATCTCTGAAAACACTTATCAAAGTTGGCTACATGAAGCTCCTAAAATATTAGAAACTTATCATACTATCATTCATGATAATCATGCCATTAACCTCTTGGGTATAGGTAATGAAATTTTCAAACATATTTCCACAACAGTAATACAAACTCTGAGCTATTGTACTATAGTTTCTGGAGTGGAAGTTATAATTAAGATTGATATATCTTTATCTCCACTCATCCGATATATGGACTCCTGCAAGGCAGGCGCTGGAGTTTATTTTTATATTTCCAATCCTAGGATTGACCCTGTGGATGGAAGGGTTTCTGAACCGCATATTTATTGGTCATTAGACAAGTCAGGAGCTAGGCCACTTTCGGAATATTCTGCAGCATTGAAAGGACTCTCCAGTGCAAGCATAAGCCTTCGTCCAACAATAGCTTACTGGAATAAGTTTTACTACGAAGCCCTCTACGACCTTTACAAACCTTCTGAACTTTTTAAACTCAATAAACAAGGTCGGATCGATTTTTTCTCTATATTTAAATCATTCACACACTCAATTTATGTAGAGCAACTAAGAAAATCATCATCGTACATAGAGGATATAGACATCGATTACATGAAATCGCAGCACGAGTTGAAAAAATGCAGAGAAATGAAGTACTTTTATTGGGAAGAACGGATTAGATCCACTGTAAAAAGTTTGAGGAGACACCGTTGGGAGCCAGAAAGATACAGTTCCGAGGTGATTTCACCAAATATTTCTCGTCTATCTTGGATCGGAGTTACAATCCTAGAGGACTGCTTTACACTACTAAATACAGTGCACGAGACAAGAGATGTTCAAAATAAACAAAGAAAGCATCGTCAAATCATTCAGGTCAAATTTGTACACAGAGTAGATGAGAAAGACTGGGACAATATTACGCAAACGGATGTAGATGGTACCGACAATAGTTCAGATGTGGAACATTTCGAAGTGCTATCTGAGGATTAATTGCAAGTTTAGATAAATAAAATTATAGCCTTATGGTACTTCATCAAGTTTACTTGTACCTTTGTTTCAAATATTGCACAGCAACCTTTTCGATTTATTTGTTATTTATAAATGCGGTCGAGCAAACGATTCAGCTTTCGAGTCAACGTCAAATGTGAACCTCAGTAAAAACGAAAAGTCATGCATGGCATGGGTCTGTCATTAAGGAAATGCTTTTCGTCATGTGTTGAACATGTGTGGCAAGGTGTGTGAATTTCAATATGAAAGATAATTGTCGCTCATGTACAGGTCATGCATAAGTCATTTAGAATCATGCATTTATCATACGTACTATAGTATACCTTTAAGAGCAATTTGTACTCTGTTTTCACAGATTCAGTAGGCTCACCTTAGAACTTCGGCTACAAATTCTATTAGTGCTGATTTGTTATTTCTTTCACAAGCGTTGTTAATCACTTTATTTTACCACCTTAACACCTTAATGCTCGACAATTTATTTTCATATGACCCCCATTCAAATTGTCAATTGATAGGATTTTCGAGAACCACGGGCAACATTGTATTTAGTTGCGATGTAGTATTTACTGCCGAGATTTTGATGTGAAATCTAATGATAAAAGGTTCCCAGTCTGGTATATGATTGCGGTACCAGGCCAGTGCGAGAAAGAGAAGTATGCACATTTGGCAGGGGACGTGATTAACATGCCAACTTAATACTGTGTGTACAGATAACTTGTAGACAACATAGTGTTATAATATCTTTGGGAAATAAAGGATATGTACATACTGATACTATTGATAGACAATTTAACGAACTCAGAACGAACTGTCTTGAATTCTGTTACCTTGAAGAGGTGGTAAGTGCGCTATGTGTACCTAAACAAAGGTAAATGCGAGTACGTCGAGACGTCTGTCCGACGTGGGACCGTGTCCTAAGGTGAGGGGGAGGGAGTGAGAACGATGAAACGAGAGTTTTGGAACGTCACGAGAGAGAGAACTTCGATACGAAGTTCCGACGTGAAAATGAGGAGCGAGAGCGTATAAATCGATAAAGTCGACAGTGAGAGTGTAGAGACGGGGGCTTATACTAGAGTACGAGTTCGAGGTGGTAAATAACTTGATTAAACGAGCTGTAGAAATATACAGAGGCTTATATACTGAAAGAAAACAATTAATCCTAAGATGTGAAAGTTAAAACAGAACACATGTGAACGAAGATCTCAGGTTAAGGAATGGAAGGTGAATAAAATAACATAGCTGAAACACGAAGAAAGAATGGAAAATAAATTGGGGAGCTTGGTTTTGAGAAGTAGTGTCGAGGTACTGTCAAACTTCAGGATCCGGCTTTGCGACCGGTGGCGGAGAGGTCCTGATATGTCAAAATTTTCCTGGGAGTTGGGTACAATGTGGGAGCGGTGCATGAAGATGTATATTTGAGGAAAGTGAGGATAGGTCAAGACGAGCGGAACGCGTATGGACGCGTCAATGTAGCGTGATGCTTGATTACGTAATGCGATTTGGAACTTCTTGAGGTATCGAATAATTCGCATTTCGCAGCGCAGGCATTTTGCCTGCTCTACAACCTACTGAGTACCTGCTCACAAGACAATGACAGAAAAATAAATCAATCACTTCGAGTCAGAAATAAGAATTAGGAGTGGGTTCTAATACGTAAGTAATTGCTTCAAGACTAGTATTTCAGTGCAAACTGAGGCGAACAAGACAAGTTTGAAGTGTTTGTTTTGAATGTAAGCTACCGTTGTACAAACAAATACCTTTATGGTACATAGGTTGGAACCTGGCTTAGCCTGCAGCAGCTCTTACCCGATCCACCATGTACCTCATCTTCTTTGTTTTCAAATCATCTCCGACTGTTCAAGTAATGGACTTCACATTCTGACACCCTCTCCTTCTGGCCGCCTCCATACGATGTTACCCAATGGTAATTCCGGCTTTCTCTGAATCCTACCCAACCCTCTCGTGTGGATGGTGAGGACGTGTGGAACCGGGACAGAAACCGAGATCGACAACCTGGCATGGGAACTGGTGAATACGGTCTGGACGTGTGTGGTCGTTGGCGGCCAGGCCTGGTTTTCTTCTCGGTCGGGTGCTGCGGATGTTTTGTCGAGTGTGGGATATGTTAATTGGGAAGACAAACTATTCGTACGTGATATCACTATCCTTCATACTTCACTCTCTCAAACCCATCAAGGGGAATTGCCAAGGAAAGTACCAACACAGAACTGATTCAAGCGTACGTCCTGCAATACTTTGGGCACCTTGTAGCACTCCACCAACCTGATTTTGCCTCTGGAGCGTTGGCTAAAGCTGAAAGTAAGTTCTTTTTTTTGTTCCCCCCCTTGAGTATTTTTACTGATTGCCAAGTACTAATAGGAAGGCGAAAACTTAGTACGCGGAGACAGGTAGCTATACATAGTTAGATAGTTACTACCCTGTATTTAAATTAAATGTCAACTAAATGTCGATACCATGATTGTGCCATGTCCGAGCCATGTCTAATATTAGATTTCAGTGCCGTGTTCACGTTATATATGTCCATAAGATGAGCTACCCATGACTACAGGATGAGTTATAAATGTCTACACAATAATTTGAGCATGTAACTACATGCTCTGCATATGTCCTATAGATGCTTAATAGTTATACATTACATGACGAACTAAAGTCATTAGAATGATTCTTAGCTGTTCCTCAGATGCTTTTCAAGTGCCTAATAAATAACCGAAAAAAGTGCTTTCCGTCATTCGCTAGGCATGCATGTCATAAACATGATATTGCATGAATTTTCCTATTTACTGAGTGTGAACCAAGGAAGTTCTGGGCACTGGCACATGACCGCATTTAGGTAACTGTATGTGCACTTGTTTGTCACTGACGTCCGGTTTCGTCATTTCATTTTCAGGCCTGTTAACAGTTACTGTATGGAAACCCGGAGCACCACGCTCAGAAGCATCAAAATATTTTGTGCTCCGAGCAATGGCTGCTCGGCAGATCGCTTGTGCCTTCGCTTAGATATCTGTGCTCTGGTAATGAAATTCGGTAGCCACTCGCCTCGGTAAGGATTTTTACTATGTGATTATGTAAGCATGGTCACGAGCGTCGTTTCCTTCATAGAAACGACGCTCGTGACCCAAGCGACAGACCGCACCTTCTTTTTTAAAGTCAGGTTTAGTATCCTCTGGGGGCAAGCGCTCTAAAATCTCACATACTTGCTCAATTTTCATGTAATTTTAGATAATTGTACTACATATGCATAAGTTCTATTTACATTAGTTATAAAGGTAAAAAAATTGGAAAATTCAATGTCTAGTGGTATATATATCAAATATACCAAAAATGCGAAAATTAACCCCAATTAACTATAATTTTGGCAGATTAATTTACTTGATAATACCACAATCTGAATATGGATATATAAAGAGGTATCTATACTTGTTCTACATTAAATTATGTGTGGAAACAATGAAATCTGGGTGCAGGAGAACCCAAACAATTTGAGGGTATAAAAGCATATGTTTTATTATTCAAGCTGTATCTTCCTAACCAAGCCAGGTATATACATATTTAAACCTACATAGCACTTTAGGATGTAGTACTATAGATGAGCAAATAATTGTATTGAACAGACAAGATATAGGCTTGCTAGATGTAAAAGAATATAAGTAAAATATGTAAAACAGCATGAATTTGTGTTAGAAATTCTACAAGAAATACTTCGAATCACACCTTCATACTATTGATAGATATAGACATCTACAGTTAAAATGTATATTAAAATATTGTAAGCAGTGAGAGTCTAGATGCTGAGATAATGTCCCATGAAGTTTGAGAATTTGGCCCAAAAATGCTTTCTTTTTTGTATTTCAAGCCAAATTTTCGAACTTCATTGGGTATTATCTCAGTAACTAGACACTCACTGCTTATAATATTTTTAGTATACATTTTAACTGTAGATGCCTATATTTACCAATAGTATGAGGGTGTAATTCTGGCTATTTATTGTGGAATGTCTGACACAAATTCATGCTGTTTTACATATTTTGCATATATACTTTTACATCTAGCAAGCTTATATCTTAACTGTACAATACAATTCTTTGCTCATCTATTTTATTACATTCTAAAAGTATTATGCAAGTTTAAGTATGTGCTTACCTGGCTTGGTTTGGAAGATATAGCTTAAACAATAAAACATATGCTTTTCATACCCTCAAACTGTTCGGGTTCTCCTGTACCCAATTTTTATTGTTTCCTCACATAACTTAACATAAAACAAGTATAGATACATCGCTAAATATTCATATTCAGATTGTGGTATTATCTAGTAAATTCAGCTGCCAAAAATGTGGTTCATTGGGGTTATCTTCGCATTTTTGGTATATTGAATATATACTCGTGGTTTCCAAAAGTGATGGCAAACAACAAGAATTCCCACAACATAATTGGAATGGTTTCTTGCATTGTTTGAGCTGTAACACATTACACACAGCTCTGAATGTCTCATAAATTTGGTTATGTATTCTATACAGTGTAATGTATGTGCATGAAAAATTAGGGAGGTACTTAGTATCTTGGCAGTGTGGTATAAGCTATCTTTGTGTGAGGCTGCATTTTATTCAGGGAAATTATTCATTGACAAGCAGAACATTTTAGGAGCTATGGAATTGTTTAAAAGTTCTCTGAGATTTTACCTGTATATCAAATAACATAACCTCCATATTATTTAGCAATTGCTTCATCATTGCGCTGAAAATGAGAGTGATAAGTTGGATCACACATAGCTGACATCTGTATTTCATCGCTTGCCAGTAGATATCTTCCTATATCTGAGTAAATATTGAAGTATAAATTATATGTATATTCAGAATTTCTATAGAGATATAACGGTCCATATAATGACTAAACATTTGATTTCTAATTCACTCAGGTCTGACAAATAGGATGTCTCACATAAATATCATTATATCTCGGTATACAGTTACCTTTATCTTTTAATATTTTAATATCTTATACTATATATATAGCACATCGTATATCCGAAATCTCATGTAGATATATCATCAATGACAACTCCTGTAGTCTACTTAGTAAATTGTATGATACAAACATAGTTGGTGAATTAGATTGTGTATATCACAGCATTAAATATGTTCAGTATTTCGTAAATTTAGATTCCAGTAGAATACAATGGGGCAAATATGTATACAAAATTTGAAGTTGGTCCGTACAGGGAGTAATGTGCTACAAGCTAATTAATGCGAGAACACCTCGCATTCTGGGTGGGAAAAAAGCATGGATACCATCATTTTTGACAACCACATGTATATTACCAGACATTGATTTTCTTTTTCTTATTACCTATATAACTCATGTAAATAGAATTTATGCATATATAGTACAAATATACAAAGTTACACAAATATTAAGCAAGTATTTGAGATTTTAGAGCAAATTACTTTTTGCTGCTTCTGACAAATAGGCACACTCATTCTTTTTGCATGCCACTGTATTAATGTCTGCAGCACTATTATTAACTTATTCTAAATAAACTATGTGCACTACTTCCCAATCATAACTCACTGTTAATTTGTAGCTATATACTTACAATGACAATGTGTAACTATAAGAAGACCTATGTACTACCAGCTTTCCTTGGTTTATTTCTGTCCAACTCACTACTGAATATCTTGACCTGAGCATACATATCTAGGTGAATGCACAAGTGACCTGCTGAGAAGCCAATGCTTGGAGCACAAAATATTTTGATGCCTCTGAGCATGGTGATTCAGGTCTTCATAGTCTATCTCTCAGGTCACGAGCATCGTTTCTACAAAGGAAACAACGCTCATGACCATGCTTACATAATCACCTAGTAAAAAACCTTACTGAGGCGAGTGGCTACCGAATTTCATTACCGGAACACATATAAAAAATAGGGCCATCTAGTGGCAAAACCCACTACCTACCAAATAAACAATAGGGCCAGGTAAGAGAATTGAGAATATTTATTAATAATACAAATTTAAAATACAGTAATTGATACAATAGATTAAAACTCATATATTTGTGGATATGAAGTTCATGGGTCTGGAAAGAAACTGGTTGTGATAGGTGAAATTAAGATAAGGCAAATGGAAATACCCTGGACAATTCAGACTTGTTAAGTCACATAGTTATTTAACATGGAAAAAAGATATTTAGTAGAAAAGGATGATAAGTTGTCTTCATTAGTATTTTAGAGATTTTAAAATAAGTATTAGTACTGGATGTGAATTAGTGGCATTGAGTATATTTTGTAATACATTTATTTTTTAACTCTGACTGGGAAGGTATTTGTTGCAAAGATACATAACATTCAGCTTTTAATTGGACACACTGAAATATATCAGATGTGTAACAGCATGGGTATCTGGAGCTCAACCCATAGGTTTTACTAATATTTACAAATTTTAGAATAAGAAAGGATATAAAATGAAATATGTCATAGCACTCAGACCAGATATGCAAATATTATGTACAATAGCTCGTTTTGTAGGTACATTACAGGGCTTGTGATATGTGAGCACTCAGCTGAATTGAGTTAAAATTGGCATCTGTAAGATACTATCTTCAGGTGGGCAATGGCATGGGAATTGTACTAGGAAAGTCTAGTATACTCAAAACAATAAACATTGAATTATAATGAACTAGAGTGCAACTATTTATATGTAGTATAGTATGGGCATGAAACAGAGGGGCTAAAAATGAAGCAGAGAGAGCAAAAGCAATGTAGAGATTTTATAAATGAAGCAAATAAAGTAGAATCAATGTAGAGAGAAGGAATGAAGTAGGGAGATCTGTAACAAAGCAGGGAGAGCTGCAACGAAGCTGAGAGAGCAGAATTAAAGTAGCTAGAGTAGGAACAAGTTATAAAGAGCAGGAATGAAGCATAGAGACCAGAAACTAGACAGGGAGATAAAAAATGAAGAAGAGAGCAGAAACCAAGCAGAGAGAGCAGGAACTAGGCAGAGAGAGCAGGAACAGATTGAGAATGATAGAGAGAATAAGAACAAGTTAGAGGGAGCACAAACAAAACAGATAGGTTAATGGCTTATGAACAAGGCAGTAAGCTTAAGGAACTTGCTAGCACTAGTGCTAATTCCCTGGAGATTCATAACATATTTCAAATGTTACATAGACATAAATATATGTGATAAATCTTTTAGGTTTCCAATAATGAATTGAAACAATGATGAGAAATGAGCAACACACAGATTACTAAGAAGAATATAACATACATGGCTCAATTCAGGTGTTGCATGTGGAGGAAGGTTGGAAGAAGTTATGATAGACAGTGAAGAAGACATGAAAGGGCTGTAAGTTATGAAAGTTAGTCAAGTTAAATAGCAAAAGGAATGCAATGCACATTGTGAAATGAGGAATGATTTTAGCTCATCAGAGATGAGGGAGGAGTAAAGATAACACACAGTTCAAGATAGAAGCAAGGAAGATGGGAAATAAATACAACACGAGATTATATAGTAGTAGGATTTTCAATTGATAACAATTGATTGAAATAGTGGTCCAATTCATAAGTGTACTAAATACATTTTGAATAGTTTTGGTTTCAATAGTGGCAGGAGCCAATCAGGTTGAGATCACAGCAAGAACCAATCAGGTTGAGATCCCAAAGTCAGATCTCAAAATTGCCTTTTCAGGATGTCAAGAGTCCCCTAAGACCCACTTACCTTAAAAGGTAGTGGGAATATCTAAGCGAAAGCACAAGCGATCTGCCGAGCAGCCGTTGCTCGGAGCACAAAATATTTTGATGCTTCTGAGCGTGGTGCTCCGGGTTTCCATATTACTGAGCTTTCTTTTCTTCTACTTAACTTCTAACATCTAAAAGTATTCAAGTACTTTATATCATGCTTCAAATCCCTTACTCTTGCACCTCACTTCTCCATTCGCTACACAGCTGGATAGCCACAACAGAGAACTCGGTAAGGTGATGGGCCGGAGCTTATCCTGCGATGCAACAGAGATCAATTTTGTAATGATTGTCGGAGCAGGAGTATTGGATCTTGGTCAGGTAAATACTATTACCATGTCCAAGGTTCGCATTTTTACTCTGTTCATTCTCCTCTAGCCCCATACTTTCATGGGTGGTTCCTTCATTCTCAGAATCCCTCCTCTTTTTACTTCCCCTTTCACTCCTCAAGTTTCGGACTGGTTCTCTTACAAACAACTTTCGGGATGGGGACGGTCCCCTCTTATTCAAATGTACTTTCCTGCACTCCACGCCTCTGCTCCTCCTGGAGAACTTTTCCGATGAAAGTTTTGGACTTGGTGCTTGTGTTCTGGGGTTGGAGGGATAGCGTAGTGAGAAGGTACGTTGTCTATCGCTGTCGTGCGACAGAGGAGACTGACAGTTGCGCTTTCTCTAATGCCTTGCCTCTTTAAGCTCTCAGTTACGCATGTGCCCTAGTCCGAACTATTGTGTAAGGGCAGCCTAAGGGGAAGTTGAAGGTGTGTTTCCTATTGTTATTGTGTGGTGGAGACTGGCGTTCGTGTTATATATATATATATCTGAGCTCAGTGGAACTAGATGCCCTAGTGCCTTGTTTCTTGCATTTAGCCTCTTAGTTCCGCACAAACCCTATTCAGAGCTATTGCTGCCTAGACGCTACCCAAGAACGACGTGCCCTATGATCTGGTTCTTGGGGTGAAGCTGCGGGCTTTCTGAGGACGCGGTGGGTATGCGATGGGTCGAAGAATGGGAGAAACATATAAGCGTTTTGCAGCGGGGTATGCCTGGACGGGAAGGGGGCGATGAGGAAGGAGGATGGGCGCGAATACATAAATTGGGCAATAGGCTAGCATAACGAACTGGACTACTGTGTAAGGGCAGCATAGGGTGGAGAAGGTACTTTCCCTATCGTTGTTGTGTGGTAGAGACTTACTTTGTGGGGTTTTTCTCTCGCTTAGAACTCAGTGTATGGAGCTAGGTGCTCCAGTAGCTAGTCTCCTGCACTTAACCTAAGTATTAGTTCCGCATGCACCCTATTTCAAGCGATTACCGCCCAGATGCAACTCGAGTCTCATCTGGTTCCAGGGGTGCTTTTTTATGCTTTCCGTCGGCAGGTGGGGACGCCATGGGACAAGGATTCGTGTAGATGCATGTGCGGTGCAGTAGAGTGTACCTGGTACATTTGAGACATGGGGCAGGCAGTCGCGAAGATGGTATGCATGCTTTAGTGTCATACGCTCGTAGAAGCTGATCGCTCTGTGGATCAACTTTAGTCCTCTCATATGGTTAACTCGGCGCTACGATGCCCTAGATCTTTGACGAAGGATTCCAGGCCACACCTATGAATCCTCTGCTGGATTGTACTATTCTTATCACTCTTGCCTTGTTTCGTCGCTCATGATGCTTACCAAGTCTAACTTGCTATATATCATCATCACCGCTGTTCAATACTGTTATCCTACCTTCTCCCCTTAGCGGGATTCGGCACCTCTACATAATACAACATAATACAACGTATCGGAATATAACCTCAGTATTATGATCTGTATCCTGATAGTTTAACACCCTGGCACCGGACTCACATTGACAGCGTTATAGGGACTCCTACAATCGCTTAGCTTACAGCGGCCGATACACAACATCACATACAATCGTGCAATAATTACTACCTACCACTACTTAAAGTATACACTCCGTCGAACATAAGTCACTATTTGAATTGGTATAGGAACATGGAAATCGCCAATATCACAATGATGCTCCAATTTTAAGAAGAAAGGAGATACATACTTCACAGAAGAGCAGAAGAACAACTCGAAGTATGAAAGTTCAACGAATGAACGAAGTTCCAAAAATTGGCTCGCATATCTGCAACAGCCATCATCACTAACCGAAGGTTAGCAAAATCCATGATCTAGCTCCGAGACAGGTTGTTAACCAGTTCGACAGAACATGATCCAGACGACAACGTATATCAAGCCCAGAAAAGGAAACTCAGAACATCGTGCAAGCCACTGTAGTCTTCGCATTCAGGTTCTCCTCTGTCGACACGCTAAGGTCAGGTCCTATGAATCCGATTCCTCCCCAGCATACACAACGTACCACGTACATGTGTACGCGGCACTACCCCTCGGACCATAGGCCCGACCTCGTCATATGCTAGGGTCAGGTTCATAGGACCCGTTTCCTCCCTAGGATACGTAACGCACCACGCACATGTATACGCGGCACTACACTATGAACGAAGACCAACCATAGGCTGGATCTGCCAAATGCACGTCTTATCCCGCTTTGATAAGCCCAGGGAAGGATGTCGACATAACTAGCCGTTGCCTCAGGAATCAGTGAAGCTGGTAGTTGGCAGCGCGAACAATGAACACCGCAGCATTCATCCCGCCCACCTATCAGAGGAGAAGTAGAACTCTGTAGACCCCCGGTGTCCTCTGGACGCACAGGAGTCGAAAGATAAGAAGATAACCTATCCCAGAGAATAATAGCAGGGCAATGATTGACAGAACCAGAAGACGACACTAGTAGCCTAAGCTCGCTGGCTCTGCTTAGGATATATGAATCCCAAGTAACATGCCGGAGTTGAGCTCGTCTGGACTGTGTCGACGGCTGATGGTTGCAGATGGGTGCTTGCGAGTGAGGACAAGCTAAACTGAGTCCAGTGTGTGGCAAGTAACTTTCCCACTGTGAGCGTTGGTTGATGAAAACAAGGTTCGCGCGGTAACTTATAAGTGAACACGTATTATTTGGTTGGATGTCTCAATGAAATATTTGTAAATATGTACTTACATAGCACTGCATCACTGCAACTTCAAGGCGTTGGTTGGCAAGGCGCGTGCTACTTACTAGCGCCAAGTAGAACATTTACTACTTACATCATCTTCAGACGAAGATCTTCAAGACTGACCTTTCCATCTTGTTTCCAAGTTTACTTCTACACACTCACTAAGTAATACAACGCTCTGCGAACATAACCTCAGTATTATGATGATCTGTGCCTTATTGATATACAACACTTTACAGTAACCGGTTTTAATCCAAGCTTGAGTCGTTACAACACCATACAATTTATTGGTAGCGTCGCCGCGGGGGCACTAGGCTCGAATGCAGTATCACAGCACTTTGAGTTTGGTCTCAATATGGCGGCATGATAAAATTAATCTTCTATTGAAATATCTTAGAGAAAATCTTTGTGTTTAACTTAAACATACATACATATACGGTAGCAATAAGTATGGTCAAAATATGTTAAAAATATGGTACATTGACGCTTTGGCTGGCTCGCACATACGCTTTACGACTTTATCTAACGTGTCTTTGACGCCTTCCTTCAACGCCTTCATCACAGGCTTGGGCCTACCAGTAGGTGGGTAATAGGGGGTTAATTACTATTGCTTACTTAAACTGTACTTTACTTAGTCCACACGACATGAGTCACCATTTAAATTGGTATAGCAACCTGGAAATCGTCAATATCAGTGATACTTCAATTTTAAGCACAAGAAAGGAGATACATACTTCACAGAAGTTCAAAAGAACAAATCAAAGTATGAGAGTTCAGCGAATGAACGAAGTTCCAAAAATTGGCTCGCATATCTGCAACAGCCATTATCACTAACTTCGCGAAAATTAGCAAAATCCATGATCCACTAGCTCCGAGAACAGGTTATTAGCCAGTTGGACAGCATATGATCCAGACGACAACGTATATCAAGTTGATATCAAGCCCAGAAAAGCCAACCCGAAAAATCGTGCAAGCCGCTGTAATCTTCGCATTCTGGTTCTCCTCCGTTGACACGCTTGGGTCAGGTCCTATGAATCCGATTCCTCCCCAGCATACGCAACGTACCACGTACATGTGTACGTGGCACTACCCCTCGACTCAATAGAAACCAGACCATAGGCCCGATCTCGTCATATGCTAGGGTCAGGTTCATAGGACCCGTTTCCTCCCCAGGATACGTAACGCACCACCTACATATGTACGCGGCACTACACTATTAACAAAGACCAAAGCATAGGCTGGATCCCGTCAAGTGCACGTCTTATCTCACTTTGATAAGCCCAGGTCGGGATGTCAACATAACTAGCCGTTGCCTCAGGTAGACTTAGCAGTCAGTGAAGCTGGTAGTTGGCAGTGCGAACGATGGGCACTGCAGTATTCATCTCGCCTACCTATCAGAGGAGAGGTAGAACTCTGTGACGCCCGCCGGGCGCTTGAAAAGATAGGAAGATAACCTATCCCAGAGAATAATAGCCAGAACCAGAAAACGGCACAAGAACGCCCTAAGTTCGCTGGTTCTGCTTGGGACATATAAATCCAAGTAGCACGTAGAAGTTGAGCTCGTCTGGACTGTGTCGATGGCTGATGGTTGCAGATGGGTGCTTGCAAGTGAGGACAAGCTAAGCTAAGTCCAGTGAGGGGCAAGCAACTTTCCCATGAGTGGTTGATAAAAGAATATTTTGCGGCTCTGCTCAGGTTTATATACTAGAAAGATTGAATATACAGTGATGTCATAAGTACTGTATTCTGATGATATCTAATTCAAATCTAATTCAGTCAGATAAACTCGGATGGCGATCAATGGGATTGGTGTTGAGTGTGACACTAGGTGCAAAGAAAAGGCAGAGGAGCTCCAGCCTCTTTTGTTGAATTACTTGGTTTAAATATGCTACTACTTACTAATCTCTTGTTTCTCCTTCATATTCTCATCTCCTACTCACGGATAGCTCGATAGATACTTAATCTTAATTCTCCTCCATGAATTCTTCTCCTACTTAACGTTATAGCAGTTTCAGCGTCTATTAAATCTTCTCGCAAGCTTCTTAGTTTTATTTTCTATTCTTATCTTAATCGTGCAAACCAAGCGCAAACCGTAGATCATCGATCATCAATGGATTGCATTCTAGCCAGTGTGTTTGGCTTGTTTGGCAACAGATTGTACTGAGTCACACCGGTCCTTTGTACAGTACCAATCCCTTGTACACTGCCCATTTTCTCGAGATGGGGTGCTTCCATATCAATTTTTGCCTCATTTATAATAAGAACAATATGTGTTCTCTTAATTCACATACTTTTTTTAAGAGCTGTAGGTGTTGGCGTTCTTATATGTTAAATTTACTGTCTTTTCTGAAATTTCATGAGATCCGTGACATGGAAGGTCCCTGTCACAAACCCTGATCAGGGATATCAGTCACAATTTGCTAGTACATGTCACAACAATGTGACAGTGTACAAAGGAATGGTGCCGAGCCGAAATAACTAAAAACATGTAAAAGACATATAATAACTTCATTTCTTGTTTTTGTATTCTTTAACTTTACATGTAAGTGCTAATATGTGTTGTAAATATTTCCATGTTCTTAAATTCAATTTTAACGGTCTAAATAAGAAATAAATGTAAAATCAAAATTGGGTGTACAAAGGACCGGTTGATCTCAGTACTGCTTTGTCAGCAAATCTCAGCAGAGCGCGAACTACCTCTCCTGACCGGTGACCTTTCCAACTTGTCTCCAACACTGCCTCGGACCTCCGAATCCCGATACGCGGTCTATTTTTTTGCAACTTCTCCATCGTCTACATGTTTGGAGCGACCTGGATTCCTTCGCTGTTCAAACACCGTCCACTTTTGCTCTTCCTCGCCCTCATGCCTCCCTCAGCTCTTTTCATCAATCATACCAGCTATGCGTCTTGAGCTGGTTGCCAATATGAAAACGCCAATCAACATTCTATCTCAATACCATCGACACTTTCCTATGCTCGAGTGAACCTCTTGCCCCGGAGTCTTGATGTGACACACGTACCGAGACACTTACCCTATCGGATAGGCGACCTAAGTATCGTAGGTGGGTATCCTCCTTCGATTGGTTCTGGTGAGCATTCTATTGACCACCGTTGTTTAATCTAAGCCTTAGATACGTGCACTACGCTACCCTCTTCCAAGGCCTTCTTATAATGGAGTCATGGACGTCATTTGTTTTAAGCACTCGCAAAGGACTAGGGATAGGGATGGCTCTAGGTAGAGGGGTAGCGGAAGTCCTCAGATTACCCCGAGTACGTCCTTCGGAACTGCCATTTCTATACTTTCTTCTACTAACCGCCAACATAGGCCATCCCACGCGCTTTTTCCGCTATTTTCCTCCCCATCCCTACACCCCCCTTGCTGTTTACACCTGACTACACGGCCGGATACCACGTACCGCATCTTTGTACGACAGAAATGTCTTCCTATCCATGCAAGACGTGCTCGTCGATCATCGATCATCACCCACCTTATTGTCCTCCACACACCCGTCTTCCCCCACACCACAGACAACGCCAACTGGAGATAATCTGGATCTATTCCGCGTACTGATCCAACCGGGACAGCTCATGCTCGCCTAGAATCCCCTCGAGCTGCTTACAACACTTCGAGCTCTCATTCTCCCTCTAGCAATCACATCCAAATTGCACCAGATCATTCGAACTGATGGTCCCTATCAACAGAGCGGCTTTTGGGTTCAGTGGCTCGAGCTCACTGAGAGCTTGCGGTGTACATGCGCCTGTTCACCGCAACGGAATTAAGAGACTTCTTACTATGTGCAACTTTCAAAATACCGTTAGCGCTCAACTTGCTCCTTGGGTTATAGTTGTGGGCGTTCGGAATGAGAATCAAAGGGAGATAGGGATAGGGATGAAGAAGTAGGGGATGGATACGTTTGTGAGGCTACTGAGTTTGCCTAGGACACTGGTTTTATGGCAGAAGAAGACAGTGCGTTCTCGTTGTTGATTTGGTTGTGTCAAATGTGCTAACGTGGTTGTTTTTTAGTTTCTACATGTGGTTTAGTGGAGTCAGATAATACCGACCCTACGCCTGCATGCCTAATCGACGATGCTTACTGTCAGAATATGTGCACGTGAGATGAGGTGGTGTAGACGAGCATTCGAGTGGGAAAAGGGCGATGGAAGGGGGGTATGCCGTATGATGCTCTTATTGAGCGATCTCAGGATGACGTTTCTGAGCATGTTAGTGTCGGCTAGTTCATCGGATGCAGCTCCCTGCTTTCTGCCGAGAGTGGGACGGAGATCAGAGGGCAGTGTGGGTAGGGGATATTGAGGGGAGTGGATCCGCTTTCCGGGAGGCGTAAGGGGTGGTCGTGGTCAAAATGGTTCGTGGGCTATTTTATCTCTATAATGCACGAAGCTAACGTTTTGTTTTCCTAGTCTCTAGGGGTGGATTATCTAGGTGTCGTAGCATTCGAGCTCTCGCGGTCGAATGGCGTCAGGGTGGATGTACTTTGGTTGGCTATTCCTGTTACAAGCACGTACGCCATCTATCAACACTTCCTCCTGTTCGCCGCTTTTTGACTAAATATGTACATCTCATGCTGTCGTGCTATCCCTAGCTGGCGAATTATGCATCTCAGCTTCGTACGCAAGTCTATATGCTATTTACTTGCCGGTGAATTTCCAGGAATTTAACGTACCCCGAGTGTGCGCGTCCGAAACATCGGACCGCTTTACGCTCAGCTGCTGTCAGACATCCAGCTCTAGCATACGTACTCTAGCTGGCTTTCTAATGCTCCACGGTGTCCACCCAGCTTGTATTACTCTGGCATAGCGTTCAACTGGAATCCGTGCTGAGCACTTGATGTCTTTTGTTTTGTTTTGAATCGCAGTCTCCTTTTACTATTATCATATTCAGGTTATATTTTTTAGTTCTATATAAGTATTCCTTGTCTCGACTCATGAGAAATAAATGCTCCTCTTTATTAACCTTGTCGCTAGTGATCGACATTCACATTCCCCAAATGAAGTTAGACCGTCCAAAACAAGGCCGGGTGCAGTCGAACTCTGGCTCATAATAATATTTGGCCGAGTACCGATATAATACCCCCTGAATCCAAGCTTGAAGCCAGCCAGCCTATCGGCCGTGTAACAATCTCCATTTCGCACTCTCATTACAAACGTAGGTAGTGTAGGCAAAAGAGCTTCGTTGTTGGTGATAAAGGGCTGGGCGTTGGGCGATCCGAGGTTGTGCATAAACCGTGAACAGAGATAAAATATTAGAGTATGTGGAGGAACATTACACGCATAGACACGAGTACTAAGCACTATAACTGAGTTGTAGCATATGACAGTAAGGTATAAAAGTGGTGAATTAAGCCAGCTATCGGAGCCACCATGTTGCGGGTATGACATAAAGACAATGTATGATGGGCGAAGTTACATGAACATGGTCACACGATCGGATCCCTTGAAGGTATCACAGCCGGTGCGTTGACAGAACGACGTCGTTAGCACACGCTAGTATGACGCTCCGTTTGATCAAAAATATGACTATGCCGCTCCGAATGGGAAAATTATGAAGTTCTGAGTGTGGAATAATTCACCGTAACCGTAATTCGGTTGTGCCGTAAACTCGGGGCGTCGTAATTCCGAAAATTCCTGTATTTTTTAGTTTTTTCCACACAGATAGGTACCATTGAATATAAGAATTCATGTATATATTTTTAAACAAACATATACCCTATTACTGTTATCTTATAACCCATTTTCTGTCAGTTCTTTCTTTTGTCTTCCTTTTCTAAGAGATTTCCCACGCTTACTGGGGCGAGCGAATAAGAGGTATGTCCATAGGGTTCCGTTTATCTATCTGTATTGCAGTGAATCATTTCGTAGCTGTGTTTTATCTTAACATTTGTTTAATGCTGAATATTAAAATAAAACACGGAACTTGTCATTTGTAAACACAGAGTAAGACATGTGGCATTTTGGAGCTATTATTCTGTAGCGCATTTAAATAGACAAATGCTTAGACAAAGCTATTACTTGCTATGATATATAATATTTGTGATATTGTGAACATATGAACTATAAATTTCGAAGCAATTTCAAAGTATCTTAAGTGAAGGGGTTAATGTGACGAGATTTAGTGAGTCACCCCAGCTGAGCAGGGCAGTGCTTTGGAATTACATCCAAGTTATAAAAATTTGATAGAAAAACAGTTCTATAGCAGAAATCCGATAGCACTCTCATTACAAATGTACAACTTCATAATAATGTACCGTTAACATATCTTAATTTATATCTAAATCCTGAAGGCGAGTGAAAGCGTTCTCGCAATTTGAATCGGTGCTATGTTCACTGGCATATTATCACACTCACTCCATACACATTTTTCATTGCTGATATTTATTTCTGGCATAAACGTACATAACGAAGCAATGATACTCGCCCCAACAGGCGTGGGAATTTTATTTCGTCGTGTTACTAGACACAGATCAAAATACTTCAACAGCACTAGTATTCCGTTTTAGAATTTAGGTATAGTATTTTACAATTATGAAAGCACAATGGAGAGTATTGCAATGATCAACTGAAATACAGAAATAAAAATGGCAGCCCCTACGGATGTACCTCTTATTCGCTCGCCCCCAGTAAGCGTGGGAAATCTCTTCGAAAAGGAAGACAAACGAAAGAACTGACAGAAAATGGGTTATAAAATAACAGTAATAGGGTATATGTTTGTTTAAAAATATATACATGAATTCTTATATTCAATGGTACCTATCTGTGTGGAAAAAACTAAAAAATACAGGAATTTTCGGAATTACGACGCCCCGAGTTTACGGCACAACCGAATTACGGTTACGGTGAATTATTCCACACTCGGAACTATGACGCTCCAACTATAAATAAATTCACCGTACTAAAAACCTGTGCCGTACTTCGGTTGCCGTAAATAAGTGTCGCCGTAATCACAGAATTGGCTTATTTCTCACTATTTTAAAGATAAAACTATTCTACTTTTATGCTATATACTTACATATTATAAATCTACACGTATGTTAGAGAAAAGGATCTATTCGATGACTTTTTGCAGCCTCGGAAATTTCCGAATTAATTCTCACGCTCTCCAGACCGTACAGCGTCGCGTACATTTAACCTCATTCAGCCGCACTTACTTTTAAGCATTACAATTTAGAGTCTCGATTCGTGGTTTTATATTATATTAGTTGATAATTGACACTACGTAAGGGCTTTTAAATGGTAGCTAAAATGTTAGAATTTATTTTCGGTACACTCATTCAAGTGTGTCCATGTTCAGAGCGACAGTGCACCGCTGATGACAGAAAAAAAACATAATTTGATCTGATTATCTGAATAGACATGGCATTGTCACGCTGGATAAACAAGAGCTATGTGCATAGCAAGTAGAAATGTATGATACAAATATGACAAGGCAATCGGTACCTCAGGATAATCAGATCAAATTATGTTTTTTTTTTGCTATCAGCGGTGCACTGTTGCTCTGAACATGGACACACTTGAATGAGTGTACTACAGTATGTTATTATACCGAAGATAAGCTATAACATTTTACCTACTATGAAAGCCCTTACGTAGTGTCAATTATCAATTAATATAATGTAAAACCACGAATCGAGACTCTAAATTGTAATGCTTAAAAGTAAGTGCGGCTGAATGAGGTTAAATGTACGCGACGCTGTACGGTCTGGAGAGCGTGAGAATTAATTCGGAAATTTCCGAGGCTGCAAAAAGTCATCGAATAGATCCTTTTCTCTAACATACGTGTAGATTTATAATATGTAAGTATATAGCATAAAAGTAGAATAGTTTTATCTTTAAAATAGTGAGAAATAAGCCAATTCTGTGATTACGGCGACACTTATTTACGGCAACCGAAGTATGGCACAGGTTTTTAGTACGGTGAATTTATTTATAGTTGGAGCATCATACGGTATGACGCTCCAATATGAAGTTCCGAGTGTGGAATAATTCACCGTAGTCGTAATTCGGTTGCACCGTAATTCCAGAGTGTCGTAATTCCTAAAACTTTCGTTTTTCCCACTTATTTCTATGTAAATAGGTACTATTTCATGTAAGAACTCATGGATATGTTTTAAAAATTAACATACACCTCATTATTGTTATTTTATAGCTCATTTTCTGTCGTTTCTTCCTCTCGTCCTACGTTCCGGAGATATTTCCCACGCTCACTAGAGGCAAGCGATTAAGAGGTACGTCCATACTGACTCTCATTTTCTATTGCCAATCCAATCATTGGGAAAAGGTACATTTTAGTAGACAAAAAAAATCCTGTAATCTAACCAACAGGTTATGATGCTTCATGTTTTCTGTAACATAGTGTGTGATATGTTTTTAAACATAGTCTTCTGTCGAGATAATAATTTGAATTATCTTCTCACACATATAATCTTGTGTATTAATAGATTAAAAGTTGCTTGGCCTGTGCAATTAACAATATACTTGGGAACGATTCATCTGTGTGAATCGTAGTCACGTACCAAGCGATAGAGCTTTCATTTAAATCAGTAATATCGAATTAAATGCGCCCGCGAACGGCACAAGCGCAAACAAGCGCAGACCTGTTTTCCCAAGCCCTTTATTTATCCATTCATTTGCAGGAACCAGAAGTATGCGCGAAAGGTAATAATTAGTATGTAAAGTAATGCAAATCATGAACTTGAGCGCGCATCTGCCTACTTAGTTCATGTACTATAATGCGTGAACTCAAACCTCGTGCTATATATATTAACACGCACACTCGTGAATCAAGATTTTGTGAGCCCCTTCAAATAAGCAGGGCAGCGCTTTGGAATTACATCCAAATCATAAAATGTACCTCTTATTCGCTCGCTTCCGGTAAGCGTGGGAATTATCTTCGGAGAGGAAGACAACAGAAAGAACTGACAGAAAATGAGCTATAAAATGAAAATAATACGATTACAGGATTTTTTTTGTCTACTAAAATGTACCTTTTCCCAATGATTGGATTGGCAATAGAAAAACGAGAGTCAGGACTCAGTATGGGCGTACCTCTTACTCGCTTGCCTCTAGTGAGCGTGGGAAATATCTCCGGAACGTAGGACGAGAGGAAGAAACGACAGAAAATGAGCTATAAAATAACAATAATGAGGTGTATGTTAATTTTTAAAACATATCCATGAGTTCTTACATGAAATAGTACCTATTTACATAGAAATAAGTGGGAAAACGAAAGTTTTAGGAATTACGACACTCTGGAATTACGGTGCAACCGAATTACGACTACGGTGAATTATTCCACACTCGGAACTTCATACATTCGGAGCGGCATACATTGGAGTATGACGCTCTGTTTGATCAAAAAATAACCGTGCCGTAGTTCGGCTGCCGTAGCAAAGTGGGTGCCGTAGCATTAGACATTTCATGTTTTTTTCAGCTAATTCTTATGTTTTCGATATGAATATACATTATATGATATTATTAAGCTACTATAACAAAAATATATGCCTGAAAAGTCTTTTTTCCGGTGGTTTCGCATGTAAAAATTTGTTTTCCCACGCTTGCTGACCATGCGGAGACTCTTCAATAATACTTACTAGACAGTAAAATAAATGGATACATATTATCGAAGTGAGTTAATGTACTCCTATGGTGTACATAGGGGTTTATACAAGTGAAATTTTCAACACATTCCACCGTCATTGAGTCAATCAATCCAGAGAAGTGATAGAATGACAGTATATTGTTAAGCTCTTCATTAGTATTGGTATTAGTGGTGTAAGAAATCTAAATTTATAACTACGAAAAGATAGTGCATAAATAGCTTTTTATGATATTCATGATGTATATATTTATAGTACCGGCCTAGCAAATGTTGTTGAAGTCTCCGCGCATCGAGAAAGCGTGGGAAAATAACCTTCGCATGCGAAACAACACGAAAAACAGAAGTCCTGAGAGCAATTTGCAGGCTCAAATATCATTATAAGTGTCTTTAAATTTCATTATAACAATTAAATTGACCTGAAGGTTATGCACTTCACGATATTTTTTGTTCAACAGTACTTCCCACACTTAATTAAAATGCCCCACATCGCAACAACCTAATGTACATGTGAATGTTAGCTTGCTATTTGTGTCTCCGGACATAAATAAATTATATATGTGAAGAGTACGCGAGAGTATGGCTGATGAGTGTCCAAAGGTGGACCGGCAGCACTGTAAGATTGCTGTAGGTCACTTCAACCAAGCATGGGAAGGGCGTGGGAAATACTGTTGAACATAACATTTCGTGAAGTAACATAGCTTTCGGAGACTATTTATTGTAATGACGAAGTTTAAGAACACCTATAATGATATTTTGAGCCTTCAAATTGTCCTCAAAGTCTCCGCTTTTCGTGTCGTTTCGCAACGAAGGTTTTTTCCCGCACTTTCTCAATGCGCGGAGACTTCAAAAATATTTGCTAGGCCCGTACTATAAATATAGACATTATGAATATCATAGAAAGCACTTTATGCACTATTTGTACCATAGAAATGCATTAACTCAATTTTATATAATATTTATGCATTTATTCTACTGTCTAGCAAGTATTATTGAAGAGTCTCCACATAGTCAGTAAGCGTGGGAAAACAACTTTTACATGTGAAACAACGAGAAAAAGAGACTTTTTAGGCGTACATTTTTGTCATAATAGTGTAAGCATATCATACAATGTATATTTATATTGAAAACATAAGAACTAGCTGAAAAAAACGTGAAATGTCCAATGCTATGGCAACTGAACTATGGCACGGTTATTCCCGCTACCTTTTAAGGTAGTAGGGTTATGTAGGGTGATGAAAAACGAAATTTTGCAGAGCGAACACCTCCCATCAAGCGGAGGTTGAATACACGTGCTTTCCAAAAGATGGCAATTGCCGCTACCCCCTAAGGTAGTAGGGTTATATGTAGGGTGCTGAAAACTCGTGTTTTGCAGCGCGAACACCTCCCATCAAGTGGAGTTTAATTGAGTAATAATTTACGGCTTCACCCATTTCATTCTTATGGTGACAAACCCTTAACCCTGCTTCTTAATTTTCAATCAGTATCTTGCGCTATCATGTCTGTTCTTCTCAATGAGCACCAGATGACTGCTGTCTACAACTCTCAGTCTCGTTTTTCATTTATTTCCTCTGCTGTCATTTCGCTCTTGGCTATTCCTTATGATGGTTCAGACAAGTTAGAGGTTGAAGTGACTGTCTCTACGACGGGTGGGCCTTACTCCATGACTTCGCTTTTCTACATCCTGGTCAATTCCCACTCACTGTACATGCAATTTGGTACAGACTGGCTAGAGAAATGCTGTCACTCTCTCCCACATGCATGGATGTTGGCTCCTCCACATGTTCCCTTGTACACCCCACTTCGTAAGTGTGATTCTCATTGAGTTCTGAGCTATTTACTGACTATGTGGAAGTTCCTCCTTTGGCGCTGATGCCACCTAGTACACCTGCTAAACCTTCGAGCTCTGATGCTATAATGTGCATGGATACTGTATACATAGCATCAGGAAATACCTAACATACATGATTAGGAGAAATAACTGCAGTAAAGCATATATAAGCAATGAATAGCAATTTAAAGGCAATTAAAGCAAAATTAAGCAAAATTAAGGTCTATAAGTTGTTTTAGGCAAATTAGGATTGGCCCCCTCCTTATTTTTACTTTGATTCACCTAATTTTACCTAATTTCAACTTTTTCCACCATATTTCAACATATTTTCAAGAATAAGCATTATTAAAGAATGTTTTAGCACTGAATTAATTGGTTATCTGACATGTTGTTTCATAAATAAACAATAGAAATCATTAACATTGAATGCACTACTAGATACATGAACTATGTACTGACTAACATAACTAAGACATATACAAAGCACCCCTTCAATAACCAACATAACATGTACCCTAACATGTGCACTCTCAATCATAAAACATATAACATACCTTATACACCCGGTACACCAAATCACAAGTCTATAAACATGATGAGTGCTAGTTGTTATTTGTGAACCAAGGAAATGAAAAAGAGGAGGTACTTACATACAAAACAACCAGAAACATATGGTGAACTTCAAAAGAAAGCCGAGAATGCAGAAGTTTTTGAACAGTCTAATGAAAGCAAAGGGTAGTGAGCAAAGAGGAGCGTATGTATCAGATAGCGGGCAAAAAAATTCAAGGCAAAAAGGTGAGGAGTAGAATGTGGTCTGAGGGAACAAGCATGTTAAAGGGGTGCTGGCAGAAAGCAGCCAAAACACATCTAGGCGGATTCCATTTCAGAAAGGGCGGGCAGAGTTCGAGTAAATGTACACTGAAATCCCCCAACGTGGTTCCAGACATGGTCCTGTGGGCAAAGGTGGAGTATGGGCAGAGGTGGAGTACGGGCAGAGGTGGAGTCAGCCATGGTGACAGAGGCAGAAGAGCAGGCTTTGAGGATGAAAATCGATGTCAACATGAGCAAGAGGTGAAGACAAGCTTGTATATGTCATAAAGGGGAAGAGGGAAGAGGAGCAGATAGACAGGAGGGGCAAGAGGACGGCAGAGGGAGGGAAGCAAGAATTGGCAAGCGGTAAGATTTGGTTCAAGTTGAATTCAGGCTCCGAAGAGCTATGCCGACACGTTTACATGTTGATGACAACGTGGCAAATCCAACATGTCACATGACCGGATTAGACCGGTGCGAACGGAGTTTGAAATGACAAACGAAATCCTGTCCAGTGTCAACTCGTCACTCCCCGGGTGATGTGTTGACACATTGACAAGTTCAATTGGCATTAAGTACTTGCTCTTTATATCTCTCCTCCATAAATTATGTACGTAAATTACAGAGTTTAACTAACAACTACTAAGTACTACAACCTACTGACAACCTACTTAGAAGTAGTATAGATAATAGTTTCCATAAAAACCATGTACTTGATGAAATTCAAAGTGATTTACACATAACACTAATGGTAGTCAAATTAAGTTGAACATAATACATTTTAGGGATGTATTAGTATTCCCTTTACTTAGAAACACTTATTCTGTCCTAACCCAATACTTTATTATCTTAATATTTTCACATTAGCTCAAATTAGCTAAATCTAGTACATATTTTGTACATATTAGATACATCGTACCTTATATTAACTTAAATACACTAATAATCTCTAAATCTGACTACCTTTAACTTAGATACACTAATTATCTCTAAATTTGGCTAACTTTACTAATTTAGCCGGTGGAGAATTTCCTGATGACTACCGGAGATGATTCAACCCACTTCTTGTGATAGCACACAGGTTGTTAAAATGTTGATAGGGTCATGTATGAGTCTCTCCCGTCTTTTTACTTCGTCTATTGGTAACATACATGCTCTTCTTGATGCACATTCATTACCCATACTATCTACCGACATATATGTTTGCTGGCAAGTATTTGTGAGACACATCATCAGCAGTGTATGCCTGTCAACTCCATCTGGGCAATTGTGCGATGCTGTACATGCTTCTGGATATAATGGTGATAGTATATGTCACATGTTCATTTCATACATAATACAGTCCGATTTGAACGCAAATTTTATAATGGATGTTGTTAAGTCATTGAACATTCCTCAAGCAGATCATCTCATGAATGGTATGAGCAAATCACATATGTTGAAATTGCTTGGTCTCTATATCAACCGTTTCCAGGCACTTCCAGCCAGTTTACCTTCTGATTCATCTATTTTCAATGTATTGGACCACCTTACTAAGTCAGAACTAGAAGATATTGTCTCACGGCATGGGCTGCAAGTTCCTCACCGTTGTGTAAATGAAGATTTACGAATTATTTTCATGAAGCATACTTCATTTGGGTTATGTTTTTCATCATCATTCCATGCTTGCAAAAGTTTTAGTGCTAAATTCAGCACAGCTAACTCGATAGTAGAATTTCAAATCAATGTTCTTTCTGCCATAGTGCAAAATATAAATCTCATACCATTACGAAGACTATTATTGATTCTTGAAGTTGACTATGATATGTCACTAGGTCGATTTATTAAGCCACTAAAATTATCTTTAGTTAAATTTATCAAACATTTACAGCATGTGCATGGTATTCAGAGCCCACATGAAAGTAAAATATCTGATGTAGATATCAAACTCAACAGCATTCGCAAAAATTGGCCTCAATTACTGACTGATGAGAAGAAGTTAAATCTTATCACAGAATTTCGTGAAAGCACTAGTAAGGAGGCTTTATCAACCTTTATATGTGCCTGTTGTTCAGGACGCTACTTTGAGATAGAAATGAATGCTGTGAGTACAACTGATATAAATATGGATCTACTTCGAGTGCCTGCTTCATTGCATTTACAAAATATACCACTTCCTATAAACAGTTGTAGCCCACTTAAAGACCATCTTTTAGATCCTAAAGGCATTAAAGTTGCAGATGGAAAAGTTATCTTGAGTCTGTGTCCAGAATGCTACCGCAGACTAAAAGTTAATAAGGTCCCACCACTATCATTAATAAATCGAAATTATATCGGCCCAGTTCCTTCTGAATTGAAAGAGCTAACTATTATTGAAGAATGCATGATTGCACAATGCCGAGCACGCACTTGTATAATTCAACTTCGTGAATCAAATCAAAACTTGGATGTACCAACTACGCAACGAGGGGTAAAAGGCCATGTGATAGTTTACCCACAGAAGCCATCTGAATTGGTAAAAGTCCTTCCACCAGCGATAGAGGATGTTGTAACACCTATTTGTGTACTATTTATTGGATCTTCACTGCCTTCAAGAGAGTGGTTGCAGACAAAGGCAAAACCGCTTGTTGTTCGCTGTGAAAAAGTCCGAAAAGCACTGGAATGGCTTAAATCTAATAATCCTTTGTATAGTGATGTGGATATTGACTATAATAACTTAAATTCGCTTGAAACAGAGTTTGTACCTCCTGTTCATATAGAAATCATGAGTGAGAATGAAGGAGCAGAAACACTGATGTCACGATATGATAATTATGAGGATTTGTTGCATGTTCCGCACATAATATCTGCGGCCACTTCAGAATCACATCTCAGCAATGCACCTGAAGATAATTATTCTGACATATTTCAGAATATAGTTATCACTGATGTTGAGGCACATGCTCCTGCTCATGAACTTCGAGCTGCAGCTCTCAGACATGTTAAACAAAAGGGTGGATCATTTATACAGCTACCTCATGATCCTAAACCCGTAAATGAGTTCAACAATCCATCACTTTTACCAATGATTTATCCAACACTGTTTCCTTTTGGTATTGGAGGCCCAGAGGATTCTAAACGTTTAGTGCCTCTATCATTTCAACGTCACATTAAGCATCTCTTTAATCTTGAAGATCGCAGGTTTCAAGAACATTATTCATTTTTATTCACAGTTTTCAACATAATCCAACGGAGAAAAGCACTATTACATACAAGTCTTAAAGTTAAAAAGTCGAATTTTGAATGGGTTGCTTCAACATTTGCATCAGTATCACCTATTGCAATTCAAGCAGTGTCAGAACGAATTGCCAAAGGAGACCTTGTAACTGCTAATTCTCCCAGTGAAAAGAAAGTATTAGAGTTGATGAAGCATGTCAAAACTGTTACAGCTGCTGTTCCTGGTTCTGCTGCAAGTCATACCATTATGCGCAATGAGATACGGGGACTGGTGATTCAAAAAGGTCTCCCAACTTTCTATGTAACTATAAACCCAGCTGATGTGTACAATCCTATTGTAAATCTTCTTGCAGGTAAATCATTTAATATTGATAACATATTCTCAGGAAATGAATCTAATTATTGGTCACAAGCTTGCTTGGTTGCACGTAACCCTTCAGTTGCAGCACAGTTTTTTAATATTTGCATGAAACAATTTATTCGCTGCATTATGGGATATCAGCCTGTTAATGGAGTTAACATCAATGAAGGTATTTTT
Organism: Cyathus striatus; assembly: GCA_025738555.1. NCBI lineage: Eukaryota > Fungi > Basidiomycota > Agaricomycetes > Agaricales > Nidulariaceae > Cyathus > Cyathus striatus. The sequence continues at coordinate 1,573,170 of JAOVFP010000002.1, forward strand.
GGAGTAACAAATGCTTATTATGGCTGTGTTGAAGCTCAAGGACGTGGTACATTACACTGTCATATGATTGTATGGGTTGAGGGCGCACTAAATCCTCAGGAAATTAAAGATAGAATTATAGCTCATGGAGATACTGAATTCCGTGATCGCCTGCTAGCTTTTCTTGATGATACAATCTCAAATGAAATACCAACTGATCCAGATCCAAATTTAAGTGTTCCATCGACTTCAGCACATGCGTGTTCTGTCCATAGTATTGATCAGGGTGACCATGTCACATATGAAGATTTTATGAAAGCCCGTCAAAAAGATCTACATCACTTAGTAACACAATGTCAATCTCATAAGCATTCGTCAACATGTTACAAGTACTGGAAACCAGGAGAGGCAAAGGAATGTAGATTTGGACTTGGTAAAGAAAATGTTGTTGAATATAGTACATTTGATGAGGAGAAAGGTGAAATTTTTCTCCATTGTCTAAATGACTTTGTCAACAATTTCAACTGCACTATAATTGAAGCACTTCGATGTAACATGGATATTCGATTTATTCTCTCGGGAGCAGCAGCAAAAGCAGTTTTCTACTACATTTCAGATTATATTACCAAAACTCAGCTGAAAGCTCATGTAGCATTTGCAGCACTTCAATTAGCAGTACAAAAATTAGGTGAATTCAATTCACATGAAGACGATTTAGCTTCTCATGCTCACAAGCTACTTCAAAAGTGTGCATATGCTATGATTTCACATCAAGAACTATCATCTCAACAAGTTGTTTCATATCTAATGGGTTTTGAGGATCATTTTACCAGTCACAAATTTAAAAGTCTGTTCTGGACATCATTTGAACAATTCATTGAAAAACAACTGCCTTCCCCTGAATGCTGGTCACCTTCTCAAGCTGAAATTGCTCATAATAATACAGAACATTCCATTTATTCAGTAAATTCTTTTGACTCCTCACAAAATAGTAATGAATTCAACAATGAAGATAGTACCTCTCAAACAAATTCTCATTTAGAGAGCAGTAACACATATCCACCAGATGATGAAATAGATGTATCTATTACAACTGATAATTCAGGAACACTAATTGCAAAGGTTTCACAGGTATTAGACTATCAACTAAGAAGTAGTGAACTTGATTCTATGAATGTGTGGGATTATATTTCAACTGTTGAGAAAATTATTAAGCCAAAGCAACACTCTCATAGTGTTCAAATGTGCAGCAGAGAGAATTTGGTCTCTGACAGTGAGGATGACTCAGATGCAATGGAAGAAACTGAAACGATTCAGCCAACTCCGAGCCAGAGCCACCAAAAGAGACAGTACTATGCATATAAACACAATCATCCAGAATATCCAACGCACTACACTGTACTCCGTCCCTCTGGTACTATGTATGTTCCGGTACCATGTGGACCTGGAATTCCTAGGCGAGATAGAGAACAGTCAAAAATCCGACATGCACGGTTGATGTTAATCTTATTCAAGCCCTGGAGAAATGTTGAAGACCTCAGAAATACAAATATGTCTTGGCTGGACAGTTATGAGTCATTCTACTCCACATGTAGTCAGCAAGTACGGCATTGTATTGATAACATGCAAATTCTTCATGAGTGTAAAGATAGTCGAGATGACCACTTTGCTAAGATGAGAGAGAAAAATCGAACTCCAAATACTCATATTACAGGAAGAGGAAGTCACTCCCAGGTAAATGTCAATTTTCTTGGTGAATACAGCTCTCAGGAACAAATACTTGAACACCTAGAATCAATTAGTAATTGTTTGAGTCAGCGCATATCCTCACAATATGCAAATGCATTTGATTGTGTAGAACAAGCCGAACTATGTGGAATGTTTGATAATAATAACGGAACTGATGAAACAAGAATGCAGGCAATTGATAATGATTTAACTAACACTTCTCCATTTGATATCATCGCAACAGACACTGCTTTGGAAGACATATGGAGAAAAGCATATGATGACCGGCGTAATATGTGGAAACAGATGTCTGCAGCTTCAGATATTGCTACCGAGAATTCAGAGCACTCCCATTTAAGCTTGGCTCCAATGATTACAAATAGCTCTGAAGTGCCGGACATTCAGATTCAAAATTATTCCATAATTCCAGAGACAGACACTACAACAAGGCATTGCAATCTGGCAGAGATTAATCATATGGTTGCTGAATACACTCTAAATAGTGAGCAATCACGTGCTGTATCAATAATTGCCAAGCATAGTCTGAAAGTACGTCCACCACAATTGAGAATGTACCTTGGCGGTCAGGGTGGTACAGGAAAGTCACAAGTTATTAATTGCTTGCATGAATTCTTTATTCGGAATGGTCAAAAACGCAGATTTCGGCTAGCTGCTTACACAGGTGTTGCTGCACAAAACATCTTAGGAATGACACTACATGCTGCGCTATGCCTTAATCAAAGGGCTGGAACAGGTACTCAGACAAAAACACATCGAGATCTTGTAGCATTATGGGAAGGCGTGGATTACTTATTTATTGATGAAGTCTCAATGGTTGGTTGCGTTATGTTGGCTCAGATTAGTGAAGCTTTAGTATGTGCAAAGGGAAATACCGCTCCATTTGGCGGAATAAATGTAATATTTGCTGGTGATTTTGCTCAACTACCCCCAGTAGGCCAGCAAAAACTTTACAGTACAATTGATACGACAAAAAGGCAATCAGCCAGTACCCATGGTCAGAAAGTTATTGATGGAAAATTACTGTGGCTTTCTGTTGATACAGTTGTCATGCTAAAGCAAGTCATGAGACAATCCGGTTCCAGTAATTACCAATTTGTTGACTTACTTCAGCGGCTACATGAAGGAAGATGTTCTGATGATGACTATGAAGTACTGTCAAATCGATTATTAGAATCAGTTCAACCTAATTGGAATGAATGGAGAGAAGTTCCTATTATTGTGAGTGATAATCTAACAAAGGACTTGTTAAATGAGAAAGCTGCTAAAGCATTCACCGAGCAGACCGGTCGAAATCTTCACTGGTACTATGCAATTGACTCACGAGAAGGCAAGCCTATTGAAGATACGGACCTCCGAAACCATCTCCTTGGACTAAATTCTGGACAGACAAATTATCGACTAGGACGAATACCGTTAGTTGAAGGTATGCCCGTAATGATAACACAAAATTATGATGTCCCTGGCGGAATTGTCAATGGCACCACTGGTACAATACACTCTGTTAGATACATCGAAAACACTAAGGGTGAGAGAGAAGCTGTATCATGTGTTGTTAAATGCCCAGGAATGACCGGTGAAGTACTACCCCATCTAGACAAGAATTATGCAGTTGTTTTGCAAGACACCGTTGAAATGCGATTTACTCATCCACACACCGGTAAAAAATGTACCATAAAGCGAACCCAGCTTCCAATAGTTCCGGCATTTGCAATGACTGCGCACAAAGCTCAAGGTCAGACCATGAAACAAGTTATCATCGATATCGAGAGCTGCAGAGGAACTGAGGCACCTTATGTGATGATTTCTCGAGTCAAGTCCCTGGAGGGGTTATTAATCCTTCGGCGGTTCAAAAGATCTAAGATATCATGCAGACATTCAGAGGATCTTCGGAATGAGATCAAGCGACTTGCACAAATCGATTCAAATACCCTTCTTCAATATGAAACTGAAGAGCCACCGTCAAATAATCACTCAATCGGACTCAATGATAATTCATCGAGTTCAAGCTTATCCATACCATTTCAGCCTAGTACTACATCTCGTAGGGCAGGTTTATCTCCCACCAGCAATTTAAAACGCCACAACACACATGAAAATTTCACTGAAACTGATAGACATGCAAAACGTCCGAGAACTAGCTCCTTAGAATGTTCCTAAAATATTGTAGTGTTGTCTTGTTCCTGAATGTACATAAATAATAGTTCTCCTCAGCATCTGTGACATATATTCCTGTAATTTGTATATAAGACTTCATCGCATTCCCTATATATGAGGCATCAACATATAACTTCCTATATCAAGTTCAAGCGTGTATTAAACTCTCTTCTTCTGCAACATGATTTCCTGCTTCGAGAATCGCGTAGAGCAAGGTTGCTACAGCCTTCTTTGGCGAGAAATTTGTCTCTCAGAGGCAAATTTGACGCCGGCACTTGGAGCGATGGCATATGGCGAGGATTTGTTCCCCACCACCAAGTTTGACGGCGATGGAACTTCGTTTGGAAAGATTAGTTATATCTCTGACAAAGATGACCTTTCCAGCAATGCCTCTCTATGCTTTTTTGGCCAGGTAACGAGTTCCATGCTAGGAACAAAGATCCTTGCGAAGGGGAATGCTCGTGGTGTAAGTATTACATTATGGTTGTGTTTCATTACTGACTATTTATTACTAGCCGATTACTGATCGTACCCCAGTCAAAGATGCTTTCGTCCTTGAAGCACCAACTTTGGCAACCCCCCAGCTTCAAGATGCCTTTGATAACCAAATCGCAGTTCTTAGTGAGATAATTGAGGCGGAGCGTGGCACTAAACCTCATAATTTTAATGTACGTTCACTCATTAATCATTTAAAAGCCTATATTTATCACTATTACAGGAAGAAGACATTATTACTTGCCTTTCCAAAAAGAAGCCTGGCGACATGGGAGGTAAACTCGATCTTATCAAGTTTACCTCTGGATTGAAATATAAAGTACGAGCTATATAATATGCGTAACTAATTACTCTGACTGAATTAACATAGGTGCCATCGCAAAATACGGCTCTGAAATCAGCTAACTTGCCGAAGAAGAAGAACCTACTTAACATAAGCGATGAGAATGAGGCTAAGGCTGAATGTACGTTACGGATATTCGCTTTGTGCATAAGTTCACTTACATAAACACACAGCTGCTAATGAAACATCTGACAATGCGTCTATCGAAGTTGGCTCTTTCTATGAGCCATCCGTACTTGATGATTATAGAGGAGACCAATTTCAGTTGGACCGCGCCAAGTTGGTCCAAATGCCATATTATGACACTGAAGACCAACTTATTAAGCCAACCGAGGTTCGGAATAAGTTACGCCTAGGTACACTCGTAATAATCGATGCCGTACTTGTTTGCTGGTTAATCCCAGACAAAGAGAAGAGTAGCTTGGTTAAAAAAGTTGGTATCTTCATCGCTTTTACTTGTACATAAACTGATCTTATACAATTAGGTGTACCAGTTACAAGTGGAGAAGTTGAAGGTATTCGCGACATCAGATCTCGATGTTGAACCTCTTATTATTGCCCCTTCAACTCCTACCCCATCCGCTGGCCCTTCTACTCCGCGCAAACGAGCATCTGAACACTTCACTGCATTTTCGCCTAACTCCCCTTCTCCTTCGAAGAAAGGTCGACGAACTCGACGCAATGCGAATGGCGATGACGAGCTTTAGCTACAATACTAGCTTCAATACTCACCACCATGCTCTTCTGTTACCAGTGAATCTGCCTATATGTTCCCCAATTTTTGAATGTTATTCTGTTTGTATTAGACCATACAACTGATCTACTACTTTGTGTACTTCAAGAATATAAATGTTGATCTTCTTTCACCTGTTTAGCTTTGCGCATATGGTAGCCAATTTACGAGAACAAATTCTAGCCGACCTTTCTATGCATGACTTATGTATTCTTATTCTACGTTACTAACGATTGAAAGTTCATTCCCTTGTCAGAAAAAGTAGCGGGCTTTGCCGCTTGTCGGCCTTACTGGTTTATTTTTTGATCAAACGGAGTGTCATAGTAACGGCGGGCGCGGTGTCAGGTGACTACGACAGCGGCATAACGATGGGGTTTCGGCTTGAAAGATAGCGACGGCGGCGCAATAAAATGATAAGAGCACAAGCGACGGCGAGGGGATGAAATCAAGCGAGCGATAGGCCTAGAACCGAGGCCACGAGCTGGTGTATTGGCTACAGCCCCACACAGAAGGGTAGGATCCATTTGTGTTGAAATAAACGACGCATCGATAACGACAATGTTACATTTGACCTCAAAGCACGCAAGGGGAGGAAGCATGAGGCAAATGGATAAGTAAATACAGTACATAGTATACTACTTAAATACATAGAAAGCGGAGCACATTGTCTGTAGAATACATAAAAGGTATAGTAAACTATCTAAATGCATATGTGGAGGCGGCATGGAATGATAATCATTGTGACATTTGAATAGCTAATATAATTCTACATCTCTCTCTTACTGCCATTCGTCCTGAGCAAATATCTCAATCTCTATCACTGTGAAGCCAGATACTCTAACCATAGAGCCTTAGCATCTGGAGAAAAAGAGGTGCATACACCTGCATCACATAGCCTAGTATTTGACATTCCTCACCTTCATACTCACTCACTTCCACTTCCTCACCTTCACAAGTATCTATTGAACTATCTCCATATTCAAGTTCAACATGACCCCCTACTAGCACAATACAAAACCCTCTGCACACCTGCAGCTCCCCTTCAACTCGTCTACCTCACAGACCTATAAAGGCTCAGAGCGCTAAGTGCCTGGCACCCCTTCATTCATTATCTAAAATGCTAAAATATAGACACAAGAGAAAAGACGGAAAGGCGATCTATGGAACTTTGCTTTTAGATAATGGTGTACATATTTTCCTGCATTGCTACAGACTAAATAACATTCTGGTCATGTCGGTGATATTTGTTGTGTAAGACTCACTGTCTCGGATAATTGAAGAATGGTGCAAGTTGAAATTGGGAGGAGATTCAGACCTGGGGATCATTGATGTGGGTGGGAATGCTTTGTCCGTGTCTTTCTCGTGAATTCCTGGCATTGAATCTCTATTCGTGGTTCATAAGCATCATATACCTGTTTCCAGTATTTCTGATGCTGTGTATACTTTCCATTTAATTCTTGTTTTTCTACTGCAAACCTGGAGGTATATACGAGTTTGTAGGCTTGTCTGGTCGTTTCATAATTCATCTCTAACTCTCTGTGGTCCTTAAAGCTTGGATTGTATAGTATATGATCACTGCCTCACTTCCACATTTATAGTACTGTTGCGCCATGCGACGAGAGTAGTTAATTTATTAAATACTTAGAATATAAATCCCAAATATAATAATTCAACTTAAATCCCGAGGTGCGAAGTCGGTGGGTTCGGGGGGCACAATTGTCTTCAATTCCAAATTTAGATCAAGTTTTAAAAATAGAACAAGTTAAATGCAGGCTATTTTCGGTTCGCGTCAAAGTGTTCAAAGTCAAAGTATTCAGAGTTCAATTCAGTAAATTCGGTACGTAGTTCTCGGTATCTAAACGTCTCGTAACGAATTCTGATTCTCGTCTGGTTCGTCTTTACACACCCTGTCTGTGGGAGGGAAGAATGCCTGGCAGTTCCTGCCGTTTCATTCCCTCCTCGCTCATCTATATACATTTACGGACATATCTAGTTACTACTTTGGTCTATACTAATTACTAATTTATTTCTAGGTTTCTCCGTTGTTCTAGCCCAGTCATTACTGCAGCCAATTGCATGCACGCGCGCATGCGTGTCTATGTCGCGACGGGCGCCCGTATGGGCGGCTCGTCGATCTATTTCCATTTTAGGCGATGCTTATATCATCAAGTACGCGTGGCGCCTCAGTATCGCAACAAAACGCCATCGCCGCGTCGCGTACTCACATATTGCTTATCTTTTTCTTCTCGTGATCTGCGCATGGGTTGCGCGTGGTCTACCGGCTTCATTCCGGGCATAGCTAGTGCACTGTCTGCATAGCTTTGCTCATATTCTCGTGTTCTGGGCTGGTTCTAGGGTATGGCTCTGTCTGGTTTCTGTATTCAACTCTGTGCACATTCTTGGTTGGTCTATGACTCTGGGGGCTTGTCTTAATGAAGAGTGGGATTTCTGTTATACTAGCAACTGCAAAATGACGTTGGTTTTATGAATAAAAGAGGTATGTATTTGTTTAATTTGTTTTAAACCATACTGATGCGGAGTTTTTATGTTTTTTATTAGTTTATTTGTTTTTAATCCCTTGATGAGTTATGGGAGGCAGCGCGGGAACTCAGCCCCTCCCCGCTGTGTCCTACTCACGCGCTCAGGTGGAAGTTCCGTAAATTCGGAACGAGAAAATCGAAATTAAAGTACGTCATTTTATTTTACTAGCGTATCAGTACTATTTTCAGTGTTTCCTGGCTTGCATGTTCATTCGGGCTTCGTTTTTGGTAGCTCTGGTTTGGTATATGCTTTTACTGCATCGTTTCCGTATCTCTGGCGTTGTAAACGTGTTTTTTGGCTTGTCTGGTCATTGCAGGTTTCGTCTCCGCTCTCCCGGCACTATATGTGAGTGTATGGGCTTCTCATGTCGACTCTGGCCTCGATTGTGTGTTTCTAGAGTTATATATAACGTTTGGCTTATCTGGCCAAATCAAAATTCGTCTCTGTGGCCTGGACATTGCATATATATTCACTACATTGTTTATGCGCTTCTGATGCTGTGTGCGTGTTTTAGGCATGTCTGTTCGATTCTGACTTCGACACTGTAGTCTTGGAGTTATATATAATTTTTTTGCCTGTTGTCGTGCTTCAGACTTCGTCTCTGTTGCTCTGGTGCTGTATATATATCAACCTCTTCAATTCTATGTTTCTGGTGCTGTGTATGATTGTAGGTGTGTCTATTTTTTTCTATCTTCATTTCTATAGTCCCAGAGTTGTGTATGAGCTTGTTAGCTTCAATTCTAATCGTTTAACACTTCGTCTATGTGGCTCTAGCGTTGTATATATGTTTACTGCCACATTTCTTCATTTATAGTGCAGTGTGTGCATCTTTTCGCTTGTATGTTAGATTCTGGCTTCTCCTCCGCTGTTCTTATGGCTTACATGTGTTCTCGATTTATATTTTAGTTAACACTTATATATAGAATATTCAGGCGCAGGTTGCGCACAGGGTAAAATTTGCACACTTAACTTACAGCTTGCCTTTGGTACACGCTGATTATTGCTTATGAGCGAGATTTGACCCTGAGTGTGCACACATTAGCTATTTCACCAAAAATAAATATACAGTGGAAAAAATTAAACAACCAGTCTCAATTCTATAAACAGAGAATAGAATGTGAGATTGTACTTTGCAACCTAAGTCTACGGAATCAGATAATGTATTTACGATGTGGATCTTTGAACTAAGGGTTGGAATTTAATATTTAGTACGCGAGCGAAGAACCGAGACAACGAACCGAATATAAGCGGCAGGCAGCAGAGCCAAAGGTCGGAGCTCAAATACTTTGACGTGGTTGAGCGTGGTTGTCCGGCTCAGGTCCGGCTTTCCATACATATGGAATTATTTGAAGTATTCGGGACAGAGTTTCCCCTATTCAGGTATGTCATATCCTCGTCTGATCTTTTATATTATGTTATAGCTTTGTTTTATTCCCGTAATAAGTATGTATTCACATACTTTAACTGGCGGTGCGGGACTTACCCTAGCTCTCAAGCCCTAAGATCATCGAGGTATATCTATCGTACTGACTGAACACTTTCTTAGGATTATCTTTTAATAATTCCTTATCAAAATTATAGACACCCTATCAGACCTAAGCAATTCAATATATATATAAGTGTACAGTGGATTACATTCTTTGAAACTTTAAGATTGAAGCTTGAAACATGAAGTTTTACATGTTGTTACCTACCATAAATATTCCGATTTGTAGTACTTTCTGCTAGCAGTACCATGGTCATACAGGCAAACAAACATTAACTATACACCCGAGATCGTATGAACTGGATTATGATTTTGGCTGCTCTCCCGTATGTGTAACACAACACGACAAGAAAGAGCGGCATAAATCACCCTTGTAAGTCTAGAATAAATAGTATCCGAGTCGAGTTATTAGTCGCCATTTCATAAATAGGTGCAAATAACTCACGCTGCCAGTAAGGTAAAGTAGTCACGCTATCTGGAAGTCAGCAAAAGACATACGGAAAGTAATAACTTGAAATGTACAGAGAGCTTCAACATGGCCACTATACTTGCCAGTGACATTACTTTTCCGGGTCAATCATCGTTTTACATATATCGAAGCGACTCACAGAATAAATATATGTAATATATGATTCCTGGGCAAGTACGTAAGTTATAATTATTCCAGTGATAATTATCAAACCTGAGAGGAAGATTGCTTACCGTCTCTTATTACAATGTTTGTCATGTACAATTTACCTCCCATCTTGACTGTCGGGTTCAAATGGTTATAACTTGTAGGAGCCTACAACTTTCAAGTGACTTACAAGCAGTAAAAGCAGGTGGTAACATCAGCATCAGCATCACTGAATAACTTTCACGTTAGCACCCATGCATTACAGTGAAGCAGCTCGAAGGTAAATGACCGACCTGCTTGATATGTCAATAGCGTGATCCAGGCTACCAGAGCAAGCTCGACCCTTCCCTCTGTTGCAATGCAGCCTGGTTCATGAAGGAGGTCTTGTAGGTCAACTAGCCGAATATCTTGATCAGTCAACATTTCATAGCAGTTTCTTTAATTCATTTACGCACATTTGAGGCTAGTAAGAAGTAATCCCCCATTAACCCATACTGTCGTAACGAATCCTATGTTTAATGTAACCAATGCGATGCTCATGGCCATTGTCTTCCTCCAAACGGCCCAAACACGAAGGTTTAAGATTACTCCAGAAAAAGTAAGTTTTTTATTTGGTTGGAAACCTAGTACTCACAGTCAGAAGCCTCAATTCCAATCATGAGGAACCCTAAGAATATAAAGTGATTAGTTTGGCTTACATTGAGAACTGAGACTGAGCACTAACAGATTGTTAAACTATATATGGATTTGCATGAAGTTGACGACATCGCAGGGAAGCATTGAACTGCATAAAATTTAGTGACAAGTTCCTTGCTCATTCATTCTAGATTAATGGAAATTTTACTCACTAATTATGTTTAAAATAATACCGACGTAGGTACTATATCTCGCAAAGATATATAATACTTTTATCAGGTTCCAACGTGACTTCCAGATGTAAGTTATTTCCAAGTTTGCTGTAATGAAATGTTCAAACACCTATAGTACTGTTTATAGTGAACGGTCTCCTAAAGAAAGTCCAACATACCCAGAGAGCAAGGCTTGCCACTTGACACCGTTGAATATTGTAATTTGTATGTGTGTGGTTGACACTTATTAGTATACTCACTATTCAAATACTGGAATATTAAATATGAATAAGTGAAGAAATGCAAACTGAAATAGTTATTGAGTCATACAGTTATATTCCGCATGTGTTCAAGGAGAACTATGGTCTTGGGTATTTCAAGAGAGTTCATTGTAAGAAGATATGATAGGATGGTTGAAAATTTGATTGAAGGAGAGATGTCGCCGTCCCTCTTTACAAACCATTGCATCCGTTATAAAGAGACAGTGTAATACACATGGTGAAAATGATCAATGTTCCCGTCATTGCAGAATCAAAACAATGAACTAAGTTTAGGTCTATCAATGAAATAAAAAGATGCTCCATCTATGATGATGACCCCGGGGCCCGAGGTACTCATCAGAATCCATGCTATGGAGTCTTCCGAACCAGTGTATGCTTCTGACCATCTGGATATATTCCATTTAACAAAAAAGTGAAAGCCGATCAACCAGTCTAACATCGCATGAAGTTCATGTATGTTGGGCTGTCGATGATCAATGAGTGTTTAATGATGTATGTAGTGCAATTCATGTGCCAATTGCCGTATCTCCAAGTTTGATTCCTGACATTAGAAGATCTGACAAGTAACAATTTCAGTAAAAGAACTCATTGAAAGAGGTTCCAGAGCCATTCATCAAATCAAAACTATGAGTGATGCTCTTCTCTGTATTAGATTCTGATTGAAGCTTCCGAATAGTGTTCCTTTTTGGATTATTCATGTAATCAAAGAGCATTGTATGATCTACACGGCGGGTTTTCAGCTGTCATGTACTGATCGGTGATGTGCTGTAGCGAGACCTGTAGTGGATGCTGTCATGTCGATCTTTCAGATCATCAGTCACACAGAAGTGACATTCAGCTGAACCAGTTTACGACTGTGTGATGAGAAAATTAGTGTGATATATGTGAGAATGATGCAAATGACTTAAAAAGATGAGCTCGTTTGTTCGATTCATACATGGTGTAGATTTTAGCAGCCATTGTTATTATTTTATTTCTATACTTCATTGAGAAAGATAGGATAATACATTCAAAAAAGGTCTAAAAATTAATATTGCATCCATGAACTATTGATGAACTATGTGGTTTGTGTCAGGTTTGTGTTTAATAACTGTAGAGTGTTTAGACAGTTCAGATATTGGCAACAATTCCTATTAACAAAGAAAAGTACAGGTTTACTGTGTGAATGGAATACAATAATTTGATATTATCATTAAGCCTATGTACAATAGAATGGTCTACCAGTAGAATGTCACTGATACCAAAGTTCTTATTTCTTGCAGTTGTAAGTTCAATTCCTTGTTGAAGTATTTTTAAAACTATGCATATACCTGGCTTCATTTGTTTTTGTAGGGGGCCACACCACTATACCTGCAGTTTTTTTTTTTTACTCCTAGTTTATTAGTTGGTTGTGGAGAATCCAGATGTCATGACTATGCTATGATGGCATAATTTAGAGTAATAACTGTAAGGTGAATGATAGGTAATGTAACTATGTGTAATATGACTCAGGACAAGTGTCCAGAGGGTGGGAGGGGCTTGCCTCAGTCAGGGGGGCATGCCTGTGTATAGCTCCGTGGCTAGTCTACATACAGTAGGGAGTATCTACTTCTTGCTGGTAGGGCATTTTGATTAGGCAGCTATGAGGTGGCAACAAGGTTCAGTGATCTGAGGGATCCCACTCTGGTAGGGATCCCAGGGTTTGTCAGAAGTGGGCAATGGAGTGGACGTAGCAGAACAGGGTGGCAAGTTGTTCTGGGTTTGTTAGCAGGGAATGAAGGGTGAGGCAACATGCAGGGGTTTTCCAGTGTCATGTGAGGGTGAGTCTGGTGTTGTTGTAGGAGTAGCAATGGAAGAGATAGTGATCCACTGTTTCTGGTTTTTGGTGACAGGATGTGCAAAGGGGGGAGTCTGCTTTGCCGATGCAATGTAAGTGTTGGCAGAGTGGGCAGTGGCCTGTAATGATGTATACCACCAGCACCAGCATAGTTAGTTTTTGTGGTAGGGTGAAGAGGGTGTTGTGAATGTGTTTGAGTGCACAGTAGTGGAGCACATGGTTAATGCGATGGAAGTGTGGGAATGCCCACCACCTAGCTAGAATGAGGCTGGTGTGTTGGTCGTGGTGGTGTGTTTGGAGAGCAGATTTTTTAGTGGGGAGGAGTTCATGCAAGCAGGGGGGGAGAAGGTCAGATGTGCTGGAGCCATTCATGAAAGTGAGTTTCACTTCCATATCTGCATGTTTGTTGCCAGGGACCCCCTTATGGCTGGGGACCCATCTTATGTTGATGGTGGGGGAGGATGTGAGGGGAATGCATTCCATGAGTCCTTCCAGGAGGTTGAGGAAGGTGTCTGTGATGGTGTGGCTGGGTTGGAGGTATGGGTTCCCTGCTGATAAGATGGAGGTATACCTGCAGTATTATAATAGCTACATCATTTTATAAAGAAATAGAGCTGGCAAGCAGCAGAGCCTACTACCTACCAAGTCTCATCTAAAAATTGTTTGTCTATATGTAATAATAAGGTGTAGCATGTAAAGTAAAAGTCAACTCAGAACCCAGTGGGGAAAGGTTTCTTATAAGTTGTTAACATTGAAATTTAAATTTGTTACCAACAAAAAGTAAACTACCAGTCCAGAGTTCAAATTAATTATCAGAAAGTGTATATAGCAGAAAGAGTATTTATTTAATTAGTGATTACAGTCATCAACCACCAAACAAGGCAACATCATGTCACATGACACTTCTGTGTTATCTATGCTCTACAATGTCGAAATTAACACCAATTTACATAGAATCTTTTGTAAATCACAGCTATGTATGTAGTGAACATCTAGTAATATTACAATATTTTACAGTTCTTTAAACTGATATAAATAATGCTCACCAAACTTGATAGTTTTGTTAGAAATTGAGACTTTCAAAAATTAAATAACATAGAACTATGTATAGACAATGATCTTTCATGTGGAAGCTGCCATTTTAAGCATTAATCTATCAGCCCAACATGCTGTGCATGGAATTTACAGAAATTAATGCACTGATTCTTGGTAAACTGAGCTAATTCCATGAGGATGCAGCATGGATTTGGTGCTGTTAGACTGGATAATACATGACCTTTCCACTTCATACCAATCATTCTTTCACTTCTCATTTTCACTTTTGCAGATGTCAGCTAAAGCAAAATCCACATCACTGAAGATACAAGAGGAGAGTAAAGTACCTAGTTTAGCGCAACGTAGTATAAATTAAAATATGTATAATTTCACTCACACCACGTACGCTCACTAAGAAAGTGCTCGGTGGGTAAGACTCGGATGCAGGACGCTTCCGGGCGAAGTAAGGTAAAGTAAATGGTGTCGAAGACCGACGCGCAAGATGGAATGTGTGCTTAGCGAACGCTTTGATGCGTGTTTGATGCGCGTTCCTTAATCTCGGACTTAGCACGGGCTTAGGACTTTGACTCTCGTTACACTCAGAATCTCAAGCTCGCACAAATACTCTCGCAGAACTGCTTAATGGTATTTCTCGGGGCACAGGAGACTGCCCTTCTACTACACAAAACCTACCTATTAAATATCTTACAGAACACGGCTAAGAGAAACTATATAGTTAATACCAAAGCAGTAATTACACATCAGCTAAGCTGTAAAGTAGACTTTTAGACTGGAGACAGGTGTCTGGGATGGACCAGAGTAAATCACGAATATACCAAACATACGAGCGCCAAGAATGCGTCCATATGGAAAGATAGCGAAGTACAATAAGCCATATCTGCAGGTGAGACGCTCCATATGAAGGCGTGATGCCGCGCGCTTTGATGCATGGAAATGGGAAACGCTGAATAAGCCGGCCGGGAATGCCGGGTCTCAGGCCTATCCAGGCGCCTATGGTGTGCTGATGCACAGCGCTGGTACAGCGTGGTTAGATAGCGGCATTTGCCGTGAGTCTAGTTCTCATGTCTTTTCCTATGACGCAATAACATGGCTTCGATAATCTATTATTAGAATAGACGCGCACTTAGCTCGATCTCCGGCCTTACTGGTAACTATTTCCCACCGATGTCGAGAATAAACTCTGACGTCGGTGTTTCTATTCTTAGACACTTTCCTACTTAGGCTAGTTATGTCCCTTATTAGCGCGAATCGTTCCCACGCTAGCTAACGGTCCGGGACCTCTACCTTAGCTACTAAATACAACCCATGTATATTATACCGTTTGTAAGTAGCGCGTAGAATATAGAAATAATGTTTTTATAATAGGTAGGAGTACGCTAGGCGTATTAAGAGGCAACTTGTAGAACAGTGGACATCACATGCAGTTACTGCTTATCTTGAAGAGTGCAAGAAGCCAAAGGGGAAGGGTGCATGCACAATTGCCAGGGATTTTGAGCAGGTATACTTAGAGTCAACTGGTAAACATATCAAACTCAGTCATAATACCATTATTGCAAGAGCAAATGGTAGATCTACCATATTAGAGGAGAGCAAGAAGCAGGAGTGGCTACTTCCATCAAAGACAGAACTTATAATTAATCTTCTCACAAAGTCTGCAAATTAGGGATTTCCATTTACTCATCGACTATTGAAAGATACTGTTGACAGAATAGTACATGCATGACTTGGACCTCACTCTGACTTCCCACAAGATGGAGTTGGAAGGAACTGGACCTAAAAACAACTTGGTCAACACCATCAGAGCCAAAACGAGCTGATGCTGCAAACCCAACCACAAATAAAATGTGGTGGGATCTACTCAAATCAACATTGCAAGAACATAACCTGTCAATAGAAGATGACAATACAACATTAGCAACAAATAATGAAAATGATGAAGAAGGCCCACCATCACCATCAGACACACAAAAGATGTTACACTTTCTCCATCTCAACCCCACCAGACTACCTCTTTTTCACGTGACTCTTCTATTTATATCTTTTCACTTACTCATCCCTTTCTATTTATAACCACACACTTACTCATCATCTCTGACCCCACTCCTCTGGTTTGTCATACTATGAGCATGGACTTCTTTTATCCCCTCAGACTTGCTTACTGATATGCTGCGGATTACTGCGCATTTATTTATAGACCTCTGCTGAGTCATGGAAAGTCACGGACCCTATTTATAGTAGCATACCTTTCTGTGAACAGACCATACTTCTTTTGTATAAATAGCTCATGTATTCCAATCAAGCTTCCTCAGCTTGATCTTAGTTTAGCTATCATCCAATATAGCTGGCTAATCCCCTCTATCCTCTTTGAGAATACCTCAGACCCAGAACACTGCTACCTCATTTCCGCTCTTCAAGTGTTACTGTGAAGACACCGCTAAAAGTCCATTAGTGTACAACTTTATGTTGTAACTGTTTAGACTTCGACTTTGTCATATGACTTACAAGTGTAGTGACAAGTCATGTGATTATTATATCACAAGACCAGAAGACGTCACAAGACCAGCTCAGATTGTAACAAAAGAAGCAATGTAAGGAAATCATTGATGAGGCTGCTTGGCAGTTGGTAAAATCGAACATAGGGTATCTGATTGGGAGCTCAGGAGTATCCTCATCATTAACCATAGTTCACACACCATCCCAGCCAATTCAACAACCCCCAGACACAATAGCATCCCTCCTCTCTCTAACCCCACAAACAGAGAATGAGGCCCTTCTACTGGCAGCTTTGAAGGAGACTCATGTTGACAATACAAATCTGTGAGGGTGGCTTGTCAGTGCACAGGCATCAAGTATTTTGAATGAAATGTACTGTAAAAAGGTCCAGACTGAGCTCGCATCAAAAGAGAAGAAAAGGGAAGAGAAGGGGAAGGGGAGAGGGAAGGGGAAGAGGAAGGGGAAGGGGAAGCTATTAGGGGATGGCTTACCTAGGATGCTTTCTGGTGATGAATTTCACCAGAAAGTAGTTGAGCATGTAGAACAGCAGCAGTGGGACAAGGAGCAAAAAGGTGCCAATGCTAAAGTGCAAGAGCTATGGCAAGCTGCAGTGAAGAAATTGGAGGAGCAGGAGGAGGCATGGAAGGCAGAAAAAAACAACAAACAAGAAGATACAATGAGGCAAATAACACCTGGAAAAACAAAGCAGGCCACCAAACAAGAGGGAAAACCATTCACTATTGATCCTCCAGTAAAGGAAGCCATGTTGCTGAAGGAATCTGACAGGCCCTTGTTAAAGGTTTTCAAGGCAAATATTAATCTTGAAGCTGAGAAGAGTAGCAAAGAGGGCAATGAAGATGAGGAAAATGTAGAGGATGAGGAGGATGAGGAGGAGTAGGAAACAGCACCCTGATGATGGTGATATCAATAAGGCTGTGGCCTGCAGATTGGCTGATTAAGCACTGTCATGCCACACAGTAATGGCTGGTTTTTGGCTTCCTCCACCTCTTCAAAAATTTCACCCACTTCCCCTCACTCAAAATGCTCAAAATTTTACTATGTTATATATACAATATGTCTTCATTCATTAGAGTCAATTTTATATTTGTTACTTGAATATCTGAGTATGAGGATTGATTTTTTATTTTTAGTGTCATGTGTCTCAGTTGATGACTGTACATGTCTGATTTAGAAATTCAAAAATGTGTGTAAATCCACAATTTGAAGTTGATATAGAGATATTTGGATCTAATGGTAAGGAAGAACACATAGTGGACCATGTTATTATAATGTATAGCCATGTTCTGAAAGTAAATTTAAGACCAGTGAGTTTGTAGTAAAAGCAAAATAGAACAATTCCCACTACCTTTTAAGGTAGTTGGGTTATAGGGTGGTCTGATTTCCCTATAAGGTGATTTACAGGTTTGTGAACAGGATCTCAGCCTGATTGGCTGGAGCCTGTGACAATCCTGTGACCGCTGATGAATTCACTCATCTCAGATCCTCTCCTTGCTGATTTTTGTATTCAGATAGTGAGGGTCAACATTTGTCACTCTTCGCCACATACATAACCACTGGTTGCCTTTGCAAAATGATAATGTAGCCAATCAAGGTCACGTCCTTTGGTTTGTCCCTCCCCTCATTCCCTTCATTCCTTTCCTCTCATACCCCTCCTTGTTTACCATCCTTTCTCTCCTCTTACCTATCCCACTCCTTCTTTCTGTTTTCTGTTCATTTGCTTCACTCTCTTCTTATTCCTTCTTCACTTCACTTCCCTTCTCTTCACCTCCCTCCTCTGGCTTCACCTCGCTAACCCCTTCCCAGCAGTACCCCACCTCAATTCATCTCACTCTCTGAGATCGAAAGCAAACGGGAGATGACAAGCACCAAACAGCCCTCCAGGGTGTGACAGAATATGGTTGAGTCTTCCCTGGGAACATGGTGCAATTGCCTAGTGAATTGGTATGGAGATATGAATGGGACGGGTGCTGGTGCTGGGAACTTAAAGTAAGATGGGCTAGGGTCAAGGTCAAGAAATGTATGTAAATGAGCCTCTTCTCATCTTCTCTCTTTAACTTGTCTATTCTCTTCCTTCACCATGTCTTCTTTCTTCTGTTCTTCATTCTGTTTTCTGTCCTCCATCCTTCTCCCTTCCTCTCCTCTCATTTCATGCAAGTGCTAACCCCCTCTCCAGTTCACCCACTGCAAAGGCACCCTTCAATCACACATGCACTCATTGTGCAGGGACATATACATTATGCATCAATGTGGTGCACATGTACTGAAGCAGCCGGCTACATGAAACTGCTGGGCTTCGCATATGATAGGAGAGGAGGGCGTAGATGGTGTGGAGGGAGGGTGAGCTCTCCTTTGACTCGACTACTTGTGCGAGTGGTGTCTTTGGACTAGGAATGGAGGTGGAGACAGTGGGTGGTACTGTAATGCTTGCACCAA
This sequence comes from Cyathus striatus, assembly GCA_025738555.1. NCBI lineage: Eukaryota > Fungi > Basidiomycota > Agaricomycetes > Agaricales > Nidulariaceae > Cyathus > Cyathus striatus. Next base: position 1,592,214 of record JAOVFP010000002.1, read on the forward strand.
GATTGAGCATGTTGCATGCTTGATCATGTGTACAAGATGGGAAGAGTGACTGATGCTAGTCGTAGTCATGATGTAGGTGGATGCGACAATTGAGGAAGGGGCTCATGCTCATGGCCCATCTTTCCTACCCTTCCTTTCTCTCTATTTACATTTCTCCTATCCCTATGCTTCTCATCATCCTCTCTTTCCCCTCAAACACTTTCCCTTGTACAATCCATCTCTGATCTACACTCCTTTTCTTGTCAATTTCCTTTCGTCAAGAATTAACATGCTATATCTATTCAATCACCTCAAATCTCTTAACTGCAAACCTACCCTTCAATCATACATGTGCTCACTTGAAGAGCCATGGAAGCCGAAGTGGAAGTGAGTCACACAAGGAGTTCTTCACTATCAACTTGGTGAAAGCTGGTGGCAAGATCATGTCTCTTGGACGTATAAACTTTTCCCCACAACAAATTGTATTTCTAATAGTAATTGTCTGTTAAATGAGGAGGTAGTGGGCCCTGCCACTTGCCAGCCCTATTCTTTATATAGTAAGACATAGAGTTCACAGTAAGAGGTAAATATGTACAAATACAATCATGTGTGGAAGTGAAAGGTATATTCTGCAGGTGTAGAGTATGGAAAGCCAGAGCACCATGCTCTAAGCCATCAACTGAAATCAAATTCCACACTTCAGCAGCTTGCTTGCTGATTATGGATCTTGATTTAATCTTTGGCTATTTTACTTTGGTTGGTGAATTCAGTTCGCATGCTCAGGAGTCAGGAATTGGTCAGGAGTCTTTGCACTACTATCATGTAACAAAGGTCCTGGAAAATTGTCATTACCTCAGCCACTACTTTTGCTATTACCTACTTTTCATATTGATGCCATAAATACAGTGCAATATATAACTCAATTTATATGATGATCAGATGATTCTACATTCTTTAATGGAACAAATAATGTTGAAAGGTATCAAAAATGTAATGAAAATTCGAGATAAATGTAAGATTTAGCCAGATCTAATAGCAGTACACTTATGATATTTAGTGTATCACTAGTATACATCTGCAACAACTTAAATACCAAATACTGAAGGAAAGTGATGCAACTACATTGATAAACAGGTACAATACATATTTTCAGTACTTGTCAGTGTGACAAGTACTTGTACCAGTAAAGAACAAAGAATTATCTATTCATCATATAAATTGAGATGTATGTTGTGGTCTATCTATGGAATAGGTATGCAAAATATAAAAGCAGTAGCAAAAGTAGGTGCTGAGATAATGAAGAATTTCAAACATTCTACAGTCCGTGACAAGCAAAGTCCACCAATTTTATTACAGTACAAAAACAAATTTTTTAGGACAAACTAATTACAGATTCAGATTCAGAAAGTCAAAATACATACAAAAATGATGTTTTTAAGAAATTCCCACGATAAAATAGGTTTGCCAAATTTTTTGGCAAAAAAAATCAACATGTTACATGATCTATTTTAGGATGAAATAGCTTCAAGTGCCATCATGGCCTGATTGGAGGCTTCACAGTGTCAGTGCTGCTTTCTCACAGCCCATTCTGCTGCTTCACCTGTTAAACCATGCCTATAAGCACTCATGAATTGCCATGTTCAGTTAATAAAATGGTGAATAACATCCAGAGGACAAGCATCTAAGTATTTCATAACTGCATTTTTTGCATCTTGAAATGTTCTTTTCTCTTCTTCACAAAACCAATATTTTACCCACCCCCAGTACTGTTAAAATGTATTGAATAATTTAGACTTGAATTATAATAGAAAATATACATACCATTTCTATTGGATTCAATTCACAATGAAATTTTGGCAGAAACATACAAATATGTCCAGCATTGGTGATTAATATTTCAAGCATTGACTTCTGGTTGACAAAATCATCTTGCTGGCTAAGGAGACAGGCCATGCAACAATCTTTACTTTCAAAAGGACAAACATCACTGATCACATTTTCAGGACTTGTATTGGGCTCTGAGGAGGATGTATTAGTGACAGGTGGTGGGGAGGACCTTTGAAGATTAGTTCTTGATTGATTATTGTGAAGTCCACTTGTATTTCAGCTCTTTTTCTTGGGTTGACCTCTGGGCATGGTGGTTAGAAAGATGATTTTTTGGTGCCCATTGAGGCGATCCAGGGGCTTATATTTTTGCGGAATCATATCGCAATCGATGAAAGGATGCTAAAAATACATTTTCGGTGATTTATACTATTTTTTATGGCCAAGTGCCAAATTTTTGGGTCAAAAAATTAAAAGATCGGAAATCGAAAAATCGGCTTGTGGAATCTTAATTAATACATTGTAACTATGCTATTCCGATGGTTTTCGGAGTTTAAAACTTATTTGTCATTGCTGAAAAAATCACTTAAGTTTGCTCAAAAAATTAGCGGGTTTTGCTTGTCACGGACTATAGATGGTTTCAAACACTTGTTACATAGTATTAGTCTTCATGAACCTTACAACTGTTACCACAAACCATTTCAAAGAAAACTCGACCTCTGCATAGGTATCTATTTATTAGACATTGAAATTGAGATGATGCATGAGTGATAAGCAACTGAGGTAAGTGATTAAAAGGCTATCACTGAAGATAGATGACCTATAAACAGCATCACCAACAAGTAGGCTGCTGCATGCATGGTCCATTTCCATTCAATATATTACTAGTCCAGAGGATAGAATATGGTTATGAAATCTGCAGAAATAGTAGTAGTATTGATATGACAGTACACTAGGTACTTAATATATTGTGCTCATCAACATTGTAAACAGCCTACTTATCTTATGCCAGTCATGTTATTCTTTAACCATCAGCTGAATGAGCATGACTGTTGAAACCTGGCCAAATGTCACTCTAGCAATTTCAGGTGAGATAGAGTGTATAGGGTTTTGTCTAGTGGCATGTAGAAGTATACCATGGTGGTCAGTATGTCTCTTCCAGCCTTCCTCTTTCCAAGTGCCATATAGTTGTCTGATGTTTTGGTTCATAAACTGTGGTTTTCAGCCCCACATTCAAAAATGTACATCTTATCTGATTTGTGTTAATACTTAGACTGATCCTTTAATACATAGAAAAGTCATGCTGCTTAGTTGTAATCTTGCAAGAAATTGGGATAATGTTCATAATATGGCTGATGCAAGGGATTATATTATACCAAATTTCTGCCCAATTTTTCATTTTTCATTGTCTATTATGTTAGTGTACTATTATCATTTGTGCTCACCAATTGAGAGCTAAAAATTGACTATTATTTGTACATTGAACTTGGAACTTCAAGCTCAACTAGGTCTACTTTGAAAGTGATAAAATTAGTGCAGTATAAGCAAGTGTAAACTCAAGTTGCAACTGCTGATTCACAACTCCAACTAAGTCTCCAATATCCCTGGGGTCTGACACTGACACCCAACTCTTGAACATGTGAACTGAAATTTAGTACCTGAAAGAGAATAGCCAAAGATGAAATCAAGATTCATATTTGGCAAGCAAGCTGCCAATGTGCAGAACTTGATTTCACTTGATGGCTTAGAGTGTGGTGCTCCAGCTTTCCATAGTAGAGAAGTTTGAATCTATTGCTAAGTAATAACACATAGTGTATCATGCTACTATAATGCATAGCCATGTTCTGAAAGTAAATTTAAGACCAGCAAGTTTGTCATGAAGCAAAATAGAACAATATAGTAAGATACAGAGTTCACAGTAAGAGGTAAATATGTACAAATACAATCATCTGTAAAAGTGATAGGTGTATTTTGCAGATGTAGAGATGGTTGGATTTATTGCTAAGCAAGAACACACACAGAACCATGTTACTATAATGTATAGCCATATTCTGAAGGTAAATTTAAGACCAGTGTATTCATGGTAAAAATGAAATAGAAAAATTTAGCAACATGTAGAGATCACAGTAAGAGTACAAACACAATTTTGTGCACAAGCATCCAGGTATATTGTGCAGTTGCTAAGCAAGAACACATAGTGAACCATGTTAGTATAATGTATAACCTTGGAGAAGAACCACATGTCATGGTATGACTGCAAAAATGACCAGCCAATGCAAAAACCAATCTTGTTACATCTGTGTCTGGAATCCACTATTCCACACTATTCTGCACTTCCCACACTTCCACATTGGCCACATTTCTGACCAATCATCAGACATGTCATCATGATTTATCGATTACTCACTTGTATTCATTTGTTATATCTTCATTTTGACTTACTCCTCTATTTTTACTTCTATCCATTTCACCATATCACATGCAGCCCTTCCTTCCATTTTTCAGCCACTACTTCTCTATGGTGGCTGACTCCATGTTTACCTATCTCTAGCTATACCCTTATACTTCACTCAAAGTAAACTACTCCACTATTTTACTTAGTACTTAAGACTTAGTTTTTGTACAGTAAACTTCAGTTTTCATATCAACTATAATTATGAATATACCACTATACTCTGCCTACTTGTCTCTAAGGTTTCATCCTTAGTTCTGAGTCTCTGTTCCGACTTTTCCCTGTTCTGACCTTCCTCTATTCCGACCTTTCTGTGTTTTGACCTTGACCTTGCTCCTACCTCAAGCTTGTTCCTATCTTGACCTTGAAATACAAACCACCGAGAATCACAAGGGGTGCAGCATACAAGCTGAAGCCAAGGTTCACCTCTGCACTTTTTTGAGTTCTCCACTTCCGACTTCAAGCTTATGTAATCCTACAAGTAGCTTCCTCTGCACTAAACTTAGTGCTTCCCTATTATCCCTCTGAGTGGTTCAGTACATAACAAATCTGGTGATTACACATTCAGGTAATTTCCATTTTGAGATGTGATTCTGGTGCCTAATCACTTTTGTAAACCACCACCTTTGCTTTAAATTATATCCTCTCATTTCTTGGTTATGGTGGCACTGAGCACTGTAAAGGGAAAAGACAAGAATAAAAAGATATTGCTTGTTTGAACTTGTCTCAACATCACACTAATAAAGTACTACAAGAGGAGCCACTCTCCATAGCTCCACCACAAATAGATCTTATCCAATACTTTCTCTGTTGCTGTTTCTTACACACCCTATATCACCAGCAATGCACCCTATTCATTTAACTGAATGAGGAATTTGTTGGAAAGTGTATACAAATACCTAGCATTTCAATAAACTCAGCAGCCATAATTTATTGAATAAATTACCTGAATGTGTATGACTGGGTTATATCTTGAGTCAGATTTGTCAAAAATAGCGGAATATACAAGGAATATAACTATTATAAATGAATCATTATAGAATGTATTATATTCACATGTACATTTCTTTGGTATGATATAGAACTAAAATATTACTGCTGTAGAACTGTTCACTTAACATTTTGGCAGCAGTGATGGACCAACTAAAGAGGCTGCAAAGTGCATACTCACCTGTCTGGGAGTGTGCTTACATAACTCAACTCACACAGAGCAGCTCAGGAACATAGCATTTCTATGGGTATATCTAAATCTATTGTTTAAAGTCCATTTTAGAACACTTTGAGTTTTGGTCTGACAAAAACTCTAAGACCTTCAAAAACTCAAGTAATGATATTTGTCTCCATGCACACAAAATCATTTGGTCAAGTCCTTGTACCTCAACAATGTGTCTCATTCTAAATATGACTCAGGATAGTGATCCCTATGTGTGACCCATGAACAACCAAGCACCACCCTTACCAATAGGTCCACAGATACAATTGGTATGTGTACCATGATGGTTGTACAATATCTCAGCATGATGATAGTGAAAACATATAATATTTTGCTACAACATACTCTGTAAAGTTATGAGAATATTGCTTATGAAATGGAGGAGTTATAGAGGAGGCAATCTCAAGGGAAGAGAAAGAGGAAAGTATCACCATTGCTAGCTACCCAATACTATCAAGCAACATATGGAGGGTTACAAGAGGATAGCCAAAATGAGGTATCAATAGCAGGTGAAAACTCAATGAAGAGAATGAGGAATTGGTGTTTATAAAGCTTGGTATCCTTCAGCTTGACTGCTACCATTTTATCTCTGACAATGGATATAAATTGAAGGTACTGAAATATAAACTTATGAGACAAATGACTTTGAAATTGAGGAGATACAGTGACAGAAGTAACCAATGGCACTGACATGCCCAATGCAGTGCATTGTGGTTGTAATAATGTCACAGCGAAGTGTGCCTCATGCATCAGCTTGTTCTTGTAAAGCTGAATGTTGTCAGGATGGAAGTCAATCTGAATATCCACCCAATGAGAAAACTGCTGGTGTACTCGCACATTTGTAGTAAAATCTGAATGATAAAGATTGGAGAATGTCATGAAATGATATGACAGAAAGTCAAATTTGGCTGTTTCTCACTGTGGGTGATGGTTGTTTCAGATAATGACCCATTCAATTCTGTAACCCAGAAAACTCTAGGTGTATTGCATAAAGATTGTTGTGGGAGGTGACAAGGAAGAAGGTGGTAAGGCAGTGATTCAAAATGAGGGAAAGACCAAATGGTAGAATTGGAAGAGGAATGAATGATAGTGGATAGATAATGTAGAGGTGGGGATAATGCTACAGGAAGATAATAGGAAAGAGTAGGAAAGAAAGGGAATTTACTAAATAGTCACCAGAGCAATTCAAATCTTTTAAATAGAAATAGTGATTAGTGTCACACAGACAAGGTTACTCAAATGTGTAATACAAATGGGCATGTTACACTGGTCACAGACTCACAGGGCAAAGCCAATCAAATTGCCTGAAAGTGAGATCCTGACCCCAATTTCTGAAATTTCCTTATAGGGAAATCCAAACTAGTGTTGCTGCAGTTCAACTCGAAAACTGCAAACCATACAAGTGGAACCGAAAAAAGTCAAGTCAAGTCAACATTGTTGACTTATGGTTCTCATGACTCAACTTCCTGAAGAGGTCAACTCAAAGTCAACTTAGTCAGTTTAAGTCACATAAAAAGTCTCATATATCAGCATTCCAATGTGATCTTCCCTGTACAGCAGCATAGTATTCTTTGTATCAAGTCAATATAACACACCTTCTAATTGAGGGATAATTTCTACATGACCTTTATATTAATTATGATGTTTTATGAATATTGTGTCATGAATCATATCTTTACTTTGGTAACTTACTGGTAGGTGCCTGCCACCAAGCGTGTGCACATGATGTCAGCCCTGTGTGATAAGCACTTATGTCCCTTCAACTTTCATTTTTATTTCTCCACAACAATTATGACTTCAAATGTGAATTATATTACAAAAAACATCATAAGTTGTTGCTTACATGCATAAGATCAGATATATCATTTATATTTTCTCTAAGAGCAAGTTTTACTAGTAAAAATCTCAATAACATCTGATTTATATGTAAGTTGATGACTTAGTTGCAAGTCAAGTTGAGTGTGTCACTCAGGCACAACTCAACTTGACCCTTCTGCTGTCAACTCCATGAAGCTGGTAGAAGTCAAACCGAGTGGGGTGGAGTCGAACCATGGCAACACTAATCCAAACCACCCTATAACCCAACTACCTTAAAAGGTAGTGGGAATTTTTAAACTACATACCTTTCTTGAGGACATTATTATAATTAAAGATCATACTGATAAAATGTTTAAGGATAAAGACATAATCATAGTGATGTTCATGCGAGGCATGGATGTAACATGCGGGCTCAGCTACTCTGGTTCAGGTACAAAGTAGATGTTGTTCCTGGCTATCCAATAGCAATTCATTGTGACTTCATATTCCAGACTGGCTATCACATGTTTGTAAACCAGCTCATTTTAATATCACACTTGTGACTGATGATCTTGAAAGATCTTACATGACAGCATCCACTACAGGTCTCACTACAGAGCAACACCGATCAGTACATGACAGCTGAAAACCCGCTGTGCTAGTGTTTATATTTAGAATTACATAATGGTGAAGCATTCTCCATGTAAATCGTGGTTGGAAAATACTGAACTGAAACTGTAAGTATATGTCGCATCTGCAAAATTTCTACTTACCGATAAGATGTTTATCAAACTTCAGGGATTAATAGGGAACTAATATTAAACAACCACCGCAAGATCACACTGCCGACCGCGCACTCCATGCGCATTCACTGCTGAAATGAGTCAAACGATCAAGGGTCCTAAAATTAGAACGGCCGGTGTGGAGGAAGATAAGTGGTTTCCGACATATTCTCAATAATTACCTGTGCGACCTCCAGATATTAGCGAGGTCGTACGAGAGCCAAAGATTCGGGGGAGTTTAATCCTCAGCATACACATGACACTTATGCATGTACATAGAGACTAAGAAGATACACAGCTGGAAAATCTTTTCAACGACATTTGCGCCCCTGGAACGACTAATAATATACATCCCTGCCACAGGACTCCTTTCCATCTGCAAAATAGTTGCAAAACCGGTTGCAATGTGTTTGCATTTTGCTGACGATGTCTACCTTCCTGTAAACTGATACTTATTGTTCGTGGTCAAGTAAGTCGCACATGTAACATTATCTATGCATTTAGAAAAAAGGAAAACCTAACCTTTTGTATCAATTTTGATCTAGTCAAAATCTGCCCCAAACAAAATATTGTGTTCTAAATTTAGTTCTTGATATTGTTATTGCTTGGCGAGGCATAAAGATCTGACAAAAATGTAATGATTTGGTGGCGTAAAAATATATCTTTTTGGTAGTAAGTTTTCCCACATGAAAAATCTAATGAAAATGTGTCGTTTTCTAACTAAGAAAACCTAGCGAGAGCTGGGGTGTCCGCTGCAAGTCGCTCAGTGTTGCTTCAGCGTGCCTAATGTGTGATAAATATCTACAGTATCAAAGATACTTCGGGGAATAGCATTTTGTTATAATGTATTCTAATGTGAGTACTGCTCCTAGTGCAAAACATCATTAGATGTACGTACACGCTGAGAGAGGCGACGGAAGTCGAAGAATAAGTGACACGGCACCAACGCTGATTAAACGCTGAACCATAATAAATGTAATACTGTTGTCAGTTGATGACAACACTGACTTGTTGAGAGCGCTGATTTGACGATAGTGCTGATACACCACTTACATACTTATAATTGTGTTATCACGGTCTTCTACAAGCTCCCTGTTTCATCTTTGGTGGGGTCATGCAGTGTATATGACATTAAAAGTGCATCAGTTCACTATTATTTGGGCAGGCGGAAATATCCGTGCACGCTTAATCAACCTCAGCGCTCAGCGCTCAGGGTCTGCGTGTGGAAATTCGACCCTGAGCGTAAATTAAACCGAGTAACGAATTTGAACCTAAATATGATATATATTCCCAGTATATTCCTATTCAATTTCACACTCAGGCATACTTTCCATAAATTGTGCGACTGCATATTTACATAGTATAACTTGTATGTGAATAGTATATTCGTGCATATTTTACATTATAACTTGCATGTGAATGTTACTCATACCCGATTTACTTGAGTTTGAGCATGGGCTTGAATGGTATTCCTTATTCACGCTCGCACATATTTTAGCTTGAGTGTAAGCATGAATATAGGATATACACGCTTACTCTCAATTTAATCGATTTTGGCAGTGATGTCACAATTCACTTTCACCCTTAACTTCTAAAAAATGTACACAGGATCTATCATAATGACACTAAACTAAATAAACTAATACTTGACAACACTGATTTGATCACGGCGCTGACTTGACACTAATCTAATCAATACACCATCTACATACTTACAGCTGTGTTATCAGTCTTCTTTTCATTGTTTCACCATGGATGCGGTCAGCAGGAGGTTGTTAATGATAAGAGAAGTATAAAACCAGATTAACATACAGTAATACCCACACACAGTACATAATGTATATTGTTATGCACAATAGCCACATGGCCTAGATGTATCTGCAGAAATGATTACCAAATGTAGCGTGGAATTCTATACAACGAGGATCTCTCAACTTGAACAAACCTACAGAGTACGCTACATTAATTAGACCCAACTACTAATAGCTTAAGAACAATGATTGGTAAATGAAACAGTTTGCAATTGCCGGTGCATAGCACATGGCACATTGACATGAGAGAAAAAGGTCACAGTGACGGATGCTTTGAGTGTGTTAAAGAGCAGTAGCAGGATTAAATTCCCACTACCTTTTAAGGTAGTTGAGTTTTAGGGATGTTTGAACCTCTGGATACCATAATTTGAGGATCTTGGATAAGATCTCAACCTGATTGGCTGAAGCCAAGCTGAATTCTTATGATGAATGTGTCATGCTAGTTTCTCATTGTTCTCCTGGACCTGTTCTCATTCACGAGCACCACACTTAAGAATCTGAAACCTTTGACAGCCCAGTCACTGTGATATTACAAAGTGAATAGAGGCGCACCTCATGCATCCATGCTTCATGTGGAATTGCCGTCTTAATGCTCACGCTACGATTACAGCAAGAATAACGCCTATAAATACATTGACTGATAAGTGCATTGTTATGGCAATTTAAACAGTGTCTGTACTATTAGTAGTCCAGTTGATGGTAATTGGAACTGAAACTATCGTGGCTATACAGGTACGCAAGACCAACCTTCGACTGTAGCACTGCAAATCGTTTTCACTACTACTGTTGTAACGCAAATATAGCCTAGCGCTGAGCGTGTAAACAGTGTCCCCTAAACGTCACGGATATAATAGATGATCGATATTATCGAAGTCTTATTTCGAGATAAGGGTGATGCAGAACTCTAAAACCCTCAAATAGAGAGAAATATCCCATGAACATGGTGGCTAGATCAAAGCACTACATGATGAATAGACACCGAAATCATGCACTACGAAGCCAGCCATAGTACGGGAGTATATGGGTATTCTTGCTTATAACGGCTGATCATAGAACAATCCGACGTTGTAGACGAATAGCGAACAGCAGTAGAAGACTAGACCATACGAGTTGGACGTACACTGAGAATACATGGCGGGTGAGGCCGTGCACCCAGCGAAACGCACAGCTTTCTGATAGACTTGCATATGAAGCGAATTATGTGCATAAACCTGCGAAGTACATAGCTATCCCCAGAAAAACATAACATGGCAGGGATAGCGAGGCTATCGGAGCCTCAACGTTGTTCATGTGATAACATGATGAATAAATGGATAGACGTTGCACGAGCTAGCAATACGAGCAGATGCCTCAATGCTATCGGAGCTTTGGGCATTGAGGAAACGACATGGTGAGGATGTACGGTAGGTGACATTGTATAGGCTAGGAATGTCGACTAACTCCATCCTCCGTGATGTCATACGACAGTGCCTAGCTATAGCGAACGACATCTATGGACTACATAACAAACATATTAGCTTCTAGCAGCATAGGGTGACAGAATCACCCCGTACCCTCTTCCGCCATGGCTGCTCCCAATGGTTCCCGGCAAGCGCCTAGAGCTCTGCATCCCAAAAGCTATGCTAGCCCGACAGTGACATGTTCAGAAACATTATTCTGGGGCCAGTATCGCTCGAAAGTAAGAGCGCGATACAGCACATCCGTGCTCCCCCGCCCCCTCCTTTGTTCAGATCGCAATCTACGCCCCTCTCCTCCAACAGACTCATAGCCCAATATTGGACTTTGTCGATGCAGTGCGCAGTGTCGGACCATCTGACCCACTAAACCATACCTAGAGACTAACCAACGGCCTCGTCACCTCGTCTATCACAATCAAACCACAAATTACCAACGCGTACCTCCTTCCTCCACGTCTGCCACGTAACAGGCGTACGAGGCACACTCTGTCGTACTCCTTATCCAAACCCCTGCTCGCTTCACAACTACTTCCCTTCCTAGAACGCCTACCGAAGACCCCCAAGCACTCCATCCAAAGCTGCGCCGAGGAAACGGTCTCTCGTTTCCGTTGCAGTGAGTTTGTAGTCCCCTGTTACATCTCGATTGGATCTGAAGATCACGCTAACCTCAAATGTACCGTCACGTGATCGGTTTACTCACAGAAGGCAACTCGGTTTGAGCGCTACGTTGGCGCTTAGAGGGCGTTTATACGCTAATCTTCGCGTTCAATGTGTAGTAAGTTATGTAGTGTAGATATGATACGAGTATATATCCCACTCTTCGAAAGGACATAGCTTAACGTAGTTTCAAATAGAATCAGAAGTATAGTTTAGTAAAATGTTATAATAATATAAATAATACTTTGGTGCAACTTAATACTGCCGCCTTCAAGTTGTAAGTAGCAAGCTAATGTATAATTGCTGATTAAGGTCCGATAAAGCCGTTAGAAAGTTTATAACGTCTCGCAGACGGACCAGAATATATATGAACAAAAATAAGTACTGTAGTGAAGTATTATTTGCAAAATTTAATGATAGGTGGCGTGTGTAGAGAGAAAGTACATACTTAATGTCTTCGTAAACGTGCATGTACATTTACGCCGTGTGAGTATCTTTTTCTTAAATTACTATAAATTGATTTAATGTACACGCTAAATTTAACAGAACTTTCCATACATTCCTCTCGTTATTATGAAGGCCAGAATATATTATTGAGTTTAAGAAGATACTTAGTGCTAAAACAACGACCCCATCATGTTTAAAGGCTAAAGAAACACACAAAAAAATAGCTGGAGCACCCGCAACGCACTCACTAACAAAAATAACATAAAATGAGTCAAATAGACAACATACATGGCTCTCAGCCCACATACTTCCTATGTTTTACGATAACGCTAGTAATTACTTAATGAGTGGTTCGCCGCCAACTGAGCTGGATGGTGGGAAGCGAATATCTGCGGTGGCGCTTACCATTCTGGGCTTATCGAGATGTAACAGGGGACTCAAAACCGCGTTGCAGTAGTACCACCCACGCTACGTGCTCTAATCACTGCACTAGGGAGGCTAGGTCCGAAAGGGGGCTTGTCGAGCGGTCGAGTTGATCTAGCAATCTGGGGTCATTTCAATGTGAGCGTCTGCGAAAGACTGAGGTTGAAGCGTCGAAGTGTCGAGGAGCCCTGAACGTTAACGAGCGTGCACAGTCCTGGCGGAACCAATACGCAACATAGCAAGACGTTACATCGTCGGCGCCGTTTCATAGAGTGACAGACCACGAATGTGTAGTGAAGGCGGATGAGGGAGATGGAGTGGCATAGAGTTTTTCAAGGGGCACCGGGGAAGAAGAGGCCGTGGGTGGGGGACAAGGGTGAAGAGTATGACAAGGGGGATGTTTAGTGTCGATCTGAAAAACGTAAGTGTGAAGAAGCGAGATAATAGTGAACGTACTTATAAGGAGGTCTTTCATCGATTATCAATTCAATCCACCATCAAGAAATCCTATCTGTCTATATATACCCTTCAACAGGGCGTTGGAGGAGGATGTCGATGTGTGATTTGGTTGTGATGGTTCGAAGTTAGCAGCAGACGAGGCGAGTCGGGCCGGGCCAGAAGCATGATATTTGTCAACAGCTTACATTACATAATAGCTCCACTCTCCCCTCCCCAACACTGGGCAGTGGGGAAAAGTGAAAGAGCTGGTTGGACGTTGACGACAAGTTGACATCGGTTCGAAGTTGACACTGGCCCGCAATGGCCCGTGGGCAAGGACAGTCGGGCCGTACATAACAATATTTGCCAACAGCCTATGTTGTAAACATCGTTACGCGCCGGGAGTCGGAACTGATTTGGATCGTGTCTCTCCAACGTACTACGCCTTACTACTATTTTTTTCAATGATATACTTACCAAATCCCTCTCAAACCCATCGTAAAACCTGCTCCTTTCAGGATTCTCCCCTCAAGGCCTCAAACTAAAGCCAGAATGACGACGATAACGTGACTTAGTAGGTGAGTAACATCCTTCTCTGATGGTGTTGGAAAATGTTCTAATGAATACTTTGTTTAGGTATGCTACATCGTGAGACTATACTACCAGTTCTTGTCATCAAACAGCACAACAACTATGTATCTCTGGTCAACAAGTCATTGCTCATCATTTCCTGTTATATAGTTCTCTTGATAATGAAGAGGTGGTAAGTTGGTTGGGTGTACCTAAACAAAGAATAATAAATGAGTCGATCGAGATGTCCGTCTGATCTGGGGTGTTCTAAGGTGAAGGAAAATTAATTAGATGTTTGTAGAATAACTACAGGTGTTTAAATACTAGAAAACTAATAATCTAAAATAAGTAAGACTAATTATATTGGATGAAAGATGTAAAAGGAAAAGTGTGAAACATTAGAAATAAATAGGAAACTCAGTAAGATAGTCCAATGTGTTGAGGTTTGTGAGGGGATAAGTTTTCCAAACATCAGGGTCTGGTGTCGGTGCCGATGTCAGAGCTATTTTGAGAGTTCGACATGTCATAGGAGTTTGGTATAGTGTCGGAACAGTGAATGAAGAGGTATAATTTGAGGATAGTATGAAGGAGCGAGCGGAAGGAGAGGACAGGTTGAGACAAGCGGAACGCATACAGACACATCAATGATGCGTGATGCGTGATTACATAATATGATTTGGAACGTCTTGATGTATCGTATAATTCCTGAATCGCATCACAGGCATTTTGCCTGCTCTACAATAAGCATGGAATGAAAGTTCAGTTCCATTGACCACCCCAACTCTGAGTTGTATGACAGTGCAGAAAATAATATATCTAGGGTTAAATCATCTGCTATTCAGAAGACTTCAGATGAACAGTTGTTTGTGTTGCTGACTCCACAGTGTCAAGCACCACTCACCCTTGTTTGATGTGAAGTTCCTCAGCCATTGGGATCTAGTTTTTGGCATGCAGTGTTCTGGGGGCAGTGAGTGGAAGGTTTGTATAATCTATTCTATCTGTTGATCTGTTTAATACTATATCATGAGCCTTGTCATGGCTCCACCATCTGAACCTGCTACTACTGGGTATGTGTTTGTGTTTGTAAGTACACTAAAGTTATAGCAGCTAGCTCTGACTGGGCCAGACAAATCAAAAGAAGTGTTTGCCAATGGGCCAGTAAGAAGTATTGTCTGCAGGAATCACTAGATGGGGCCACCTAGGTTGATCCAAAGAGGTGCTGCCTTGCCATTTGAGGTAATGTTCTTTGCTAACATTGCTGATTACACTGCTTGCTCTTTACTCAACCTCATTCCCTGCCCAACTCCTGACACTCATGCAAGTCACAATGCAAAACTTGACTTTATGCATACAGCACCCAGTATTGAGACCCACTAGATGACTAGACAAAACCCTTGTCAGCTCACCTGACACAATCGAACTGAAAGACAAAAACTAACATGTACTTTGACCACACGGTCTGACATGCAATATGCATGCTGTGCTCATCACAAACTTATCTCTGTCCACCCTCATACTAATCCATTTTTGTTTCATGTCCCCCTTCCCTTCCTTCAGATGCCTGTAGCTGCCTCAAACACCAGCCAATTCAACACTGTGTGTAAAGTGGTCTTTGACCTCCATTGTGGTGGTAAACAACCTTTCTGTTCACTCTAGACATCATGCTATAGCTGCAAAGAAGGATAGCCATCCTGTAGATCTGGATCATGTTTTTGGATCATCTGTGCAATTTCAACATGAGTGCCAGTGGAAAGAGGGCATGGATGACAATAAGGTGCTAAGGGCAGTACTATACAGCATATAAGGAGACAGTCCACTGATGGGTATGCCTTGAATTGACAGGAAAGAGCTCACCCTGTAGGTGGAAAAGGGGAAGTGGTGTTGTGCAACATAGATCAGAGTTTTGTGGGAAGCTCTGGGAAGTGGAGGCTGCAAGCAACAGGTGCAGAGGACTGGTAGCTAGTGCTAGTGAAGTAAGAGAGGTAGAGTGTTGAATAAGATGAGACAGTTATACCAGTGAACATACTGGGAATGACTGAAGGACTTTCAGCCCCTACACTGAGAACCATCCCTCCTTCCTTCAGACAGCTGAGGCACTGACATGTAACATCTATGATGTCAAAATGTTCAAAGGTGGACACATAGCCTTCATAAACAAAAGGAATGTGGTTTTCATTAGAATAATCCCCATAACCAGTTGGAACTTGAAGATGTGTGACTCAGGATGACATTACACCACATTACAAACCTAAGGTAGAGAATACTTGCTTATTCCTCTGGACTAGTCTGTGAATCAGACTGGTCAGCAGCCTGCAACAAGCACAAGGTTCCTGTGTGCTATGTCTCTTGCCACCTACTTCTCTATTTCTCATATCTTTATACCACAGACCTATTCTGCTCTGCTGTTTCTCACACCAACCAACTCCCATCCAGCATGCCCTTGCTTGTCTCCCACAATGCCCAAGCCTCATAGTCCAAGCTCTTGCATGCTACATTGCAGTCCAGGTTGATGTCCTTGATCAGTGCTTCCAGCTTGGTGTAGTCTTTCTCCTCCCTGATGAACCCCATGATCAACAGTCACATCTCGATGCCATAGAAGTCAGCCCTGAACTCATGGAGTATGTGCACCTCAGCTGACCACACCATGTTCTTGTAAAATTGGTTGTATCTGATCAACATTACCATGGGATATACACTGAACCCAGAGTGCACTTCCAGAGCTGTGGTTATCATGGTGGTGGTGTCCAATGATGTCATTGGTTGGTTTGGATGTGATCATAGTAGGCATAGGGACACCCAGCCAAAGTACACCCTGGACTTGATATTGGTGATCCATGGTGTCAGGTTGCCATTGATGGGGAGGTTGGCAGTGGGAATGCCTAGTTCTTTGGAGCCATGCCTGAAGCCACTGATTACTTTGCCTTCCATCTGCAGGGGGTAGGGTGCTTCAAGCCCCATAGGATGAGTGGGCAAATAGTGGCCATTGGATTCTGCTGGTGATAAGCACACTGAGGATTGTGATATTGTTGGTAGAAGTTGGGAGTGTTGCTAGGAGGTGATGAGGGGGGATTTATAGCTGCAGTTGTTGAGGATAGTTGTTGAGGATATAGCCTGATAAATTTCCATCTCAGGGAGAGAATGTGCAGGCTTGTTGAGTTGTGACTCTTATCAGTGACAGTGAGAAACCTCTTGGGTTGAACATTTGAACATTAAATATGGTGTAAGTATCAAAGAAAGAGTAGTAAGTAGTAGTACTAGTAGGGCTGATCAACACATCACATGCATTGCTATGTTGTTTACAATGTTTGCTGTTGGCAAATATTGATCAGGTCTGGCACTGACTCAACTTGCTTCAAACCATGACATGGCACATGCTCATTGACATCTATCATCCCATTATTGAGGAGGCTAGGATGGCAAAGATTTAGTATTGTTCTCAGTGGAGGTATTGATAATCTATGTACATTCACTATTATCTTGCCTCTTTCTAAAGTTCCAATGTGAACACTTCATGTTCAGTCCTCTGAGCCATCTCCATCCATTCCTGAGGTCTGAGTCCTCTACCTCTTAGCACCCCCTAGAAATTTCTACCTACCACAAAAGACTGCCTGTGTGTCAAAAGCTCCCACTCCTCTGTACAAGTATTCTGGTCAATCCCAAACATCTGCATCTCTATTCTCATCATCTTTTACATCCCATCTTTCCCCATCCTGCTTAACAGCAGTGCAACATCACTTTCATTTTGTCTTTGGATACCCTCATCTGGTATCATGCTTAAAGTGCTTAGTCTTCCTCATCAATTTCACCCCTGGTCACTTAAATATTTTCTATAGGATAGCTGTGGATCTTGATGGTTCTAGTGAAGTGTTTAGATGTGCAGCACAGTTATTCACTACTACAGCAGAAGTACATAGTTGAGACAATTACACCTCATATGCCTGTTGCCTGAGTGGTAGGGCAGAAGAAGGTATGTGTTAGTTTTTAGTTTGATTGTATGCTAGAAGACCTGATGACAATGCTGGGTAGTCTTCTCAATATGGCTTAGTTCTGTACACTGCTTGTTCTGCCATTGAAGTGCAGCTTCAGATTGGGAGTGTTTTAGGATATACAAATTGACCAGAATTCAAGTGGGTGTAGAAGTTAAGGAACAGTGAGCCTTTCTAGCAAGACATGCCAGTCGAATGGAATGTCTCATTTTAACATGCACTGACATGATTGAACAGGATGTCTATCTGGAGACAATATACTTGACTGGCCATGCACATGCACCTGCCACATTATGGAATTGGAGAGAGGGATGAAGGGTGAAATATGAGAATCAGGAGGATCAGGATGGATGTCATTTCTGGGAAGCGAAGTGTAGAGTACACTATTACTAGTTGCATCAGGTTGGGGAACTAAGGAAGAAGATATGTTGGATGTCATCTGTTGTATGTCACTTAAGGAGCTGTCATCTTTGCTTTTCTTAGTCTTTGTATATGGCTTTGGTAGGTAATGTAGTGCCTCTTCCAGTAGGATGGCAGGGTGAGGGAGGTTGCTGGCACTCCTCAGTGATGCCTACCATACCCATACATCCTCACTGGTAGCCTCATATGCCACCACTTGCTAACTATGTTGAATTGTGTTAGATTTCACATGTACACATGACTTTGATAGATGTTGCTCTCTCTTCATCTCCTCTCAACATGTACCCAACTGTTTAAGTCACTAGCTCGGCTGGGCAGTGTTGCTAATCATGCATCCTGGTGGGATACAGGCTATGATAGTCTCAATGTGCTGTTGTCACTGTTCTATCTCTGTTCTCTATGTATCTATCTTCTCATGCTGTGCTTGTCCTGACTAGGATCTTTGATAATCTAACTCTATGCATAGCACAACATAGCAAAAGGAACTCATCTACACAGCTTCTGTGCTGCAACATTCAATTGCATGGAAACTTTTACATCAGTTCAGGATGAGTTTTTGAACTGGTGTTCTATTATAACTGCATCTGATATTGTATTTCAACCAAATCATCACCACTTTTGGGTGCCTGTAGTGATGTATGTTTGTTCTTGTTCCATCCATCCAAGATATGTGTTTCAAGTTGCTGTAGTTGTGTAATACTAATTATGGAATGATATTTGAATGCTCTTCTTTCACATTCTTATCACTGGGGAAGGAAGCAACAACCAAGCACCTATCACTATACTTAATATTACCAGTGATAAATCAAAATGATTTAATTAACATTGCTCTGACAGAAATTCAACTTGTTGCCAATCAATATAGCTTCAGTGTAAATACCTCTTTGGCTGAGAAGGTATATGAATGCTAAGATTACTATGAAGCTAGGCTATGCACCTGTGCATCAAGATATATATATATGCTTCTCACTATAATAGCCAGTGGTGCAAGCATAAAGATGATCAAATACCACATATAACAACTACAGCCAAAAACAACATTCCTGGGTGACTTCCCACCTGCTTTCTTCTTGCTAGTTTGATTCATTGTTGCCTAACTGCATTCAAATCTACTTTATCTACATTTGAAAATTCATGGAAGATAACCTTCATGGAGATGTTCGACTCACCAAAGTACTGAAGATATGGAATGGAATGTTTATTGATATCAGCAGTAACACTAAGTTCTGTAAGTTCATGGCATTTTACATTCAAATCTTGATACAAAACATGTGCTACTATGATCATTCTGGATGCTAATAAGTTTTTTCAAACATCTGCACATAATGCATTGAATGAATGTCAAACTGATATCTCTCAGTTCATGTCAGATGCAAGTTACATTCTCCTGGAAGTGTGGGTATGAGGTTGGAATATTTTAGTCTGAGGGAAGAGCTGTGTTTGTGAGGGTAAAGGGGGGGATAGTGGGGCAACAAAGACATTCACATATGCATTTTAGGGGAAAAGGCCTTACCTATTCATTGTGCATCCTCTCCCCCCTGTTTTGTTCACTCCTCAGCCCCCTTCAGATCCCTCCTCAATGTTACATACTGATTCTCTTCCTACTGAGAAATGAATGTGAAGATGCCCAGAGGGTATGGGAGAACTGTAATGGAAACCCAAAGTGAGTATGGGTGTGGAACATAGAGTGGGAGTGCAGAAAAGAACTGTGGCTTCAGCTTATGTACTGCACTGCCTGGATATCCCCAGAGAACAGTTCATATTTCACAGAAGATAATATACAATGAAAGGAAATGTTCCAGAGTATGAGAGGAGGCTTTGCCACTACACTAGGCAGCAGGAGAGAAACCTGAAGGAAAACATGAAGTGGGTTTCAGAACTTAAGCATAGGAAGAAGTGTATGAAGTTGTTACCAATACTGAAGACTACTTAGTACATCTGGAAAACTATATATACTAAGTAGGAACCTGTAGGTATGAATGTAGAAGTATAATACTAAGAACAAGTCAAAGGGATAGGTAGAATATAAAACCTGGGCAAAGCGGAGTAGGGGTGCAAATGACATGTTCAGAATGAAGAATAAGGAACTAAACTACAAAGGCCATAATGAAATGTATGAGTAGGAATGGAAGAGAGGAGTAATAGAATAATGATGCAGTGAGGCTGTCATAAGAGAAACTATATATCCAGGATACCCAATAGAAAACCCAATGGGTTCCAGGTATGTTCCCAGGCAGGAACATCAGGAAGTGTAAACCCATAGCAAGTATGTTCCAGGAATGGACTGGGTATGTTGGAAGGTCATGTGGGAACCTTCAGTAACATTGGTACAGTGTATCCAGACATGTATGTAACACTCAACCTCTGTCTGTGCTGACAATGCATGGTACACCCTCCCCTGCTCCCCTTTCCCAATGCTCACATTGCCAACATTACTCAAAAGTCCAACTCTGTCATCTCCTTCCCTCCTTTCCTCCCTTCCCTCCTCTTGCAAATGATGATGTTGAGGTCTCCCTCAACATCTCCCTCCTCCCTGCCCTTATTATCTATGTCAAAACTATGACACTGACCTCTGGCGTCGATGCCACATTACCTTCCACCTCTACCTCCTTCCCTCCCCTCTCCTCCCTTCCCCCTCCTGGTCTCACCCTGGTCTTCCGAGTGATGAAGACAAGCATCTTCTGCCCATGCCCTCTCCCTCTTTTGGCCTCTTACCCTCTTCTTGCAAGTGATGAGGGTGAGAATCTTCTCCCATCACCATCTCTCTCTCTCTTGCCCTCATTAACAAGAGCAAGCACCTTCTCTTCTGGCTGGTCTCCTATCCCTCTCCCTTTCCCCCTCACCTCCTCACCCCTTCTCCCTTCATTTTCTTGCCTCATCTTGACCTCTCATAGTCCCCTCTCTCCCTCTCTCCTCTTCCTCATGTAAAGACATAAAGTATGTTGGTTTCAAATAGCTAGATTTTCTCATACAGTATAGCACTGGTATGTCCTCCTTGTTTCTTGCTTGCTCCACCCCATCTAGAATCCAATTATTGCTACTACTCCCTATTTATACCTTACTATCTTGCCTTTCATTCATTAACCTAACTTATTTTACTCTCCTCCTTCCTCCCTCCTCCCTCCTTCCTCCCTCCTCCCTCTGTTCTCTGTTCTCCTGACTTATCACATTCACAAGGAAGACATGACACTTACATGCCATGGTTACTTCATCACTCATGCTGCCACTGAAAAGGGTATTTTAGTATAGTACTAGTATTGTTGATTACTGAATACAATGGTCATTCTAATCAGTGGTAGCTTGTGACATGTGTGAACTTATCATTGATTGACTTACTCTACAAGAACTCAACAACATACAATTGGTATGCTCTTATTTACTCTCTCATATGCAAGTCATCATCCCACCCCTGGACAATGAGCATGAACATGGACTGTAAACCTTATACCAACAATCTACCATTTTATTTTATTTTAAACACTGACATGCTGAAGTGCTGAAACATTGACATGCACTGACACCAACTTTTTAGTGATTTGCTGAACTGATTTGACACTATCTTCTGAATTCATGGCAGGCAAGTGTGATTTATTTTATCTCATTTCTGCCATAGAATTTAGTTTAAATATGACAGATAATACCTTGTTGAATGAACAAATTATTATTTTAACTTTTCTAGCAATAATTGGTACCTCTTCAACTGCACATGACTTTATACAATAAACTGCTGTATTTTCTCACCATATTTTAAATTTCTTAGACATATAATAAAAATATTTTTATGCTAAGCAGTAAAGGACTTTCTGCTGCTATAAAATGCATAGAGTGATTTAAATTTCTAGCTACAATTCTATATCTATTCAACTGATTAAAATGAAAAATATGTTCCTGCCCAATATTACTAAATCATTGTGATGCTGCTCATTGTGTAATGAATAATGTTGGTTTTTGATTTTTGTCATTCATTTAAAGTATTCATTCACTACCTAAAGTTGTTACATACCATGATATATTGTGACCTCCACCAATTATGTGACATCCTATACCACAATTTCACTGCTCACCACAATATTTCAAGTGTATGTTAAATACAGTGCATCTGTAGTTATGTTTTACCTGTAGAACTAATGATAAATTTATCTAGAGTAGATTGCTGAAGAGAGTTCTGTATAACATGATAAAGATGTGCCCTGAGCTTTCTAACTTGCTGTTGCAAGGTAAGAGGAGATAGCCCTGCTACATCAGAACAGACCAATGCAAGCTGTTCAAGCTGCTTGCAGAGATGAATACTTTCATTTGGTGATGGAATAATGACTGGTTCAGGCTCATTATCATCTGAGTCAAAACAGTGGCAATAATCTCACTGTCACCTCCTGGGAACTTGTAACCACTCTCACCAACTTTGTTCTCCTCAACAGGGTTAAGGAGATCTTCAAGAGTGGGAGCAGTACCAGGCTCACATTGAAGTGCTTATTTATGCAACATAAGTGCCAAAGATTGAAACAGTGATGCAGAATGCCACAGATATAGTTAATATCACACTTAATCATCAATTTTTCATAATATTCAGTAATCTCATAATGCATAATGAGGCCAAGCTTCCATGCATTATTCACTATGACAACAGATGAATAATTCACTGCATACCAAGTTGGTTTTGGCAAATTCATATTCATTATGAAAATTTATTCATTATTATGTTATTCATTATGACACTGTCTCCTGTACATTAATTGAGTGAGTAAACAATTCAGATGCTCAAGTGCCGAGGAAGAATAGAGATAGGCACCCAGAACATTTATAGATCTACCATATGAAAACAATGGCAGTAATGAAGATTACCATCATACAAAATGTAAAAAGTCCAAGTTCAGTGCTCAGCAAGTTGAACTCCTAGTGGAACACCAGGTGAGAGCAATATATACTGGCCATGACCATAAAGCTTTATCACTCAGAAACATGATCCCTGTCAACAGGTTAGCCTTTCAGCCATCATTGATAAGGAATATCATTAACATAAGAGCTAGAGGAAGACTGAAAGGTTGAAGCAGTGTAGATGGCACTAGACAAGGACAAGGCTAGGCAGGTAGTCCTAGCCAAATCAATGTGTGAAACAGAGTCTGGGTACACTGTTGGCACAACT
Organism: Cyathus striatus; assembly: GCA_025738555.1. Classification (NCBI taxonomy): domain Eukaryota; kingdom Fungi; phylum Basidiomycota; class Agaricomycetes; order Agaricales; family Nidulariaceae; genus Cyathus; species Cyathus striatus. Next base: position 1,615,613 of record JAOVFP010000002.1, read on the forward strand.
TTGTGGGATAGGACAGAAACAGGAAATGGGAACATATCACATTGAGTGTGACATATTTGCTACAGATGGTGAAGGGGCTGCTACATAGGTGGTATATGTGAGTTTTAGAAGGAGGTTTAGGGAGGGAGAGGCAGCATATGGAAGAGACATGTAGGGCTGAGTTGAGTAAGGTTGTATATTATGAGGAATGCTAATAGAAGCTGTACAGTGGAGCCAGCAATATGAACTCAATGCCATATATGTCCCTAGCACTATCTGAGAATGCAAACAAGTGGTGAACTGAAAGACAAAAGAGAGTATCAAGGATATCTGTACCTGAGTGTTGCAAGCAATAGACAAAGAGAAATGGTAGGTGACCCTGAGCAGTGTTCACAGCTCCTAAATCACCATCCCCAGTGTCATTGACTACAAGGGCTAAGGTCCTATAGAACCTGGACAAAAGAACACACACAGTCATTAGCCTTCACCACATAATGGACAATAGGCAACATATCTTATTCATCCTTGGATTTCCCAATGTCACCAGCATATGCCACAGAATATCTCAATTCACATTGGGATGGCTGTCATAACCCACCCCTTTCATTCCCTTTCATTCCCTCTCTCCTAAAAAATGCTGAATGTTGTGTGTATCAAACCAAGGGCTAGTAAGAAATATTGTCTGCAGGAATTACTGGATGGGGCCACATAGGCTGATCCAAAGAGGTGCTGCCTTGCCATTCAAGGTAACATTCTTTGCTAACATTGCTGATTACACTGCTTGCTCTTACTCAACCTCATCCCCTGCCTAACTCCTGACACTCATGTGAGTCACAATGCAAAACTTGAATATATGTGTACAACACCCAGTATTGAGACCCACTAGATGGCTAGACAAAACCCTCATCAGCTCACCCAACACAATCAAACTGAAAGACAAAAATTAACATGTGCTTTGTCCATGCAGTCCAACATGCAACATGTATACTGTGCTCATTGTGAACTTATCCCTGACTGCCCTCATTCTAATCCATCTTCATTTCATGTCCCCCTTCCCTTTCTCTGAATGCCTGTAGCTGCCTCAAACACCAGCCAATCCAATGCTGTGCATAAAGTGGTCTTTGACCTCTGTTGTAGTGGTAAACAACCTTTCTGTTCACTCTAGACACTGTGCTAGAGCTGCAAAGAAGGGTAGCCATCCTGTAGATCTGGATCATGGTTCTGAATCATCTGTGCAACCCCAATGTGAGTGCCAGTGAAAAGAGGGCATGAATGACAATAAGGGCACTAAGGGCAGTATTATACAGCATATAGTCTTGAAGCAACAGGAAAGCACCCACCCCATAGGTGGAGAAGGGGAAGTGGTGTTGCACAACTAGGCAAATGCACAGGTTCCAGCAACCCATGGGGGTCATGGGTAGGGTATGGTCGGGTTTGGGTTTGGGTTGACTCTGATTACCCATTACCCCTAGCATACCCTTCAGTTATAGTAAATGATTTTAAATCACTGTTACAGAATAGTATTACAAATAGAAATTACTGTAATATGTTACTTATAATCAAACTTGCAGTCTGACCCTGTAGAGCAGGCAAGATGCCTGTGATGCAAAACACAACATCTTGCACATCTGAAGACATTCCAAATCGTGATTACATAATCACGCATCATGCTGGAATGACGCATTGATATGTGTTCTGCTTGTCTTGACCTATCCTCACTTCCCTGCTTGCCCTTCCCCTCACTTTCCCCAAATATACATCTTTATGCACTGCCCCAACATTGTACCCAACTCCAAGGAACATTTCAACACATCAGGACCTCTCTGCCACTGCTCACAAAGCCAGACCCTGAAGTTTGACAGTACATGGAGACTATTCCTCAACACCAAGTTTCCCAATATATTTCCCAATTCTCCCCTCACATTTCAGCTATGTTTTCTATTTATTTTCCATTCATTAATCCCAGATCATTGTTTACTAGTGTCCATAGTAACTTGTGCATTTTAGGATTAGTTGTTTTTTTATTTAGTACATCAGTTTCTGTATTTTCTAGAGCCTGCCTAATCAAGTTTCTCACCATCTCAAACCCATACCCTAAGTCTAACACTTCGTCTCTACTCACTCACCATTGATTTTATCAATTTATACATTCTTGCCACCTTGTTTTCATGCCAGAACTTCACATTGAAGTTCTATCTCTCTCGTAACATTGCAAACTCTCATTTTATCATTCTAACTCCCTCATCCTCACCTTAGAATACCCACATCAGATGGACATCTTGACATACTTGCATATTTTCTTTGTTTAGGTACACATAGCCCATTTTCCACCTCTTCAACCCATAACACATCAATATTCAGCAACCCACAGAAACCCAATGGGGTTACCCTTACCTGCACTACCTGCTGGGTTAAAACCTGTGGGTTAATGGGTATGGGTACAGTTGGGTATGGGTATGGGTTGATCTGAGATACCTGAGGGTTACCCGTGCATTTGCCTATGCACAACATAGATTAGAGTTTTGTGGGAGGCTCTGGGAAGTGGGGGCTGCAAGCAACAGGTGCAGAGGATTGGTAACTAGTGCTAGTAAAGCAAGAAAGGTAGTGTGTTGAATTAGATGAGACAGTTATGCCAGTGAATGTACTAGGAATGACTTGAAGGACTTTCAACCCCCACACTGAGAACTACCCCTCCTTCCCTCAGACAGCTGAGGCACTGACATGTAACATCTTTGATATTGAAATATTCAAAGGTGGACACATAGCCTTCATAAACAAAGGGAATGTGGTTTTCATTAGAATAGTCCCCATAACCAGTTGGAACTTGAGCTTGAAGATGTGTGACTCAGGATGTTCATGTCAACATTCAATCAACCAATACACCACATTGTTTACAATGCAGGTCATTGACACACAATGACATTACACTGCCAGTTTGATTTGGCCAGCCCATGCACCCAGGCTTGAGGTGTTCTTTCTTTATTTCCTTCAATGCACAAGTGAAGGAAAGGGTGAGGCTCAACTTGCTCACAGGCCACTGCCACTTCGAAGTTCGAACCACCAAGCAACTACCAAGCACCATATATATCATTAATATCAACATCTTTCTCCTGTTTGTTTTAATGAACATCATTTCTTTCATATAAATACCCTATAGAAGGGGATCTGATAGGCCAGTGGGGATTGGGATGGCTCTTGGTCCAGGGTTTGAGTCCTTGCAATCACTTTGAGGGATTGGTGGTCAAATATCAATGTGAAAGAAACCAGAAGGAGGTCATGTTACTAAGTTTTTTTTCCCATTATTATCTGGAAATAGCTGATAAAAGGCCTAGATAAGTCTCCAGATATGGTTCATTTCCATCCTATGGTTCAGAAACTGCATGTTCTGCCAATGAAGCACAGTTTTTCTCGTGAGCATTTAGGATATATGAAATTGACCAAGATTCAAGCAGGGATGAGAAAGCAATGAGCACTTGCTAGTGAACTGAGCTGGTTGAACATCAAGTTGCAGTTTAACAGGTGCTGACAGAATTGAACCATGCACATGGTGCATTGTGGAGCTGGAGAGGAATGATGAAGAGTGAATGATATGGGAATCAGGAGGATCAGTATGGATGTCATTTCAGGGAAGCATAATGTAGGGAGTATACTAATTGTGTCAGGTCAGGGAACTAGGAAAGAAGAAAGTATGTTGGGTGTCATTCATTGTGTGTCAAAGGAGCTGATATCTGTGCTTCTCTTAGACTTCATATATGGCTTCACTAGGTATTGTAGTGCCTATTCCAGCTGGATAACAGGGTGAAAGGGATTGGGGGTACCCCTTGGTGTTGCTTACCATATGTTCTCACCAATAGCTTCATACACACTTTCATCTAATCTCTGTTCATTGCCACTCACCATGCTGAATCGTACTCACAGGCTCTGATAGTCTCAATACACTATTCTCACTCTAGTCTCTCTGTTCTCCACTTATAGACCTTCTCATGCTGTGATTGCCTCTACTAGAATCTTTAATATTCTAGCTCTATACATAGCACAAGGTAGCAGGGGAAACTTATATACACAGCCTCTGTACTGCAATATTCAATCATGTGGAAATTTCTACATTGATTCAAGAGGAACCTTTCAAACTGGTGTTTTATTAGGACTGCATTCTGAATTCTGGAACATGCTCTTCTCTCACATTGTTTCTATATCAGATTTCAACAGAATCATCACCACTATTGGGTGCCTGTTGTGATGTTTTTTTTTTTCATATTTCCACAATCTGTGCTGCCAGTTATCTGTGTCATCTTAATTTTGGAATGATGCTTGAATGGTCTTCCATCATATTATTATGAGGGAGGGGAGCACTGTTAAAGCATATAGCACTATACTTAATGTGAGCAGTGTGAAAATGATCTGGATACCTCTCCTACAGACCATTTCTGCTAAGATGTGTGAATGCCATAAGATTGCTGTGATGTCAAGCTATGCCCCTGTGCATCAAGATATTTATATTTACTTACACTTCTTGCCATAATAGTTAGTGGTGTGAGTATCAGGATGCTGAAGTGTCATCAAATAATACATGTACCAGTAACAACACGAGCTCACCCCCACCTGTTATTATATGTGCCAGAGACCCTATGCAAAATTGGGGTAGTGATTCATTTACACCAATTGCATTTTTATTTTCTGTTGAACAGCCATTAAAGAACATTTTAACAGAAATGCATAACCACAGAATAGGGACAAGTAACATTTGAAAGATAGATCCGGATAAACATGGAAGTACAGTAAAATTTAATTATATAATGAAGCAGCTGAACTCTCAGACAGTTCTTCGAAATGGTCCGCATCCACATCACCACTGGCACTGTCTACATCCAAATGGCTAATCTCCTCCCAATCATCTTCATGAGTTTCCCAAAGAATTCTTAAACATTCTCTATGTTCTCTTGTCTGGTATACTGTTCCTAGTACAGCAAATCCATCTTCCAGGGTTGTAACACCAATCCAAGACAGAGATGAAATGTTTGGTGATATAACCATCGCACTATATCTTTCCCCGAACCACCTCTGCAAATTGTATTTCTTTATAGAAAAACTATTCCGTGTGTTATAATGAGGGGCTGGGGATTCATGATTTTTCACCAGTTCATGCCATGTTTTAAAATATCTTGTGCCGACACTGTCTTCTATGTTTGATGAGGGTTTTGTTTTTTCATCTGCATTTTATTTGTAAAATTTAATTTAAGCATAAAGAAGTAATTGATTCGAATACCTTGGTTATTGACTTTAAATCCAGAAGGGCTAACATGTCGCGAGACATCAGGGATCATTAGTAGCCCATGCATCTTGTAAAGATCACGAAGGGCTTCATAGTAAAACCTGTCCCAGTAATTTATTACTAGGCTCATAGCTATACTTGCACTAGAGAGTCCTTTCAAATTGGCAGAATATTCTGTTAGCTGGTTGACTCCTGATTTTTCCAATGACCAAAAAATACGTGGCTCCAAAACCCTTCCATCAACAGGGTCAATCGCAGGGTCAGAAATAAATAAATACACTTCTGCATCTGTGTTACTTTCCACATAGTGAAATATTGCAGAGGAAAATATAGTAATGTCAATGTTAATTTCCACACGGGATGCTGTAGGACAATAGTTTAGAGTTTTAGCATTTTTTTTCAATGTATGTCTAAAAAACCTCATTACCTATGCCCAAGCAACCAGTGTTATTTATACCACGAATAATTGCACTATTTTCTAGTATTTTCGGAGCCTGATAAAGCCAATTATAATAAGTATTGTCAGAGATACCACAATGTCCGAAAAATGATATAGGAATTTGATGATATGTATTTTTGAAGGTCACTGGCGTTATAGCATCAGTTTTTAACTTGAAGCTAGCAAGATATCATGAAAGTATTTGGTTAGGTATAGCTGGACATCTAATTAGTCTTGTCCTTACCATGTAAATTGAGATACATCTGATGGTTCCCAGTGAAATAAGTCTGTGTTGTGCGTCCATGGATTACTATGGATTATTTGTTGAATAATGTCGACATGATAAGATATGCAATGAATATAATTAAAATTGGTTGGCCTCGGGAATGGCCAAACTATAACAGAATACCCAAGAAAAAAATCAATTTTCGGGTGGTTGTATATATATTCAGTCCTCATCACCGAGAGAAATGCACGGTGACAAGCAGATATTTGTTGTGCCATACCAACATATTGTTGGGAGAAGATGTTATCGTGGTTGAGAAATATGTCCATTAGTTGAAAGTCGCTTTGAGATAAATTTTCTGGAGATCTAAAAATGTTCCACCAATTTCCTATCTTTTGATAATGGTTGTAGTTATATCGATGAGAATTATAGTTGGAAATCTGCAGTGTGATAAGGAAACATCCAGTGATCCATGTAAGAAACTTACCGACAATACAGCGTTAAGTCTACCAGATGAATTGACATAGAAATCGACAACATCAGAACTTACTTCAGAACAAATCTGGTCAAATACGTTCCCCAATAAATAAAAATCGAAGTTAATTTTCCGGTAAAAATATCTGAGGGTGTTCTGAAAATGAGGACAATCACAATTCACTCAGTAAGGCCGGACTTACAATATAATCGGATATCTAGGTGCCTCTAAATAGTTCAGAAGTTTTGGGGGCTTAAAATGTGTACTTACATATTTCAAACTGAAGGCAGCACACTGCAAAGGCTTCAGAATCAACAGATATTCTCCATATCTTCGATGTGTTCCTTTATTGTAGTTAGAAGCTGCACTAGCATGTGAGATAATATGTGTGTTTACTGTCATCATGAAACACCACACCAGTGCTGTCATTACATTTAAATATACCAAATACTTGTCTAACCCTGGGATGAGGGCTGAAAGCTAATAGGTAACCAACAGGTTTACAACTATAAAACTGGCATTTACATACAACAATTTAAACAGAATTTCCAGTTCCTTCTTTAGTTGCTATGATGTATGTGTTCAAATGTGCATAAAAGAAGTACTTAATTCATCAACTCACTGCATCTCCGCGCTGTCCATGATAGATTCGTGCTGCTCTTTTAGTTTCTCTTGAATACTCAACTACAACATCATCATAGGCATTGTCTATATTCAAATGGCCATCCACTACATGGATATCTCCCATTTCAAATTGTCAATACTTTGTAATGGCATAAAAATGTGTATAATCACTGACAAGTCCAACATGGCTTACTTTTGATATAAGTTGAGATTCAGTACTATCTGCAGACTTTTGAAAGAGCTTCCTTGCATCTAGAACATAGTAGTAAATAGTCCATATCAAGGTGTGGCAGGAAATAGTATGAACGTGAACTTACAGAACTTTGCATTACTACCGACATCAATAAACACGCCATTATGTATCACAAAGTTTTTAGCTGTGTCGAACATCTCCAAGAGGTAGTATATTTGCTAGTATTCGAGTGTGTAAGTGTAAGATGCAGATGAGCGCAATACTGAATGGAAGATAAAGCAACTTGGGGAGCGCCCAGGGCTGTGGGTTGCACCTCATGCATCAATGTATCCTGTGGAATTGCTGTCTTAATGCTATTGTTATAGCAAAAATGTCTGTACTATTAGTAGTCCAATTGATCGTAACCGGAACTGAAATTATCGTGGCTATACCGGTACGCAAGACCAACCTTCGACTGTAGCACTGCAAATCGTTTTCACTACTGCTGTTGTAACGCATATGTAGCCTAGCGCTGAGCGTGTAAACAGTGTCCCCTAAACGTCACGGATATGATAGATGATCGACATCATCGAAGTCTTATTTCGAGATACGTGCGACACAGAACTTTAAAACCACCAAATAGAGAGAAATATCCCATGAATGTGGTGGCTAGATCAAAAGTACTACAAGACAAATGGACACCGATATTATGCACTACTAAGCCAGCCATAGTACGGGAGTATATGTGCATTCCCGCTTATAACAGCTGATCGTAGAACAATCCGACATTGTAGATGAATAACGGACAGCAGTAGAAGACTAGACCATACAAGTCGGACGTACACCGAGAATACATGGTGGAGCCATACACCCAGTGAAACGCACAGCCTTCTGATAGACTTGCATATGAAGCTAATTGTGTGCATAAACCTGCGAAGTACATAGCCATCCCCAGAAAAGCATAACATGGCGGGGGTAGCTAGGCTATTGGAGCCTCAGTGTTGTGGGTGTGACGGGATGATAGGGGGATGGATCGATGTTGCACAAGCCAGCAATACGAGCAGATGTCCCAATGCTATCGGAGCCCTGGGCATTGATGGAACGACGTGGTGAGGATGTACGATAGGTGTCATTGTATGGGCTAGGAATGTCGACCACATCCTCCGTGATGTCATACAACAGTGCCTAGCTATCGCCAATGACATCTATGGACTACATAATAAGCATATTAGCTTCTAGCAGCATAGGGTGACAACATCCCCGTACCTTTTTCCGCCATGCTGCTCTTAACGGTTCCCAGCAAGCGCCTAGGGCACTGCATCCCAAAAGCTAAGCCAGCCGACACTGACATGTTCGGAAACATTGTTATGAGGCCAGTACCGCTCGAAAGCAAGAGCGTAATGCAGCATATCCGTGCTCCCTCGCCCCCTCCTTTGTTCGGATCGCAATCTACGCCCCCCTCCTCCAACAGGCTCATAGCCCAATATTAGACTTTGTCGATGCAGTGCGCAGTGTCGGACTATCTGACCCACTAAACCATACATACCATACCTAGAGACTAACCAACGGCTTCGTCAGCTCGTCCATCACAATCAAACCACAAAATACCAATGCGTACCTTCTTCCTCCAGTCTGCCACGTAACAGGCGTACGAGGCACACTCCGTCGTACTCATCCAAACTCCTGCTCGCTTCACTACCGCTTCCCTTCCTAGAACGCCTACAGAAGACCCCAGGCACCATATCGAACAACGTCCATCCAAAGCTGTGCAGAGGAAACGGTCTCTTGTTTCCGTTGCGGTAGTACTACTCTTGCTGCGCATTCTAAACACTGCACTGGCGAGGCAAGGTCCGAGAGAGGGCCTGTCGAACAGTCGAGTTGGTCTAGAAATCTGGGGTCATTTCGATGTGAGCGTCAGCGAAACACTACAGGCGTTTGCATTGGAAACTGCAGTGCTGATCTGTCAAAAATATGTTTGTTCATGTATATTCCATGACCAAATAGTTGCCAAATAGTCACAGTCACAGTATTCGGCAGTTCGAGACTGATGAAAGATTGTCGAGGCTTGAGGGTATCAAACCGACAGCTGGGGCCATCTAATTAAATTTGATCAACGTGGCATGCCTACTCAGTATCTCCTGATGTCCCCCCATCTCTCACCAGAGCTCCGAGAGCGTATCATCTACTGGCGATACGAGCTGAACAAGACTGCCCTGGAAATAAGTGTAATTGCAGGATGCTCAGAACGTACCGTCTATAATGTTCTTCAGCTTCACCGTGAATTTGGACAGGTTTCAAATCCATATGCTCGCAGTAAAGGCAGAACACGAGCTCTCGATATGGGGGATACAAGCTACATTGCCTCACTTATCACTGCAAATCCCTCCATTTATCTTGATGAACTACAGGAAAAACTCATGTCAGTACGCGGTGTTGAAGCATCTATTTCAACAATTTCACGTGCTCTTCGTTGTCTTGCAATATCTCACAAAAATGTTGCTGTATCTGCACTTGAACAAAATGAACAGCTACGTGCTACTTGGCAGGCTGTAAACAGACAGATACCAATGGAGTATATAGTCTGGATAGATGAAGCTGCTGTCGATGATCACACAAATCAGCGGAGTACAGGTTGGAGTGCATTAGGTCAGGCATGTGTACGAAGAGCAGCATTCATTCGTGGCCAGCGTTATTCAATTCTTCCTGCATTATCATGTGATGGGATTATAGCACTGGATATCTTCGAAGGCTCTGTAAACAAGCAATGTTTTGTTGACTTCATTCGCACTCAGCTAGTACGTACACTCTCCCCCTTCTATATACTATTGTTTGATGTAACTTCTCATTTGCAACGTATAAAGGCACCTAAACTAACTCCTTATCCTGGTCCCAGGAGTGTGGTAGTATTAGATAACTGTGCTATCCACCATGACGAAGAGATTAGATTCATAATTGAAGATGAATGCAGTAAGTCTTACACTTAAAGTTGTGGTGTTTTACAGTGCTCAAAAGTTCCAATATATTATAGATGCTAAACTTATACATTTACCTCCATATTCCCCCGACTTCAATCCGATTGAACAAGCCTTTTCAGCTATAAAAGCTTGGCTACGGCGCCATGAAGTTCAAGCAACTCACCCAGAGTCACGACCTTGGCTTATACATCAGGCAGCTATGTCCATAGCAGTGGAAGACGCAGAGGGATGGATTTTTAACTGTGGCTATACATAAGGAGTAGGGATTCAGGTAGTATTAAGTCGATATTATATGTAACTGAAAATGGAAATGGAAACAAGTCGTAACAAGACTAGAATGCTAAGTACTTTGAATTAAAACTCAATTTGCCTCTTGGCCTCCAGTCGCTCATTCCAATTGAGTACAAATGCTTGGAGCATCCAAGCTACCCCCTCTTTAATGTGAAGAATCTCGCTAATTCGTAAAGGTAAAATGGATGGAATGTTCTCTGGTGTAAATTCCACATCTACCATCAAAGACTCTTGATGCCGTAGATCAATACCTTTCACATTGAAGAAGTCATTAAGGCATGCATGAACTGCTCCAGCCTTACTAGGAATCGGAGAGAAGGGCGGCAAGAGATGCACATGGTGAGAGGGCGTACGAGACATAGAAGGGCGATTATGCCGAATAGGAGTGGTAGGAGGATCTGTGGGTGTGGGTTTAGGGACCAAACTTGCAAGAATAGGCATGATAGCGGCCATAGCAAGACCCATCATGTCATTAGACGAGTTCTCCACGGCTCCTGATCGTGGTCCTGTGTGTCCACGAGGTTTTGAAGTGGACATACGACCGTCACGAAGCCCATCAAAGTCAACAGTATTGGGAGGCTCATGCTTTGTGGCATCTCGTGCAGCCTAATTAAAACTTCAGCACGTGAACAATGAGATAAAAATAGTGAACATACGATAGCAGCTGCCCAAAGTGACAGCTTACGGTGATTAAGGCCAAGATGGGATCCTGTTGCATCAATATAGCAGTATCCAATCTCACCATGCTCGCCTTGGTGTCGTTCACAGGTCCATTTCTTTTTTAATTCAAGTACAATCTCACTTTGTAATAGCTCATGCGCTGTGTATCCATCCAACCGAGGAACCTTATAAATATTTTGAGCTTTGCACATCACACAGTACGCAAAGACATTCATACCTTAGTACCATATGATAACTCTGCATCATCTTCGTTATCATCAAAAGTGAGTGCCTGCGGGACACAGGTCATGTCGGAAACACGACCCCAATGATAAATGACATACTCGTTTGTTTGTAATGCAGAATCCATTCATTGAATCAATGTCAAACTCCACCGTTATGTGACATTTACTCTTGTTCTTTTTGAGCAAAGAACAAAGGGTGAGATTGAAGTTAATGTCAGTATCGATTGTAATAGCACCACTCTTCCCTCCACTAAAACAGCATATGAATGAATGGGAATAAAGAAGAAACAAGACTTTAACATATGCAGAACCACATCAGCAAATACCCATATTACAAATTTAGACAATTAAAGCAGAAAAAAGCTCAGTTTAAGGTAGATTTAGTCAAAAAAAGTACCATAAGCTGTTTAAGGCAAATAAGGAGAGGTCTGATACTTATTCCGACTAAAAAAGTTGGAGTAAGAAGCCATTAGCTTGAACTTAGGTGATTTAAATTGTGATTTAATATATTTTAATTGTATTGTCCCACTTATGTCATAGCATTAAGCAAACATTAAGTAGGTTTTTACAATATAAATTGCACATAAAGAGGGAATAGGATAGGAATAGGTGGGCTTATCTCACAACATATCACCAATAAAAATGCATAACTCAATATTTTCTATTAAGCTAAATACAATGACTATGATAAAGGCATTAACAATTGTCTATGTATCACTAAGAGCAACCATGAGAGAATAAATGAACTAGTTGAGCACTTGCTAAGGTCCATATATTAAAATAGCAACAGGTCATGGAAGCAGCAGAGGCGAACAGCAGCAGAGAGAGCTCAGACAACAGCAAGAATGCGAGAGAGACAGTGCACAAGAGAAACAGAGCATACAAGAGAGTCCAGGCAAGGAGCACAAGCGCGAGAGCACAAGCGAAAGAGAAAGCACAAGAGAGGGGGCAAGAGAGCGAGAACAAGAGAACAAGAGAGGCACGCAAGAGAGGGCCATGAGAGGGAGAACGAAAGAGGGCACAGAAGAGAGGGTGTGCGAGAGAGGGCGCGAGAAGGAGGGAACAAGAGAGAGGGTGCGAGAACGAGAGAACAAGAGAGAGAGAGGGCGCGAGAACAAGAGAACAAGAGAGAGAGGGTACAAGAACGAGAGAGAAGGTGCATGAGAACAAGAGAGAAGGTGCACGAGAGAGGGCGTGAGAACAAGAAAGGGCACGAGAACGAGAGAGGGCATGAGAACAAGAGCACGAGAGAGAGGGTGTGAGAGTGAGAGGGCACAGGAGGGATAGCACAAGAGTGGATAGTCCCTGTAGCCAAACTTCAAGCTTAAAGCTTCAATAGATGGATATCAGTAAAGGGGATGAAAAACTTACTGGCACAGACACCCAGCTTGACAAAACATGAATCAAGTACACCCAGACAAGTTCTTGAAGGCTTGGATTGCTGAGTTCTAACTCCTACCACCCAGGACAGAAGATAGATGAAACATTGGAAGGGGTCTTGAGGGAGAGAGGAGAGCAATATGTGTACGCATGGCTGGCAGAGGTGGATGGACCATGGAAGACGAGAGGGAGAATGTAAGGGGAAGGTTTGAGGAAAGTTGAACGTACTCAGATTTCAAAGAGTTGAACGACGACGTGTCTGTGATGTGGAAAAGTCACGTGATAATCGTGTCAGCTTCCCAGTGATTTGATTGGCTTGGGAGCTCTTCGGCTGAACATTTCGGCTGAACCTTAATGGCAGCTGTCAGACTTGTATTTAGCCAATCAAGACTTTGGAATTTTGTTGTGCATTACAGGTAGATATTTCGATAACACATTGAATATTATAACTTTGTAAATGCATTTTGTTTTTTGAATCATTAGGATTATGTGTAAGGCCAAAGGAAGTACAGGTATCTATAAAACTCATTACTCAAGAAACATACTTCAGTACTCTACCAAAACTCTACCATAATATAGTTAATAGAAGGTCAAATTAATAAGTATTAATAGTTATATAGACCTATTATTGTCCTAAATGTGTGTGAAGTAGTGCATTTAAGCCAAGATTAGTAGGCTGTACATGTGCGCATTAGTACACTTAAGCCGAAATTTATTACATTTAAGGATATGTAAAGAAATATAAGGTAAGGGGTACACCTTAATTTAACTAACTTAACTAATTTAGTCAATGGGGAATTTGCTGATGCAGTCCATGAAAGCTTAAATGATGGACCATTGTGCACGCCAGGACTATAGTCACCAGCCAAATCGTGAAGCTTGAGAAATTCATTTATAAACCTGCAGCGGTCAATACCATTGAGATCGATGTAGCGAATTTCGAACTTTTGAACTTTTTTGCAGTGGACCGAGAGCGGGTAGCAGGGTTTGCCTTCTCAACAGACATATAAACCATCGTGGCCGTAACTTGGTGGCTAATAGCATCAATACCTGTATATATCAAGTTAATATTTCATATCCAATGATATTTCAATGTGAACTCACCAGCCGGATCTGAAACTGCCAATATAGTGATGTCATCATCATCATTGTCAGATGTTGCGACGGATGGAATACCACTCGAATATGACGGTGGGGGTGCCTGAGAACATGGGGGGAGTTGTGGTCTCGAAGCCTGGAGACGAGGGTGACCAGGATTATAATAACGTAGTGTATCTTCGATTTCTTGATGAGAATGATAAAACCCAGGTGGATCCCTGGTGCCATCTAGTAGTGCACATAATAAGAAATAGGTATCAAAATTCGACTATAAACATACCAATCCATCCAGGGTTCTTCAACCAAACTTCTGAGGGGCGAGGGCCAGGTGTAAAAACATTGTCCTGAGTCAGAGCAAGTCTTGTATAGTCAGGGCGAGGTGGAACTTGTGGTATTGTTTCTGTAGTGCTGGGTTGAATAGATACAGTTGGTACGTCAGATGTAAATGTTGGAGCATGTGAATCAGACATGTGAGAACAGAACGAGATGAGCAAAGGCATGGAGCACACCTGTTTAAATATACACAGATATCCGCTATGCCCACTGTTTCCACCGAAAAAATTCTTCAATGTGGTCTGGAAAAGATGTAGAACGGTGTTCGATGCTCCAGTGCATTGAGTCTTGGTTGTTTCAAGGTACGCGATATTCTCCTGACTGTTTCCAAGAATGTGAATCAGTAGGGTCAATTTATGTATGCTCTAAGACCTCTCACCAGACAAGGACCAGGCAGAGAAACAGAAAGAGGAGGATGAAGGATGGATGGGGAGAATACCTTGGGCAAGCAGATAGCGCGTCAAGCGATTCAGGGCACTAGTGATTCTAGCAAGAGCACTTGCCTAGGCGTTGCCGCGTCGTGTCACAATTTGGTCAGCTATAGCCATCAGTAAATATAACCAAACATAATCGTGAAATTGATGACTGCAGTTCTTTATGGAAAGCCTAACGACCATGCTCAAACGCATCAATTATAATTGAGCTCCGGTGTCCGGCATCACGGCTTATCAGTTAGATATTGCGATTTCGGTTTCAGTTTTTCAGTATCACTTAGTGTACTCAGGGTCACTTAAGCGAGATCTAAGGCTTTCAGACTGTACATTACAACTCATACTAACTATTCAGTATTCTACTGTAATTTGTATTGCTAACCAAAGCGTGGTCGTCCGGTAAGTAGCTTTGAGCACTTAAGAAATTATCTGGTTTGTTAAAATGTAATAAAAGATATACCCATACGAGCTCCAATATAATTACTCGAGGTTGGGTTCAAACAGTTATTACTCTTCTGTATGTATTTTAATTAGTGAGAAACAATATATTCATTTTGAATGCTTGTTTCATACCTTGAACCGCCATATTTTCTTCATGAAACAATAGGCTAGCCATTTCTCGAGCACCAGCATTTGGGTACTGAAGGCAAAGGCGTGTCATAGCCGAACGAATGCTTTCAACATCATGGCCCTGTTTCCGAGTTCGGTACAAACCCATACTCTCACATAACTTTTTGAACTTTGTTAGTCTACAATATTAATTAGAAATGAAATCATATCAGATGAGAAAGCTTACCCCAATAAAACACATTTTCCAATACCTGGGTACACACAGGTCACAAAAGTGATGGCAGTTCCCACACAAAAGGAGAAAGGTCTGTCACATCTTTTGAGGTATAGCACATCACACACAGCTTTGATTGCTTTGTAACTTCGCATATATGTACTAAACTATGAAATCCACAGGATATTAAAATTAAATGCTCATTCGCTTGTTTAATGTTGTGATATGCCTGTTTCAAATAACTAGCTCTATGTATGCAACACACCTTACTAATTTTCATATAGAAATCTCTGTAATAGAATTTTACTTCAAATATTCTTGATATATGGTCTTTCTAACATACACTATAACATATTAAAATATAAATTGAAAAGGTCATTCCAACATGAAAATATGATGCAATAAAAATGAGCTTTCATCTTCAGGTCTGTGAAATTCAGAAATCATGATTTGTGCCCTTTATTAGCTGTTGGAATTGCTCAGCATTGCATCAAAGTATGTGTGAGTTATGCTGTAAACAAATTATGATTAAACACAGTGACACTGATTCAATCTAAGAGAGAGATTCTGCAGTAAAGGATGAAGCACATAAGTGAACCAAGTGTAATAATTATTATGACTCTTTTCCGGTTGATGACTGGCACAATATTTATATAATTTTGGTGTTATATCATATGTCATATATACTATGTCTCACAAAAAAATCATGGCACTCCAAAGCCCACATAAAAATATATCAGTCAATCAATTATTTACAGAATGAGATAGCAGACTCATAGGGAAATGGCTTATAACACCCCACTGAGTTATTTTATCACTATAAAATTTGGGCATTCTACTTATACAGTCATGTACTACAGATATTTAAAGTTATAAGTTATTTGGAGTGTTGTGTGATATCCTATACCCCAGACAACATGATAAGTATGTCTCCTGAAGTGTGGGAACTGCCATCACTTTTGTGACCCACGTGTATATATGGTGCGACATGTTTAACAGGTGCTATGGTACTGTAAGTATGGTATATCCACATATCATGTAACATTATCACTTATTATTTGGCAAATGCTGATTTTCGTGTCCAGTTCTTGCCATTGAAGTATTGATGAGAGACAACAGTACAAATAACGGTAATGGTGATATAAGTGGGATGGGGATTGTTGCTGATGTGTAAAGAGGTATACATATCTGATTTCCAAGGTAGTGGGCCGGCAAGCGGCAGGGCCCACTACCTCGTCATTTAACAGATATTTACCATTAGAAAAACAATTCATTATAGAGAAAATTGTATTAAGTGAGAACAGCTACATTAAAAATTGTAGTGATAGATGCCATGAATTTGAAGTACGTAAGTCTGAGATAGAAATAGATGATAAATCTGGTTAAAAGTATGGAAACAAACAAACTTACTCTGAACTAAGTATATTTATCTAGCCCTTGAACTAATTTAGCAGAAATAAAGATTGTAGTACCAGAAGAGAGATTTGAATATGCTTCCTTTAAGAAAATGAAGTGAATAACCAAAAGTTCAGAACAGTATTCAATAAAACTATAACAAACATCTATGAGGGAGAATGAAGTAAATTGGATACAACAGTCAACCAGATTAGGAGTAGGGTTGGAAATCACAAATGAAATATTTTTAGTCTGATTTAAATCAGGAAAATGGATTGTGAATGGAGAAATGAAAAGAAATTACCGGATAAAGTGTCAAAATTTGAGTGTCAAGATCTTCAATTTTCTGTAAGATGATTTGATTTTTGAAGCAAGATTGAATATCCTTACAAGGTTGAGAAGGACATGTAATGGATATTAGAAGAGTACCATCGGGTTGGCGAGAGCAGGAGGTAATTTGACTGAAGAAAATCAACTCATCAGTGACTTCATGAGAGGACAATGTTGATGTGTAGGTAACTTTGGAAGAGTGAAGTTTGGATGTTAAATTTCTTCCATAAACAATACCACCCAATGCAGGAGTTGTGGACAAGTCGAAGTCTCGGTCAAGGGCAAGAAAGGAAGAGAAAGCCATAATGTTAGAGAAGAAGAGTACCAAGGGAAAAGAGCCAAAACATAGAAGATTTTATAGAATTAATTGTATACATATACAATTACAAGTTGAATATCAATAGAGAAAAAAATTAGTGAATGGGTGACATATCAATATACATCTGAAGTAAATATAAAGAATAGAACTACAATATAGAACTGAGAACTTTCTGAGAAATAAGGTGAAAAAAGTCAGGGAAAAAATGGTACTGCTGGAAATAGTGGTAGGGAGGAACTCCGAGTAATCCATTATTGCAACGAAGAGGGCTCAAGGAACGGAACTCACCGTTACTGAGACACTCCTCCATGGTACAAGCATACGAGCAATACAAAAACCTGGGAGATAAGAAGACGCGATAAAAGGAGATATCCAATATCACTACGCATCGAGTAGAGATGTAATGAAAGGTTTTGGGGAGGTTATGCGAGATGGTGTGCATATTTTCGTTTGTGATATGAACCTAGATGACTTGCTCGATGTCATTTCTATATACTAGATTTGTTAAACAGGGTGAAATATTCGTCTTGCAGTGTTTGATTATCCATTTACTATTATGACGCAGAGTCACCGCAATCAGAATGACACAAATAATATAAAACTGAGTTCTAACTTCAGGATCAAAGCACGTAAGTTGACACTAAAAGTGACGAGCAAATGGTTTTATAGTTTCAGAAAGATACTAACGGTAACGTTACTGAAATGGAATATGAAATATCCCTTGACTCTATAGGTGCTGCTTTGACTTGGTTTGTTTTGAAGGTGATGGAAATGGCAGGAAAGTTGAAATGTTCACTTGACGTTCACAGTGACAGAGTTTTTGCCAATGATTTACATTTTATCATCATATCTGTGTCAATTAGATTGAAGTGACCTGGTTCTGTATGGCTTTTGGAGGTATGTGTACGAATAGCTATGTATGGTTGGAGGAAGAGGATGAAATACATTGAAGTTAGGATGAAGCTTGGACAAAGCGCGTTGGCTTCTAGATTAAGTCAGCGAGCTACGATGTCACGCCGCCCAACGCAATCAACTCACTGAAAAGCCAAAGAAGATTCCTTTTGAAACAGATGTCATGTAGGCGCAGAGTTCTGAGAGCGCTGGGTACGTCTTTCCTCTCTTCGTTCGAATTTGATTTGAGTACTGACATGGTAAATAGCAAACACGTCCGGGACGAATAGTCGTTCTAGGTCAGAGGCTAAAGATATTGTATGCGCTGTCAACTTCGGATATGCTAGTGGCCAAGAAAGATCATAATCGTATAAGACTCTCGACGCCGAAAGCGTAAGATGCAGTGTTGAGAACGTTCAACTTTGATCAGTAGTGACCACAGTACGTGTATAGTACCCAAACTGATACCGTCACTTCCACAGCTCGGATCCCTCGACAGGATGTACGTGTACAGTGAAGATGGTCACCTTTTTGCGTATACGTTGCCTAATGTGTACGGTTTTCTTTCTTTTCTTGCGGTTGTTTTGAGTTTCTGTGCTTTGTTCTGTATTCTGTGTTGTGGTTCTTATTGTGACAAGGAGGAGGAGGAGGAGAGCGTGAGGTTGGTTCCCCGCTTTCTTATCCCGAGTTGGTGGAGGAAGTAGCCATATCCTTATTACGCTAGCTCGGGGAGGGGCCAGGGAGTGTGTTTCTTTTGCTTACCTAGACTATTACCTCTTCATATTGGCGAAGCAGCTCGGGGAGGACGGAAACGAGCGTCGTTTCTC
The DNA here is from genome assembly GCA_025738555.1 of Cyathus striatus. Taxonomy (NCBI): domain Eukaryota; kingdom Fungi; phylum Basidiomycota; class Agaricomycetes; order Agaricales; family Nidulariaceae; genus Cyathus; species Cyathus striatus. Next base: position 1,634,759 of record JAOVFP010000002.1, read on the forward strand.
TTTCCCTGTGAATGAGCTTGGAGTTGTCCAGGTGGTGCAGGAGAAGTGGGCTAGGTAACAGTTTACTATCCCTGTCCTCGACTTTCAGTTGTCTGGTCCCTGCGAGTGGGTGGATAAAGCTAGAGATCTTCCCCTCCCCTCACCTTCAGTGTTGTTCCCTTTTTCTCACTTTTCTCTTCCGGACATCATACTGAAAAAATCCAACAGACTGACGGGAACAACAGTGATGCTAGATTGCAGATACGGTGCAGGACCCTGTTTCGTCGTTATACGATATACGCTGAGGGACTCTTCGAGTAGTAGTCGATTTAACACATGTAATGGTGGTTGAGACGTGGTAGTTTCTGCGTCGGAGGAGCCGGCGGATGGACACATTGCGTCATCTAGCGTGTCGTTACCCTGTTTTATTTCGTTTTTTGTAAGTAGGGGTATAAGGAGGGGGGACATATGTCTTCCAAAAGCATGAGTGGTGCAGCGGGCTGGGATCCTTTTGTCATGTACCATCCTAACGTATTATGAGAGGAGGGAGGGGGTACCGAGTTTCCAATTTGTAGCTGTGTCTATGACACGTTGGCTGCCTGAAGCGCGGATGAAGGGTGTGTTGGTTGGGGAGGAGAGGAGGTGAGCGTAGCGTGTTGCCCGACATGTTCCTGATTGTTTGGTTCTGTCGGTATACGAGTGCGATTGGAGAAGGGGGAAAGGATGAGAGTAACAGTTTTGACGGACTTTCACTTGGTTTAATTTATCATAAGAATGGGAGAGGGAAAGGGAGAACGAGACGGATGTAAAATGACTGGTACAAAGGGATTTTGGAACTTTAGGTTGTCAGTTGCGTATTGATATCTAGTGATCGATTGATCTGCGTACCAACCAATCAGAGAGCGTAATGGGGCTTTGGCCAATCAGATTGTCAGAAACTGAGATCCCGACTGGCGATCCACAAATTGACTTATAGGGTAATCCACAGGTCCCTATAACCCAACTACCTTAAAAGGTAGTGGGAATTATCACTTATTATTTGGCAAATGCTGATTTTCGTGTCCAGTTCTTGCCATTGAAGTATTGATGAGAGACAACGGTACAAATAACGGTAATGGTGATATAAGTGGGATGGGGATTGTTGCTGATGTGTAAAGAGGTATACATATCTGATTTCCAAGGTAGTGTCTTCTTATTATGATTTAAAATATGTTCTAACATACATTTGCCTTTCAGGAAATTCCGCATGTATTAATATTTATGTTGTGCACTTTATCTGACTGCAATAATTATAGGTCTAGAACACTCGAGGACTGGATTTCACTATTCGGAGACAGAAATATTGGCGAAGCTTTTGACGACTTTTCAAATGAACATGTTTGCAATAAGTACTGCAAATGGTTTTCACTTAGTGATCTCGCCAGCATGCTCATACCTCCTCTTTCATTTGAAGATGAGGAAGCAGCGTGATTAATTGTAATTGGTAGATATATGGCTGCATATGTGTTCACCTATTTTTCAATTGTAATTATATTGTTTTAAAAACCCTGTAAGAATGTATCTGGTCTGCACATGAATATACATCACATTCAGAAATCTATAAATACAGCGGTACTAATAATACCATATGATATATATAGCTTGCTTACAATTAACAGGTCCTGAGTTCGATCCCCTCGTCAGCCAGACTTCCAATTGATGCCTCCTTGACTATACACAACCTTACTCTCGATAGCTCTCAGCTCTCAAGTCTTTTAATCGATTAATAATACCTGGAGACTGTGATTATACAATACCTAGGTGCCATCAAGTGCTCGTATCGATGTATATTATAGTATCACTTACAATGTGAGTGCTGTACAGTACCGCTTACATCCTCTGTTCATCTTGTGCACGAGTAATTATATTGGAGCTCGTATATTTTTTCTTATTGAATTTTAACAAACCAAATAATTGCATAAGTATTCAAAGTTACTTGCCGAATGCTCATGCTTCGGTTAGTAATATAAATTACAGTAGAACACTCAATAGTCAGTATAAGTTGTAACAATTGGAGCTCGTACAGGTATATTTCTTATTACATTTTAACAAACCAAATAATTGCTTAAGCGCTCAAAGCTACTTACCGGACGACCACGCTTTGGCTAGCAATATAAATTACAGTAGAATATTCAATGGTCAGTACGAGTTGTAATGTACAGTTTGAAAGCCTTAGATCTCGCTTAAGTGACCCTGAGTACACTAAGCGATACTGAAAAACTGAAACCGAAATCGTAATATCTAACCGAGAAGCCGCAATGCCGGACACCGGAGCTCAATTATAATTGATGCATTTGAGCGTGGTCGTTAGGCTTTCCATAGGCTAGTAGGCCTGTTGCATGACAGATAGGGTGGATGAAGGTACGCGTTAGTTTTGGGTTTTCAGTGGTTTGATTGTGTCGGGAAAACTGACGAGGCTCTTGTCTAGTCGATTGGTGGGTCTCGACTCTGGGTGCTGTATGCATGAAGTCTTGACTGTGTGTCGGGAGTTGTGGGGGGCTGAGGATGAGATATGTGGTGCTAAAGCTTTTACTGTTGAGAAAGGGTGGTATCACTGCTAAGAGCAACGTAATCGGTGATACTTATTAGCTTTATTGCAAGCAGCAAGGCGGCACCACCACTTTGAATTGACCTACCATCCCGTCTAGCAGCCCCTGAAGACGATGCTCCTCATTGACATCCTGTTCACTGATGCGCAATGTTAGGCTTTCCGAGGCAAAAAGGAACAAAGGGGGTGGAGGTTGGGTACGACGACTATCCCGGCGCAGATGGAGATGGTCTGTGGCGAGGGCGAAGCCAGGATGGAATAAGGTATGTTGACTATCGTTCGCTGTGTGATGAAGGCTAACGACTGTGTGTCCGTTTGGTCGTGGCTTATGCAGTTGCTGTAGGGTCTTAGTCATAGTAGTCGATGCCATTGGGGCTTCAAGCTTGATTTAGGAGCTGCGAACGCTGCTTGGCGTCACCTACCTTATATCCTCATCGTATCATGCTTACAAGATATATGCTCCGATAGCTTCGACAAGCCCTTTCGTCTTCTCTCAGACGAAAGTCTACCACTTGTCCGCGTCCTGAGTCCTCGAATCGTACTAGGCGCCCATACAGCCTCCGAGTCGATATATATTACTTGTGTTGCTCCTTTTGCATTGATGATAGTCTCAATTAGTACCAAAATGTTCGTACTTATTACTAGCACCGTAGCATTCACCTGTCATAGACCCCTAATTATATACAGGCTCTGATAGTGGATGAGTGTCAATGTCCCCTCGTGTTCTCTGTCCGTCATTCGGTTTGGAATGTGTAGCGACCCAGTTCTATACATATCACGAAATTGTAAAAGTTACTTAGTCGACTAGTCTTCAAGCTTTCTACATAGATTCTGTACCGAAACGTTCAATCGTTGCGAAATGGGTGACGTCGATTCGGAATGGTTCTTTGCCTCGACGAGTCGAGGCTCTTGATTACATTTAAATGAACGATTTTCTATCTTGCACATATCACTACGGAACAGCATTCACGCACACATCACTATACTTAACATGAAGTCCTTGCAGACTTGTATAGCTTTCGTACCAGTTAATATTGACTAAAATATAGTGAAGGCGCTTTTCGCCGTGAAGGCAGTGAAATCAGGCTGTGCGCCTGTCAACCAAGATATTTATGGACACGATTTTGCTTATAATAGTCGATGCTGTGAAATATATAGACCACAGAGTCTCATCAAGTACTATATTCAACAATACGAGCTCTACCCACTTCCTCGCCCACCTTCCTTGCTTTCGTCTTGTCGGATCCTATTACTGCTAAGCGTTTTCTGATTACATCTTACTCCGTTTATTTGAAATTGAAATTCACGGAGATGTTCGATAGAGCTAAGAGCTTTATGATACAGAACGGTGCATTTGTTGAAAATCTCTGTATGCTACTTTCTTCATGTATTTGTATAAAAATATAATACTCACTACATTTATTTTAGATGTAAAAAAAGTGTATCGAAGGTCTGCGCATAGTACCTCGAACAACTTTTATCAGGGGGGCTCACAGCTTATGTCGAACTGTGACGTAAATGTTGTTTTACTTACTATATATTACCCACATCCTCATCGCCCACAAAGTATCAACACATTCGGAAGGGAGACATTAACATTCTCGAGTGTATAGATGGGCCTATACTGGCGGGAAGTGCCTACAAAGACTTCGTGGTTGAAGTTTCAGGGGAAAATAAAAGGAAAGTGGCACGAATCTATCATGGAAGGCGCGGGTGTGCGGTGCGTTAATAGAATGCCTTTTAATTTCACATTACGATACTTATATGATATTAAAGCAACTGAAGAAGGAATTAGAGATGTTGTCCAAAATGTGGTGAGTAAATGTCAGTTAAGTTTCTCAAAACTCGATGATTGACATGTAGCATATAAGGCCACATCCCAGTATTCCACAAATATTTGGTATATATAAATCGAATGATACTACTGGCTTGATATTTCATGATGATGGTATGATGGTACCAATACCACAATTTTAGTATATGCATGCCCTACATCTAACTGTAATGTGCTAGGAACACGTCAAAGATGTTGGGAATATATGCAGACTCTGAGACCCTTGCAGCGTGCTGCCTTCTTTATTAGATATGTGAGTGTGCGTTTAAAAGCTCAGAAAATCTCTAAGAAAGTTTACTCTGAATTAGCTCTCGGATTATATTGTAGGTTATGTTCTTCAATCGAGGAATTCGTTTCACACAATTTTAGAACACTTTAAAATATTGTGACCTGTTCACCAATTCAATCTCTGATTTTTATAAACCTGAAGCTCTTAATTCTACATGTTTATACAACCATCTAACTTATGGCTTCGAAGGAAGTGTTGGTGCAATCGATTTCTACGTTGATCCGTCTGGTAGACTTAATGCTGTATTTTCAGTAAGTGGTTTTGGTGGATTATCACAGTATCTTTTTCTTATGTAATTCCAGATATATACCCATGATTATCGACAAGATAACTACAGTCATCATCAAGAGATGGAATACGATGTGATGAATACTCAGAGACCCCTAGGAAATCTACCTAAAAGTGACTTTGAGCTGATTCACAAGATTCTTAGCTATGACGGTATCATCGCCAAACCACACATTAGCATGGCACAACAGATATCCACATGTCATGGCGTATTCCTTTCAGTGATGAAACGTCAGTATGCTATAAAAACCAGCAAGAAAACTGAGTGCATTCTTGGGCGTCCTGTTATAGTTTGGTCAGATTCATGGAAAAGTTCTACTCAAATTTGTTATATATCTGGCCGTTTCGGAGGCATTCAGCGGGACTTCGACAGCCGCTCATGGTACTGTGACTCAAATTTATTTCACCAGGAGCCATCGCATGCAGATCAATTTACATGGTAAGAACACTATTAATATGTTGATGATTCACATAAAATACTGAATCTCTTGCTAGCTTCAAGTTGAAAACTGATGTTATAACCCTAGCAACCCTCAGAAATGAAAATTATCCTGGTTTATCATTCTGGGCAAATTACCAGATTTCAGACAAAACTTCTCAAAATTGGCTATATGAAGCACCGCAAATACTAAAAACATATGCAATAATCCATGATAATATCACTATTAACTACTTGGGCATAGGTAACGAATATTTCAAATACATTGGCATTAATCACTGAACCTATAAGCTATTCTTCCACAGTATCTGGTGTTAGAGTTCAAATCGACATCCCCATATTTTTATCCCCCGTCATCCACTATGTGGAAAACAACAAGGACACGGAAATCTGTTTGTTTATCTCTGACCCAGGAATTGACCCAGTGTGTGGAAGGGTTTTAGAACCACATATTTTTTGGTCATTGGACAAGTCAGGAGCTAAGCCGCTTGCAGAATTTTCTGCCGCCGTAAAAGGACTCTTTAGTCCAAATGTGACCACCATGAATCCAGTTATATACTACTGGAACAAGTTTTACTATGAAGGTCTCCATGATCTTCACAAAATGTGTGAGACAACGACATCTGATGCCTCACGATTTGTTGAACCTCGTACATTTAAACTTAATAAACAAGGTATTCGAGACATTTGTTTCCCCAGAATTAGATTGAATTTTAATAATATTATACAGAGAAACAAAGCAAAGCGTTTTCATACATAGAGGATATAAGCATAAACTACTTTAAAACACAGCATGAGCTAGCAAAACAAGGAGAATCGATACCCAGTCCTCATTGGGAAAGACGAACTGGTTATATTGCTCGAAGGATTTTAACACATATGTGGGAGGAGGGGAGATATAATCCATTGGTGATATCACCAAACATTTCTCTTTTATCCTGGATTGGAATTACAACCCTAGAAGACTGCATCACATTGATGGGGACTGTATTCGAGACGATAGATCTTCAAAAGAAACGAGGAAAGCAGCATACCGAATACCATCAAACCCAACTTTCGCATAGCGCCAATGAAGAAGACTGGGAAAATATTGCGCATGTGGAAGTAGATGGTTATGACTCGGATATGGAAATATTCGAAGAGGTGTAGGAGTGGTCTGCTGTATCATTGGCCTTGGAGTAGTACTAATTTTATGTAAATTGGATACATTTCTGGTAGTACTGTCACCCCAGGCCTTCCGTTGAAAACTCACAAGCACATTATATCTATTATACAAACAATTCCAGTAACAGAATATTCCGAAAGTCAACAGAAAATATGATCGAAATTCCATCTTGGAAGAGCCTGAAGCATGCGGTACTAACACTTCACTTTGCTGCACAAAATAAGTTCCTATGCAAAAATGACTAGTTGATAAATTTAAGGAGTATACACAACAGTGCATAACAGAGATGTGTTCAAATATAGTAGATGTTACAGTAAGAGAAAGATGGCATGCTCTTTGGCTTAGACGATGCGCAGTGCATCGTGGATTGACTTACTACAGTCACATGCCTGCCTCTTAACGTCGATAGGGAAGTTCAATCTTGGCTGTTTTGTCGCGTCGCTACAGATCAATCGCTACAGCACCACAGTATCCTGCCGAAAAAGTTTAGCGCGCGTCACAAAACAGCTGTAGCTGTATCGTGTATCGCCAAGATTGAACTCTACTGATATCATCGATACGCCAGTGCCTTCAAACCCACCACAACCTCCTCTGAGTCCCTTCGTGCTGTGGTAAATATGTGCTATGCTTCGCTCTCCAGTTCCAGTTTGTATGGATGTCGATGTCATATCAATGAACTACGTTACTATGTGCAGAATCCTCAGGTATCAGCTCTACTGACAAGAATAGTCATTCGCATCACTAGCTCCAGCGTCTCACCCACATTGTACGACCTCCATTAGCCGTTAGGCCTTAGGACCTGATCCTTTGAGTACAGTAGGAGCCGATAAACACCGTGGACTTGTTGAAGTAGTAGTTCGATACTATGGTTAACACAGTAGTATGTACTGACACGATGCCTCAGATTGTAAGATTGAAGAGGAGCACTTCTACGGAACGAAGCACTCTCTATAACTCCGCGCATCAACATTACGCCGTGCGTTCCGCACGGAGGCTCTACAGCCTCATGTGGTCTCTGCCAGACGTGGTGTCGCCCACTATATATATCCCAATCGTACTTCTACCATTGCACTCCATCACCACCTACAGCCGCACCCCCGTCATCTTGGGTATCAACGCCGTCCACAACCTGAGCACCCCCTCTTCCGCTCCAGGTGCTTACTCGGTACCTCCCCTCGCACACGAAGGAATGGGTGGAGCACGGGAGCAGCGTATCTGCCCTGTGCACCGATTTTCTAGTTTTTCGGCAAGTTCTCGGAGAGATAGAAGGGGGGGTGCGTGCGCGAGTTGAATGGGGCCGGGAGCACATATCTGAAACATGTCCACGCTTTGGAGAAGGAGAATAGGTGGACTAGGATGCTTCTGCAGCTGCTGGCAGAGGACGAGGAAGAACAAATAGGGTATGCTGGGCTCCATGGGAGGGGTCAGGGAAGTCCCGGTAAGTTTCGTCGATTATCAATGGTAGATCGTGGGACTGGGCGAGGGCGTGGAGGGTGGTGAGCAGGGTGGGTGTTGCTCACGCCTGCCAAAATCCGTTAGAACGGGCGGGAAAAGCGGGGAGAAGGACATACAGAGCTGTTTAGAGTGTAGCAAGCACAACGGTTCATGTAAGTAATTAGCTCCTTCCACCTCTAGGCCGACGGAACAATCCATCCAGTTGGAGAGTAAGGACGCGGGATTATTGTCGCCCTTGAATTGCGTGTCCTCGTCGTGGGGAAGAATGAGGCAGCTTACTTGTAGCTGAAGTACCTGCAACACTGTCAGCCCGACCAGTAGTACTTGAAGCACGAAACGACATACCAAGGCACAGGAAGAATAACCTCATCGCAAACGTGCGCATTACACATAACACTCGCAACAAAAGCGAGATTACACCCCGCCGTCAGCGCAACATTGTCCGCAGTCCATACATGTTCCCCCCATACCGCCCTTCATCCCTTCCACTAAAGCAGCGCGAAGTGCGGGTTCTCGATCCAGACTTACGTATCCGAAACTTGGAGGAGACGAAGAAGCTTTCCCTAAGACGAATTGAAGTGAGGTAGGAGGAGGAATCCAGGGACACCTTGCGACATGTTCAGCAGTGGTCTAGTGGGTATGGACCACTAGGTTGTTACTCAGTGAAAAGTAGTTTATATCCTGATATAAAATTAAGCTCAACATTTAGTGGCAGAAGGCGATGGTAGACTAACAGCGGTGTGATTGTGGATACGTTGTAAGAAGGGCAGGGCAGTAGTTGGGCGGTAGCCTAATTGTTTGACTGGGGTGTTCAGAACCATTTCAGTCATTTATTCGGTTTTAAAGCTTTCGTCGTTTCGTAAACTATCCCCCGATCCCGAGTACTGAATTCGAGTTATGAGTCCCACATAACCTGGGTGGGTGTGAGTGAGGTGAAAGACCGCGAAGACTCAGGAGCACCATCTTGGGAAGCGGATCATGTGAGTCCCGAGTCAAGAGTTGTTTGTCTAAATCCTGAAATCCAAACACTTCAAATCTATATATTCAATTCACACAGCACTCGAGCGATTTTTCCCCCTCAACCATCTCTCGCTCTATCTCCTACTAGTACAAGACTCAGTTCGTAGTACTAGACTACTAGTCCTCACTCACAGCTTGATACTTATTCCTCCTGGCTACCTTCCATGCTCTGAGTTTCAAGATACCTAAGTCGCCAAATCTATCGTGATAGGCTGATGAGACGATAAGCGTCGTTGTCAGCCATGCGCTACTAGGTGGAGTTACTTAGCTTCACTCCTGCGCCCAGTCATGGCCGAAACGTCTTTCGGTAATCCCGAAAGACTAGTATGGCCGTGGCTGGTTGGTTGTTTTCGCTTGATGCACCTCCTGGTGCACCCAGCCATGGAGCTTTCGGTTATCCCGAAAGATCTGTCGCTGGCTCCCACCCAGATTCCACACCTCTATGCCTGCATAACACCTACTGACACCTTCTCTTCCTGGCGACGACTCCTATTTGAGAATTTCAAGATACCTAATGGTGACCAAATCTACCGTGGTAGGTTGACGAGACGGTGATCGTCGTTGTCAGCCATGCGCTAGTGGAGTCATTCTATGGCTTCATCCATGCGCCCAACCTGTGACTGGTTGGTTGTATTATCTTCATCCCTGCGCTTCTCTGCGCCCAGCCATGGATCACTGGGATCCTCGCTAGGATCTATGGCTGGCTTTCATCTAGGTTCCCCACCCCCCAGGCTTGTGCGAGCTATTAAGGTGTAGGTATTCGACAGCGTTTGAGCCTATCATTGGACGGTTATAGAAGAGACTTAGTGATGCAAAGTGTAGTGTTCCGCACTACATTTCGACGCTTGTTCATGTATGTTTTTATGAGTTTTGTTTCGACTTCGTGTCGGAGACTCGGGCTCTGCAAGAGCAATAATTTTTGGAAACCTCTGCTCATTCATTGGGCTGTGTTGGTTCGTGATTTTGTGTTGTGACTTACGAATGTGTGCATTCCTCTACTTCTGTCTGACTATACATGATCCACTGACACTTTACGTAGTGATAACTGCATATTGGATATGCCCTTTTTGTATGACTCTTCTTCGTCGTGTAGCAACATGGTTTGAGTAAGGCACGTTGTTTATGATAGTGTTAATGCTTAATTACTTGTTCTGTTCCGTTCTTTCTCGCGTCCATTGACAAACACTTATCCCATTGCCAACCATGAGCTTTACGACTTTACGATTATACACAATTCTATTTCTATCACGTATGTAGGCTCCACAAAGTAGGACGGAAAATCTCCCCATGCAACTCGACCCGCACCCCTCTCCTGTGCCAGGCGCTTACTCCCCACTTCCTCTCGTACACGAGGGAACGGATAGCGGACAAAAGCAAAGCATTCGCCCAGTTCACGATTTTCACTTCTGCAGCAAGTTCTCTTTAAAAAGGACGTGTTGTGCTCATACACTAGCAGAGTGTCGTTAACAAATACACGGAGAGAAGGGAGAAATGCAAGCATGAATTCGATCGGGCGCCGAGCGCAGATTTGCAACATGTATCCTTCACATACTAACTGCCCACTTTAACAGTTCTCCTCAGTCCCTACGGCCGTATTCTCAACTTCTCCAGCGTATCCCAAAATATTCTCCTAGAGTATATTCACCAATGCTTACATCGCGAAAAACTACTTTGATAATGCCTTCCTAGAGATCCAATACAACATCATTACACCCCTCCTCGTCCTCTATACTGCCGACGTTTCTGATGTGCGTGTGGATGAAGAAAGTAGGGATCTAAGCAACCTGAAAATCGCCAACATCACGACGCCCCAATTTTAAGCACAAAAAAGAGAAACATACCTCAGAGAAGAGCAGAAGAACAAATGAAGTATGAAAGTTCAACGAATGAACAAAGTTCCAAAAATTGGCTCACATATCTGCAAATGCCATTATCACTAACCAAAGGCTAACAATATCCGCGATACAGCTCCGAGGACCGGTTGTTAACCAGTTGGACAGTGTATGATCCGGACGACAACATATATCAAGCCCAGAAAAGCAAACCCGGAACATCGTGCAAGCCGCTGTAATCTTCGCATTCAGGTTCTCCTCCGTCAACACGCTAAGGTCAGGTCCTATGGATCCGATTCCTCCCCAGCATACGCAACGTACCACGTACATGTGTACGCGGCACTACCCCTCGACTCAATCGAGACCAGACCATAGGCCCGACCTCGTCATATGCTAGGGTCAGGTTCATAGGACCCGTTTCCTCCTCAGGATACGTAACGCACCACGTACATATGTACGCAGCACTACACTATGAACGAAGACCAACCATAGGCTGGATCTGCCAAGTGCACGTCTTATCCCGCTTTGATAAGCCCAGGTAAGGATGTCAACGTAACTAGCCGTTGCCTCAGGAGTCACTGAAGCTGGTAGCTGGCGACACGAACAATGAACACCGCAGCATTCATCTCGCCCACCTGTCAGAAGAAAAGTAGAACTCTGTAGACCCCGATGTCCTCCGGACACACAACGAGTCGAAAGATAGGAAGATAACCTATGCCAGAGAATAATAGTAGGGTAATGATTGACAGAACCAGAAAACGGCATTAGAGCGCCCTAAGATCGCTGGTTCTGCTTAGGACATATAAATCCAAGTAGCACGTAGAAGTTGAGCTCGTCTGGACTGTGTCGACGGCTGATGGTTGCAGATGGGTGCTTGCAAGTGAGGACAAGCTAAGCTGTGTCCGGTGTGGGGCAAGCAACTTTCCCACTGTGAGCGTTGGTTGATGAAAGGAAAAAGTTTGTGCAGGAATCTTATAAATGAATACGTATTATTTGGTTGGATGTCTCAATAAAATATTTGTAAATATCATGGCACTGCATCACTGCCAGTGCAAGCCTCAAGGCGCACAAAAGGCGCATGTTGGGCGCATGCTAGCGCCAAGTAGAACATTTATGATTTACCACGAGTTTGTTTAATTGTACTGTAGTCCCCTGTTACATCTCTATTGGATCTGAAGATTGCGCTAACCTCAAATGTACCTTCACGTGATCGGTTTGCTCTCAGTATGCAACTCGGTTTGAGCGAATAACCCCTCTCTCCTTTGCCAGGCACTTACTCACTACCTCACCTCCGATCGCACACGAGGGAATGTATGGTGCACGAAATAGTATCCACCCTGTGCTCAGATTTTCAACTTCTGAAGCAAGTTCTCCTTAGAGAAGACGTGTCGTGCTCATACATCTTCGCAGTCTCGTTGACGAAACATCGCAAAAAGGCGAGTGAGCCGAATAGACATCAGAGCGCAAATCAGGTGACAGTGTACGCTTTCGAGAAGGAGAATAGATGGATTAGGAACATTAGAAAGGTTAGGAGAGGTAGGGGAAGGGACGAACGGGGTTATTAGCTTTTCAACCCATGAAGTGATGTCGTTTTCGGTGAGTGCGAAGAGTGGGACAGATATTATTCAGACCAGGGTTAGCGTCATCTTTGGATTGTGTAAGTCTTCGTCATAGGGAATAAGGGGAAACTTAATCATGGTTGAAGTACCTGTAACAGCATCAGCCCAATGCATGTACATAAAAGCACGCAATGGCATACCAAGACACAGGACGAATAACCTCATGACCAGCCTGCGCAACGTGCATAGCACCCGCCACTTAAAAGCGAGGACACGCTCCGCCGTACTAAAGCGCAACTCGATCCACCTCTCTCCCGTTCCTCCTGTACACGCCCTTCGTCTCTTCCACCAAGGTAGCACGAAGTATGGGCTCTCCATCCCACCTTACGTATCTGAAGCTTTGAGGAGAGAAAAAGCAGTATTCCCCAAGGTGGATTGAAGTGAAGGAGGACGAACTTCGGGGACATGTCCAGCAATGATCAGACTGGTCTAGCGAATGTGGCCTGTAAGTAGGCTGTGTCCCAGTGTTAAAGTGTAGGTATACTGATATAAAAGTAAGTTCAATGTTTAGTACTTAGTGGTAGATGGTGATGGTGGGCTTACAGAGGTGTGACTATGGATAAAACGCTACCGAACAGTGGGAGGTGGTAGCCTTGCGTAGCCTAATTGTTTGACTGGGCCGTCCATTCCAGTCGTTTATTCATTTTTTAAAATTTCGTTGTCTGAAGAGTTCTAGTTATCCCTTGAGTGCTTGAGTTCTGAGTTTGAGTTACAGTGAGTTCCGCGTAACCTGGGTGGGAGCGAGTGAGAGGGAGGACGAGGTGGGCTGTTATGATCTGATGATCATTTGAGTTCCGAGTTGTTTGTCGAGCTCCTGGAATCCAAACATTGCAAAACTATTTATTTCGCGCTCGAACAATTTTCTCCCCTCAACCATCACTCACTCTGCTACGTGCTTGTCTCGTACAGGACTTGGCTCTTCGTCCTCACCCACAACCGCGCCTCCGTCCGCATATGCATCATGACCATCAACGTACGCTAGACGAGCTCGACTTCGACGTGCCCATGGAGACGGGACGCGGTATGAAGCTTGCACCCACTCTCCATGGCGGCCACTACACTTCTCTGGGTATTCCATGACACTCAAGGGTCACTAAGTCTACCCCGATAGATTGACGACACGACACGCAGTGATCATCGTTATTGGTCATGCGCTGGTGGGGTTATTCTAGCTTCCACCCCAGTTCGCCCAGGCATGATTCCTACTGGTTCACCCGAAAGAATTTGTGGCTGGTTTTTATCGGCACCTCCTGGGCTTTCACGGGCTATTAAGGAGTGCTGGATATTGTTCAGGCTTCTTATTGGGTGTCGATGGAGGTGACTTGGTGATGCGAAGTGTAGTGTTCTGCACTACGTTTCGACGCTTGTTTGATGTATGTTTTTATGATATTTTACTTCGACTTCGTGTCGGGGACTCTGGCTTTGCTGGAGCGATAATTTTTGGAAACTTCCGCTCATTCATTGGGCTGTGTTGGCTCGTGTCTTTGCTTTGTGACTTCGAATTTGTGTGTCTCTCTTTCCGTTCGACTATCCGCTATTCACTGACACTTTACATAGTGATAACGTTGCATATTGAATGTGCTCTTATGTTTTTACTTTGTTGTGTAGCAGCAGGGTACCATGTAAATGATCGTGTTAATGCTTAATTATTTGTTCTCCTCTCGTCTGTGTTCTTACTCTTCATCATCAAATGATTATCTCGCCGCTGACCATAACTTCACAACTTTTCAATTATGCACATCCATCTCGCAACGTTAATGGTATCCTCTGTCTCGTCCTCATCAGACCTCTTCATCGCGCCCGTCCTCGTCCTGCACAGCGATCTTTTCGCGCGCCTTATATCCACACCAAGAACGCAACCTTGCCCGTCATACACGTACAGTTTCTAGAACCGAGCTCTGAGTTTCTGGGGGTAGAGTGAAGCACGATGTACGTGCGGTTAAAGAAAGTGGAGATTGATACACTTGCTGGGTAACGCTGGCGGCAGCCTGGGCCAAAGAAGGCACGTACGTTGGTTAAAATCTGGTTGTTATGCAAACTGACGATGTCATCTAGCCTCTAGATAGTAGACACTGTAGCTTGCTGCGCTGTTTGGTATCCGAGCTCTGACAATCGAACGGGATGGATCCTGGCCCATAGTAGTAGCAAGAGTGTATATCACACCGTATCGTGCTCTCAATACATTGGCTATTCGCAATATTGCCCATCCACATCGTACATCGGTTTGATATCATGCTCGCAGTACGGAGGCTTCAATAGCCTTGATATGGTGCACTCTTGTCAGTGGGTTATCTCAGGACCTCCGGTAGTAGGGAACGCCTTTAAACGCTCAGCGGCAGTATGAAACACAGCCGAAGGCCTTGCTTGCTAGTATAGCTACGCTAGTCGGTGGCAGTACTAGACAGTAGTCACTAGGTCATCTGGGGACTACGGACTCAGATGGGATAGTAATCGGCAGCAAAGTAGCAACGTAAAAAGATACGTCCGGTCATCCCAACGTTATCTGGCTTCATGTTACTATCTGTACACTGTAAATAAGCGGCGGACTGTGTTGAGTACACTGGATGCATGAGGCAACATTGCGCCAAGAAGGTATGTTTCCTGTTGGTGTGATTTAGAGGGTCACCCATCCTCAGTGTTGTATGAAAGTCACGCTCACCCAGATAGATATTCAGCCTGTGGAGTGTCATTCCGATGGTCCCTCGTCTCGAAATCACATTGTATCAATGACGACTGGGATATTAGACTACCGTATAAACAGGCTATGTGCTTGACAGCCTAGATATTGATAAGACTAACTTTTAGAGAATGTTTATTTACGTAGTATTAACACCACCAACAAAGAACATATATTCCAAGTTAGATTTATATTTAGTTCGAGGGTGCAAGAGTTTCAAGTATAGTAAAATGAACAATGTATTTAATAGTAGATAGTGCGATTGCTTTCAGATACTTTCAGAATGGACTTTCAGATTTCAGATTTATACTCGGAATTCCAATATCAATTCAGAACGTACTCTACTGCGAGAACGGAAGTACAGCCAGTGCAGTGCTTAAGGTATTCTAAAGGTATGTCTAACTACTTATATATTTAATTACATGGCAGTGGTCTCATGCGCGATGGTATAGATAAGGTAAATAGTACGTCATAATGTCCTAGTGCATCCTAATGGTCAAAAAGGTATGTTTACCCCTCCATACGAGAATCCATGAGGGTGTGCGCAGTTTCAGAGACACATCAAGTGCCGCGCCGTGCTATTAATAGGCACGCATCAAGACACGCGCTAATACATGTGCTAATTCTGGCCAAGTACTCGGATATAACGGATACCGGTGTTTCCGGTACTGGCGCGTCTGATGGCACTTCCCAATGTGCCGCGGGTAGTGCCCAGTGCGTGTTTCAAAGTCCTGGGGGCATGCAGTTTCCCACATGGTGGCAGTTTTACACAGGAGAGATGCATGGACGTTCCAGGTTATTCACGAGACTGCACGATAGCTCTGAGTTGCGGTATCCAGTGGTACTAAGAATTATCTAGGCCAAAGTATTTACCTGACATTGCGTGATTGTCTAACTTGGTACCATGAGCGTTATTCAGGGTATGGAGAAGTACGAATACATTCCTGAGTATTATCTTTTGGGCTTTTCTTTATAGTATAGTTATCTAGTACTCGTAATTTCTATAGGAATCAATAGTCCAAATATATTGTCATTGTGTCGAATCCCTTGGTTCGTATCGTGTAGATACTTTGACTGGCAGTGTGGGACTCAACCCCAGCCCTTGGACTCTTCCCTTGATAGTGTTATTCGATATAGAATACTCTAGTTGGCAGCTCGGGACTCACCCCAACTCTTGGACTCTTGGACTTGATTCTCTAATTGTATTACTGGTACTTAGATGTCTATTATATTTCGAAAAATATCCCTTATATTTTACTAGGCGTATCAATATTTATGTATACCTGGCAAAGCTTTATCAGTGATCCACCTTTGATGGCATGAAACCTCTGAGATGAGACATAACGTTTAGGTGGCTACGAACTTCTCTCGTGAAGCTGTCGAGACCGGAGCTCGGTTGTAAATCCAACGTTATGTGTTCCATCATCATCAGAAAAGCGTTTATAAAAGAACTTCAAGGAGAAGCAGATGACCTGGTGACGGTAGGTGATAACCTCCTGAATTGCTATCGTCAGGTATAGCACTTCCATTCTCTAGTTTCTGCATTTTTTGCATCAGCATATAAATCTGCACCTCGTGAATATGTTTGATATGGCTAATAACTTCGTGATAAAAAACGGTGTTTTTATTGAGAATGCTAAGATCTGTAAGTCCAATTTAATTTTCTGTACCTGACATCCACTATCCACCACGCCTATCCTAGATGTGAAGAAGTTGTATCCAATGCCCTCTAGTGGATCACGATACACCGATAATTCGAATAGTATTACGAGCAAACTTTATCAGAGAAACCCCCAACTTTGGTCAAACGTAAATGCTGTTCCCGGCTTGGCAGTAATTTCACTCATACTTATGTTCTCATAAAGTACCGGCAACTTCGAACGGGAGATATCAATATACTCAATAGGATAGACAGGCCTATACAGGATGGATATATATCCAATGACTTCGTAGTCGAGGTTTCAGGGAAAAGCAGGAAGAAAGTGGCGCGAATCTATCATGGACTGCGCGGATACGCTGTGAGTTAATTAAATGCCTTTTACTGTATCAGCGCACCTCTGGACACTTATTACATGATACCACAGCGACTGAGAATTGAACTACATATCTTGTCTAAAATGTGGTTAGTAATGTAAGTCTCATTACTGAGACTCACTGGTTAACATGTGGCATTTAAGGCCGCATCCCAGTATTCCACAAGTTTTTGGCATATATGAATCGAATGACAAGATGGGTTTGCTATTTCATCAGGACGGTATAATACATGCACATCTAGTATCGGATACCAGCTTGACATCTGACCTTGAGGTAGGAATACGTCGAAGACACGGGGAATATATGCTGTCTCTACAACCCTTGCAACGTGTTGCCTTCGTTATCAAATACGTAAGTGCGCATTCTCAATCCTGATAACCCTTAATACCCTTACGATTCTCAGATTTCGGATTATATTGTAAGTTAAAGTCTTTACGTAGCAGATTGGTTTCTGCATATTTCTAGGATACCTTCAAATATTTTGGCCAGTACATTAACTCAATCTCTGAATCTTACGATTTTGAATTTAAATTTGGCAATGTACTCGATCACCTAAAATTCAATTCAGAAGAAAGTCTTCGTGCCATACACTTTTATGTGGATTCGTCTGGTAGACTTAACACTGTGTTATCGGTAAGAAGCTTACTCAGATTCAACTACAATTTAAGATATGTTTACCTTAAGGCTCGTGCCGCAGATTTCTAGCCAGGATTCTCAACAAAATGACTACAATCAATATCTATCCATAGAAAATACGTGGAATCCTCAGAGGCCTCCGGGAAATCTGTCTCGAAGCGACCTCGAACTGATCAATGCAATTCTCAACGATGATAAATTCATCTTCCGACCTCTCGTTAGTACGACCCGCACACAACTGATATCTGCATATCATCGTGCTTTTCTCTCTGTGATCAGAATTCAAGGCCTAAGGACCGGCTACAAAATTGACTGTCTTCTTGGGAATCCTGTTATAGTGTGGCCGGGATGCGACTCCAATCGTATTCATTACAATTCCGATCGAATCCACTACATATCTGGTCATTCCAGAGTTATTCAAGGAAACTTCAATTCGTGGTACTACTACTCAAACTTATTCCATAGGAATGTCTTGCGTGAATGTCAATATACACGGTAACGACAATATTAATTGGTACTTGCATATATTTAACCCAATGCACATTGTTGCTAGCTTCAAGTTAAAAATGGATGTTATAACCCTCGGAAACACTGATCACTGCAAGATTTCAATCAGAGGATTTTGCAGTATCTCTGAGAACACTTATCAAAGTTGGCTACATGAAGCTCCTAAAATATTAGAAACTTATCATGCGATCATTCATGATAATCATGCCATTAACCTCTTGGGTATAGGTAATAAAATTTTCAAACATATTTCCACAACAGTAATACAAGCTCTGAGCTATTGTATTATAGTGTCTGGAGTGGAAGTTATAATTAAGATTGATATATCTTTATCTCCACTCATCCGATATATGGACTCCAGCAAGGCAGGCGCTGGAGTTTATTTTTATATTTCCAATCCTAGGATTGACCCTGTGGATGGAAGGGTTTCTGAACCGCATATTTATTGGTCTTTGGACAAGTCAGGAGCTGGGCCACTTTCGGAATATTCTGCAGCATTGAAAGGACTCTCCAGTGCAAGCATAAGCCTTCGTCCAACAATAGCTTACTGGAATAAGTTTTACTACGAAGCCCTCTACGACCTTTACAAACCTTCTGAACCTTTTAAACTCAATAAACAAGGTCGGATCAATTGTTTCTTTATATTTAAATCATTCACACATTCAATGTATGTAGAACAACTAAGAAAATCATCATCGTACATAGAGGATATAGACATCGATTACATGAAATCGCGGCACGAGTTGAAGAAACGCAGAGAAATGAAGTACTTTTATTGGGAAGAACGGGTTAGATCCACTGTAGGAAGTTTGAGGAGACACTTTTGGGAGCCAGAAAGATACAGTTCCGAGGTGATTTCACCAAATATTTCTCATCTATCTTGGATTGGAGTTACAATCCTAGAGGACTGCTTTACACCACTAAATACAGTGCACGAGACAAGAGATGTTCAAAATAAACAAAGAAAGCATCGTCAAATCATTCAGGCCAAATTTTTACACAGAGTAGAAGAGGAAGACTGGGATAATATTACGCAAACGGATGTAGATGGTACCGACGATAGTTCAGATGTGGAACATTTCGAAGTGCTGTCTGAGGATTAATTGCAAGTTTAGATAAATAAAATTATAGCCTTATGGTAAGTTACTTTATTCAAGTTTACTTGTACCTTTGTTTCAAATATTACACAGCGACTTTTTCGATTTATTTGTTATTTATGAATGCGGTCGAGCAAACGGTTCAACGTTCGAGTCAACATCAAATGTGAACGTTTTTTTTTTTAAAAAAAAAAAAAAAATCCTGTATTTATGTCGGTAATGGATGACCATATGTCACGACAATGTAGCGTCTACCATATGGTATGGTAATATACGTAGTTATTGAGTATTGACAAGTGTAAGTAATCGAAACTGGCGTCCGCAATATAAGGAACTCGGGATGTCTGCCCGGGGGGAAGGCACCAGGAGGTTTGGGTTGGTGGCGGCCTATGAGGGCGCGCCCCATGTTAGTTATTATGTGGCCTGTGGCCAGTGCGGCGTGTCGGTGTGTTGCAGGTACGAGTCAGCGTAGGTATGGCTGGCGAGAATGATAGGGAAAAGGAGAAGATAGGTGAAAAGAGGCGAAAAGGGAAGAAAAGATGAGAAAAGATAAGAGACGAACTCCCCCCCATTCTCATCCCAGCGTCACTTCTAATCTTCACTGTCCTGAGGTGGGCTCCATCGTGGTATTGTCCCTAGTGTCTGTTTGAGGCGACCGGTTGCGTCGACATAATCAGCAAGAGCGGAGAGGTTCTCCAGGGTGTCAAAGATCTTGCATAGGGAAATGTCCCTGCCTCGTTTGGCACACTGTGCCAATAGTGGCTTGCCTCGGTCGGAGTAGGCTGGGCATCGCAGCTGGAAGTGTTCAACTGACTCCGGAGAGGCTGACGGGCACTTCGTGCAAAGAGGCGATGCCACTTTGCCTATGCGGTGGAGGTACTTATTGAGCAAGATATGGCCAGTAATTAACTGCGTGATAAGGCTCGTTAAACGTCGAGGCAACTTAAGTAACAGCGCAGAATTGAATGGGGACGACTTAGCTGGTATATTGCGGCTAACTCTCGGGTAGCATGGTGACAATTTCCAGTGTGCAGCTGCTGCAGCCTTTATCCACTTCCTGTGCTCTGCTCGTAGAGCTGACTTCGAAAAGGGGAGAGGCTGTCACAGGAGGGGGGGTAAGTCCTTGCATGGGCTCGAGCCATGTGTAACCGCTCGTTTAGCCTCCTGGTCAGCTGCTTCATTACCTGGAATGTCGCAGTGTCCTGGAACCCAGCGGATGGTAATGCTTGTCTCGTTTCCGACGGCTTTCTCCAATGCATGCAGGAACGCATCCGAGATATAATGGCCAGGACGTGGGCAATGGCTCTCTAATGTGAACGTTGAACCAAGGAAGTTCTGGGCACATAACCGCATTTAGGTATGTGCACTTGTTTGTCACTGACTTCCAGTTTCATCATTTCATTTTCGTTACTGAGCTTTCTTTTCTTCCAACTTCTAACATCTAAAAGTATTCAAGTACTTTATATCATGCTTAAAATCCCTTACTCTTGCATCTCACTTCTGCATTCACTACACAGCTGGATAGCCATAACAGAGAATTCAGTAAGATGATGGGCTGGAGCTTATCCTGCGAGGACGCAACATAGATCAATTTTGTAATGATTGTCGGAACAGGAGTATTGGATCTTGGTCAGGTAAATACTATTACTATGTCCAAGGTTCTCATTTTCACTCTGTTCACTCTTCTCTAGCCCCATATTGCCTCTTTAAGCTCTCAGTTACGCATGCGCCCTAGTCCGAGCTATTGCCGCCTAGACGCAACTCGAGAGCGATGCGCCCTGTCATCTGATTCTTGGGGCTCAACCATAGGCTTTCTGGGAGCGAGATAGGGACGCGATTGGTCAAGTGAGGATGAGAGATGGATTCGTGTCGATACATGTATTTTGCAGCAGGGTGTTCCTGGAAGGGAGGGGGACAATGAAGACGAAGGGCGTGGATACATAAGTTAGGAAATCTAGCATGTCGAACTGGACTGCCGTGTAAGGGTAGCCTAAGGGGATGGTGTGTTTGCTATCGTTATTGGAGTCGTGGCTTTCTTTGTGATTGATCGCTGTCGGTGAGCAGCGAGGGTGCGCACTGTATCCCACCAGGGGGCTGAATGATTTCCATTGGAATCAATACTTACTATGAAATCAATCAGTTGTATTTAGTTAGAAATCATTGTATTAAATAGAAATCAATGCGAAATTAATGTGAAATCAATGAAGTATGGAATCAATGAGGAATCATTGTGATAACAAAATCAATAAAAAGCAAATCAATTAGAATTAAATGTGTCTTATAGTCCCCAACTGTGGGCGTAACGTTACATCACGGTTGTTAACCATGTGAGCATAGCCGCTATACCATTAGGGCTTTTGTAGGTAACGCACTTTCGGGTACTTAACCAATACCTCACTGTTATTTCGATGGACTTCGTGCAAATTAGCAATTTTAGTGACATATGAAAAACTTAGTTATCTCTCAATATGTCTGAATCTATATGTTACATCAGCACTGTGGTATGAAATTTATGCAATCTAAATATTAATTCCACCATGGTTTCATGTCCTTAATTTCATTTTTTATGAAGTGTCCAATAATATTTAAAAAATTTATAAGTAGTGACAGCGAAGTATTGGTTAAGTACCCGGAAGTGCGTTACCTACAAAAGCCCTAATGGTATAGCGGCTATGCTCACATGGTTAACAACCGTGATGTAACGTTACGCCCACAGTTGGGGACTATAAGACACATTTAATTCTAATTGATTTGCTTTTTATTGATTTTGTTATCACAATGATTCCTCATTGATTCCATACTTCATTGATTTTACATTAATTTCGCATTGATTTCTGTTTAATACAATGATTTCTAACTAAATACAACTGATTGATTTCATAGTAAGTATTGATTCCAATGGAAATCATTCAGCCCCCTGGTGGGATACAGTGCGCACCCTCGCTGCTCACCGACAGCGATCAATCACAAAGAAAGCCACTGGTGGTTATTGTGTGGTGGAGACTGGCGTTCGTGTGTTATATCTCTCTCTCTGAACTCAGTAGAGCTAGATGCTCTAGTGCCTTGTTTCTTGCATTTAGCCTCTTAGTTCCGCACATGCCCTATCCCGAGCTATTGCTGCCTATTAGACGCTACTCAAGAGCGGCATGCCCTATGATCTGGTTCTTGGGGTGCATCTGCGGGCTTTCTGAGGACGCGGTGGGTACGTGATGGGTCGAAGAAGAATGGGAGAAATATATATGCGTTTGTAGCGGGGTATGCCTGGACGGGAGGGGGGCGATGAGGAAGGAGGAGGATGGGCGTGAATACATAAGTTGGGCAATAGGCTAGCATGACGAACTGGACTGCTATGTGAAGGCAGCATAGGATGAAGAAGGTACTTTCCCTATCGTTGTTGTGTGGTAGAGGCTTACGTTGTGGGGGTTTTCTCTCGCTTAGAACTCAGTGTATGGAGCTAGGTGCTCTAGTAGCTAGTCTCCTGGACTTAACCTATTAGTTCCGCATGTGCCTTATTTCAAGCTATTGCTGCCCAGATGCAACCCGAGTCTCATCTGGTTCCAGGGATGCTTCTTTATACTTTCCGTCGGCAGGTGGGGACGCCATGGGACAAGGATTCGTGTGGATGCATGTGCGGTGCAGTAGAGTGTACCTGGTACATTTGTGACATGGGGCAGACAGTCGCGAAGAAGGTATGCATGCTTTAGTGACTTACGCTCGTAGAAGCTAATCGCTCTGTGGATCTGCTTTGGTCCTTTCATATAGTTAACTCGGCGCCACGATATCCTAGATCTTGGACGAAGGATTCCTGGCCACATCTATGACTCCTCTGCTGGATTGTACTATTCTACGACCGACATCGTTACATATGTCCTTCCGTGCTCTGTTCACCAACCTTTATCCTACAGGCTTTCCACAGTGACAAGAGTGTTGGGTTGTGACAACCCACTAGTTATATCGCTGACCAACGATACACATTCTCTCACTTGCGCTCCGCTTTTGTTTTCACTCCTCTTCACAACTCCAGGGGCTTCGCGTTGGGAACCGCATTTACTAGCGGGTTTATGCTGCTCAATTGCCTGGCTGTCATATGCTTGGTATCGTGAACCACCGGTCTGGATTATTCATTCACTGTTCGCAGTAACATGCTTTGTTTGCGGTGTACTCGCTTTTTGATCCAGCTGGATATGGGCCTTTATGCTTCTTTCTCTTCCTTAGTCTTGTCTTGTTTCGCATCGCTCGTGATGCTTACCAAGTCTAACTTGCTATATTTCGCTATCACTGCTGTTCAATACAGTTATCCTACCTTCTTTCCTTGGTGGGATTCGGCACCTCTACATAATACAACGCATCAGAACATAACCTCAGTATTATGATGATCTGTATCCTGATACTTTAACTCCCTGGCACCGGACTCACATTAACAACGTTAAAGGGACTCCTACGATCACTTAGCTTACAGCGGCCGATATACAATATCACATACAATCGTGCAATAATTACTACCTACTATTACTTAAAGTATACACTTCGTCGAACATGAGTCACTATTTGAATTGGTATAGCAACCTGGAAATCGTCAATATCAATGATGTTCCGGTTTTAAGAACAAGAAAAGAGATACATACTTCACAGAAGAGCAGAAGGACAAATAAAGTAGGAAAGTTCAACGAATGAACGAAGTTCCAAAAATTGGCTCGCATATCTGCAACAGCCATTATCACTAACCGAAGGTTAGCAAAATCCATGATCCAGCTCCGAGACAGGTTGTTAACCAGTTCGACAGAACATGATCCAGACGACAACGTATATCAAGCCCAGAAAAGCAAACTCAGAACATCGTGCAAGCCACTGTAGTCTTCGCATTCAGGTTCTCCTCCGTCGACACGCTAGATTCCTCCCCAGCATACGCAATGTACCACGTACATGTGTACGCGGCACTACCCCTCGACTCAATCGAGACCAGACCATAGGCCCGACCTCGTCATATGCTAGGGTCAGGTTCATAGGACCCGCTTCCTCCCTAGGATACGTAACGCACCACGCACATGTATACGCGGCACTACACTATGAACGAAGACCAACCATAGGCTGGATCTGCCAAGTGCACGTCTTATCCCGCTTTGATAAGCCCAGGGAAGGATGTCGACATAACTAGCCGTTGCCTCAGGAATCAGTGAAGCTGGTAGTTGGCAGCGCGAACAATCAACACCGCAGCATTCATCTCGCCCACCTATCAGAGGAGAAGTAGAGTTCTGTAGACCCCCGGTGTCCTCTGGACGCACAGGAGTCGAAAGATAGGAAGATAACCTATCCCAGAGAATAATAGCAGGGCAATGATTGACAGAACCAGAAGACGACACTAGTAGCCTAAGCTCGCTGGCTCTGCTTAGGATACATGAATCCCAAGTAACATGCCGGAGTTGAGCTCGTCTGGACTGTGTCGACGGCTGATGGTTGCAGATGGGCGCTTGCGAGTGAGGACAAGCTAAACTGAGTCCAGTGTGTGGCAAGCAACTTTCCCACTGTGAGCGTTGGTTGATGAAAACAAGGTTCGCGCGGTAACTTATAAGTGAACACGTATTATTTGGTTGGATGTCTCAATGAAATATTTGTAAATATGTACTTACATAGCACTGCATCACTGCAACTTCAAGGCGTTGGTTGGCAAGGCGCGTGCTACTTACTAGCGTCAAGTAGCACATTTACTACTTACATCATCTTCAGACGAAGATCTTCAAGACTGACCTTTCCATCTTGTTTCCAAGTTTACTTCTACACACTCACTAAGTAATACAACGCTCTGCGAACATAACCTCAGTATTATGATGATCTGTGCCTTATTGATATACAACATTTTACAGTAACCGGTTTCAATCCAAGCTTGAGTCGTTGCAACACCATACAATTTATTGGTAGTGTCACCGTCGGGGCACTAGGCTCGAATGCAGTATCACAGTATGCATCACACACGAGCACTTTGAGTTTGGTCTCAATATGACGGCATGATAAAATTAAATTTCTATTGAAATATCTTAGGGGAGAAAATATTTATGTTTAACTTAAACATGCATATATGGTAGCAATAAATATGGTCAAAATATGTTGAAAATATGGTACATTGACACTTTGGCTGGCTCGCACATACGCTTTACGACTTTATCTAACGTGTCTTTGCCGCCTCCCTTCAACGCCTTCATCACAGACTTGGACCTACCAGTGAGTGAGTAATAGGGGGTTAATTACTACTGCTTACTTAAACTGTACTTTACTTAGTCCACACGACATGAGTCACCATTTAAATTGGTATATCAACCTGGAAGTTATCAATATCATGATACTTCAATTTTAAGCACAAGAAAGGAGATACATACTTCACAGAAGTTCAAAAGAACAAATCAAAGTATGAGAGTTCAGCGAATGAACGAAGTTCCAAAAATTGGCTCGCATATCTGCAACAGCCATTATCACTAACTTCGCGAAAATTAGCAAAATCCATGATCCACTAGCTCCGAGAACAGGTTATTAGCCAGTTGGACAGCTTGTGATCCAGACGACAACGTATATCAAGTTGATATCAAGCCCAGAAAAGCCAACCCGAAAAATCGTGCAAGCCGCTGTAATCTTCGCATTCTGGTTCTCCTCCGTCGACACGCTAGGGTCAGGTCCTATGAATCCGATTCCTCCCCAGCATACGCAACGTACCACGTACATGTGTACACGGCACTACCCCACGACTCAATAGAAACCAGACCATAGGCCCGATCTCGTCATATGCTAGGGTCAGGTTCATAGGACCCGTTTCCTCCCCAGGATACGTAACGCACCACATACATGTGTGCACGGCACTACACTATTAACAAAGACCAAACCATAGGCTGGATCCCGTCAAGTGCACGTCTTATCTCACTTTGATAAGCCCAGGTCGGGATGTCAACATAACTAACCGTTGAGGAAGAATTGGGAGAGTAGTGGGGTATGGAAAGTCTAACGACCACGCTCAAACGCATCAATTATAATTGAACTCCGGTGTCCGGCACCGCGGCTTCTCGGTTAGATATTACAATCTCTGTTTCAGAATTTTACTTAAGCGAGACTGAGCGCTTACTAACTGAAGCGTGGTCGTCCGGTACGTGGTACGGTGGTAACTATATGCGCTCAAGCAATTATTTAATTCTTTACAGTAAGTAGAATAATCTACCTATAAGTATTTGTGAGATATATGAACCAAGATGTAAGCGATACAACATGGTGCTCTATTAAATGCACCAAATACTCGCCACAAATGTCCTTCGGCTTGAGATATAAGTGATGGCAGCAAGGCAGAAGCACCACACAGCTAATCATAGTATTCAGGGATTACCAATGGATTAAAAAAGACTGAAAGCTGAGAGTTTTTTAGAGTAGGGTTGGAGAGAAACAATATTGCAGTCGCGATGTAGGCAGTAGGGGTTGGGGTGGGGCTGGCGTAGGGATCGAACTCGGGACCTGCTTGAATTGTAAGCGAGCTATATATATCATACTGTCTGCTGTATTTATAGATTTCCGTGTCACCGACTCACCGTATATCCATGCGTAGACCTGCATATTTTTATAGAGTTATTTTACAGGGCTTTGCATTATTCACTGCAGTACTGATTTATTTGTTGTATTTTCTATAAACACAGCGTCATGCTAATCGACCGCTCGAGACTAATAGTAATAAGAAGTTGTCGAAGTGATCTGCCGGTACTATCGTGAACTTGAAACCCTAGAGTAGGCAATCAAAGTACAAGATATACCTTGGTAAGTGTACTTTATTATGTATACTTATATACGTTATAATACAAAAACTTACTTTAGCGTTGAAAATAAGCTGAGGTATACAGACCATGGTAGGGTACATTGCCTATATATTATAAAAGTATTGTATATCATGAGTCCAAGGGATGTCAATCGTGTATACATGTCAACGGTGGCTTACTCAGCTAAATTTGTAGTCGAATTAGATGCGCGGAAGTGATTGTACGCCCCCTCATCTTCAACAGATGTAGGGGCCGTTTTACCAATGTGAAGTTGGGAAATTTTATCATACTTAAGCTCGCAAATTCGTTTCTAACTATCTACTTCTCTTGAGTACCCTCTGGCTTTTTGGTAAGCAATCTGAACCATTAATGAGCCCTCAAATTCGTTTTTAAGCTCTCTGGTTTGTCCTTAGTGTCTCTGCTTTTATAATATTCTCTGTGTGTTCTCAGATTCATTCTTAAGTCTCTGCTTTTATTTATACACTCTGGGATGTTCTTGTACTCTCTGGATCGATTTTATGGTCTATAATGCTCTTTAGGTTGTTCTTGTGCTATCTAGATCGTCCTTGATGTTTCTGCTCTTATATAATGCTCTCTGGATGGTTATTGTGCTCTGTAGGTCGCCTGTAAGGTCTCTGCTATTATATATTTCTCTGTGGGCTTTTCTTATGCTATATGGATTGTCCTTAATGTTGTAAGACCTGACAGCGGTCTATACATGAAATCACCTAGAATACGTAGCCCTCGTCAGAGTCATAACAAACAATACAATAGAAAATACCTACCAATACATTATGCGCGCATGCCGAATGAAGCAGATCGAAAATGGAGAACGATGAGGTCAGAAGAATACAAAAGATATTCCACCAAAGTCAACGTGTTCCGAAACCAACAAGTCACGTGCCGGACCAACCATCACCCTCAGAACCAAACAACCCCGAAATCAAACATCCCGATTCGGCTCGGACGACACTCACGGAATCGGACACAGTAATCGACAATGGCAGAAAAGCGACAACACTTAACACGTGTTGCCACATGCATCTCCTCAAAGCTATGTCTTTCTTTACTATAGTTTACTACTTAAATTTTATATGACTCACTTAGATATTTACATATATAAACCCCTCTGTAGCTAGCTACTCTCCCTCAGTGAAATACACCCCATTACATCTATTCCTATCCTCATCCAGTCGTGTTAAGGGTCAGTGGCTCTAGGATTGAGCAGCCCTTAATCAGTTCTATTTCCCAAAGCTTATCGTATTCACTCTGGTTTACTCATATCTCTCTCTTGGTTGTAGTTTGATTCAAGTCTTCAAAGCTACAACTATCATCTCATAACAACAAGCATAACTTCAAATCAAATCGACGAAGCGCAACGGTTGACGGATGCAACCGTGCTCGCAAACTAACTCA
Organism: Cyathus striatus; assembly: GCA_025738555.1. NCBI lineage: Eukaryota > Fungi > Basidiomycota > Agaricomycetes > Agaricales > Nidulariaceae > Cyathus > Cyathus striatus. Next base: position 1,663,414 of record JAOVFP010000002.1, read on the forward strand.
AGTCTACACATCGACACACGTACTTACCCTTACAATGTCTCTGCTTTTATATAATATTCTCTGAGTGGTTATTGTTCTCTGTGGGTCGTCTATAAAGTCTCTGGTATTATACATTATTCTGTAGGTTGTTCTTGTGTCCTCTGTGTCGTCTATAAGATGCCTGCTTATATATAATGTTCCTGTGTCATACTTAAGCTCTGTGCTTTGTTTTTTGCATCGTCTGCATCACTCTTTCATAGCTTACTTCATTCCTATAGCCTATAAGCTTCCTTTGGTGTTCTATTTCAATTTCTGGAGTATTATACTTGCTCTACTTCAATATTATGCTCTATTCTTTCGTTTTTGTACCCTCTACTTCACTCTGACACGTATTACTTGTCCTAACTAATTCTACTTCGATTTTGTGCTTTCTGCTATCATGTCTATATAACCTGCTTTGTTATGGTTTTTTTTACTTAACATAAGACAGACTGCATTAGACCAGGCAATAATTCATTATTAACACCTCCCATGTAATATGAGCCATCCTCTGCTCGTATCAACATAAATTATTTGAACTTGAGACTCGGACAAGCTGAAAGACATTGTAACAAGCATTCGGTTCACTTAATATGAGTGCTGCCAAGTGTCGCTTACACTGTTGGTTCATCTCATCGTCTAAAGATATTTATATCGAAGCTAATAGGTATATTATTCTATTTTACTGCAATGAACTAAATAATTAGTTACATCGCGGTTCATATATCTCACAGATACTTATATAAAAGCTCTTACTTATAGGTAAATTATTCCATTTACTGTAAAGAACTAAATAATTGCTTGAGAGCATGTAGTTACCGCCGTACCGCATACTGGACGACCATGCTTCATTTAGTAAGTGCTCAGTCTCGCTTAAGTAAAATTCTGAAACAGAGATTGTAATATCTAACCGAGAAGCCGTGGTGCCGGACACCAGAGTTCAATTATAATTGATGCGTTTGAGCGTGGTCGTTAGACTTTCCATAGTGGGGAGGTACCAGGTCGTCTGTGTGAGAAGGGTGTCAGTAAAACGCGAGAAGCCAAAGTCCGACGTGATCCGTCAGATCACGTGAGGTCGGGACAAACGGGTTTAAGTCTCCTGAGATCCGAGCAAGCGAGCGAGGGACACCAGGATGATGCTCGCAGGAAGGGGAAAGGAATGAGAAAAAGAGAAAATATGATACAAATGAAAATGGAATATGACTCAGCGTGGCTACCTCTCTGCAAGCCAATAGAATGCGATTCTAGTGAGCTTAAGAATACGGAGGAGGTGATTCCCGAGTAAAAGTAAGGTGTATTTCTCTTCCCTTCGTGAGGGGGATTAAATACAAAAGTCAACATGGTCTGTGCAACGCGTACTCGTGCGTCACAGACCCCAAAGTGAGTACTCGAGTGACAAGAAGAAGAACAACACGATCGAAGTGTCAATGTCGTATGTACGAAGCGAGGCACTTTGCCAGTACAAACCAAAAACGGAAAGGCAGAGCTCAAGGTCGAGGCGCTGTCCTGAGTGCTTGGCACTATTTGCGTCGTCATGTCTGCTCCTCATGCACAGAGCGGTCCCCAGCACCTCAGTCGCAGCTGTTGCCTTCAAACTCGTATTCCCGCATCCAGTTGCCGATAACCTATCCCAGAGAATAATAGCCAGAACCAGAAAACGGCACAAGAACACCTTAAGTTCGCTGGTTCTGCTTGGGACATATAAATCCAAGTAGCACGTAGAAGTTGAGCTCGTCTGGACTGTGTTGATGGCTGATGGTTGCAGATGGGTGCTTGCAAGTGAGGACAAGCTAAGCTAAGTCTGGTGAGGGGCAAGCAACTTTCCCATGAGTGGTTGGTAAAAGAATATTTTGCGGCTCTGCTCAGGTTTATATACTAGAAAGATTGAATATACAGTGATGTCATAAGTACTGTATTCTGATGATATCTAATTCAAATCTAATTCAGTCAGATAGACTCGGATGGCGATCAATGGGATTGGTGCAGAGAAAAGGCAGAGGAGCTCCAGCCTCTTTTGTTGAATTACTTGGTTTAAATATGCTACTACTTAATCTCTCGTTTCTCCTTCATGTTCTCATCTCCTACTCACGGATAGCTCAATAGATACTTAATCTTAATTCTCCTCCGTGAATTCTTCTCCTACTTAACGTTCCAGCTGTTTCAGTGTCTATTCAGTCTTCTTGTAATCTTCTTAGTTTTATTTTTTATTCTTATCTTAATGGCGCAAACCAAGCGCAAACCGTAGATCATCCATTCTAACCAGTGTGTTTGGCTTATTTGGCAACAGATTGTACTGCTTTGTCAGCAAATCTCAGCAGAGGCTATGTGTCTTGAGCTGGTTGCCAATATGAAAACACCAATCAACATTCTATCTCAATACCATCGACACTTTCCTATGCTCAAGTGCTCCTCTTGCCCCGGCTCATGGGCATCCTGTCTTCTCGGTTCAGGCACAGATGTGAGATGCACTCCACGCAGCGCCATCATTTATGTTTATGCCCTCGCAGTTAGACCATGCATCTTTTGGCCCAGTGATGATTTTGGATCTGGTGCTTGTGGTTTTCTGGGGCCTGGAGGAATGATGAAGAAGATGGGCGTGGATGCATAGGTTGAGCAATCGAGCATGTCATCTGAACTATCTGAACTGTCATGTGAGGGTAGTCTGTTAGGAGAAGGTACGTTGATTATCATTGTTGTGATTTCTCTAGTGCTTTGTCTCGCACACTTACGCTCTTTGTTACAAAGGCACGCTTGTCTGAGCTATTTCTGCCTGTATGCAACCCCAGAACGACACGTTGTGTCATCTGGATCTTGGGGGGCTTGAAGGAGAATGGGGGAAGGATCCACGTGGATATATGCGCTTTGCAGCAGAGTGCGCCTGGAGAGGAGAGGGGTGGTGAAGAAGAATATGTGTTTGGATGCATAACTTGTGAAATACTGATGTGTAAAGGGGGAAGAAGGTATGTTTTCTATTGTTGCTATGTGATAGAGACTTATGTTTCTGGGGTTTTTCTCTCTTAGAACTCAGTGCATTCTCAGTTCCACATGCACTCTATTCCAAGTCATTCTGCCTAGACGCAACCCGAGAACGATGCTTCCTGTGGGGGCTTAGAACTTAGTGTACTCCTAGCTCCACATACGCCCTATTCCAAGCTACCTCTGCCTAGGTGCAACCCCAGAACAATGTGTCCTGTCTTCTGGTTCTTGGGATGCAGCTTCGGGTGGGGTGGTACACGATGGGTCTAAGAAGAATGCCAGAAGAATTTGCGTGGATATATGGGTTTTGCAGCAGGGTGTACCTGGAGGAAGCGACGACGACGAAGAAGTTACATGTGTGGATATATGTTGGGCAGTCCGGCATATCGAACTGGACTGCTGTGTATGGGCAGCTTAGAGGGAAGAAGGTACGTTTGTTATTGTTGTTGTGTGTGGTAGAGACTTACGTTTGTGCATTATCTCTCTCTCTCTCTTAGAACTCAGTGTATGTCGCTAGGTGCTTTAGTACCGTATCTCTTGCACTTCACCTCTTAGTTCCCCATGCACTCTATTCCAAGTTATTGCTGCCCAGATGCAAACTGAGCCTCACCTGGTTCCTGGGGTGCCTTTTCAAGTTAGGCTTTCTGTCGGCAGGGTGGAGGCACGATGGTACAATGGGGGGGTGGATACGTGTGTTCTGCAGTGTGCCCGGTAAGCCTGTTACATGGAGTAGACAGACACGAAGAAGGTATGCATGCTTTAGTGTTCTATGCTCGCAGAAGTTGATCGGTCTGTGGATCCGTTTTAGTTGTTTCATATAGTTAACTCGGCGCCACGATGCCTCAGATCTTGGATGAGGGATTCCCTCATACAAATTGAAGCGCTCTGAATCGTCCCGGCATGAATTATTTACTGGAGTGTATTGTTTTACGACCTCCTACACTTCGGTAGCTCATATACATGAACATCGTTACATGTCTCTCCCCACTCTTTTGTTTCAATCTTTCCTCAAAATATACCTCTTCATACACTGTCCCGACAGATACCTATCCCCTGCAACACTCTGTTTAGAGGTGTAGGAGTGGTCTGCCTGTATCATTGGACTTGGATAATTTTAAATTGGATACATTCTGAATTTCATTGTCACTCCAGGCCTTTGGTTGAAAAACACAAGTTCCTAAGTAAAAAAAGTCTGATTGATAAACATTAAGGAATATCCACGAAAGTGTGTAATAGATATGTGATTGAAATATATTAAATGTTACAGTAAGAGAAAGATGACCTACTCCTTAGCTTAGGTGCATCGTGGATTGACTGACTTATGGTTACATGGCACCTAGCCCCGGCCCTCTTAATGTTGATACCACCAAGACGAGTCACTCACCTCGCCCACTGCTGGCCTTCAAGCTGTGATAAATACCGACCCCTGGTTCTTGTTGGTTTATCTACTTCATACCGTCATGCTATGTTTCGCTAGAACATCCACCTACTACTTCCAGTTTCGATGTAGTACAAATGTGGTACATTACTACATTCAGAACCCTCAGGTCTCAGCTGTACTGATAAGAATAGTCATTTGTATCGCTCTAGCGACTCACCCATATTGTATGCCCTGCAAGTAATCCATTAGAATCTAATCCTTTGGGTACAGTTACAGTAGGAGCTGATAAACACCGTTGACTTGTTGAAGTAGTAGTTTGATACTATGGTTAACACAGTAGTATGTACTAGCATGATACCTTGGATCGTAGGGTTGAATAAAACTTGAAGTTTACAAAATGAAGTGCTCTCAGCAACGCCGAGTAAGTATGACCTCATGTGTCAGAAGCTCCGACAGCCTCACGTGATGTCACCCACTATATATTCCCCCCACTCCCAGAAAGCAAAGGGCTGCGTCCCAGGAACTAGACGACAACAACATGGTCATGCAAGTCATTGTGAGGCTATCACTGAACAGGAAGGGCACGATACCACATATCCCTTCATGTTCTCCCACTCCTTCCTCGCTCAAATACTCGCCAACACAATTTCATGCCACATGCTCATACTCTAATAGTAAGCGATGTGTGCTCGGCGAGCAGTCTGTGTTCTCTAACCTTCCCCCAAGCTCCGGCAGCTGCACCCTAAGTACTAACACAGCGGGTTTTTGCTGTCATGTACTGATCGGGAGTTAGCCTGTACTGTGTGCTGTCATGTATAATTCCCGCTACCTTTTAAGGTAGTAGGGTTATGTAGGGTGATGAAAACTCGTTTTTTGCAGAGTGAACACCTCCCATCAACTGGAGTTTAAATACACGTGGTTGCCAAAAATAATGACAACCAACAACAATTCCCACACATAATATCGGTCATTCCCATATTCTAACTGCTTGGAGCTACTACATACTTATCGTGTCCGGCATGTTGTTGACCAATCGTCGACTAACATACTTACAAGTTCTTTTGTATTTTTTATTTTACATCATTACTTTAAAGTTGTATGCTATATATATGTTTAGTTATATATTTTGTCTCAGAACACTTCATGGAATATACATTTCCTTGTTTTTACGAGTTTCCTGGGCTGTTGAAATTCCATGCCATGTTATGACGTTCAGGACCATCCTTTGACAACAAAATGTCTCCACACCGGAACATCATAGCATGAATCTGCTCTTGTGAACTCTATGTGATCCCACATATTCTCTTGCCAATTTTATACTGATTGTACTAGCTAGTAAGACTTGGGCTGAGATAATAGCAAAGTTGTCAATAAGTAACTGTGAGAAGTAACAAGAATAAAGGAGAGTGATTGAGAGGATAGAGAGTAATAAAGGAGAAAGGAGAGTAATGAGAGAGCAAATAACTCAGACACAAACACTGACACAGACACAAGATGGGGAGGAAACTTGTTAACAACTACCAAGTTACAGAGTGTTTATATACTGAGTATGTCTACCAAAGTCCCAACCAAGGTCCATGTAACTAAGGTAACAGACAGCTGTCAATCTGTCAATCACATATCTGTCGATCAAGGATCTGTCAATCACAGAACTGTCAAGTATGACAGGTGACAAGTGACAGCTGTCAAAGAAGCTGTGCAACCCAGAATATCTAACAGTAACACCGCAGGTACTAAGAATGACTTGAATTTCTAGGATTATTAAGAATAAACTTATGTGATGTTTTCATGAAAATCAATTTTATAATGCAATGACCCGTTCAATAAGCTTTCAATAATACACCTCAGGTAGCGGGCCTTGCCGCTAGTCGGCCTTATTGATTTATTCTTAGTCACAAAGGTCACATGAAATTGAACTGGTCACCTTGCTTGCCAAGGTACTCTCCCAGGTGAAAATTAGGTTCACTTTTCGACTTTCACATGACCTTTTTCCCACAGTCACATGTTCTCTTTCTGCTCTTTCAATCTCATCCAGTTTCTTCTTTGTACCATATCACCTGGAAATTTATATTTATTATTTAATTTGTACAAAAATATAATCTCTTTTTACTGTGTGTTTTGCTCTTGTTCTCTATTCCTCTTGATTTCCTCCCATTGCTGCTTTTTTTTTTCATTTAATGCCTCCAGTCTGTCATCCTCCTCCATTAATGCTTGATCATGTGCTTGTAAAAACATTGAATCATCAAGGTCTCAAAGTATTCTTATTGGATCTCATCCACTACTCCTGGAAAGGGCAACATAAAGATGAAATAAGCTCAGTTTGCCATGTGGTGGCTTTTCTATATCCCCAGTGCATTCTTTATTGTCTGTCTTTGTGAACAGTAATCCATAAAAGCATATGCTACTGTGATAGCAAACTGTTGCCTCTTGACTATTCTCTGTAAATCATTTCCATTTCCATTTAGAATAATTGGGATACTGGACTATTTTGACCAAGTGTTCAGTCACACATCACACAGGGCTTTTGAACAGAACACTTGAGCACATTTGTCATGCATCACATGCTGTCATGAACAGTAATTTGAGAGATATATGGCAGGCATGAACAGTTCTGCCCTGTATCACACATTAATTTAGAGCTTGAACACTTGATCAAACCAATTTTTTGTCATGCTCTCTGGAGCATGAACAAGTGGTTGAAATAGTCCAGTATCTTTTATGATTGGCTCTACTGTAATCACTGATTCTTCTAATCCTTCCAGATGAGATGTTCTTGTGCAAGACAACTTAGCCAGAATATATGCCAGAAAGTGTTTAAGTTGTACCACACTTCCAGTTCCTGGTTCTGGTTCATCTGCATGTAGAATTATATCCACTATTGTTCCTCATGCTCCATTTGTTATGTCCAAATCAGTTTGGATGTTTTTGGTAACCATTACCTTTAGGCTTTGTACCTCACAATTAGTTCATGTAGAAATTGATCTTTAGAGATTCATACTTACATTCATACCAATGGCTATTTGAACTTTCTCTGCCAACTCTGTTCCCTTTTCATCCTTGTTATTCTTCTTACTTACATCTCAATGCTACTGCATATTGTTCCACCACTGATAGGTCTCTCTTCCCAATCTTATCCTTTGCAGTGCATATCATTATTCTCTGTGTTTTACACTTAGTCTTACCTTTAAGTAACTTGCTATGCATCTATTTCAGATTTTTGTACTATAACTTTTAATCTTATAAATTCATGATAATTGATCCTTTCCTTCTTGCTTCTAATTCTTCCTCCTCTCCCTATTTGTGCAAGCAAGGTTTGTGCTGTTGCAGCCGGCAATTCCCAGTTCACAATTGTCGAGAACAAAGGTATTGGGTGACTTTCCATAACCTCTGGAAAGCTTTTCAGATTCAGATTTTGCTTTCAGACATGTTTGCCGACATTAGCCGATATTTCCCTGATGATTAAGCAAGACCCCAGAAAATATTTCACTCTCCAAAGCCTTTCAGATACAGTCTGAAAGCAAAGTCTGGAAGGAGGGTAGCTACCCCTCTTCCAGTTCCAGACACTAGTTTTAAACACATATTTGTGATCAATCACCATCTATGGTATTCCACATCACTCGCTAAGTGTTGGGGTACATAAATATGAAAGTCCATCTCGCTAATGGTGTCCTAAAGTCTCCAGAAGTTTGATGAATCTGTAACCATAGCTGAGGTAAGCTATAGGGTTCCAACTCTGACTGGCACCCTTCTGAAATCTGAAAACGTTCCAGACATTATGGAAAGTCACCCATTAATCATGTTGTATACTTACATGTCTGAAGAGTTACCCTTTGCATGTATGACTAGATCAGAATTTTGATTGAATTGTTTTGGTAAACCTCTGAACAGATCTAAGATATATTTAGCATGATAATCATGCAGATTAATCTTTGATTCACATGGTCCCAGTAGTATCATATGTGACATTACCAGATAAGATACATCGATCAAATGTTTCCAGTATATAATCCTGCAAATTACCAAAGTACTGAATATCGAAGGCTCAAGATCACCTCTATGTCCTCATCTTCAACTCCAAAGCAAGTAGCTTGTACTTGCATTTCATCAAAATGCAGTGAGAAGACCTACAAAGATGTTAATGGACAGAGATGGGGTGGCAAACTTGTTGCTCCAACTATGCAAAGAACTTATTTGGACAAGGATGCCACTTTGAAGTTAGCTGCAGGTGATTGGGGTAGTAGTAATTCGTTGAGGTCACAAAAAGTATGCTATGTGCATGCTGGCTCAGGAAATCTATTAACAATATGTGTCTGTAGGCAAAACCTAAGGAGGATTCTTCTAGTTCTTTCCAAACAAATACCATAAGTACACCACAACCAAGTCCTCAATCTGTACTGCCTGTCCACAGTGAGGGTCATAAAAATGAGAAACAAAAGAATAATGCATGGATACAAGTAGTTATGCAACAACTGCAGGACAGACCACCAAGTATATGTGTTATGGTTTTTCTTTATTTTCTTCTGTTTACAATTAGTTTACTTTGACATGTTTGGCACAACCATTGATGCCAAACATCTTTACTTTTACACAGCTTTATTTATACTTTTGACTCATAATGACTACGTGTAAGTCATTACTTATTTATACTTACTTTTCTCATACTTCTGACTTGTTATGACTCTCATCAAGTCATTGTACTATACTTAGTTTATTTTCACACTTCTTTACTGTGCCTTATTAATGCGCAGTCTTTTACATACTTTCTTTGACTCATACTTTATCTATTATTAGTATGAACCAGTTTGTATTTAAACAGTAGGAACTTGAGCAGTAGAGCTCAAGCTTCAGCTTAAAGAATACTACTTGATTCTTACTCGACTTTGATACTTGAGTTTTCAACTTAAGTCTCTTGTCTTGTAACAAGACTACTTTGATACTGATTTAACTTGTTCTTTGGATCAGTTAAGTCACATGACTTTTGACTTGTATGATTTTATTCTTCAGAATAATGATAATTGTAACAATATGTTAAAATTTCATGTTATTTATATATCTTTCTGATTTCTATATGATAGATGCAGGACTACTAGAAAGTGTTATCTATCTTCTGGTTTGCATGCTTATTGCTTGGTTGCATGTGACTTGTGGGCTTAGTAGAGCTGCATGCGACTGTACTCTGAAGATTATTGATATAATTGTGCAGCTAGCAATATCCTTTGGCCAAATGTCAAGCAGCAGTGATGTTCATTTAAACCATGAAACAAGGCATGCATTAAAGTATCTATCTATTGACCCACTTATTATCAGGACTGTCTGCTGTCCAGAATGCTTTGAAAGATATCCTATAGACAATATACCTAGAACCTGCAGCAAAAGTGAGACAAAATGAAGCAGAGTTTGTGGAACCCCTCTCTGGACTATAGTACATACAAGAGGAGGTTCTAAATCTGTTCCAAGGCAACTTTACTCTATTCAAGACTTTAATTCTTGGCTAGAATTTTTTCGCTCTCACCCTGGAATTGAGGAAGTAATTGATATATCATACTGTTATATCCATGCCCAGCTATATCATGCTGATGTTACCGAAGGTTCCCACATGACCTTCCAACATACCCAGTCCATTCCTGGAATGTACCCACTATGGGTTTACACTTTCCGACGTTCCCGCCTGGGAATGTACCTGGAACCCGTTGGGTTTTCTATTAGATACTTTGGATATGTAGTTTCTCTTATGACAGCCTCACCACGTCATTATACCATTACTCCTCTCTTCCATTCTCACTTGTACGTTTCATTATGGTCAATGTAGTTTAGTTTCTTATTCTTCATTCTGAGCGCGTCATTTGCACCACTACTCCTCTTTTCCCAGTCTTTATTTTGTTTACTTACACTTAGTATTCTGTCTCCGGATTCATATCTATGTCTTACTAGTACATATAAATAGTCTTCCAAATGTACTAGGTAGTCTTCAGTATTCATATCAACTCTGTACACTTTCTTCCTACTCTAAGTTCCAAAACCCGCTCTGGGTTCTCCTTCAGGTCTCTCTCCCACTGCCTAGTGTAGTGGCGAAGCCCCTCGCATACTCTGGAATGTTTCCTTACATTGGATATCATCTGTCATGAAATATGAACCATTCCCTGGGGATATCCAGGTGGTGCAGCACATATGCTGAAGCCATGGTTCACTTCTGCACTCCTGCTCCTGTTCCCGTACCCGTACTCACTTCGGGTTTCCATTATAGTTCTCCCATGCCTTCTGGGCATCTTTGCATTTGTTTCCCAGTAGGAAGGGAATCAGTACGTAACACATACCAACACTTGCCTAGTTCTGAAAACATGCAGTCAATTTGGGATAGTCCAGCTTGGAAAAGTCTTGGAAATTTCACAACTACTCCTGGAAATCTTACATTTGGTTTTTATATTGATTGGTTCAATCCATTCTCAAATAAAATAGCAGGGAAAACTGTCTCATGTGGTGCAATTATGCTTTTCTGTCTTAATCTCCCTCATGATCAATGATATCTTCCAGAAAATGTATACTTTGCTGGTATAACTCCACCACCCAAGGAACCAACAGTTGAGACAATTAATGCACTATTAGACCCAGTTGTTGCTCAATTTGTATCAATGTGGTATGGAAAAAATATACAAACTTGTCACCATCCAGAAGGAACATTCAAGCATGTGGGAATTCTTCCAAGAGTAGGAGACTTACTTGCAATGAGAAAGGCATTTGGATTTGCAGGTGTTGCTTCTAAACGAAATTTCTGCTCCTTTTTCAAGTTGAAATATGATGATATTGATGATCTTAATCCTCACCTATGGGAGTATTGGAGAGGGGATGAAGTAAAAATAGCTGCAGAAAAATCAAGATGTGCAACAACAAAGGTACACTGTAAGGAGATCCTGGATGAGCATGGTGTTTGTTGGTCAGCTATGCATCATTTGACTTACCATGATCCTGTATGCCATACTGTTCTAGGAGTCATGCACAACTGGCTTGAAGGTGTTTTGCAGCACCATGTGTGGCATAAATGGAGGATTGGAGTTCCAGGAGGTTCTGTGAAAGCACCTAATACTCTACCCAAATTTAATAGTGCAAAAGGGAAGGAGAAGGCTACAAATATTGATCACAATCCAGAAATAAATATGAATTTCAGTGGTAGTGATTCCGACTACAGCCTTTCTGACTATTAGCAAATCTTGGATGAAGAAAACCACTCTGATACTAGTGACAGTACATATCCTTCTGGTGCTGGGACAGATCGAGATCAAGATTTGGCATCAAAATCAATGTCTTGCATATTTACAACCAATCAATTGCTTAGACTATGAGACTGTTTGTCCAATACCTATATTCCTTCATGGATTGAACAGCCACCAACAAACTTGGGAGAATCATCACATGGAAAACTAAAGGCAGATCAATGGTTGACACTATTTACAATATTCCTCCCACTTGTGCTGCCTGAAATATGGTTAAGCGAGCCTACACAATATACATTACAGCTATTGGAGAACTTCAATGATCTTGTAAATTGTACAAATATTGTTTGTGCATATTGTACTTCCCCTCAACTTGCAGACAATTTCACAGTGACATATATCTGATATCATCAATCATCATCTCTGCTGTTTCCCTCAGTGCATTCATGTCCTAATCATCACTATGCAATGCACATTGGGGACTTATTAAAGTTCTGGGGGCCATTAATTGTACTCAGTGAGTTTCAGGGTGAACAGCACAATGGGAAACTGCAAAAGGTTAAGACAAATGGACATCTATGTAAGTGATTTATATATCTAAATTTTATGTTTCCCAAGAATACTCATATGTATCATTGTGTTTTAGTGAGCTTGGACTACACAATGCTCAATCAGGTTCGTCACCAAGGTCGGCTACAAGCACTATATTCCCAGTTATCACTATCAATACCTCAGCACATGGACACCTCATCGTTTTGTGATTCGCCTTTTGTGAAATAAAATCACCCACTTACTCTTTTACAGAAAGCATTAAGAATTTTCAAATCTGAAAATGGGCAAGCAAAGGATATAGGAAATAAATCACAATTACCTGAAAATGAATACAATCTCATTCTTCACTATATTATGGAAACCCGGAGCACCACGCTCAGAAGCATCAAAATATTTTGTGCTCTGAGCGTCGGCTGCTCGGCAGATCGCTTAAGCCTTCGCCTAGATATGTGTGCTCAGGTCATGAAATTCGGTAGCGACTTACTAACAGCTAGAGGAGTACAAATGAAGGCAAATTGGTGATTACGTAAGCATAGTCACGAGCATCGTTTCCATAGTGGAAACGACACTCGTGACCTGAGAGATAGACTGTGCCTTGGCCTTATAGTTATATATTGTAAGTAGGTATCTATATATTACCAATGAGTTATGGTTGGGTGGTAGTAAAGTTAGCAACGAGGGTTGAACTCAGGACCTCTTGAATTGTGCACATAGTAAATATAGAACAAGATAATAATAGGTATTTTAAAGCTGACCTGACAATGACGGGAAGTGCATGGGCAACCTGTGGGTATTTTGAGTCTGACCCACACTCATACCCATACCTGTTTGAACCCTATGGGTTGTGGGTAACCCGAGGGATATCTTATATATAAATTTAATGTGAATGTACTATATCATAGTTATATATACTTACATGTTGCTTACATATGTAATTGCATAAACAATTGGTAAATGACTTGATTAAACTATGTATTCTGAGATTCTAACATGTACTTTAATAAATACAGCACACCCTATCGTTATAATAATGTAGGATGTGTTTATTGGCACTGGTATCGTTTGCATCGTCATAATGGTGCTATGATAATATTAATGAAACTGGCATTGTTAAAATAAGTCCTGCATCGTTATAATGGTGCTAGTATTGTTCTAATGATACCAGTGTCATTAAAACACATCCTACATTGTAATAACACATTATAAAGATGCAAGATCCATTCTAACGATGCCAATTTCATTAGAACTATCCTAACACTGTTATAATGATGCATAACTTGTTTTAACGATGCCAGTATCATTTACATCGTCGTAATGATGCTATTATTATTAGAACTATCCTAGCACTGTTATAATAATGCCAAATTTATTTTATCAATGCTGGCATCATTAGAGCGATCCTAGCATCATTATAATGATACAGGATTCATTTTAACGATGCTGGTGTCGTTAGAACTATCCTAGCACTGTTATAATAATGTAGAATTTGTTTTATGAACGCTGGCATCGTTGGGATGATCCTAGCATTGTTATAATGATGCAGGATTCATTTTAATGATGCCAGTATTTTTAGAATGATGCATGATTTGTCTAAACGATGCTGGTATCAATAGAACGATCCCTGCATCTTTATATCAGTTCTAGTATCATTAAAACGATACTTGTATTGCTAAAACAATGCTAGATTAATTAGTGTAAAGTTAGGAATTTGTTATAATAATTGTAGGTTATAAAAAATTATATACAACTGTATATCTGAAGTAAGTAAAAATGAAGGTCTCAATGAAGCCAAACAACTGTATCAAGTGAAGATAAGTGGGAATGATACCAGACATTTTAGCAAGTTTGAACAAGTATCTGATGTATTTGAGATGGATATTAACAAAGTAGACATAGTTTAGTAGACCCAGATGAGTTCTAGACAAATAGGAATGAAATAAGTCTGTCCTAACAAGCCCAGAAGACAATTAAATGATTAAGAACAAAGTAGATATGTTTTAATGAGTGCAGACAAGTACCAGACAAATAGAATGAATTAGATCTGATTTAATAAGCACAGAAGGGTTCCAGATGAATATGAATGAAGTAGGCAAGTCTTAACAAGCTCAGAAGAGTAATAGATGAGTAGAAATGAAGTAGATATGTTCAATGAAGTTAGACAAGATTCAATGAGTTCAGATGAGTAAGAAAAAAGAAGACTCCAGACAAGTAGGAATGAAGCTATACATGTTTCTTGAGCCCAGACAAGTAGAAATGACACTAGATAAATTCCAACAAGCACAGAAGAGTACTAGACAAGTAGGAATGAAGTTAGACAAGTTTAAACCAGCCCAAGACTCCAGGCAAGTGGAAATGAAGCTGTGCATGTATTCTCAAGCCCAGGTAAGTACCAGACAAGTAGGAATGGCATTAGAAAATTTTCAATGATCACTGAAGAGCAGGAACAAAGCAAGGTATAATTTAGTGAGCACAAAAGAGTGTCAGTTAGTACCAGTCCTATAGGATACTAGGAACATCACAAGATGAATAGGAATATAGCTAGAGATGTTTAATAAGGCTAGATGAATTGTGATGTAGTAATATGTAACAAAGCCAACATTATAAAAATAAATATTGCAACACCTTGTATACTGACTAATATTTTGCTGAATCTGTGCAAAATACATGATTGATTTATCACTTACAATATCTTGTACATATATTTGTAATGAAAAAGAGATAATCATTTCACTTCTATGCGTATCACAGGCAATTAATATGGTATTATACATACAATTGACAACTGCATAATAGTCCGAAAAGATCAATAAATCTATCTCTCAGGTCACGAGCATCGTTTCCACTATGGAAACGATGCTCGTGACTATGCTTACGTAATCACCAATTTGCCTTCATTTGTACTCCTCTAGCTGTTAGTAAGTCGCTACTGAATTTCATGACCCAAGCACACATATCTAGGCGAAGGCTTAAGCGATCTGCCGAGCAGCCGATGCTCGGAGCACAAAATATTTTGATGCTTCTGAGCGTGGTGCTCCGGGTTTCCATACTATATTAATTCACATTCAATACTTGGACTAAGGCACTATCTTGCATTCCCTCATGTTAAAACTATTGGACTGGACAGGGATTGAACCTGTGACCACCCGTACTCATGACTAGGCGCTCTTCCAACTGAGCTACCAGCCCTTGCCTATACACAAGCAAGAACAGGTACTTAACCAGTTGAGTGGGCTACCAGGCTCGTCACCATGGCAGGAGTGCTCCAATATTATACACCCCCATAACCCAGTCAAGGCTGTCAACCTTGCCAATCCAACACCTCATCCAATAGGTGCAAATGTACTACCACTATGGGCAAAGCCTCTCAAGCAAGTCACATTCAAGCACCATATCTATTCAATTTATACAGTTCATGCCGGAAATGGCTCTGTGAGTTTTGTTGATGATGATGGAAGCATTAAGGCTGGATTTATCAAGGCAATATGGTTACAAGAAATTGCTGAAAATCAGCATACTTCTCTTATACTTCAGCTACATATGCAACTTACACCACAAAATGAAGCTAAAAATCCTTATTTGTCTATACTAGGTCTACAAGCAAGGCTAGTGTAAGATTCTATCACTTCCAGTCATCAAGTAGTTAACATTACCCAAGTACAATCTCATGTACCATTTTATCATTGGCCAGCTGGCACATTTGGAATCACATCAGGTACTATTGTACTTATTAATAGTTTACATAGACAAAGAATGTAGTGTATGTATGTATTGTTATGTCTCTTTTATATTTTCCACAGTACCAAAAAGCAGAAGCTAAGTATTGGTGTAAAAAACAAGGAATGAGTAGAAGAAATGTGAAAAGAGTATGAACAGAATGGGTGGAGATTGATCAAGCTTAAAGCCAATAATATGGCACTCTTGCCATGTCTTGTCTGTTTCATTCATTATTCCCTCTAATTCCCACTATGTACCCCCTTCCTTTCTCCCTCTGAGTTCCATTTGATGCACATATGTCAATACCAGGTAAGCAAACTGCTTTTCTGTCCTCAGCTCCCCCAAGTCCCTCACATCCCCACAGCGTCATCAAGGACACCATGACAGGTACCCCCAGCCCATCCCTGCCCACTCACAATGATCATCATCACCATTCTCATAGTATCAATGCCAAATCATGCCTGCCATCACTGATCTCAATGACCCCCACTACCTGTGGAGTCACAGTGTAGTCGATGCTGGGCCAGTGCAAGTTTGCAGTGTGGAGTGATAAAGATGCATGGGGTGGTGGTTGTGGTGGCATTGGTAGGGTGATTGAGTCGAAGGAGGTTGTCCTGGGAGGAGTGGGAGTGTGAGGAGAACAACGAAGAGCACAAGCTAGGCCAGGAGCTGACACTTGTGCTGTTGGAGTCTTCACTGGTACTGTGAATAGAGAATGAGGTATGGGTGGGCATGGGCAAGATGATGTTGTTGCTCTTTGAGAGGATCACAAAGTTTGCTTTCAGTGCCATGGTCACCCTCAATCACCCATGTGTTATGAGATGGGGACTGTGCTATGGTCTGTTGAGATGTCACAGAGGATGAATGGGGCTGGATGCATGATGGTGAATGCTTTCCAGTTGTTGTGTGTGAAGTGTTGCATCTCAACTTCCATTACATCAAGTCCCTGCAGGTTGTTGTCATTCTGATGCTCTCATTGCATGCCCCAATACCAGGTAATCACCCTCCTCCACTCACCTGAACACCCATTGCCACCTCATGTTCTGACTCCCACAGTATTGTCTACACTTTGTAGCCACCTACTTCCATTTACCAAGCCACCCTCCTATGTCGTTTCACATGACAGCTTCTCCCTCCTTGAAGGTTGATGCAATGCCACATTCCCAACTTGATGTCCCTTCTTATCCTTCTCCCCTGGCCCACCTTCCTCCCACCACCACCACACCACATCGCCCATGCCAACCCCATCACCTCGTGCAACCTCTCAGTGTGCTAGCAAAATCAGTGTCATTGCCACCTCACCCTGGCTCTCCTTCTTCACTATGTTTATACAACAACAATACATCTAGAATGGCATCCACACTATGTCATCTGGCCCCCCTCCCTCTCTCTTCTTTGCTTGTGCCTGCGCCATGATGAAGACAATGACACCTGCCATTGGCAAAATGGCATTGATGTAACATAAACACTATCATACATGTTTTGCCTATGGCTACCAACACCTTCAACCATCACCTCCACCAACCTCCCCTCCTCCCAACCCTCAGAGTCTGTCCCCCTCCCTCCCTCCAGCATGACAGTGCACCATCCCTTATCTCCCCCTTTTCTTCTCCCTCTTGTACCAGTGCAACAGCATTGCTGCTGTCTTACTACCTCCCTTCTCCATCCCTGTCATCCTGATGTCTCATCCAGCACCAGTACCACTGCCTCTCACAAGCCCTCTGTTCTCCCAGCACCACCACCTTGTCAATGATACTAACACCTCCCTCTTCCCTAGTGGCACAGTGGCTATTTCTTCCCACCTCGCTGTCTCCCACCACCTCCACAATTTTGCTGTCTTACATCACACCACCTCCAGTAGCTGTAGACCATAGCTAGGGAAGTTACAAGCTACCAAACATGAGAGTATGATGGGATGTCCTTTGGTCTTTAGGTCATGTCACAGAGGTGCTTTTGGTAGGGGGATAGGTGTGGTCTTGAGAGTTGGAAGGAGGATGTGACAACTTGTGGATAGGTTCCCTTTTTATTTCATTTTACATGTAACATACAGCAATACTAGTTGTAAATTTAATGTTCCTGAACAATGAATTACTCATTATTGCTATGATTGGATCAGGAGCTGAAATCCTGCTCAGAGTGCTTGCTTTCCTCTCTATCCATAGGTATATCTCCTTCATGATAATCATAATAGACCCCTCCATCTTTCTGACCATCATATTCACCATCCTCATCATTATAATGCTCAGTATCCTCCTCCATTTCATCTGAAACATACCAACTTAAAACAAGAACTTGTCACTTAGCCACATGTTTCAACTGACTATCAGAGAGTCAGTTGATAGTCAGTTGATAGTATCAGAGAGTTGATTAATAGTAAGATGAGACTTAGTTGAGACTCAGGTGAGACTCAGGTGAGAGTTTTGAGAGTCAGGTGAGAGTCAGTTGATAGTCAGATTATAATTACATACAAAATAGAGTAATTGCTAGTCTCACCTTACTCTCACCTTACTATTAGCTTACTCTTATTCAATCTGGTATCAGATACTAATCTGAGAGTTGATTGATACAATTTCACCTGACTATCACCTGACTATCAATTAAATTTGTATGAGTTATTGGTGTAAAATAGACTCCATGTAGATTCCACCTGATCACTATAGTTTCCCACAGTTATAACACATGTCACAATGTGTGACATGTTGAAAAAGTGGACTTCCTGAATGACACACTAGAACAAGTGTGCACAGTTATCACAGTTATCTAGACTATAGTTTCCCACAGTCCTCATGCATGTCACACATTGTGACATGTGTGACATGTTGGAAAAGCGTGACACATTCAAAAAAGCGTGATATATCGGAAGAAGCGTGACATGTGTGACACGTTGTCACAGTATCATAGCCATCACACTTATCACACTTTTCATGTATTGTCACACTTTTTCAGCTTATCACATAGTAACAAGTGTAACAAGTGTGACATGTTGGAACAAGCGTGACAATACATGAAAAGTGTGATAAGTGTGATGGCTATGATACTGTGACAACGTGTCACACATGTCACGCTTTCCCAATATGTCACATATGTCACGCTTCTTCCGATATATCACGCTTTTTTGAACATGTCACGCTTTTCCAACATGTCACACATGTCACAATGTGTGACATGTGTGAGGACTGTGGGAAACTGTAGTCTAGGTAAGTGTGATGACTGTGCATACTTGTCCTAGTGTGTCATTCAGGAAGTCTCAACTGACTCTCAACTGACTCTAATGAGACTCTCAGTTGACTATTGAGACTCAGTTAAGAGTCAAATGACAGTCAGATGAGAGTCAGGTGAGAGTCAGTTGATAGTCAGTTGAGACATGTGTGGGAGTGACACATACAGCTTAAAACATGATTTCCATACATCTCTGTAAATTGATTTTCATCCAACTTACTGTCACATGTGTGCTTGAATGCCTGGCTGATATCAAATGGTAAAACAATTGTCCTTGTGGAAACCACATGTTTCTAGGAAGCCTCTTAAAGGACATTGTCTTCTGACCAGAGTGAGGAATGACCTGGACACATTCTGAAATATGGCCACCCAGAACCAACTCTATTAATTCCTCATGCTCCCTGTCCAGAAGCCGAATAAATGCCTCTGCTTCTACAGAATGCTCTGGACACTTTTTAATAAAAAATACAGGATGGCGACCGTTAAGTGAGCCAGCTGGGTCATGTTCATCATCAGAAGTTGCTTTGGGAGTCAGCAAGTGTTTATAATGCTTGGGATAGCCATACTTCATGATAAACTTGTGATGAACTTCACACAGCTATGAAGATAACATAAATCAGATGTATAGCTTGCCAAAATATACTTAAACTTACATGACACCTATTCTGTACCACTGAATTGGATTCATCCAGGTCTTTCAGTGCTCCTGAACTTTTAAACTCCTTGTCATACTGCTCTCGGAAAGTAAAGTAAACATAGTGGTTGTATATCTTCAATATCACATTAATACATAATGCCCATTTTGGATCTACTTGAAAAGAATTGTAAGCTTGTGACACCAAAACCCGAATGTAAGTGTCGACAGCAACAATCCTGTGAGCAATGTTATAAAGGGAGGTTGCAGATTGGTGGAGATCAGGGCACCAAACAGGTAGGCTATAGCAGGCCATTGTCATCTTGATGAGGCCAAGAGCAAGATCTTCAAAGTGGCATGCCATAAGGATATTGTGACCTCAACTTGTCCAATCACTCCAAGGTTGAATAGTGACTTCTGATGGTGAAATTATTGGTTCTTTGGAGTTCCTAAGACTAGCTTCATCAGTGAACTTCTTTGTGAAACATTCCAAAACATTGGCAGGAGGATCATATGGAACACTTTTCAGGTCTAACAAGCCCCATAAAAAGTGTACATGAAAGCGAATGGATTCCTATGCTGACAGCCTCAGTAATCAGTTATGAAATCGGAATATTTGGTATTGCAAATGAACTTTCAGGCCTTTGTCTCCTTCCCATCTATCTTTCTTCGTTAGTTGGTGAGGTTTTGGTTTCTTCCTTTGGGACTGAGGAGATTGTGATTTGTTGAGGGGAAATGAGGCTATAGCAGGAACACAATAGGTACTGTGTGATGCATGAGGCATTGAAGGAGGAGTTGGTGTACCAGCAGGGTTGTCTACTACCTGAGAAGACGAGGGAGGAGGCTGATGAGGAAGAGGCTGATGTGGGGGAGGCTGATGTGGGGGAGGCTGATGTGGGGGAGGCTGATGCAGAGGAGAAGCCTGTGGAGGAAAAGCACACGATGAAGAAACTGGTGGTCCTGGAAGACTGCTTCACTCTTCATAAAACAAGAATCAGATGATATATTAGTCTTCAGCAAAGAATATAGCTGTTGGTCACTCACCCAAATCCTATTCTCAATGACTGTAATTCATTATGCATCCTCTGGTCTCTTTGTTCAAGTCGAGAATCAAATTCTGATATGAGTTGATCATATAGCTGTGAGAACAACACATGGAGACCTGGGTCAACAGCTGGTTGAGTTTGACCATCCATTACAAGTTGAAGTACATGAAAGGAGAGTGAAAGGAGTTGTAACTTGTAGGTAGCCTAGATTTTATATGCGCTGCTTGATTGCCTTCATCAATTTCAAGGCTAAAGCTCCATATTTAGGATATCAAAGGGAGATTTGGAAAGGACATGCATGCCACTGACATGCTTTCTGAAATCTAGCCAGTGTTTTGAGTGACACAAATGGCTGATGTCCTATTAGTTGATAGTACCCTTTGATGGAATTAGAATACTTGGTAAAATTATGTAAGAACTTACAAGATACCAGCAGCAACAGAACCCCTTCATATAAACACTATAACCACCCTAGCTTGACTGAGTGTACCACTGCATATCAGCAACTACCAAGTTTGCTGATGGCTCATCACCATCACTGAATATCTCATAGTAACCCTGAAGCTTGGGATGAAAGGAAATGACATCATGGTCAACAAATCAGAAGGCTAGAACTTACAAAGAGAAACACATTTGAAACACATAGAAACATTTCAGGCTATTGTGGTTCGAATTCCTCCCCAAGAGTCCTAGTCAGGACTCAGAGGAATCAAAACAAAACTTTTTCTAGTCAAGTGTTCAAAGAATATCTGTAACAATTAGAAAATATTCATGTACATTGACATTGAATGTAGGCATTGAACACTGGTTGATTGCCCACTGAGTACTTTGACAAGTTGATGAGTTGATGCAGACCAATTGATGATGCCTTAGCATGCCTGTTAGGGATATTGGATATTCAACTATCTGTAGAGGTCTTTACATGAATACTCGCCCTCTTTCTCTCCTTCTCTCTCTCTCTCTCTCCTTTTTCCATATCCACCTTGTACATCATTTTGTGGCAGTGCTGCTCAATATCATGTGAAGTTTACTACATAAGCCAAGACTGATAGAAACAGGAAAGAAGTAGAAGTACTTGGTAGATTCTCAAGTCATCTAAACTAAAGAACAGAAGCTTCTAGATGCATTGTATGTACTACCTGAACATTCTAGCTACAATATTAGATACATGTATATAAGAAGTGTGTAGATAGCTCGAAATCAGTCTCTTTTTACACAATTATTACTCTGTCAGATTTGACAACTGTAAGAACCAGGGACTCGACTTAAGGCTTCATGCTAAGTCTCATGGTGTTGCTAAAAAGGGTATTATAGTATTGTACTATCTACTTGCTACTACATACTATTAGTATTGTTGATTACTGAATACATTTGCTATTCTAATCGGTGGTAGCCTGTGACACATATGACATCTTCATTGGCAGACTTACACTTTGAGAAACTCATTCAAATGGTACACTCATCTCTTATTCTTTCACCCAGATACAACTCAAGATTATCAACAAACAGGTATGTTTATATTCTATCTGAGTGTACTGACCTTCATATATTCATAGGAATACACCAACACTTGTAGTTCACAAGAACCACAACAACACCATTGATTTGGTCTTCACATGCACACACACAACTCATGCACATCTCACTGTGTTGCCAGATCAAGCTTTGTTTCCACTAAACCAGTTCAATACATCATGACATACGTGACTCATACTTGTACATAACAGTGCCCATGACAGATCAATTTCGATCAGTACATGACAGTAAAAAACCTACTGTGTAAACCGTATGGAAAGCTAGATCACCACACTCAAAGCCATCAAACAAAATCAAATTCTGCACCTTGGCAACTTGCTTGCTGATTTAAGATCTAGATTTAATCTTCGGCTGTTCTTTTTTCGGTCACAAAGTTCGGTTGGTGTGCTTGGGACATCAGGAAATTCTCCACCGGCTAAATTAGTAAAGTTAGCCAAATTTAGAGATAATTAGTGTATCTAAGTTAAAGGTAGTCAGATTTAGAGATTATTAGTGTATTTAAGTTAATATAAGGTACGATGTATCTAATATGTACAAAATATGTACTAGATTTAGCTAATTTGAGCTAATGTGAAAATATTAAGATAATAAAGTATTGGGTTAGGACAGAATAAGTGTTTCTAAGTAAAGGGAATACTAATACATCCCTAAAATGTATTATGTTCAACTTAATTTGACTACCATTAGTGTTATGTGTAAATCACTTTGAATTTCATCAAGTACATGGTTTTTATGGAAACTATTATCTATACTACTTCTAAGTAGGTTGTCAGTAGGTTGTAGTACTTAGTAGTTGTTAGTTAAACTCTGTAATTTACGTACATAATTTATGGAGGAGAGATATAAAAGCGAGTACTTAATGCCAATTGAACTTGTCAATGTGTCAACGCATCACCCGGGAGTGACGAGTTGACACTGGACAGGATTTCGTTTGTCATTTCAAACTCCGTTCGCACCGGTCTAATCCGGTCATGTGACATGTTGGATTTGCCACGTTGTCATCAACATGTAAACATGTCGGCATAGCTCTTCAGAGCCTGAATTCAACTTGAACCAAATCTTACCGCTTGCCAATTCTTGCTTCCCTCCCTCTGCCGTCCTCTTGCCCCTCCTGCCTATCTGCTCCTCTTCCCTCTTCCCCTTTATGACATATACAAGCTTGTCTTCACCTCTTGCTCATGTTGACGTTGATTTTCATCCTCAAAGCCTGCTCTTCTGCCTCTGTCACCATGGCTGACTCCACCTCTGCCCGTACTCCACCTCTGCCCATACTCCACCTTTGCCCACAGGACCACGTCTGGAACCATGTTGGGGGATTTCAGTGTACGTTTACTCGAACTCTGCCCGCCCTTTCTGAAATGGAATCCGCCTAGATGTGTTTTGGCTGCTTTCTGCCAGCACCCCTTTAACGTGCTCGTTCCCTCAGACCACATCCTACTCCTCACCTTTTTGCCTTGAATTTTTTTGCCCGCTATCTGATACATACGCTCCTCTTTGCTCACTACCCTTTGCTTTCATTAGACTGTTCAAAAACTTCTGCATTCTCGGCTTTCTTTTGAAGTTCACCATATGTTTCTGGTTGTTTTGTATGTAAGTACCTCCTCTTTTTCATTTCCTTGGTTCACAAATAACAACTAGCACTCATCATGTTTATAGACTTGTGATTTGGTGTACCGGGTGTATAAGGTATGTTATATGTTTTATGATTGAGAGTGCACATGTTAGGGTACATGTTATGTTGGTTATTGAAGGGGTGCTTTGTATATGTCTTAGTTATGTTAGTCAGTACATAGTTCATGTATCTAGTAGTGCATTCAATGTTAATGATTTCTATTGTTTATTTATGAAACAACATGTCAGATAACCAATTAATTCAGTGCTAAAACATTCTTTAATAATGCTTATTCTTGAAAATATGTTGAAATATGGTGGAAAAAGTTGAAATTAGGTAAAATTAGGTGAATCAAAGTAAAAATAAGGAGGGGGCCAATCCTAATTTGCCTAAAACAACTTATAGACCTTAATTTTGCTTAATTTTGCTTTAATTGCCTTTAAATTGCTATTCATTGCTTATATATGCTTTACTGCAGTTATTTCTCCTAATCATGTATGTTAGGTATTTCCTGATGGAGTTGGGTGCCTTTGTCAGGGTTGCATTGTGTGTGCTTGAGCATACTTGTGAGCTTTTTAAGACCAAAATTCTGTCTTTTTCATAGATATCTATTTATAAGGCATATAAATTAAAGTATCCTGTGAGGTTGCAGATGTAATTAATTGAGATGAGTGACAAAATGTTATTGAAAAGGATCCAATCAGAATTAGGGGAATTCAAAGTTGGCTGTTTTGTAGCATTACTACCAGTTACTATGGACCCAATTGCTACAGTCTTGCCAAAAATCATGATCGGCAATTCAAATGGAGAATTTCAATGTACTCATTCATTAAATTTTACTTTTTCCTACTTCTAAATATCATTACAAATTCGGAGGTTGGATAGATATTACTATGTTCAGCTAATATATCTAATAAAATATGTATATTTGTAAGGAGAGAGGATGTGGTTACCATTAGTAGAATCTCAATGCTATAAACTCCAAATTGATCACCAATTTTTTTCCTTCATAACAATACAGAAATTAGCATAGTGTATCATATTATGCCAACTTTGAATTCCCTTAATAGAAGTGATGTGTGAGGAGGTGACATCTGATGACATGATGTGCCTCGACACTCCCAAAAACATCTATTGCACACATAATGAGAAGAGGAGATCCATAAAGATGTAGGTGAAAATAGTAAGCAAGTAGAGTAGAAGCAAAGAGCAAGAGATGTAAGTGGAATAAATAGCACTAGCTAATGAATAACATGATTCTGTGGTACATGATGGGTGGGTAATAAAAATGTTTAGGACAGAACACAATACAGGGTTTGTCACAAGTACTGTCACTGGAGAAAGAGACAACATTAGTGAAACAACAGAAAGCAAAAGGATAGGAGAAAAGGGGGGCTGAGAACCTCACTGATTGATGGACTTAATTTGAATTGAGTCAAGACCTGGTATGAATTACAGATCAACACCCATGAAAGAAACTGCTTGTTATCCCACTTGCATTTGAGCTATTGACTGTATAATCATGCTCAAACCTTCATTACTCATGTTTTAACCTTAAGTTTTAATTATTGATGAATTGATAACTACTTAACAAGATATGCTGCATAGGAAGTCGAACAAGAATCATGTGTCATGAAGATACAATGAAGATATAATGAGTAACTAATTACCATTCAACTTTATCAAAAGCATGAGACATCTCCATGAGGTAAAAAAAAAGGTTAAAACCAATACTATACTTCATTCTTTTGCTCACTGATTTGTTCTAGTTCATGATTTACTTCATGTACTGCTTCGAAGTTATGCCCTCAGTATTGATCTATGGCTAAGCTATCTGCTTCAAATTTATTGCTATCACTGTCATGTTTAAAGGTCTGTTTTATATTTAGTTAGGCTTGGGGGGTTGGAATATAATTAGTCAACAAAAATTCAGGAAATATGAGCACTTTATGCTTGCCCCCTGTTACATATGGAATACATGTGTATTCCACCTTTAAATGTGCACTCCATGTGCACTTCACATGTACTTCACATAGCTTTGGATGTATTCAAATTCGAAAATTTCCATACAATTTTTGAATTTTTTTACACATGAAGTACACATGAAGTGCACATATACAGGTGAAATGTCAGAATTCCATGTATAAATGTATCATGGAATTCATGTGCATTCCACATGCAGTGCATATAACTACAGGTATTCCACATGTATTACACATGGAATACTTGCAAGTGTTACAGTTGTTGCTTACTAAGTATAATAAAAAGAAATTGAATAAAAAAACCAGTCCCCAATGGTAATTGAACTTGAGACCTAACCTTTCAGCAGTTTTAGATTGGCACAACTAACCCTTCAGCCACAGTGCCCTTTAAAAATTGTGAAATATAGTACTATGTATACTGTTTGTACAGCTATTGGTAATTGATACATACCTGGGTGACACATCACCAGCACTCACTGCTCAGTGCCATCTCGTCATCATCTCGTCTCCACCATCACCACTCATTGACATCGCCACGTTGCCTGGCCTCTCCCCCTCTGCATTGCAACAACGATGCACATTCCCACCTACTCCCAGCCTCCCCCATTGCATCAACACCAACACGCTGTCGGCAATGCCTCATCATCCACCTCAAGCCCTCTCAATATTCGTGTCCCACTGCAACCTCCTCTCTCTCAAGATCTGCAGCAATGTGGTATAAACATCACTGCTCACCAGGTACACCCCTCTCCTCTTCCCTTACCATTTCACTGTCTTGTTTTCTTGCAGCATCATCTATGTTTCATAGATGCCCTAACCTCGCTTGACTAAAATGTCATCATGTTAACACCCCCCCCCCTCTTCTCTCCCTGCCCGTGATTCACCTCAGCAATGGTACCAAGTGGTTTGGCTACCCCTCCCATGTTTTGTGAAGACAATGGTGCTATGTCACCCACCCCTCCTCTTCTGTCCTTGCCCATGCATCACCTCAGTGACAGTGCCATGCCATCTGCCCCTCCTCTTCTCCTCATCCACACATCATCTTAGCAACAGTGCCAAGTCATCTGGCCACCCCTCTCCTGTTTCACAAAGATGACAGTGGCACATCTCACAGGTTACTGCCCTGTCTCTCACCACCACCACACCTCCCTTGTTCTTCCTCTCCAACAAGCAACCACCATCATTCACATGTCACCCAGCCCATGTCTGCCACCACCATCCTACCACACCACCACCTAAGAGGTTAGAGATGTTTACAACGGGGTGATAGTAGCTAGCTTATGTAATAATAACTACTTACTCCTAAAACAACGTAACGGGGTGGCGAGTTTGGAGGGAATTTCGCAGAAGATCGGTATTAAGGATGCTTCCGGGCAAAAGGGGGTGGAAGGGGGATGTATAGGAAGGTTAAGGAATAACTAAGTAGTGATTAGATAACGTCTCTGGCTATGTACGAGGCAAACGCGCGATTCTCTATGAGTTTGCGGTTTCTTCTTACTAGACTCAAATCAAATTACTAGTCAATGATCTCGGAAAATACGCTTTTATTTCACTACACTACGTCAAAGTACTTTATAACGGAAGCTGCACGGGGGATAGCTTCCGTCTACATGGCAAAACTCATCTACTTTATATACTACTGGAAATATGGTGGCTGATGGTACTGTATAGGTGCTAGATAGGTACATTCGGGGTACTAGGGATCATAAACTACGTCACTGACAAGGGAAAGCCATACGCTCACGGAGTGTGCTGGACAGGGGGTCGCGCGTCTGTCATAGGAGGTTGCGCGACGGGGAATATAGCGCCATGCGCGTTCCTTCGGTCGGGACGGGATTGGCTACACGTGGATGTGCTAAGAATAGAGCAAAGATCTATCAGGGCTCAGGGCTTATTACTTTAATTAAACACGCATCGCTTCACCGGTTACTCCGAGAGAAGTCGATCGGTTGGCTCAGGGTTCCGGGGTTTGCCGAGGCGTCTAGTGAGGTGCTTCGTCGTCGCTTGCTTCTCTTGGGCAGTGATCGTGTTCCATCACGTGACCTTCGCACGTTGTTTAGACGTGTTCTGGCTGTTATCCATTTAGTCGCTGAGTTTAGCGCTGCTGCTTTATCTGTCTCTTCTGCACGTAGTACTACCTTAGGCTTGGTCATATTCACACCCTTGGTAAGTGTACTTCTTAGTACTTTTAACTGGCAGCTCGGGTCTCACTCCAATTCTGTAACTAACCCATGTTTGTTACCGTTTGGTGAGTACTAATTACATGTATAGAAAAAGCTAAAATCCACGACTATAGGTAGTGTACGCCCGTCAGGCATCTCACACCACCTCATGTCAAGGGGGAAGAACAATAGGGGGGAGAGGAGAACAAGGGGGGGGGAAGTGAGTGGTGAGAACAATGAGGAGGGAGGAGTCCTCCTCTTCCTCTTCCTCCCCATTACCACTACCATACCCCACAGCTATTGTTGCTGCCTCTACCCATCTGCCACCACCACCCTGCCACACCACCACCACTCCACACTAAGGGGGAGAACAATGGGGGGGAGACAGGAGGGGAGGAAAGCAAGGGGGGAGGAGGGCAAGGGAGAACGAGAGCAAGAGGGGAGGAGTGTGAGGGAGGAGGAAAGCAAGGGGGAGGAGGGCAAAGGAGAATGAGAATGAGAGGGGAGGAGAGCAAGGGGGGAGGAGTGTGAGGGAGGAGGAAAGCAAGAGAGAATGAGAATGAGGGGGAAGGAGAGCAAGAGGGGAGGAAAGCAAGGGAGGAGAGCAAGGGGGGAGGAGAGCAAGGGGGAGGAGAGCAAGGGGGAGGAGAGCAAGAGGGGAGGAGAACAGGAGGGGAGGGAGGAAAGCAAGGGAGGAAAGCAAGGGAGGAAAGCAAGGGGGAGGAGAGTGAGGGAGGAAAGCAAGGGGGGAGGAGAGTGAGGGGGGAAGAGAGTAAGGGGGGAGGAGAGCAAGAGGGGAGGAGAGCAGGAGGGGAGGGAGGAAAGCAAGGGAGGAAAGCAAGGGAGGAAAGCAAGGGGGGAGGAGAGTGAGGGAGGAAAGCAAGGGGGGAGGAGAGTGAGGGGGGAGGAGAGTAAGGGGGGAGGAGAGCAAGGGGTCCTCCTTTTCCTCCTCCTGCCCACCACTACTACCATACCCTGCGGCCATTGTTGCTGCCTCTACCACTGCCATCATCTCATCAAGCAGTGGCTATTTTATTATATTAGTTTAGTTATGCAGTAATACTTGTATGTACTTAGTATGCTAATAATATATTGTTCTTGTCAAATTTTAAGGATTCCATGTGTAATTCACATGGAATCCACATGGAAAAGTACACATGAAGTACACCTTAAGTACACCTTTCAACTTTCATTTTCATGAAGTTATAAGAAAGGTGGAATCCATGTGTACTCCACATGGAAAATGTGTACTTTTTTCCAGATATGTGGATTCCATGTGGACTTCACATGGAAATGTGTACTACATGTGGAGTACACGTGTATAGGTGGGTGTGTGGAAAGTACTGGGAAATACGCAAATTACCACCAAATGCAGGCACCTTGTTATATTTATGTTTTAAGCTCGTTTTATTGTCCCTAAGCTCGCTGTTTTGTTACCAATATTTCTGGCTCATTCTTATTCTTTTTTATTCATTCCTAAGCTCGGTTTTTTTAGTCTTGACCCCTCTGCCTCATTTGTAATGTATCTGCTTCATTCCCACCATTTTCTGACTTGTTCTTACTATCCCTACCTTATTTCTACTGTGTTTTCTATGTTTCTACTGTATCTGCCTTGCTCTTACTGTGTCTGCATTATTCCTACTGATTCTTCTTCCTTCATAACCTTGCTACTTCGTTGTATATTGCTCTACTTCGTTTTTACTGTTTCTATTTCATTCCTAAGCTGGCTACATGAATATTGACTCCTCTTCCATGTTCTTAATGTCTCTAATTCGTCTCCACTATCTATGCTTGTTTATAAGCTCACAACTTCATTCTTGACCCTCTGTTTCATTCAGAATATCTCTACTTTGTTTCTAATATCTATAATTCACTCCTAGGGCCTCTGATTCTGAGTATTATAGTTCATGCTTGATATATAAGCTCACAATATTGTTCTGGACCCCTCCACTTCGTTTTTACTGTCTATACTTCATTCCTAGTGTCTCTTATTCGTATTTACTATTCATGCTTTATTTCAAAGCCCACAACATCAGTTTTGGCCCCTCTGTTTCGCTCATATTTTATCCACTTCTTTTCTACAGTCAATGCTTCATTTCTGAGATCACAACTTAGTCCTTGACCCCTCTGCTTTGTTTGGGCTGTCAATTCTATATTTCTTAGTGTCTCTGTTTCATTTCCATTGTCCCTAAAATAATATTTACATATTTGAATCACTCCTAAGATCACCTGACTAGTTATTAATTGCTCTGTTTTTTTTCTACACTCTCCATTTTTCACAGGCTCCCTGTCCCATTATTACATTCTTCTTCTCATTTGGATGCCTCTTTCCTGCTTTTAATCACTCTGCTTTTATAATAGCACTCAATATTATTCTTAAACCCTCTGTTTTGTGTTTGTGCTACTGATATTGTTTCTATATATTTAACAATATAGAATACATTGCTTTGAATCTACTTCTTCAGTTAAAAGGTGTGCAGTGTACTACACAGTAAGTTAAAATCTAGTATAAAAACCCTGCAGTATGTACACAAACTCTTACCTGGCTTGTGGGAAATGGTACTCACAGGTATGAATCAGTTAAGTACTACTTAAAGTATATGTTTTATAAATAGGTACCTATGAGAAATACATAATTTGGGGTGCCTGACTCCTGAGTGTGCCAACTGAACTTCATAACCAAAAAAGGAGCAGCTGAATATTAAATCTAGATCTTACATTAGCAAGCAAGTTGCTGAACTGCGGAATTTGATTCTATTTGATTAGGCTCAACAAAGCCCATCTCATGATATCAAAGATATCATGTGGACCCTTCCGAATGTGGACACAGAAGGGTACATCATGAGATGGGCTTAAATGAACATCCTGAAATAACCAGGGCAGTGTAAAGTTTACAACATAAACAGTCCCAGAGCCCTTCGTTCAACCCAGAGGCATACCATTATTAGAGACAATTTATTTATATTATTGAGCTGTATCCATCTATGCAAAATACATGAGTATTCATTGAGTGTTGAGCCTATAAAAGGGCAAAAACTCTGAAAGATCTTTTACTAATGGTTTTGAGTGAGCACTTCAAATGATTTGAATAGGTTTAGAACATAAGTTGCCAGTTTGATGTAGATTGTCACAAGTAAGCAAGTCACGTTACATGTGACTATATGTGAGCATTGATTCAGATGTGTCTTTGAGTTATCTTTAGATCAATGCGCAATTGGATTCTTAATCTCAACCTTCCAGGATGCAGCAACATGTCAGACCAAAAGATTACATGGCCTTCATCAACAACTATTGTGACAATCTTTTTTCAAGACGACACTTCATGAAAGAATTTTTTGAAGTGAGAACTTCGGAGGAGGATCTCAGGCGATGCATATACTAAATGGTATGTTCCACGCACAATTTCTTTGAATACTGATGCATCACTGTTATCTTCATTAACAGCCACAGCTGATACACTATACTGTCGACATCCATCACTGCCCTCAACTACATGCTTCTGGTTAAACCGTCACACCTATAAAGACATAACTTCAAGTAAGCATATACTCATTCCATGTTATAGCCGTATACAATGTACCTGATCCTTTTGCAGTGTCTTCAACAGAGAAATTACAATAACTACCCCCTTTTCTCCAGCTATTGCTGCTCCAATTGCAAGTAGTGCAAATACCAGTGATTTCCCATACCCAGTTCCCGCAATCACAATAGCATCATGTCCCTCAGCCACTTTCTCGAAGATGTTCATCTGCCATGGATGGGGCTTGTACCCATATAGATCCTCGGCAGCATTTTCTATGGCTTCAAGTGGTATGACTTTGTGAAGTTGAGGCCAAGTCTTGGGTGGAGGAACTGGCTGTTTGCTTGCTCATGGTGTCATTGCAGGAGTTTTTCAACAACATGGTGTGTCATAGGGTGTATTGGGGAGGGAAGGTAGAGAAGCAAGGGGATGATGTGGTGTAGATGGCAGAGGTAGCAGTTGGTCCTTGTTGTCTTGTTCCATAGCTAGCCAGGGTGTTTAGACCCCCTTGTCATGCATTGACATGTCCAGCAGCACTCAAAATGTCAATCATTATCATTGGTTGGCTACAGTGACAATCTAGACTGCATTACTGTACCAGTAACTAAAATTTTAGCTTATGTAATGTACACTTCAAAATCAAATGTAGTGGTTTTATTTGGTTTACACTGCCCTGCTAAAAGGCGGACTTTAGTACAAGACTGTCCACAGGTGGATGGTTCCACCATGTGGATATCTTGGGCGAGACTATCTATTTGATGGCTATGAGTGTAGTGCTCCAGCTTTCCATAAAACCGAGTGCTAATGCTGAACCTGTGCACTGTCGCTGAGCAAGTGTCCTTCAATTTGTTTGCAGTGGTATGCAAACATGCTGTGCTCTCTTAGAATTGTACTAGTAAGTGAAGAGCAAAGGTTATCTGTCATCTTGGGTCCTTGGTCCTGTATGGGGTGATTTCGTCATGAGTGCCAAAGGATCACTGGAATATCTATGAGCCACCAGATGAGTGCAACATGACCAATATGCCAGCTAGTACGAGACTGTGTTGTTGGTGCTGTCTTCCACTATGCAAGAAGAATGGGGGTGCTGAGAATGATTAATGAAGAGGTGATGAAGATAGTGTGTATGGGTATGGATGTGCTTTCATCATATGAGAAAAGGGGAACATATTATTGGGCAGTGCAGGTGGGTGTTAAGAGAAAGGGAGTGTGGGGGGGGGAGGGGGGGGGAGAAATAGGATATGAGCTGAGGATGCACTGAGGACTGGAGATTTGAGTGGTTATTATAAGAATGGATATATATAACAGGGCTAGAGAATGACTTCAACCACCCTTCTACCTAGAACCATCTACATCCATAGTCCTTTGGAGAGTGTTTGAAACATGCAATGTCTGCGACTCTGTCATAAGAAGATTTAAGATGAGGGTAGTATGTAGATTTGGTGTATATGATCATTATAGTGACCACTTCAGTTGGTATCTAGTTGTCAGGGTGAATGAGAGGCAAAGAGAAGTAGGTGATGTACAGGGCTTTTGAAGGTTGTTAGACATAACAAGCACAATGGTGTGCACATGTAGAGTCACCTTGTTTGACAAGGTATCTCCAAGCCAAGGTAAGGCTCCAACACTATGGTATAT
Organism: Cyathus striatus; assembly: GCA_025738555.1. Classification (NCBI taxonomy): domain Eukaryota; kingdom Fungi; phylum Basidiomycota; class Agaricomycetes; order Agaricales; family Nidulariaceae; genus Cyathus; species Cyathus striatus. Next base: position 1,696,609 of record JAOVFP010000002.1, read on the forward strand.
GGACTGTATATATACAGTATATAGACATATACAGAGGGTTGTATAAGGTTATAATTTCTCTGGAATATTATTGCTGTAGGCTTGCTTATTATCAGCTTATCAATTATTTGCTCATTTAGGGCCATTTGAACCCATGTGAAATACAGGGTCTCCATGATAGCCAATTTATGGGCTGCAAACTTTTCAAGTTCCTGTTGAGTTTTTTAAGTTAAAGTTGAGTCTCACTTAAGTTATAGTCGAGTTCCACTATTGAGCTTGCTTAACTTTTTTGAGTCAAAGTTAAGTTACCTCAAGTGGCCATTTCCTTATTTCAAGTGGACTCAAGTTTTGCTCGAGTTCCCCAATTTTTTTTTTGGTGAAAGTTGAGTTCCCTCAAGTGAACTTAAGTCCCTTACTTTTTTTTTTTGGTGAAAGTTGAGTTCTCTTGAGTAAACTTAAGTTCCTCACTTAATTCTTTTGAGTGAAAGTTGAGTTCTCTCAGATCAAGATAAGTTACTTTACTACCTTATATTTTTCCAGTGAAAGTTGAGTTCTTAAGTTCCATTTGAGTTATCAGTAACTCAAAAAGTTGACAGCCCATATTCTAAGAGCCTATATATACTTTCCATAGGTGCCACTGGGGCATAGAGTAAATAAAGGATGAAAGGGAAGGAAAGGTAAATAAAACAAATGAAGAACTTATGAGCACTACAGTGAATGCCTTTTCTCACTTAGCTCAACACTCCTACTCACTGTAGTACATACCTCCTTGCATGGAGTCATGTAGCCAGACTAACTTGAAGGATGACTGAGGCCAAGGTAACTGTGAAGCCAACAGGTGTCAATGCAGTTTGCCCAATCCAAGTCTGTGAATCCAATAGGAGTAATAGTGCACTATACATTCCCCTCTCACTATGTGTTCCCCTGACTATGTACTATACATCCCACCTCACTATGCATTCCCCTTGTTATGCACTATCCATCCTCCCTCATCATCTATTCCCCCCTCATTATCCATCCCTCCTCATTATCCATCCCTCCTCATTATCCATCCCTCCTCATTATCCATCCCTCCTCATTATCCATCCCTCCTCATTATCCATCCCTCCTCATTATCCATCTCCCTCCCTCACTATGCACTTTGTGCTATCCATCCTCCTTGCTATCCATCCCCTCTTGCTATGTGGGCACTGCACTCATCATTACCTTGCCTCACTATGCACCCCCACCACTGCCACCCCTCCCTGTGGACACTGCCCTTGTCATTGGCATTGTCCACTGTCCTCCTCTGGCTGTACACTGCACTTGTCTCCCCTCACAATGCACTGCTGCCACCACCCCTCTCACTGTGCACTGCCCTTGTTATCCCCCTGGCTATGCATCACCCCCAAGGTGTTAGCATTGGCTTCATGGACATTGTGGATGATGTGTGCAGTATGCTGTCCTCATTCTTGTAGTGTGCATTGGTATTGGAACAGGCATTGTGATCAGATGTTGTGGTTGGCTGGGTGGCATGACATCACCATGTCAAGATGCAGAGGGGATGACAGTGTTGTGGGTGAAACTTGATTAGTCATAAACACACACATATGGCTATATGGCACAATGTCTGGAATCCACATCATCTGGATCTGTGATCATAATTGGATTACCTAAGCGTTGGAGTGAGGTCTGAACTGCCAACGATCATGCTATTTATAGACACTACCACTAAGGACATAGTAAAATGACATAGAAAGCAATAGTGATTATAATAAGAGATAGAATGGGAATGTGTGTATATAGAACCCCAGCGGCACTTGATCCACCATAAGCACATAGTAACACAACACATCTAGGTCATAGGATGGTTCTCCCAATGCTACACACCCAAAGGAGCCCAAAATAGCAAAGCACCCATCAAGTGCCAATGGCCATTACCATCACTCTGGATTCAAGCCAAATTAGTCCTCAGCATCTGGCGAATGAAATCTCAACCTGATCTACTGATCAAAGTGAATGGACCATATACCCAAAGCTGTGTGTGCTGATGGTTCTATCTTTAGGCCCATGACATGATGGGTGTTTAGGAATGTGCATCAGCCAATAAGCATGTCTCTATTATCATGCGTGCCTGTACCCTTTGAGATGATATGACCAATGCTCTCCTATCCAGACCTTACCTCCTGAGCATGCACATCCCTCCTCCCAGTGTCGTAGTTAAATTACCCTATCTATACACATGTTATACCTGTACAGTACCTAAGAACTCCACTTTTCCATAGTATATAAGGCTTGCAAACCTGCTCATGTAGAACAAGAAATCCTGTACCGATTCTTCCACTATTAGTGTTACTTAGCATATTCATGACAATCTATTCAATTTCTGAGTGTAAAAACCCCAGTGTGACCTAAGCCCTCCCAGGACCTCAAAGAAGCTTAGTTTATTAGTAGTGATTACAAGTGTTATAGATTACAAGTGAATATTATAGTGTGTTCATCCCTCCCTTGCCTGGAATTACCTCATGTATTCTGAAGATATTCCCCCAGACTCACATTTGCTTGACTGTTAGCAAGAGTAAGCAATGACCTTTACATAGTTTCATAGCTATTACTCCCTAGTAACCCTCTTTGCCCTTTTAATGTTTACCTGAATTCCAGGTGAATGCCACATGAAATTCACATGGTTAATTCACATAGAATTCACATGAATTTCACCTATTCATGTTGTTCCACATGAAATTCACATGAAACAATTTGCAGGGGACTCCCCCAAAATCAGAGAAAATCAAGGTCCAAAATTTCAGGTAAACTTCACATGAGATTCATGTAAAATTCACATGAAAAGGGTGGGGGAGGGTAAAGACCTCCATTCTGCCTGCATGGTAAAATGTGGTTTTCACTCATTTTCAATTTCCATCCCTCATTGTGTCCGCATTTTCAATTACTAATACTGTACATTTCCATATTCATATATCTGTCATACATACACTTTGAGAATATCAGCTCTGCTTTCCCCAAAAATTCTCTCTCTCTTGCAAGCTCACTGGATCTGAAGGGTTGGACAGATGCGCCACCCACTTGCATAATTTCTTTGTTAAGAGGATACTGCCAACACAATATCCTCCTCCACAGCAGCTTTAACAGCTACTGTTGAATCCTTAGCAATACCTAAACCTGTATTAATAAAACAAGTCTTCAGAATATCAATGTGAGTGCTGTATAGTATCACTCACATCCTCATAAGTATATTACTTATTTCATTTTAACAAACCAAATACATAATTGCTTAAGTGCACATATTTATAGTAGGTCCATACCATACAACCATGCTTCAGTTAGTAGTAGAAATTACAGTAGAGTACTTAATCATTATTATGAGTTGTAAATGTACCATTTGCAGGCCTTAGATCTCACTTAAGTGACCCCAAGTAGATGAAGCAAAACTGAAGAACTGAAACAGAGAAGCTGTGGTGCTGGGCACTGGAATCCAATTATATTTGATGTGTTTGAGTGTGGTCATTAGACTTTCCATACTAAAGATATTTAAGCTCAAAAAAGTCATTTTTTGTAAACTTAAGACAAGGGTAGTCTAAGTCCTTATTGATAATAAAGCTAATAATTCACTAATTTTGCTGATGATGAATTTCCTATTGTACTTAGAAGACACAGTCTAGTCTAACCCACCAGCAGATGCTTTGATAAGAGATGCACGACTTCCATCCCATGGCTTAGCCATGCAATTGAACAGTAAAGGACCAGACTCCAATCCCTAATATTTTAAGAAGCTATGAATGCTAATGCTTAGAATCAACAACTTACAGGGGAAAATGCACTAGGGTCCATGGTTCCCGCCCCAGAACTATCCTTTGTGAACTCAAATGCCCAAAAAAGTCTCATAACCCAGATAGCCTAAATCAATTACTGTATGAGTTGATACTTTTGCACAGTTTCTTAACCTTACCACAGTTCGTTGTGCAAGGGCTTCTCCAGGACATATTCTCTACATCAAAAGAATAAGGTGAGAGGAATATCATGAACGATTCACCCTGTACATACTCTTCCAGCCCCGAAAATAAAACTATTGCGGAAGCAGCTATCATCCACGCCAGGTTTTATTCCATAGTGCGTCTTCAAGTAACGATCTGGGTTGAATATTTCTGGCTGCTCGAAAAAGTCTAAATATAATTAATGTTATTTTTCAATTAAATGACAACATAGAGTACACACTTTCGTCTCTTAGCAGTGCCCCTGTAGCAATTACGAAGTATGAGATAAGAAACCAAGCATATATAATTATTTTACTCACAAATATTCATAAAAATCAAAGAACCCTTTGGAATATGATATCCTTCATACTAATCATATAATGAACATACACATCATCTATCTTATGATTGTCATACCAAGACGTCTTGAGTAGCTGTATGGGGAACACCGAGCGGGACGATTGGCCGGAATCTCTGTGCCTGGGAATAGCTTTAAGACTGTAGCCAAAAAATGTGTCCTGTGTAGTAGATCACCTCTTCAATGAAAGCTCTCAGATACGGAAGGTTTTCGAAATCGCGAAAGACCGGTAGTCGATGATTCCCAACCATTCGGTCCATCTCCTGGTGCACTTTCATTTGACATTCGGGGTAGTTGATTGCAGCAAGAATACACAACTGCACTGTGGAAGCTGTGGTTTTAACACCAGCTTCCATTAACGCCATTCCGAAGTTTCTAGTGGGGCAACCAGCATCAGCATTCATTATAGGTGTCGAGTGAATTGAAGCTGAGGTACACACATCATTTCTATTCTCGACAACGAACTATCTTTTAGCACCGACTCCATCAAACACCCTGTTTCCTGCTGCGTTTCAAGTGCAATCTCACTTTGACGAAGGAGTAATTCATTAAAGTCGTCTCTGCGGGCCCTCAGGTGGCGAGCCTTTTGTTTCCAGGTAGCAAAGCGTTCTGGGATCAAGTTCAGAATTGGAAATGCATTCACCAATGGATATGCTGTCGGACTGGCTAGTGCAGTAGTGGCATAAAGCATATCAAAAAGCTTTCAACTTCGTTGCCTTTGAATTTCAGAAACATTTTTCCGTATACAATGTTCAGTATAGAGGAGGCAGTTGCACGTTCAATGTGGTTGTATACGTTCTGCTATTTATTAGCAACACATTTTTACGGGTATATGGACATACCTGAGGCATTTCAAGCATGTCCTTTAATAGCAATGTTGATTCAAGGTCATGAATGGGTGAAAATTGGTCCAGCATCGAGGTTGAAAGAAGATCACGTAATAAGCGGCGTCCAACTTTCCAGGTAGAAGAATCTGAAGCATGAATGAATATAATAAATATAATCAACGTCTTATAAAAGATGTATTAGATTTACTCATATTATTTAGAATCAAGAACGATGGATGTGAAATCAATGAATATATTGGCAATATAGTTCGTCCTCCTGTGTGTAATCCTTGTTTGTCCAGAACCTCCCTAACTGCCTCGGCGCTTGATAAGACTAGCATGGTTTGGTTCATCACCTGAAGCTTTGAACGGTGTCAGTGTATCTAAATCTTTACTTTGAGTAATAAGTCACATACAGAGAATATACCACCATATATTCGAGCCCATTCGGTAAATCTATGGTAGAATTACCGTTGGAATCGTCACTAGGCTGTTAAATTCTTCTACTCGCTTACCTCCAATGCAAGTACTGGTTCGGCAACTGGAATGCATTTCCCACCAATGGAAGGCCTGGTGGTCCGGGTGGCAGTCTTTTTCTCTTTCGATAGGCATGATATAAGAGAACCATTACCGGGATAAAAAGTAAGAAAAAAGATTTCATAGCTATGCTATTAAGTTCTGTGAAGGAATGTCCTTTTGCATTTATAGTAATTCTGAAATGTTGAACGATGAATCAAATTTTATGTGTGTGTAAGCTTCGGTCTCATCTTTCCCGCGTCACCGTCAGCGTAATAATGATTACAACCTTCGATGTGGGTGTATATATTGATCACCGGTATGGTGTTGTTAATAATGATGCTGGCAGTGCTAGTGATGCATGATAATGATATATCACTAGTGTACGTATAATGCTTACAGTGTTCTCCATGTGGTCACCCCAGACAAGACTAAACAGGGTAAATTAAGATCCAGTTTTATCTTGTCTGAAGTGTATTTCGATACATATCATTCCAATTACTAACAGTAAATTCAGTATCAGTTTTCGATTTGACCGATCTATACTCTATTATTATGTGACAGCAGCACTTACTACGTACATGCTTACTAGTAGCTGAATGATTTAGGTTTGATGGTTTCATACCATCAGTCTCCTTCCCAGACGTTATAGGAGGTCTCTCTACTAGAGCGATGCACGCAATTCTTGTTTCGAGTTAAAAGGGGAATAGATAAAGTCTCATGATATTTATCTCACATTCCGTTTAGGGCTGAACTTTAATTCTGTGAGATCTCCAATAACGCTCAGTAAAAACGAAAGTACAGACGCCCGGCACGGGCGTAGTTTTTTGGCAAGTAAGCGTCATATTTCTCTCAAACTACTGTTCATGCATGACAGCCTGTGACGCGTGACAAATGTGCTCAAGTGTTCTGTTCAAAGGCCCTGCGTGACGCGTGACTGAACACTTGGTCGAAATAGTCCAGCAGTGTTCGCATTCTCGCCTGATCCATAGAACGGTTTTAAAACATTATAACATAGTAATATCCGAATTATGTATAAAGTGATTTTTACTAATCCTTAAGGCCAATACCGTTCCGCCCCATCGAAACTAATAAACCCCTCGACTTCAATAATTTGGTTACCCAATTTCCGAACAACAAACCCCAGAGAATACCAAAGTAAGATACGCCTCCATCCTGACGTAGTAGTGTCAGAAAGTCCATCATATTTTTCAAATTGCACAAAATAGCTGACCTTCCCATTTGTGAGTACAATGTTTTCGAAGCTTCCTTATACTCTATCAACGGACCACCCCTTTCACCCAGAAGCGTTAATATGTTATTAGCTACCACCTTTGCATGTCCTCCAACTTTTGCAGCTTGCTTCTGCTCGGTACTTTCAATGATATCACCAATTGCAAATATATCGGAGTGTGAAGCAAGTTGAAGGTGTCGGTTAACCTTGACATATCCGGAATCATTGAGTGTTCCTTGTCCTAAAGACTGAACAATTTGCGTGTTTGGGCGTCCTCCACGACAAGGGATCTAAATCAAATAAGATTATTTTGCACACGGCCATACCACATGCTTACCACGAGGTCGGCTTTTAGCTGTTTTCCACTTCTGGAAGTAACAGCCCCATTATGGATTTCTGTATTCTCCACGACGTCTCCGAGAACCAACTTGATACCACGGGCATGGATATCCCTTTCAATCTTGTCACGGAACTTCTTGGGATAAGCTCCATTTAGGAGATTTTTCTGTGCATGCACAATTGTAACATTTGTATTCTGCGCAACATGGTGGTTAGAAGTCTGGTACTCGTCAGGTAAATCAAGCAGCGATTTCACCGGATAAACATCCTTGATTTCTCCAGCGTACTCTGAGATGAGCGTTAGAAATCGAATCTAAAATATGTCAAGCAACACTTGTACCTATACCTACAGCTCCTCCTCCAACCAGTACTACACTCTTTGCCTTTGCAATTTTGTCTCTCCCCTCTTTGAGGCAATTATCTATTTCTGCTGTCTCTCTTAGAATCGAAGGGGTCCGTCCCAAATGGATCCCGTCGCGATGACCAGAATATCAAACTTTACTTGTTCTCCGCTGTCAAGTACTAGCGCTCCGCCATTCCCTCCCTCTTTCTTGATACTGTTCACCTGTCCTTCGAGAACGGTGCCGTTACCCTGAAACAGATTAGTAAAGGGCATGAAGGCTCTCCCTTCAAGGTCATGTTGAGAAGATGTGACAATCCGGATCATAGCAGGCAGCCATATAGAGAAAGTACGCGGGTTTATTAGTAGGAGGCTGTACTTATTGGGATCGAGTTTAGAGGAAAGGATTCGCGCAAGAGCGGTGCCTGCGTGGCCACCCCCAACAATGACTACAGTCTTCTTCATCGCTGGGCTTGCCATTGTGGTTGTGCGTGGAATTTTGAAAGGAGGTTCGTAATGACCAGCAGCCTTTATGTTCTCCTCAAGTTGATTGACCGTCAGGACCCCGATCACCTACCTGCACTCGGACCCTCGGTGTCTAGTAACACATGAGTAGTATTAATAGTGAAGGATACTTCTTCCGCCGCTTGATAGGCGCTTAACAATTTTACTCTCAATATACTCATACAGTCATCAACCGGGACACGTGACATCAAAAATAAAAAATCGATCTCCGTCATCAGATATACACGAAATAAATTTAAAATTTGCACAGTTGATTAAAGGAATACCACATATATAACATAGTAAATTTTTGAAAAATTTGAGTGGAGGGAGGTAGGTGAAATTCTCAAAAAGGTTGAGGTGGCCAGAAATCAGCCATCACCATGTGGCGTGACAGCCCACTCTCGGCTTAATTGTTATCACTGTTGGGACACTGCTAGTCTACCATTTGCTCTTGATTTTCTCTCGCAATAATACTGTCAATACTGAGTTTAATACATTACCACTTGACTGTAAGAATACCTGCTCAAAATCCCCAGCAATTGTGTATGTACCCTTCCCATTTGGCTTTGCACTCTGCAAGATAAGGAGTAACTAAGTACATCATGTCTACTCTTCTACAAATATCCTCTCCTCTACTACCTTTAGTAATGTAGATCTATTTTGTATTATCTGTAAAAGTGAAAAGAACAGTGAGAAAATGGCTGGTGTGAAGCAGTGGAACAGCTGTGTATTATCCACTCTAATAGCATAGAATCTATGCTGCACCCTGATCCTTGTTACTGAGCATCAGCACATAGATATCCATAAATCTCATGTACAATATATCTGACTGGCAGGCTTATGCTTAAAACAGCTGCTTCTATGTGAAATACTCTTGTCTATACACAGTTCTATGTCATTCAATTTTTGAAAGTCTCAAATTCTGACAAACCTATCAAGTTTAGTGAATGTTATTTATATAAGTTTACAGTAATGTGCAAGATTATAATATTCCTAAATCTTAACTACATATATAGCTGTGATTTACAAAAAGTTCTGTGGAAATTGGTGTTGATTTGGAGGTGGGAGAGCGCAGATAATCTAGATGTGTCACGTGACAAGGTGGTGCCTCGTTAGGTGGTTGATGACTGTAGAGTTCTATTTCCATTCCATTCCCGCAGGAAGGACACCACACGCATGGACGTATATCAAGAGGCTATTGCATCACTGGCTCTCTTGATTCCTAACACTGTTCAACATACGGAAGTTATTTGTATCCAGTATATGTGCCATGCATAGTTTACACAGCGGGGTTTTAGCTGTTATGTAACGATTGAGCGTTGAACTGTCTTGGTAAATCAAGATTGCGTCACGTGACATCCCGACACGTCAGTTCGCTGAAACTCGCAAACCTCAACGCGCGTCTATAAGCGCCAAATTGTGAGCATGCAAACTCAAGCAAACCACTGGCGCCCTTCCGCTATTATTAAGCTTGTACACATTAAATTAAAATATTAACGATTATGTATTAGTTTAATAATTGCACAATAACATATAAAATTTGAGGCCAAGCCGCCAAAGAGTAAGTAGAAAATAGGTTTGGTCTTCTGTATCGCGTTATATCTAAATTTTAGATTGACTATGTTGCTGTAAGTCACCGTCTGCCCAAAAAGCTACTTCATTGTTTTACGGAAATTGTTAACGCATGCATCGCACTTACATCCCTGTACACCCTGGTACACTGCAATCAATATGCGGGACTATTGAATTTGAACACTGTTGTTTTTTTAACAAAATGTGCAATGCAATATTTATGTTTTACACCTCACTGACAAGCTTATGTTAAATTTAAATGCGTATCCTGCAGATGAATTACTTATTAACATCATGGTTTACATGTTTGCAGTACAATATATAGCACATTGGTCGACTACTACTTTAAGTCTTTTTCTAATTACTTTTTTTTTTTTTTTTTTTTTTTTGTGGTACCTGTGATTTAACACAGGACATATTGATTTAACATAGTTGAATTTAATGTCCGGTAGTTTGTAGGCCCTGGGGCCCGGGAGTTGAGAGAAAGACCGTTTGAGAAAACCACGTGCTGAAGAAATGCTTTAAGCACACCATAGGTGACTTTATGTAGTGTGGGAGTCCGGGTGACGCCTTGTCTTCCGAGGGCTATGTGTTGTTCTAGGGCCCTTCTTGGTTGGCGTAATGGCTCGATACCCACTAAAACTTCGGGGTTCCATCGCAGATAGCTATTTTGTGTTAGTATTTCATTATCTCTCAGTACTCCTGACCAGGTATCTATGACCATTTTTGGGCTGGCAGTTCTTCTTTTTGTTATTTTTTTATTAGATGACTGTAGGTCTAGTTTTAGCATTCCGTTTATCATGCTCAGCCATCTGTTGTGGGTTTCTGTTTCTGTTGGGATTCGTTCCCTATTGCATTCTCTTTCTATTCTCCATTCGCAGCGTAGTTTCCATATGAAGTAAGCTGATGCTGACATGATCATGGTGAATAGGCGGTCTGCTCCAGGTCTCCGTTTATTATCATTCGTTTTCCAGTTTGATATTCCACAACCAATAATCGATCCGAATGAGTTGTTTGCCCATTCTATGTTCTTCATTCTTAGGAGTCTCTTGGTGAGTTTCCATGTTGTTTCCTGTCCTGAAGCTCTGCATTCTGTTAGGATGTGTTCCATTGTCTCTTCAGTGTCGCATTCTGGGCAATGTGCCCTGTGTTCTAGTGTGGCTATTTTGTGCCAGTATTTTCCGCATTTGTGGATTTCGTGGGTGGCTTTCCAAAGGAAGTTTTTCACGTGTTTGTCCTGGATCCTAGTAGATCGTGTGCTTTTCCATATCGCTTGGTCTGTTGGAATTTTTCCGGTGCGTTCTTGTATCCCGTGTCTGATGATGTCTAGGTTGATGGTCATATTTCTCCTTTCTAGTGTGATTAAGTTTTTTTCATCCCAGAGTATACCTTGGTAGGCTAAGGATTGGGTTATTACTGTCAGTCTAACTCCTGATAATCTTAGGTCCCTGTTGATGTGTGTATCTATGTTCGTTTCGACTTCTGCCCTTGCGCCTTCTCCTGCCAGGCGATCTGCACCTTCATTGCCTTCCTCCCCGCTGTGGCCTTTTACTTTTCTTAGGAAAGTTTTTGCGGTTCGTGTTCGTATGTTTGCTATTGTGGCTTTGAAGACTTCGGCGTTTTCATAGCCTAACCAGTCCCTGTCTTCGGCTTCTTTCCTGCTGGTTGTAAGTGTCGTTATGGATGTTTGTGAGTCGGTCCTTGATTCCATGTCAGTTGCTAATGGGGTTTTTTGTGTAGATCTTAGTATGCCTATTGCCTCTCCCGAGTTGTTCGTTTGTGGGAGGTGGTTTGGGATTTTTATTGCTTCGTTTTCGGGGTCTTGGGGGCCTTGTCATATTCCGGCCCCCGCTTTGGCATCAAGGTCGCCGTTGTTTATACATGAGCCGTCAGTGTACCATATATGTCTTTCTAGGGGGCGGGGTAGTTCGGGGGTATTGAATGTGATGTTTGGGACCGTGTCTGATTGGTCGTCTGGGTTGATGAAGACTCTGAAGCAGTCTTTCAGTTCTGTTTCTATCATGTCTTTTTTTGTGCTGAGGGTCAGGTCCCCTTCTTCGTCCTGGTCCTCTTGAATGGTTTCTTCTATAGGTGTCAGGGATGGGTGCCATTTCGGTTTCAGGGCTTGGATTAGTTTTACGCCTGCCATCTTGCATCTCTCTGTGTTGGAGCATTGTTCCTGTTTTTGGCAGATGTCACAGTTGGTGTGTTCTGCCTCATTTTCGTGATTGATGAATTCTATCATTTGTCCCACTGTGGTGATTCTGTGGTTGTCTTGGAGGCACCTGGCAGTTTTCCCATTGTTTCGTGGTCTGTTTACTTTATTTTGGCCAATGTGGTGCCATATTGGCATTTCCCTTTTTACCCCTTCTGCGACTATCATAGCGAACAGGCCAGCTCGTCTGTTACGTGCTACTTTGAGCATTTTCTTCAGGCCCGGTGAGAGGTTGGTTTGTTGTTGTTTTGGGAGCCAGTTTTGGAGGAAGCAGTTCACTGCTATCTGTTTGTTTCTTAGGGTGCTGTCTTTGGGTACTTCTTTGGCTATTAGGTAGTCCGCTATGTAGGCCCATTTTGGCCTGTTCTTGCTAATGTCTAGGTATTGTTTCAGTTTCATTATTTCGATTGCTTCATTTCTGACTACTATGTCTATCAGCTTTTTACCCCCTGCTTCATGCGGTTCTCTCATTATTGTTTTTGCCACTAGGGGGGGGCCGCCATTCCAGACAAATTTCGATATCATCCATTGGAGTTGTTTTTCGGTTTCTGGTGGCATACCTTGTACTCTTGCTTTGTATTGTGTGTCGCCTCCTGCTATTAGTTGTGCTAGCTGACATCGTCCTTCTAGAGTTGGGTTTATTTTTGTCCATTTTTCGAATTTTTCTTCGCACTTTTCGAGTGTTGAGGCCCAGATATTGGTGTTATTTATTTTATTGCCTACAAAGGCCCCGAGGGCTCTTATCGGTTCACCGTCACCTGTGATTTTGATACTTTGTGGGATTTCTTCGTGTGTCGTGTTTTGTTTCCTTTCTGTTTTAATCTTTTGTCTGTGGGTCTCTGTTCCTATCGGGAGGATCACTGTTTTGTTTACATTGAATTTTGCTCCTGACGCTGTGCACCATTGGTCAAGTATGTTGAAAAGGGTTTGTGGGTTGTCCTCTTTCGATAGGAAGACTGATGTGTCATCGGCGAATAGGCTGGTGATTAGTTTTTTTGTTTGTCCTGGTAAGTCGAATCCTCTCAGTGGGCTTTTTCGGAGTAGTGATGCTAAAGGTTCGATTGCTAGATCGAACAGGAAGCATGAGAGGGGGTCACCTTGTCGGACCCCTCTTGTAATGGTATATTTTTCGCTTAGGAAGCCATTTATCATTACGCTTGTCTGTGCGTTTGAGTATAGTGTCTTTATCATTCTGATTGTGTTATCTTTGAATCTATATTTCTTCAGTGTTTCCCATAGGTAGTTGTGCAGGATTTTGTCATAGGCCTTTTCTTGGTCGAGGAATATGATCATTCCATTTTTTTCTTCTGCTTCGCTATAATCAATTAGGTTTTTTAAGAGGTCAATCTGGTCTTCTATCTTCTTGCCTTTTAGGAATCCGGCTTGGTCTGGGAGGATTAAGTGCTGTAGTTTTGGTGCAATTCTATTTGTGATTATGCGTGTTAGCATCTTGTAGTCCGTGTTCAGGACCGTTATCGGTCTGTAATTTGCTATGTCTGTTCTGTCATTTTTCTTGTAGAGGGGGCATATCCATCCCTCATGGAACGTTGATTGTTCATAGAGGCCTTTGGTCTTTATTTCATTGAAGATGTCTGCGAGGGTTTCTGTGATGTCAAAAGTTTGGTTCCCTTGTTTTCTTTCTTCGTCACCAATGCTCATCATTTTCTTCCAGAATTCATTTGGGATTCCGTCCAGGCCTGGTGATTTACCTGGTTTTAGGTCATTTATTGCTTCTCTCACATCATTTGCTTTGAACTGGTCATCTATTTCACTGGCTTGTTCGTCGTTCAGTTCAGTTTCAGTTTGATTCAAGACTTGGTTCATTTGTTCTTTGTGAGTTTCAATCTCGTTTGGAGCTGTTGGTATATTTTCTTCTTGCAGTTTTAGGTGGTGTGCTCTGGCGATTTTTGCCATTTTTTTTGATAATCTCGTCAGTTTGTTCGGGTGCTGGGGGTCCTCTTGTAGTGCAGTGATCACATCTCTTGGTTTACATTCACGCACTGAGCTCAGCCATCTTTTTCCTATTACTTCTTGTTCCAAGTGGAAGGCGACTCTGGTGTGGTTTTTTATTGTGTCGAATTGTTTCACTCTGAGTTTTTTTATTTCGTCATCTAGTATAGCTGATTGGGTGCTTTTTTCGTTTTCAGACAGTGTGTTTGAGTGGAGGATGTGGTCTCTGTCTCTCTCTTTGTTTTTTATTAGATTGCGGATCTTGGGCACTTTTTTTTTGCAGTGGGTTTTTATTTTGTTCGTTATTTCCATTTTATATGTGAAGTACGTTTTTTGTTTAGGATGTTCGTTTGGGAGTGACATTGTTCGTTCTGTTTCAGGCCTGGTGTTTTCGGATTTTATTTTTTTGCAGAAGTCTGCTGTGGTGTTTTTTATTTCTTTCATTAGCTTTTTATCTTCTAGTGCAAAGCTGGGTATGGACCAACGTCCTGGGCCTATCTCTGGTGCTCCTGGGTCAAAAATTTGTGCAGATACAACTTTATGGTCAGCTGTTTCGATGCCGCTGTGGGTTATGTCCCAGTTTCTACTGTGTTTTTCCATTGTTTTGTTAATGTATATTCTGTCTATTCTAGATTGTGCTTTCGTTGCTTCCTGTTGGTATGTATAGCCTAGTGAGTCTGGATTTTCTGTACGCCACCCATCTATTAGGCCTAATCTGGTTTTTATTTCTACAAGTGCATTTACCATTTCTGGGTCATCGGTGTGGGATGGTAGTCTATCAGCATTATCTTCTACTACGTTGAAATCCCCCATGATAACATCTGGTTTGGGGATTTGTCTATTGGTAATTATGCTGTCGAGTCTTTGCCAGAAGCTTATCTGTTCCTGTTTTCTGTTTGGTGCATATATGTTCAGAATTTTTATTGTATCCCCGTTATTTCTCCATTGTATTATTAGCATCAGAGCTCTACCTGGTATGACTTCTATCGTTCTAGCTTCTTTCCATTTTGTGTCCCGTTTATTTAGAATGAATGCCACTCCTGCTGCATTTATGCTTTTGTTGTTAGGTGAGTTAATGATCTTCATTCTTTTGTGGAATATTTCATTCTGGCGGTCTGTTTCTTCGTTTTTTAGGTGTGTTTCTTGTATAGCCAGGATGCTAATGTGTTCCATTTTTAATAGGTGGCTTAGCTGTCCCCATTTGGGTTCTGTGGCCGCTGATCCTGCACCTCGTATGTTTGTGGATGCTATCTTTATGTGCGCTTTAATTGTTTTTATTTTTATTCTATTTCTAGGGATGTTGGGGTTCGCCCTGATATCTTGGGGTCTCTGTACTTGTCTTGCGTTTCTTATATTGGGCGGTTGGTTTGTTGTTGGGACAGTCTGTCTTTGTCCGTGTGGAGTTTGTCTCCTAGCACTAGAGGGGGGGCGCCTCTGGCTTGTAGTATTGGCATGGTTTTGCCGAACCAGGGCTGACTTGCCATCCCTTTCATTGAAGGATTGGCTTACAGTATAGGCCGTTCCCTCTCCAGTGGATATCGAGGGGCAGCCCTGGTTATTCTGCCTTGTTGTGGCTCCAGCGAAGTCTGCTGGTGAGAGGTTTATGAAGTGTATGGTGGCCGGGTATCTACCTCCTTCTTCCAATACTCTTTCATTGAGGGGTCGGGTGGTAGATTGACCTTCGCCCTCTCCAGAGGATGGAACGATGTTGCCAAAAGACCGATTTTCAAAGACCGTGTTTGATTGTGTGTGTATGTGGTTTGTCGCAGCTGAGATATATACCACATTCTTACAGCTATGTTGAGTGGGTATAGGAGCTTTTTTTCCCAAGCTTCCAGGGGAAGACTATGTCGCTGTTTCTCAGTTCTACTTCTAGGGAGTAGGACTTTGATTTCTTGACTTCAGCCTCTCGGCGCGGCACGTCTAGACCTAAATAGGTCGCCGCTTTTTGAAGGTTTGTCAGGCCCTCATTTGTACTTTGCTTTCCTGTACTCCAAGGAGCAGTGTATTTGGGCAAGGTACATTTTCTGCTGGTTGACACAGCTTGCCTTTGCAACCTACCTAGATTGGTCTTTTGAGGCGAGAAGATAACTTATTTTTCAGACTGTAATGTAAATAGGCTTGATTGTTGTTTATAGTCCTCAGGGGGTGTTAACTTTAGAATTGGACTAGAATAAGATTGTGCTATCTTTAAGGCAGGATCAGGATGTGATTGTACTACATTCCTCTACCCCCACGGCCTCTACTCCTGCCATTGCCCCTACCGTTTCCCCTGCCTCTGTTCATTCCTTCTCCCTTTGACCACCACGTCCATGTCCCCTGTTTGTCTGGGTCCTATATCCTCCACAGGAGGGGGTTTGTTGAGATGAGCTCCCAGTGATAGCTTGTGCGAGAATGCTGGTGTGATCTTCCATTTCTTGGATTACTTCGTCAGATGCATTTGGGGTTAGTCCAAGTCATTCAGGAAATGGGCATAGCCCAGTAGGGTGGTCTTCGCCCTTGCATGTGCTGCAGTAGAGATCAGCAAGGAGGTCACTGCTTCTCGCACTCCAGGTTGGACCAACGATAAGGATTTCGCGAAGGATTTCGATTTCGTTCCTGTGGACTGTTGCGCAAGTGGTGTGTGGCATCATATAGATGCGCCACACAGTGGCTGTTACTGTCTTGTTGCGTTTCTGATTTCGGAGTTTGACTACCAGTGGGCTGATCCTGATGCTGTCGATACTGAGAGCCACTCTCTGGTTCTTTGGAATGTTAGCAAATACACCTTCGTCACTGAGGGCATTAATGTACTGAGTGAAGGGGGGGGCTGAGCAGAGGGTGGATTTTATCACATGAAGTACTTCTCACTCCTTTCGCTCCATTGGGTCACCTTTTACCCTTAGGTACATTCTGAATTCCGATACTGGCAGATTACGGGGGAAGATGGTGATCCATTGCTCCCCATGTTCGGTGCACTTGTGTTGGATGCACTTTAGGTCGACTAGGGTTTTGATCGTTTCTTTGTTCTCAGAGATTATGAGGACTGGTTGGGTGCCTTTGAACTCTGGGAGTGGTCCTTTGCACCGAGCTGGAATGATCAACATAGAATGATCATCAGGTATGACCGATGAGATTACTTCAGTTACTATGTCTTGTTTTGTGTCAATGTCGAGGGTCCCTTCACATGCTCTGTCGTTCCCAATGATGCACCAGCAACCTTCTTTTTCATTGTGTTGCTTGAAAATCGGGTCGGTTGCTTCCCTGTCAGTGTGCTGGTAGATCGTGACTTCGTCAATTCCCTGAATGGATGGGAAGAATGAGCAGGGGCCTTCGGTGCAGAGCTCTTCTGTCGGGGTGGGTGGAGTTGGTTGGCTACGGTGGGTAGTTTGCTGCTCTGGCTGTACTCCTTCATTGTTAGAGATCGGGTTTGAGTTTACCTCTTCCCTCTCTGCCCTCAGCTCCTCAGCAAGAGCGCTGTGGCCATGGGTTTCAATAAAGACTTCTTCAGCATATTCACGTCTAGCGTTTATCGTGTCTTCGGTGTAGTCGAGGCCTGTGTAGACGAATTTGCCAGAGAGAGCTTGACCAGGCTGCATGGGTGTCTGGCTGGTGGTGCTGTCAGAAGGTACAGGGAGGTCCTGGTTCCCATTGGGTTTGTCGGTGACCATCTGGTCTCTGTTGGTGTGAGTTAGGATTGTGGGGGTCAAGCGTTCTATTATCTTACCCAGGTGAAATGGAGTCTGTGGTCGCCCTTTTCTGGGGGGATGGGGACGAGGATGGGGAGCCTATAGCAATACTTTTCCTCTTTTGGCCAGCTGTGCTCTCCATCGCATTCCTGGAGTCTGGAAGGGCATGATGTGCCATTGGGTTGGAGATGGAAGCTGCGCGTCGTCCAGACTTCGGTTTCCTGTATTGGACTGTTGTCCACTGGTTCTCATTTGCTTCAGCTGCTTCACCTGTGGTCGTCTCTTTCCATGGCTGGTTGTCTCTAGTCGGAGTGAGCTCGCCATCTTCAAGAAGATTATCTTCTGGGGATCGGCGGGGAGTGTTGACTGAGAATTGGGCGTCCATTGTGCATAGAGGTTTAGCTAAGCAGAGAGGCGTTGAGTGGTAAGTGGGTGCGGTGGAGTAGCAAGTACTTGGTGAGGCACTTTTCTGATTTTCTATTTATTTTGGATGGTTTCTCGCTGGTATGTTTACTTAGGAACTTTGGCTTGGGGCTTCATGTTTTGGTGTGTGCAATTTACGTGTGTCTTGTTAATATCCATTGTGGTTTTATTGGATGGAGTCCTTGGTGTCAGGTTTTATTACATTCTAGTGGGTGTTGTTCGTCCGTGTTTTGGGCTGCTGGGCAAGCATGTTGGAGGTTCAGTATCTTGAAGTGGCCAATTAGGGGAAGGTCGTAGCCATTATTTTGGGGAGGTGTTATCTTCTGGGTTTCCATGTATAAATTGGTTATAGTATCTTGTGTGTTTATGAGGCAGGTACTTTCTTTTAGGGTATAGTCAAGCTTACAGAAGGAATTTGGTTTACTTTATTCATTATGTAGCATGTACTGATTGTGTATTTACGTCTGACAAAATCTGCTTCCAACATTAAGTGGCACGGTGCATTCAGGGATGTTTGCCTTGCCTCCTTGGGTGGGGGGTCTCGTTTGGGGGCGGTGTTGGGGTGTGTTGAGGATCATTGAGGGTAAGGCGAGTGCTTTGGGGGGGGGGCAGGATTGTTTCCTTGAGGGTCGGATTAGCAGCTTGCTCTTTGGAGGGAGTATAGCGTGCCTCTCTCGTTCATGACCCAGTCCTTGACCTTGTTTGAACCGTGGGAATTTTTTGATGGTGGTGGTTCAAGGTCAAGGAGCCCCCTTTTTCTAATTACTTCACAACTCGTTAAAAATACTTATTGTCCAGATGTAATTTTCGCATTTTTAATCAACAGCATCAATTTTGTAGACTAATGTGCCTACTGTGTACTCGACAAGCAATTTATTATGTAAAGAATGGTTGAGCTGGTTGTGAGCTGGTGTGGCCGTAACCCTTGCATAACCCTGTGTGGCCAGTGGCGTTACTGCATTTGGTAAATTTAGATATGCCAACATACTACGGACTCCTAGAATGGATGAGATCATGGATCTTATTGTAAGTATCTTGCATGGATCAGATGGCTATCATATTGTTGTGCATATTCAAAATTTGCTTAAAAATCGGACACTTAATATATTTAAATAACTATTCTAATTGTTACATACATCGGGTTGTACCATATGTACAAAGATCCTATTCACCCTTGTCTGAGGTGTCAATCAATGAACTATTCAATTTCATGTGACATGTGTAACTCTTTTTCTACATGACACCGCCATGTTACATTTGGTACTAAGTACAGCCATTTTTATTTCGAAAATATCGAGAATATATATAGCACAACTTTCAACTTTAAGCAGTGGGAAGATAAATCATATAATCATCAGAAAACCCTACCATCATCCCCGCAATATTTCACACCCAAATCAATCATGCATACATATTACTGCTCTACATGGCTGATTTGACCTTCCTACCATTCGAACTTTGACCGGTTTCGATTTTTGACAACTCAAAACCTGTTGGGTCATGCTGGGTCATGGAAGTCAACGTAACGGTACCGAGCTGCGATCCGGGCTTTCTGCCAGGTTCGGCTGAGAAGTTCATGGTGGCAATTCTTGATTGTTCTGAGATGGCTGTGCTTCCCGGAGCTCTGTTATAGTGGACAATAACAACAATGAGTGTTGGGAAGATACCCTTTTATATTTGGTCCGTAAGTGTAGCTGTGACCCATACAATGGTAGAACTTACAACGAGCGGAACAGCAGAATTGAGAACGATACCTAATCCGGGACTATTCGTATAACTTAGCACGAGACTCAGGAGCTACGGTAAAACATTAATCCGTTGTCGATGGGACTGAAAAGCACTGCATTCCCACCTGAACAAGAGCGTAGCCCATTCCGGATTCGATAATGAGCATTACGGCACTCATGTATCCACCTCTACCTGATATGTTGGCATGCGAAACTGCGAAAGCTTCGTTCTTATGGCGAATATATCTGAGAGAGTTGGTAAGTAAATAATTTAAAGACTTGTATGTATAGACTTACAATACTCTGCTAGCGATAAGAGATGTGCATACTGTTGTATTAACAAAAATGAGGATAACTGAGATATTGTTGAATCCTTGTCCCGTGAGCGTAATAACGAGATTGAGGGTAATGCCTGCAATTGTGGATTAAGCGTCAAAAAATCATACATTAGCAGTGATTTGAAAGACCTATTGCGGAGCACATTATCATGATGGGTACCGCAGCAATAAAGTAACTACGTCCCCATACTAGCCAAACTCTATTCCAACCATGTTAGACTATAAATTGAAAGATAACTTTCGACAAAAATTACCGCCAAATCAAGACGGTATCAGCTGTTACGAACTAAATGGATTGTAATTATGAGTACGCTGAGGTGCTATGGTTTTTTTACTTACTTGAAGCAATGCTAATACAGCCTGAGTACGAGCATTCGCAAGTGCTACGATTGGACTCGTCACGGTATATTGTTGAATCAGTAAACCAAGATGAACGGCCGAAATCAAGAACATGAAAAGAGAGGCTGCCAAGAAGAACGTATGTACGGCCGTTTTAGAACGAAGCTGATTCCTAAATGCAAGTAATGTGAAGAAGCAATTAATCATATTTTGTGGACATACATAAGGATACGAAGAACAAATATCGAGAGCATTGCGTAGACGCCTAAGTGAAGAAAGTAGTTTGGGTTAAAGACAAAGGGTGTATAACTGGTGCTTGAAACTCACCAACGAAAAAGGACTCCGTGAGGACGGACAAGAGGGTCAAAAGAAAGGCTGAAGGAGGCATGATGGCACTGTATAGAGGTTGTCCCAGGTAAACACTAATGTATTATAATGGTATGTCTCTTGAATACCGTACAAAGTGTTGCAATCCTAAAATAGGTTAAGGAAATAATCAAGGATACGGTAGAGATTCTGAATGGTTCAGTCAGATGATATTGATATCAACAATAAGTACCCATCTGGTTGAATCACACTTGATGGACCCTGTACATCAAATATTATAGAGTCTGTAGTTGAGTCTGAAATCTCCTGTTATATCTCGATTGGATCTGAAGATCGAGCTAGTCTCGAACGTATGATCACGTACTTAACTGGTTTACTCACATATGTTATACAAGTCAGCTCGATAGGAACAGAGGCGCTCATGAGGCAGTTATACGCTAGTTTGTAGATTTTTATACATACGACACCTGCAGATCGCACCAGTTCTAAAGGATAACATATAACTTAAAGTATTATAATGAGGCAAGCAATACAATGTTGTAACCATTACTTGCAAGGCGGCAGTAGAGTAAAGTGCAAGCAAGCTAATATGTGCATACAGAGGACATTAGAATTATAAACGTCTCGTGCATAACACAAAATTCGTCATGCCGTTAAACAAGCGTTATAGTCAGGTATTATTTGTAGTAATCAATGGTTAGCATTATACGTGATTGTAGAGAAAGTATTGTCTCCATAAAACTTCATTTACCTTCACCTTGTGGGTATGTATTTCTTAGGCCAGAATAAGGTTGTAATATGATACAACGACTTTGTTGTGTTTGAAGGCTAAAGCATAGTGCAAGAAGGAAAGAAAAACAGGACATAAAGTGAGAAAAATAGTTAATATTTAAAGCTTTCATCTACATACTTGCGATGCTTTCGGGGAAGTGTAGGACTTACCTCTCAGTGAATGATTTATTCAAGGTTCACTAGCACTGACAACCGAGCTGGATGACGGGAAGCGAATATCAGCGGCGGCGCTTACCGTTTTCTGCTTATCGAGATATAAGTACAGGGAGCTCGGCGTATACAATCTATCAATGTACTGCATAGTATCCGCTTTTAAAATGATATACTCGAACGACCACTCCGAGGATCTCGGAACGCTGCGTATGCCGTGAGTTCCCAGCGATATCCATGAGCCAATCACAGACTCCACATTGTATCGGTAATGATATTTTATCGTGATTCGCAGCAGGTAATTTCCCAGCGACATTCCTAGGAGAAGCATGAAGGATAAGAGTGATAATTCAACGTTTGAACAGCTTCACTCGGACACTCCAACTTAGCATCCGTATGTCGGCATCTGTCACACCCGCATGGACTCAATGCTGTGAAAATTAGTCACCTCATTAGAATTTAGAATTACACACATCTCAGACAGGACTAAGTAGGGTTAGGATACATACTCGTATGGTACACATGGTTTTCTTAACAATAAGAATATGCTTTCAAATATGTACTTGTGCATGGATCTTATCGTAATTATCTTGCATAGATCGATCAGTTATACTATTGTCGCGCATATTCAAAACTTACTCACAAATCGGTCGCATAATAGATTTTACAACTATTATAATGGTTAGGTACATCAGGTTGTACCATATTTACCCTGATCCGATTCACCCTTATCTGAGGTGATAGCTGTGTGTTTCGTGGGTGATCATTGATCTCTGAAGAATGTTGACAAAAAGTCAAAGCGGGATATTGAGCATATAATTACAACACTGTGTTCAATTAATACGCCGAACCGCGCTAATCGCCGGCGAAAACTAAAGTGCGCAACTTTCAACGTATAATTACAGAATTTTATGTGCTATCATTGTTCCATCAGAAGCACACTGATTTCAGGCACCGGAATGTAAGGAGTCGGATGTACCCCAAAACATACCTATATTTGATTCATGGATGGTCCAGCATTTTAAGAAGATATCTAGAGTCCAGCGCGAGCGAACCGCTCAAGAACCCTGTCCCCGGTGTCCCCAGGGCCCCCATACCCTACGTAATACGCTGTTTCTAAATATGGAAGGGACTGTCCACGTGCGACCTACCTCCGTATTCTTTTACCAACTAGTCCTCCCCAGAAATGACTTTCCTTGTATGCTTCTCAAATTTAGTTTTACGGTATATGACCATCTGTAATATATATTCGATGGTATTGAAAAAGGTGTGAAATCAGTAAGCATTTCAGTCTGAAAATTTACGCTCAGCTGTTCACCTGGCTTACTGCTAAAGTGACTCATCTTTACATTTACACAGGGCATCAAAATATTTAGTTGGGATAGAACACAAGCAATAAGTATCCAGCAAATCAAGTCAGTTGTGTATGTGGAGTATTTGCTTGGTGAGGACCCAACCTTCTTTTTCTAGACTCCTGACCTACCCATACCTCCAGTTCGTAATTCTAATATAAGAATGCTCTTGAATTGATGTATCTGAGAAGCCCATCTTTTTTTTCTAACCCCCCCAACCTACCGCTATCTCCAGTCCGCAATTCTACTACTGCCGCAGTGCCCTTGTTTTGATTTATCCGACTCATGTTCATCTTGTACAATTGCGGTGTAAAATCAACAACTTTAGATGTCCCACATATTAGGCTCCGATGGCGGAAAAAGTCGTGTAGATACACAATTTGTCAATCACTTGCTGATAGCATAGGTGTAACTAGTTATTCTAATGTTGTAGATATGCGAATAGACCGGTCTGATATTCTGATATCTGTTTAAAGGAGGTTGTCAAAATTTTAACGATCTGCTTCGCAACTTTTTGGCTTATCGCTACATCTTGTTAATGTTATATCCATTCTACATCTAATTTTAGAGTTGTCGTTATTTAACAGTTAGAATGATGATCATTCGAAATAGCACATACCACTTTTGTATCGACTAATATTCATCTTGATCTCAACGACTTCCAGATGCTGTCATGTCTGGCGGTAATTGTTTCATGAGTGAATGCATATGCAAATAGTTTTTTCTCCTTCATACTTGACTATTTCCCCATTTTGACGACTTTCGGATGCTGTCATATCTGGTAGTAATTTGTGAGTCCAATGGCATGATGCTGAACTTAGTAACAAAAGAAAACATATGAAATCAGTTTATATAATACACTGCCCAGAAACCTGTCGATAATCAATGATTCAGAAGGACTTATAATGATCGGGCCTAGTCTTGCTCAACGCAACCCCTCGATGGAACTATCATTTGCCGAAGTTCAGCGGTACAGCAAGTTCTTACTTATCTTGGTATGTGTTATGATCATTCATTTGCATATCATTAATCGGAGTTGGGATAATATTAATGCAGTTATCTCTGACTCGAGCCAAATACTTTGTGGGAAATATGTTTGTTTTCTGGCCTTATGGTGAGGACTAGTATGCATTAATTTTTCAATGTCGGCTTACATTTTAACTATAAGCATGGGGTTTAACTATGGCAGCAAGAGCAGTAACATTGCCATTACATGAATACATCTACATGATAATGGTAGGCGTTGTAGGTGCCATTTTATCTCGCAGGTGTGTGCTCATGTTCTTGAAAAAATATACAATTAACATTACTTTTTATTTTACAGTATGGATTCTATTTCCTGATACCCACGAATGACACTTACACAAGTTAGGTGCTGGTTGCATCTGGAATGATATAGTTGATAGAGAGATCGATGCGAAAGTTGGTGAGTTATGATAGGGAAGCTACTTATATGTAAACAAGGTATCTAAGCACAGCGCAGAACGAACAAAGAACAGACCTGTGGCTTCTGGCGAAATCTCCGTAACAGCGGCAGCAATATTCTTGCTGATTCATTATGTTTTATTGATCCTACTGGTATGGGGTGTAAACGATCTCGGGTAAGGGAATTTATATCGTGGGCAATGTGATGGTGTACTAATTTATAGCCACCAGATGGAAAGTCGGACTTATTACGCTATTTCCTTTGGCGGGCCTCTATCCATATATGAAACGTGTAACATACTTCCTCAAGCTTGGCTAGGTGAGCTATAGTGGGGCTTCTAAAACCTTCAGCATACCAACTTGCCGTTTCCGTAGGTATTGCAATTAATGCTGGAATCCCGATGGCTTGGGCGTGCACAACTGCGTCACTGCCTGCTAGCTCTTGGGAACTCAGCATTGCAGCATGGTTGTTCGTATTTTTATTTTTATTATACAACAGTGTGCTTAATGCATATTTTCAGCTGGACAATGTGGTATGGTGGGTTATTCAAATTGTTAGCATTGAATAGTTATATTCACAGCCACTTCAGACACGATTTATGCCTGTCAAGACAAAGAAGATGACATTAAAGCTGGCGTAAAGTCCACGGCAATACTCTTCGGATCGAGACTCAAAATTTATCTCACATTATTGGGGATTGGAACAATCTCAGGAATCATTTTCTCCGGTGTCGCGAACAATCAATCAAGCTTATTTTATCTTATCAGCGTTACGGGAGGAGCAGCCTTCTTATTCACACAACTTTATTACGTTGATGCTAACTCGTCTAGCAGCTGCTGGAAAACGGTGCGTTTTAGTATTTATTTCCAATAAATATTAATATTTATAGCACGTAGTTCCGTTCCAACGGAATTTATTTTGGTGCTATAGTCCAGACTGGCTTTTTGATTGATTATTTACAAGCGCTTTATACCTAATTTCGAGAGTATATAGTTACATACGAAGTTCAAAGCAGATAACAGTGTATGGCTCAAATATTTGCGTCAATCCCGCAATACATATCATTGATGTATCACATAATTAGCGCCCGGCCAACTACATAAATAAGGGCGTACTATAGGCTGTTTACTTCACAAAGCATGTCTTATCTTCTCCCCACGTATCTCCTCAGTGCGCTTATTGCATTTACAATTTTGATTCAACGTTGGAAAGGCCGGCGACTTCCGATGCCACCTGGGCCCCTGAAACTCCCTTTGTTTGGGAACCTATATGACCTCCCTGCCGAAGGCGACCTATATCCTTGGCTTTCTCATTTAGGAAAATATGGTACTTATCGACTGCACCCTTGAAAGCTTAACTTCTTACGCCAATCAAACGTGACATATTGCAGGACCTATTAGCTCAGTTTCAGTTCTAAGTCGCAATGTTATCCTGCTTAACAATCTTCAAGCTTGCGATGACGTGTTAAATAAACGTTCTGCGATATATGCAGGAAGGCCTATCTTTCCATTTGCAGGTGAAATGTAAGTGGATATTATCATATTGGGTACCATTCATTAATACTTTATCTATTGAAAGTGTTGGATGGGATCAACAAATGATCATGGCACAATACGGAGACCATTTTCGTATCATGCGAAAATTGCTCAAATCATATATAGGGACTCCAGCATCTCTCCTAAAGCTGCAGCCAACGCAAACGCTGGAAGCGCGTATCTTCCTAGGTCGCGTATTGGACAAGCCTGAAAGTACAATTACTTATCTTCGGGTGTAAGTTCTCATGCAATCTCGCTTAATCTAGTTAATAAAAGAAATAATTCGATAGTACCGCTGGAGCGATTGCGTTAAAAATATCGCACGGATATCATATCAAAGCCGAAAATGATCCACTTGTACAACTGGTCGAAAGGGCTGCAAAGGAGTTCTATAGAGCCACCCGTCCTGGTTCATGGCTCGTGGATATCATTCCGACTCGTATGTATTTTTCTTCCTTGTGCAGTTATTGAAGTCAATCGAGTTTGAAAGTAAATTATTTACCGAATTGGTTTCCGGGAGTGAGGAAATACCGCGTAATAGGTTCTCTTTTCCGAAGGCATAACATGGAGCAATCAGAACGTCCCCATATCTTCGTTAAAAAACAACACCTTGTGAGGAGTCGATTTTTACCACAAGTTATACTATACTTACAACTTCTATCTGTAGGATTATGGTGTATCTTTTCCTTCTTTCACGTCGACTATGCTAGAAAAAAGTGTTAACATTGATATAGAGCATGCAATTAAGTTTGCTGCTACAGCAATTTATGGCGGAGGTTCAGATCCGGTATGCACAATTGCGTTTCTGACGATGGTAATGTCTAAGCCATGAGAGATTTAGACTGCAGCCACTCTCAGCACATTCATTTTGCTCATGATTTTACATCCCGAAATTCAACGTTGTGCTCAAGATGAGCTCGACAAAGTGACCGCTTTCGAAAGGCTTCCTTCATTTAATGATCGCGGAAAGCTTCCCTACGTTGAAGCTGTAATAAAAGAAGTTATACGATGGCATACTGTTGGCCGCATATGTGAGTTATATGCATTGTTGGTATGAATCACTCACATCGATGGTATAGGTATACCTCATCGGTCTCTGGAGGATGACGAGTACGCTGGTTATTTCATCCCGAAGGACTCAATCATCATAGCAAATATGTGGTTCGTATAATATGGCTTGACTGTACTGGACACCGATGCAATGTTAATATCGTTATAGGAATATCACTCACGATCCCAACTTGTACTCCAATCCTGATGAGTTTAATCCATCCAGATTCATTGCCGAAGGTGACGTTGTCCCAGAGCTAGATCCTACAACGTATATATACGGATTTGGCAGAAGGTAAGTGGGAAGTAATTTTTGTGCACACCTCTTTTATGTTCCAAAGAGCATGTCCAGGGAGTGATTTTGCCCGTGAATTCCTCTTTATTATGGTTTCAATGATGCTATCCGCTTTCAACATACAAAAGATGAAAGATGAAAGTGGCGTTGATATCGAACCTGTTTGCGAATTTATAGGTGGTACAACATGGTGAAATTTTGTTTACTATATAAAATGTGCGACTTATATGCTATTGACGTGCAGTCATCCTATTACGTTCCCGTTCTCGATAACACCAAGATCGGAGAACTGGAGCAAATTAATAAGGACAATATATGACGACCCGGAGTATAGTAGGCCAGATGATGCCGATAAGCTTTAAATTACTTACACTACCTTCCACTTCTGAATCTGAGCCCTGGAGAAAGTAGTGTAGACCGCAACGAGCTCAATCTTTTTACCAGATGCCGTGTAGAGCATGCAGTTTGCCTGCGATGCGAATCTCGTGTTTTTCATTACCGTACCTCATTTCATTCTTTCTGTCGCTTACTCATACATACTGCATTCGTTAGCTACTTAAACTGTCGTACGTACACTCATTGAATCCAGGTTTTCGTTTCCCCCCATTTCAGCTCGAATCGTACCTCACTAGAACTGGAGGATCGACGGACGTCGTTCCACTCGCATATTCTTTGTCGAGAAGATACCCCCAAGCTAGTATCTTCCTCCACAGCCGTATGACTCAAACATTATTTACTGTAATTAGAGTGACACCGTGATTATGGATCTCTGTAATTATATTGGGTTTCACATGATAAATGCATCCAGTCTCGCAATACTTAAATCAAGGGGGTGTCAGGTTCACATTCAGTTACTCTGCGGAAACCTAGAAACTCCCAAGTAATTTTGCTACTACTAAGTCGTCGAGTGCAAATACCGTTGGTTATGTCATTGTATATAGAATATGTGCTTTTCATCTGTCAAGTACTAAGGATCTTAATGATATGGTACGATATTTACAGGCATTCTTAAACAAATCTTGAGACTAAGAACTTGGGGGTATTAAATGTGATTACTCAGTGGAGGCTGTAGAATGGCACACACCGATTCTTCAATACATGTAGCAAGGTTCTTACGATACAGTGAAGCAGTGCGCACGTTCAATGACATTCATAATAGTTTTTCTTTTCTGCGGCCGGTATCGTACCTGGTATATTGAACGTACACTTATTAGATATGGTTTGCCGAGTGTGGCAACCATTTTTTCGGTCTCCATTGTCATCATCGTCGCCGAGAAGAATGACCTCTGAGTGGTTCTGTGTGCTTTGCAATGACTTCTTCTGGAACAACAGTGAGTGCGGGAGCAGGCATTAGTGTATCCAATATGCATGAAGCTACACACAGTTTATGACTAATGATTCTATGATTAATTAATTTTTCCAATTAAATGAAATGCAAAAATTAGCGTACATATACCTAACATAAGCATAAGGCAAGATAGTGGGATACCAAAACAACTGAAACGCCCCAGTATTGCATGATGGTTACATGACCAATGGGCTGCGAAGACTGCTTCATGCATCAACCCCTCCTTCCTATCTGGGAACCACTTGAAATTACAGACGTTTGAGGTATCAAATCTACGGTATCGCTTGACTGATAAACTTCGGTATGCGATAATACCGTCGAGGTGTTGCGTTGAGCAAGGCTAGACTTGATCATCATTGGACCCTGTGCATCACTGACCATCGACAGGTTTCTGGGCGGTGTATTATATAAACTCGACTCCATATGTTTTCCTCTTAGTTCAGCGTCACGTCACTGAACTCATACGTTACCCTCAGATATGACAGCACCCAAAAGTCGTTGAAATGGGGAAATCGTCAAGTATGGATAAGAAAAACTATTTACGTATGCATGCACCCATGAAGCACATTACTGATCAATAGGAATGTTCATCTATACAAAAGTAGCATGTTCTATGTCAAATGATTACCATTCTAAAAATAAAGTCATTTTACTGATCAATATAAATGTTAGTCGATACAAATGAACTTCAATCGTTAAATAGTAACAGCCGTAAAGTTAAATGTGACCTGTGTAAATTTAAACATAATTCGCTTAAGCAGTAATCTAGCTGAGCGGCTGAGCGTAAATTCTCAGGTGTAAATGGACTAAATGGTAAAAGAATGCGGAGGTACGTTGCACGCGGTCGGCACCTTCCATATTTAGAAACAGCGAGAAACAGCGCGTTATGTGAGGGACCCCGGGGACGGGAGTTCGTGAAGTGTTCGCTCGCAGGTAATCAAATATAGGTATGTTTGATTGGATACATCCCACTCCTTTGTGTTACTTGCTGGCACTTAAGAATAGTGTGTTTCTGATGGAACGGAGGTAGCACAAAAAGTGTCGTAATTACGTTGACGTTGCGCGCTATAGTTTTCGTCAGCGATCAGCGCGGTTCGGCGTATTAATTGAACGCGGTGCTGTAATTATAGCTCAATTTGCGTGCCTCTTTGCCTTGCTTTTGTCAATATTCGTCAGTGATCAGTGATCATTGCGGTTCCGCATTTTAATTAACCGAGCGCGCAGCTGTGTGGCTCTAAATTCTACTGAGGTGACTAATGTCCACAGCATTGATCAGCAAACAACTCTTGACGGTTTAAGAAACCCTCAGCGTTCGATCAGCAGCCCAACTATCGTCAACTTTTCCTCATGCAAGACATCGAAATCCGTCGTATTCAAAATGTTTCCGGTGAGTGAAATAGCACACAGGAACTAAATACGACGCTCTACTGAATATTGAATCTCCAGATGATGATTTACAAACGCTGATTTCGCTGCTCGATATTGCATTTGCCTCCGGTATCCTCTTCCATTTTCCATTTTCCATTTTCTTCTATCTAACATGTGATTACAGAGAAAGCTCTGAAAGCTGTTGTGGGAGAACAGGACTTCAAAAGAGTTCTAACAGAATTGAATAAGTCACAGCTTATTGCCGCTTCCCTTGCTGGTCATATCTATGTCGCTGTAGAAAACTCGACATCGAAATGGGTTGGAGTTAGCCTTTGGTTTGAACCAGGGCGACAGATATATGATACGTAAGGGCTTATTGACTACTTTTCACATAACAGCAATTCTGAGATAACGATTATCTTCATATAGCGAGGAACAGAGACAGAGGGCCCTTGTTCCATATATACAGTGCCTTAGTCCGGAGGTCCGTGAATGGACCATGAAGGTAGGAGGGACATTTGGTGTAGATATTTTTGATTAATCTCGTCTTCCGTAGATTATGCCAGAAATGGACGCTTTTCAAGAGGCAACGTATGGCAAAGGAGTGATTAAAGCTAGCTGGAATCTGCTACGAATTGGTGTTCTTCCAGAACATCAAGGCCAAGGAATTGGAACTGCTCTTATTGACGAAATCCGAAGCATCCTTGTAAGTCATTTTACTGATGATCGCTAGGCATTAATCCGAATTGATTTTGCCACGCAAGTCTCACGACGTGGGAATAACATTGAATGCAGTTGAAGAGAAAAATGTAAGTACTATGAAGTAAATGTGCAAATGCTTTTACTGAAAACTTATGGGAAGGTTTCATACTATAAATTTTTGGGATTCAAAGTAAAGGGGGAATACACAAATACAACGTTGTTTGGGGTAACTGTTACAGCCTCAGCATTTATGTGGCAGTTGTAACGTGATCTTTCTGCATGCAGTTCTAGAACTGTACATAA
Source organism: Cyathus striatus (assembly GCA_025738555.1). Lineage (NCBI taxonomy): Eukaryota > Fungi > Basidiomycota > Agaricomycetes > Agaricales > Nidulariaceae > Cyathus > Cyathus striatus. Next base: position 1,727,557 of record JAOVFP010000002.1, read on the forward strand.
ATCTGTTTCAATGCCTTAAATAAGTGAATAAAGATCCTGCCTGGTCTACAACTGAGTCTTACAAGAGAAGTCAGTGTTGATCTTAAGGCATAAGGGTTATTAATGTTTAAGCCTTAATTCCATCTTAAGGCTAAGCCTTAGCTTCAAATTTGAATGATTTTACTGCTTAATTAAGTCTTAGCTATGTCAATTATTATAGTAATACATTTGTGACAAATATAGTAAGTAAAATTTCAATGACCATTGACTGCACAATATTCAAGAACAATCCTTCTGTAAGCCTGCTTCTAAAGGCCCCATTTTGGACCACTTCTATGTTGGATTCAAACAGAACACTTCCCATTCATGAGCTCATTCCCATGGCTGTGTTGAAGTACATCATCTCTCAGATGAAGCAATTGAGCTAGATGATGAAGGAAACCCAACTCTTCAGGCCATTTCATGGGTTACCACTGGTAAGCTCATGCTGCTATCCTTAGGTGAAATGTTCTAACTTCTTGGTAGCTATAGGAATGATATTGGTGGTGTATGAATGGTATTAAATTGGCCATGATTTCACACATTAAAAACTGTAAGAATGTGTCAAAAGATGCATGAAAGGTTGCTAAGGAACTGGCAAAACCAAAGGAAGGAGGAAAGCAAGAGAGAGATAGGGACAGTGATGAAGATGAGGATGAGAGCATGGAAGGGCCTGTGAAGAAGCAATTGCACTCCAAGATTAAAGCTAAGCTTGAACAGTCTACTTGAAGCTTTTTCATGGAATAAATGTTCTTAGAGACTATGGAAGATGGAAGTGCTGAAGATCAATGACAGAATGTCCACCAGTGTTGGTGAGATCACATAAGGACTGAAGGATGGCTATGCAGAAGTGGGTTCAGAAGGAGTGAGATGATCTTGATACAGATGAAGACTTTGAGGAAGACCCAGCCATCTTGTATAGTGATAGAAGGTCCAAGTAGTTGCTGAGGTCATTAGAGCTACTATTCAGTGACAGGAAGGAGATTGAAGAGCAGGAGTAAGAACAGGGGTCTAGGAGGCAGCAGATATACACAGAGGAGGCACAGCTAATAGAACTGCTTGCAAATGAAGACACCAGATGATGGGGAATTGGAGGGTTCAGGTGACAACTTTGAGGGATGACATCATCTGGGCATAGGGCTTAATAATATTTAATATAAAGGCTTAATTAAGCCCTTTTTTTAAGTCTTACTTCTTAACAATAATAATCAGGCATATTAATGCCTTAAGAAACAACACTGAGAGAAGTAGACTTCAAATAAAAATGTGCTTATATTTAACTTTCTCATGTAATAATTCACTTATTATGGAACAGAATGGTAAAAAGAAGTGCACCTTTATTATAATTTTCGCATTTTTACCACAAAACTTCCATAATTGGCAATGCATTGTGTAGCTGTGCACCCAGTGGAAGCCAGACCATGCAATTCATAACACACTTAGGAATTTTGGAAATAGTGTAGAGCAGGTGTTTCGCCTGCACTACAAAAATCGATATATTACAAGTTCCATTATATAATCAAGTGATGTGTGCATCAACACATTTGTGCATGTTCACACGCGCTCTCTCTCTCTCATTTCCCTTCAATGCCAATACTCCTGCATTGCCTGCAATGCTGCAATTACTCAAGATCATCGGTACTGCACACTGCCAAGCTCCACTAAATACTACAGTTCACACTACCAGTGGCTGTGTCAGCACCCTATGTCCCTCCCCCAAGTTTTACTTTACAAAATTTCTTCCAATTCATCAGTATGCTTTATGTTTCAAGCCTTTCCTTTTTCTTCCAATAATCTACAATCCTAAACATTTAATTTCTGTTTTATTTCACTATTCCTCATTAAGTACTCTCCTTATTTTAATTTTCTTTAAAAACCATGTAACTACTCCCTCCTAACTTAGTTGAATTCACCCTTCCTTCTTGACACCTTAGAACACCCAAGGTCGAATGGATGTTCACCGACTCACTTACATATTTCTTTGTTTAGGCATCAAGCTTGTTGTTTCCTCTACAATAGTATGCATATCACTGCACTGGCAGTTCATGAAAGATCATATTAGAGGCTATTAGTAAGGTTGTGCTCACTAAGTTCCAGCACCCTTATATAAGCATATTATGTAAGTGCCAAGAGCAGCCAAATGTGAGATGTGAAAAAACAAAAAAATTTATGTTGTCAGAAATCACTAAGAGCCTAGCTACTGAATGCCGTGACCTCCTTCCTCACTGCAGCTACAATTTCAGGTAGTAGTTTTCAATGGCTATGGTACCTGCAATTTTCCCACACTGCTTCAACTCCTGTCGGCCCAGCTTGATAAGCAGAGATAAACCTAGCAGCATGATTTGCATATCTATCCATAGTTACTAGTTATTACTTAGTCTGCAGATTTGAATAAATATGCATACCTAACTATTTGGACATAAGGAACATCATCAAGACAACACAATATGTTCTTAATTGTATCATCTTGGTTTGAGGTTGGAGGGCTGTTATGGTATCAAAGTTTTGCTGCACCCCAGTATTGCTCTATGAAATTCAGCTCATGAGTCATGGCTATTATTGTGATTGATTGCTGTCAGTAAGCAGCAGGGGTGCACAGTGTTTCACTACTGGGAGCTTGATTGTTTGCAATTTGAGTTGGCATAATCAATGTATTTGCTCTGAAATCAATTAGAAGTATGTAATTAGAAATCATTAAATACATAGTTGGGATCTATCATGTGAAGTACAAAATCATTCAATAAAAGGAATCAATCAATCAGTATGTTGTAGAGCAGGCGTTTCACCTGCACTACAAAAATCAAGATATTACAATTTCCATTATGTAATCAAGTGATGCATGCATCGACGTGTTTGTTCACATTTGCATGCACACGCTCTCTCTCATTTCCCTTCAATGCCGACACTCCTGCATTGCCCACAATGCCGCAATTACTCAAGATCTTCAGTACTGCATACTACCAAGACCCATTAAATGCACAGTTTGCTTTACCAAAGGCCGTGTCAGCACCCTATGTCTCCCTCCCCCAAGTTTTTAGTTTACAAAATTTCTTCCAATTCATCAGTATGCTTTATGTTTCAAACCTTTCCTTTTCCTTCCAATAAATCTACAGTCTCTACACCTTTAATTTCTGTTCTATTCAACTATTCCTCATTTAGTGATCTCCTTATTCTAATTTTCTATAAAAATCATGTAACTACTCCTTCCTAACTCAGTTAACATTCCCCCATTTCTCAACACCTTAAAACACCTCAAGGTTGAATGGATGTTCACCAACTCACTTACTAATTTCTTTGTTTAGGTAGCAACTCACCTTTTACCTCTACAATGTAGTTAGAAATCATTGAATATATAGTTGGGATCTATTATGCAAAGTGTGAAATCATTCAATAAATGGAATCAATATCATAGCTGAATCAATAAAAATCAAATCAATAGGAAATGTAATGTAATCCTTTCAATTAAATGGTCCCCAATGACAATACCCATGTGGAAGTAAGGTTTTTAACCTTATGTACTTAACCGGTAGGCTATTTGGTCTTATGTAGGTAACATGCTTCACTGTATTTAACCTCTATTTGACTACTACTACTACTATGGACTTCATGAAATGAAGACTTCCATGTTCCCTCCCCTTCATCTACATGTTTCCTGCTAGATAATTTATAAAATTATTGTATTTAAACACTAGAATTCATATTTAGCTTAATCATGTACTGAACTACTGTGGCAATATGTACATGAAGACATAAGGGAACATGCTTCATTTCACAAAGTCTGTAGTAGTAGTAGTCAAATAGAGGTTACATACAGTGAAGCACATTACCTACATAAGACCAAATAGCCTACCAGTTAAGTACATAAGGTTAAAAACCTTACTTCCACATGGGTATCATCGTTGGGGACCATTTAATTGAAAGGATTACATTACATTTCCTATTGATTTGATTTTTATTGATTCAGCTCCGATATTGATTCCATTTATTGAATGATTTCACACTTCGCATAATAGATCCCAACTATATATTCAATGATTTCTAACTACATACTAATTGATTGATTCCTTTTATTGAATGATTTTGTACTTCACATGATAGATCTCAACTATGTATTTAATGATTTCTAATTACATACTTCTAATTGATTTCTGAGCAAATACATTGATTGCACCAACTCAAATTGCAATCAATCAAGCTCCCAGTAGTGAAACATTGCACACCCCCACTGCTTACCAGCGGCAATCAATCACAAAGACAGCCACTGGTGAGCTCACAGTGGTATTTTGGATAAAAATTACAAATATGATCACATGAGGTTACAAGCTCTTCCAAATGAGACTTCTGATTCACGAAGTCAGGCTGTGTGAAAAGAAGCTGCCTGCAGCAGCAATCTGTACAGCCAATTTCACACTGGAAGCCATCACACTGAGCTCACAAACTATTCTCTGGCCACAAGCCACACTTGTGAATTATTTGTTCCATACCTTTGAACCATCCAGGCATTGTGAGGTGATCTTCATCATAATAAAAGCTTTGTATTTCACCATTTGGGAGAAATGTTGAACACATTTTTGGGCCTTCTTTGTGATGTGTCCAGGTCTCAGAAGGGTGCTTTGGCATTTTCCTTGCTGAAAGGGCATCAGCTGCATGCTTTTGATAGCTGGGTGCATTGTCAAATAAAAATATACCAGTTGCAAGGCCATTTGTTTTTGCCTCAAATACATCAATGGCATAGTCCACCTGGTTCAGAAGATCATTTGAAGAAAAGTATCCATTGCGTTCTTTACCAGCTTTGAACACAACATGAGGATCCATGACTTCACCAGTTTCCCTAAGAAGAGTGAGCTAAAAATAGAAAATTGATTGATGACTTGGAGATTGAACTCACAGATCCGTGTGAATAAGTCTCCCCCATTCTCTGGTCAGGAAATCCAATATCATCACTGATGCTCCCTCCCCCTTCCTCTGTGGTGTTGGTTTGTCTGACTTATGACTCCAGTACTTCTTTCTCCTATCATTTTCATAAAATGTCAATTCATCATGGGTAATGGGGATCAAGCAAAGACATTGACCAAATGGAATAGGGAAACCTTCTGGTATGTGAATGAGTTTGCCATTGTTGTCAAACAAAAACATTCTTTTTTCACATCTTTCCCAGTGATCTGCAAATCCATCATGATAGGCTATATTGTCTGGTCGTTCATGCCTGTCAACATACATTCCATTTGCTTTCTTGCTATACCACCAGCCATGCATTCCCAACCACCGCTTTGCTGTGCTCGGGCTAATGGTTTTTCATGCAAACCACATATCCTCAAGTTTGGCTTGCATATCTTCTGAGTCTTTAATGAAGTTGCAAATATCCTGTGCCTGTATGTATCCATCATTTACTATCTCTTGTAAATGCAGCTGAATTGCCTGTGAAAAGTCTTCATCCTGAAGAATGGATAAACATGGTCTGCTATAGCAATGGGATGGTGTGGAGGAATAAACTCGAGGACGCGTGGTGGGTGTCACACCTGACTATAAGATATAACTACGATAATCCTAGAACAAAGTAGTTAGTAATTAAAGACGGCAACAAGAACTTAGCTGTTTGATATGAGGTTGATGTTGACGCTTCCAATCGACCAGGTAACTCAGAAGACTCAGTATGCATGCGCACAAGTTAGCCAGAAAGGGAGGTAAGATTCTCCTCCGGTAAAACCTAGGATATATACAAAGATGACAATGATGATGGGATAACGCACATGTGCTCTCACGTCGCCATAGCCCAGAATTAATAAGGTACGCGAGACCATATGAAATTTGAAAAGAAACAGAACAATCCAAAAGTATAGTAATCGTTGTAAAGTAAGAGAAAGAGACCGTGATTGTAAAAAGAACATAAGAGAACTTACCACCTCGAATGCTCCTGCCACCAATGAACGAAGACTGCAGCTCGCTTGATGTGACCACGAAATACGATGTTGGAGCATTGATGACGGTTGGCTACTCTCCCCAGAAGTAGCCACGCAGTGGACGAGGCTGCGGCTCAACAACACGTAGATGGTGGCGGAGTGCTCTGTCATTGGACGCTTGTGGTCGGAGTATTCGGAGGGGGCAATGACGAAAGAAGAGCCTAGAGGTAAGGGTAACTTGAAGAAAGAGGGTGATGATAACAGATAAAACAAATACAGAATGATTGAGAGAAAATTGAAATGAAAAACGAATGGAAAAACGAACAGCCCAGTGCCTCAACCCAACTCCCTGTCCCTTCCACCAATCGGAGTATTGCATGACGAGGGTAGAGACCCAGTCACCATGCCACTGCATGCGAAGCACTGGTCTTGAGGACGAAAAGAATGGCTTGAAGATAAAAGAGGGGTCTTGATTGGGGTAAAACCCTAAGCCCTAGCATCATGGACCGTCCGAGGGGCGCATAATGCCCAGTGAGTCTGGACATCATCTTGATAAACCTTGAGGAGACGTGCTGAAAGCCTAAAGAATACAAGGAAAGTAGAAAGCAGTGGGTAATATGGAAAGCAGCAAGTGGAACACGTTGTAGCATATGCGAGACACGACAGCGCATACACGCATCACGTGTTGTTTGGCATCAGCTTCCCAATATTTGGTAGCACCATGCCGCGTCTCTAAGTCCACACACAGAACGAAAATATAGAAATCTGAATGCACTGTTTGCACAGTGCGTCGTAAAACCAAAGTAAGCAGATAGAAATGAGTAGATATAAAGTTAGAGTACATAGAAATAGATAATTAAAGATAAATGATAAAAGAAACGAAGTAAGTTTAATTATAAGTATAATACTGGGTTACACCAGTATACCATCTACTTCCTCCACAATGGTAATGTGGTAAGGTTGTTATTGAGATACTGGTGTATCCATGTTCATAGATTCCATGTGTGAGCTTTTCCATGTCCTTGTGAGCATGATGAAAATAATGAAGCTTCGCACCAGGTATAATTTAGATTATTGCTGAGATAGAGATTGAGCATACCCAGCATACCCATCAAGTGGGTGTGAAAGACAACATCAAGGGTTTTATCTTTACACTTGATGGTAAGCACAGCTTTTGTTCATTTTAACTTCCCAATGTTTTTCCAGTTATCAAGTTTCTTATCCAAGGCTGTTTCTTCAGTGCTGTCAGTTGGTCTTTGTCCTGAATGCAAGCCATTCAACATTTCATCAACACTCTTCCAATCTGGCTCTGTAACCTCTGTGGACTGTGGTGTCATGACTTCAGGAGTGGGCACATGGAACCTAGACTGTGGGTCTGTTTATTTTCTCACATTAGTTACTGAAACTTCAGGAACAATGACTGTTACATACCAATTGCTCTGCAAGAACACTGTTTTCACTTGGACTATGTTCTCTTTCTGTCCCCACAGCTGTATTCTCATCAACAACTGTGCTCTTTGCTGAGCCTGTGATCTCCCTTTGTTTATGGACCAAAAATCTGCCACAGAAGGAAACCCTTTCCTTGCAAGCTTGCACCCTTGCTGCAACTTGCATCATCTGCTACACTCTGAATTTCCAAGATATTGCTTTGGATGCTTTGTATCATTATGCCACATGCACTCTGCCTCTTCAGCTGCTCATTGTGCTGATGTCAAAGTTGCCATGAATACCTCCAGTGCACTAAGTTGAGCTGCTTTCTCTTCTGTGTCCAAATCTTCAAGTTCTGACTTGTTATCACTGTAGTTCTCGCTGTTTTCGTCAACATCATTGTCATTCTGCTCCTCATTATTGGTATCAATATTAGTGTTGTCAAGATTGAGTGTGTCCTGTGCAGTTGCAACTGATTCTGGTGCCATCTCATGGATGGAATCAATCTGAATGTTATTTCTGGTCATGTCAGATGGGGTTTTCTGGGCTCGACAGACAGCATTTAGATTTTCTATGTGTGCCTTACTGGCTTTTGATCTGGCAGGCATGGTATTGCTGAGGAGTGTGCCAACTGTGCTGAAGTCTGCACCCCCTCCAGGGCCCTCCCACTCCCTGTTGGCACTTTGCTTCCGCCTTCTGAAAGTCATATGACACATTACAATGTCACATTTGTCATGTATTGTGACTGGCCAAATCTCAAACTTGAAAAATGCAAGATGATGCCATTTGCATGGAAATTGTGTAAATAGTCTTTTTCTACAATAAAAAAAAAACATGTATCTAGACAATCAGATTAATAGTTATTCTACTTTTTTTTCTGGGACCTGTACCCTGTACCATCTAGAATATATCCCAGTAATTATATTTAGGAAAGGGTTATGTGCTAGTGTGTAGATATTGTCAGTGTTGCTCTGCAAGAAAGCTTACATAAGGGGGTGCTGGAACTTAGTGAGCACAACCTTAGCTTTAGTATGAAAATCCTAACAACCATGCTCAAAATTCAACATCAGAAATTGATCCCTGACATTTGGCACCCAGCATTTCAGTTATTGGATTTGATTGCTTGGTTACACCCTTATCAGCATTGCAGCCTAACCCTATAACCACTAATTTGAAATTGAATCTTTGGTTTCATTAGTTTAGCATTTACACTACAGATTGAAAATGTAAAATAATGGATAATGAAAATAATTTATGATAGTTTCACTCTCAAAATAATGCAGGGAGCATTAAAATATGCCGCCATAAATGATATAAGTAAGAACTTAATGTAGTAGCAGCTTGGTAGCGGCTGGTACTGTTTTCCACTATTTCTTTGTACACTAAATTTTGATGTTAGAATTGTAGATTATGTAGTTAGTTGCAATTGAATTTGATTTTACAGAAGTGTTTGCAGTACTTCAAACATCATATTTACAAAATTTCAAGAGCATATAAGATAGTGGTCACAATGTTCCAGCACCCTTACATAATACAAACTTGACCTCAACTCAATCCCAAAATACCTTCCTCAACATTTATTTTTGCACAAATCTGATTCCAAGAAGTTATTCTGTAGTGTATTTAAAGCAGAATGTTCAAAAAAGAAATTGAAAAAAAAGTAAATTGACTTCAGAATTTTGACAACAGTATTTTTAAATAAAAGTTGTTCAGAATGCTTTATTATTACACTGCAGATAGGTTGGAAGCCTCTTTGGATTTTTGTCCCCTAATATTTTGTGGCTTATATAATCAAGTCACGTGACTTTTCAGGTGACAGCAACCACCTTATGTGAAAAAAAAACAAAAGGATATCAACATTAAAAACATGTGTAGACATCCCAAAATCACAATAAACCACCTATTAAACTTGAAGAATGGTTCTAGGAAACCAAAAGATCAATCTTGTAGCAGGACATCAGGGAAGCTGCAGGCCACTGTGGAGATTACAGACAGTGAAGATGACAAGTGCATGCTAGGATATGGTGTGAGTACCACTTCAGAAGCTTAATTACTTCAAAGAAACAGTTTCTGACAATATTGACTTATTGGACTCTGAAGAATTGGATCCATGTCTTGATGACATCCCACAACTTCAAATTCTTTGGTACACATAATACATAATGATAGCTCTCAACCTTACATATATAATTTTAGTTATGCCAATCACTCAGCACACTTCATTGGCATATATAATCAGGGTCTAAGGCAGCATGAGCGAACAGAAGATACTTCTTCAAGAAATATCAGCTAATCTTAAGAGTGAATATCAATAATATATTTCTAATCTTACTTTGTAATACCAATATTAGTTATCTCACAAAAAATCCATACTCCATAGAGCTCTTCTGAGCTGATTCCTAGCACTTAATTTTTTGGATTTTTCTGAACCCGACATTTTGCACCTCTTGGCGCTTACATAATCAGCTTATGTAAGGGTGCTGGAACATTGTGACCACTATCTTAATGCAAACTGAAGGGGTAGTATGTTTTTTGTTGTTTTTCAGAAATTTCAGCACACATCAGTCCTTTGTACAGCATTACACATTGTTACACACCTGTGACATTTGTAATCTGTCACAAGTCATGCTCAGTAAATATGATCAGACACCAACACTCCTGGCTGCCGACTTTTTTGCCATTTACAAAATCCATCCAAATTCGACATCAATTATTTTAAATATTGACTAAACATTTTGGCTGTTGCAATATTATCACTATTGGCTGATGCAAAATCATAGACAAATATTACATTTTGTACATATTTTGTATGAATACAAATGATTCTTTTTGTTCTAATTTTAGCTTCATCAAATTAAGTGTCAAATGTAACATTGTGAACATGTTTTGCCTTCACACAAAATTTATCATTTTGTGTGACTGCAAAACCAGTGCAAAAGCCAACATTTATTTAAGTTTTGCTTAAAATAAAATGTTTAGTTTTCCCAAAAGATTTTGACTATGGGAAAACTTTACTAAAATTTAAAGTTTTCACTCCAGCAAATCTTAGCATCCATTAGCATCTGACATCAGCATGTGTCAGCATCCATCAAAATATATGTATGACATGTTCTTTATACACATCCTATCATAGTTCTTTCATCACTATTGAAATTTGATATTTGTACTTACATTACTGTAAAACTGACAAAATTATAGAGTAAATCAGCTTCTCATGTAAAATTCTCCTTTACTAATACAATACTTATACATACTAATGCAATATCTATATACTAATATAATAGTTCATGCTGTTGGGGACACAACAGTGGGGGGTATAGTAATAGTGCTGGTGGGGATGTTACAGTGGTAGTAGAGGGTGGTAATGGTGCTGGTGAGGGTTGGGGAGATGAGTTGGAGGTAGTGGGAAGCAGCAAAGATAGTGAGCAGGTGGTGCCATGGTGAGTAGTAGGGAGACAAGTTGGTGGTGGTGGTGGTGGTGGTGGTACATGGCAGGAGATTGTGATCAGCTGCTGGTGATGGTGGGAGTAGGAGGTGAGGTGGTAATGGTGGAATATGGTGAGTTGGTGGTTGGAGATGGCAAGGTGGTAGTGGTGAGAGATGATGAGGCATGGTGGTGGTGCAACAGTGAGGTGGTGGCAGTGGTAGTTGTGCTGATGGGGATGAGATAGCAGTGGTGATGGTGGAGGCATGGGGACAAGACAGTAGTAGTTGTGGAGGCATGGGAATGAGACAGTGGTAGTTGTGGACCAACACTGAGAGATCAAGACAGCACTGGTACTGGTGCTGGCAGGGATGAGACAACAACTGGTGATGGTATGGATGAGACATGTGGAGGAGAGGAGTAGGGAGGATTGTTATGGGTTATGAAATTTCATTACTAATATGCCTTCATATTTCTCACCACTAGGCTTGATACTCTATTATCAAGCCACATTATGCTTACCTTTCTAACATATTACCAGAGCACTGTCGTATATTGGTGTAACATATAGAAGTTAGGCAATGATTGTAGAGTATTCTAGACATCCTTATGAGTACACAAGGCTATCTTAGCATTAAGTATAAGTACTATACCTACTTACTGTGAATATCATCTTTTATCAACTTCTAACTGAGACTCTCATATCGAGACTACTAAAATAAACCTAAAGCAAAGATTAAATACAGACTTGCTCTGTTTAATCTTTAAATACCACTATAAGACATTACTGACTTGCTCTAATGCCTACTGAAAGCGAAGATCACATGATCTTCCCTTTAGCAGTCTCTGGTGAATTGAGTCACCTCACTTACTGAATCCTATCGTACTCTACACTTGACTCCTCAAAGTATTATCGCTACCCACATCCCAAGAACTTAAGTCATATTAAAAGGTACATACAGGTACTACTTTTAAAAGACTAATATTTTGTATTCACAGGAATACACCAGTGTTATAGTTGAATATGAGGAGCTCTTTACACTTAGCCAGGTGTTCTGTACAGATCTGTGCAGAATCCATACGGAATTTTCGGAATCTGTGCGGAATCTGCACAGATTTTTTTCTTTTTGGCAGAGGTTTTTTTGGGTCTGTACAGATTCTGCACAGATTCTGCACAGAATCAAAAATTCCGTGCGGATTCCGCAGAATTCCGCATTACAGACCTGAAAAATTCTGTACAGATTCTGTACAGAATCTGTACAGAATCTTATTATACTTATTTCCTTATAGAAAATTACAATAGAAAATTGTGTGATACTAAGCACTAAGTGTGACACTCTCCATTAAGCGTGACACTAAGGGTTAAGCGTGACACTAAGGTTTAAGCGTGACACTATACATTGATTGTGACACTAAGGGTTAAGCATGACACTAAGCATTGAGTGTGACACTATGGGTTGAGTGTGATACTAAGGGTTGAGTGTGACACTAAGTGTTAAGCGTGATACTAAGTGTTGAGTGTGACACTAAGTGTTAAGCGTGATACTAAGTGTTGAGTGTGACACTCTGCATTAAGCATGACACTAAGGGTCAAGCGTGACACTAAGCACTGAGTGTGACACTAAGGGTTGAGTGTGACACTAAGGGTTGAATGTGACACTATGTGTTAAGCGTGACACTAAGCATTGAGGGTGACACTAAGGGTTGAGTGTGACACTATGTGTTAAGTGTGACACTAAGGGTTGAGTGTGACACTAAGCATTGAGTGTGACACTAAGGGTTAAGTGTGACACTAAGCATTGAGTGTGACACTAAGGGTTGAGTGTGACACTAAGTGTTAAGTGTGACACTAAGGGTTGAGTGTGACACTAAGGGTTGGGTGTGACACTCTGCATTAAGCATGACACTATGCATTGAGTGTGACACTATGCATTAAGCATGACACTATACATTAAGTGTGATACTAAGTGTTGAGTGTGACACTATGCATTAAGCATGAAACTATACATTAAGTGTGATACTAAGTGTTGAGTGTGACACTATGCATTGAGTGTGATACTATACATTAAATATGACACTATGTATTGAGCATGATACTATATATTGAGTGTATCACAGATTTCATGTAGTGTCACACTTGACACCTGTGACAAGGCAGCAATGCATGAATCCACACAGAATCCATGCAGAATATGTATGGAATCCATATAGAATAATCACCTCTAATAATATTAATAGCTAGTATATAAATTCTGTATGGTATCTATACAGGTCTGTACGGGTCTGTACGGATCTGCACGGAATCCGCACGGATCCGTACGGAATTTTCGGATTCCATGTGGATTCCGTACGGATCTGTGCGGATCCATACAGATCCGTACAGACCTCTTGGGGGAGTGTAAATTACTGCAAATTTGCACATTATACTTCAAAAATGGCTGTAAAATATTAACCAATAATTATTCTACTTATAATGATTAACTACAGTGCTTGATCCAGCCTGAGTTGCAACAATTGCAAATACAGTAGTTCACAATAGTAACAATTTCTTGTCCACAACTCAGATGACATATTATAGTTGCAACTTGCAAGGAACTCACAATGTCTTATGATCAATTTCTAGTTGGAATAATCCAGTAATATATGCTCCCCCAAGGGGTCCATACAGATCTGTGTGAATCTATATGGAATCTGTGCAGACCTGGAAATTCTGTGCAGATTTTGTACAGATTCCATACATACTTGTACAGAATTCCATTAGTTTTAAAATTAGTGACAATATCTGCCCATACTTATTCTGTGCAGATCAGTATTTTATTAGTTTTAGATCTCATATGTACATCCCAACTATGTTTTTCAACATGGAAATGGCTCTTATGTACTCACAAATCATGTTTAGAAGAACAACATTATTATTATACTACTATAATACAAGTATAACTATACTAATCTAAAAAATAGCCACTGCTCAATGAAATGATGGCAGTGGTAGAGCCAGCAACAATGGTAGCAAGATGTGGTAGTGGTGGAGGAAGAGGTAGCAGTGGAGGAGGTAGCAGTGGTGGTGGGAGATGGTGGTGTGGCTGGACACCAGTGGCTTTCATTCTGATCAATCCCTGTCACTAACTAGTGGGGGCATGCACTAGATGGTCAGTGAGAGGTCATTGATTTTGTTTTAGGTCTGAGTGCAATCAATGGTTAGTATGGAATCAATAGTTATTATGGAATCAATAGTAACTAGAAATCATTGTAATATAAATCAATTAGAAATGAAATCAATGGAGATCAGTCCAAAATCAATCAGAATGAAATCAATGCAGAAATTAATTCAAATCCTTCGGTCCCCCACTACAGCTCAACATACAAGTAGGGTAGTTAACCATGTAGTAATAACCACTGTACTATAGTACCTTTTCTAGTTAATCTGCACAAATATACTTGATACATAGGTAGAAATCATTTGTACCTGAAAAATCAATCAATGTAAGGTGAAATCAATGCTATGGACTTAGTAGAATTACACTCTATAGGTGGAATCAATCAATTTAAAGTGAAATCAATGGGTAGAAATCATTTGTACCTGGAAAATCAATCAATGTAGGGTGAAATCAATCAATGTAGAGTGAAATCAATGCTATGGACTTAGTAGAATTACACTCTATAGGTAGAATTAATTAATTTAAAGTGAAATCAATGGGTAGAAATCATTTGTATCTGGAAAATCAATCAATGTAAGATGAAATTAATCAATGTAGGGTGATATCAATGCTATGAACTTAGCAGAATTACCTTCTATATGTGGAATTATTAAGAAATCAATGAGAATAGATGATAAAATCATTGTGAAATCAGTGCTATATATTTAGTGAGTGCTGATGTACTTAGTGCACGAGTTTAGAACACTTTAAATATACTTAGAATAGTTTTACTTATTCCAGTAATTTATATTCTAAGTTTCCCATGCACAAAGATTTTGTAAGTTCAAGGGCGCATGGATTTCAATTCTTTTAAAGTCAAACTAAATTTAGAATGTGATCAGTCTATTTTTAAAACACGGTGGGACTTTGACAATTTAATTATAACTGTCAGGCTTTAATTCAGATCGAGTACAAGTCAACAGTTCAGGTGCAATTCAATTTGGTATGTCAAAACTATATACTATTTCTGGTACTTCTGTCTGATACACTGCCCTGTCTGTGGGGGGGAAGAATGCCCATGCAGTTCCTGCTGTTTCTTTCCCTTCTCACTCATCTATATACCATTACTCATGTGCTTACTTCCAGTTCCTTATCTACTGTGCTTTCCTACCCATACGGTAGCTCCAGTCTAGGCTGACAGTGAGTCAGCACCCAGCAATGGTCTGTGCGTTCACAGCCTATCCACCGGCACTTTATCAGCCACCTATCTGACACCATATTACAACGGCATGTGTGCACACATGTGCTTTCATCAGTGCCTTCCTAATTCGGCCATCACTGGTAATGGTGCATGATGCGGCTTCATTGATCTTTCTACTCCTTGATAGCTCATCATCATAACATTGCTGTGTTAGCTCCCTTCTCGCTTTACACACCACATGCATGATAGTCACAAGTATATTGTGATCACACAGGCTACGGTAGCCAGATACTGGTCTAGAGTTCTGGTATGTTTTCTAAACATCATTCTGTCTCCAAACATTGTTCTTGGTACTGAGTACTATTCTTCTAGTCATAGGGTTATTTGTTACGTTGGGATGGCTGTACGACATCACTTTTTATGAAAAGAAATAGGTATAGTATTTGTTTAAATTGTTTAAGTTCAGTACTGAGGTGGAGTATAAGTTTTATATTTTATTTATATCCCTTAATGATTTATGGGAGGCAACTTGGGACCTCAGCCCCTCCCCTTGGTGTCCCACTCGATGCGCTCAGTCCAAAATCTCAAGATGAGATATGAAAAAAATGAAAAAAGTACATCATTTACATTAACCCACATATCAGTGCATATGTCAGTGATTAGTCATCATTCTTTTATTTTATCATTATTATATCTGCTCTATTACAATTACAAAGTACCTAAGTACTTGTATGTTACATGTTACAGTCAATTCATTGAAAGAAAATACCATGGGAATTATTCTCATAGTGTCTCAACGATGTCCATTAACATTATCTAGATGTATGCAAGATGGATGAGAAAATTATAACACATTTTAAGCAAATGTTTGTTTATTTATCCAATAGACTTGAATATATATCACATTATAAATGATCCTTTAGTTAACTGGAAAGTATATATGTAATTATTGCTTTCCCATTGATTCCACATACATAACAGCATTGATTTCACTTTAAATTGATTGATTCCACATATAGAATGTAATTATACTGAGTTCATAGCATTGATTTCACCCTACATTGATTGATTTCACCTTACATTGATTGATTTTCCAGATACAAATGATTTCTACTCATTGATTTCACTTCAAATTGATTGATTCCATCTATAGAGTGTAATTCTACTAAGTCCATAGCATTGATTTCACCCTACATTGATTGATTTCACCTTACATTGATTGATTTTTCAGGTACAAATGATTTCTACCTATGTATCAAGTATATTTGTGCAGATTAACTAGAAAAGGTACTATAGTACAGTGGTTATTACTACATGGTTAACTACCCTACTTGTATGTTGAGCTGTAGTGGGGGACCGAAGGATTTGAATTAATTTCTGCATTGATTTCATTCTGATTGATTTTGGACTGATCTCCATTGATTTCATTTCTAATTGATTTATATTACAATGATTTCTAGTTACTATTGATTCCATAATAACTATTGATTCCATACTAACCATTGATTGCACTCAGACCTAAAACAAAATCAATGACCTCTCACTGACCATCTAGTGCATGCCCCCACTAGTTAGTGACAGGGATTGATCAGAATGAAAGCCACTGGTGAATTAATTTCTGCATTGATTTCATTCTGATTGATTTTGGACTGATCTCCATTGATTTCATTTCTAATTGATTTATATTACAATGATTTCTAGTTACTATTGATTCCATACTAACTATTGATTCCATACTAACCATTGATTGCACTCAGACCTAAAATGAAATCAATGACCTCTCACTGACCATCTAGTGCATGCCCCCACTAGTTAGTGACAGGGATTGATCAAATTGATAGCCATGACTCAGCTGGAAACAGTGACACCATCACCACTGCCAGCCACTCTCTTCTTTCCTCTCTTCTCTCTCCCATCACTCTGTTCTCCCCCTTTACTCCCCTCACTCCCCTCCTCTCCCCTCCTCTCCCCTCCCCTCATTGTCCATCCCCCCTTGCTGTTCCCCCCTCTTGTTGTTATGCCCCCTCAAAGTGTGGTAGTGGAATGGTGGTATGATGGGAGATGGCACACTACAGTGATTGCGAACATGGACTGGGTGATGTGGTAATGACAGTGGTTACTTGGATGGGAGGGAGAAGGAGGGAGGTGTGGTGGGTGGTGGGAGACAGGTTGATGGTGTCAGTGCCACTGGGGCTGCATGGGGGGAACATTGCAGTAGTGGCGAGACAGTGGGAAGGAGAGGTGGAGGTGGGTAGGCTGACATACTGTCTACTTGGCATAGACAGCATGGGCTGTTGTGGGCATTGGTATAGATACTGGCATTGTAGTCATTTGGGTGCATCACTATTGCAGGAGTAGGTGGGAGTGTGGGTGGGGGAGTGCTGGGTGTCTTCATTGCCATTGGCTAGAGGGGCCTAGATGATATGGTGCCATCACCAAAGTGACACAGGGGGGAGGAGGAAAGAGAGGGGGGGCAGATGACATGGCATCACTGTCTTTGTGAAGCAGGGAGGGGCAGCCAGATGATGTAGCATTATTGCTGACCAGCAATGTGATACAGGGGGGAAGTGGGAGGGGGAGGGGCAGGAGGTGGCATTGCTGTCTGTCTTCATTAAGCAGGGGCTCATGAGGTGGAGGTGGTGAGAGGCTGTGACTGTCAACATGACAGCATTCCATTAAATAAGGTGGAGAAGGGAACATACCAGGTAACAAGCAACATCATATTAACATCACTGTAGGTCTTGAGGAGGGGGATGTTGAGCTTCATGGATGTGGGACACAAGAATTCTGGCAGAGGGGGATGAGGTGCAATAACATGTGTATGTGGGCAGTAGTACAGATCAAGGGGGAGGACATCAAAGGGGGGTGACAATGGGATCTGTTGCTGTCCCCTTCCCTCCCCTTGCTGTCCCTCCCCATCCCTCACTATCCTTCCCCATCCTTCACTATCCCCTTCCCTCACTCTCTTCTCCCCTTGCTGTCCCCCTCCCTTGCTGTCCCCTCCCCTTGTCTTCACTCACTCTCCCCTTCCCTCACTTTCCCCCTCTCTTGCTGTTCCCTCCCCTCCCCTCCCTTCCCCTTGCTCTCACTTGCTATCCCCTCCCATCCTCTCCACTTGCTATCCCCTCCATTCCCCTCCACTTGCTATCCCCTCCCCTCAGCTCACTATCCCCTCCCCTCCCCTCCCTTTCCATCTGCTTGCTCTCCCCTCCCCTCTGCTTACTATCCCCTTCCCTTTCTTTGCTCTCCCCTCTCCTCTCTGAGAAGAGGAGGCAGAGGAGGGGGGGGAAGATGCTCTTCCTCATCACTTGCAAGATGAGGAGGCAGGGTATGAGGGGGGAAGAGGGGGAGGAAAGGGAATGGTACCTCATCACTTGCCAGACAAGGTGCAGAGGGGGAGGGGGGATGGCACATGGGAGAGGACATTGGCAGAGGCAGTGTTGTGCTGTGGTACATGTTGGCATTGATGCGCCTAATTTGTGGTTTGTATTTAAATAGTACTAATATATATTGTAATACTCAAATAATCATTGCAAACCACAGGCTTTAAGTTCAAGGGAGAGAAAACACAGATAATGTATAAACTAGTATAAAGGTAGGAAACTATAGATTAATATTCTTTCTAATATGAAATTACTCAGTCCAAATACTGTTCAAATTCATTTCTATTCCAATTTATTACACTCCTGGAGTGGAAGAAGCCTAGGATTTCTCCTGGAATTGCTTACTTTTCCTCCTCCTTCCTGTCCTCCTTATATATCTTTTACAAATAAAACTGTACAGTACCTATATATGGAAAGGAACTACTCTAGACTACTTTATATGATGACATAATGTTGTTTCCAACATATTGACCATGCAGGAGCAACAATACATGTGGAATTCCATGTGGTAGATCAAACAGCAGGATAATTTCGGAGTACAAGTATGAAGTCACATGACTTGCTCCAGTCTATGCGTAACTGCAATAACTGGTTCAGAGATAATGGTTCTAATGCCTCGCATTTGATCACGTGACAGGAACACGGAACATGTTCCTTAGCTAAGTTTCAATCAAGTACTGGGTGCATGTACATAGTCTTTTGGACTCTAGTAATTAGATAACACACATCTGGTTGTATTTCCTTTAGTATATATCAATTAGATATTTCTGCTGGCAGTGCAGGACTCAACCCCAGCTCTCAGATGTCCCATTCCCTTAGTAATGTATTCAAAATAGAACACTTTGATTGGCAACTCAGGACTCATCCCAACCCTTGTACTCATGATGTGCATTACTAATACTGAGTGCTAATATTATATGACAAATAGGGAGATTTAACCATTAAATAGTTTTAAGGTGTATCAGCATACGGCTGGTGCATGCAGTGGGGAGAAGGAGGTGGGGGGGAGAGGAAAGTATGCTTTGGTGTACATTGTTTTCAGCATGTGGGAGAAGACATTGGCAGAGGTAGCATTGTGCTGTGGTACACATTGGCATACAATTGGCACATGTGGTGGGGAGAAGGAGGCAGGGGATACATGATGAGGGGTAACCAGTAAGCTGTTAGTAAGAGAATAAGTAATTACACATAGATAAATAAGAGCACTTTACGGTCCCCCACACATTTACATGGACTCCATGTGGACTCCGTGTAATTGTCCAGGAGCCTACATGGAGTCCACATAGACTTGGGGGGACTTTATGTGGAGTGAATGTGGAGCTTACATGGAGTACAGAAGGATTGATATAGAGATAAGTCTGCATACAAACTCTACATGGACTCCATGTGGATTCCACATGGAATCGTTGAATTCCATGTGGAATACAAGGAGTGTCAGTGGACTCTGAGTAAATTTTCCACATAAAGTCCACATAATCCTTGTGTACTCCATGTAATCCCTGTTCACTCCTTGTGCACTGCTAAAGTAAACTGTTCTTTACTTTATTATAGTAAAAATAATAGGATTAATATAAAATGTCCCCAACAGGAATTGAACTACTGACATAGCAGGTTAACCTACTAAAGCATGGTGCAACTTACCACTATACCAACACAGCTTCTAGTTTGCACAGCACAAACTCCACAAGACCAGTGAGCACTGTGCTTGGCAGTACCTGGCTGTTGGCAATGAAACATATGTGCTGTCAATGTTGACAACAAACGTATCACTCCCTGTTCCCTGTTCCTCGCACCTCAGCCCCTCCAACTCTCCCCTCCTCGCTGCTCTCAAGCTTCACACTCACAATGACAAATGATGAATGATGTTTCATTCTCTCTCTCTCTCCCTCCCCTCCCCTCCTCTTGTCATGCAAGTGACAAAGATGAGCACCGTGCCATCTCACCCCTCTCTCCCCACTGCTTCCACCCCGTCATTGGCACCACCTAGGATGTCTCTTGATGGCATGTAGAAGCCACATTGGTAGCAAGACACTTTCAATGCATATGTTGGATCCTGGTAAGTCTGATTCCCTAGCTCAAGTCCAACCTACTAACTCACATCCCACAGCATCATCTACACTTTGTAGGTGGCCACATCGGTGCTGTGACATCCAGCCCCCTCTCCTCCACCTCCTCTGCATCATAACATCAACAATGCCCTGTCATCTGTCCCCTCTTCCCTCTGTCTCACTTCCTCAATGGCACAACAGTCCTCAGCCAACACACAAGCCTCTCCCCTTTCCCCCTCCTTGCCTCCTCAGGGGGAGGCATAGGTGCTGCGACATCCGGCCCCCTCTCCTCCCCCCCCTGTGTCATGACAACGCCACCACCCTGTTATCCACCCCTTCCTCCCTCCTCCCGTGACAAGACAACAACAACACCACTGGCGGGATCAGTATCAGTGCCACCTCATCCAGCTCTCCTCCCTCCTACCCCATGTCAAGATGTGGCACTTGCCTGCAACTTCCCATCTCACCTGTTCCCATTCTCCTCCTCCACTGCGCCAGATGACGATGCCACTGGCAAAACGCACTGACACCATGGCCCCCCCACTTCCTCCCTCCCATATGTGGCCCCCTTCTCCCTCCCATGCATTGGACAACAATGACAATGCCACATCATATGGACCCTTCCTCACCCCTCTCTAGCACCACAATGGCAATGCTTCAAGAGCATTGTCATCACCACATCAACTCGACACCAATGGGGAGAGTGTTGACCATCCATGGCATCACCAGCAGGTGCCTCCCTCTCCGTCCCCCCCTCCTCTCCTGCATCATGACAAGGACAATGCCTGTTCCATTGGCAAGAGCATCGTCAAGGCTACATTGCTCCCTTGACCTTCCTCCTCCCTCCTCCCTTGCATCACGGCAGTGCTATTGGAGAGAATGGTGTGTTTATTGGTGCCGTCATCTGATCCCCCCTCCTCATCCCCTGCTTGTGTCTTGGTGATAAATGTCTTTTTGTTCTCTCCCTCCCTTCCTCACCTCCCCTTGTCATGCAAGTGGCTTGTCTCTCCCTCCCCACTGCTTCCACCCTGTCATTGGCACCATGTAAGACGTCACTTCACACAAGTCTCTCAATGGAATGTAGAAGCCACACCAATACCAAGATGCTCTCAAAGCATATGTCAGATCTTGGTAACTGGTAAGTGACATTCCCCTGCTCAAGTCCCATCCTTGCTGATGTTCACCACTTCTATGCACACAGTGCCCCCCCTGCATTATGACAACGATGACAGTGTTGGCAAGAATGGTGTCTAAGGCTCTAACCATATACTATCCCTATACACCTGAAGGGAGTATTTACAGGGATAGGGTTATTATAGTGTATTTATAGTATAAATAGGGTTATAGGGTACATTGTATAGGATTTATAAAAATATTTATGAATTACTTAGAAGTTATCACTAATAAAATGATTTCATTGTTCTAAAAGTGTTCTAGCTTTTAAAAAGCAATTATATACCATATTACTATCACTGTAACACATTCTTCATATTATGAAGTTATTATATTGAGTGTAAATGTGCTATATTAATTGATGTAAAATAGCAGACATATTGTAAGAACATTTGAGCTAAATTATTGCCTGTAAGGCACACATTAATATTTATTATAGTTTACATTACACTGTAGTAGATAAAAGTGCTGTATTCCTTTAATGAACTGATCATATCTATTTGAGTATTATAATCCAAACTTCTGTTAGATATTTATTGATATGTGTGACCAAAATCCAAAAGACATATCAGCCAATTCTACCAGCTGAGTGTACCAGTGTTATATTGCTGCAATGAGTAGATAAGTTTTAAAGTACTTTAATGGATTACCTATTCATTTTTCAAAGTAGAAGGTGTATAAAAGTGGTATTTCTTAGTGACCTTTGAAGCACAAGCTTTATTCTCACTTTATGTAGTTTCTGTATGTCAATATCTGGGCCAGGTATAAGCCTAATATTACAAAAATCTCCAAATATAATCTAACCATATACATACCCTATACATTATAAAATACTCTATACAGAAAATATAGAAATTTGGGTATAGGGATAGGGATAGGGATAGGGTAAATACCCTATATATAGGGTATAGTATAGTATATAGTTGGAGCCTTAATGGTGTCTGTTGATGCCATTTCACCCAGTCCCCCCCTCATTCCTCCTCCCCAACTTCATATATAGTCCCACCACCCACCTTGATGACCCACCACCCACCTCAAGGTCATGTGCATTCGAAGTGGCCCCAGCCATTGCCATTGGGAAGTGATTTGTAATGAATCGCTTCCCAGTGTTCTATTTATTGATTGCCCCTATGCCAGCCATGTCTATTCGATGTGGCCTTAGCTGTTGCTGCTGGGAAGTGATTCATAATGAATCGCTTCTTGGTGTTCTATTTATCTATTGCTCCCATGTCAGCCATGTCCATTCAACATGGCCTCAGCCATTGCCACTGGGAAGCAATTCATCATGGGAAGCAATTCAATGATGAATTGCTTCCCAGTGTTCTATTTAGTTTAGCTTCATAGTTTAGCTCAGATATGAAATGTAATTAGATATATAAATAAGTTCATCTCTCCACTTTAAGGGTCATGTGCTAAGTCTCATGGCTGAATGTGCCACTCATTTGGGATTCTTTATTCTATTTTGAATACTTTGCTGTTGTTCATAAAATATATTTAGCACTTCATTTCATATTCACACAGGTGTCACAAGTTATATTTAGTTTATAGCTCATGAACCACATGTGTTTTACATGTGTGTGGGAGCACAGATTTAATTTTAGTACATCTGTGTACAGCATATATATTGCTCATGTGAACTTCTTGCTTTCCTTCCCCCCATCACTTGTCTAAGCACACAAATACCTTCAACTTGAATTTATCTTTGACAACTTTTTACATCTACAATAGCCCTCAAGAATTCTTCCAAACAACAAAATAAATCCACAAAGTAAGTTAAATATCACTAAATTTCGCATATTTTAAGATTAATCTTTCTAATTAAAATTTTAGAAATTCATCTAAGCCTGCTGTTGAGACTGAGAAAGATATTACTAAACCAATTTCAAAAAGATTGACTAAGTAAGCTTTTGATAAGAATTATGCATGAATCTAATTGTTGTACCATAGAAATTCCAATAAACCTTTGGTTGAGCCAGAGGAACCTAAGCTTAAAATGAAAAAACCAAAGTAAGTGTTGGTCTTGATAGTATAATATTTTTTTATATTACTTGCATTTAGAAAAACTAGCACTCAGCGCATTCAAGAAGATCTTGAAGAAGATGCTAAAGGTTCTCCTGAGAAATTGACAAGAGCTGCTAAAATTCTGGAAATTGGGGGAGATGCTGTAGCTCCTCCACCTATTATTTGTTCTACTACTTCAACTTTGCCTCCTCGGCCTGTAAGGGATATTTCCTCTGATATTGAGGATGAGTTGAACACAGAGAAAGCTGAGCTTAACACACAAAAGAACATTGAAACTATATCTAAAGCTGAAACTGGGTCTAAGGCTGCATCTGAGTTCAAAGCTAAGACTGGATCTAAAGATGAAACTGTATCTAATACTGAGCATGGGCTAGGTTCTGATTCAGTTGAATTAGACAAACAGAAGAATACTGAAACAGGAATAGAAAATGAAATGCAGATTGACACCCAGGTTGAAATAGGAGAGTTGAATAGGGATACTGGTGAAATTGATGAGGGGACTGACAAAGAGAAACATGATCACTCAGATGAAAAGAGTGAAGAAGAGAAAAGCACAGAGGATTTAAGTGAAAATAATACATCTGAGATGAAAGATAGCAGTAAAGATAACAGTGAAGAGATGAATAGTGAGAATGAAGAAGAAGAAGATGATGATGATGAGATTCTTGAGGAGACTACTCCCAAGAAAGCAAAAGTCAGCACAAAGAGACATCAAGATTCCACTCCAGAAAGTCATACAGACAGTTCTGTTAGTAGAGTTACCAAGAGTAGTCGCAGATCAACATCCCATAATTCTGCAGCATCCATTCCACCTCATAGCCCTTCTCCAATTGAGCTTGAAGGAGCTTCTAGAACTCATGGTGGATTTTCTAGAGGAAGAGCCTTTGGCAATACATTTAACTCTGCTGATTTTGATGGTACCAAGGACACATTTATGCACATTGAAGAGTCTGATTCGGGCCCTGTAATGGGAAAAGTTGTAATATACTCTGATCATTCTAAGCAAAGTCCACCATTTGTTGTGTCACAGCCACTTGGTACCAAGCTAGGAGATATCCTTCACAATATATGTGTGGAGTATGAGTATACTGCTATTCAATGTGAGTATATACAATATGCAATATAATAATTACTAATATTTGTATAGCTTGTTTTATCTATGTTCAAGATGATAACATGTGGGTGCTTAAAGGAAAATACCATAAAGCCTTGGAGAAAAATGAAGTTGTTCCTTGGGTTAAAGATGAAAAGGGAAAGTATTTTATTTCTGTGTCAGCTGTAAGTTTCATATTATAAGCTCTATAGAATTTACTCTGAACTCTATAACTAGGAGAGTATTACCAAAATGGTACCAGCACTGCCTTTCAATGTAGGTGTTGGTACTACACCTCAACTCATGCAACCATCTGGAACTGCATCTTATCCATTTGAGCCAGACTCTGTTCAGTACAAAATAGCATCTGCATTCAATGTGGCTAAGGCACTTTGTAAGAGAAACACAAAGAAAGATATTCAGCTTTCTTATCAGAAATACCTGGCAATTTATGATATCTTTGCAAAGTTTCCTGGAATGATAGCAAATAACATTTGGAAGGAAAGAAGACCTTCCAATGATGATATTATTGAGGTCTTTATGTCCAAGTCTACATACTATTACTATTATAGCAACCCATTTTCTATGGTGTCTCAGATTCCTGTATTGGAGAAATAGCTTAAAGGGAGCTCTTTACACTTAGCCAGGTGTTCTGTATGGATCCGTGTGGAATCCGTGCAGAATCCATATGGAATTTTCGGAGTCTGTGCGGAATCTGCACAGATTTGGCACAGGTTTTTTTGGGTCTGTGCAGATTCCACACAGAACCAAAAATTCCATGCAGATTATGCAGAATTCTGCATTACAGACCTGAAAAATTCTGTACAGAATCTTATTATACTTATTTTCTTATGGAAATTAGAATAGAAAATTGTGTGACACTAAGCATTAAGTGTGACACTGTGCATAAAGCGTGACACTATGCATAAAGCGTGACACTATGCATTGAGTGTGACACTAAGCATTGAGTGTGATGCTAAGCATTGAGTGTGACACTAAGCATTAAGCATGACACTAAGCATTAAGCATGACACTAAGCATTGAGTGTGACACTATGCATTGAATGTGACACTAAGCATTGAGCATGACACTAAGTGATGAGTGTGACACTAAGTGATGAGCATGACATGTGACACTGTGCATTAAGCGTGACACTAAGGATTAAGTGTGACACTAAGTGTTGAGCATGACACTAAGCATTGAGTGTGACATGTGACACTGTGCATTAAGCGTGACACTAAGCATTGAGCATGACACTATGCATTGAGTGTGACACTAAGTGTTGAACATGACACTATGCATTGAGTGTGTTACTATACATTAAGCATGACACTATGCATTGAGCATGATACTATATATTGAGTGTGTCACAGATTTTGCATGGTGTCAAACTTTTCACCTAGGGTTACACTTGACACCTGTGACAATGATTTCACATAGTGTCACAGATCCTGGCAGCAGTGGAGACAAGATAGTGGTAGGGATGACATGAGATTATGAATTAACAGTTTTAATGGTGTTCATTGTGATTTGAAACAGGAAAATTAAGGTATTAAACAGATCTTACAGATGTTGCATAAATCCACACAGAATCCATGCAGAATATGTATGGAATCTGTACAAAATAATCACCTCTAATAATAATAATAGCCACTATATAAATTCTGTATGGTATCCTCAAGGATCTGTATGGATCTGTATGGAATCCATATGGAATTTTCAGGTCTGTACGGATTCCATGCGGATTTGTACAGACCTCCTGGGGGAGTGTAAATTACTGCTTAAAGGAGACTCTGATGCACCATGTGCTATTGAAGTTTGGGGTCCTGGAGTAAAGCCAAGCTTGGACAGCTTGAAGAAGCTGTTGGATAATATCAAGGTTGATCATTCCTCTAGTGAAAATGCAGAGAGTGAAAATGAAGAAGGGTCTCATAAGCGAAAGAGTGATAAAGGAAAAGGAAAGGCAAAAGGGAAGGAGAAGGAATTAGGAAAGGGAAAGGGAAAGGGCAATCGCAAGGCAGTAGATATTGGAAATAAGGGTAAAGATAAAGAGATGGAAGTGAAATCTAAGGGAAAGAAGAAAAACAACTTGTGAGTATAGTGGTTTATATCAAATAATGATTGTATATACTTGAATTAAACAATTGATGTTTTGTTGATGCTAATATTTTGCAATTAATTTCTTAAATTGTATAACTCTGGCTCTTCTACTGACAATTATTACTAACAGGAATATCTGGAAGATATTAAGCAACTTGATTATATTTTATATTTTCATAGGATTATTTCCTGTGGTTTCAGCAATGCAGGATCCACTTCCATCAGTGAAATTTTCAATATTTGCACAATTTATTGAGGACAATTTCAGTTCAGAAATTAATTTGAATACAGTTATATTACTGCTATTGACATTAACCAACAACACTGATTTACTGAACTTACATGCAAGACAACAAAATCCATTACTACAAGATGAATATATGCAAGTTAATACTAGTTGGATAAATGCATTAAGTCAAGCACTTCATGAAAAATTAAATGAAGATATTTACAAGTTGTTTACTTTAAATGAAAATACTGAAGTAGATGAAGAATCAATTATTACAGAAGTTGGATTGAAGATGAATGCATTTTCAAAGATATTGAAATTAGATCCATATAATGAGCATGGGAAATTTACTGAGTGGCTTAAACCAATATCTCACTCTGTCATTGAGCCAATCTTTTTAATTTGTCCTGCATGTGCAGAATGTAATAATCATAATTGTTCTAGAAGGTCATTAAGTCAAAAATCTCAGTCTCGTGATATTCCATGTGTTTCATTGATCAAAGACAGCAAGCAGTATCTGAATTCTCATGTTCTTAGTGGTAAATGTGGCTGTTGCAAAGCAATTTATTATGCAGACCATAAAAGTGTAATTAATCCATTCAATTCTGCACAATGGGACAGAATATACTTAAATTTGGCAAAGTACCTTAAAGTGGGAAAACAAGTTTGGGTTGATTGTACATTTTCATCTGCTGTTGTAAATGCAATATACAGCTTTCATGCATCTGCATCTGCATTTTCAGAATTTTGGAATACAACATTTATTATAAATGAGAGAGAATCCAAGGCAATTTCACGTCAGCAAGCTTGGCAAGCATTTGTACAGGAATCTATTCAACAAGTTGCCTTGAGTTCTAATACTGTTTTGAAAATAGCTGATGGAACAAAAATTGATGATGTAGCTAGACATGCATTTACACATTTGGGAGAAGAAGGTATTATACGAAGTGCAGAAAACCACTACTGCAGACTACTGCAGTGAATGTGCACAGAGATACAAAGCTAATGCTGACATAATCACACCTGATGATCCAGCTGCAGTAGCACAAGTAGATGAAAACCAAAATATACCTGCATTAACAAGTAGGGATGCAGATAGAGCAGCTAGAGATGCTGCTGAAGCAAGATATAATGCTCAAAATGCGATGAATATTGATTTAAGTCCAAATGAAAGCTTAAATGAGAATTCAGCACTTGTAAATATGGTTGTTGTGGATGGCATTGTTATGGGACCTGCTCATTGTGCTATAGAGAACTGTACTCAAGATCTAGTCAATGCAAGACAAGGTGTTTTCTGTGCTATGTATGAAGTACTACACAAAAATTTATGCAGAGTAAATGGCTGCAATAAAAATCTAGTTGTCATATCCGTGACAATCCCTGTACCATTGGAGTCAACTCCGGGTTTACTCCGCTTTTAGTACGTTTCCTCCAGACTATGTATACTTGTTATATATTGAACTCTTCCTTACTAATGTTTACTTGTAACTGTTTACTTGTTCCTTCCCTTTAATATTACTACCTCGTTCTCCAGCCGTGGCCATTTCTCCTATGACTATAATCTAGAGGCGTACTACTAGTTTACCATGTTCTACATTTCATGGAGTTTACTTAACTCTAGGATGCCACATACCTATGGGCATTACTCCGTATGCATTCGGACAAAGTAGTTTACTATATAAACTACTCCTGTAATGTAGATATACCTTAGTTTCAAATCAACTATGTTTACACCCTTCTCCCACTTGGGCCTTGAGCCAACTCCGCTATTTTGCCACTTACTCTGCTTTGTTCTAAATACAGAACTGGAAGTCCAAGGGGTGCAACACACAAGTTGAAGCCAATGTTCCACTACTCCCGTACTTGTTCATTATCTCCACACACCTTACTAACATTGTACAAGTTACTCCGCTATTAGACTATCTACTCCGAGGTTCTTGTCCCTAGTGGAATAGAATGGGACGTGACACTAGTTCAAAATACAAAGGCATGTGAAGAGCACCAGCAAAAGTGGCGGTTACATCTCACAAGATTTGGCAGACAGTCATTACTTGGTGTCCAAAGAATATTATGGTATACCCAGGAAGAATGACTTCCATGGTTACCTCAGATCAATAGACAAGTTCAAGCACATGATATTATGAGCTCCAGGGAGGAAAAGAAAAAAAAGGACTACTTTTCTCCATCACGATTTTATTGTGTTGAAACAATCTGTGCACCATGTGGTGTAGTTCTTGCTTGGGCAAAGTTTGATAAGTCTGAGTCTGTAGATCAAATATTTGAGTTTTTAGAAAAAGTATTTCCAACAGAGGATGTTTGGCCAAGTTATGTATACATAGATAAAGCCTGTGTTCTTCTCAAAAGTGCAGCTACAAATGGGAAATAGATGGAGTGGAGACATACAACACAATTTGTTGTTGACTCTTATCATTATATTAATCATAGGGTGACTGATTATATATGTTGTAAATGGTGTAACCCAGCACCATTAAATGGATCTGCTCCAAATCTAGTTGTTGTGAAACATGATGTGAATGGTGTTCCACATTACAAATGTGCATTTAATACACAAGTTAGTTTTATTTTCTTATAATTTTATAAACATCACTAATCACTTATATAAGGCATGTGAGCAATTAAATGCATGGATAGGTGGCTTCCAAACAATGTTGAACAGAATGACATTATCTAATTTTAACTGAACAATGCACACACTATTGTTTTTACACACACAAAGGGTAATATAGAAGCAACAAATGAGAGAACAAGTGGTAGAAGAAGATGACAATGAGGAAATAGGAATTGATATAGAGAGGGATGATTAATACACTAAATACTGTTATGTAGTTTAGTTTGGTACAGTTTTTGTTTTTCATTTTCAGTATATGTGTATGGTGGGTGTTACTTTTATAGTCAAAATTCATGTAAAAGATAGACAATTCCATGTAAAGTTCATGTATACTCCATATAAGGCTCATATATATCAGACATCATGAATTGTTCATAAGTTCACATAAACTCCACATGTACTCCACATATAGTCCATGTGTACTTACCTCCATTTATAATCCATATACACTACGCATATAGTCCACATGGAGTCCACATGGAGTATATATAAATCATTCTGAAGCTCTTCACATATGAATGAGGAGTGTATGTGGAGTTTTATTACTACATGTGGACTCCACATAGACACAATGTGGAGTAAATATGAATTTTAATCTATGTGTAAAGTTTACATGGAGTCCATGTGGACTCCATGTGGAACTACATGGACTCAACATGGACTCTACATGGACTCCATGTAGATTTTAAGGAGGCTATGTGGAGTCCACATGGACCTGTAGGGGAGCATAAATTACTGATAAATAATGAATATACAACATACTGTTATAATTAACCCCAGCCAGACTCAGAGCAAGTGAGACAATGGTAAGTGTTGATGAGCAGCTGCATTGATGGCAGCATGCATTGATCGAAGCAATGAGTAAGAAGGGTGAAGCAAGGAGGGTGAAGCAATGACAGTGGGAATAGAGAGTGCTGATGGTGAGAATGAGTGTATTGACAGTGGGAAGTACAGTGGTAACACATCACCAGCACCAGTCACCAGTCACTGATGGTCAGTGACAGTAATGACATGTGACATAGTCAGCAGTTATGTGGAAAGGACATGTTGGCTCAGCTGGTTTAGCATGCCATATGTTTGATGACAAAGCTAAGGGTTCAATTCATGCTTGGGTATTTTATTTTATGAAGTACATATTATAATTACAGATAAGATAAGAGGTCCATATGGATTCTGTGTAAGTCTTTGTTACAGAATTCTGCATATTCCATATGGAATTTACCAATCAATCTACTAATCACAGAATTTGTATGGATTCTGTACAGAACACATGGCTCAGTGTAAAGAGCTTGAATAATCTAATGTTCTGATTGTGAGACATATATTTATTAGCCTGATATTCATTAATTTACTGATGTAAGTTCAACTCTCACTATTGTTACTACATTGAAGAACTTCACTGTGTTGCTCTTTTGTACACCACCCTATGCATACTCATAAGTACTCATTACTTTATGTTTCCTATTATTATTGTAATACTAGTATGTGTACTCATAAGTACTCATTACCTTATGTTCTCTATTATTACTGTAATGCTTCCTATTATTCCCACTACCTTTTAAGGTAGTTGGGTTATAGGGTCATTTGGATTCCCCTATAAGGCAATTTGTGGACCACAGTTGGGATCTCACTTTCTGGCAATATGATTGGCTGGTTGACAGATCATTTGTGACATCCCATGACAAAGAGCTGACAAAGCACCTGTAAGTATTGATTTCCTCAAGATTTTCTCTCATTTTTTCCCTTTTACACTCATTGGCACACCCCATTAGTATCATCTCACCCCTCTGATCATTGTAATTCTGGTTGAGTCTTATATTATCCTGTAAGTTCCCCCCCTATACATTTTCTGTATTGACTACACCCACACCTCTTCCTCCAGCACCACCCTGCTTATATTGACATCATGGATGTCTTCCAGCCCCCCTCCATCCTCTCTCTTCCCCTGCATCAAGATGACAGCTATGGCTTTGAATCTATATCATAAAGCAATATGTCTTCCATCATTGTCCTTTGTGTCATAATAATGAACATTATCAACAACCACTGACATCTTCTCCAACCCACATTGTTTTTGCTGTCAACATCTCCAGCCTGCTGTAGATGAGCTTGCTGACTATTTTGAGCTTCTGGCAGAAGACTTTGACTCATGTGTGATCAACACCTGTAGGTGACTTGTGCACTTTCCTAGTGCTGATGTACAAATAGAAGAAATTGTGTCCATAATCGCTAACTGTTTTCCTTTGTGAGTGCTTGGGTTTGCTTTCAAAAGGATGTTAGTATGGCTTGTGCAGCATTGGGGAAGTTCATTGGGGGGAAGGAGGGTGTGGAATGTAGTGGAGTATTGGATAGGCATCTGAGAAGTCAAACCATATGTTATGTTCACTGTGATATGACCATTAGCTTTTTCCCAGGGCTGTGATGTTTGTGATTGCTGTATGATCCATTCTCACTCCTTCCTCCCCTAAGTTCCTTTCACTTGTTTCTTGCTCCTTTACTGTTTCCCACATCCCATCACTTTCATTTCCTTATAGTATCTTCTTTGCTCATTTATTCTTCTCCTCTCTATTTTGATTATTCATGAAGCTAAAGTGTAACTCTAGTATAATCACACTCAAATACCTTATGGGCTGCACATGCCTTTACAGCACAGGTATACTTGCATTCTTTGTGATGGAAGCAGATCACTGGGGTTGATGTTAGAGTGTGGGAGAGTAAGAAGTGTGAAGGTATGTTTCATTTCCCTACATTCTCAATCATTTTTTCCATTGCCATCTACCTTGTGCTCCTCCATTTCTCTTTCTCACCTTTGGTTGCCCTTTGTTTGTTTCGTCTTTGTTTTTTTTCACTATTTTTCTTTCCCATTGTTATTTTATTTTTGTAAACCATTTAAACTCACAACAAACTCCCCTATCAAGCCTGATTTCTTTATCAAAGCCTCATGCACATTTCCAATGGTTTTTTTCCTCTTTAGTCAGGTCACTAGAAGAAGACTGTAAAAGTCATTTGGAAGCTCATAAATTTTGCATGGTTGCAATGCTTATATCATTCTTAACTAGTACAGAAATAGAGCGATAATTCAGACCAGATCATGAGATTTGATTCTGAAAGCCACACAATGTGTCTATCTCATCACAAGGTGCTCCAACAGTCTGTGCAGGCTCATACACTTTTTCTCCTCTATCAATTCCATTATATGCATAACCTCCTTGTACCTCTGGTATATATTGCTGTGATTATTAATTTAATATATTATTAAGTGTTCTCTTGTAATACATTCTCCTCAATAATCTATGCCCTTATAAATTAAATTATCAAATTGTTGAGGTAGTGGGCTGTGCCACTTGCTGGCCTTATGTCTTTATAGTACAAACTTATTCCCACTACCTTTTAAGGTAGTTGGGTTATAGCTGTGGATCATAGTTAGGATCTCACTTTCTGGAAATATGATTGACTGACACCTTTTAACACTATGCAATTGACTGGCTGACAGATGCCTTGTGATGTTGTGTGACAAAGCACTGACAAAGGTGCCTGTAAGTCTCTCATTTTTTACCCACCACTACCACCACCACCACTTGCTCATTTACACTGACTGTCAGAGCACTACCTGCTCATCCTCCCCCTTTCATCTCCCACCACTGCACTGCCTTCTCCATCCACTCCCCCCCTTGTGCTGTCTCCCACCATGGTACCCCTACTGATGTCAAACCACCCACCACTACCCTCTCCTCCTTTTTACACCTGCTGTCAGAGCACCACCTGCTTGTCCTCTCCCACCATCTCTCACCACTGCACTGCCATCTCCAACCACATTGTCTCCCACTTCATTCTATCATGTCATCTCCTATGATGGAACCACCTCAATCACCAACAGTAAGACAACATCATAACATGTGTACTATACATAGAGGGAGAACAATGGACATGTTACATGAGGACAACCACATGCCTTTACCACCTTTACAGTAAGCTACAACATGCACTTTGCATGCCCTTGTCAACAGTTAATTAGCATGTGGGCATTATTAGTCTAAAGCTGGATAGTCTGTATAACCTTTCATGCTCAGTGAGTCACCTGGAGAGCTAAATGTACTTCTATTGTACTTGTTCAAAGGTTCATCTTCAGCAAACTGACATGGAAGGTCAGGCTGAGATGAGATAAGTATTAATTGTCAAGCAGTTACAAACAACAATGGATAATGGGACCCACTTACATTTGCAATGTAATGTCTTCCAAATGCGATCAAATCTCCAGTCTTCTCAGCATGTTGGATAACTCTCAACAGTGATGGAGCTATCACCGATTATGTTGAATTAAAAGTACGACTTGGAAGACACGTAGAGATCATTCAATTTGCTGTCTCTAATCTTGGAAAAGCCTCCATGTTTATTGGTCATGATTGGCTTAAAATTCATAATCCGGAAATAGATTGGAAGGAAAATACAATCAAATTCACACGTTGTCCGATAGAATGTACTCCACTGATTAATACAATGAATCCAGAGGAAGAAGAATCAGATCTAGATGAACAAATTAATCTAGAAACGGATGATCGAATTATTGCAGTAAACTTGTTCGAACAAATCGAAATAAGAGCATTCCAAACAACTGCTTCTAAGATAGCTGAAGCTCAAAATCAGCAAAAACCGAAGAAGCACTGGAAGGAAACAATTCCAATATATTATCACGAGTTCGAAAAAGTATTCGCGAAAGAATCGTTTGATAAACTTCCACCATGACGACCATGGGATCATGCTATTGAACTCTTACCTGGATCTACATCATTCGATTGTAAAATTTATCAATTAAATTTGGATGAACAGAAACAACTCGATGAATTCCTAGATGAAAACCTTAATTCCGGACGTATCTGACCTTCGAAATCACCTTGGGCATCCCCATTCTTCTTTATTAAAAAGAAAGACGGCTCACTTCGACCAATCCAAGATTATCGAAAGTTAAATGAAATGACGGTTAAAAATAGATACCCTTTACCGTTAATTCAAGAATTAGTAGATAAATTAAAAAAGGCACAATACTTTACGAAATTGGATATTCGATGGGGATACAACAATGTCCGAATCAAAGAAGGAGACAAACAATATGCAGCATTTCGAACTAATCGAGGATTATTTGAACCCTTAGTTATGTTCTTCAGCCTTACCGATTCTCCGGCTACCTTTCAAACCATGATGAATGATATTTTCAGAATGGAAATTAATGAAGGAACGGTAATTGTCTATATGGACAATATCCTTATCTTTACAGAAACCTTGGAGGAACATCAAAAAATGGTAAAACATGTTCTTAGAAAATTAGAAGAACATGAATTATATCTTAAACCGGAAAAGTGTTTCTTCAAAAAGGCTGAAGTTGAATATCTCGGACTTATCATTTCGTAAAATTCTTTACGAATGGATTCTGAAAAAGTCAAAGCAATAGTTGACTGGCCAGTTCCAATAAATAAGAGAGAACTTCAACAATTCCTAGGATTTATTAATTTTTACCAATGATTTATTGAAGGATTTGCAAAAATCGCTAAACCACTTCATGAACTCACAGGAAAAAATGAATGGAAATGGGAATTATGACAAGCCCTTGCATTCTCTCAACTTAAAGATCAAATCATATCAGCACCAATATTAGCCATGCCGAACGATGATGGAAAATATAGAGTAGAAGCTGATTCATCAGACTTTGCAAATGGAGCTATCTTATCTCAGGAACAATCTGATGGAAAATGGAAACCAATCACCTTCTTATCCCATGCATTAAGTCCAACAGAGCGAAATTATGAGATTTATGATAAGGAAATGCTTGCTATAATGAGAGCATTAGATACTTGGCGACAATATCTTTTAGGAGCTAAGCAAATCTTTGAAATATGGACTGATCATAAGAACCTCCAATATTTTAGGAAGCCGCAGAAATTAAACCAACGTCAGGCAAGATGGAATATGGAATTACAAGAATTTCATTACACATTACATCATAAACCAGGCAATCAAATGACCAAAGCGGACCTATTATCACAAAGAGCAGGACACAATCAGGGAGATCAAGACAATGAAAATCTTATATTACTTAAACCGGAACATTTTAGACAGACTTATGAAGTTCATGGAGAAGATGAAGAAATCATGGAACAAATTCATAAATCTAGAAAAAATCGAGACAAAGAAGTAATTAAGATGCTTAATCTTAAATCTAAAGATTGGATTGAATCACAGGAAGGTATTATCACA
The DNA here is from genome assembly GCA_025738555.1 of Cyathus striatus. Taxonomy (NCBI): domain Eukaryota; kingdom Fungi; phylum Basidiomycota; class Agaricomycetes; order Agaricales; family Nidulariaceae; genus Cyathus; species Cyathus striatus. Next base: position 1,763,591 of record JAOVFP010000002.1, read on the forward strand.
TAGAAGGATCATGTTTACGTACCCAAAAATGCCAAACTAAGGGAACATATAATTAAACTCTGTCATGATTCAGAAATATCCGGACATCAAGGAGAATACAAAACAATGGATCTTATCACAAGAGATTATTGGTGGCCTAGACTCATGGCGGATATAAAGAAATACGTATCTGGATGTGAAGCATGCCAAAGAACAAATATTCATAGATCCGCTCCAGTCGGAAAACTTATTCTGAATAGTATACCCGAACACCCCTGGCATACTGTATCCATAGACTTTGTGGGACCACTTCCATTATCTGAAGGTTATGATTTTCTTATGGTAGTCGTTGATCGATTCACGAAAATGGCAGCATTTGTACCATGTAACAAAGAAATCAATAGTGCAGGAGTTGCAGAAAAATATCTTCAAAACATATTTAAACATTATGGAGTCCCAAAAAGAGTTATTAGTGATCGAGGATCTCAATTCGCTTCATTTTTCACTAAGGAATTGACAAAACAACTTGGAGTTCACATGAATCTATCAACGGCTTACTGACCTCAAACAAATGGACAAACAGAAAGGGTAAATCAAGAAATAGAACAATACATGCAAATTTACGTAAATTACGATCAAGATGATTGGGCACGAAAAATGGATGTTTGTCAATTTAATTATAACAATACAGTTCATAGGACAACCGGATACACTCCATTTTATTTAATGTATGGATATCATCCTTATACAGGTATTAAACCATCTGGAAAAACGAGAGCCATAGGAGTTGAAGAATTTGTCAAAACAATGGAAAAGGCAAGAGAAAATGCAAAGGCAGCCTTATCCTTGGCAAATGAAACAATGGGACACTATTATGATAAACATTGAAAAGAAGCACCCGAATATCAAATTGGCGATAAGGTTTACCTAGAAGGAATTAACATTAAATCCGATCGACCAGTATCAAAGTTGGATGACAAATGTTATGGACCCTTTAAAATTATAGAAAAAGTTGCCCCATCGGTCTATAAACTTGAATTACCAAAATCATGGAATAGAAAGAATCTGACTTTTAACATGGAATTATTATCTAAATTCATACCGGCTAAATATCCATCACAACAAAAACCTAAACCTCCACCAACTATTTTGGTTGACAATCAAGAACAATATGAAGTAGAGGCTATTTTAGCATGGAAAAAGAACCGAAAACGTGTTTTATATAAAATTAAATGGAAGGGTTACTCAATGGAAGACTGTACTTGGGAACCGATCAACACACTCACAGGAGCCAAGAGTTTACTCAATAAATTTCATCGGGAACATCCGGAAGCTCTAAATATATAAATATATGATGTTCTTTACCGAATTCATTATTCCAACCTACTATCATGTTTTCAGATGAAGTAATTCTCATTCTTTACTGCCTTGTCATCCTCTCCTCCTGCCTTGCCGTCTTCCTTATCAGCAAATACCTCCCAATCCTCCTTCTTTTTATCTGCAACTATTACTACCCCCGATGATCATGAAAATGTTGTGAGGACACGACCTTTAAAGGGGGGGTAATGTTAGAATTTCACATCTTATCTTATCTAATCTGTATAACTTATCTTATCACAGTCACCTGACATATATCACATGACATACAATGCGGACACCATGCATATCAACATGCATTATTCATCAAGACTACAGGCACAGTCCACAGTTCGGCCATGCTTGTTACATACGTAGTACATGAGTTTGCACAGTAGAAGCAAGGGGTACCCACCGGCTAATTCCGAGACACGACATAGGGGGGGAGGGTAGGTTAGGGGGTACCTTAAACATGAAACAATGTCGAGTTTTGATTGAGTTACATGTGGATCATTTGAACCGTATATGGCTGATATTTCCATTATTCCTGAGTTGTATTTGCCAGCTGAGACCCAAACTGGATTCAGAATGAGAAGACAATGGGTTTGCAATGGTTTGAATCTCAATTGTAAGTAATTTTCAGTCGCAATTCCGTCACCTTTACGTAGGTGCTTGCTTTATGTGAACCTGGAAATATGGAGATTAGCCAGCAAAGGGATACTAATATGAGAACATGCAAGTACTGTCCAGCCATTGACACCAAAGAGCTCACTGCACCCACCTGAGCTATTAAAGCATATGGGAGCACATTTTCTTCATGATATTCGACTTCGTGATGTTAAAAGTGCTTGTGGACTGTGCTTGAGCCCAACTAGGTGTACTATATTCCTTGTTACGAGAAGAAAGAAGACTATGACATCAATGGATAGATTACAGTGCCCAAATCTGCGCAAGTTTCAGTTAAAGCAAGCAGCTACATTCACAGATCGCTCACCTTGCACCAATCATCCAATTCAATGCGAGTTCTGTCCCGAAAACTCACCTGCTATATGGAAATACAATTTACGGTCACATATTTTGGCCGATAATCCCACTGCATCCATCCAACAGCAAGAGAAATGTTTCAAAGTTACTGAATGAGAGGAAACTTTGATGAAAGCAATATTCCTTATGAAACCACAGATGACTAGAAAAAAGAAACTCAATTCAGTAAACTGAAGATTTCCGAAGGGCATAGTACAAAGATCATAATGTTGTCAGTTTTATTGCTTTGTATATCAATATGTGCACAAAAAATTACTACCAATATTTAGAGATGACGAAGAAGTTGAAGGGGATATGGAAGAATCAGAGGAAGAGGCAGAAGAGGCAGATTTAAGCGACCATTCGGATGACGAGCTAAATATCAGAGACCCTGAGAATGAACAGGCCAGTGTACATGCACAGATTGAAATCGAAAATCCTAATGGAGTAGATGGAGGTATGATAACATCTATTCATGACCTCCGCACAGTGCAAATTGACGATCTTGATTCTTGATTCACATTAGAAATGAAGAAGACTAGAGCATCTCATTGCTGCAAGTTCCAGCATATAGACAAAGATGACGAGATAATCTGTGCTGATGCTGACTGTGAGGAAAATATCTCACCAGACGAGCTTTTACACTGTAACTCACCTGGATGCAATTTGGTTGTAAGTTATCCCATATTTATACTAGTGCTCTCATTGTATAACTTATTCATACACATTTAGTATCATCTTACCTGTCAAGGGCTAGTTGAATTTCCAAAGAACAATTGGTTCTGTGATGATGAGTGCAGGGAGAAAGCTGGATATCGCGTGGGCATAGGTAGAAAGCGATGCAAGCTGGCATAGGGTTACATAATAATTACTATAATAGGAAGGTGGGGGGAGGGTGGGAGGGTCATGGTACATCTTATACATGAAATATAACGTCGTGTTCATAATTTGGATTGTCGACACCCCTTGAGTAGAAGCACAGTAAACATGTGTTATAGTGTAGGTTAGATTACATGCAGTTTCCTCATGGATTTTCATTATAAATACAGTCATTTTAGTTAGATATTCCTTATTCTTGTGCTAGTTTATTCCAGACTTGCAATAAGATTCACTTCGCTTCTATCTTTTCAAGTGTTTGAGTTCAACTTCAAGTTCTTGCTCATCTGTCACTAACACATTGCTACTTCATTTAATTACATTATTTACTTCACTATTTTATTTTCACTTCATATGGTTACAGTCTGAGCTTCATTGCTGCTTCATCTAATTACAGTAACTGCTTCACAATTTTTCTTTCACTTCATTTGGTTGCAGTCAGAGCTTCAATACTACTTCATTTAATTACAGTGATTGCTTCATGAGTTTGGTGACAGCTGATATATGACATATGTCACATATGTCACACAATATCAAATTAGTCATTTCATTTGGTTATATATATTACATGGTCACAATACATCACACTGTCACAATATTTCACACCATTGCAGTACATCACATTGTTATACCATCTGTTATATCCATGTCCAGATATACCATGCCAATGTTACTGAAGGTTCCCATGTGACTGTCCAACATACCTGGTCCATTCCCGGAATGTACTCACTATGGGTTTATACTTCCCAATGTTCCTGCCTGGGAATGTACCTGGAAGCCATCAGGTTTTCTATCAGGTATCCCAGATACATAGTTTCTCTTATGACAGCCTCACCACGTCATTATACTATTACTCCTTTCTTCCATTCTCACTTGTATGTTTCATTATGGCCTTTGTAGTTTAGTTCTTTATTCTTCATTCTGAGTGTGTCATTTGTGCCCCTACTCCACTTTGCCCAGACTTCATCTCTTACTTACTCCCTTGACTTGTTCTTAGTATTATGCTTCCACATTCATACCTATAGGTTCCTACTTAGTATATATAGTCTTCCAGATGTACTAGTAGTCCTTAGTATTCATATCAACTCCATACACTTCTTTCTACTCTTAAGTTCCAAAACCTGCTCCAGGTTTTCCTTTGGGTTTCTCTCCTGCTGCCTAGTGTAGTGGTGAAGCCTATTCTCATACTCTGGAATGTTCTCTTTTATTGTGTATTGTCTTCCATGAAATACAAACCATTCCCTGTGGATATCCAGGCAGTGCAGCACATACACTGAAGCCACAGTTCATTCCTGCACTCCCACTCTATGTTCTGCACCCATACTCACTTCAGGTTTCCATTATAGTTCTCCCACGCCTTCTGGGTGTCTTCACATCTGCTTCCTAGTAGGAAGGGAATCAGTACATAACGAGGCATGCTGACAGCCATTATTGATGAGATTACTGCAATTGCAGTAAAAGTGCTTAGACATCTGCAGGGGCAACTATGAAACAGCTTTATGGCTTGCAGTCCATTATTGCAGGGAATGCTTCATATCTGCTTCTACCACCTGCTGTCATTGCTTCATATTTACTTCACTATACTGCAGTATCTGCTTCAGGGTTGGGACATTTGCTTTATAGGTGAGCAGTAATTGCTTCAGGATTGTTTCAACCTGCTGCAGTAATTGCATTATAATTGTTTCATGTATTTTCAGTGATTGGTTCAGATTTGCTTCCTCATTTTGTAGTGATTACTTCATTATTGCTTCATGATTGTTTCATTCTGTTGCAGTATTTGCTTCATGTTTACTTCATTCTGTTGCAGAACTTGCTTCATATATTTTGATACATGCTTCAACATTGCTTCAACCCATTGCAGGATTTGTTTTATATTTGCTTCATTCCATTGTAGAAATTGCTTCATAATTGCTTCAACCCATTGCAGTATATGCTTCATATTTGCTTCACCCTATTGTAGGAATTGCTTCAACATTGCTTCAACCCATTGCAGTATTTGCTTCATATATTCCCTGTACATGCTTCATAATTGCTTTATCCTGTTGTAGTATTTGCTTCATGTTTGCTTCAACCTGTTGCAGTACTTGCTTCATAATTGCTTCATCCTGTTGTAGTATTTGCTTCATGTTTGCTTCAACCTCTTGCAGAACTTGCTTCATATATATCCTGTACATGCTTCAATACTGCTTCAACCCATTGCAGTATTTGCTTCAATATTGCTTCATCCCATTGCAGTATTTGCTTCATGTTTGCTTCAACCTCTTGCAGTATTTGCTTCATATTTGCTTCAACCTCTTGTAGAACTTGCTTCATATATATCCTGTACATGCTTCAAATTTGCTTCAACTCATTGCAGTATTTGCTTCATATTTGCTTCATCCTGTTGTAGTATTTGCTTCATGTTTGCACTCTGTTGTAGGAATTGCTTCAACATTGCTTCAACCCACTGCAGTATTTGCTTCATATTTGCTTCACCCTGTTGTAGGAATTGCTTCAACATTGCTTCAACCCACTGCAGTATTTGCTTCATATTTGCTTCACCCTGTTGTAGGAATTGCTTCAATATTGCTTCAACCCATTGCAGTATTTGCTTCATATATACTGTACATGCTTCAAAACTGCTTCATGTTTGCTTTATTCAGTTGTAGAATTTGCTTCATATATTTTTTGCATCTTCATGCTTACTTCAACTTGTTGTAGTACTTGCTTTATTTTTGCTTCATATTTGTTACATATCACAAAGGTGTGACAGGTGTGAAACATGAGAAAATGTGACAAATGAGACATGTAAGAAAGATGTGACAGGTGTGACACTTGAGAAGAGCATGACATGTATGTGATATATAGGAAAGGTGTGACATGTGTGACATGTGTGACATATAATACAGGCGTGACAGGTGTGACATATAATAAAGGTGTGATGTGACAGGTGTGACATATGGAAATAGCGTGACATGTGTGACTGATAATAAAGGTGTGACATGTGTGACACATGAGAAGAGCGTGACAGGTGTGACAGATAATAAAGGTGTGACAATTGTGGTTGTTATGCCCACTCTGATAGCAGTTATGTCTACCAATTCTTAATGATTACCTATGATTGCCAGTGGATACTAATATACTCTTGAAACACTCAATGATCACATAAGATTACCATTGCATTTAGTAATAGGTGAATATGCCCTTGAAACACTTAATGATCACCTATGATCACCTGAATAATCATTAGTATGAATAATAAGCAAATCCTCTATTGAAATACTCAATGATCACTTATGATCACCATTAGATCTGGTAACAATAGATGAATATTCCTTTGAAACACTTAATGATCACTTATGATCATCTGAACAATTATCAGTACAAATCATCAGCTAATATCTTATTGAAACATTCATTGATCACTTATGATCACCATTAGATCTAGTATTAATAGGTGAATAAGTCTTTAAAAATGTATAATAATCAATAGGGCTGCCAACTGTAACTGTGTAAAACAGTTATGGTATGGTTACAGACATCACAGGTACCATACCATCTGAGACCTGGAGAGAACTCAGCACAGGACAGGTTCGGTGCAGTTAACACCCATCAGTACCCATACCGTGGTACCATTACACAGCCGTCAACACGGCTTACATTTACTATTGTTTATACTCCATAATTTAAGTAAATACCATATAACAAATCAACAAACCTTCGGCTGTCGATACCTGTTATCTCCAGATACACACTATCACTCATCAGATCTAGCTGTGCACATACCAATGCATTGTTCATGTTTGCTCTTCCCCTTTTCTCACCCTCTCCTGCTGGTTCCCTCCAACACCAACATTTCCACATCACCCCAAACACTGCAATTACACATGAGGAACTCAAGATCGTCGGTATTGTGCGCTACCAAGAGCCACTGGATACTGTGATTTGCCTTACCAACAGCTGTGTTATCACCCAAGCCTCTCTCAAGTTTTCGTTCTTCAAAATTTTCTCTCAATTCTTTTCCACTCTCTTTGTTTCATACCATACCATTTACTCTACCCAAATATTCGATCTTAATCTCTGTTTCACCAACCATTCCTTGTTAAGTAATGTCTTTATTCTAAATTTCTATATAACCCATGTACACACTCCCCCACAACTCAGTGAATTTCCCCTGCCCTCTGTGAAGTTCTGAGCTATTGTTTGAGCCTTCTTGTTGATCCCCTCATGCTCCTCTCATGCTCTACCATTCCATTCTCGAAGATTTGTCAAGTTTTTGTGTTTTAAACACCACTCCGAAGTTTTATCCATGTTATGTTCTCAACTTCACATTACAGCTGCTAATCACCTCTTCAATCACCTTAGGACCCCTCAGTCAAATGGACATTCAACAACTCGCAATATATTTCTTTTTTTAGGGCCTAACACAAATTTTACCCTTACACCAAGAGCTGCTTCATTATGTCTACTTCTCATCTGTCTATTGCCCAGCACTCCAGTGCAAATGATACTGCAGTGCCGGCCATGAAAATCTGAATCCTGGTACATAATTTATTTCCTATTTCTCACTAGTTTGAAAGTTTACTGACATGTATGCTTAATCTAGATTACACTGGTCATCGTTTAACACTGTCTATATGGCTAAAATTTATTGATTTTAACCATGAAACCGTTTACAGCCATGTTTTAACCCGTCCCATACTGTTGACACTTCTAAAAATCACTACATGGGATGGTTATGGCTGAAACCCATACTGTCAACGGTTTTGTAAAGACAGGCCGTAACCTGTCATGGCACGGTTGGCAGCCCTAATAATCAAGGTGATAATTGTTTATACAGTCATCAACCACCCAATGTGACACACCACTCTACGTGACAAACCCAACTGATTGACTTCTCCTCACATCAAATCTATGGCTATCACTACAATTCTTTTTGTATTTTGAGGCCTAGTATCCCAGTAATGAGTTCCAACAGTATTTTTACAGATATATATTGAAATAGATATATGACACATGAATTAAGTTGGAGAGTTACCCCAAACATGAGATTTCCAAAAAATACATGGCATGCATTACTCAATAAAGGTACTTAATTTAACTGTTTTATAGCATAAGTAGCTATGATTTAATGTAATAAACCTATATAAATGTTTTTATGAGTAAAGTGTATCTATGTTCTCTGATATCACTAGAAATCTGAAGTGCTCAGTGTTGCAAGACAAGGAGGTTTTGTTTATATTAATGATCCAGACTTTGGCAATCTTTAATTTTGAAGTGTTTGTAATAAACTGTATTGCCATCAGCAGCTGTCATGCCACATGGTTTTGATCAAAATCCAGTCCTCTCAACTATTTTGCAAATGTTCATTCCCTACTAAAACACAGCGTGGTAAAAATTATACAAAGTGATTCTATATGATTATATCTATCCATATGTACAATTTTTATAGTAGAATATGTACTAGATGATGTGGAATCACAACTTCAAGTTTTGTTGTCACATATAATGGTTGATGACTGTAATCATGGCAATCATAAAATGCTACATTTTTATGATCACTTTGGCTAACACCACTCATGGTATATGTAATTTTATTTTTATTAATAATTTGCAACTATGTATTATCATTATAAATAGTAAATGATATAATAAGAGGAGTTATTGTTAGCTGGTACTGGTTTTGGTTTACAATTTGGTTCTCCACACTAAAATCATATATACATAACCCAAATATAATGAGATGCACATACATATATTAGAGAATAATAAAACCACTTAGCAGCTAGAATTTTTATTTAATGCTAATTTCCATTATGTTATAACATATATATAATTGATACTTTAGTTGTACATCATTTCACTCCTAACATAACTACTTAGAACTTACTAACCCTAGTTTCCAGTATCTAATTTAACCTAACTGTATATTTCTTTGACAAAATCTATATTACATATTTGTACTTATATATTACTAATAGCATAAAATACTATATAATTTAGAGTTGATCATAAAATTCAGCACTTATTCTTAAGAACATATGATGAAATAGGAAGGAGTTTATATGAAATGATTTGATTAACTATAGTTGTATTTGGGAGAATATTGGAAACACTGATTAAAAGAGAGTAAGTACTGGTGTAACCCAATGGGTGTTCAAGAAAAACAAAAATTACATTAGATTAGCTGTTAGAGATTAGCCATTAAAGTTGAATTTATAAGTGAACAAAAGTAATCATTGAATGATACTAGTAGCAAATTGGGTTAGTATTAGTTACTACTACTGTATCATTTCAATCAAAAGTTTGGTCATGCATCACAGGGTCTCTGAACAGAACAAATTCAAGCATTGGCAAGCATCTCAGAGAACATTGGATCATAAGTGATCAATGAATGTTTCAATGGGATATTAGCTAATTATTTTTACTGACAATTGTTCATATGATCATAAGTGATCATTAAGTGATTCAAAGGAATATTCATCTATTATTACTAGATCTACTGGTGATCATCATTTCAATAGAGGATTTGCTTATTATTCATACTAATGATTATTCAGGTGATCATAAGTGATCATTAAGTGTTTCAAGAGCATATTTACATATTACTAGATGCAATGGTAATCATAAGTGATTATTAAGGTCACATATTTCCTATATGTCATGCCTGTCACAATTTTCACAAATGTCACACCTGTCACGCTCTTCTCATGTGTTACACATGTCACACTTTCCCATATGTTACACATGTCACACCTTTATTATCAGTCACACCTGTCACGCTATTCCCATATGTCACACCTGTCACACCTTTATTATATGTCACATCTGTTACACTCTTCTCATATGTTGTACATGTCACGCTCTTCCAACATGTCACACATGTCACACCTTTCCTATATATCACATGCATGTCATGCTCTTCTCAAGTGTCACACCTGTCACATCTTTCTTACATGTCTCATTTGTCACATTTTCTCATGTTTCACACCTGTCACACCTTTGTGATATATAACAAATATGAAGCAAGAATAAAGCAAGTACTACAATAAGTTGAAGTAAGCATGAAGGTGCAAAAAATATATGAAGCAAATTCTACAACTGAATAAAGCAAATATGAAGCAGTTTTGAAGCATGTACAGTATATATGAAGCAAATACTGCAATGGGTTGAAGTAATGTTGAAGCATGTACAGGAAATATATAAAGCAAGTCTGCAACAGGTTGAAGCAAACATGAAGCAAATACTGCAATGGGTTGAAGCAATATTGAAGCAATTCCTACCACAGGGTGAAGCAAATATGAAGCAAATAAGGTAGGTGACATCAGAAACTGGCACCCTTATGTAATACAAAATCTTGTCTTCACAACTTCTGAAATTGCTCCCTCACACATTATTTCTATGCAAATTTAACTCCAATAATGTGTAGCTTAATGTAATTAGAACAAAGTGTTTGAATTTTTTTTTAAAGTTTTTGAGTATATCCTGAGAAATTTAGGGTCTAAGTTTTCAAGTAGGAAATGGCTTAAAACATCATTTTAAAGCTTTTGCAATGGTTCAAAAGGCATTTGGATTTTTTGACCTCGAAGATTTTGCACCTTATGTAATATGTTCCTGATTATGTAACATTTATCATGTGACATATATGATGGTGCAGAAATCACAATGTTGGTAATATTTTTATAGCTACTTGTCATAATTGTTGGAATATTATACTTATGGATACCTAGGGAAATATTTCCACCTTGACTTCTGATGAAATTTTGGGTTTATAATTTTTTTATTTTCTGGAACCCCGGATTTTGCCCCTCTTGGCACTTACTAAGCTCATTACATAAGGGTGCTGGTTTCTGATGTCGCCTACCTTACTGCAATGGGTTGAAGCAATGTTGAAGCAATTCCTACAACAGAGTGAAGCAAATATGAAGCAAATACTGCAACTGTCTACCATACCATCAAAGGTACCTCTGAGACCAACAACGGTATGGCACCTGTCACTGTATTATGGTAGCTGTATAACCATAATATATGGTAATGGTTGGCAGCTCTATGATGCTCCATTTGATCAAAAAATAACCATGCCATAGTTTGGCTGCCATAGCAAAGTGGGTGCCATAGCATTGGTCATTTCATATTTTTTTCAGCTAATTCTTATATTTTCAATATGAATATACATTATATGATATTATTAAGCTATTATAACAAAAATATATGCCTGAAAAGTCTTTTTTCCAGTCGTTTTGCATGTAAAAGTTTTTTTCCCATGCCTGCTGACCATGCGGAGACTCTTCAATAATACTTACTAAACAGTAAAATAAATGGATACCTATTATCAAAGTGAGTTAATGTACTTCTATGGTGTACATAGGGGTTTATACAAGCCAAATTTTCAACACATTCCGCTGTCATTAAGTCAATCAACTCAGAGAAGTGATAGAACAACAGTATATTGTTAAGCTCTTTATTAGTATTGGTAATAATGGTGTAAGAAATCTAAATTTATAACTATGAAAAGATAGTGCATAAATAGCTTTCTACGATATTCATGATGTATATATTTATAGTACAGGCCTAGCAAATGTTGTTGAAGTCTCCGCGCATCGAGGAAGCGTGGGAAAATAACATTCGCATGCGAAACAACATGAAAAACAGAAGTCCCGAGAGCAATTTGCAGGCTCAAATGTCATTATAAGTGTCCTTAAATCTCATGATAACAATTAAATTGACCCGAAAGTTATGCATTTCACAATATTTTTTGTTCAACAGTATTTCCTACACTTAATTGAAAGCCCCACATTGCAACAATCCAATGTACATGTAAATGCTGGCTTGCCATCTGGGTCTTTGGATATAAATTATATATGTGAGAGTATGAGAGAGTATGGCTAATGAATATCCAAAGATGGACCAACAGTGCTGTAAGATTGCTGTAGGTCACTTCAATCAAGCATGGGAAAGGTGTGGGAAATACTGTTGAATATAACATATTGTGAAGTAACATAGCTTTCAGAGACTATTTTACTGTTATTGTTACGTACCGATTCCCTTCCTACTGGGAAATGAATGCGAAGACACCCGGAGGGCGTGGGAGAACTATAATGGAAACCCGAAGTGAGTATGGGTACAGGAACAGGAGTGGAAGTGCAGAAGTGAACCGTGGCTTCAGCATATGTGCTGCACCACCTGGATATCCCCAGGGAATGGTTCTTATTTTGAGGAAGACAATATTCAACAGAGGAAGACATTCCAGAGTATAAGAGAGGGCTTCACCACTACACTAGGCAGTGGGAGAGAAACCTGAAGGACAACCCAGAGCAGGTTTTGGAACTTAGAGTAGGAAGAAAGTGTACAGAGTTGATACAAATACTGAAGACTACCTAGTACATTTGGAAGACTATTTATATGTACTAGTAAGATGTAGATACTAATCCGGAGACAGAATACTAAGTGTAAGTAGACAAAATAAAGACTGGACAAAGAGGAGTAGTGGCACAAATGACGCGCTCAGAATGATGAATAAGAAACTAAACTACATTGACCATAATGAAATGTACAAGTGAGAATGGAAGAGAGGAGTAATGGTATAATGACGCAGTGAGGCCATCATAAGAGAAACTACATATCCGAAGTATCTGATAAAAAACCCAACGGGTTCTGGGTACGTTCCCGGGTGGGAATGTCGGGAAGTATAAACCTGAAGCAGGTACATTCCGGGAACGGACCGGGTATGTTAGAAGGTCATGTGGGAACATTGGCACGATGTATCTGGACACGGATATAACAGTTATGATAAAATTTAGGAACATCTATAATGATATTTGAGCCTTCAAATCATCCTCAAAGTCTCCGCTTTTTGTGTTGTTTTGCAACGAAGGTTTTTTCCCACACTTTCTCAATGCGCAGAGATGTGAAAAATATTTACTAGGCCTGTACTATAAATATATACATTATGAATATCATAAAAGCAAGTTAAGCACTATTTTTAGTAATAAATTCAGATTTTTATACCACTAATACTAATGCTAATGAAGAACCTAACAATATACTGTCACTCTATCACTTCTCTGGATTGACTGACTTAATGATAGTGGAATTTGTTGAAAACTTGACTTCTACAAGTCCCTATGTACACGATAGATGTGCATTAAGTCACTTTTATAGTATGTATCCATTTATTTTACTGTCTAGTAAGTATTACTAAAGAGTCTCCACATGGTCAGCAGGCATGGGAAAAAAACTTTTACATGCAAAACGACCGGAAAAAAGACTTTTCAGGCATATATTTTTGTTATAATAGCTTAATAATATCATATAATGTATATTCATATTGAAAACATAAGAATTAGCTGAAAAAAACATGAAATGACCAATGCTATGGCACCCACTTTGCTATGGCAACCAAACTATGGCATGGTTATTTTTTGATCAAATGGAGCATCATACAGCTCTACCATCAGAGCACTAGGCTTGAATGCAGTATCACAATATGCATCACACATGAGCAATTTGAGTTTGGTCTCAATATGGTGGCATGATAAAATCAAATCTCTATTGAAATATCTTAGGGGAGAAAATCTTTATGTTTAACTTAAACATACATATATGGTAGCAATAAGTATGGTCAAAATATGTTGAAAATATGGTACATTGACACTTTGGCTGGCTCGCACATATGCTTTATGACTTTATCTAATATGAAGTTCCAAGTGCTGAAAAAGTCGCTGCTGCCATAGTTCAATTGTGCCATGGCTGTATCCACACTGCATAGTTGGAATTGCTGTTTTTTCTTGCTTATATTGTATAAAATGTGTACTATATTATATTCTATACATTTTGGCCCCTTTATGCGAGATGTATTCTGTGTTTTTGCTATGTTTTATCATTTGAAGAACTTTTCCCACGCTCCCCCATGCACTGTTCAGCTTTCCAAAAACATACCAAATCTACCAAATAAATGTTGATTCAAATATATTGCATCTCTTCATTATAAAATGCACTTTATCTTGAAATACATAATAATACAAAGTACACTGGGCACATAAGAGATCATATTTACTATATCGAAAATTAAATAAGCTCATATATCATCCAACTTGTTACATTGAATTATGATGTAACTTTTATCTCTCACTTAATCGCAGCTTTACTTGTACACTATTAATTCTGTCTTATAACCCAAAATCTTCATGAGAATATGTAGTATGCGAGATTATCTAGATAACGCATAATGAAGAAATTGTGTTAAGCTTGATGGTGAGTAGTGATGAGTGGAGGGGCTGGATAATACAAAGGAGACCTAACATAAACTACTCTAACTATAGCTTAGAAACATTTGAATCAACATTTATTCAGTAGATTTGGTATGTTTTCAGAAAGCTGAACAGTGCATGGGGGAGCATGGGAAAAATTCTTCAATGATAAAACATAGCAAAAACACAGAATACATCTCGCATAAATGTGCCAAAATGTATAGAATATAATATAGTACACATTTTATACAACATAAGCAAGAAAAAACAGCAATTCTAACTATGCAGTGTGGATACAGCCATGGCACAACCAAATTACAGCAGCAGCAACTTTTTCAACACTTGGAACTTCATAATCTAACATGTCTTTGCCACCTTCCTTCAACGCCTTCATCACAGACTTGGACCTACCAGTAAGTGAGTAATAGGGAATTAATTACTACTGCTTACTTAAACTGTACTTTACTTAGTCCACATGAAATGAGTCACCATTTAAATTGGTATAGCAACCTGGAAGTTATCAATATCATGATACTTCAATTTTAAGCACAAGAAAGGATACTGATATGCCTAGTAAAATATAAGGGATATTTTTTCGAAATATAATAGACATCTAAGTACCAGTAATACAATTAGAGAATCAAGTCCAAGAGTCCAAGAGTTGGGGTGAGTCCTGAGCTGCCAACTAGAGTATTCTATATCAAATAACACTATCAAGGGAAGAGTCCAAGGGCTGGGGTTGAGTCCCACGCTGCCAGTCAAAGTATCTACATGATACAAACCAAGGGATTCGACACAATGACAATATATTTGGACTATTGATTCCTATAGAAATTACGAGTACTAGATAACTATACTATAAAGAAAAGCCCAAAAGATAATACTCAGGAATGTATTCGTACTTCTCCATGCCCTGAATAACACTCATGGTACCAAGTTAGACAATCATGCAATGTCAGGGAAATACTTTGGCCTAGATAATTCTTAGTACCACTGGATACCGCAACTCAGAGCTATTGTGCAGTCTCTTGAATAACCTGGAACATCCATGCATCTCTCCTGTGTAAAACTGCCACCATGTGGGAAACCACATGCCCCCAGGACTTTGAAACGTGCACCGGGCACTACCCGCAGCACATTGGGAAGTGCCATCAGATGTGCCAGTACCGGAAACACTGGTATCCATTATATCCGAGTACTTGGCCAGAATTAGCACATGTATTAGTGTATGTCTTGATGCATGCCTATTAATAGCATGGCACAGCACTTGATGTGTCTCTGAAACTGCGCACGCCCTCATGGATTCTCGTATGGAGGGGTAAACATACCTTTTTGACCATTAGGATGCACTAGGACATTATGATGTACTATTTACCTTACCTATACCATTGCACATGAGACCACTGCCATGTAATTAAATATATAAGTAGTTAGACATACCTTTAGAATACCTTAAGCACTGCACTGGCTGTACTTCTGTTCTCACAGTAGAGTACATTCTGAATTGATATTGGAATTCTGAGTATAAATCTGAAATCTGAAAGTCTGTTCTGAAAGTATCTGAAAGCAATCGCACTATCTACTATTAAATACATTGTTCATTTTACTATACTTGAAACTCTTGCGCCCTCGAACTAAATATAAATCTAACTTGGAATATATGTTCTTTGTTGGTGGTGTTAATACTACGTAAATAAACATTCTCTAAAAGTTAGTCTTATCAATACACATACTTCACAGAAGTTCAAAAGAACAAATCAAAGTATGAGAGTTCAGCGAATGAACGAAGTTTCAAAAATTGGCTCGCGGCCCATATCTGCAACAGCCATTATCACTAACTTCGCGAAAATCAGCAAAATCCATGATCCACTAGCTCCGAGAACAGGTTATTAGCCAGTTGGACAGCATGTGATCCAGACGACAACGTATATCAAGTTGATATCGAGCCCAGAAAAGCCAACCCGAAAATCGTGCAAGCCACTGTAATCTTCGCATTCTGGTTCTCCTACGTCGACACGCTAGTGTCAGGTCCTATGGATCCGATTCCTCCCCAGCATATGCAATGCACCACGTACATGTGTACGCGGCACTACCCCACGACTCAATAGAAACCAGACCATAGGCCCGACCTCGTCATATGCTAGGGTCAGGTTCATAGGACCCGTTTCCTCCCCAGGATACGTAACGCACCACGTACATATGTACACGGCACTACACTATGAACGAAGACCAAAGCATAAGCTGGATCCCGTCAAGTGCACGTCTTATCTCACTTTGATAAGCCCAGGTCGGGATGTCAACATAACTAGCCGTTGCCTCAGGTAGACTTAGCAGTCAGTGAAGCTGGTAGTTGGCAGTGCGAACAATGAACACTGCGGTATTCATCTCGCCTACCTATCAGAGGAGAAGTAGAACTCTGTGACGCCCGACGGACGCTTTAAAATATCCCAGAGAATAATAGCAGGGCAATGATTGACAGAACCAGAAAACGGCACAAGAACGCCATAAGCTCGCTGGTTCTGCTTGGGACATATAAATCCAAGTAGCACGTAGAAGTTGAGCTCGTCTGGACTGTGTCGATGGCTGATGGTTGCAGATGGGTGCTTGCAAGTGAGGACAAGCTAAGCTAAGTCCGGTGAGGGGCAAGCAACTTTCCCATGAGTGGTTGGTAAAAGAATATTTTGCGGCTTTGCTCAGGTTTATATACTAGAAAGATTGAATATACAGTGATGTCATAAGTACTGTATTCTGATGATATCTAATTCAAATCTAATTCAGTCAGATAGACTCGGATGGCGATCCATGGGATTGGTGCAGAGAAAAGGCAGAGGAGCTCCAGCCTCTTTTGTTGAATTACTTGTTTAAATATGCTACTAAATCTCTCGTTTCTCCTTCATGTTCTCATTTCCTACTCACGGATAGCTCGATATATACTTAATCTTAATTCTCCTCCATGAATTCTTCTCCTACTTAACGTTCCAGCGGTTTCAGCGTCTATTCAATTTTCTCGTAAGCTTTTTAGTTTTATTTTTTATTCTTATCTTAATCGCGCAAACCAAGCGCAAACCGTAGATCTAAGATCATCCATTTTAGCCGGTGTGTTTGGCTTGTTTGGCAACAGACTGTACTGCTTTGTCAGCACATCTCAGCAGAGCGCGAACTACCTTACCTCTTCTGACCTTTCTTTCCAAAATTGCCTCAGACCTCCGAATCCCGATACGCGGTCTATTCGTTTGCGACTTCTCCATCGTCTACATGTTTGGAGCCGCCAGAATTCCTTCGCTGTCCAAACACCATCCTCTTTTGCCCTTCCTCGCCCTCGTGCCTCTCTCAGCTCTTTTCATCAATCATACCAGCTAAGCGTCTTGAGCTAGTTGCCAATATGAAAACGCCAATCAACATTCTATCTCAATACCATCGACACTTTCCTATGCTCGAGTGCTCCTTTTGCCCCGGCTCATGGGCATCCTGTCTTCTCGGTTCAGGCACAGAAGTGAGATGCGCTCCGCGCAGCGCCATCATTTACGTTTATGCCCTCGCGATTGGACCATGCGTCTTTTGGTCCGATGATGATTTTAGATCTGGTGCTTGTGGTTTTCTGGGGCCTGAAGGAACGATGAAGAAGATGGGCGTGGATGCATAGGTTGGGCAATCGAGCGTGTCATCTGAACTATCTGAACTGCCATGTGAGGGTAGTCTGTTAGGAGAAGGTACGTTGACTATCGTTGTTGTGATTTCTCTAGTGCTTTGTCTCGCACACTTATGCTCTCTGTTATGAAGGCACGCTTGTCCGAGCTGTTTCTGCCTGTATGCAACCCCAGAACGACGCATCGTGTCATCTGGTTCTTGGGGGCTTGAAGGAGAATGGGGGAAGGATTCGTGTGGATATATGCGTTTTGCAGCTGGGTGTGCCTGGAGGGGGGGGGAGGGGGACGGCGAAGAATATGGGCGCGGATGCATAAGTTGGGAAATGCTGTCGCGTAATGGCAGTCTAGGGGGAAGAAGGTACGTTTGCTATCGCTGTTATGTGGTAGAGACTTACGTTTATGGAGGTTTAGAACTTAGTGTACTCTTAGCTCCGCATGCACTCTATTCCGAGCTATTGCTACCTAGACGCAACCTGAGAACGACGTGTCTTATCATCTGGTTCTTGGGGTGTAGCTGTGGGCTTTCTGAAGGCGCAGTGTGTACGCGATGCGTCGAAGAATGAGGGAAGGATCCACGTTGATATGTGCGCTTTGCAGCAGAGTGCGCCTGGAGGGGAGAGGGACGATGAATATGTGCGTGGATGCATAACTTGTGAAATACCGACGCGTAAAGGCAGCCTAGAGGGAAGAAAGTATGTTTTCTATCGTTGCTGTGTGATAGAGACTTACGTTTCTGGGGGTTTTCTCTTTTAGAACTCGGTGTATTCGTAGTTCCTCATGCACTCTATTCCAAGCCATTCTGCCTATACGCAACCTGAGAATGATGCTTCCTGTGGGGGCTTAGAACTTAGTGTACTCCTAGCTCCGCATACGCCCTAATCCAGGCTACCTCTGCCTAGGCGCAACCCCAGAACAACGTGTCCTGTCTTCTGGTTCTTGGGATGTAGCTTCGGGTGGGGTGGTACGCGATGGGTCTAAGAAGAATGCCAGAAGGATTCGCGCGGATATATGCGTTTTGCAGCAGGGTGTACCCTGAGGGAACGACGACGACGAAGAAGTTGCGTGTGTGGATATATGTGGGCAGTCTGGCATGCCGAACCGGACTGCCATGTATGGGCAGCTTAGGGAAGAAGGTACGTTTGCTATCGTTGTCGTGTGTGGTAGACTTACGTTTGTGCATTGTCTCTCTCTCTCTCTCTTAGAACTCAGTATATGTCGCTAGTTGTTTTAGTGCCGTATCTCTTGCACTTCACCTCTTAGTTCCCCATGCACTCTATTCCAAGTTATTGCTGCCCAGGTGCAAACCGAGCCTCACCTGGTTCCTGGGGTGCTTTTTCAAGCTAGGCTTTCTATCGGCGGGGCGGGGGCGCGATGGTACAATGGGGGGGGGGGGCGGATACGTGTGTTCTGCAGTGCGCCCGGTAAGCCTGTTACATGGAGTAGACAGGCGCGAAGAAGGTATGCATGCTTTAGTGTTCTATGCTCGCAGAAGTTGATCGGTCTGTGGATCCGTTTTAGTCGTTTCATATAGTTAACTCGGCGCCACGATGCCTCGGATCTTGGACCTTGGACGAGGGATTCCCTCATACGAATCGAAGCGCTCTGAATCGTCCCGGCGTGAATTCTTTACTGGAGTGTATTGTTTTACGACCTCCCACGTTACATGTCTCCTTCCACGCGTTATGCGCCAACCTTTATCTTAGTACCTTTCCAGTGACGAGTTGGGCTGGCCAACGATGCACGATCTCTCACTTGCGCCTCCGTCCCTATTTGTCCTCTTATTCCCAACTCCGGGGGTTTCGCGTTGGGAACCGCATTTACACCTACATTTACCAGCGGGTCGTACAGCTCCATTGCCTGATTGTCTTTTACCGTTTTGCGACCATCCACATGTTGGCGGCTCCTATATGCGAACATCATTATATGTCCTTCCACGCTCCGTCCACCAACCTTCATCCTACCTTTCCACAGTGACTACACCCACGCCTTCTCCTTCCCCAGCGTATCCAGAAACGTTGACATCACAACCCTCCTCGTCTCGGGTACCCGGGTACTGAACCAAACGATGTCCACGGATTTGATAACACCATCCAGTCTACAAGGCTGTCACAGAACAACCAGAACCAACATACGTACCTTCTTCGGCCCAGGCTGCCACCAACGTTACCCAACAAACGCGTGGATCCCCACTTTCTTCATCCGCACACATATCGTGCTTTAGGATCACCACCCCACCCTCAGAAACTCAGAGCTGATTCCCAAGAACTTGATGATAGTGACATGCTCAGGCACGTCGTTCTGAGGTCGCTGTTCGATGGCAAGAGTGTGATACGGCATATCTGTTAGTGCGGATTTGTAGTGTGCGAAAAGACGAGGCTCTGACAGTCGAACGGGATAGATCTTGATTCCTGGTCACACTGTACAGCTGTATCGTTCTCTCAACACACTGGCTTTGCGTGTGTTGTCCATCATACGTGACTTTGATATCGTGCTCGCAACACGGAGGCTTCGATAGCTCCGATACTCCGTCTCGCGTTTTCTTTCCCACCACTTGCGCCTGATTGGCGCGTACTTCAACCCAGTTTTATTTCACGCACCGCTCTCGGTGGCTCTAGGCTCTAGTGTTCCATCTCCGTTCACTGTCTGCTTTATCTCCCGCACTGTGACTACTTACGTCGTGATATCGCACGATAAATGGGTAATGGGTTATACAGTCTGACAACCAGATTTCTAATGCATAACCATGTGCATCATCCAACATGTATTGCCGTATTCCACTGGAGTGCGTGATGGGCGCTTAAACATTTCGCCCGCTTGTCAATGTGAGATGGAGGTCATCATGAGGTGCTCACTAGTGTCATGTTCGTTATCATATTCCAACTTACCGGTAGCTGGGAACGCTTTTTACAAGCTTTTGCACACTCAGCGATGCTTAACAATGGCAGTGTGGAACAATTTGTATTACAACTTGCGTACCATTATAGCTATTAGCGCTAGTCACTGATCATTGTGCATAGATTTTCTCCGGCACGAAGGTACTAAAATATCATATACTACTATAAAAACAGGCTATGCGCCTGACAATCAAGATGTTGATATGCGTGCTCACTGCCATTGCTTCTCGCACGAACATAAAGATGAAAAAAATTCATCAGGGTAGTACTTTACCATTACGACCAACTGTAAGGTGTAGACTTGTCTGAAGGTTGTACAATTAAGTACTGAGCGTGACAGTGTCCAATCTGTCACTTGTGTTCTAAATGAGTTGTCGAGTTTCTTGAGGAGTGTTGAAGTAAGGTACAAGTCTTGTAAGGTTATTAAGACTTGTATAGGATTTTAAGAGAAGTAGTGAAGGTGTTTTTGAAGTCTTTGAGGTAGAAAATGCGAAGTTAGTTAAAGTTCTTGCCTGTGCAAGAGCTTTAACTAATGATAAGACTGGGCAGTAATGAGTATTAAGCAGGTGAGAACAGGAGTACACTAAGTTTCTACAGCTAGAAGCTTAGTGTGAATAACAGATAAGTGCTGTGTGTGAATCAAACTGAAATTGACTGAGGGATGTAGCTACATGAGGGGGGTTTATATACTTTTTGGAACTACCTAGGTAGAAATATGTACCATGATTAATAATACAGTAAGTAAGAATGATTTGTAGTAAAGGAATAAAGATAAAGGTAGAGGAATAAAGAAAAGAGGGAAGGAATATGTATAAAGGGCGCGCGGCGGCATCGGATAAAGTAATATTGATGCGAGCGCTTTGCCGTGCGTTTTGATTGGTCAGCGCTAAGTCACGTGCCTTTCGTTTTGGGAAGGTACGGTGTTTGCTTTGGCGCGTCGGCTTTAGAATATTGCTTAGCGCGTTAACTTTAGCGCTTGCTGAATAATACTTGATCGATTAGTAATGATGCGGACTTCATCAAAATTTTGTAATGATCTTCGGAATAATCGAGGTGTGGAATATTGATAGTGTGCCGAGATCAGGGTACAGTTGGTAAGGTATGTTTTAATTGGTTAATGTAAGTACAGGGACCAGCGGACTATGTATATTAGGTAGTTTTGTACATAGGCCGGCAGGGTTCCCTACACAACTGTTCGGTCACTCGTCACACTCAGGCCTGAACAGAGGTACAACAAGCAAGGTCAAGTTTTGCGAGCGCTCGCTTCGCTCGTGAGCCTAAATTTGAACAGATTTGGGTTTTGTCACGCGCCTCACAGGTCATTGAACAGAAGGTCCAACTGAACATGGCCGTTACGCAAAAATCTCTTGAACAGTTGGTCGTAATGGTACAGTATAAGTATTCGACGACACAACAATCGCAAGCCATAGCCCCGGGCACCCTGCGAGTTGCTTTGACCTTCTCCGCTTAAACTCACTATTGTATTGTTGCATACTCTATCTCTGCATCTTATACACTTGCACACTAACAGACAAGCCCTACTGAGATGTTCGACGCCGCTAAGAACCCCGCGATCCACAACGGCGTGTTTATCCGTAAATTCTTCACGCTTTTTCTGAAACAAGCATTTATATACTCTACGCACCACAATTATTCTAGATGCAAAGAAGTTCTTCACAACTTCGTCGCGTGGATCTCGATATACCTGGCCATGGAGTAGTGCAGGCGGGGTTCATCCGGAGAATGTTAATCTTTCGTCGAACGTAAGTTTTGTTCCATACATAGTGATTGTACACATATAGTACGTACTCATATTGCATAAAGTATCAACAATTTGAAATGGGGGACATCCATGGACTCGACCGACATGTACATGAAGACGATGATGATATGGTCGAGGGATGTTGCCATTGGATCACGTGCATGGTAAGTTGCTTGTGCAATCCAATGTCCATGCGTTGATTGATGCACCGTGCCGACCGGCGGGCCGCGGGGTGATTCATGCAAGATTCACATACAATATTTTCGATCTAAAAAGTAGATTACTTATAAATCAGTCTACTTCCCTCGGGCCTCAGTTGCCTCTACTTCAACTACTTTCTCTACTTACACGAGAACCGAGTGTTCTTACTATTATCTAGTCGCACACTTCGTTAGGTTATGGGCAGCCGCCGCTGTTTGGTGCTGTCCTTCGACCTTCTATCCCCAGCGGGAGTCGGTACCACTGCATAGTACAGTGCTCTTTGAACTTAACCTCAGTACTATGATGATCTGTACTTTGATACACCGGACTCACATTGACAACGTTAAAGGAACATACGATCTCTACGATCGTTGGTGTAAAATATCATTGTTGACATTGCAATACTAATACTGTTGACAGTATCGCCACCGCGCGTGCGAGGGATGAAGCTTTAAACCTTAAATTAAACCTTAAAGGCTGTACGTCATGTCATTAGAGGTTATTAGATGGGCTAGAGCGGCCAGGTACCAAATGGAGATCAGACATCATCAGAGACGAAGTCTGAAAAATATTAAGACAAAGAAAAAGTACAAGACGTAGCTGCCGCTACCTATATTATCGCAAGGCATGACGACGACGCCTTTGTTCACTCTGAGGACAAGTGGAGATGCAATGGAGATGGTTCCAGGATGGTTCGTGTCTTTGTCTCCGGATTCTGGAACGCGGAGTGACGGTACACGTGCTGTTGTCACACGCCGCCCACGTTGTTATTATCACCTTCTATTGAAGATCAGCAATTGTACATATCAAAGCTTTATCGATTAATTCCCGTCGTACTTAAGCTCGACCCCCATCTCGTTTCCCTCCCCGGGTCCCAATACTCTTCTTTGTTCTTCCCCCTTATCCTCATTCTTCTGCACTACAATGCCCCCACGCGCTACTCCTGGACGAGGTGGCCCTGCTCGAGGTGGTCCCCAACGCGGACGCGGTGGAGCTCGCGGCGGTGCACCAGCTCAGAACGCCCCGCACATTAGCGAACATGTCACGACCATTGGTGTTAGAAGGCCGAACTTTGGTACCAGTGGAACCCCGCTCCCCATCTTCGTCAACTCCTTCATCACCACCATCCCCGAGAACATTATTTATCACTACGATGGTAAGTGGCTTTTCTTTTGTCCAGCGCCTTTTCTTGTTACTAATGAGTAACTATGTTCCCTCGCGTCTTTATCAACGATAGTTGGTGCGTCATTTCCAGCACTCTCCGGTTCATGGACTAACTTGTCTTTCAGTGATCTCCCCTTCTGAGAAGACGTTGCCTGCTCGTCTCAACATGGCTCTTATCACGGCGTTGCAAACAAGGACCGCCCCTAACGTCTTCACGCCTAAAGCTGTCTACGATGGGCGTAAGAACTTATTCGCCATTCGCGAGCTTCCTTTCGATGGCGCCGATTCTAAGGAGGTACGTCTCAGCTTCGCCTTTCATGGAGTCTAGCCTGAAGTATGTGCTTTCAAGTTTGATGTCGCGTATTCTGAGTCGAGCGAAGCTTCAACCAAGGGTCCGAAAATATACAAAATTCGGTTGACTAAGGTCGCCAAAATCAATCCAGAGTACGTGACACTTCTCTCTTTGTTACTGTACGACTTAACTGTTTTGTCCGTATTAGGGTTTTGCATAGGTTTATTGCTGGTGAACAGTCGCACGACAACTCCGTGCTGACTGCAATCACTGTATGTCCCTTCTGGTTTCTAATAGAGTTCTACGTAACTCACGTCCACTTTTAGGCTCTGAACGTTGTTATTCGTATGGAGCCGACCATGAGATACCCGTTCAACGTTCGCTCGTTCTTCACTGACCTCGAGACTAAGAACATCGGCTCTGGCCTTGTTTTGTGGCGAGGCTATTTCCAGTCTGTCCGTCCCGCCAGTGGCAGGATGCTGATCAACATCGATATCTCCACCGGGGCGATGTATCAACCGGGACCCCTAATTGGTCTTTGTCTCTCATTTTTTGGAAAAAACCCCACCGATGCCCGTGTGCTTTCCTCCGACATACCGCCGCGTAAACGTCTCGAACTTCAAAGGTTCATCTCTGGTATACGTGTTCTCACTTCCCATCGCGGTCCGGGCGGTACCATCGTGAAGACACCTCGTGTTCTTAAAAAATTGACGTCAGCTGGGGCCAATGAGCTGAGGTTTACATTGAGGGAGGGAGGCTCCATGACCGTTGCGGAATACTTCAAAAACACGCAGAATACCCCGCTTCAGTACCCGGGTGTCATTTGTGCGGAGGCAAGTTCCTCATTTCACACCTAGTGCTACATACTTTAATAGTCACATATATGTGTCATAGGTCGGCTCTGGTGCCCTTATTCCTCTTGAATTGTGTGAGGTTCCGCCGGGGCAGTTTATGCGGAGGCAAGTGCCTTCTGACAAGATTAGGGACGTGCTTGAGTTCGCCACGAAGAAACCTCACGACCGCCTTCAAAGCATCGAGAATGGCCTAAATGTTCGATTCTCTCGAATTTAAACGGTATGTGTCTTACCGTATATATTAGGTCCTCAAGTATGGCCAATCCGAATACGTCCAGCAATTCGGCATGGCCGTCGACGATGCCCACGGGGCGCTGAGGGTCAAAGCTCGAGTCCTCAGCCCTCCCAAACTGCGGTATGGAGTTAATGGTAAAAATCCACAAACAATTGTACATGATACACTGCTTTGCTTGATATTTTAAGCTGATTTCGATTATTGTTGTAGCAACCCAGTAACGGAGCATGGAATATGTACGCCATCTTTATGTCTCATGTTATGTGTTCCAGGCTTATAAAGGATGTAGGGTAGATAAACGCTTTTTCAAGCCAGTGACAATCGATCGCTGGATCGTTGTCATTTATGAGAGAGAAAATCGATTTAATCAAGCTGCAGCCAGTAGCATGGTTTCTGGCTTAATAGAAGGTTGTATACAAGTGGGTAAGTACAAAAATACCTCAGTTATGGAGATATCTTAACACCATTCTCTGACAGGCATCCAGATGCCAGAACCGGCTATTATTCGGTATGCGGAGAATCCACAAGGCTCGGTCTCTGCTGAGTTGAAGGCTGCTGGCAAAGCGTGTCTAGACAAAACTGGATTTGGACCGACTCTTATTGTGGTAATTCTCCCTGAAACTGGGAATGACATCTACACGGCCGTGAAGCAGTATGTTTAAGACGCTCTCTTTCAGTGAATTAGCTCATCCTTGTAATATAGCTTCGGAGATATTGTTGTAAGCACGCTGTAGGTTCTCTCACAATAGACGGTCTAATATCTTTCCAGATGGGTGTTGCTACGCAGTGTTTGAAGAGCGGGAAATGCTTCCGTGCCAAACCCCAGTACTACGCGAACGTCTGTCTCAAGTAAGTAGCTTACATCTCTGACCGTTCTCATAATGTTACATTTATTTTCAGGATTAATGTGAAGCTCGGTGGAATCAATGCGATTCCTGACCCCGCTTCCGTACCGGTGCTGGCTGATCCCAGCTTCCCGACAATTGTCATGGGTAAACAAACTGTATACTTTGCTTGTTTTCTACATTTCTGACTTTTATCACCAGGTGCGGACGTTATCCATCCCGCTCCAGGCGCAGACGGTCGCCCGTCATTCGCTGCCCTGGTTGCTAACGTCGACTCGAACAATTCAAAATACATTGCCGGTATATCATTGTCTATAAGATTAAAAGTACTGCTAACCATATTTTTACAGCCTCTAGAGTTCAGGCATCTCGTCAAGAAATGATTGATGATTTGCAGGCCATGAGCAAGGTTTGTGTTTACTATGTTTTGTAGAGCTTTTGTATTCATTGTTTCGCCCGACTAGCACGTGTTGTCGATGTACATGGGCTACAGGCAAATCCAAGAAAAGAAGCCCGTTGGAAACACCGCTCCAAAGCGGATCATCTTCTATCGAGGTATATCATATTATGTTTCTGACTATTTTCATTGGTTGACCTTCGCTATCTCAGACGGCGTATCTGAAGGGCAATTTAAACAGGTTTTAGAGCAAGAATTACCCTGCATTCAAAGTAAGTGTATGTCTGTGGTATCAGTTTATAGACGATGACGTATGATGCTTCTCCTACAGGAGCCTGTGCCGAACTGAATATCAAGGCGAAAATAACTATTATAGTTGTGGGGAAGCGTCACCATGTTCGGTGAGATTTTATCACTTAACTGTGTCCTAATGATGATTCTGAGCTTTTCTTGCTAGGTTCTTCCCTCAGCAACCAGGAAGTGGTGATCGCAGTGGAAATTGCGCAGCTGGGACTGTCGTCGACAGCGACATTTCCCACCCGACAGAATTCGATTTTTACCTTCAAAGTCACGGTGGTCTCTTGGGCACCAGCCGCCCTTCGCATTATTCGGTGTGTATGATACTGCTTGTAATTTTATTAATCTAACTATGACATAGGTTCTATATGATGAGAATAACTTCTCGTGAGTGATCTGTTATCATTTTTTCTGGTGAATTGTTCAAACGTTCTGTTAGGGCTGATGCACTTCAAAATCTCTCGTTTGCTTTGTGTCACGTATACGCTCGTTCGACGCGCTCTGTATCAATTCCTGCACCTGTTTACTGTAAGCTCGTATTACCATAAATCACGCTTGGGGAAAAGCTGAATCATCGCGCAGATGCTGACATTGTATGCTCACGTGCAAAAAACCACTTCGACCCTTCGCAAGGCATAGACATCGATGGGAATAGTGATGGAGGAAGGGGTGGCGACTCACTGGACGATTTCCGCCGCAACTTTAAGCCTCTTCACTCCAAACAGGAGAGGCTTATGTATTTTTCTGTATGTGTCTTTTTACGTGTCCTGCTGGATAATTTAACTCACATCAGTTTTAGTAATCGCGATAACTTCATTTCATTCTAGTTGAATATATTGTTGATTTAATCAAGACCCTAGTATTTTACTTCACGCTTATATCAAACATGTATCGCTACTTGTTGTATAAACTTCAAATGCACACATAGCGCAGTTAGACAATTTTATGGTGAGAAAGCAGAATGTTCTAGCCGGGGTAAAAGTTAAACGTACTTAGTATGGGTCATATATGATGTCATCTAGCACGTGTGCAGTATATAATTTCTTGGAGTTCAAACTTGTACCTAGTCCGGAAGCCGGACCGTCTTTTGGCGAGATCACGCTTAACGTCACATGACTGGCGTGAGGTATCTCGTCGAAGACGGTCCGGTCAAACTGGTCGGGTTTTAAACATAGCGTTTCTTATCCCGAAGATATTTGTGGTCTCCCCTTGGTCCTTCCGTCCTATATGCAGATCTAGTGTATATATTCATTGAATTATGCTATAAAATGTTTAATCATGAGAAACAATTGGAGAAAGGGGATAAAAACTAGTATAACAAGTCATGGTAAAGTCTGGTAAAGTACAGCAACAATGGTACAAAATCACTCAATTTCAAGGAATAAATAATACAACAGGACCCATATAATGTTCCAATAGCTATATTTGATTAATTTATGAGATAATAGTATAGATTGTGCAGGGGGACGGAGGAAAGTTGGTATATTGAATGTTCGTAAGGAACGCTATGTTTGAACCTCGACCAGTTTGACCGGTCGTCCTATCAACGAGATAGGCCACGCAAGTCATATGACGATAGCGTGATCTCGTTCCCAGGATAGGACGACCGGCCCTCCGGTCTAACTTGTACCTTATATCGTGTCTTGCTCGCGGTTACTCGGTGCTTCTAGATATATTGTTTCAAATGCCAGTCTATTTCAGGCGTGGCAACGGTATTCAGTATATTACTAGCCGCAGCTGTCTATACTTGGTCAACTTATACGAACCTGCTGTCGAAGTGACAAACGTTGGTAAGTATAGAAATAAGACTTGAATAATTGGTTATGCGTGCCTGTGGGAAGGTGTCAAACGAAGGTGTCAAACGGTTGAAGATTCTCGTCACAAGACTTGACAAGACAGACTGATATATATCTCCCGTCTCAACGAAGGCATTTCATCGTCCTGTAAGCCCATCACTGTCAACGTTCCTTGTCCACTGCAATGATGAGTTTTCTCAAAGGTGCAATACTCAAGAACCTCTCTGGAAAAAAGAGAAATAGTCAAGCACTTAGTCCTACTGAAAATATTCCTAATCACCAAGTATGCATTGATTCTTGGCATTGCGCAAGGTCTAATAGGGATTCCGTCATCAAGGACATGAGTTTTTTCAATGCACCACGTTTCGACACTGATGTGACGCTCGGCATGAAAGAGTCAGCATCAAGAATATTTAGCTTGCAGGAAGATCTATCGATCCCTGTTGGGACCAGTACAACATCACACGATAAAAGAGATGCAACCTCCTACGACTACTTTCAGGATGCACATCATTTCATTGTTAATGGAATTTCATGCAGTGAAGTTCATGGCAATCAGGTATGAATCTACCTTCTAGGTACTTATAATTAATGCTATATCCTTATAGATAATCAACAATTATCCTCAATGCAGAAGTCGATCTCCTTCCATAATTCCGGCGAAATATGTCAGCGAAAATTTCACAGGGCGTGAGGTAGAGCTTCGAAGACTCCGGGACTACTTTATTCCTCGCAGAATCGATCAAAAGTCGAAGAGAAAGATATGTGTTCTTTATGGAATAGGCGGAATTGGGAAGACGCAAGTTTGCCTGAAATTTATGGATGAAGTGGAAAACTAGTAAGCTGAATTATTATCTTGTAAGGCATGTTATAACTAATAACAATTAGTTATAAATATACATTCTGGATTGATGCTACATCTGAAGACACTCTCAAACAAAGCTTCAAGACCCTCGCAGATATTCCATCTGCACAGAAAAATGGAGTACCAAAAGTAGTTCAATCAGTGCTCCAATGGGTTTGTTTCTTGGAAGAAGAGTGGCTTCTTGTATTCGATAATGCGGATGGAGATCCCAAAGTTATTCAGAAGCATTTACCGCCTGGAAACAATGGAAATATCGTAGTCACAACAAGAAATCCTAACATGAAGCAGTTAACATCTAACGATGGTTTTCTCCAAGTCGAAGACATGTCTGAATCGGATAGCCTACGCTTATTTTTGAAGTCCATGAACACCGAAGTTTCTGAAAACGATAAAATAATATCCAGAAATATAGTCAAGGAGCTCTGTTATCTACCATTAGCAATTGATCAAGCGGCAGCTTACATTCAAGCTACCAATTCAGACATAGAGGATTATCTCCGTGTTTATCAGCAATCCCGCAAAAAACTGTTGTCAAACACAATGTACACAGGCGCTTCTAATTATAACAAGTCGGTATATGGAACGTGGGATGTTTCATTCAATCGACTACAGGAATGGGCAAATAATGTGGATGACCTGGAGAAGGCAAAAGCCGCTGAATCAGCCATACGAATTTGGGAAATATGCACATTTTTCCATCACAGAAATGTATCAGAGAATATATTCAAGCAAGCATCTACTGGTTATTTAAATGCACTAACCAAATCCAAAGACGAAAAGAATCAACTGCCGCATATCATTACATATCTTGACAACAATGTTTTGAATCTCAATAGCAAAAACGAATGGGATGAATACCAGTTCCGCAACGCGATATACTTGCTGTTGAGCCTCTCCCTTATCAGAGCCGGGATGACAAGGGCATATAATATTCATCCTTTGATTCATGACTGGAGTAGAGATAAACTACAAGAACTTACAGACTGGGATAAAAAGTTCAAGATCGCAACGGCAGTTTTAGCATATTCTATTCAAACGAATAACAACCTCTACACACAAACACACGAGACAGGGCTGCACATTAAGGCACTAATGAATGTCCCTAATGGAGAAGACTTGCTGCTATCTACATATTACGATGATGTGTATGAGGTCTTTGGGAACATTCTTTGGACTCATGGTAGCTACCATACGGCAGAAAAGATGCTACAAAGAACATCTGAAATGAGAGAAAGTATATTAGGACCAGAACATCCATATACACTCGCTAGCATGGATAACCTATCGTCTATATATAGGTGGTTTGGCAAATTTAGCGAAGCTGCAAAATTGGGGAGTAAAGTGTTGAGCATCTATCAGAATACAAAGGGGCACACTCATGCAAATACACTTGCATGTATGCTTAACTTGTCGTCATCGTACAGACAGGTCGGGAAATACAATGAATCGGTGAAACTGGAAACTGACGTGCTAGAAGTTGTGCAGAATCATTTTGGCATGGAACATCCCAACACTCTCATAAGTATGAACAACCTCGCCTTAACTTACGATGAACTTGGATTTTACACTGAGGCAGAAAAACTTCTGAGATGGGGATTGGAGATTTCTGAAAGAATTCTCGGACGGGAACACTCACAGACACTTGCAATCGTACATAACCTAGCAGCAACATATTTGGACCTCGAAAAATATGAAGAATCTAGGGAATTGGGAAGCAAAGGATTGGAAACTTTGTTGCGAATTCTTGGACCAGATAGCCCAGACACTCTCACAAGTATGCATAATCTCGCCGCTGCTTATATGGCACTCGAGAGATATGAAGAGGCTGAAAATTTGGTACTCAGTACATTTGAGACTCGAAAAAGGATTCTGGGGATGGAGCATGCGGATACTCTCAAAAGCATGCATGTATTGGCTTCGGTATATTGTGGACTCGGAAGACATGTTGAGGGAGAAAAATTGCATAAGAAAGGCTTGGAGATAATCAATGCAGTTCTTGGGCCTGATCATCCTTACACACTCACAAGCATGCACAACTTAGCTTCAACATATAGGCAACTTGGTAAGTATAATGAAGCTGAGAAGTTGGGAAAGGAAGTTTTAGAAGTCAGCAAAAGAATACTTGGGGAAGAACATCCAGACACACTGACGAGTATGAATAATCTCGCTTGTGTCTATCGTGAGCTTGGAAGACACAATGAAGCAGCACAGCTTGAAGCAATTTCAGAAAGCTATGTGTACGTCTTACTATTGGTTCGTACATGTCTATATATTGAAACTGATGAGTGTATAGGAAGAGATGTAAATAACTGTAATACTTACATGCGCTCACAAATAGGCCACTCCGTTTTATACCATCTATCTCCGTCAGTGTTAGTGATACCAATGAAAATTAACGCATTTTAGAGTCGGTGATGAATTTCCAAATACGAGTCGTTAGTCCTGAGAAGTGGAGTAAGATAGTTCCTTTGTGCGTACTAGAACTGAGAACTGTAGTCGAATGCGGTAGAACACAGGCGTTGCGAGTTTGGTCAGTGGGAGAGTCATTGCGAGGAACTTAGAAGGAAGTGAGTCGTAAATCATGACAGTTGATGATAAAAGTAGTACACATATCACGGCAGAAGCCAACAACTAGGGAAATAAGAACTTCACGAAGTCGTTGAGGCTCGGAAATAATTCTTGGTAAAGGAACCGAATGAACGAGGTGGACAAGCTCTCCTGGAGTTCTCTCTCGCGCAACTCATCCCCAGAAGTACGATGGCCGTTTTATCCCACTAATTATCTCCGCGAGAAGGAAAGTGATGAATGGTATAAGTGACGTCGAATCGGAGTGCAACAGAGAGAAAGTGGGGAACTTTAGAGAATGTTGATGACGAGACGAGTTGACAGCGACGATTATGAGGAACTGAAAATGACAAGAGATACTGCTCAGAGAAGGTCTGACCACCAGGAACGAGCGAGGAAGGAGAAGAACTCAGAGTCAACGTCACTGGCCCCATGGGCACCGGTACTACGAGTCGGTAGTTTGCCGACTTCACGGAATCATTTGAAGGGCATGTGACCGTGTTTTACATACCAGACTAGACCGATGACCGATGACCGACCCCTACCATCATCCTATCATCTCCTACCATACTCACTTATTGCGTACCTCCAACAATCCTCCCTATGAATATCTAATTATGGGCCTGGATGCCATGAATATTAGGTTCTTACACATCACGCAAGCTTCCAACAAGCCGCGTTTTGTCAGCACTAAGCATAATATTAGAAAAGGTGCTTATACTAGAAGGCTTCTGATCAAAGTTTGAGTGTATAAGACGTGATAGACTTACAGAGCACAACGGCCAAAGACGGATATTCAGAGTATTTACAGTCTCGCGAATTAAGGTATCTATAACTTGAAATTGAAGCTACTTACTCCCCACTACTTACATATCCCTCTATGTCGAAATCCGCATCAACTATTTCGTTCACTGCTCAACTGATTACAGTTGACACTGATCTTCCACTATCCGAAGTCACTGCTCGATTGGACCATGAGATAAATAACCAAGGGACAGATACCGTCGTACCGCATCTGGCGAATGTAAAATCCAAAGCCGAGGCGGAAGAAGTTGTCAATAGTTGGACGGGTCCCAGTGGTTTGGTGTACGTACATCCAAATTCCCTCTTAATCTTTCCATTCAACGCGGTATAGGTTCTTTGAAAAAAAGAAATTCACACTACCCGCGTTGTTAGATCAAGATGCGATTTTAAGCTATACGATTGGAAATCCTTTGACTGCTCACCAGGCTCTGGGACTTGATAAACGTGCTGCGGCGTTTATTCCTCCTCGTATTGCTGTTCTTGAGAAGGAGGGGGGGAAGGGGACGCAGCTGGTTTATTATTTGCCTTCTTCGCTTGTTGGCTGGTCGGATGATGAGAAGTTGGTGGAGGCGGTGAGGGTTGTGGATGGGAAGTTGGAGAGGATGATGGATCGGATTGCTTCGAAGTAGAGTTTCCAGGTGTATTTGGATTCAGTATTGTATGCTCATATGCTGATTATCATCGACTGTCGTATAGTTTCTTCTGTTCTTATTTTTTACGTAGTTCTTATCCTCATTTATGTATGAAGTAAACCTTTTCGAATAAGTAGAGCCAATGATAAAATATTATGGAATGATAAGATTCACAATGGTATTCATTACTTCAACGTTGCCGAGTAGAGATTGATTAATCCACTCATATTTTTTTCATATAGTAATTAACGCATGTGTGAGTTCCCTCAAGGTATTTGGCCTAAGTGCTTTCTAATAAAGTAGCACATATATACAATTGCTGTATATTAGGTGAAATTACGACACACCTTCCATATGGTAGTGGCATACTAGAGTCAAAGAACTGGACTAAGTATAGTACAGTGACTCAGAATGAGTCACAACAAGTCAGAATGTAGAAATAGAAAGACTTGATTGTGATGGTAAAGCGGTAAACATGGGAAATCGAACACAACATAATTTGGTGGCACACTCTTTCCTCTAAGAGTCAACGCACTGACTCATCACCGCGTCGGAAAGTCGTTAAAGGCATACAAAACAATATAGTGGTACAAAATTTCCTGCAAGAGTGGTAGTTTCGACGGTCGAAGTTGCCGCGTGTGAATACGCTATATAATGGCCTAACTCAGGGTCTCCTACCAGGTTTCATTCAAGTACGTTCATTTCAACCTGGACAATGGCTCCATCAGCTCCTTCTTTCCTCCTCCCTCCTCACCTCGCAACATCTCTATCTCAATACTACTCTGAACATGTCCACGCTTAAAACCGCCGATGGCAGTTCCCTATACGACTTTGGTATCAAACACACTACACATGGGCTGGGGAGGCTCACGTCTGGAATTATGGTGAAAGGACAAGGCTCGTATGTGTGGTACGATGATGGGAAGAAGATGTTGGATTTTACATCTGGGATTGGGGCTACGAATTTGGGTGAGTGTTCGGTTTAGGGTGGTATGTGAGCCTGTGAGGAGAGGCAGGACAGGGCTGTAAAGACATCGATGACGTTGTTTTTGGGTCTGGAGTAGACTTATTTATATCACCCACCCCCACTCTTCTTTTCGTTCTGTTCGGACATAATCTAACTAACAAATTATTTGCTTTCAGGACATGTCCATCCGAAAGTGAGCAAAGCAGCCGCTGAGCAGTGTATGAACATTGTTCATGCTCAAGTACGTCTATCCTTCCTTTTCTCTTAACTACTTCTCTTCCTCCTCCTGACGCCCATTTCAGTGCTCAATAGCCCTACATGAACCATATGCCAGGCTCATCGAGCGCCTGATACCTATCATGCCTCACCCCTCGCTCGACTCGTTCTTCTTCTGGAACTCTGGGTCGGAGGCGGTCGAGGCGGCCATTAAGTTGGTCAGGATGGCTACGGGGAAGCAGAATATTATTTGTATGCAGGGTGAGTTGTGTTTTGATTTTGATTTTGATTTTGTGGGGGACAGGGGGTGGAGAGAGGTGGCCGTGGAGGGTACTAGACATGTATTGTCATGTACAGTTGCTGGTTTGCGTTGTACATGGCTACCTAGTGGTCGTCTGACAAATGCGAAAGCCCACCTTCTGTGCTATACGCGTCTTCATGCATTTTATCCAGTTCTCATCTGGTTTCGCTGTGTTGGAGGTCCCTTAGGAAACCTTTCCCATAATCTTCTCCCTACTCTTCGCATCATAACGCTAACCGGACACATAGGTGCATACCACGGACGCACATACGGTGCAATGGCAGTAACCAAATCCAGAACAGTCTATGCAGGAGGATTTCACCCGATCATGGTACCCCTTCTTTCCTACCCCTCTTTTCCCTACTAACACCCCCTCCTCGTAGCCGGGCGGATACACAATCCCTTACCCCTACTTCCATCAGTTCTCTACCCCACCCACCACCTCCCCGGAAGAACTAACCAAAAAATGCCTATACGAGCTCGACGTGCTCCTCTCACAACAGACCTCCCCCAAAGACACCGCAGCCATCATTGTCGAGCCGGTGCTCGGCGAGGGTGGGTACGTTCCTGCTCCGGTAGAGTTTATGAGGGGATTGAGAGAGGTGTGCGATAAGCATGAGATGTTGTTGATTGTTGATGAGGTGCAGAGTGGGTTTGGGAGGGCTGGAGGTGGACGGGGTGAGTGGTGGGCTATCCAGGAGAGTGGTGTGAGGCCGGATGTGTTTATCATGGCTAAGGTTTCTCTGGTTCATTTTGGCATTGTGATACGGTTTGTTGATGTTGTACGTGTAGGGATTGGGGAACGGGTTCCCGATTAGTGGTGTGGTTAGCAGGAGGGAGTTGACGGATAAACTTGTTCCTGGGTCTATGGTTCGTCTTTCCTCCCCTCTCCTCTTCTGTCCCTTACTTATATAAAATTGGTATAGGGAGGCACGTACGCAGGAAATGCAGTTTCGTGTGCTGCAGCTACCGCTGTTGTAGATGCGTTCCATGAGGAGAAAATCCTGGAGAACGTTCAAGCTCGGTT
Organism: Cyathus striatus; assembly: GCA_025738555.1. Taxonomy (NCBI): domain Eukaryota; kingdom Fungi; phylum Basidiomycota; class Agaricomycetes; order Agaricales; family Nidulariaceae; genus Cyathus; species Cyathus striatus. The sequence continues at coordinate 1,799,814 of JAOVFP010000002.1, forward strand.
TGTTCTCCCTCCCCTATCCTTCCCTCTCTCTCTCTCTCATAAGTTACAGATCGAAAGACCTCATCACAGGTCTCAAATCCCTACAATCCGACCCCACCCTTTCTCCCCATATACTAGACGTACGAGGCAAAGGACTAATGATCGGAGTCGAATTTGCTTCTCCCTCAGGCCCATTCTCCACCGTGCACGATGCGCTAGTGAGGAAGGATACTCCGAAGAATATGGCGAGCCGCGTGGCGACAAAGTGCATTGAGAAAGGGATGTTGATTTTGACTACTAGTGTTTTTGAGGTTGTTAGGTTTATTCCGGCTTTGAATGTTAGTAAAGGGGAGGTTGAGGAGGGTGTCGGGATTTTTGAGGAGAGTTTGAGGGAGGTTGTTAGGGAGGGGTAGGCATTCTTTTTAAGGCTTGTGAAGTAAGGTTGGAATGGGTGGGGAAGGCTATCTATACGAAGTCACTAAACCAAATGGTCATTATACTCACAGAGGCCGTGCGTGATCCCACGGCTCCTCCTTGTTCGCCTACCTTGCATTCATGTTAGCAGCGCTTTGTGGTATGCCCTGCACCAATGATAATTGTTGGTTTAAATGTGGAATCAATTTTTTTCAGTATGGTTGGTGTATGCAGTGTTGTTTGGGTTATTGGCTTTGTGGGTACTTTAATTGCGTAACTTGTAAGTGGTATGCTGTGTTTAGGGAAATTATCTCTTGGTGATAGCGGCAAGGTTAATTTGAATTCGTATAATGCAAGAGCTCAGATGCCATGTTAGCAATGGTACGGAGATAAATACATCAGTTATAAGGAAAACGTGTCTGTATAATGTTATTATTTTGTATTATGTCGTGACAACGAATTATATTTGAAGCAGGGTGCCACTGGAAGATGAAGACCGAAATAGGAAGCTGTTATACTCATGCTGGTGATAGGTAAGTGCCCTCGGAGCTGTTACCTTTAGTTTTCCAATGACTTTAAAAAATGACTTGTTGGAATGGGACTTCTAACATGAGGGCAGTGGTTGTGGTTGAGATATAATAGTGTTCACTGTGAAGTATAAAGAATTGTTTGGTTGAATATCCTGATGTACATAATTGAGGTACCAACCGATAGTAGGACGAGATTCTGATTCACTTGTCACTGGGTTCAAAGAGGGAGGGAAATTTGAAATTAAAATCCTTCTCAGCAGTGGTAGATATCCAACAACAATCACGATTGGCACAACAGATTATGTGCTCATGTATTAATGTGTTCACGAAATTGGTGAACACAGGGCGGTCACCCAGACAACTTACAGTATAACTTTATTTGTGGAAGATTGAGAATGAAGGATTATTGCGTTGGTATAGTTCTTAAAATATTCCAAGCGAGATAATAGAACTGCGGCTGATAAGTGATTTAACAATGTAGATTTTACTTGTGTACATAGTAACATTGTAAAAGAATGATAGGGAGCAGGCAGGTATGGGGATGACGAGTATCTTTTATCATGCAAGATCGTGGTATTGATACCTCTTGCTATCCAATAGAATGGCGTCGCGATTTACGGTCTACAATGCGAAATGCGTGGGCTACATACTAGGCGTCCACCTTCTAAAATCCTTACGGATTGGTAGCTACAACACAGTATCCTTTGCAGCGGATAACCAGGCTTCACTCACAGCGGCAGGGAGCACCTACTCACAGTCAGGCCACTCCATCACAAACCTTTTCTTATGGCTCCTGGCTGATCTACATCAGCAAATACCCATATTACAAATTTAGACAATTAAAGCAGAAAAAAGCTCAGTTTAAGGTAGATTTAGTCAAAAAAAGTACCATAAGCTGTTTAAGGCAAATAAGGAGAGGTCTGATACTTATTCCGACTAAAAAAGTTGGAGTAAGAAGCCATTAGCTTGAACTTAGGTGATTTAAATTGTGATTTAATATATTTTAATTGTATTGTCCCACTTATGTCATAGCATTAAGCAAACATTAAGTAGGTTTTTACAATATAAATTGCACATAAAGAGGGAATAGGATAGGAATAGGTGGGCTTATCTCACAACATATCACCAATAAAAATGCATAACTCAATATTTTCTATTAAGCTAAATACAATGACTATGATAAAGGCATTAACAATTGTCTATGTATCACTAAGAGCAACCATGAGAGAATAAATGAACTAGTTGAGCACTTGCTAAGGTCCATATATTAAAATAGCAACAGGTCATGGAAGCAGCAGAGGCGAACAGCAGCAGAGAGAGCTCAGACAACAGCAAGAATGCGAGAGAGACAGAGTGCACAAGAGAAACAGAGCATACAAGAGAGTCCAGGCAAGGAGCACAAGCGAAAGAGAAAGCACAAGAGAGGGGGCAAGAGAGCGAGAACAAGAGAACAAGAGAGGCACGCAAGAGAGGGCCATGAGAGGGAGAACGAAAGAGGGCACAGAAGAGAGGGTGTGCGAGAGAGGGCGCGAGAAGGAGGGAACAAGAGAGAGGGTGCGAGAACGAGAGAACAAGAGAGAGAGAGGGCGCGAGAACGAGAGAACAAGAGAGAGAGGGTACAAGAACGAGAGAACGAGAGAGAGAGGGTACAAGAACGAGAGAGAAGGTGCATGAGAACAAGAGAGAAGGTGCACGAGAGAGGGCGTGAGAACAAGAAAGGGCACGAGAACGAGAGAGGGCATGAGAACAAGAGCACGAGAGAGAGGGTGTGAGAGTGAGAGGGCACAGGAGGGATAGCACAAGAGTGGATAGTCCCTGTAGCCAAACTTCAAGCTTAAAGCTTCAATAGATGGATATCAGTAAAGGGGATGAAGAACTTACTGGCACAGACACCCAGCTTGACAAAACATGAATCAAGTACACCCAGACAAGTTCTTGAAGGCTTGGATTGCTGAGTTCTAACTCCTACCACCCAGGACAGAAGATAGATGAAACATTGGAAGGGGTCTTGAGGGAGAGAGGAGAGCAATATGTGTACGCATGGCTGGCAGAGGTGGATGGACCATGGAAGACGAGAGGGAGAATGTAAGGGGAAGGTTTGAGGAAAGTTGAACGTACTCAGATTTCAAAGAGTTGAACGACGACGTGTCTGTGACGTGGAAAAGTCACGTGATAATCATGTCAGCTTCCCAGTGATTTGATTGGCTTGGGAGCTCTTCGGCTGAACATTTCGGCTGAACCTTAATGGCAGCTGTCAGACTTGTATTTAGCCACATCAAGACTTTGGAATTTTGTTGTGCATTACAGGTAGATATTTCGATAACACATTGAATATTATAACTTTGTAAATGCATTTTGTTTTTTGAATCATTAGGATTATGTGTAAGGCCAAAGGAAGTACAGGTATCTATAAAACTCATTACTCAAGAAACATACTTCAGTACTCTACCAAAACTCTACCATAATATAGTTAATAGAAGGTCAAATTAATAAGTATTAATAGTTATATAGACCTATTATTGTCCTAAATGTGTGTGAAGTAGTGCATTTAAGCCAAGATTAGTAGGCTGTACATGTGCGCATTAGTACACTTAAGCCGAAATTTATTACATTTAAGGATATGTAAAGAAATATAAGGTAAGGGGTACACCTTAATTTAACTAACTTAACTAATTTAGTCAATGGGGAATTTGCTGATGCTACAGGGGCGCATTCCCCTGGCCTCCCTCCCCTCCATTGATCTCCGCTGGGTCCCAGGCCACACAGGCTCACCGGGCAATGAACACGCTGACAGGGAAGCAAAACGCGCCATAACTGAAGGATCCAGTGCTCAGGAACTACTGCCAAGATGCCTCCACCACCCACTTCCCTCCAACAAGTCCGCTCTACGAGCTCACCACCACTCCCAACTCTCTGCTCTCATGTCAGCCTCATGGCGGGCATCATCTCGTTTCCACCGAATCAACCGCTACCTCCCGGAGCACTCACTTACACGCTTCCGCCGTGACTTCTTCTCCCTCCCCCGCAAACTTTCCACGGTGATGGTCTACCTCATCACAGGCCACAACACGCTGCGTCACCATCTCCACCGCATCGGCAAAGCTCCCAATGCTCTATGTCCATCATGCCGCGAACACCCGGAGACCGCAGACCACTACTACCTCTTTCACTGCCCAGCCCATAATGCTGCGCGACGCATCTTCGTGAAACGATGCTCTCTTCCTATCCGCCGCCTCACGCTTCGAGCCATCCTGCCTCACCCCAAACGCCTAACCGCCTTATTTCGCTACGCCAAAGACACTGCCCGATTCCATCACACACTGGGAGACCTCCCAGAGTGGGATCCTCCAGACGACGACGACTGATGAAATGTTCCGCAACCACCCGACAATAGCCTCCTCCCAAGAAGTGCCCACCGATCCCGCCACAATAATTTCCCCACTGTTCGTAGATTAGCCACGGAGCTCCACTCGGGCACACCCCCCTCGCAGGGGCAACCCCGTACCGCTCTCCGGACATCTGTCCCGAGTCATTCTGCACCTCTGTAATACACCCTCATAGTCCCTTTATTAGTAAAATAGAGATTAGTACATAAACGTAGTTACCTTGTAGTCGCGACATATGGATTACCACAGCCGACTAATAAACTAGGATTTTTTTTTAAAAAAAAAATCCAATAGAATTAGACAGCTGACAGTTGGGTGAGAATTGCAATATTATATTTCGAAAAATAGCCTTACTATTTTACTAGGTGTATCACTGCTCAACTAGCTACAGTTGACACTGACCTTCCATTATCTGAAGTGACAGCTCGACTGGATCATGAGATAAATAACCCAAGGGACAGATCCTGTCGTATCGCATCTGGCGAATGTAAAATCCAAAGCCAAGGCGGAAGAGGTTGTTAATAGTTAGACGAGTCCCAGTGGCTTGGTGTACGTACATCCAAATTCCCTCTTAATCTTTCCATTCAACGCCGTATAGGTTCTTTGAAAAAAGAAATTCATACTACCCGAGTTGTTAAATCACGATGCGATTATAGGCTATATGATTGGAAGTCCTTTGAGTGCTCACCAGGCTCTGGGACTTGATAAGCGCGCTGCTGCGTTTATATTTCCCTGTATTGCTGTTCTTGAGAAGAGGGGGGGCAAGGGAACGCAGTTGGTTTATTATTTGCCTTCTTCGCTTATTGGGTGGTCAGATGATGAGAAGTCGGTAGAGACGGTGAGGGCTGTGGATGGGAAGTTTGAGAGAATGATGGAGAGCATTGTTTCTGGTGGTTCGAAGTAGATGATACTTATATATTCTGTCTTTTGAAGAAGGAAGTTAACAAAGTTTAAGTTGAGGCGTGTGATCAGTCCGCTAAAGGCCAAAGTCAGGGTCTGATAACCAAAATTCCCACCACGTTCCATTCAAGTACGTTCATTTCAACCTGGACAATGACTCACTCCATCATCTCCTCCTTTCCTCCTCCCTCCTCGCCTCCCAACATCTCTATTCAACCTATCGTAATACCACTATGAACATGTTACGCAACGGTATAACTAATACACTGCGCCATAGTGCTCAACGCAGGTACGTCTCCCTCCCTTCCTCCCCGCACGCAACTGACCTTACGACGTATCTATGTAGCCATGCACGAGCCATGTCCACGCTTAAAACCGCCGATGGCAGTTCCCTATACGACTTTGGTATCAAGCATACTACACATGGGCTGGGGAGGCTCACGTCCGGTGTTATGGTGAAAGGACAAGGCTCGTATGTATGGTACGACGATGGGAAGAAGATGTTAGATTTTACGTGTGGGATTGGGGTTACGAACTTGGGTGAGTTTTTTTGGTCATTTGGGGTGGTGGGACTGTGGGTGGGCAGGGAGGCAGGGAGGCAGGACTGTGAAGACATCGATGACGTTGTGCCCGTTGGGATAGACTTATTTTTATCCATCTGCCTTTCGTTTCGCTCTCTTCGGACGTAATCTAACGTACCATTCATCTCTAGGACATGTTCATCCGAAAGTGAGCAAAGCAGCTGCTGAGCAGTGTATGAACATTGTTCATGCTCAAGTACGTCTTCCCTCCTCCTCAGCCTTCTAACGAACTGACGCCCATTTCAGTGTTCAATAGCTCTACACGAGCCATACGCCCGGCTCATCGAGCGCCTGATACCTATTATGCCCCACCCCTCGCTCGACTCGTTCTTCTTCTGGAACTCGGGGTCGGAGGCTGTCGAAGCTGCTATTAAGATGGCCAGAAGCATTACAGGGAAGCAGAATATTATTTGTATGCAGGGTGAGTTGATTTTTGGTTATGTTAAGAGAGGGCGTGTGTCGTGTTAGTGTGACGTTGTTGGTTTGCGTGCATGGCTACCTAGTGGCTGTCTGAAGCCTACCTTCGTCGTTACACGCGTCTTTGCGCGTCATCAGAAACCGCCCCACAATCTTCGTCATTCTTGCATCACGAAGCTTACAGCACACACAGGCGCATACCACGGACGCACATACGGCGCAATGGCAGTAACAAAGTCCAAAACAGTCTACGCGGGAGGATTTCACCCACTCATGGTACCCCCTCCCTCCCCCTCCTCCTACTCCATACTAACACCCTCTCCTAGCCGGGCGTATACTCAACCCCATTCCCCTACTTCCACCACTTCTCCAGTCCACCCACCACCTCCACGGAAGAACTAACCAAAAAGTGTCTATACGAGCTCGACGTGCTCCTCTCACAACAGACCTCCCCCAAAGATACCGCAGCCATCATCATCGAACCGGTGCTCGGCGAGGGTGGGTACGTACCCGCTCCGGTAGAGTTTCTGAGGGGATTGAGGGAGGTGTGCGATAAGCATGAGATGTTGTTGATAGTTGATGAGGTGCAGAGTGGGTTTGGGAGGGCTGGAGGTGGACGGGGTGAGTGGTGGGCTATTCAGGAGAGTGGTGTGAGGCCAGATGTGTTTATTATGGCTAAGGTTGGTTTTTGATTCATTTTTGGCATTGTGATACGGTTTGTTGATGTGGTATATGTAGGGATTGGGAAACGGGTTCCCGATTAGTGGTGTGGTTAGTAGGAAGGAGTTAACAGATAAACTTGTTCCTGGGTCCATGGTTCGTCTTTCCTCCCCTTCCTCCTCTGTCACTTGCTTATATAAAATTGGTATAGGGAGGCACGTACGCGGGGAATGCAGTCGCATGTGCAGCAGCTACCGCTGTCGTCGACGCATTCCACGAGGAGAAAATCTTGGAGAACGTTCAAGCTCGGTTCGTCTCTCCCTCTCCTCCCTCCCTTCCCTCATTTTACTAACATCAAACCCAACAGATCAAAAGACCTTATCACCGCTCTCAAATCCCTCCAATCCGATCCAACACTATCCCCGCACATCCTAGACGTACGAGGCAAAGGACTAATGATAGGAGTCGAATTCGCTTCTCCCTCAGGCCCATTCTCCACTGCGCACGATGCGCTTGTGAGCAAGGATACCCCGAAGAATATGGCCAGTCGTGTTGCAACGAAGTGCATTGAGAAGGGGATGTTGATTTTGACTACTAGTGTTTTTGAGGTTGTTAGGTTTATTCCTGCGTTAAATGTTAGTAAGGGGGAGTTAGAGGAGGGAGTGGGGATTTTTGAAGAGAGTGTTAGGGAGGTTGTTAAGGAGGGGTAGGCGATGCCTTCTCTTGAACCTCTCCGAAACGCCAAGGTTGGAATGGGTAGAGGGGTGAGATGGAATTGTGTGTTTGCAAAATGATTTTTGTGCTGCTGAATGCTCCCTGTATCATAGTGTATCTTTTTGTGTTGTAGTAGCATTGATATGGATTTTGTCTTGTTATACACTTCGCCGGCAATTGTTACTTGTTATTCAATGATTGCCTTTGGAAATGCTTTAGGTGGGCAGCTTGAAGCTCTTTGTATCTCTTGGATGTGTTGATCTCGCACTGCAACAGGCACCTTAGTTCAAGGTTGTGTTATAATATATTTGACGATTGACCCAGTTGATGGTGGTGCATAGTATGTACCTTCGCCCGTTCGTCAAATGGGCACTTCCGAGTCTGGGTTTGCTACAGTTGGTGACATGCAAACACCACAAATTTTATTACAGTAGGAAAATTAATTTTTTGGGGCAAACTAATTACATATTTGGAATCAGAAGGTCAAAATATGTACAAAAATGATGTTTTTGTGAAATTCCCACAATAAAATAGGTGTGCCAAATTTTTTGACAAAAAAATCGACATGTTACATAGCCAAATTTAGGATACAATAGCCTTGAGCGCCACCACAGCACAATTTGAAACTTGACAGTGTTGACAATGTTGCCTAACAGCCCATTCTGCTGCTTCACCTGTTAAACCATGCCTATATGCACTCATAAATCGCCATGTTCAGTTTATAAAACTGTCATATCCATGACAATCCCTGAACCATTGGAGTCAACTCTGGGTTTACTCCACTTTTAGTACATTTCCTCCAGACTATGTATACTTATTATATATCAAACTCTTACTTACTAATGTTTACTTGTAACTGTTTACTTGTTCCTTCCCTTTAATATTACTACCTCGTTCTCCAGCCACAGCCATTTCTCCTATGACTATAATCTAGAGGCATACTACTAGTTTACCATGTTCTACATTTCATGGAGTTTACTTACCCCTAGGATGCCACATACCCATGGGCATTACTCCATATGCATTCAGACAAAGTAGTTTACTATATAAACTACTCCTGTAATGTAGATAGACTTCAGTTTCAAATCAACTATGTTTACACCCTTCTCCCACTTGGGCCTTGAGCCAACTCCGCTATTTTGCCACTTACTCTGCTTTGTTCTAAATATGGAACTGGAAGTCCAAGGGGTGCAACACACAAGTTGAAGCCAACATTCCACTACTCCCATACTTGTTCACTATCTCCACACACCCTACTAATGTTGTACAAGTTACTCCACTACTTAGACTATCTACTCCAAGGTCCTTGTCCCTAGTGGAATAGAACAGGATGTGACAAAATGGTGAATAACATCCAGAGGACAAGCATCTAGGTATTTCACAACTGTGTTTTTTGCATCTTGAAAGGTTCTTTTATCTTCTTCACAATACCTATATTTTGCCCACCCCCAGTACTGTTGAAGTATATTCTCAATAATTTAGATTTGTAATATTATTAAACATACATACCATTTCTATTGGGTTCAATTCACAATGAAATTTTGGGAGAAACATACAAATATGTCCAGCATTAGTGATTAATATCTCAAGCATTGACTTCTGATTGATGTCACGTCCTGTTCTTTTCCACTAGGGACAAGAACTCCAGAGTTGATATTCTAAGAAGCAGAGTAACTCGCACACGTTAGTAGGGTGTGTGGAGGTAGTGAATGAGTACCGGAGTAGTGGAACATTGGCTTCAACTTGTGTGTTGCACCCCTTGGACTTCCAGTTCTGTATTTGGAACAAAGCAGAGTAAGTGGCAAAATAGTGGAGTTGGCTCAAGGCCCAAGTGGGAGAAGGGTGTAAACATAGTTGATTTGAAACTGAAGTCTATCTACATTACAGGAGTAGTTTATATAGTAAACTACTTTGTCTGAATGCATATGGAGTAATGCCCATGGGTATGTGGCATCCTAGGGGTAAGTAAACTCCATGAAATGTAGAACATGGTAAACTAGTAGTATGCCTCTAGATTATAGTCATAGGAGAAATGGCTGCAGCTGGAGAACAAGGTAGTAATATTAAAGGGAAGGAACAAGTAAACAGTTACAAGTAAACATTAGTAAGTAAGAGTTTGACATATAATAAGTATACATAGTCTGGAGGAAATGTACTAAAAGCAGAGTAAACCTGGAGTTGACTTCAATGGTTCAGGGATTGTCACAGATATGACAATTGACAAAATCATCTTGCTGGCTAAGTAGACATGCCATGCAGCAATCTTTACTTTCAAAAGGACAAACTGGTGAGCACTTTGCACAAAGGTGAGAAACATCAAAACCTCATTCCTCTAGAACTGTTTGCAGTCCTTTTGGCCTTCCATCAGGCAGTGTCATCTGCTGGACCTTTCCTTGACACTCAACAGATGGATTTGTCTCAGGAATAACTGCTGCATGTTGAATATGTTGCTTGCCTCCATCATGCTTATTCATGTCAAAAGCTTTGAGTGCATCCGATGGGAGAGAAGCATGTGCAGATGAATTGTCAAATATAAATAATGCTTGCTTCATTGGATGAGCTTCCTCAAAAATGGATATTGCATCTTCCATTTGCTTTAGAAGCTGTGCACAGTCCCACCAGGCATCTCCATTTGCACCTGGAAATATAATCTTCCGGGCATTTCTTTTGATGGTCCCATCTTCATTTTTTACAACTAACTGTCCAGTTTCTGGAGTGATGAAATTGGAAACATGGACTATTCTTCCTCTTCCTTTTGAGTGCATTGGCTGCTTTCCTTTCTCAATCCTGGTGTTAATTATCAGAGTGAATCAATAATATCAATTACCATCTACATACCATGCTTTTGTGGGTGCATCATGATGGTGAAAAGAGCTTTCATCATGAAATATAGGGATTATTTCTCTTTCCCCTTCTTCCAGCTGAGGTGCAACTCTAATAAGCTCTGGTCCTTCATAATGAGCCATTTTACTTTCATATATTTCCATCCCAGGCAGATATGTTCCATCCCAGTATTTCTCCACATCTGGATGATTGTGTCCATCTTTATAAACACCTTTTTTAACACTTGAATGATGCCACCCCAATGTTAGTAGCCATCGTTGAACAGTATGTAAACTGATTGGTTGTTCTGGCTGAATATTCAAATCAGGAAATATTTGTTGGTTGATTGCTGTCTGAAAATTCTTTGGTGTTACTGTACCAGGCTTTTGACTGCAAAGATAATTTAGAGCCAGCAGTTTAACATTTTCATCATTGAGATATGACTGAGCTTTCCTTTTTCCACCTTGCTTCTCTTCTGGAAGCTGCTCAAAAATCTGGTAATGCCATGCTAGAGACTGAACCTGATGTGTAAACCAAGCTCGTCCCATTTCAACACACCATATATTAGCAATGGATTCACTTGCTTCAATACAAGACATTCCATTAAGACAGGCAGCAGCAAAATTTGAAAGTATCACAAGCTGATTAATTTTTGAAATAGGAAGAGTATTCTTTTGTTTCTTCAAATCATCTTGTATCTGCTTGTGAAGGAAGTTCCAATCTTTTATTTCTGGTGCTGTACCCTGCAAATTTTCTTCAAGCTCCTCATCCAACATTTCATTCTCATTATTGTTCAAATATTGGTTTATAGAAAACTCAGGTGGTAGTCCATCTTCCTCCTCAAATTGTGCATTTTCATTTATGAGTTCAATGTCACTAATATCATCCAGAGTCTCATCCTGTGTGTATGTTTGCAAGGGAGTCAAAGACTTGTGAGACTCCTGTACTGGAGAACCAACACTAGACTCCAATAGAATTGGGGAACTAACACAACTGACACTATTGTCTGATCCAGTATCAACCTGATCTTCAACAGAGCTAGAGCTTGACTCTATTTCAGCTGCAGAATGCTTCAGTGATCCACTCTTTATTTTAACAAAGCTATCAAGGGTAGACTGTGTCTTCCATGCCTTCTTGTAATGAAATCTTGTGCACTTAGACTTGCTCATAACATCAGGACCTTTCACATATGACTTTGGATGATCTGAACAAGGCTTATTTTAGTATATCCAATTCCCTCTATTATAAAATGTGTAATTACCTTTTTTTTCAAGCTTTTCTCTCTTGAGCTTTGGAGGAATCCAATCACTATCATAGGGATCATTTTCTAAAGCCATATCTGCAAGCTTCTTCCCAAATTCTTCATCTGCCACATAATTCCAGTCAAGTTCAAAGTCAATCTCCTGAGTCTCCCCCAAAGAATTGTTGTTAGGATTTCACACTTTATCTTATCTAATCCACTCATATCTTATCTTATCTTCACGTGATCAGTCACATGACACATAATGCGGACAACATGCATATCAACATGCATTATTCATCAAGACTACAGGCACAGTCCACAGTTCGGCCATGCCTTTTACATACATAGTACATGAGTTTGCACAGTAGAAGCACAGTAACATGTGTTGTAGTGTAGGCAATACTTACATGTGATTACCATGAGGACATTACTATTAATATGGACATTTTAATTAGTTTTTCTTTATTCTTGTGCTAGTTTATTCCAGACAAGCAATAAGAGTCATTCTCCTTTCCTTTTCTTCGTTGTTTGAGTTTGACTTCAAGTTTTTGCTCATCTGTAGCTAACAATTGTCCTGCAGATCATTCTCATCTGAACAGTAAGGGTCTTGAAGCAATTCACCATCTTCACTGATTAACTGTGGTTGAGACAAACTTATAGATTCCCTACTGATCACATTTTCAGGATTTGTAATGGGCTCTGGGGAGGATATCTGAGTGATATGTGGTAGGGAGGGACTCTGAAGATCAGCTTTTGGCTGATTATTGTGAAGTCCACTAGTATTTCAGCTCTTTTTCTTGGGTCTACCTCTGGGCATGGTGGTTAGAAAGTTGATTTTTAATGCCCAGTGAGGCAATTCAAAGGCTGGGTTTTTTGTGGAATCATATCACTATCAATGAAAGCATGCTAAAAATACATTTTTCGTGATTTTTACTATTTTAAGGCTGAGTGCCAAATTTTTGGGTCAAAAAATCAAAAAATCAGAATTTCGAAAATTGGCTCATGGAATATTGTAGATTACATCGTAACTATTCTATTCCAACGATTTTCGGAAGCTAAAAGTCAACTGTGGTTGCTAGAAAATTTGCTTAATAAATTTGTGGTGTTTGCATGTCATCAACTGCAGAGCAAGCTTAGGCACCATGGCACTTAAGTACACTCTCTTTGTTTTTTTGATGCAGGGATGGGGTGATAGGTATATGTACAGCATCCAGCTGCAGAATTCCACTGGATGTTGTTCAATTTGCAAATTTGGGATTATAATGAATGGACAGCTTGCAAAGCATCAAATTTGCATAGTGCTGTGGTTCATCAAAAGTGCCAGTGAAAGTTTGAATATCGCTATTTCTGCCTGTGTCCCAGTTGAACCACTCTTTAACTGTCCTAAATCTTTCTCTTAGAGTTTGTTGATTATGCCACAGAATTACTGATCTTATTCATCCTGTTCTTGCTATTCCCGCTACCAAACTCAGGTGAAACTTTTGGATCTGTGCAGATAATGGAAAGATAAATGGCCTCACCATTCATAGTGTTCACATGCTCAGCAAGAGATCTGGGTGGTCACTGAGTTCTGGACCTATGGTTGGCTTGGTGCCTATCATCTTTCCCTCTACTGGGAGCTGCTGTATGGTGCTAAGTACACTGGTGGTATCATACTTCTGATTTATGTATTATATAGTACTTTGATTTTTTTGTTATATCACATATAGTATGTATACATAGCTATAAAGTAATATTTGTTCAGCTTCAAGTTTAACACTACTTCCCTGAGGCTTGAGTGCACTACTGGTGCATATCAACTTCAGATTGTTGTGACATCTCTGTTATCTTGTATCCACATCAAATCTGCATAGCACATTAACTGCTACTGGCATTATAATTATTTTCTGAAATGTCTTTCCAATACAGAATAACTCCAAAATGAGTGCGCAAATACCAACTACATGTGGATTATGGTGGCTTAACTTACATATTTTCTCTCTGCATCCATCTCTTTTAGGTATTATTAAAAATGCGGTGGGTGCACAGATAAAATGTTTGGGAGACATGGTCCCTTCTCGGTGCCTTAATGACTTGGCCAGGACAGGTATCATATTAGACAGTGCAGATGTATGTGAGTGTGGAAAACGTACTTAGTTCATTTTCACCAATGGTATGCAATGAGAAGCAGTACACACTTGTTAATTATAAAACCTGTGCTGGTGTATTCAGTGGTATCCTCGACATATAATCACATAGTATATCGGATCATAATTACCATACATTATTTCCACTTTTTCAAACAAATCTGAATGTACTATGTGGTGACATTTGCATTTATTGTCACCATGTCAGACAGTATAATCAGAAGGTTAAAGGTCGGTCTATTTCTTCTTTTATTTATTGTCATGCTGAATATATATGTAACATACTGGTGTCGATTTATGATACAGAGAAATTGAAAGGTGCATATGCAATGCAAGCAAGAAGTCCAAGACTCAGCCAGTGGTACCTCCTAATTTAACTAGAAAGAGACAGATAATAGCTTTTGAATATATTTATGTTATTAATGGATTAATTGTTACATCAATAGTACATTACATTGAACTGGTGGAACAATATTCTATATTCATCACTATGATAACTAGCAAATGCTTAGACCTATACAGAATTGGGCATGCCCCTGAAGAGCTGATTTGGTGCCAAGGCCCGATGGTCAACCATCCAAATGTCTATGGCGTATCAGAGTACGAAGCGGACTGATAAGAGGTGAAACGTCGGTTGCCATTCAGATCCGAATGTTTCTTTTCTTTTTCGTCTATGCCCCTACCGAACTAGCACCTGCCAGTGACCAACTCTCAGCTCATGCTTATCTGATTTCGGTACAGTATGCCATATTTTAGGACTGACGTGAGTTATCAGCTGAGGCATGGGGCCTTTGAATGGACTCGTCAAGTTGTAACAGCTACATACTTCTTCTTTGCCAAATGTGAACTTTATCTGGTTCTTGCCCAGTACATAGGCATACACAGGGATCCCTATAAGAGACCAGGAGGCCAAATTCTATCGCAACTCTATCGTTTGTAAATATGGCCCTGCCACATTATTACCTCTCCCTTGCATTCGTGGGTTTCATTGTGATTTTGATATGCTCACAGCGGTGCAAATCCCGGCCTCCGTGTCCTCCTGGTCCACCAGCTGAACCCATTTTAGAACATCTACGAATCATGCCTTCAAAAGACCGCGAAGTTGTTTTCCATGAATGGTCAAAGATTTATGGTGCTTCTTGCAACTATCTATTATTTTAATACATTGCATTCATCGTGCTTTAGGAGTAGGGCTGCACACTGTCCATATACGGGATACGGCCGTTTAAGTACGGGTAATCTATGGATACGGATAAGCCGTACCCGTACTGTATTTTAAAATGGCAAGGGCACTAACAGTACGGACAGTACGGACGGTAAAAAGTATGGCCATATACAGGTGTACGGCTTATACATGGCTGAATTTATAGTATAGTAGGATCTGCTTGCGCTGAAGCCTAAGGTAATGTTTCGCAAGTATCAATGCTTGTGTGGTTTCTGCATGTAAACTTGCACAGTGGAGGGAGATAGTGTCTTATCCACCAGAGAAAATGTGTTAAACCACAACAGCTGATCTTAAATAGTAGTATTCATATTAGTAACTGTTAAAATAACAAAGTAACAGAAAGACAAACCAAGAATTGATAGAACATCGGTTGCTAGAAAGTATAAATTAGGAAACTGAGCCTTACGCCTGAGCCACCGTTTGAAGGGATCAGATGAGTAAAAATCCTCTAGCTGTTTAGTTACAGACATCTGTGTAGTTGTGCGGTGAAATGTGACAAGCCACTCGGATACTAAGTTTATGGATGCCCATCCACCTTCTGGGAGTTCTAGTGCTCTAAGATCTTTAAACCGAGATGCAAAGGTATTAAAGTCACCCTTGTAATGCAATTCGCGGCCTATAAATAAGTAAGGGGGTCAGTATATTGGATATATATATAATAAGGCCTACTGAGCATCTGATAAGTGGATGACTACCATGTTTTGACATCGGGAATTGGCATAAACGCCTTTTGCTCCTGTGTTTCGCGTTTTCCCTGATCCTGTCCTATGTTATTTTTGCACTCCTGCTCCATAACCTTTCCACGCAGAGTACATGCTTTCTCTATGAACTTGAGCATATTGGGTGAATGAGTTGCGCAGCTGTAAAGTTTAGATAACATTAGCAAGTTGAAAGAAAAGACATGCCAATATTAATATACACACTTTTTCAACAGACTATAACACACTCCCTTCCTCACAAATGGATTCTACGAAATTGGTACATTAAACTCCGGAATTCAATGTATGTACGCATTAAATACCCATTTTGTAGGATCTTACCTTTCAACCAGCACTTATAATTAAAGTAAAGTGCTGTTAAAATTTATTGTTAGCTTTAACAACACATGTTAGCATTGTCTCGTGAGATAAAAGGGGAAATGCTTGGGAAATGCCATAGCTTGGTGTGGAGGGGCTGAACTTTTGGAATGTTATAACATCACGTGATACATATTCTCACGTACAGTCCATACGCTACCCGTTATGGCCGTAGATTAATGGCCATAAATACCTCAAACCATACCGTACACTGTCCGTATTTCCTCAAATGAAAAGAGTGTATGGTACGGTACGGTAAGTATGACGCTCCATCCATTAATTAATTCACCGTAGTTCTAATTCGGTTTGCCATAGATAAGTCGTTGCCATACTCACAGAATCTGCTCATTTTCTGTATTTTCTACACATATCTTCGCTTATACTATATAATTACATACTTATATATCCTACCACTGCAAATATCTCTTTTATAATGCCCATTTCGACGACTTTCTGAGGTTTCGGAAAATTCCGTTTTAATTCCCACGCACTTCTGAGCATTGTGCCGTATATCCAACTTCATCCAACTGTACCATTAGGCATTACAGAACTTTGTTTCAGCTCTTCTATCGTTGTTGTACATTTTATTAATATATAACTGACACCATATGTTTATTATATGGTAGATTTCGATATTATCTCCTACATAAAATTACCTGTACACTGCTCATCAAAGTAAGGCCATGTCCAGACACCTGCATGTTTAACTTGGCAAGTCATGAACTACATAAGATAATCTGAGACATTTGATAGCTACCTACAGGCAATACAAGGCTCTAATTTTGTTATGTACCTCTTCTACACTACTTTTCTATGACATATGCATCTTGCTTAATGTATTTATAGCAATAAAGCGGTGTTTTGGAAAGCTGAACATGAAGTATACAATGTAAAACCTGAAATCAGAAATTTAGATGTACGGCGCGACTCTCAGAAGTGCGTGGGAATTAAAACGGATATTTCCGAAACCTCATAAAGTCGTCGAAACGGACATTATAAAAGAGATATTTGCAGTGGTAGGATATATAAGTATGTAATTATATAGTATAAGCGAAGATATGTGTAGAAAATACAGAAAATGAGCAGATTCTGTGAGTATGGCAACGACTTATCTATGGCAAACCAAATTAGAACTATATGATGCTCCATCCATTAATTAATTCACCGTAGTTCTAATTCGGTTTGCCGTAGATAAGTTGTTGCCGTACTCACAGAATCTGCTCATTTTCTGTATTTCTACACATATCTTTGCTTATACTATATAATTACTTACTTATATATCCTACTACTGCAAATATAACTTTTATAATGCCCGTTTCGATGACTTTCTGAGGTTTCGGAAATATCCGTTACAATTCCCACGCACTTCTGAGCGTTGTGCCGTACATCCAACCTCATTCAACTGTACCGTTATGCATTACAGTACTTCGTTTGAGCCATTCTATCATTGTTATACATTTTATTAATAGATAATTGATACTAAATATGTTTATTACGCAGTAGATTTCAATGTTATCTCCTATATAAATGGACCTGTCCACTGCTCATCAAAGTAAGACCATGTCTGGGTATCTTCGCGCAATATTTCATGTTCAACTTGACAAGTCTTGAGCTGAGATAAGCTAATAAATTTGATAACCACCCACAAGGCACTAATTTTCGTCATGTTATACCTCTTCTACACCACTTTTCGATAACATATACATCTTGCTTAATGTACTAATAGCAGTAAAGCGGTGTATATGGTATCTGAACATAAAATATAAAATGTACATCCCGAAAGAAGAGCTTAAATTAAGTTTTGTAATGCCTAACAGTAAAGTAGAATGAAGTTGGATGTACGGCACAATGCTCAGAAGTGCGTGGGAATTGTAACGGATATTTCCGAAACCTCAGAAAGTCATCGAAACGGGCATTATAAAAGTTATATTTGCAGTAGTAGGATATATAAGTAAGTAATTATATAGTATAAGCAAAGATATGTGTAGAAATACAGAAAATGAGCAGATTCTGTGAGTACGGCAACAACTTATCTACGGCAAACTGAGTTAGAACTACGGTGAATTAATTAATGGATGGAGCGTCATACAAACGGAGCGTCATACATACATACTCCGCTTGATCAAAAAATAACCGTGCCGTAGTTCGGCTGCTGTAGCAAAGTGGGTGCCGTAGCATTGGACATTTCATGTTTTTTTCAGCCAATTCTTATGTTTTCGATATTAATATACATTCTTTGATATGTTTACACTATTATGACGAAAATATGCGCCTGAAAAGTCTCTTTTTCTCGTTGTTTCACATGTACAGTTTATTTTCCCACGCTTACGGACCATGCGCAGACACTTCAATAATACTTGCTAGGCAGTAAAATAAATCCATGGGTGTTATGAAAGTGTGTCAAGGTAATTCTATGGTGTATATAAAGACTTATTCGAGTCAAATTTTCAAAACATTCCGCCTTCATTAGGTCAATCGACCAGAGAAGTGACTACAATGACAGTATATTGTCGGGCTAGTCATTAGCATTAATAGCATAAAACATCTGATTTTATAATCACTAAAAAATAGCTCATAACTCGCTTTTTATGATATTCATGAGGTATATGTTATATATATACAGGCGTAACAATTATTGTTGAAGTCCCTGCACATCGAGAAAGTGTGGGAAAACAACCTTCGAAGCTCATAGGTGAAACAACACGAAAAATGGAGACTTTGAGGGTTATTTGAAAGATCAATAGCGTTATAAATGTCTCTGGGTTTTAATATAACTTAACAATAGAATAGTCTTAAATAGACCCATAAGCTACGTCGTTTCACAGAATGTCTTGTTCAACAGCATTTCACACGCTTAACTGAGATGCCTTACATCGCTGCCTTATCAATCGTTCAGCTGCCCAAGCTTCAAGGGCGATGTAAGGCTTTTCAAATAAGTGTGGGAAATACCGTCGAACAAAACACATTGTGAAATAACATAGCTTTTGGGTTAATTACGACTAGATATTTAACCCTTTGAATTGCCCTCCAAGTCTCCGTTTTTCATGTTGTTTCGCATATGAAGGCTGTTTTCCCACGCTTTCTCAATGCGCGGAGACTTCAACAGTATTTGGTAGGCCTGTATCATAAGTAACATATACATCATGAATATCATAAAAGCAAGTTGGGCACTATTTCTTATATCACCAATATTAATGCTAATAAAGAGCCTAGTACTGTTAATCTATCACTTCTCTAGGTTGATTGACTTAATGATGTGGAATGTATTGAATTTTTGACTTGTATAAGTTGCTATCTACACCATAACAGCATATTAAATCACTTTTAGAATATCTATGGATTTATTTTACTGCTTAGCAAGTATTATTGAAGTGTCTGCGCATGGTCCGTAAGCGTGGGAAAATAAACTGTACATGTGAAACAACGAGAAAAAGAGACTTTTCAGGCGCATATTTTCGTCATAATAGTGTAAACATATCAAAGAATGTATATTAATATCGAAAACATAAGAATTGGCTGAAAAAAACATGAAATGTCCAATGCTACGGCACCCACTTTGCTATGGCAGCCGAACTACGGCATGGTTATTTTTTGATCAAACGGAGCGTCATACTATGACGTATGACGCTCTGTTTGATCAAAAAATAACCATGCTGTAGTTCGGCTGCCGTAGCAAAGTGGGTGCCATAGCATTGGTCATTTCTTGTTTTTTTCAGCAAATTCTTATGATTTTGATATTAATATACATTCTATGATATACTTACACTATTATGACGAAAATATGCGCCTGAAAAGTCTCTTTTTCTCGTTGTTTCACATGTAAAATTTATTTTCCCACGCTTACTGACTATGCGGAGACTCTTCAGTAATACTTGCTAGGCAGTAAAATAAATGTATGGGTGTTATGAAAGTGTGTCAGTGTAACTCTGTGGTGTATATAAAGACTTACACGAGTCAAATTTTCAAAACATTCCACCTTCATTAGGTCAATCAAGCAGAGAAGTGACTACAATGACAGTATATTGTTGGGCTAGTCATTAGCATTAGTAGCATAAATATCTGATTTTATAATTATTAAAAAATAGCTCATAACTCACTTTTTATAATATTCATGAGGTATATTTTACATATATACAGGCGTAACAAATATTGTTGAAGTCCCTGCACTTTGAGAAAGTGTGGGAAAAAAACCTTCGAAGTTCATAGATGAAAGAACACAAAAAATGGAGACTTTGAAGGTAATTTGTGAGATCAATATTGTTATAAATGTCTCTGAGTTTTAATATAACAATATAATGGTCTTAAATCAACCCATAAGCTATGTCATTTCACGGAATGTTTTGTTCAACAGCATTTCACATGCTTGATTGAGATGCCTTACATTGCTGCCTTATCAATCGTTCAGCCGCCAAAGCTTCAAGGGCAATGTAAGGCTTTTCAAGTAAGTGTGGGAAATACTGTTGAACAAACCATATTGTGAAATAACATAACTTTCGGGTTAATTTAAAACTATGTTATTGTTATCATAAAATTTTGCAAATTTATAGTGATATTTAACCCTTTGATTTTCCCTCCAAGCCTCCATTTTTCATGTTGTTTCACATATGAAGGTTGTTTTCCCACGCTTTCTCAATGCGCGGAGACTTCAACAATATTTGATAGGCCTGTATCATAAGTGACATATCCATCATGACTATCATAAAAAGCAAGTTGTGCACTATTTCATATATCACCAATACTAATGCTAATAAAGAGCCTATTACTGTATCACTTCTCTAGGTTGATTGACCTAATGATGTGGAATGTATTGAATTTTTGACTTGTCTAAGTCGCTATCTACACCATAAAAGCACATTAAGTCATTTTTAGAATATCTATGCATTTATTTTACTGCCCAGCAAGTATTATTGAAGTGTTTCCGCATGGTCAATAAGCGTGGGAAAATAAATTTTACATGTAAAACAACGAGAAAAAGAGACTTTTCAGGCGCATATTTTCGTCATAATAGTGTAAGTATATCATAGAATGTATATTAATATCAAAAACATAAGAATTTGCTGAAAAAAACAAGAAATGACCAATGCTACGGCACCCACTTTGCTACGGCAGCCGAACTACGGCACGGTTATTTTTTGATCAAACGGAGCGTCATAGGTAAGCGCCGTAAGCCGTACCGTATACCGTATAGACAGTTACGGTGTGCAGCCCTATTTAGGAGATATGATATACCTTCGTATTCCTGGAAGATCTTATTTGATCTTGAACTCGTTGAAAGTTGCAACTGAACTTTTGGAAAAGAGGAGTGGAATTTATAGCGATCGGATGAGAACAGTGTTATACGAGCTGTGAGTTTGCATTTTTGTATATATTTTTTCTCCCGTTTTACAATATTGTTTAGCATGGGATGGTTTCCGACACTTATATTTTTACCCTACGGAAAGCAATTCCAAAAGCATAGACGACTTATGCATGAATACCTTCATCAGAAGCAGTGCTTGTCGTATCAACCACTTCAAACCCAACAGGCACGCCGCCTTGCAATTCAACTTATGGATAATCCACTCAATTTTGCAAATCATTTTCAACGGTGCGCTGAGTTCTATGCCAATGTTCAGGATATTTTGCTGATTTTGTCTAGGTATACTACAGCACTCATTGTTAAGATGGCATACGGAAGGGATATTGTATCGGATGACGACCCATATATTAGTATTTCTTCCGAGGCACTGGATAATCTAATCAAATATGGACCTTTAGGAAGTACGCCTGTTGACTTTATGCCTTTTTGTACGTTCTACTGCTCGAAGTGACAAATTCTCCATAATGATAATTTGACAGTGAGATTCCTTTCTTCTTGGTTCCCTGGAACTTATTATGCCTACAAGGCCAGAAGCTATCGCTTAGCTGTACTCAGAATGCATGAGTACCCTTTTGAAGCTGTGAAACGTGAGCTGGTTCGTTATTATTTATTTCATTCCAGCTGCCTTTATGCTTATATTTAACACCTTCAGCAAGAAGGAACAGCGCAACCGTCTTATCTGTCGCATTATCTGAGTCAGCTTCAAGGGGATTATAATGACAAAGAACATATGGATGATCTGAAAGGAAGTGCCTGTATGTTGTATGCTGGCGGAGTAGAGACAGTTTGTTTCTGGATAACCTCTAACCAAATTTCCCCACTTATGCATATTTTCCTTTAATTTAGTCTCTTTCCGCTCTTTCTTTCTTCGCTCTTGCGATGGTCCTATTCCCCGAGGTCCAGAAAAAGGCCCAGGCAGAAATCGATGAAGTGCTTGGTCAAAGTCGACTGCCTGAACTGAGTGATCGGAGTTCTCTTCCGTACGTGGAAGCCGTAATGCACGAAGTACTGAGGTTCGAATTTAATTTGCTTTCATCCCACAATCCTATTAAAAATATCCTCTAGATGGAATACAGTAGTTCCGTCTGGTGAGCGATATTCTCAATGTCTACTTCAAGTGGTCACTGATTGTGGTTGGTAAGGTATACCGCATAGTTCTATTACAGATGACGTGTACAAGGGAATGTTTATACCAAAAGGGACTGTCTTGATTGCTAATGCTTAGTATGCTGATTTCTGTGTACAATGATATATTAACGTCGTCTTTACAGTGCAATCTTACGAGACGAATCAATATACACCGATCCTGATGCTTTTAATCCCAGCAGATATCTCCTTAAACCGGAAGGAAATGGCGAACCTTATCCAGTCGGGCATTTTGATTTCGGCCGCAGGTATATTACATTGCGAGTTTAAAGTATCATCTCATGGGTGAATCAGAATATGCCCTGGACAATACTTTGCCGAATCGAGTCTATGGATTGCAATTTCTTCGATACTGGCAACTCTAGATATAAGGCGTTCTCTTGACGAAGAAGGAAAGGAAATAGTACCGAAGGTGGAACTACTTACAGGGTTCACAAGGTAATGTTATCAAAGTTAGGTCTTTCTCTCCATTGAAATTTCTTTAGCCACCCTAAGCCTTTTCCTTGCATGATTCAACCACGGAATGAGGCTTCGGAGAGTACGATCAAGCAGGCGCAAATTTGGGATGACATATAACCGTGTATTTTAACAGTTGACAGCGCCTCGAGTTTGTTTTTTACGTTGGGGGTTCTGAGACTTAATTTAAGATCGATGTTGAAATGTTGACCTTGTACAACCTTTTTTATTTAAATGCCTTCCGCCGATTTTATTTGGATTTACTCGCCTCGACGGCCTGCTGGTGTACACTAAAAAGTCTATATTCATGTATACGTATCACTAACCAGATGACCTCTTGGCGAAATGGTATCCGATCGCATCTGACTACGATTCATGCTTATCGTCGCAAAATCGTGATCAAGAAGAGTCGGTTCAACTCCTCGGGAGGTCATATCACGAATGAGTGAAACCAGCAATTTTTTATCATATCATCGATGTTATCCAAAGTGCCCTCCGTCCGAGTCATGTATCGAATAGAACATGATAATCAAGATCTCGTCGTACGAGGGTTTCAAGTTGACAGCACCCGTGCAACTTGTAAAATCCCAGACACATCGCTGCTTTTTGGCTTTTTTAAATTAGGAGAAATCAAATGCACCATACATTCGGGGTACGTTATTTTATGTAATGATAAAATCAACGAGTCATAACCGCGTTGGTACAATGGAAAGTCGTTGAAGTACTATTGAATTTGTTAAAAAATCCCACCGCATTCAGTGTGAATTTCCAATTTTGTAAGGATATTTCAAATGGTACCCATTCTCAACTGTTCTCCCAACGCGCATGAGGCAAGCACGCTCCGCAATCTTCTTTAGACATTAACGGCTGGAACCTGTAAGAAGTTTGATATCAGTTTGAAATGATATCATAGCGTGAATTGAACCGCACTATTGAGTTGGCAATGTGCTAGTCGCGCTACCAGAGTTGCCTCAGTACTACTTTGAGTAGAACCATCTTGAACTTCAAGTTGAACAGGTGGCGGAGGGAAATGAATTGCGATAATAGACAATATGGATTGACCATATTCCTCTGCCCACTCCCTTCTCCACCCGGTTTCTTGAACAAGTTGTTCTATACTGAGAATTTTATGCGTTTGCGCACAATCGACAATTCGAGATAGCTGGCTGTCAGCTAAGAGTAATCTCGATCCGTACGTATGAACAGCCGCTGCGCCAAACTTCTCTGTTGCTTTTTCACGTCGCCAAGTTATCAGGGATTCCAATAGAGCACGCTGAGGAAGCTCCAAAGTTTCGAAATTGAAACTATGAGTAGACTTCGCGGGCTTCTTTTATATGATGTGAAACGACACGAATGCCTCTGGATTGCAGATTCGGATTGAAATGTCGCAGCAAACGCGTGAAGGTTGGTCGGTAGTAAGTAACTAGAACTTGAAATGAATAAGACAAGAATAAGACTGCTTCCAAGACAAACTTGGCATAATTGGCTCGCATGGGTATAGTACCTAAAACCAGCACGCTCGTTTCTGAGGCTAATGTAGGAGGAAGCTTGAGACGAGCATGCTGGTTTAACTTTAAGGAGCCTGGTACTTAAGTAGGTTCCAAAATATACCACGCTCAGCTTGCGCTCAGCCACGAGGCGTCGGGACTCGAGAGTGACTCATGTGACCGCAACTCGATGGATACAGTGCATCATCCGCTCTTCCTTTCCTCCTCCCTCTGCCCTTGTAGAGGAAACGACGAGCTTGATGCCTAAACAAAGAAATTTGTAAGCGAGTCGGTGAACATCCGTTCAACCTTGGGTGTTCTAAGGTGTCGAGAAGGGAGGGTAAATTCAACTGAGTTAGGAAGGAGTAGTTACATGGTTTTTAAAGAAAATTAAAATAAGGAGAGTACTTAATGAGGAATAGTGAAATAGAACGGAAATTAAAGGTGTAGAGACTGTAGATTTATTGGAAGAAAAAGGAAAGGTTTGAAACATAAAGCATACCGATGAATTGGAAGAAATTTTGTAAACTAAAAACTTGGGAGAAAGAGACATAGGGTGCTGATATGGCCTTTGGTAAAGCAAACTGCGCGTTTAGTGGAGCTTGGTAGTGCGCAGTACCGATGATCTTGAAACGCATTGAGTAATAGCGGCGTTGAGAGCGATGCAGGAGTGTCGGCATTGAAGGGAGAAAGTGATAGAACGCGCGCGCGAACGCGTCGATGCGCGCATCAGCTGATTACGTAATGGAAATTGTAATATGTCGATTTTTGTAGTGCAGGCGAAACGCCTGCTCTACACCCTCATAACATCTTTATGTTATCTAAAATATCTACTCGACAATGCATTGATCAATTGATCATGCAGATGCATCATGCTACGCGGTTGTATCAATTGTATCACTAGTGCACGGGCCCACTGCCCACAGGTTTGTCACCCAGTTCCAACCAACAGCCAGCACTATACATAGTGGCATAGTCGCGGTTCGAGGGCCGCTGTTTGAGCTGTTGAAGACCCCATCGTCATTACGCGCCTGCGCGCATTACACGGCGACTTGGGGGTTGGTTCCCGATTAGTGGTATTGTGAGCCTGAAAGTGTTGACGAATAAACTTGTTCCTGGGTCAATGGTTCGTCATTCTCCTTTCTTCTCTGTCCCTCTCTCATATGAAGTTGTTTTAGAGAGGCACGTCCACTGGGAATTCATGCGTTCCGTGTGGAGAAAGCCCCGGAGATCGTTGTCCATCTTCTCGTTGAATGTTATCAAGCGGATAGAGGAAGAGGGGATTGGGATTTTAAAGAGAGTGTAGGGGAGAGGTACAGGGTGTTCGGTTAGGAGGAGCAGGGATGATATGTAATCGTGCGTTTAGGTCTAGGAATGCTTTGTTTTGGGTTACTGAAGATTGTGTATTACAGTGCATTCTTAATGCTCGTACAGACTTGCAATGATATTTTGGAGTTACTCTCGTCGTTCTTCTACTTGTTACTATCCTTGGATCTCCCGCCCACCTAAGCATAACTAACAGTTCTCTGGGCGAAGCATTATGCGAACGGAAACTCTATGGGTGAGTTCCCTCCGCGTTCTACTATCTTAGAAATATTAATCAAGTATAGCAGGATCTGTTGAGGTACAGCGCCGTTACGAGCTGAGGGTGCACTACCCTCAGCACCCGTTGAGTATTTGTCTTAAGCTTCTTAGAGCTACTCCAGATGGGTCATTACTCATCGGGGAGACTGATATTCATATTCTTTACCTTTCTCTTCCCATAGGATCCTGATAGTCGATGCTGGCGATTATCAATGATTCTCCAGTGTTACCCAGTTGAAGGTCTGCTGCCTTTGCTCCGTCACCGAGCGTACTGGACATGCTCTGGGTACCAGGGTAACTACACCATGCCTTTTCCCTTGGCGTAGATGTACATACTCACATTTTCTTTACCCTTCTCCAAGCTTCTCCCCGCGGTTGCTTAAGCAACATCCAAGGTACGCGTAGAGCGGTTGTTTCCTAGAGACTCGGGGCACCAGGGCAATCACTTCCTGCTCTACTTTGTCGTGTAAACCTACTGAACTCGTATGTCTGTCTCCTTACCTTTGCCTTCCTTGTGGGACCGTTGTTGATTGGTAGCAGGTCTTTTCATGTTACCCAGTTAAGGCACTATAACCTCGTATTCGGTAGTTTCTTGCATTCTTTTGTGTTGTAGAGGTTTCACTGACATTTATAACAGGCTCGTCGCGTTTTTTGCATGAAGGGTTCACGCTGGTTGTTCTTGACGTGTTACCCGGTTATTCTGTACTGTAGCGGTCGTTTCAAAGTTGCTGGTTATGCTCTAGATGGATAATATTATTCTTCGCGTTTTCCTCCCTGTGGTCGTGCGCATCACTTTGATGTCACGCTCGCAACACGGAGCTCTCGCTGTACGCAAACTCCGACAGCCTCAACGCGCTCTAGACTCTAGTTTTCCATCTTCATTTCACTGTCTATCCATAACGTCATGCCCGCTCTGCAACTGCTCGGCCCACCCCCCGCACTGCGACTACTAGCATCATGACACCACGCAATAATAAGCTAAGCAGCCTGTAAGTAAGTAGGCCAATTGGCTTACCTAATGAATAGCCTTAAACATCCACTCAGAATGTGTTGCCCCCACATGGAGGCTGGTGTCTGGGAGTGCGTGCTGAACGCTAAAATATTTCGCCGCTCTTGCCAATGGCGGTCTTCATTCTTGCTCAGTGCTCTCATATTTATGTCTTGAAATGACATGTATAATAATCGTCTACTATATCCTTCGGTAGCAGGGAACACCTTTTAGACGCTCAGCGGTAGTGTGAAAAAGACTTAAGTATATTGCACAGTCGAAGGCCTTGCATAAGTACCAGTATAGCCACGCTGTGACTAGCCTACACCAGTGTGCTGGTTACCATCGACTAGACTGCTGTACAGATTTTCACTGGGGGCTATGTGCCTGACAATGATCAAGACATTTATACACATGCCTCTCATTCGAGCATAAAGATTAAATTTAAGAAGGTTCATCATATTCGACAACACGAGAGTCGCAACCCATAGCCCTGGGCGCCCTGCGAGTTGCTTTCAGGTTTTCCGCTTCAACTCACCATTGCGTTGTTACATACTCTTATATCTGCATCATTACACCTGCACATTTCCAGCAAATTTCCAGATACACCTTGCGGAGATGTTCGATGCCGCTAAGAATTTCGTAATACAGAACGGTGCATTTATCGATATCGGTAAACTCTGCTGTACGTTGACCTTGTTCAGTTCTTTCTGCAAAAACCTGATATTTACTATATTCTTTTTAGATGTAAAGAAGATTTATTCAGAGCCCGCACGTAGTAGCTACAACAAGTTTCATGAGGGGGACTCTCAGCGTAGTATGCCCAACGGTGACGTAATACATGTTACACCTCCATTTATTACCCACATTCTTACCACCCATAAAGTATCAACATATTCGAAAGGGAGATATTAAGATCCTAGAATGCATAGATGGGCCTGTAAGTGCGAAACGCAGCTACAACGACTTCGTAGTCCAGGTTTCAGGGGAAAATACGAAGAGAGCAGCACGAATATATCGAGGAAGGAGCGGATACAACGTAAGTCAATGATTTACCATTTATCATCGCAGATCTGGACACTTACACAATACGAAAGCAAGTCAAAAAGGAATTAGAACTTTTGTCTAAAATGTGGTAAGCAAATACCAGTCTAGTACTAGTTCTGGTAACTCTCTGATTAACATGAGCATAAAAGGCCCCATCCTAATATTCCTCAAGTGTTTTGCGTGTATAAATCAAATGAATCAACTGGTGTAGTATTTCATGATGACGGTAACTGCACATGTATTGTCAGATACTAGTAGTGTGACTTCTGATGATAATGTAGGAATACGTCGAAGACGTGCGGAATATATGTGGTCTCTGTCACCCTTGCAGCGTGCTATATTCAGCATCAAATATGTAAGTGTGTATAATATTTCAGACAGAAAACTCCTAAGTTAATTATACTCAGATATCAGATTACGTTGTAAGTTACTCTCTCTATTCAGTGGATCGGCGCTGTACAGCTTCTTCAGGACACCTACAAATATTTAGGCCGGTACATCAATCCTTGCACTGATTCAGAATATTATGACCATCTAACATTTGGGAATGTAATCGACCAATTACAACTTGAATCAGATGAAAGCCCTGGTGCCATAAATTTTTACATCAACTCGTCTGGTAGGCTTAACACAGTGTTATCGGTAAGCACTGGGTTACATGGATTGCCATAGGTATCACTTACCTCGTTGCAGATTTATAACAGCGACTCTCAACAGTATAATTGCAACGGTCATTATAAAAATATAGGAAGTACGTGGAATACTGGGGCTCATCCGGATAATCTACCTCAAAGTGACCTTGAACTGATCGATATGATTCTCAACAACAATGGCAAAATCCCACGGCATCATGTTAGTGTGGAACACCTGATCTCCACTTGCTTTCGCATATTTCACTCCGTGATGAAGACTACACATATTGACACATTGAAGTGCGAGTGTCTTCTTGGGCATCCCGTTATAGTATGGCCATCAGATGTGCAGGACAGCATGCACTACTTATCATCTAGTCATTTTGAAGTCATTGAACAAACCTTCAACGGCAGCACATATTGGTACTGCGATTCAGACTTATTTTATAGGGAACCACTGTCTGGTGTATGTCAATTTACATGGTAAGGACATGCCTACTTACTAGGTATTCACATATATCTAATATATAGCTAGCCTCAAATTAAAGCCCGAGGCTAAATTCAGAAACATTGATCACGAGAATATATTATTCTCGGGATGTTTCAGTATCTCTGGTGACAATTTTCATAATTTGCTTTGCCAAGCTCCAAAAATACTCGAAAATTATGCAATTATCCATGATAGACATTATATTAACTTCTTGGGTATAGGTAATAAAATTTTCAAATATATATTTACATTAATCACTGAAGCTCTAAACTATTTTCTACAGTATATGGTGCACAAATTACCATTGGCATTACTATATTGTTCTCTCAATTCATCCACTATATGGAAAGCAACATATATGAAGAAGTTTATTTATTTATTTCTGACCCTAAAATCAATCCTAAGAATGGAAGGGTTTTGAAACCAGTTATATATTGGTCATTTGACAAGTCAGGAGCCGAGCCGATCTCAGAATATCTTGCTGCATTGATAGGGCTCTCGGGTGCAAATATACACCTGAGTCCTATGGTAGCTTACTGGGAGAAGTTCTATTACGAAGCCCTCCGTGATCTTTACAGAGTGTGCAGGTTGACGACATCTGATGTCTCGCTATCTGTAGGACCTTCTACTAGTAAATACAAACCTAGTAAACAAGGTAATGTACTCCAATCAAGTGTTTATTCATGTTTAAATCGACGTTCACAAATAAAATTCAGATCAACGAAGAATATCATTATCATACATAGGGGTTATGGGTATAAAATACATAAAAACAAAACTCGAGCTAGTGAAAGACAGAGAGTTTCTGCCTTCCAGAAAACGGACTAATCATGCTGTAGAAACTTATGCGAAATATTCATGGGTGGGGGAAAAATATCGTTCCATCGTGAAATCGCCAAACATTTCTTTTCTGTCTTGGATTGGAATTACAACCCTAGAAGACGGCTTTGCAGTTCTAGGAACAGTTTACGAGACAAGAGAACAAAGAAAACGTCTCGAGATTTACCGAGAAAGAGTGATTCAAGGAGATAGCGACGACGACTGGGAGAAGATAACTCATGTGGACATCGATGACGACGACTTGTATCTGGAACATTTCGAAGAGCCGTAAAGAAGTCAGGTGCTTCCAGCGAGTCATTCGGTATTAAACATTTTGAATGCCTTGATACTGTACTTATAGCTTCAGCACTTCAGCTTCAGCCCTAGTCAATGGTCACCAGTGTACACTGTAGACCTAGATACTAGTTTCTTTCGAACATTACTTGCTCACTGCTGTAAAATTATTATTCAATGATGAAGGTCTACTAGTATTGGTCAGACAATACAAATAGTTTTAATCTAATAATTTATCATGAGCGCTTAAATTCGCCGCTCTTGATGTTCAGGCCACTAGTGCCCCTGAGGCCTGCCGGGTGATCGATTGATCGAACCTTCAATTGGCCCCGAGTCACACCGAGTCGCAATGATCTATTGCGAGTCAGAATTTCTTTGCCAATTCAAATAACACATATTTAAACTGTGCAAGTCCTTTTTTCCTCCAACCTATACTTGAACGCTTACTACACACAACATTCCGGACGAGCACGACTTCTACGTGCCCATGGATGTGGCTTGTTCAGAACGTGCTGTTAGCAGTATGCTGCATGCCGCTGTCACTGGATGCCACTGTACTTCACTGGGCTACATGGTCAAAGAATCATATCTTTTACCCCGATTGGCGAGGTTTGAGCGCTTCGATATCGAGGCGTCGCTGTTGTTGATCGCGCGCAGGAGTTTGTTCAGCTCCACGCCCAATCGTGTTTCGTATGCCGCGGTGTAAAGAAATGCGACTGGTTTTGTTCATACGCCGCCTCTTGGGCACTATATGACCGGCGGACACTGAAGCAACTGAGGGGGATTGAAAAGTGTTCAGCACCCTTAGTTCGGTATCAACAGGGGAGAGCTAGTGATGCGAAGTACCAGTGGTCTGTGCTAAATTTTGATGCTCGTCCTTGGCTCGTTCATGTGTTGGTATGATCGTTTGCATCACAGCTTCTGACTTCTGGTTGGAAGTTGTGATTTTGCTGATGTGTAAGCGAGAATTTTTGGAATCTTTGCACTCATTCGTTGGGTGATATTTCTCTGTTGTTGGAATTGTACGCAGTTATGTCGTACACTGGGAGGTATGTGTCTTCCCGCTTCTACTTACTTGGTTACTCACTAATTGAATTGTGGATGTATTCTCCAGGATCTGACATCCTCACTCAACAGCTATCTGTGCGAAGGTGACATCATTTAGACGCTCAATTTGTACATGCCCATGGATGCCTTCGGATATCCCAGAGGGAAAGTTCCTTATGGACACTTTATCTCTGCTATTGGTGGCCACTGCATCGCACATCCTTGTCGAATGAAGAGTTGAGTACCGTTATGGAACCACATTCATCATAGCATCGTTCTACCTCGATAGGTTGATAAGACAGACACTGCTTGCAGTGCCACTGATTATTGTTATCAATCCTGCTCCGAAGTGGGTTAAGTTGATTCACTTCTGCCCAGTTGGCTGGCTTTCACATATAATGGAGGCTAGGTGCTGGTTTTGTCGATGCCCCCTTTAGACACTCATATAGTCAAGAAAGAGAATGAAAAGTATTTGGTAAAGCTGGCATCGTTCAGTTCCTTTTGCCAGCGGGGTCGACGGAGGAGAACGATGTATGTGCAGTGGGCTTGCATTAAATTTTGGGTTTATGTACACATTTATGTCACCTGTCTTTCTTTATTTTGGTTGTAGCTTCCCTGACTTCTTCATCAGTAGCGTCGTAGATGTTTCAATTTTGGAACCTTTACTCATTCGCTGAGCTTTGTGTTTTTTTATTTATTGATGATTCATGACGTGTGGAGACATAGCCTCTTATGTGGTCGTTTAATTGTTACTGTGAAATGTTCCTTCTGGTATATAATATAATTGTGAGTGTTGTGATTGTGGTGTTCCAGTTCGCCTGGTGACCCTAGCGAGGACTGAGGAGACGCAAGTCCTCTAAGGCCATTCAATAGGTTGAGTAGTAGAACCAACACCTCATCTATCCCCTCCCTTCAATCAAAATCCCATGTCTAAGTTCTATTAATACGGTATACCTAGTCTACGTATGCCAGTAAATACACTACCCACATTCAACACATAAAATAACCTTTATACACATGAATCATCGTAACTTGAACCGACAACAGACAGCAATCATATCATAAAGCCTTTACATCAACCTCCGCCTCCGACTTAACCCCCTCCTCCTTACTATTCGTAGCTGTCCTTTCGGGGTCTGGGTTCTTCTCCTGATGATGCCCTACAACGCCTACGCCTCTGAAGGATAGTAGAGCAAGTATAATGGCTAACAAACAATCTCAGAAAGACGCAAACATAAGAACGACACGGACATACCGATACACCCAAACGCAAAACACGTCCACTGAGCAGCCTGATAACTCGCCAGCACCATAACCCCGCCATTCTTTATTGTAACACGATTGAACACAACCGTGGACACAGTAATACCTACGGCCGTTCCCAGCTACTCTACATCAGCACAGCACACCCATCTACACAGCAAAAAGCTCACCTGGGTCATAGTCTGGAACAAAGCCCCAGCGACACTCTGCTCATGAGGTAACGCAACCTTAGCAATGAACAACGTGCCAGCAGAGAACACAAAATCAGCGCCAATGACGGATATCGTGATTGAGGGAAAGCCGAACGCCCAGTACGTCGCGTTCTCTTTGATCACAGCAAACAGTAAACACGCAGCGGAAGTACCTATCGTGCCGATTACTGAACGATATCCATTAGTCAACCCACTCGAAGACAAGAAACCAAAACATACTCATGAGATACATCATCGGCACACGAGCAGCCATAACCCCCACAAATACATTACACAAAATCCCCGAAATCATCATAGGCATCAACCGTACAACAGTCCGTACAGCGCTCAGCTGCTTATAATCCTGATAATAAAGCTATCTCCGGCTTCAGCACAATCAATCATTCCAAGAAATCAAAAACAACGCACCTGCACCCAAAAGGTCCAAGCAATGAATGCACACCAATTCAAAAAGGCAATAGCCATCGTCGCAGCGAGCTTTCCGTGTGCTCTACTCCACAGCGAGAGCCTCATAAGGGGAGGAGAGGTCGTTAGAGACTGATACCATCCATCAACTTCTCTGCTCTCTGGGTCGTCGAGTAACTTCTCGAGTCTGTGTTGCCAGAACAGGAAAAGAACAAGGAGAATAACGCCAACAATGAGCAGCGCAATGATATCTGCACCAAGATCAGAGACGAAAGCTAGAGAAGGCGAGAGAAGAACATACAAGGAGTCTTCCACTGATCAGGCGCAATCTCTCCCTGGCCAAGGACAAACACAATCAACACCAACCCTCCAGTAACCAAAAACGCCCCGATCCAGTCTACCCTCCTATCCGTCTCACTGGAAGGCAGGTCCTTGTCGATAGAAACTAGACCACCGATTAAACATAGGAATACGAGGCCAGTTAAGAAGTAGAATGGCGAACGCCACGTTTTACTGTAACCATAGCGTTAGCGACATGCAAGGAAGACGGAGGAGGACAAGCGTACGCGGTAAATTGAGTTAGCACACCACCTATCACGTTACCAAAGACCGCTCCTATAGGTGCACCAGCTGCGAATGTGGCAAAAGCAAGTGAGCGGGCGGGAGATGGGGGGAACGCATGCGCAAGGATTCCTAACTGCAAATCAAGAAACAACCGTTAATGCCAGATGAATCCCAGTGAGAGTAAGAACATACCGAAGCAGGTATAGTGGCAGCCGCTCCAACACCTTGTATTCCACGTAGAATATTAAGAGTCGTTATATCTAGAAAGAAAGAGAGCCATTAGTTCACTGGACTGGCACCGACGAAAGGTAGATGAATGAATGAACAAGCTAGCTCAAGCGCTGCCCACCTCTAGAGCACACACTGAGCCCAGCGTAGAATACCCTCCAGGTACGAGGTCATTCACCGAGATTTCGCCACTCACAACACCTTACCCATCCCTCCCATTGTCTCAATCCACCCCCACGTCCACTTCACTATCACTCAGCACCCACCCACAAAACCAAACCCAAAACCGAGAACAAAAGTACTAACCACTGGTAAACCCGCATCCTAGCGTAAACGCAATCAACCACAACGAACCCAACAAAAACGTCTTCTTGCGCCCATGCAAATCGGCAAGTCGGCCAAAGACAAGGAGGAGACATCCCTATTCGTTAATGCAATTAGGATCGCGATCGATACGGGTAGACGTGCAGAAGGGGAAGAGAAAGAATAAGACGAATCAGACAAGGCTTGGGGAGAAGAGTAAACGTGAGGTAGACGAATGAAGCCAAGCCAGTCGTCTGGGACAGGTGCGTCAAACGCGCATACGTATACGCGAATTCCAAGTAAGAAAACAGGGAAGCAGAATACATAACTCTCCGTGCTGTCAGTGTGTCACCAACGCACTTTCGCGACAAAAGTGAACGCATGATACAGAACGCCCGACGCGAATGCTACCAACCAGCCCACACAACACTACACCACGCGCCATCGATGCCTGAACCCGCTCCGCAGAGCGCAACGGAAGGAACAAGAACAACAGCAACACCAGAGAATCAATCAATCAACCTCGTACGAATGGAAAACCATGAGAAAGTAACGCAACACAGTAAAACCACACTACAGACGCAGGACACGCATATATCCCACCCCCGTACGCACTAGCCAGACGCATACAGCAACGCGCCGAACAGTTAAAAAAGATGAGAACATATACCAACGACGGGGATAAGAAGCGCACATATGCAGATGGCGATATGTCCAAACTGGCAGATACAATTCACCCGTGCAGGTTACCAAAAAGTAACCGGATAAGATACGATACGATACAATACGATGACTCGTATGTATTGCCATGACTAAAAGGCGCGGTACCATTCCATCCGGCAAAATGAAAAGGTTTCCTCGTAAAGGATAGTATACACCAGCCGATGCAGATTAGGCCGATGTTTAACAAAGAAAGAAGAGATAAGAAGCCGGTGATGGAGGAGGGAAAAGGTACTCCGACGGGGTACACAGCTGACTACCAAGGGTTACGGCATCGACGTTAATGAAGGAAAGTTGATGTACACGAGTGTACACGCCAGCCGACGACTCGCAAGAATCGAATGGCAATAACCAATCCCTTGCGGGGCGGTGAGTTAGCTGCGTGTACTAGCAGCTGTGATCTCGTGAAGACTCCTAAAGGTTACCAAGAGGAGTTCAAGGGAGCGGCAAAGGGTGATGCAGATGCAGTTGGAAGAACGACCGATGTGATCGTTGTACTTCGCAATGAGCCCTTGAATCGCCGCCATCTCCACCAACGTACATGACATTGAGACAAAAAACGAAAAGAGCATAAAGCCCAATCCAAACATTGCGAACTTTCAAAAGCAAAATGAACAGCAAAGGCAGCAGGACGATGGTAAACGTCAAAAGATAGTGCAAGATGAGGGACCAAGGTAACAGTCCCCATCGACCGCGCTTCTCCCCGTACCCATCCGTGAGCGATATAAATAGCTTTCTCTCGATCACGGAAATAGAACGCTCGCATGGCTAATGGTTGGAACGGAAAGACTCACCGAACTGAGCGAGTACGCAGACAGCAGCCACTGAAGTTCAGATTCTTCAACGCCCAGCTCGTGGCCTATCGTAGGTAGAGAAATCGATGCCGCCGTATTATTCGCGTTCTAGCATACATCATCTTAGAATAGAACATTTATGAAAGGAAGGATGAAAGAACGCACGTTGACGATCATCCCAAAAGTCACAGTCATAACCAACAATATAGACTTTGCAGCACTTCTCTCCCGGTACCTCTTTTCCTCCTCAATCTCATTAGCACGCGCATTGTTCTCCTCGGAACGCACACGGTTGACAGAGTTCTTTTCGTTGGATGAAGACGACATTCCTCCAGTCTAGATTGCAGTGAAACACTGGGGAAAGCCTTTGTCTTGGTCTCTAGAAGCAAGGAAGGAGGAAATGCGGGGAGGCACAGAGAAGGATGAGTGGGGTATATAAGCAGCAGGGATGGCAGAAAGGAATAAGCCAGAGAGATCGGAGGGCGAGGAGTCGCATCTTTTGAATGCGCGGAAGCAGGCCTGCCCCTTCTCAGATCTCAGTAATGGTCCACTTTCAAACTAGCCACGGCGTGACAACGCGCTCCTCATCACATTACAAATCAAATCACATGATGTGCCAAATCAGGTTCGAAGCTCTTCCCCCATGCTTTTCGTTCCTTTTGGGCGGCACAGTTATCTGATAAGATTCGAATGGGGAAGAAGTGAACTTTTATGTGAAGCGCTGGGAATTTTTTGTCTCAAGAGTATACAATAACGGGATCTTCGTTCATTGGGAGACTTATAGCCCCATAAAATTCCTAGATTCCCGTTCATTCGTGCAGCATCCATAATCTAACTACACTATGATCTTCGGAATCGTTAGTTCGACGAGCAAAGTAAAGCGTGACTGCTATATAATTCTACTCAACCATAAAATGCTTACTACAATGCTGACTATGCAGGCTCAGTGCCATTTCAACCCTGCAGAACTTATGTTACAATTCACACGATCAAAATGACTCCGTGGGGTCTGCTCCCGCGCATTCAAATTTCACAACGTTAACGTCCCGCATATTCTTTAACCCAAGCAATCCAAGCATTATACATAAACAGTAAGTTCAATATACAAGTGACTAGATGCATTCCTGCGCATATGTCATACCCCAAATGTAACAGACGGAACTATATCTAAATCTAACCGCCCAGAAAATCAAGTAACCGAAGTCTTCTAAATAGCTTTTACTAATGGTGGACAAGAGTAAACAAGATCTGCAAGATACACAATGACGTAGATACTGTAAAACCGCATGAGAACATACTTTTCCATTCGAGCCCGAATACTATCGCGATCCACGACTTCGACATAAAAACACGTACGAACACGTACGAAGAAAAAAAAAATCGATTGAACAAATCAATCCCTCGATTACGTGCGTGGATATGTTTCCCAGAAAACCCTTACAAGGCCGTATTCATAACGACATCTCGTACCTTTTTTAAAATAATCCACGACAGTGTAATAATTAAACAAATATGAACACGTATCTTAACCATGTATAGCCAGTTAAACAACAGACAAAAATGATGGCGGAACTTAAGTCTCTTGTCAGACGATGTAAATTATATCACGGCGTAACGTGGCCGTCGTCCAACGTTCTACATGAGTACGTATATCCAAACGTAAAAAACTACATAACGCGTGTGTGCATACAAAAAAAAAAAAACCATACGCATAATAAATATTCACCAACCACAATCAAAAATTATTCTCCAGCAGAAAGTTGATCATATATAACAGTTCCTAAAAAGGTCCAAAGCATATACAATAACCCCCATCCCCGTAGAACTAATGCTTCCCCTTCTGCAAATGCAAAGCACTCGAAAGCCTACACATCCTCCCAAACATCTTTCTCCACCCAACCTTACCTCCCAACCTCGAACTCCTCCCTCCATTCCCCTCAAGCTTCCCACTCGCACTCGTCGTAGAGTCCCTATGATCCGAAGGCGCCGACAGCGCCGAGGTTGCACTATCCCCATTCCCATTCCCTGCTCCGTTCCCTGCACGGTGCGGGGGAGGATGCGACTGCGACGAATAAACCGAAGGCGAATCGCGCCCCGTGTGCGGTAAAAGTCCCAAATCAAAAAGATTCATACGTCCCCCACTGAGTCCTAACCCCATATCCAGCGCTGCATCCAGGCCAGCCTGAAGATCAAGCACCGGTTCTGATGATTCCGATATCGCAACAACAGTGGTAGCAGCAGCAGCTACCTCGATAGTTGCTTCATTAACCACACCCACAGGCGCAGGCGTAGCAGTGCCATTCATCTCATCCTTACTATCCTCCTCTTTCTTCTCCTCTTCCTTCACCTCGCCGGGAACCTTCGACGTACTCCCCTCCCCAGAAATAATATCCGCAGG
This sequence comes from Cyathus striatus, assembly GCA_025738555.1. Classification (NCBI taxonomy): domain Eukaryota; kingdom Fungi; phylum Basidiomycota; class Agaricomycetes; order Agaricales; family Nidulariaceae; genus Cyathus; species Cyathus striatus. The sequence continues at coordinate 1,838,124 of JAOVFP010000002.1, forward strand.
CCTCAAAACAGCCTCCATAATCGAATCCCACTCATCCGGACGGTCACTCTCCAGCCCCTTAATCTCAATTGGCGCCAACTCCGGGACCTCATCAGGCGCCCCCGAAGCCTTCTGCGCGCCCAACAACGAAGCCGGCGCGGACGTCGTCGACGGGACATAATTCCAATCCGGCGAAACAGACCGATGCGAAGTAGGTTTCGGCGAATCAAAAGATCCAATGGCAGTACTAGACAACAGCACCCCATCTTCGCCAACCATCTCTTCACCGAGAATACCACCCCACTCGGACCGTCTCGTTCTATCAATCGGTGTTCCCCTCCCCGTGAAATCAGAAGGCCACGTGCCGCGGGTGAGGGACAGCGACGCCATAGGTGGAAGAAGCGGCGACGACTGGCGCTTCGACGGCATTTTCGTAAGTGGTCGAAGCTGCCTTACCACCGAAACCGACCGCGAGAGGATAGGGGAGGGAGGGGGCGAAGGTGTCCGTGGAGGAGGAAGAATATTGCTCAACGACAAACAGCTTAAATCCAGATCGAAATCGCCAAAGCCACCGAACGAGGGGGTGTTGGTGGGGGATTTTTCTATAGGGGGCGGGGGGACGGTGTGGATGGTCTCAGAGTCGTCGTTATCGTCGTCTCTGAGGGGTACCGTGGTCGCCTTGAGCTGCCCCGCCACGATTGCGTTCATGACAGTCTCTGGCCTGTATCCCTCTGACCTGTATCACAACAGAGCAGGGTCAGCATCAGACAGTATATAGACTTTACACAACAATGTGAATATGAACGTAAACGAGAGTTTAACCAAGGGGGCTAGAAGGCAAAGCAAGGAAGGGGAGAGGATACAGAAAGTACTCACATTTATATGTCCTAAACACGAGCACCAACAGCAAAGTATTCTGTCAAATAGCAGAAGATTGAATACGTCTTCCGAGTTATAGTACTGAATGTGCTGGCGGCACACAAATGAAATAAAAAAAAAGGAAAGAAAGAAAGAAAGACGGGCTTCGTGGGGCGGATACGTAGAAAGCAGGGGAATGGAAGGTAGAGGGCGAGGGGACAACACTAGGGCCACGGGCAAGACGGATGTATTTAAGGTTGTGTTCTGGAAACAACACGAAGCTTCGGGTTTACGTTCTAACCTGTGGCGGAAGTCGCAAGTTCGAGAGGTAGATTACTACTTTCCGGGGGGGGGCATACATCGTTTTCCGCGGCCACGGAAATCGACCCAATCCACCAGCGAGGCCTATATGAATACGATACACGCCCCAGGCGACCTGCGTCCTATGAGCTATTAGTGTAATCCTGGGGGATGCGTTCAAGAAATCTGGTGCACGGGTAGAGACTCGAAGAGGCTATGTCATCTGCCACGTAAAGAAGGCTTAAGTTATAGAGCTGGAAAATGCATCCAACGAGGCTTCTTGTCCCAGAAAGGCGAAGCAATTGCAAAAAGTAGCAGAAACGCATCGCGAGCTTCCTTTCAAGGACCGGATACCATGTCCCAGTATTGCAGAGAGTCACCCACAGCACCCAAGAATATGATTGGGAACGAGCAAAGAGAAAGCAGCACCAGAGCAGCACAGAACAAATCCCAGCATCGCAGTAAAAAAAACAAAAGAAACAAGACTAAATGACACGGTCCGTGCGCATCAACGGACGCCAAAGCCGCCTTCCAAGTCAATCCCCTCCGAAATCATCGAATATCCATTTCCAGTGGTGTATAATATTCCAAATTGTAGAATACAGTGTTTAGTAGCACACAAAACATACGAGTAGATATAAGTAGCACGAAACAGAAACAGAAAAGAAAAGGGTAAAAAAAAAAAAAGAAAGCAAGAACCTATTGCGATGCGAGCGTATTGCATAATGTAAGATGAGATGAAAAGTGAGTAGAGAGAGGGAATATTAAAACGGGCGGAGGGCAATGAAGTCGAAATGCTATTGATCAGTTTCATCCGGTCTAGGTGGCGGTGGCAGCTTCCACCCAACAACCTCAGCAGACTGATGACGATGAGCTTCTTCACGGCCCTCCTCAACGAGTCACCCAAGCGCAAAGCTCAAAGTGCTCGTGCCGCCCGCAGCAGCATCAACAGGTGAATACCCCCCATCCACCATACCACCCAACGACCCCCGAAACACCACCACCCCCCCATTACCACCCCCACTCCTAGCACCCGCAGAAGACCCAGAATTATCCATATCCATGGGCATATCCCCCCCAAACCACCCAAAGATATTAAACATATTCATCCCCATGTTCATCATACTCTCTCCACCAGGCGCAGCTGCCGATGCCGAAGGCGGCGATGAAGACCCCATAAACCGTTCCTGGCCATTCGAACCCGCAGCCGACGGCCGATCCTCATCCATACTCGAAGACGGACGAAGATACCCAGCCTGCGAAGTCGACGACGGGACATGTTCAGCAAGCAAAGCACTCCACTCATGAAAAGGCGACGAAGCAGGAGGCTTCAACTCCGCATCTAAACACTGTCCAGGTCCCTCATCCCCAAAATCCTGCGACCCACCACCACGATGATCCAACCTCATCTCCTCATTCGTCGGCAAATGCAACTTGACCCCATGACCATCCTTCCTCTCATGCTCATCACCATACAAAAAAGCCATCGTATTCATCCTCCGTTCATTGGCCTTGCTCTCCGCTTTAAGCCTCCAAACACGAGCCCACTCCGAAGTCCGATTCTTATCAATTGGCGTTCCCCTCCCCATAATCTTCGAGCCCAACTCTAAACTCCTAAGAGCGTACACTCTCACACTCGCAAGCGGTGGCGGGGGAAGCGGCAAAATCGGACCAGGGGGAATATGAATCTGCAACGGCGCCTGCGGAAGCGGACTCTGTGCAAACGGCGAAGGCGAAGACGGATCCAAAGGCGGCGGCACAACAGGCACATAAAACGAGCTAACGAGCGTTTCGCCGGGGGACAGAGGACTCGGAGGCCCAGAAGGCGAAGTAGGCGAGCTCAACTCGGGATTAAACGACGGGTCCTCATAAGGCGCAATATCAACCTCCATATCGCCCTCAGCATCCTCATCTCCCTCCTCAATCTCCTCTTCACCCTTGGGATCATCACCAACAGCAATCTCCTGCCTTAACCCAGAAGGCTTCTTGACAGGCGCACTAAGCATAAGCTGACGCCTTCTCTCCTCCTCCACCTCTCGCTCAATCTCCTCTTCCTCCTCCATATCTTCCTCATCCTCATCCTCATCAATCTCCATATCTTCATCCTCGCGAAGCTCGAAGTCATAATACTCCTCATCCATGAACCCGTCCGCACTTCCTTGCCGCTCATCATGGCGCGGGGAATTACTACGCGACGAAGGAGGCGAAGGCGAGCCATAACCAAGAGGAAACCCATGCTCCTGATAATAATCATGCGCTTCCTGCGCAACGACGGAGCGGATCGTCTCAGGGGAATACCGACGACGTCTACCGAAAAAAAAGAAAATCAGAAAAACGATCCATAAGGACAAGAGAAAAAGGAAAAGAATACGATCTGCAAGAACAAAAGATAAAACAAAAACTCACATATCCCAAACCCGAATTTTACAAGCACCCTTCCACAAAGGCTCCTTAGTAACATCCGGAGGCTGCTCCCACCAAACCGGCTGCGGAGGCATATACATATCCTGCATTGGAACCTGCTGCATCTGCTGAGGCGCCGGCGGCGGATTCACATATCCCTCCGAAGGCCCACCACTCCCACTCGCACCAGCACCATATCCAGCACCAACACCCTCTTCAAAAGGCATCGAATGGAAAGTCGTATCTTGTCCATACTCCTGCTGTTGGTGCTGCTGCTGCTGATGCATAGTCGAAAACCCAAACTCCTCCCTCTGCTGCTGCTGCTGCTGATACATACCCTCTCCAACAACAGGAACATATTCCACACTCGGTACCAAAACCGGATTCTGGACCTGCGCCTCCTCAGGACTTACAGGCACAAATTGTACATTCGGCGCTGTCGACGTAGACGACGACGACGAATCAAATCCTTGATTCTGCTGTTGTTGGGGTTGAGGTTGGAAGCCGAAATCGGCCATCGGAACAGGTACGGGAGAATAAGTAGACTCTACCATTCCCATATCCGAGTCAACACCCGCAAGTTGCTGCTGCGCATCACCAGTATCAGAATCATTAATCGCCAAGAACGTAGCGGGTGAAGCAGGCAAAGAACTCTGCTCTGGAATAGGAGTTCGAGGAGAAGGAGGCTGATGAGTTATCGATGGCGAACGAGACACGTTCGATGTATTTTGGATATCAATAGGAGTAGGTGGGATAGGAGAAAGAGGAGAGGTCAAAGGGGCTTCCGACCCTTGACCTTGATTTGCTTCCTGAGCCAACGACTGAATAATGCTCGACAAAGAAGGCTGCGGGGTAACAGGAGGCGACTGAGGTGGAGATGACAATGGCGACGATAAAGTACTCGACGAAGGCTTTCTTTCCACCAACACATTCCCACTAAGCGGCGAAGGCAATGCCAGCGCAGGAACACCCATATCAACGAGATCGAGCTCGAAATCAACAACACTTCCACGAGTGGGCGAGGAGGGGGGAGTAGCGATATTATCTAGGCTGTTCAAAGATGACAACGAGCCATGGGGGGAAAGTGGGGATGGGATATGCGGAGCCTGACCGACGAAGGTCGGGGAGAGTGTGAGTGGGTTCTGCGGGGCCCCTTTTCCTTTCGTGTTTGGGGTGGGTTTTCTATGGGCGGAAAGAGGGGTGGGGGCAGGGGACGGAATCAACACGTCCCTATTTCTCAATGATCGCCGTTGGCCCATCGGCGTCTCAGGAGGACTAGGCAGCTCCTTTTCTTTTCCCTTGCTAGCAATAGGCTTCTTAGCAGGCTACGTAGCATAAAAAATAAGTACAGCAAACATCAACAAAAAGACAACCTCACCTTGTGATAAAAAACAGTAGGGGTATCGCTATCTTTGGTAGTATTAAGAGCCGCATTCTCCTTGCGTTTGCGCCTGAGCGCAGAGGAGGGATCGACGATGGCTCTTGATTTGTAATCAGGACTGGGGCTCTTCTTGGTGCCACTCCCATAAACCAAGGGCGATGGCCGCGATGCATGCGCAGGCGAGACCTTTTGCCTCTTCACACGGGGAGTGGGAGAGGGCGTGGGAGGCGAATGGTGGGTCAACAGCCGAGCCGACTTGCGAGTGGGCGAAGGCGAGGGCGAGGCGGTAGAGGCTCTGAGAGCGTCCATCTTGGCAGGGGGTATGCCACACTCGCTTCTTGTTCGTTTGCGGGGGTTGGGCGAGGAGGAGTCGTTGTTTGGTGAGGAGGAGGGTTTGAGCATGGACGAGGAGGCGGAGGAGTCGATGTTGGCCGGGGGCGAGGTGTGATGGAGACGGGCGCTTCGCCTGACTGGTGAGGAGGCTACTTGGGAATGAGGTGCTGGGGATGAAGCATTGGGGGTGGCAGAGCTGGAGGGGGTGAGCGGAGGGGACGTGGGACTGGGCGCATTGCTTAGAGAGAGAGGTACGGCCATTCTTCTGAGTAATAAGACTAGCTTTGTTTTGGGATTGGTTTGGGAAGAGGTTGCTGGAAGGGGTCTGAATGACTGGTGATTGTACCAGGATGCTTTGCGCGGGAAGCACAGGACAGATGCCACACTGTTGCCTCAAGGCAGGTCAGCCCACGTCCAGAACAGGCATCCCCCTTCCCCACCGGAATACACGTACCTCTAAGAATCTTGCAATCACAAAGAATCCAAGCAGAACTCCAACAACGCCGCCAATCGATGCAAGGGCAAGTGGCACAGGCTATATGCGACCACAACAATAGGGCGGAAGTCGCAGGGAATAATATCGAATGGGAAAAAAGCTCTCAAGACTGGTGTCAAGATTCAAGAAGACAAGGTCGCAAGCACGCCGCCGCGGGTGAAGTGGGCATTTTCCCACGCTCCCTCTCTCAACAAAACCTCTTACTCTTCGGCCGTGGCTGGACCGAGGTCACGTGTGCGGGCAGAGGGCTGTGCGTGCGTCATTGTTGTTTGAGGGTTTGACGTGGCGGGGTCTGGCTGGCCAAACAATGCGAGGGGGGAGAGGAATAACAATCCACAGTGAGGGAGACGAGGTAGGGGCTCAAGGGACCAGCTGGGGGGAGCAGAAACGGAACCAAGTGTTGGATCCACGCAACTCTTATATGTATGACCCCCCCACCTCCGTCCGCGCCGCCGCCCATCGGTAACGTGTGTAACGTTATACGGCAATGCAATCGAATTATCGGATCGATGGAAACACAGATTCGCAATGTCGATTCTCGATTCAAAAAAATTTGATCGATGTCACGACGAGCCTAATTATGTCAAGTCCTTGCCATCCTAATTATGTCCGTTATCCCGTTTCTACCTCTGCCCTTTCCTTTTTCATTCTCTTCTTTCTGTCCTCTTTGTATTCAGTTATAATACCCACCTGCTCAGAATTTTAATTATCATCCACCTTCAGAATAATCCAATTTAATCACAATCGTCCAGGGGTAATAAAAAAACACCATGGCGAGCAATTCAAATCATCTTTGGCGCCTCCATTTAGTCCCCCTCCATTAGGTTCCATTTCGGCCGTTCAGATGGCTCATCTGGACACCAACTACAACTCGCTTACAACCGGAAATCCAACCAAATCCCCTTTTGCCCTCTACGCCAACAAAGTTTCGAGCTTCGTATCGCCACTTCATTTCATTCCTGTTCAAGCCATGCCCACAACAGAAGCTTAAACCCTTCACCCCCATCCATCCCATCCACCCAAATCCGATTCTATTCTCTGATGTTACTTGGCATGGTATTAGCTTAGGACCCGGGAGGGGAAGCTGGAAGAACCTATACAGCTTCTTGCATCTCACACTGACATTCTTCCATCCCATATTGAATGTTGATTTCTCAATCGCCAGGCAGATCACCATCCCAAATATAGTTCAACTGGGCTTGCTATTTCAAGAACAGTAATAATCTCCACGGCTCAACAGCTAGCGAACCCACCTTCTGCTGTTTTCTTACATACATACTAATAACACCTGTCGCTACCAATTCAAACGCCGCACGCAGGCTGTGCGAACACAACCTTCCAGTTTATAGCGTTCGGCCACACATGGAGACAAGCAATCCATCTGTGATATACCTAGAGCAGACATAACATCTGATGAGGCAATTTATAATTCCATCATCACTCTATATATCTACAACTATCTGTCACAGGACCCATTCTGGGTCCATTTGTTCCACAAGAAACACTTTGCTTTGGACGTCTGATATGGCGTGAACATGGTCTCACTGCTGTTCCTTTCCACTTCAGGCTTTCAAGTTCCAAGTATATGAAACACGCGATACTGCATGCGATCCCTGGCGTTCGGCAGGGTGTCTTACCCCGGACGGAGGTCCATTCTGTCACTTCATCCTCGTTAGAACCACATAGATGCTTATTTTCAGGTTATATCTAGAACCTCACGGAAAAATCACATTCTCCTATGAGAGATGATTACCATCTCTTCAATACCCTTCTGAGAATTTCACAGACGTAAGTGTAAAAAACCAACCAACCTATGTTTGGAACACATGGCAAGGCACAAGCCGTTTACCGGTTCCGATTGCAACTCCACCAACCTTCCACTACCCATCCCTGTTCAAATCTCCAGTTTGACTTGGATGTGGGCTCGTCCTTCCGCACCCCCTTCCAGCTTGAACGTATGCCAATCTGATCGTGTGGTTTCGCTCGCTTAAAGTTATCGCTCGGTAAATGAGGGTGCCTTGCAGATTGCGGCGGATGTGACATATCTGGAAGGTGGGTGATGCGCCTCTAGCCCCTGGTGTGGCCGCGGTAACGCTGGGTGCCTTGGCCCTTGACTACACAAAAATGTCAAGTTGTATGCATTCAACAGCACTTTTCATTACTCAGTTAGTTTAATTCGAAAAGAGTGCATCATTCCACTCATTCTGTAATTTTTTTACATGTATCAGAGCATAAGACCAAGCTAATCAATTTCACTCGGAAGGAGTTTGATCGTCGGCTAACAAATACTTCCATCCATGCATCATCTAGACAGTCACACTGGGCTGCGGAAGAGACAGATACAGGAGGTATATTTGATTATAACAGCTCATTGCATACCTACCTTCTACCAAACAGAATTCACAAAGGCTATACATGCAACGAGCAGACTAGAATCATCGGCGACTTTCTTTTTAGCACACATGATCTGCCTGCATGCAGGCTACACATCTTCTGAGGCCTCGTCTCCGCCATCTTCAAATATCTCGATCAAGGCAAAATTCCATCACACAAATATCAAATTTTATCTGATTAAAAACGCCTCCTCGTCCAACTATTACTTATTTCAGCAGCTTGTTATCAATGAAAAACGCCTCAGCTAAAACAGATCCATCACAGCACAGTCCACGAGGGGTACACGGTTGTCTGAATGAGCTCTAGGAGCAGAGACAGACATGTGAGTCTTTGAGCCACATTGGCGGTGACATTTACGGCATCCGCGTGGCATGACATCGAACACTCTCAAGATAAGAAGGGATACAATTCAATCATTACATGCACGATACATATTTAAGTTCTCTCAAATCCTTATTGAGTGCGACATGGCGCTTTTCCTGTCCGACTAGGATCGTTGATGGTATCCAGACATGAATGAAAGAACTTTATAAATGAGATTAATACACTGTTGATAATTATCGACCCCAGGTGATCAAACCTAGAACGGAGAAGAAGCAAGCAATACATCATTTTGGTAGAGACGTCACGTTGCGATAGTGCTAGAAGGTGTAAATAGAATAGCGTTTACTTCATTCTTCGAATCCACGTTCGTCTCCTTGGGCAGCATTTTTACGGAAGATCCACTTATACTATCTCCAAGTATCAGGTGGAGGAGCGGTACCCTTGAAGCCGAGCTCAAGGAATTTAGAAGGGAGATGACAAAAATGCAAAGGCAAAATGAAGGCTTCAAGGCACGATTTCTTTATCAATTGCTTGCACCTGTTTCTCGACATACGTAGAATATAATATGCACAAATAAATGGTGGTTGACCCGAAACCATCATTCGGTATGTTCTTTCTAAAACAAATATGGTGTGAAGACAGCTCGCAGGGAGCAAATTTTGGAATCAAGGGACCTAGCAGTAAGTAACAGTTTCACTGAAAGGTTCCGACTGCGGACAATTGTCGCCCAAAATAAAAGCATCCGAGGAGAATAAGTTGGAAACGGATAATGCATTGAAGATGTTACGCAAAGAAGTTTTCAGACATCGTACGGAAAGTTGGAATAACCATTAAGGCCCCTCCTGTATTAGGATATAGCGGTCTTCTTACCCCTCCCTAACAACCTCCCTCACGGCCTCCTCGAAAATTTCGACTCCATTCAGGAGGTCCTTTTCGCTTATGTTCAACGGCGGGATAAACCGTACAACCTCGTACACGCCAGCAGTGAGAATCAACATTCCCTTCTCAATGCACTTATTCATTACGCGCGAAGCCATATTCTTCGGCGTTTTTGGGTTGGTGAGTGGGTCATGTGGAGCAAGCGGACCGGCAGGAGAAGAGAATTCGATGCCGATCATTAGGCCACGCCCGCGAATATCAAGAATGTGCGGAGCGAGAGTGGGGTCTGATTGAAGGCCCTTGAGGGCGGAGAGGAGGTCCTTTGACCTATACTTATATGAGTATAGTAAGTATGGAGTGCAGACGGGGATAGATACCTTGCTTGAACATTAGAAAGGATATTTTCTTCATGAAATGCATCCACAACTGCTGTAGCCGCAGCACATGCGACTGCGTTTCCTGCGTATGTGCCACCCTATTAAGAATGAACAGATGATTTATAAGAATAGATGTCAACAAGGCGAACCATAGAACCAGGCTTCAGCTTCTCTGTGAGCTCCTTCCTGCTAATTACGCCGCTTATTGGAAATCCATTCCCAAGCCCCTGAACTGGACTCAGGAAAATTAACAAGTAAGAACATCAAAGAACAAACCTTCGCAAGAACCAAAATATCTGGCTTTACTCCACTTTCGTCAATCGCCCACCAATTTCCAGTGCCACCTCCAGCTCTACCAAACCCGCTCTGCACCTCGTCTACGATCAGTAAAATACCCGACTTGTCGCATACCTCTCTTAGACCCTTCAGGAACTCCGGAGGTGCGGGGATATACCCACCCTCTCCAAGAATAGGTTCAACTATGATGGCTGCGACATCCGACGGATCTGTTTGCTGTGATAAGAGAACATCCAGATCATACAGACACCTCCTCGTCAATTCTGCATCTGACGTGGTAGGAGAGACAGAAAGTTGATGAAAGTATGGGAAAGATGTGGCGTATGCGCCGGGCTTGAGAGGAATAAGTACGACGCAAGATAGCGAGTTTATAATAACACACACCATAAGCGGGGCAAAGCTACTAGAAAAGCTCGTTTTAGACTTCGTGACTGCCATGGCACCGTACGTACGTCCATGATATGCGCCTGTACAAAGAGGGACGTTAGTATTGATGTGAGGATGGAAACCAAATGTATGGACAATAAATTTATAACTAGGAGAACAAAAGGTTGCCACGCCGTCAAGCCGATAGCTCAGTTACCCTGATAAGTCTACAATTCATTAGATAGAAGCTACACTACCTGATGGAGGCGTCAAGCTTCTGCCACCCATCACGAAAATTGATAATGCACACGACCAAAACATACAAGAACCACCACCAACTTACCCTGCATACATATAATGTTCTGCTTCCCCGTAACTGCCCTCGCCATTTTGATCGCACCCTCAACCGCCTCCGAACCTGAATTCCAGAAGAAAAACGAGTTCAAAGACGGGTGCGGCATAATGGGGAGAAGGCGCTCAATCAGACGGGCATATGGCTCGTGTAGGCCGATGGCACACTGAAAAAATCTTTGGCATCTTGTAAAGGCGATGAAGACATGAAATACCTGGGAGTGAACGACCTTCATACATTGCTCCGCGGCCGCCTTGCTCACCTTAGGATGGATATGTCCTGGGAGTCAAGTATTAATACATCTATGTGATAACGAGGAGCAAGGAGATCTATCAAGTATCTACATACCCAAGTTGGTAACGCCAATGCCCGAAGTGAAATCTAGCATCTTTCTTCCATCATCGTACCAGACATACGAGCCTTGGCTTTTGACCACTACGCCCGATGTGATTCGCGCTATGCCATATGTATGCCCAGCACCGAAGTCGAACAGCGATTGTACGCCGTCTGCAGTTTTGAGGGTAAACATGGACCGTAAATGGCTACATAAAGCGAGCGGGGTAAGTGCCTGGGTCCATGAAGAGAGAGGTACGGAGGGCTGACCTGGTCCTCAGGGTATGGGCTCCATACCGAAGCGCTGTTATTCCGCGTGCTCTCAACATTTACTGACTCCAGAAGATGGATGCATTTCTAGATACCACTGCAAGAAGAATAAGTAGGGATCTGTAGCCTCAAGTTAGACGTGACTCACAATGACTACTCATCATTTATCAGGATGGAAGATCTCAGGAGCATCTTCTGAAGGTTAGCGCTCGTGGCGTGAGATAACAGCAGAGAAGGTATGAGGTCTGAAGGGGGCTTAAATTACTGGAAACTTAAGGAGAAGAAGCCGTCGGCGACACGATAACGAGGTTGATTGAGGACACGGTCATGCCCTATTGAGTTTTTATGATAATTTCATATTCTCGACCTTGGATACAAGTTACGAGACTAGTAGCACGGGCAGTACGTGAACTAAACCGAATAAGGAAGGTGAACTTTTTTTACTGAATCCAAAGCATACACATGAACGTGCCTTGCAGGATTAAGATGAACAAGCGCCAGGCGTCCAACTGCATGAAGGGATGACCGGTCGTGCACGGGGTGGGTGTGACAAGTGCGTAGCTTTGGGGTATGACTGAATGAAGAATATCCGAGAGAGAGCCACAGACAACTGACAATGGCAGGCCGACAGGAGCACACCAAGGTATATATATGACAGATTCATCTTAGCTTTGTATTTTAAGCTTCGAGCTTGTTAGACAACGTTAACACGTCGATGTCACAAACTAAAGAATACAATGAACTCACTAGGGCACATCCACTGGCAAGGTAGTTGGAAGTCTTGAGTCGCATTAGCTACGCGAACAACCCAAAAGAAACCAAGTTGGAGATAATCTACGAAGTGCGGAAGGTAGTGCATCAATAGTGTACCATCACAGGGTATGACGAAGTAGCCATCCCAATCGTCAACGTTGTCAACGACAGCTGGCAGAACCAAGGTAGAATGCTATGAAGTTAAAGCAAAATAACAGGTTAGTAGGTATACGCCACAGAGTGAAGCAAGGTTATATTACCCACTGGTACCACCTGACGAGGCTTTAGCACAAATAGGGCACCTTCAACTGGTAGCATTCGAGATAGTCGCTGTCAGCCACCGATTGGATAACGCGAAGGCCATTATCAATCGTAAACGACATGAGTTTAGCATAACCCCCGAACGCAAAAATGCAAGACCCTGTTATACAACGCCATTAGAACGTCTACGTCGCAAAGTAAAGCAAGCAGAGATTACCCTAGCGCAAAGAGTTCTTGAAGAGGTCAGAAGAAGCCTCCACCAGGTAACGCTGGGGACAAATTTGCTTATCGATAACGATAGCTGACGGTTACGGGGAGAAAAAGGCGAAGAATCGAGATATTAACCACCTAGAGCGTCACAGTACCACATCACCGGGTAACACGTCAACAACAACTAGCGTAAACCCTTCACGCAAAAAACGTGACGAGCCTGCTATACAATGTCAGTAGAACTCCTACGACACAAAAGAAAGCAAGAAACCAGTTAGAGTGTTTGCAGTAAGCTTGAAACGGCTGTACACGAGGTTTTGGTAGCGTAACTAGGTAACACGAAAAAGCCGCTACCAATCAATGACGGTCCTACAAGGGAGGTAAAAGTAAAGAGATTGACATACGAGTTTAATACGTCTACACGACAAAGTAGAGCAAGTGATTGCCCTGGTGTCTAGCCTAGAGTCTCTAGAAAACACCCGCTCGACGCGTCCCTTGAATGTCGCTTAAGCAACCGCGAGGAGAAGACTGGAGAAGGGTAAAGAGAATGACAGTATATCTATGCCAAGGGAAAAGACATGGTGTAATTACCCTGGCACTCAGAACATGTCTAGTACGCTCGAAGCATCACGGAGCAAAGGCAGCAGACCTTCAACTGGGTAATAGTAGTGGGAGAGTCGCTGCCAATCGTCAACCCCGACTATCAGGATCCTACGGGAAGAGAAGGGCAAAGAACAGTAGAATGTCTCCCTGACAAAGTGCGACAATGAGTAATTATCTATCTGGAGTTAAGAAGCTTAAGACAAATACTCGACGACGTGCCAAGGGAAGTGCACCCTTAACGCGTAACAGCGGGTCTGAGGACGCTGTAAGTCTGTACCTCGACAGAGCTTGTTATACTTGATCAGTATGTCCAAAATAGTAGAACAGAAGGGAAACCCACCTATAGAATTTCCGTTCATATGATACTTTGCCTAGAGAGAAAGGTTAGTAGTACGTGGATAGACAGTAGGCTCAAGGACAGTGACGAGTAGAAGAACGACGAGAGTAACTCCAAAATATCATTGCAAGTCTGTACGAACATTAAAAGTACACTATAATACAAAATCCTCAGTAATGCAAAACAAAGCATTCCTAAACGTACGATTCTATATCATCCCTGCTCTTCCTACCACGACGCCCCTTATATCTCCCCGGCAACCCCTCGGTAACATTCAACGAGAAGACGAACCAGGCCTGAACGTTCTCCGGAGCTTTCTCCTCATAAAACGCATAGACTGTAGTAGCAGCAGCGCACACGGCCACATTCCCAGTGCATGTATCTCCCTATAACGAGTTTATATGAGAGACGGACAGCAGAAAGGAGAAGGACGAACCATTGACCTGAGAGCAAGCTTATTCGTCAACACCTTCAAACTCACAATACCACTAATCTGGAACCAATTTCCAGGTCGGCATATAACGCGCGCAGACGCGTAATGAAGGTGGGGTCTTTAAAGGCTTAAACGACGGCCTTCGAACCGCGACTATGCGACTATGCATAATGAACTGGTTGCTGGTTGGAACGGGGTGACAAACTCTGTAGTCAGTGGGCTGTGCACTGGTGACCCAGCTGCGCGACGTGATCAATTGGTCAATGCATTATGGAGTGGATATGTTAGATAGCGGAGAGGGAGGAGACCAGACGGCGAATGGTGCACTGTCACAGTGACGATTGAAATGGAGCGGTCACATGAGTGATTCCCGTGGTATATTTTTGGACCTACTTGCCAGGCTACTTACGTGAGTCAACTATTCCAAGCTAAGATACGTGTTCATACGTGTTTAATATCATACTGTCGTGGATAAGATATGAAACCGCTATTTTTGAAAAGGTACAGGATGTCGTTACGAATACGGCTTTGTAAGTTTTTGCTGGGAAACGTATCCACCCACGCAATCGAGGGATTGATTTATTTTTCTGCTAACAGTGTAGATTATTACCTCGGGTTTAAAATACGTGTTCCTACGTGTTTTTATGTTGAAAATGACTCGGGCCTGGATTGAAAAGTATGTTTTCATGCGTCTTTATAGTAACTACGTCATTGTGTATCTTTGCAGATCTTTGTCCACTATTGTAAAAATCGAATTCGGTTACTTGAATTTCTGGGCGGTTAGAGTTTGGTCACGGTTATGGTTCCGTTTGTTACATTTGGGGTATGACATATGCGCAGGAATGCATCTGGTCGCTTGTTGATTGAACTCGCTGTTTATGTAGAATGCTTAGATTTCTTGGGTTAAAGAATATGCGGGTGCAGATCCCATGCTTTGCTGCGCTTTGCAAGGTGTACTGACAGTGACACTTTGATCATGTGGATCGTAAAATAAGTTCTGCATAGTTGGAATGGCGCTGAAGCCTGCATAGTCAACACTATAGTAAGCATTCCATGGTTCAATAGAGTTATATAGCAATCACACTTCATTTCGCTCGTCGGATTAATTACTAACGAAGATGACGCAGTTGGATCATGGATGCTGCACGAATGAACGGGCATCTAGGCCCATGAGGTTCGATAGCTCTCACCGATGAGAATGGGTGCCGTTATTAGGGGAATTCAAATATGGCTGTTTTGTAGCGTCGATACGGATCAGTCGTTACAACGCTGCCGAAAAAGTCATTGAAAATTCAAACGGAGCGTCAAAACTTTCATACTCTTTGCATTTTCCTTCTTTTTACTTACAGATATCGCTACAATTTAGAGAATTGAGTTGCTATTGAGCTACTCATTGTTTATATCTACTATATTTAATTTTTTTTATGGACACGATGAAAGTCTATGGGTAAGTAGTAAGAAAGAACTTATGAACTCCGAAGTGATCGCCGAGTGTTGTTGCTAGGACGCGTTACGAATCACCTGTATCGTATCGCGTATCTTCTAATTTGAATTCCCCTATTGAAACAAAAAATCAGTATATGTGGGGGTCACCAATCCCTATATGGCACGGAGCGTGACGTCACACAGTGTGACACAAAGCGTCCTAAATCTTGTCCCAAGTAGAAATTGACATAGCAAACCCAAATCTTGGTCGTTTTTCTTCATTTTTTTTGTGCTATAATACTATATTACATCTAAAGAATGCATACAAATATGTATTATAGGTACAACATATAATATTAATTAGGAAATACACTGCTCATTGCTCATCATCCCATTCACTATTGTTATCCTCATCAAACAACTTATCAAACTCTTCCCCAGAGTCTTGGTCACTATTTGTGTTGTTTATAGTGATGTTCCAATCTCCTGATGTATAAAGGTCAATATCTGCTTGAAGGGAAACTCTCAGTTCAGGCAAATTTGCACTTAATTTTACTGCAAGTGCATGTTTACCCTTCAAACTTCTGTACTTTCTCACTTGATCCTTTACATCATCTTTCTTCATCTTCATTATTTTATTTTTATCCAAAATAAGCTGAAGAGAAGCAACTCTTTCAGCCTCCTTAGCACCATTTATATCTTTTTCTATCTTCTTTCTTATATTTTCTTCTTTTCTCTTTTCAGAATACTGTATAATAGCTTGTTCCAATTTTCTCTCCTCTCCAGATGTTTTTTGAGCTTTCTTTCTTATATGTTTGTAGTCTTTCTCCTTAAAGTATTTCATCATAAATGCATGTGTATCATTGTGATGGTACATGGCTTGTGCATTGTATTGAAGCAGAGTTAATTGTGGTTGCCAATGCATAAGAACTCTAAATGCACCCAGTGCCCCCTCATTCACATCATTTGTGGGTGATAGCCATGCCAGATCCCTCTCTTCTTCACTTGCTTCATCAATCAGCCCTCCTGGTGCAAATTCTGATATAAATCAGTTCCATGTTTTTAATGCACCTTTCAGAAATTCAACTAAATATGGGCATAGATGAGGTAACTCTGATTTTATTTTTAAGATAGCATTTATAGCTTCAGGAGATTTCCATGGTTTTCTATCAAATGCTCCTGTTTCATATGTTGCATTATCACCAATAACAAACTCAGGATCTTCAATGAGTCTATTAAGGAAATGAGAGACATCTTTATGAAGTGGACCAAGATTAAGCATATTCTCCTTATTAGCTGCAGCAGCTCATACAGCTTGAACATATGGCTGGCTGACTGCTTGTCCATAGATTGCTAATGCTGCAAGCTCTGTTTTGGTGGCAGAACACTGAAGGGCCTTATGCAAATTATACTCCATATGACTGAAACACATGTTATTTTTATTGTCACATGAAAACTCAAGGAACTCAATAAATTTTTCCAAATGGATAATGAGAACTGCTGCAGCTTCACAATATGATCCAAATCAATTATTGGATGTATCTGGAAATGTAAAACTTCCAGGCTTCACATTTTCATTCCACCACCAACTGAATTTCTTATGATAACCTTTTTTATTATCTTTATTGTTGAAAATAGCTCCAGCAAGTGCAGCTGCTTTTATAGCACCTCCTACAGTAGTTGAAATTGCATCCTTCTGTGGCTTTGTTAGATTATGATTATCAAATTGTATATCTTGAATGACTGAATCATTTGCTCGGTTTGGTAGTAATACAGGAGGTTGAACATTATTATCTTTCCAGTATGATGAAGCATGGGTATAACCACCATGAACACTATTCATATCCTTATGGCAGCCACATCCTGCCCAGATGAATAACTTCATTATAGATTTTTCACGATCTGGTAATTTTTCATATAAATCTTTTCCAAGAGACTTTGTAAGTTCCTCCATCATTACAGCTTCTAATTCATTTCTTTCACTATTATCTAAGCTGTTCCATTTTGTTATTCCACCTGCAGATTTTATCATTTTCTTGCATGCTTTTAAATATTCAGGTTCAAGTTCAATATTTGAAATGTCCTCCATTGCTTTAGTTCCCAATGTTTTATCAACTGCATCACTTTTTTGCTGTTTAAATATCTCTGCATCTCTTTTCTCTTTTGCACAGTGATCACTATGCATACCTACAAGCTTGTGATATAGATTAATAAGTACCAGAAGCTCTCCAGTTTCTTCTCCAAGTGGACTATCATTGTAGGCAAGTGCAAGACTTTCAAGAATTACTTCCCAGTCTTTAATAGCCTCTGAGCTAGAACCATTCAATGATGGTCTAATTCCAACAGACTGTGTTGCAATATTAGTTTTTTCAGAGCTTTCACTATTGTAATCTTCAACTTTGTAGTTAAGATGTCTTGAATTATAGTTAATACCTTTATGTCCAGTTGAATCAGCTGAAATAGTAAAGCCTGTACACATACATAACTATATTTTATTCATATGAATTTAGAATCAAAAGTGCTTACCTTGGGTTTGTAATAGCTCATAACCTAGCTGAATTTGTGCAGCATGAAATCCTTCTGCAATTACCCTTGATACTGTGGATTCACTAACATCTCCAACTACTTCAATACCTGCAGTTTTGAAGACCTCTTTTATAATGTCACCTATATGTCCTCTTTTACAGCCTGCTTTAACAAGTACACGTATTAAATGGCAGGTATCTTCTGTGTACACCCCTTTATATAACAGTGAATGAGTTAATTTCTTCCTAAGTGCAATTTCTTGAGCTTTATTTTGTGTCTTTAATTGTGATATTAACTCCTGTGTTTGTTTTTCAGCATTGAGTTTATTCTTGAGTAATAACACATTTTGTTCAAATGCTTTAAGAGATTTTGCCAGTTCTTGTTCTAATTTCTTTTTATCATTTTCTAACACCATCATTGAATCCATGGTTGCAGAAATTTGAGCTACCAGTACTTTTATATCAGCTTTCAATTTTTTTTCTGCAAGCTCTGAGATTTTAAGATTATCTTTCAATTTTTCTCTTGTGGTAATAAGCCTTTGTTTTGTATGCCTTTCATTTCTAAGGCTTTTGTACAATTCAGATGCTTTATTTGCTGCAAAGTCTTTAGCCATTTTCAGTTCTTCAATAGTTTTATCCTTTCTATTGCATATTTTAATTTGTTCTTTAAGTTTAGACTCAAGAGTAACAATCTGGCCCTGAGCAACAGCTAGCAAGTTCTTGATATTGACTAATTCTTGTTCTTGTGACTCCAGTTCCAGATTCTGGCTGGGCCCATCAGATTTATAAATATTCTTAGTGTTTTTAAGCCTCTCTATATGAGCTAATATTGCTTTTGTTTTTGCCATTTTTACTATGTCCTGTAATTTGCTAAAATAAGTAATAGATTCAGTGATATACATAAATACTTGCTCAATAATGAAGATTATACTGAAGAAATGGCTTTGAATCAATAGTTGGTGTGTTTAGAATCACTTATTGGGGTGGTGGTTTGAGCTAGAGGTGTGTAGTCGATGAAAGATTAATAAATGAACACCTGGAAGCCATATGTGCGCCACACCTGAAGTGCATTGGCTGATTTCCCACGCTTTTTGGCAGAGCAAAACTTGAAACTGCGGCCGTGCAACGGGAACTCAATTTCACAACTCGTGTTAGTGATGAAATATGATCAGTTCCATTAGGAGAATAAAACTGTTGAGCCCGAATTTTTAATTTGTGATTGTTACCCCAAAATAATGACATATGACATACCAGATATCATGGTCAGAGATTATTTTTCAAAATTCTGGCTCAACAACATTGTTCTATTATGTTTACTGTACAATATTTGTTATTGAAGAAAGTTGGAATATTATGATTCTGACAGCTGGGCACAGAAATACTGATTTGATGCCTATTTTGGCAGAGAGATTGCATTAATTTGTGATTTTATTATGATATAACCAAATACACAAATATCCGTTCAGTAATATTAATGATACTATTCGACCATATATATTACAAGTTATTTGAAGGTAATTAGAGGTTTGTAGCCCGAGATATTCGACTGGGACAATGGAAAAGGGCATGTGATGGCTGTCACGCTAGTGTGACATGCGTGATTGGTGACCCCCAGTATATGTATTCCTTCTTCCCCGTCGGATCTTATCAGATAAATGTGGAACGAAAAGCACGGGGGAAGCATCTGGAAGCATTTGGCGCATGATGTGATTTGATTTGTAATGTGATGAGGAGCGCGTTGTCACGCCATGGCTAATTTGAAAGTGGGCTACCATTTGCATTAACATAGGTCTGAGTCAAGAGAAGGAAGGGCAGGTCTGCTTCCGTGCGCATTCAAAAAGATGCGACTCCTCGCCCTCCAATCTCTTTGGCTTATTCCTTTTGCCATCCCTGCTGCTTATATACCCCGCTCATCCTTCTCTGTGCCTCCCCGCCTTTCCTCCTTCCTTGCTTCTAGAGACCAAGACAAAAGGTTCCTCCAGTGTTTCACCGCAATCTAAACTGGAGGGATGTCGTCTTCATCCAACGAGAAGAACTCTGTCGACCGTGTGCGTTCCAAGGAGGGCAATATGCACGCTAATGAGATTGAGGAGGAAAAGAGGTACCGGGAGAGAAGTGTTGCAAAATCGATATTGCTGGTTACGACTGTGTCTTTTGGGATGATTGTGAACGTGTGTTTCTCTTCATTCTTCCTTTCATAAATGTGCTATTCTAAGACACATGTATGGTAGTCTGCGAATAGTACGGCGACATCGTTATCCTTACCTACGATAGGCCACGAGCTGAACGTTGCGGAATCTGAACTTCAGTGGCTGTTGTCTGCGTACTCGCTCAGCTCAGTGAGTCTTTCCGCTAAGCATGCAATCGTTCTATTTATATCGCTCACGTATGGATACGGGGCGAAGCATGGTCGATGCGGACTGTTATCTTGGTCCCTTGTCCTGCGTTGTCTTTTGGCGTTTAGCATCATAGTGCGCATGTGCTGTTTATTCTGCTTCTGAAAGTTGGGATTTGGCGTTTCGATAGGGCTCTGTGTTTCTTTTCGATTTTTTTTTTTCAATGCCATGTGCGTCGGAGGGGGAAGGCGCCGCTGTTACTCTGGCGGCAGCAAGGGCGCATTGCGAAGTACGATCATAGGTCGTTCTTCCGACTGCATCTGCATCACCTTTTTCCACTCCCTTGAACTCCTATTGGTAGCCTTTAGGAGCCTTCACGAGATCACACTTGCTGGTACACGCACTCGAGGAGTGGTTAATGCCATTCGACTCTTGCGAGTCGCCGGCTGGCGTGTACACTCGTGAACCCCAGCTTTCCTTCATCGACATGATGCCGTAACCTTGCTAGTCAGTTGTGTGCCCGTCGGGGTACCTCTATCACCGGCCTCTTATCTTCTTTCTTGGATCTTCTTAAGCATCAGTCGCTGTTTGCTATCCTTTACGAGGAAACTTTTTCATATTACCCGATGGAATGATACTGCGCTTTTTAGTCAAGTAAGTTACTTCGTCATGGCGCTACGGGACATTGTATCGTACCTTACTCGGTTATTTCTTATTGACCTGCACGGGTGCACCTGCCCATGTGTGCCCATTTGGACATATCGCCATCTGGATATGTGCGCTTCTTCTCCCATCGTTGGTGTATGCGTCTAGTGGTTTAATGCGTACGGGGGTGGGATATATGCGATATGCGGTCACTGTGCAGATTTTTATTTGCGTTACTTTTTTGTGGTTTGTGCGAGGTTGATTATTTATCTGGTGCTGCTCTTGTTCCTGCCTTTTCTCTATGCGGAGCAGGATCGGGGCGTCGATGGTGTGTGGCGCGTGATGTAGTGTTATATTGGTTGGCGGCGTTTGCGTCGTGTGTTCTGTACCATGCGTACACTTTTGCAAAGAAGTGCAGTTGTTGGTGACAGTACGGAGGGTTATGGCCGTTTCTTCCCTGTTTTTGACATTCGCGTATACTTAGGCGCGTTTGACGCGCCTGTCGCTGTTCGGTAGCGCCAGACTGGCTTGGCTTTGTTCACTTTATTGTTTACGTTCCTGTTCTACCTCTCTTTTACTCTTTTCCTCTTTCTAATTCTTCCTTCCCTTTCTTTCTGTCCTTTTCCCCCGTCTACCCGTATCTATTGCAATCCTAACATTGCATTAACGAATAGGGATGTCTCCTCCTCGTCTTTGGCCGACTCGCCGATCTTCATGGGCGCAAGAAGACGTTTTTGTTGGGTTCGTTGTGGCTGGTTGCGTTTACGCTTGGGTGTGGGTTTACGAATGGTGAGTGTTTTGTCTTATATACTTTTTGTTTTTTGGGCGGATGGGTAAGTGAAGTGCCGAGTGTTTGGGGCGTGGGCGAGAGAGTAATTGGAGGTTAAAGAGTAGAGATTGGTGAATCGGGACAATGGGGTGGATGAGTAAGGTGCTGTGGGTGGGGAAATCTCGGTCAATGTACTCGTCTTCGTACCTGAAGGGTATCCGACGCTGGATTCTTGCAGATGCAGTGTTTGCCCTGAGGTCGGTAGCGCTTAAGCTAGCTTGTTCATTCATTTTTCTGCCTTTCGTCGGTGTCGGGTGCAGTGAACTGACGAATTTCTTTCTCCCTAGATATAACGACTCTTAACGTCCTACGCGGAATACAAGGTGCTGGAGCGGCTGCCACGATACCCGCCTCGGTATGTTCTTCCTCTCGCTGGGATTCATCTGTCAGTAATGGTTGTTTCTCTATTCGCAGTTAGGAATCCTTGCGCATGCATTCCCCCCATCTCCCGCCCGCTCGCTTGCTTTTGCTACTTTCGCAGCTGGTGCACCTATAGGGGCAGTCGTCGGTAATGTGATAGGCGGTGTATTGACTCAATTTACCGCGTACGCCGCCCCTCCTCCGTCTTCCTTGGATGTCACTAACGCCCCATGATTGTAGTAAGACATGGCGCTCGCCATTCTACTTCCAAACTGGACTTGTGTTCCTGTGTTTCATCGGTGGTCTAGTTTCTATCGACAAGGACCTGCCGTCCAGTGAGACGGATAGAAGGGTAGACTGGATCGGGGCGTTTTTGGTTACTGGAGGGTTGGTGTTGATTGTGTTTGTGCTTGGGCAGGGAGAGATTGCGCCTGATCAGTGGAAGACTCCTTGTATGTTCTTCTCTCGCCTTCGCCAGCTTTCGTCTCTGATCTTGGTGCAGACATCATTGCGCTGCTCATTGTAGGCGTTATTCTCCTTGTTCTTTTCCTGTTCTGGCAACGGCGACTCGAGAAGTTACTCGACGACCCAGAGAACAGAGAAGTCGAAGTCAATGGATGGTACCAGTCTCTAACGACCTCTCCACCGCTGATGAGGCCCTCGCTGTGGACTAGAGCGCACGGAAAGCTCGCTGCAACGATGGCTATTGCCTTTTTGAATTGGTGTGCGTTCATGGCTTGGAGTTTCTGGGTGCAGGTGCGTTGTTTTTGGTTTATTGGAATGGTTGTGCTAAGGCAAGGGATAGCTTTATTATCAGGATTATAAGCAGCTGAGCGCTATACGGACTGTTGTGCGGTTGATGCCTATGATGGTTTCGGGGACTCTGTGTAATGTATTTGTGGGGGTTATGGCTGCTCGTGTGCCGATGATCTATCTCATGGGTATGGCTTCATTTACTTTCTTTGAGTAGTTTGACTAATGGATATGGCTCAGTAATCGGCACGATAGGCAGCTCCGCTGCATGTTTACTGTTTGCTGTCATCAAAGAGAACGCGACGTACTGGGCGTTCGGCTTTCCCTCAACTACGATATCCGTCATCGGCGCTGATTTTGTGTTCTCTGCTGGCACGTTGTTCATTGCTAAGGTTGCGTTACCTCATGAGCAGAGTGTCGCTGGGGCTTTGTTCCAGACTATGACCCAGGTGAGCTTTCTTGCCGAATAGATGGGTGTGCTGTGCTGATATGGAGTAGTTGGGAACGGCCGTGGGTATTACTGTGTCTACGGTTGTGTTCAATCGTGTTACGATAAAGAATGGTGGGGTTATGGTGCTGGCGAGTTATCAGGCTGCTCAGTGGACGTATTTTGCGTTTGGGTGTATTGGTATGTCTGTCTCGTTCCTATGTTTTTTTCCTTTCTCAAGTTGTTTGTTAGCCGTTATACTTGCGCTGTTATCCTTCAGAGGTGTAGGCGTCGTAGGGCATCATCAGGAAAAGAGCCCAGATCCCGAAAGGACAGCTACGAATAGTAAGGAGGAGGGGGTTAAGTCAGAAGGGGAGGTTGATGTCAAGGCTTTTTGATATGATTTTTGTCTATTGTCGGTTCAGGTTACGAAGATTCATGTGTATGTAACGGTTATTTTATGTGGGCGTTTGTTGTTTTGAATGTGTGTAGTGTATTTACTGGCATACGTAGACTAGGTATAACGTATTAATAGAACTTAGACTCGGAATTTTGATTGAAGGGGATGGCGAGGTGTTGGTTCTACTACTCAACCCGTTGAATGGCCTTACGATGGGTACGAGGGAGAACTCGCGTAGCTTTTGTCTCAATCCTCGCTGGTCACTGGTCCGACACCAATGATTATGGAACACCAATCTTATCTTATCTTCATTTGAGACATGGTCACGTGTGCACTACTTATGTGATCGCTATTGCAGTCAGCCTCCATTTCTTAATTCGAAGGTATTTAAGACAGCTAAGTGGGCTAACACATTTTCCTTATAATCATCAACATCCAAGGTCTGGTCTTGCGTAGTCTTGGTCTGGTAAGGTTGCTCGGTCTTCGTCTGGCTACTTGGTCTTACTCAAGGGTGCTCCGGGATTCGAATCTGTGACCGGGGGTAGGGGGGGGGGGGTCAGGGACCAAAAAAAAAAAAAGTTGGAAGGTACCCCCCAAGTACCCCCCCAAGCTTCCCCACCCCATTTCCATGCAGTATTTACACACCCAATAAATGTATAATGAATACTCATAAGTGTACAATGTGAAAAAGATGCAGCATTGCACTCCATTTTCACTCAGTTGCAAGTTAGCTGCAAGGTGATCTATTATTTTTGTTGTATAATATTGGTGTCGATCTGATAAGACCACATTTGGATCACATTCGAACTCCGAATCTGAACGTATCGATGAATAGTTCATCGGTACATTATATTTATAGTGCAAATATGTTGTTTTGCTGATATGCTTCAACCAAAATAGGAACAGATCTTGGGTGCAATCCCTCCAGGCGTTCTGGATGCAGACAGATACACAGCATGTCCTCAATGTGGAGTTCACAAGTAAAGGGGAATTAACAGGATTAAAAACCTTTACCAATCATGTTGGCAAGAAACCCTGTCGTGATGTAAAAGCTAAGTGTAATAAAGTATCAAAAATGTCTATGCTTAAGCAAATCACTATAGGTAATTATTTCACAAAGCCAAAAGGAACATGCAATCCAGCAATGGTTACGAGCACTCCTCCCCCTGTTCATAGCCTGGTGTTACCGGCTTCACAATGTTGATCCTTCCAGTACTGAAAGTGTTGAGTGTAAGTTCAAACGCTGTGAAACTTGATTGGTGTGTTACCTTTCTTCTAGTAAAATAATCCTTTACTCATTATGTACTCTCTTCAGTACCATCTAGAATGTGTCACATATTGGTAATCATATCCCTAGAAAGTGGATTTGTGCAGTTTGCAGTGTTAGTGAAGGACAAGGTGGTAAAAGAACACGGAAGTAGGTTAAAGCTTGGTGTGACGTCGCAAGTATTACGTGTGTACTACACCTTCCTAATTTAGAAATTTTGATCGTTACGTAATGGGGGGAGGGGGGGGGGGGTCCACCAGCAGGTCGATTTAGAAAAGTTGGACCCTAGTTCTTTTTTTTGAATCCCGGAGCACCCTTGGTCTTACTCGCTCGCTCTTGCCATCCTGGTTACTTACCTCCTTCGGTTCTTCGAACTGAGAATTTTTTCCAAACACTCAACTGCTTCGTGCAGTTATTATTTTTTATTCATTGACTACGGCCTTCGAACGCCAGTTGGAGTTGTGATTTTAGTATGTATCTTGCTCTTACTCTGCCTGTAGTGTGTGCATTCAAAATGTTTTCCCACTCTCTCGTACTACATTTCTTCGTGAAACAATAATGACCAACTTGCTGTGACGTAGTCCTGTATTTGAACACATACCTCCGACTTCTGTAGTGCTTTTAGTTTGGATTTCACTTTCCGTTTGCCTGTTGCTTATGATTCCTATAACTTTATTATATAGTGAGTGAGTGAGTGAGTGAGTCATCAGGAAAAATCTAAATTGCCAAATTAACAAAATTACTTCGGAATTACTGTAATATTACCTGAGATATGCTAATATTAGAGAAATTAGTTCAGATAAGTGACATTAGCCAAATTACTTAACCCCCTCCCTTATTTGAGATAATATGGACGAGCTTAGGGAGGTATTAACACATACTAGCTTCTAATATTTAAATTTTAGATACATGTTGTTTCACATTAATGATTAGGCTGAAACTTGCTCAGTTTAAATAGTGCAATATAAGATTATTATTGTATTGGAGAAGTAAAACATACATAACATAGTCTAATTACAACACAACAACAATAAGGACATTATATGCTATCCCTCTCTACAACTAGCAGCACCTCTCACTCAATATAACAGCATAATAAGCATATACTTCAAAGGCAGGATGCACTAGAGCAAGAGTGCAAGGGCAAGATAACAACGAAAAGATGAACACAAGAGCAGGGGCGAGAGAACAAGAGTATGGGTGAGGGCTCGAGTGTGAGCACAAGCACGAAGGCAAGAGAACGAGAAGAAGGGCAAGAGGACAGGAGTGAGGGCAAGAGAGCAAGAGGAGGCACAAGGGCGAGATAGGGAAAGGACAAGGTAGACGAAGGATGCAAGAGCAAGAGGTTCAGAGGTTGAGTGCGAGATGATGAACACAATTGCAAGTGTGAGAGAAGAAGGGTGACGGAGCAAGGAAACAAGATGAGTGTGAGCACGAGTGCAGTAAGGATAATGGAAGGACTTACACTTGACAAAACACGAGTCAAGATACACCCAAATTCTAGAGGTGCAAAGTCCCAGCACCCAGGACACAATGTTTGAGGAAGCTAGGAAGATGTCTTGAGGGAGCCAGGACAGGAGAGCAACTCGGATAGCAAAGGAACAGCAGAAAGGAAGGGGTGGAAGGTGAGAGGGGGAAGCAAGGGAAAAGTTGAAGTCGAACGAGTTGAAAGAGTTGAATGTATCGTGTCAGTGACGTGGAATGAGTCATGTGATAATTACATCAGCTTCCCAATGATCTGATTGGCTGGCAACTCTTCGGCTAAACATTTTTCGGCTCAACATCAATGGCAGCTGTCGCATTAGCAGCTCCGGCTATTTAAATCCGTTGCAACTTACAATCTCGTTTCGAGCTTTGCAATTTCATTTTTTATTACAAGTAGGCTTACATAGATTGATAACTTATTGATTATTGTCACTTTTTAAGCAATTTGTAAGTGTATTTTTATGTGTTGAAACCATTAGAATTATATATGAGTTATGATGTGTATGCAATACTTACAAAACTCATGTAGATACATGCTATGTACAACTCAGATATAGTAAAAATGTAAATAAGTACTGAATTCAACTGCTCTAAACAGGTTTGAATAAAATGTATACACATTACTTGTTGATTGCATGTACTGAAATAAATGATATTTAGTTATTACTAGTTGCAATTAGTTACTGCTGGTAGCTTATTTTAACTTATTAAAGCTTACTTGCACCATATCAGTGAATATAAGGCCATATAAGCGAAGATTAGAGGTAATTAGGTAACGGGTACCCTTTATTATACTAATCTCGCTAATTTGGCACCTGAGGTTTTTGCTGATGCGCCGCCGCCCGCCCCGCCACTAGAAACTCATAAAGCGCTGCACTCGCATTGCCTCTTTGTGGATTGCGGCCTTTGACAATTTTAGAAATCACGTCTCTGGTATGGATATCAAAATTTACGCTTGCTGATAATAAGTTTCTCATTTTACTGCCTTTGACCGCTCGCCGCCTAGTGTCGCGCATATTCTTGGTATGGTACTTGCTATTATCACTTCGTGCTACGATTTACAATGCCTCATACTTCGTAGCATATGATTGGTTGTCATCATTTACTTACACTTTTTTCTCATTATGCTTATTATCGCTCTCTCTACAAAATTTCCATAATTCATTAATCTTTTCTCTTACAGGAACGGAGTCATCAAATGAAACGCTGTAATGTAGCCTTTCAACTTAAAATAATTCCTGTATCTAAAAATTTATCCTCTTCATTTCAACATGCGGCTGACCATCCATGTGTCTGATCGCTGTGAGACCAACGAAACGTTAAATTAACTCTACAACGTTCGCGATCGAGGTTTCTACTTCATTCCGCCGGGAATGTTCCTATGCCGGCGGCCAGGCGTCTTCTTACCACTGCCATCCTTCCTCGTTCCTTTATTCATCTCCAATCATTCTCGTCACCCGAACCCCCCCTATCCGAGTCCGGGGTAAACACAGGTGCAACGGCTTCGCAACAACTTCGCTTTGGCATCTTCAGGAATCGTGCCTCTGGTTCTTATATTACTTACTTTACATTCGCTGATACCAATTTTCGCTCTCGATAATAACTCGTGACTTATTGTAAATGCAATGGATCAATGGTCTCTAGTCTGCTAGGCTTTCGTAGCCAATTCGCAGCTCACCTTCCGATGTCAACTTGGTATGGGTGGTTTGTGCCGGGTGATACGGCTTATTACCATTTCGTGCCTGAGCGATTTACAATAATTTATACCTCATATGGGCTGTATCGTCAGCGCGTCGGCTGCCATGACATAGCTTACAGTATATTTTATTCAACCCACTCCATCCAAATTGCTTTTCAATTTCACCCAATTATCAGAGCGAGGGAATTTGTGAAGTCTTTGCAGGTCTTCAAGGCTACAGCTTCCGACTCATAAAAAAAATAATGTGCGTCATTCCGACAGTTTTACCTCAGTATGCCTAGTGTTCAAGGCATGTAACGAAGAATCGAGGCTCCGTAAATCATCTATAATAACAACCCATTTCACCTGTAGGGTCATCTTCGGCCCGGCCTCATATCTAGTCTCGACCATGAAGCACGGAGGATTGTATATATATTAGCGTTCCCTCTGTAAGTAATTTACTAAGTACTTAGTTGACTCCAGGTGAAATGTTTCAACGTCAGGTACTGCCACACTGGGCTCTCAAATGTCGTCCCTAGTTAGTAACTTAAGCAATCCCTAAGTAATTAACCAGGGTCAATGCCGTCCAGACGACATACACGAAACAGTATACCACAAAACCACCGTAACTAACATTGTAAACTTCGAGTTTAAAAAAGATTTCAGCGAGTGATATGTTTGAGATATCTTAGCTGACCTCTGAAATTTGAGATCCCACCAAGTAGTAAGTAGGTTGTGGAAACTTGTATAATTTATGTCAAACTTATGTAAACAATATTATCTCGTTCAAGTGACTACTTACCTAACTGACGCGCAGCGGCGCAACATGACTCATATCACTCGAGTCTCAAATTCAACTCAAGTTACGGTTCTGTTCTGTTCAATGGAAGCTGAGACCGTCGGACAAATGATGTCGCTTCAAGGCCATCGCGCCCTCCGGCCAAGCTATTGCATTGAGTAGTTCCGAATGAAAAATCAAACATCCCGGATTCTTTTTCCATTCCATTCAAACTCCATTGACGTGGCGCTCAAATGCCTTCGAGCTTCAAATACCGCTCGATATTGCTCCTTAAACTTACCTCCCTCTCCACCTCTCTCCTCTATTATCATCGACATCAGCGTTTGGTGAAGGCAGAGCCCAAAGTTTAATTATTTGCTTAGCGGCTGTAAGTTAATAGGTTTGTAAGAATGCGATCGGTCTCTCCGAATACGAGTAGCCAATCGTGGGTATCAACAAGGGGTACTTCGTCAACACGGAAAAGTGCGTCGAATGGCCTGGAAGGAAGTGTCGGATCTGAGAGGGAAAAAAGGAGGAGTACCGCAAGGTCATTGCTTCTGGTTTTCACGGCAACGTTTGCAATGATAGTCAACGTGAGTATAGGGTCTTTGACTGGGATCTTTGTCCTTTAGTTGGAATTGGGCTGACTATGACCATTGTCAACCATGTAGGTCGCAAACACCACTGCCGTAGCGACAGCTTTGCCCACAATTGGACGTGAGCTACAAGCTGAGGAGGCGCAGCTTCAGTGGCTGGTATCTGCCTATTCACTGAGTTCGGTAAGTATGATGCCGTGATTTTCACAGATTGTTGCGATATTTGACTTCCATGTTGGCTGTCTCGATTTTGATTGATTCTTATGTTCTAACTCCACTGTCTCTTTACTAATTCTTTCCTTTACTTAGGGATGCCTACTAGTTGCGTTTGGACGCCTCGCTGACCTCCACGGACGCAGGGAAGCATTCTTACTTGGTTCTTTGTGGCTGCTTGCTTTCACAATTGGATGTGGGTTTACAAACGGTGAACTTATTCATATTTATCAGTGCTTGCCTATAGCCGCACACCTTGTTCCACACTGTTACCTCAAGTCGACTGATCCAACCACGAGTCTTCATTTCTATCCTTGCCTTATATGTCTCCATTGATGTTAAAATTAATGCTAATATAAAATTCAGATATCACGACACTCAATATCTTCCGTGGCTTGCAGGGGGCTGGAGCATCAGCCACAATTCCTGCTGCCGTACGCTTTGTCTTCTTTCCCCAAACTCTATATACTAACAGCCGCTTTCGATACTCCAGTTAGGAATCCTCGCTGATGCATTTCCTCCATCTCCATCTCGCTCGCTCGCCTTTGCAACTTTTGCAGCGGGTGCACCTATAGGAGCTGTGTTTGGAAATATATCAGGTGCCGTTCTCACTGAATATACTGCGTATGTCCTACCCTATATTTCTACCGCTCCTGTTCACTCAAGTCATTGTACCAAGAAAATCATGGCGCTCAGCATTTTACTTTTTGAGTGGCCTCGACTTTATTTGTATCGCCGGCGCTATCCTATCGTTTGACAAGGATATACCATCGGGCGAAAATGATAAAAGAGTCGACTGGATTGGTGCATTCCTTGTCACAACTGGATTAGTATTAATAGTATTTGTGCTTGGTCAAGGAGAGGTTGCACCCAAGCAGTGGAGAACTCCTTGTACGTCGTTTTGGTCACGCCACTTACTTATCATTAACGATTACGTATAGATATAATTGCACTGCTCATCGTAGGAGTACTCTTCATTGTACTTTTTATCTTCTGGCAGCGCCAGCTTGAGAGATTGCTCAACAACCAAAATGCGGGGGGAAATAACAGCTCATGGTTACATTCGCTTACAACATCACCACCCTTGATGAAGCTCTCCCTATGGAGTAGGGCAGATGGCAAGCTCGCTGCGACTATGGCAGTCGCATTTTTGAACTGGTGTGCATTCATGGGTTGGTTATTTTGGGTACAGGTATGTAGCTTATTCCGTTATAATTTATTTCACCATGGTGATATCTCCTGTGTGTAGCTGTACTACCAGAACTACAAGCGATATACCGCTATAGAGACGGTTATTCGCCTTCTCCCAATGTTCGTCTCTGGTCTCGTATGTACTTCATTTGTGGGTATTATGGCTTCTCGTGTTCCATATGTTATTCTAATGGGTGCGCCTTCTTTCGTTCATTCTAATTCATACTAACGTGATTTTCCGTAGTAACTGGAACACTGGGGGCATCAGCTGCATGCGTTTTGTTCTCTCTTATTGATGAAAATGCAACATACTGGGCCTTTGGCTTACCAGCCACCGCCATATCTGTAATCGGTGCAGACTTCGTATTTGCCGGCGGGACATTATTTATCGCAAAAGCTTCGCTTCCTCACGAACAGAGCGTCACGGGTGCCTTATTCCAGACCATGATCCAGGTACAGATATATCTCTTGTGTCTTAATCACGAAATCTGATTGTGGATGTTGTATTCTTAGGTCGGAACAGCTGTGGGTATTACAGTGTCTACTGTTGTGTTCAACCGCGTTACGGAACATAATGGTGGTAAAATGTCCTTAGAAAGCTACCGGGTGGCACAATGGACATGTTTCGCTTTTGGATGCATTGGTTCGTGGGTTTTGTGTTGAAATTTTACCTTAACTTAAAGGCACATATTTTAGCTATGATACTTGCAGCTCTTTCTTTCAGAGGCGTTGGTGTGGTCGGACAACGGAAATAGAAACACTCTGATATGCAGAAAATACCTTCCGACCACTGCGCTAACGTGGATGGTGAAAATTGAAAAGTTGACCACCGAAAATAAAACCCAGCTTTAAAATAAATCTACTAATTCTTGCCTATCGCACACTTCTGGGTCTGCATTATTTATTCTAATGCTTAAGTATATATGTGCCCCCCCAAACCAAACCTATTGTATAGTTATGATCAATATTTGTCGATAGCTAGAGATTTTTTCTTGATTTATCTGCCATATTCTATCATAAGTACGACATGCCTACTTTAATTTAAAATGTCCTATAACATTGCACAATGTTTTTCAAGTAACATATACATTTCTTACTAGTAGAAGATTTAATGAATACGAAAAAGGCCTGACAATGATGGTTTCTATCTTGTTTCTATCTATACATCAAGCCATGCAGCGGAAATGCAAAAGCTCTGAATCTTTGGTCATATTCCTTCCTAATTTCTAAAGTCTCTAACAACCCAGATCCTTCAGACCAGAGCAAGGTTATTCAACAAGTCCTTCTTAGTCATTATGTACTACACTTTCAAATTCTAAAGAAAGGTCAAGTTGGCATCTTCCCTATATATTTCTCCCCGTACTAGACCCACTATCAATGGCAACAGAAGAAGAAGCGACTCGGATGATTACATATATAAACAACATTAATAGCCGCTCTGTATTGAAGCGCTTAGTCAACTTCAGGTGGAATTACTTATGTACTTAAGTACTTACGGTGGTCATAAATGTTGAACGGATAGGAAATGGAACCGAATTTGAGTCCTAGCAGGTGCAACAGTGACTTTAGATGTCAGACTCTTAAATACCGTCCCCTTTGCAAATTCCTTTCTCAGGCCTTCCAAGAGCGACCAAATAACGAAGACCACATTAATCCAATGATTGTTATATTAAACATGGAATTTCCGTACAGTGTGAGCCATCTCCAGCCTCCAGCTTTGCAAGCTCGCTGTCACATATATCATGATACGCAGCCATGTCACTAGTAGTTATGTACGTACATAATACTTATGAAACTTTGAAAGCAAAATGAAAGGAATCTCGGATGCGACGTCCGTTAGCCTGAGCATAGTGGCAGGTGCCGAAAAACCTTCTTTCAATCGTTCCATATTACGTGGTGCTCAGTAGCCTTCAAATACCGCTCGGCGTTGCTGCTCGACCACCCCTTTTCTGTTCCACTTCTCTGTCGTCCTAGTTAGCAACTTAGCGCTCGGAGGGGACAAAAA
The DNA here is from genome assembly GCA_025738555.1 of Cyathus striatus. NCBI lineage: Eukaryota > Fungi > Basidiomycota > Agaricomycetes > Agaricales > Nidulariaceae > Cyathus > Cyathus striatus. Next base: position 1,870,976 of record JAOVFP010000002.1, read on the forward strand.
CGGAGCTCAGGGGTTTACTTGCCTAGCAAACTTTGACAGCGTGTGGACTTTTCAAAAATGCAGACGACAGCCTCTCCGAAGACTAATAGTCTGTCGTGGGACTCAAAAGAGTCTTCATCGATGCAGCAAAGCTCGTCGAATGGCTTGGAAGGGAGTGTCGGATCTCAGAGGGAAAAAAAGAGGAGCGTCGCAAAGTCTTTGCTCCTAGTGTTCACAGTAACGCTTGCAATGATAATCAACGTGAGTATCCAGCCTTTTTCGTTGTGGATTTTATATGTTTAGTTGCAGTAAGGCTGATTATGACAACCGTACAGGTTGCAAATACCGCTGCCGTAGCGACAGCTTTGCCAACAATAGGACGTGAGCTACAAGCTGGGGAAGCACAGCTTCAATGGCTGGTATCTGCCTATTCACTGAGTTCTGTAAGTCTAAGTCCTTGTTTGTATCGGTGGTTTTGATTATTTGAATCGCATATTGGTGTTCTTGATTCGGTTATCTATCTGTTCAGTGTCCATTTGGTTCTCCTGTTCTAGACCCATTGTCACTCTACTGATTCTTTACTTTTAATGTGACAGGGATGCCTGTTAGTCGCGTTTGGACGTCTCGCCGACCTCCATGGACGTAAAAAAGCATTCATACTTGGTTCTTTGTGGTTGTTCGCACTCACAATTGGATGTGGATTTACGAATGGTGAACCTATTCATGTTTATGAGCCTGCGCCTGCCTCTTGCTATGAACCTTGCTCGGCACAGTTACGGTCGTCGGTAGCAGTGCAATGTTACTTACCCAGATCCGGCCGGCGTAATAGCAACACCATTTTACTTCACTTGCTATCTCCCTTATACCTCTCCATTGGGTTTAATATTAATGCTAACCTAATGTTTCTTCCATTTAGACGTCACGACGTTGAATATCCTTCGCGGTTTACAGGGCGTTGGAGCATCTGCCACAATTCCAGCTGCTGTACGATTCTCCCTCTCATGCCTCAATCTACATTCTAACCATCATTTTCGGGACTTAGATCGGGATCCTCGCAGATGCATTTCCACCATCACCGGCCCGCTCGCTCGCCTTTGCGACTTTCGCAGCGGGTGCACCTATAGGAAGCGTCGTAGGAAATATAATAGGTGCCGTCTTTACCGAATACACCGCGTACGTCTCGTCTTTTTGTTTCATACCCAGTACTTACTACGTGCAATACATGATAGAAAAACATGGCGCTCTGCATTCTACTGTATGAGTGGACTTGACTTTGTTTGTATCGTTGGTGGTGCACTTTCAATGAACAAAGACATCCCTTCACAAGAAACCAACAAGAGAGTTGATTGGATTGGCGCGTTCCTTGTCACAGCTGGGTTGGTCTTAATCGTGTTTGTGCTAGGTCAAGGAGAGGTTGCGCCCAAACAATGGAAAACTCCTTGTAAGCTGTTTCTTCCCATGTCACTTATCCACTCTAATGCCCCTCCCATTGTGATAGATATTATTGTACTACTTATTGTAGGAATAATATTTTTGGTCCTTTTTATCTTATGGCAACGATACTTGGAGCGCTTTCACGACCGCCAAAGTGAAGAGGGGACAGACAGCTCATTGTGGCACTCTATTTCAACTCCGCCCCCCTTAATGAAGCCTTCCCTGTGGACTAGAGAAAATGGCAAACTCGCTGCAACAATGGCAGTTGCATTCTTGAACTGGTGCACATTTATGGGTTGGTTTTTATGGGTACAGGTATATCAGTTTTATGCTCGATTGTTGTAAGATACTGACTGGTGCTGCGGGGTAGCTATATTACCAGAATTACAAACATGTCACTGCGATAAAAACAGTCCTTTACCTCCTCCCTATGTTTTTCTCTGGTCTTGCGTGCAATGCATTTGTGGGGACTATGGCTGCTCGTGTTCCTTACATTATACTTATGAGTACGTTTACCTAAATTTTTTTTCTTATTCGTTCTAATTGGTTATTGTAGTAATAGGAACGTTGGGAACATCAGCTGCATGTATTTTGTTCTCCCTTATCGACGAAAACGCAACGTATTGGGCTTTCGGTTTACCAGCTACCGTCATATCGGTCCTAGGCGCAGACTTTGTATTCGCCGGAGGAACACTATTTATTGCGAAAGTTTCGCTTCCCCGCGAACTAAGTGTCGCGGGCGCCTTATTCCAGACTATGATTCAGGTACATAGATATTTGGTTCTTAATCACGAAAAGCTGAATGGGGGTATTAATAGGTTGGAACAGCGGTGGGTATTACAGTGTCTACTGTTGTATTCAACCGTGTTACGAAACATAATGGCGGTGAAATTTCTTTGAGAAGTTATCGGGCTGCGCAGTGGACATGTTTTGCTTTCGGTTGTATTGGTATGGTAGTTCCTATATCTTTATTATGTTTACTCACTGATATGACTTTTCAGCGATAACGCTTGCAGCCCTTTCATTCAGAGGAGTGGGTGTGGTTGGCCAACGGAAACAGAACGCTTCTGACATGGAGAATATAACTATCGACCACAATGAACTTAATGACAATTAAAAGTTAAGCCTTCGATATGACAACCCAATTTTAATTGAACGCATTTATTATCCGTTCATCGCACTCTTCTGCATTTCTCTCTATCCATGTGATTACTTATGCTGTTAGAAGCTTAGAACTGAATCTACTGTACAGTAATTATGACATAGATAATGATAATCTATACGAACTTTCGATGGCTGGAGTTTGGCTATTTATTCTAAATATCTGCCATGCTGTATCAGCTTGGTATCAACCTGCATGGAATGAGCAAAAATTGATACATAGGTGGGTGAGATGAATGCTGTGGTGTTCAAGGTTTTCGCACTGCCAACTACTTACCAGCTTCACTGAGGCAACGGCGAGTTACTTATGTTGATATCCTTACCTGCTTATCAAAGCGAGATAAGAAGACGTACACTTGACGAGATCCAGCTTATGATCTTGTTTATTTTCGCAGTGTTGTGTCATGTACCTATATGTGATGGGTGCGTAACGCATTCTGGGGAAGAAACGGGTCCCACGTATTTGACCCTACCATGTCGATGGAGGAGAATCTAAGGCAATCACAATGAATTTTCAACATAATTCCGACATAATACAAGACATGACGGTGATACTAGAATGCTATTGATGCAGAAGCCGCCTGGGAGGCTTGTTCTACATCTGAATAAAGTTACTCATGTCTGAAGCTGTTGACCCGGAACCTCCTTGCAATCTGTAAGGCATTCAATATATTACTTCTAACTAAAAGATGTTTATTTTATTGCTTATTAGATGAAAATCGATGAACGTTCAGAGTTCTCAAGAAAGGTAGTGCGGTTATTATCGACAAGACAAAGTCCGTGTACCAGCGTTCATTACATTAATTAGGACGGCGCCGATAACTGTAGTCGGGGTACTTATTGCGGAAATCGTTCATGAGCCGCTTTGCAGCGTCGAGATAACATTGCTTTTCTTGCTGTGGGACGTAAAAGTATCAATAGCTTTGTTATGCATAGGAAAATTTCCCACGCACCAACGGCATAGAATACCACTCATCGATGATTATTTTGCTTGTCTCCGATTCTCCGGTTCGCATGGACTGGTTCTCTGCCGAGACCGGAGGCCGACGACAACGAGCAAAAATTAAAAAAGCATTCATGGGCCGCTTCGGAGTTCCATCGGCATTGACTCGGAGGGTCTGAGAGATGAGGGAGGGGTTGCCATCTGCGGACACAGTAAGTGGGTCTGGGTCATGCGCAGCTGGGAGATGGGAAAGGCTTACCATCGATGTCGCCCTCGCCTTTCGCGCTATCCTCAGAGGTAGGAGATGAGTGGTGGTGGAAGAAAGGGATTGGGATGATTCATAGTAGGTCATGTTTTCAAGTGTGGGATGCAAGGAATCGGAATTGAGTTGGTGCTGAAATAAATGTCAGGATCGATGATGAATAGAGTGTGATCGAGGGGGCTGACGAAGGTGAATACGTCAAGAGAGAGATCGAAATAATGAATATAAAATATTGTTGACGTTGGGCATGGATATCGGTCTGACGGTGGCCTACTATCGCTAATCAGTACTTAGTGTTCATCACAGGTTAGTGTTGGGCGTATATCACTGCCTTCCCGACCTCCTTTTCCCTCAAAATTTCAGATTTGGCTATAGCTTACTTCAATAAAGATGAATATAACTTTTTTTTGTTAGTATGGGCTCATGTTTTATGTTAGTGTTTTTGGAAGGTTGTCACGCTAGCCGTGTTACGGCTGAGCGGAATTTCAACAACGTGATTGTTTTTTGATCGCGTCAAATATCTCGTAATCCTCATTAAAGTTGATGACGTGACAGCGAGAAACGCGTTGCGTCTGCATTGAGCGCTTGGGCAGGCTCTCAAGCATCAGGCCCTGGGAAATACTATGGTTCAAGGTAGTTCTCGAAGTCAAAGCCGAGCTTATCATGATCCAGAATATGAAAAGAACATTCAAGCTGCAATTGAAGCTAAAAGGAATGGTACATACAAATTCTGGACAGAAGCAGCTGAGGCATATGGTGTAAGTAATCCATTCATTCCTTGCAGTTCTCGCGCTGTTGTCTCATTTCAGGTGTAAATTATTTAGGTTCATGTTAATACACTTCAACAACGTGCAAATGGAAAACATGCATGTTATAAAGATGTAGCAGAACAGTGGCAATTACTGAATGCTACTCAGGAGGCCGTACTTTTAGAGTGGTCAGAACATGATGCGGAGGCTGGTCAGCCATGGGAGCTTCATACCTTGCATGACCATGCTACCAAATTGGCTGGTCGTCGAGCTGGGAAGTGTTTTGCATCAAGGTTGGTAGCCTGCCATCCTGAGATTGTTCCAGCAAAACCAGCCAAGCTTGATCCAAAACGTGCAAAAAATTTCAACCAGGCTGTTGTTGCTGACTTCTTTGACAAGGTCAACTCTATTCATGAGCAATATGGTGAAATACCTCCGGAGCATATCTACAATATGGATGAAAAAGGTATTCAGCTGGGTGGAGGGCGAAAAGGAAGCCCTCGAAAATATGTATACTTCCACAAACATCGAAATTGCTACAAGATTAGCAGTGATAACCTGGAGCTGGTTATGGTTGTTGAATGTGTATCTGCTGCTGGAGATGCTGTTCCCCCTTCATTTGTTCTCTCTGATGGCCCACTTCCAAACCTGTCAAATCTTCCAGATGATAGTATTGGAAGGTACACAAATATTCATAATTCACTTACAAGTACTCATATAATTCATCATAGTGTCGCTACATCACCTTCAGGCTGGACAGATGATGAGCTTACACTCAAGTGGACAGAGGAAGTTTTCTTACCTCATGCAAAGAAGAATGTCATTGACAAGTCGAAGCCAATTATTCTATTTTGCAATGGCCATGGTTCTCATGAGACACCAGAGTTGCAAAAGGTGGTTTACAATGCATGCAAGGAAGGCTTTACTGTCATAATCCTCTGCTTCCCATCAAAGTGCACTCATAAAATGCAACCTCTTGATGTTGTAATTTTCACCCATAGTCAGCGTCAGTGGAGAGAGCATTGTGACGAATGCATACACCAAGGGATATCAATGAACCGGTACAATGTGATCCAGAATTACCTTGAAGTGCGAGAGAAGCACATGTTGCTGGACCTTATAAAGGAATCATTTCGAAAGACAGGACTCTATCCTTATGATCCAGCAGTCTTCACCCCAGAAGACTATGCCCCAAGCAGAGTTACTTCAACCGAGGCTCAATTTCCTGACAGCTATCCCGATGATATTCCAAGTTCTGACCCAGCAGTAATGTCAGATGAGGATAATGATAGGGACTCAACTAGTACACCCTCTGGTAGTCGAAAGCAGGCATTTGTGGAACTTGGATCTTCTGATTTCGAGAGTGATGATGAAGACAGCAAATGGATCAGTAGACATGAAGATTCTGATGACGAGACCATTGATGAGAATGATTTTGGTAATGGTTCACATGGTGGTATTGACCAGGGATACGACTGGAGCCATAATGCAGATGGCGATGAAAATCAGATGGATGACCACGAGACCAAAGCAGAACCACATCCACATTGTTATTCAACATGTGTATCTTCTCCTGATGCCTTTATCAATCCAAAAAAGCTTGTTCATGCTTGCTTATTGGAGTTGGCGAGCTTCCAAGATGCTGGAGATGAATTAAAGGCCAAAGATGACCTTTTACATGAGGTCTATGCACTGAGACGTCAAATCAACACTCTCACTGAAGCTCTTAAGGTCCAATCTGCACTCACCACAGCAGCTAATTCCCACTGCATGATAATGGGGTGAGTTAACAGTCAACTATGAACCAAACTCGATAATACTAGCAAGAAGAACAACAGCAGTGTGTCAACAATGAAAGTAAAAGCATGGTTTTTAACTCACCCCCAATTGAAGGCTGCTCATGCAAAAGAGTTTGAAGAGCATATGGAATGAAAGAAGGTGGCAGTAGAGAAGCAAAAGCAGAAGGAGAATGAAGTTGAAGAAGCTGAGGCTTGGATTCATCATGATGCAGCAAACAAGATATTTGAGCTTCCTTTGTCATCCTATAAACGGAAAGATGACCTTCGCACTATAGCACGTGCTCTAGGTCTCACTGAAGACAAAAAGATAAAGCTCGCGCAACTTTCAAGCAATATTAGGGTTTATGTAGAAGACAACTCAGCACAGCTACAGCTAAATCCCCGCTTCTCTGCACTGTTATCTAACAAATGGCGCCACATTGAAGCACCCCAACCCCAACTGCATTCTGATCCCATCGCTCATAACCCTTCAACTTCGTCAAGTACTTCACAAGCCTTCACAGAGGATGTTCCAATATACTATTCACCTTCTTATTTTACCAATGCTAATGTTCTTCATCATCCACAGGTGTCTACAACGTCAGGATTCCAAGTTTCCTATGATCACCATCATCAGAGATACCCTGATACATTTGCTGTGCCATATAGTGTCAATGGGGAAACTATGAGAGCGAGTACTTCGCAACATAGCAGTCAGTTCACATCTACTTACCATAGATCTCTATAATTGCTTGGCCTCAGTAACATACCATATCATAGTGTATATTTTTGTGGTACAATGTTTCTAATCTTAATGTACATATTGCTAGTACTTGTATTATAGTCTGTATATATAGTAAATATTGTATTATAAGTACATATCAATGTATTATAGCTATTCAATTTCATTCTATTATCCAAGGTAGATCTTCAATACTTACGTTGGTCATTGCTCTTGTGCACAACCAGTGCGCAACCAACGCGCATTGGTTAGGTGAGCTTCTGATGCCATCAAAACTATCAATGGAGTTTTAATATGAGGGAATGTCACAGCTGTGACAATACTAACCTGTGATGAACACTAAGTACTGATTAGTGATAGTATTATTGCGCTGGCATCTTCAGGTTGAGTAAAGTAGGCGGGGGTTCCATGGTTCAAATTGGTTGCGCATCAGTGCTTGTCACAGTCGTGTCACGCAGCTAGCTGAAGGTCCCGCACTGCATACCATCTGTTATTCTTTTCATAAACTAACATCTTTGTATAGTTTGATGAGTATTATAGGCCACCGGAATCAATTAATTCCTTGTCTATTGATTCAGCTAAAGGCAAGTATAGTTTTACAATCTTTATGTATTTAATGACTAACTATAGTCTCTCAGCTAAGAATATAGCATCGTCGAGCAAAGTAGCCCCAAGAATGTATGGTAGGGCAATATTAAGGGGGATGATCCGGACTTTGTAGCCAATGAATTTTAGTTTAAAGTTGTAAACTCATAACTTTCAATTTAGCTGTAAGTTCTTTCATCTATTTGATTCATTTTTCTATTGTAAGGTGTACACAATTCTACTATATTCTACTAGTGTATTTACAATACATTCTAACTCTGTCATTTGGATTAACATAAATTAACAGTGAAAAAAAAAAAAAGTTGAAGGGTCCAGTTCAAAGTTCAAACCTACTCTGAACTGAAACCGAACCTACATGAACCTGAACTGTAAGTCTGGTTCAAAGTTCAGAAATTTGGCTGAACCAAACCTAAGGTTCAGTCCTAGGTTCTAAAAAAATGGTAATGAACCAGACTGAACTGGACTTTCTCATCACTAACTCCACCCATAAAAAAAATTCACCTCCAACAGCTTGTACAAGCGTCGATCAGAGCCGGCAGCAGAGGACAATGAATTACAGCCATAACAGCAGGATGGGCTCAAATAATTCATGGAATAAGATCCTTCAGCCCCCACCCCTGCCACTACCACCAGTTAACAGACCTGGGCTTACTGTACATAATATGCCCCCTAGCATCATGCAGTACTTCAAGCTGAGAGTGAGAAAGGAAGAGAGATAGATAGATGGTATTTCTGAACTCACATATATCTGTACTACATGGTAGTCTGGTATTCCAAGACCTTCCGACTACCAAAAAGACCATGCATGATGTTATGCAAGATGAACTCAGGTTTGAGACCTGTGTTCCTGCAAGATTTGGTATGTGTGAAGTCTGCTGCAGTGCAGGGAAGAGGGCAGCGGTGCAGAATGTATGTGACAAGTACTACTAAGGTAGGAGACCAGTACTGGATGTATAAAGCAGTGGATCATATGAGCTGGAGTCCTGGAGCATACAGTTCTGAGAGCAAAAAGAGCTATTACATATTTACTTACAACACCTTCAAGCCATTTCATTCCTTCTTGATACTGTTCTTCATTCCATTGAACATGAAAATAGACATCTTTTATCTTAGGATCAAGAACTAAAACATTATAAGCAATGGTTTGTTGAATATGGTGTATAATGCACTTACCAAGACAGATAAAATACACAGTAGAGGTATCATCAACATGATGATACCATTTCTTGAGGTTCTTAATACCTGCCTCAAGAGCAACCTTTACTTTGTAAAAATCTGACTTGTTGGCCATTGATTCCCAGCATGTAATTAAAATTCCAAGCTGGGAATAACCACATGCTAATGATCGAACTTCAAAGCTGTGCAGTCAGATCACGCTGACTAACAATTTACATTGATCTCACAAATGCATGTCTGGTGGTCTTCCCTTGTCAAAAATTCCATAGTTCTTGCTCATGGATGTCACAAAAAATTTTGTAATATTAAAAATTGGTTCAAACCCATTTGAACAGATTCATTAAAATCTACTATTAAGAGAACTGTGAACTGGACTTAGGGTCTGGTTCATATCATGTGACTGAACTTTGGACTGAATGCAGGTTCAGTTCTCTGAGGTTTGAGTTTGAACCCCAGTTCTGGACTGAACTTTCACATCACTAGGTGGAGTTGGTAACTGGAAAGTTTCCATGGTGTGTATATTGACTATATCCTCTTTCATGGCCAAACATCTCAACCTTCTTACAGGTCAACTTCTCTCAGACAAGCACTGCTGTCCTTCACTGCTACCTGACAGTTTGATATTGTGCCTTTGATATCCCTCACTACTAACAGCAAACAACCCCCATTCTCTCACCTCACTTTCCCTTCCCCTTGCATTCTTACCATGTGCCCTCAGCCCACCTCTCCTTGTCACATCAGCCAACCTGTGATCCATTGTGAGCTACACAACAACATTCAAGCTTGGTGGACCATAAGTCCCATTTGATATTTCCTTTACACTCTCAGCATTGATAGTAATCCACTAAAGAATTTTAGATTTTGGAGTGGTGAAAGTTCTGAGACCAGAAAAAGAGGGCATGAACATCAGGGATTACATGTATGGCTTAACTGTTTGGGAAGTGTACACTGTTCAACTGTATGTTAATGGCGAGCTCTATAGCTATGTCTCTGAAGTGGAACTAATTGTCTGATGGATGGACTCTTAGGGCATGTCCAGTTTAAACCGGATGAATGGGCTCCTGTGTTAGCAACAGACAAGCAAAATACACGAAGCTGAACTTAAACACTTGAATGAGAAGAAGAAGTATGTCTTATTGCTAATCTGGAATAAACTAGCACAAGAATAGCAAATACTAACTAAGAATGTCTGTATTTATAGAGAGAGTCCATGAGGAGATCGCATGTAAGTAACCTACTCTACAACACATGTTCTACTGTGCAATTACATTAGAAACTCATGTATTATGTATGGCCAAACTGTGCAACTGTGCCCGCAGTTAAGATGAGTAATGTATGTTGTTATGCATGGTGTCCGCATTGTAGGTCATGTGACTAATCACATGACATAGATAAGATAGTGATTAGATAAAGATTAGATAAATGGTGAGATCCTAACATTACCCCCTCTTTAAAGGTCATGTCCTCATGACATTTCAATTGTCTCTTCTAGTTGTCAGAGTCAGTAGTAATCCAGTATTTGTATGAGGGTGATTGGGAGATAATGGGCAATTACAAAAACAAGCATGATAGAGGTGAGAATGGTAATGAAGTAGAGAATGATGATAACTTCGTTGGAGTACATGATAGGTAATAATAATTTCAGTAAAAGAATGTCGTGTATTTATTTAGAGCTTCCAGATTTTCCCAATGAAATTTGTTTAATAGACTTTTAGCTCCTGATAAAGCACTAATCCATTCCCATGTACAATGATCATAAGAATAGCCTTTCCATTTAATTTTGTATAAAACCTTTTTCTGATTTATTTTCCATGCTAATATAGCTTCTACTTCATATTGTTCCTGATTGTCTATAATAATAGCGGGTGGAGGTTTCGGTTTTTGTTGTGATTTGTATTGTGCAGGAATATATTTTGTGAGAAGTTGTGTATTAAATGTTGAATGTTTTCGGTTCCAGGTTTTCAGTAATTGTATTTCATAAGAGGCTAATCCTACTTTCTTTATTACTTTAAAGGGTCCATATTGTTTATTGTCTAATTTTGCTACTGGTCTATCAGAGTTAATATTGATTCCTTCAACATAAACAAGATCACTGGGTTTGTATTCTGGTGATTTGTTTCAGTTTCTATCATATCCATGTTTCATTGCTTCATTTGATAGAGTAAGTGCTGCTTTTGCGTTTTCCCTGGCTTTCATTATAGTTGTAATAAATTCATTGACTCCAATAGTTCTCGAAGTTCCATTAGGTTTAATTCCAGTATATGGATGATGTCCATACATTAAATAGAAAGGAGTGTATCCTGTGGCTCTATGTATTGTATCATTATAGTTGAATTCAGTAACTGCGATTTTATCCACCCAATCATTTTGATTGTAGTTTACATAAATCCTGAGATATTGTTCTATCTCTTGATTTACTCTTTCTACTTGTCCATTTGTTTGTGGTCAGTATGCAGTGAATAAATTCATTTTAACACCTAGTCATTTTGTGAATTCTTTTGTGAAACGAGATGCAAATTGCAATCCTTGATCACTTATGACACATTGTGGCATTCCAAAGTTTTTAAATACTTTTTCTAAATAAAGTTCTGCAACTCCTGGACTGTTGATCTGTTTGTTACATAGTATAAAGGCTGCCATTTTAGTGAATCAATTGACTACTACCATTAAAAAGTTGAATCCTCTAGAATATGGAAGTGGTCCTATAAAGTCAATGGATATAGTGTGCCAAGGTCCTTCAGGAATACTATTTGGATTTAGTAGTCCTACTGGTCTTGATCGATGAATATTTGTCCATTGACATGCTTCACATCCTGATACATATTTTATTATATCTGCTCTAATTTGAGGCCACCAGTAATTTCTTGTAATTAATTCCTGGGTTTTATATTCTCCATGGTGTCCGGATATGGCTGAATCATGACATAGTTTAATTCAAGGGGGTGCTGTTACTGCAATTTCCCAAAGTGACTCCTCCCATCACCCTGTGGGAAGTGGCTGGGGCAGTGCATGGAAATCAATCATAGCTGGTAACCAGTAGGTCACATGACTTTGATGCACACGTCGCAAAGGTGTATTGTACTGCTCATCGATCCATGCACCATTTGTAAGTGTAATTGAAGCATTTCTTGTAAATACTTGGGGAGTGGATGGTGATGAACTGTCAAATATAGTTACTGCTTTGTAGCTACTTCCTGAAATAAAGAATGAAGATTCACTACCTTTCTTCATCTGATAAGTTTTACCCAATTGAAACTCTGGTGCCTAACAAGAAGTTAGAAAGTGATGAGGTTGTTTCCTGCCACATATGTGGAGATGAGAAAATAATTAAACAAATGTGTGAACATATAGGCAAACATGTTCTTGCAAAGTTTAGAGGAAAGCCAGACAGGGGACTACTTCAAGAGGTATGGTTCCTCCTTTCTAATTGGAATACAGAATAAACACCTGAGTAAATTGTAGGTTGAAGTAGAACAATGTGAATTTTGTGGAAGAGAAGATGTTTTTATAACAACTCTTACAAAGAATATAAATGGAGCTGGATCTATAACATCTACTTGTGAATATCAAGATATAAGTATGAAATACAAAGCTATAACAATCTTTAAACCTTCAAACCATTGCACCAATGTTCCTATTCACTGCCCATTTTGCTTACCATCCATATCTGGTGTCCCAAAAACCATCTGGAAATATAATGCAACCAACCATTTTCTTATATTTCATGGAAAAGAAATCCCTCACAGCCTGGAAAATATTTGAATTATGAAATCTCTGGGCAGCTGTTGGTAGACATTTTCATTTCAAAAGAAGAAGAGAGCCTAATGAATATTCCTTATTAAGCAACACTATTTTTTAGAAATGAATATGGGATAGATCATAGGGAGCAGTGATGATTTTGTATATGTTCAGAATGATTTGAAAGACAAAAAGAGTAAGATCTTAAGTGGTCAGAAAGTTGTTCCAAAAGGAAAGAAACAGAAATATTAAATATGCAGTAATCTAGGTATATTTATGTATTATACTATGTATAAAAATTAATTGTAGCTTTATGCTGTGTGGCAGTCTCAGGAGTTCAATGTGTGCATGAAATAATCAAGTTAATTCCAATGCACACAACACGCATCGAAGTCATATGATCTACTGGCTACCAGTTATGATCAGTTTCTGTGCGTGGCCACAGCCACTTCCCATGGGGTGATGGGAGGAGTTGCTTTGGGAAATTGCAGTAATGGCAGCCCCCTGGTTTAATTATATGTTCTCTTAATTTGGCATTTTTCGGAATATATACTCAATCTTTCCATGTAACTATTCCTTCAGGGGATTCGGTCCAATCTTTGGATTTAAGGTTAAGCATTTTGATGACTTCTTTATCCTTATTTTTTCTGGATTTTTGAACTTGTTCCATGATTTCTTCATCTTCACTGTGAACTTCATATGTTTGTCTGAAATGTTCCGGTTTAAGAAGAATGATGTCTTCATTATCATGTTCTCCTTGTTCATGTCCAGCTCTTCTGGATAATAAGTCTGCCTTAGTCATTTGATTCCCGGGTTTATGGTGTAATGTATAATGAAATTCTGATAATTCAGTTGACCATCTCACTTGTTGGTGATTTAATTTCTGTGGTTTCCTGAAGTACTGAAGATTTTTATGATCTATCCAGATTTCAAATATTTGTCGTGCTCCTAAAAGGTATTGTCTCCATGTATCCAATGCTCTCATGATTGCAAGCATTTCTTTGTCATAGATCTCATAATTCCTTTCTGTCGGACTTAAGGCATGTGATAAGAATGCAATCGGTTTCCATTTTCCATCAGTTTGTTCTTAAGATAAGATTGCTCCATTTGCAAAATCTGATGAATCAGCTTCAACACGATATTTTCCATCATTGTTTGGCATTGCCAAAATTGGTGCCAATATAATTTTGTCATTTAGTTCAGAAAATGCTAATGCCTGATCAAGTTCCCATTTCCATTCATTTTTTCCAGTTAATTCATGAAGAGGTTTTGCTATTTTTGCAAATCCTTGAATGAATCATCGATAAAAATTAATGAATCCTAAGAACTGTTGAAGTTCTCTTTTGTTATTTGGGACTGGCCAATCTACTATGGCTTTTACTTTTCCTGAATCCATTCATACAGAGTTTTTGGAAATAATAAGACCTAGATATTCTACTTCTGCCTTTTCAAAGAAACACTTTTCTGGTTTTAGATATAATTCGTGTTCTTCTAATTTCCTAAGAACACATTTTACCATTTTTCTGTGTTCTTCTAAGGTTTCCGTGAATATAAGAATATCATCCATGTAGACAATGACTGTTCCTTCATTAATTTCCATTCTGAATATGTCATTCATCATTAATTTCCATTCTGAATATGTCATTCATCATTAATTTCCATTCTGAATATGTCATTCATCATTGTTTGGAATGTTGCCAGTGAATTTGTAAGTCCAAAGAACATGACTAAAGGTTCAAACAATCCTCGATTGGTTCTGAACACAGCATATTGTTCATCACCTTCTTTAATTCGAACATTGTTGTATCCCTATTAAATGTCTAATTTAGTAAAATATTGTGCCTTTTTAAGTTTATCTACTAACTCTTGAATTAACGGTAATGGATATCTATTTTTAACTGTCATTTCATTTAGTTTTCGATAATCCTGAATTGGTCTTAAAGATCCATCTTTCTTTTTAATGAAAAAGAATGGTGATGCCCAAGGTGATTTCGAAGGTCTGATACATTCTGAGTTAAGGTTTTCATCAAGGAATTCATCCAATTGTTTTTGTTCATCTAGATTCAACAGATAAATTTTACAGTCAAATGATGTTGCTCCTGGTAATAATTCTATAGCATGATCCCATGGTCGACGAGGTGGAAGTTTATCAAATGATTCCTTAGCAAATACTCTTTCGAATTCATGATAATACATTGGGACAGTTTCTTTCCAATGTTTCTTTTGGTTTTTGCTGATTTTGGGCTTCAGCAATCTTCAAAGCTGTGGTTTGAAATGCTCTTAGTTCAATTTGTTCAATCACATTGTTCTGGGTTTCCATTGATATGAAAAAGAACTGGAGTCTTTCAACAAATGTGTCCCAGTTTGCGAAAGGACATGCATGTGTAAAGGCTTCATGAATGATTGCTGGGGACATTTCTGTTGCCACAATATTAACTTTCTGGGTGTTCTGAAGAGTGGGTTCTTTCCCATCATGTTTCGATTTCCATTCCACTCATTCTTTGTTAAATAAAATTAGATCTCCTAGAAATGTGTCTACCCATCATTGGGCTCAATTGTCCTTTCCTTTCTTTACTTTTGGTAAGGCAATTGTTATTTTTTTCCAATCATTTATGATGTTCTTCTCTTGGAAGTATAACATCATACATCTGATCCAATTGTTAACTGTATGTGGATCTCCTTCATAATCTTCTGGAATTTCGACCTTTCCTTTGGTTCTGGTCGATTCTCTTTAATTCTGTTTCTGATTTCTGTAATGACTCCTTGAGTCATTGCAGAAATACTGTCCATGATGGTCTGCTTATCGGCAGGAGCCATGTTCTTCCATCTGGTTACAATCTCATCTTTCATAAAAATAGCCACCAGGGCTGTGATAAAACCGAGAATTATTTCGGTGGAGATCATTTATAGATCGAAGTCGGGGTACATGGGTGTAGGGAGTTCTCTACCATTGTTGTGTATGGTGTTTAGAAGGGTTTCATATTTGGTTGGAGAATAGAAGTCTTGTTTGAAAGGGGATATGTATCGTGTAGGGGTGTTAAATCTCAAACTGTTGTCGTGTCTGGGTTCGGTGATGATAGTGAGAATATGGGGAATAGGGAGAATGGTACAAGGGGGTGGTGGAACATAGTTAGGGATTTGTTGAAGAGAAAGGTATGTGTTTGGATCAAAGTCTGAGTTGTTGGAGTCCACCGACACAGCTCTCAGAATTTGAGGACAGGTATAGGGTGTGGGGCGAGATCAAGGAGTGTAAATGAGTATGGATGTGGATGGAATGTGATAGGAGTGAGATTGGAGAGATTGAAGGGTTTGGGATTGGGTAATGGGTGCCACTGTGATAGATTTGAGTATCAGAAGCTTTTGATGAGGCTCAGAGACTAGTGAGATGCCCTAGGTCTCACGCACACCTATTTGCAGATAGTACCAGCTGGGGCAACATGTGGTAGCCTCCCCAGTCACTGGTGCCATGCCAAACTCAAGGCAGAGGTCCTAAGATGCTCGGTAGTTCGGAAGTGTCAGGCTCAATGTTACACTATCCTCTCATACTTCCAAGTACAACAAGCAAGACTATCAAATGGGGTGTATGTCTGGTCCAAGGGATCCAAGATGGGGAATGAGGTATAGAAAGAAGTTTTGCCAGGGGTTGGCGAGAGAAGAGAAGTTCAGGGTCAAGGAATGAGGTAGATTCTTGTGCTTTTGTTAGCAACAGATGAGCAAAATACTCGAAGCCGAACTTAAACACTCAAATGAGAAGAAGAAGTAAGTCTTATTGCTAATCTGGAATAAACTAGCACAAGAATAGCAAATACTAACTAAGAATGTCCGTATTTATAGAGAGAGTCCATGAGGAGATTGCATGTAAGTAACCTACTCTACAGCACATGTTCTACTGTGCAATTACATTAGAAACTCATGTATTATGTATGGCCAAACTGTGCAACTGTGCCCACAGTTAAGATGAGTAATGTATGTTGATATGCATGGTGTCTGTGTTGTAGGTCATGTGACTAATCACATGACATAGATAAGATAGTGATTAGATAAAGATTAGATAAACAGTGAGATCCTAACATCCTGAAACCTTTGATATGGATTCCTTGGCTCTTCAAACTGTTCCTAATCCAATGGGATGTACCCTCTCAGCAAGTATGCAAGCATCATGGGAACACCAGGACTGATAGCCTTTGTTGGTTTCAAGGGAATTATCTAAGGCAAGGAGGGTGAGACTCTCTTTGTCTCATCTGGGGCCTCAAGAGTTGGTGCATGAGTCCATAGCTCCAAGGACATATGGAAAGAGATACTAACATTCAATTAGCATGATCATCCAGCTCACAAAACTAAAGAGGTATGTGCACACCTTCTGTTTCTTCCACATCCACTAAGTAGCTGAATTGGCCCCCTCCATGAACAGGATGAAAGCCATCACCTCCACAGGATCTGATGCTAAAGTGGCATACATGAAATTCCTTGGAGCAGATGTGCTGTTTAACTACAAGAAAGAGGGCTACAAGTTGGTATTGGCTGAGCATGGGCTGATCAATGCATTCTGGGTTCATTGCTCCATTCTTCGGTGGTTACATATTAGCTGATTTGGCTGCATAGGATGATGTGGGAGCTGAAGCACTTGATACTGCCCTTGGAGCTCTGACCCCCCTTGGGTGGGTAGCCATTTGTGGTACCTCAGGGACTGATACTCTTCCCCTGTCAGAACACTACAGACTAAAGGTGACTTCAGACTGATGCTTCTTCATGACTTCTTGCCTTTCTTTCTCTTTCCTCTATTTTTTTCTTTCTGCACTATATTGTGTTCATAACTTGCTTGCCATTCCACCTGGCCCCCTGCCTTTATTTCTCACTCCACAAATAGAATCTACAGTACATTTTTTGTATTGACACCATAAACATTCCTGGTGTAATTTTTTTTTGGTACTGCGTGTTTTTCCCCCTGTTCATGTTCCTTGGAGCCTCCCTCTTCTTTCTCTGTAGTAGCTTCTTCTACATGTAATGATTACACCTCTTCTGACTTCTACTTCATTGTTGTCTGAGGTTGTCTCACCTCTTCTGGATCTGGTTTCTTACCATGTCCTGATGAGCCTGGTGTTTTATATTACAGTCTGAGTTCATCCAGTAGTTAGTGGGCTCTGCTGGCAATAGCCAGCTCCAGGTATTATTGTAATAAAGTTGTAACAGCCTACAGGGCTCAAGTGCATTAAAAGTGAGTACTATGGGGTGTGATGGCTCAGTGGTCTCCATCGCATGTGCCTGCCATTGCACCCCCAGCAGGCAGGGGACCGGAATTCCCTGCTCAAGCACGAACCCCTTGGTTCAATCCATGCCCTGGCAATATATTTTCACTCCCTACAATTTCACCTTCTGACTACACTGATTACATCATCTGACACATCATGTGTTACTCAGAACTTTCAATCACAGCATCCAACCGCCTACCAAACAACTGACAACAGCATCTGAAATGCTGAGAGTCCAGGCAAAATCAAAAATTCTTGTAGCTCCATTCTGGAGCCAGGCTTGCAGCTGGATTGGGTACCTGGTGACATGCCACCTGGAGTTGTGACCCGAAAAAATAGCTGAGGGTGTGAGCAAGGGAAAAATTGGCCTCTGCCGAAGATTAGCCACTGTGGCTCAGGAATAGCGCCAGAGTGAGCCTGAGTAGGATGTGGTGGGAAGATGGGAAAGTGATTTGATTGGGGCAGGGATTCAGAACATGAATGTGGCCAGGCATGGTGTAGGATTGACACATTCAGCCACCTCCCTAGTTTACCCAGGTAGGAATGAGCTTGGTTACACACACTCCTGGCCCTCTTATGAGGTGCACTGAGTTACTATATAATTGACACCTTACTTACAAGATAATTAGGCCTTACAATTAAAAACACCGCAGTATTACATTACAGTATTGTGACATACCTTACCAGGTGACTGATATAAAATAAAAGGATTTCAAAAAAAAAAAAAAAGTGAGTACTAAATATGTAAGTAATGTGGTGAAAAGAACAGTGTAAGTTGAGTGCAAGTATCAAGTGTGGAGTTGAACTAGATGAATATTTATGAGTAAAAACTCGAGTGAGATCTATCTGTTTATAAGAAAAATCTAGAAATGGTATGTAAGTGTTAATGATTAGTATTGAATGCATGTACACATTAAGAATCAAGATTCTTCAACCTCTTTGCCTCCAGCTTCTTCATCACTTTGTGTTGCATTGTCTATCTCTAGGGGTATTTCTTCATCAAGCTGAAGCCAATGACATATGGCTCCACACTGATGATCCTTCAAGAACATTGTAATTCCTTCCAGTCCAAAATCTCCAATACCAGATTGCCTGTGAATTATGAATACCAGTCCGCAATAATAGTAATCAAATACATACACTTCCTTAGTATGAGTCATAGGGTCAAATAGCAAGAGCCCATCATGTCCTTTCACCTGTGCAGGGGTTCCTAGATATTGCAAGGTTGCTTAACACCTTTGAAGACAATACAAGTCAAATGAACAATTAAGTACCTTGAATATCAGCAAAAACAATATTACAGTTGCTATGGCCATATATAAAATGTGCAAAAGCATAAACTGTTGATGCACAGAGATCACCTCTGTCTGAAGGATGGGATAAAGTCCCACTAAAGCATTGAACATGTGATGATCTATGTTTTTCTACCAGCCACATCAAACCAGGAGTAACATTCTTGCTAAGTCCAGAAGCAGGACTGAGAAGTCTGCATTCCTGAATTATAAACACATCTGCAAATGTGACACCTGCAAATTATAACATCAGAAAGTTGAAACCAATAGAAATCAAGTACTTAAATCAGACACACCTTCATCGATTGTAACACCAAGAACCTGGGATCATTGCTGGAAGGCATTCAAAAACCACTTTCCCTGAGCCATTCTTGTACACTCAGCCTGTATTTGGACATTATGCTCCTCTGGATTGATTTTTGATGTCATTAATTCAGATGATTCAGCATTGAGGATGCTAGACATAGAACTAGATGTTTCTTCCAAATGAAAAAATTATTTGGCAGCATAAGTAGTTTCACTGCCATCTCCATTATGCATGATCAGCTATAAAGTTGTAAAGTTATTTTTATGTTACAATGGAAAAGTAAACTTTCACTTACCTCAAAAAAATATTTCATACTTCCTTTCGCAAAGGGCTTATCCTGTAGGTGACCAATCAATGTTTCATCAAGCTCAGTAAAGTTGGGAAGGCCAGTAGAAGAATCAAGAGTGCATATGATCTTTTTAAAAGTAATCATTGTTGTCTTGTGAACCATTGCTAGATCTGTTCAGCTTGAAGGATGAAAAAGAGATCCAACAGATAGTGAAGGTTGATTGTAGAGCAGGCTTTCTGCCTGCACAGTAGAATCGATGTTCTGACGTGTTCTGGTATTGTCACATGACCTTCCCATCAAGCGCGTCAACATGTCTGCCATTGAATCATCCTGAATGCATCTCAACGCTCTCGCCATCGGACCAAATCCACCTAACTCTCAAACCTCGGACACTATGAAGGATACCTCATGTACTCCAATATGAGTTGCAAAGCAACGGACTGCGACGCGTATGCACAGGACAACAAATTTCATTTGGACATCGGTCGCACCACATTGCTTGGTCTAACAACTCTACATCTGCCCCTCCCCTCGCCGTCGCTTCAAGACTTCTCTACATTTATTTTTTATTCTCTCAGTCTTTCTCTCCTTGAAACCGTAGTCAAGCTCCTATCACCTCCTTGGGCTTAATAAAATTTTATTCACTCTTTTTAGGTATATTTCCTTTCCTTTTTCTTATTTAAACCGTGTATCTAGGTCTATCGTACTTTAGTGAAATTCACCCCTCGTTTTCTACCTTTCACTCTCTCTCGTTCTGTCTCTTAGTCGTTGTTTCGCTCGTTCTGATTGTTCTCACCAAGTCTCATTTTTCCGAATTCACTCCAGAACTTTGTCTCAAAGTTCTGCTCCTTATTGTGTCATCGTTTCTCTCAATTACGTCGCTAACACACTCTTCTACCTTACCTTAGAACCTTAAGGTTGGACGGACGTGCCAACCGCTCGCATTTCTTCGTTGAGGAACCTTCAAGCGCACTCCCTCCTCTTCATGATGATGACCTAGTAACACAAATTATAAATATATTGTTCAATTCAATACTTACTTGTGTTGAAAAATACTCACCACCTTCTAGTCATGACATCTTTGAGGCTACTGGATGGTCTGAACCAGATGAATCCTTATGAGAACATTTATTGCACTGGGAACTTTTTGGTGCCAAAGATTTTACATTTTCATCCTCAAGAGCTTCAATATGCTTATCAATCTAATGACATTGTTAGTTTACCTCTGAGAGGTTCAGTTGTTTAATTCATGTATTCTTACCAAAGCAACATGGATAAAAAGCTCCAAACCAACCACAGGCAATTTTCCAGCATTTCAGATACCTTTCCACTTGGCAGCACTAGGCTCAAGATACAACCCCGATTTATCTGAGCTTGAATAATACCAAATAAATTCACCAAGAGTCATAGTGTTGGTACCCTTGTGAAATAATTTGTTCCCTGAAAACTGCAAAGACACCTCATTCCTTTATAAATTAAGTCTGAATAATTATTCTCATAAATAATACATAGCCAGATACTTACATTTTGACAGGAGAGGTGCTGCTCTTCACCCATTCTGAATTTAGATGTGCTAGCACATATTCTTTTATATCTGTTAGGTGTAGGTGATATGATTCAAATCAATTTTATTGTGCATATAAAGTGAATTAGCATACCAGTCATGTAAACTGAATATGAAAATTTGTTGTTGATAATTCCAAGGCTGGCATCTAAGCTCTTTGAAGCACCATGTCGAAACTTAAATAAATACACTATTAAAGGTTGATTAAATATTTAGAAATGTTGAAGACAAACCTTAAATCCAACAATGGCTTGTAGGTTGAATAAATTTTGCTCTTGGCAAGCTAAAATAGATGTTGTTAGTGATGTTCCCAGGGCTATATTATTACAGGTTGAAAGCCTCAGCCGCTCTCAGGTCGCAAAATTTTGTGCAAGCTGTGTCTCTGCAACTGCTGAAGTAGTGATACCAGTAACAGGAACAAATGGAGTTGAAAAGCTATTGCCTATTTGAAGGGTTAATAATGAGACAAATGTTGTATATATGATATATAGAGGACTTACTCAGAGTATTGTTATTACTGTCAGAACCAACTGCTGATTGATGACCAGAAGCTGAGGTACCAGATCCAGGGATGCACCTTTCACCTCCACACAATTGAATAGAACCAGTGGATTTTTGCATATTGCAATATGATTGGCCACACATCTCACACTGCAGCCATTTCTGAAGTAATGTATACATCAATCCACATATCATAATAAAAATAAATGAAGAAATGAGCATACAGTTTTGATTTCAATATATGTTTCAGAATCAATTGAAAGGTTTTCCAATTTAATGCATTTTGCACACATAGTATTGGTGTTGCCTAGAAGAGGGAAACCATGACCACATCCATCACATTGTGGAGTAATGAAAGGATCTGACATGTCAAAAGTGAATGATGGGTAAAGGTTGGGTAAAGGAAATTAAAAATTAAGCAGAAAAGGATATGAGATGATACTGAACAGTGAAGAATCAGGATGGGTGTAGAGATGAACAATATGAAAATGGCTCCTGGGGGAAGTCACTGAAGTTCAAGTCTGAGTACTGGGACATATTTATACCTAACTTCAATTACCTTATTGCCATTCCTTCACCACAAATCAAATATTGATAGAACTTCATGGAATCCCAGGAGCCTGGGCCAGCATAATGCATAATCATCCAATTTGGATTAAATTACATTTTGGAATGTGCAGTGGCCACCAGTGCCAACCAGTGCCATTTGATCTGTATTCAATAGCCAATCCTTGTTCAAGCAAGCATAACCAAGAACAATAAAAACCTGAAAAGTCAGAGGTAACTGAATTTTACAAACTTGATTTACTTGAATGCCAAATCCTAAAGGCAAGAATGGTTGGGGAACTAAAGAATGTAAGCTATGCATTTCTCATATCATATATGCTGTATGCACACCAAGTTAAAATGCTACCCAAAGATCCCCCAGATGATATTCTCAAGACAACATTGCTGAAATATGCTACACTTATTTGAATACTGAAGAGAAACTCTCACAACTGGAAGCTGACTTGGATCTAACAATTAAGTGAGTATATTTTATTTCTTTGGTATTTTACTACATGCTTCCTCATAATTTCTTCATATAGAAAAAGTAAACTTAATGAATTTGAGCAAAAATTTGAAATCCCAACTGTAAGGCGACCAAGATTAGAAAGGGATGTAATTGAGATGGCAATTGTGGAGGAAGTGCAGAAAGATACCATGCAATGCTGTGGTCCTCTGTACATCAAGTCAAAGCTAAAGGATAAATTGATTATGGTTCCATGGTTAGTTATTTCATTTCAATGAATCTCACAAATTCATTACATGAGTAATACTGTTTCCTCAGTGATAAGGTTTGAGAAGTAATGCATAGGATTGCCCCCAATGGATTTGAGATACAATTCCCTGCAAGCCAGAAGTCAAAAATACCATGGAAAACACTCACCTCAGCTGGCCCTTATCAAGAGATCTCTGCTGATGGTCATGAAAAACTGAATGCACAGGGACTTCGAATGGGCAATATAAGCTTACCAATTTATGGATACAAGGATAAGTGGTCAGGATGCATTTTAAAACTTTGCTTGCTTCCAAATTGTTACATCCATGTCCGGAATCCGCTATTCCGCACTTCCACACTATCCTGCACTTCTGTATTGGCCGCATTTCTGACCAATCATCAGAAACATCGTCATGATTTATCACTTACTTACTTGTGCTCATCCACTATGTTACTATTTCATATTACTCCTCAATTACTACTCCTATCCATTTCACTATATCGCATACAGCCATTACTTCCATTCTTCAGCCACTACTCCTCTATGGTGGCTGACTCATATTTACCTATCCCTAGTTATACCCTTATACTTCACTCAAAGTAAACTACTCCATACTTTACTTAGTATTTAAGATCTAGTTTTTGTACAGTAACTTTAGTTTTCATATCAACTATGATTACGAATATACCACTATACTCTGTCTTCTTGTCTCTAAGGTTTTGTCCTTAGTTCTGGTCTCTATTCTGACCTTTCCGCATTTCACACTTGACCTTGCTCCTACCTCAAGCTTGTTCCTACCTTGACTTTGAAATATGAACCACTGAGAATCACAAGGGGCACAGCACATAAGCTGAAGCCAAGGTTCCCTTCTGCACTTTTTGAGTTCTCTGCTTCCGACCTCGAGCTTACATAATACTACAAGTAGCTCCCTCCGTGCTAAACCCAGCACCTCCCTATTATCCCTCCGAGTGGTACAGTACGTAACACAAATTCACAAAGCACAGCTGCACTTGGGCATGTTTTCCTTGACTTCATATTGCAAATTGGAGGTAAGCACTCATACTTTTCATTGGAGTTAAGTAAATATATGTAACTTACATAAATAATGAAAGGTATTCTGATCCAGATGACAACTGATAAGGGCTCAGAAATTGGATGGCAATTTTCTTTTCAAGATTCTTTGAGGTGTGTAACCATGAGTCAGGCAGCAGGCCTCTTGCTATATGTCATCTTTAAGAACATTATGGTGACAAATATTTTATGGTATCTAGGGACTTGTTTGCACCAGACGTTGATTTGAATGCATACCCACCATTTGTGACACTTCCAAGCACTCATAACATTGTTATTGAACCACCCTGGCACTGGCTCCTAGAAAAGACTAGGCATAATTTGAAGGAACTTATTCTAAGAGGAAAAGATGCACATATATTTTACCAGCAGAATGACATTCACTGGTAGGCTCCAATGCTACATATCCATAGTAGTATTGTCAAGCTTTAACAATCTCCATTTTTCATAGAGATTTATTTTATTGGATATTTGTTCCTTTAATTCAGCAAGAAATTGATGAATTCTCCATATTCTGGAATCAACGCTGTGTTCGCCCTCAGCCAAAGAAGGAAATGCCTTCAGGTCATGTCCCTATTGATGTGATTCAGCACCCTGTGCACTTTGGAGGGATCAATTGTTTGATTTGTGTACCTGAGGATACAGTACATGAGCTCCATAGCTATCTAACGGAGGAAGTGGGTTCTAGAGATTCTCATCTGTCATGGTATAGCAAGGACTTTGAGGCTGCAGCATGCCTTGCTTATCAACTTCTTGGTGAGCCCCCTCTCACTTTGGAGACAACATGGGACACTTTCACAATAATGATTCTGGAACTTGAAGTCATATGCAATAAATTTCATAGCACCAGGCACCTGTAGGCTGATTGACTACATAACTACATTTACCTGCACTTCATAGTGATAGTTTGTTAATTACAAGTACAACATATTTCTAATAAATATTACAGGTGCAAAAAGTATGTATTCCTCAAAGGGTAGAGCAACTGTCTGGTGCCCAACAGCCCCCCAATCACCACACAAATAAATGAAATTAGCACAAGTAAGAATACAGAATGAGAACTGTACATCATTTTGAAAATCCAATGCTCATGGATTTGCCCATAGCTGAGACAGTTCTCTATGCTCAAGTCCATCATCTATGAGATAAAGATTGCCTAAGAGTAAGTATAGAACATAACATTGAAGAAAAACTTACCCTCGTGATGAAGTCCTTTTTGGCACCAGTTAAAGACTCATCTAATCTCAGGACTCTGGACTCAGCATCTCCAGAATGCATCTCAACATTTGCTAGGTCTGCATAGGGGAATTTGCCACATAGTAGTAGGTGTGTAATGACACCCACACTGTAAAGATTTGCCCCAAAACTATGATAGTCACTCCTCATGACTTCAGGAGCCACATAGATGAGCATTCTGCATGGAATATTGATGGTCCATGGGTTGTCTTCAGCCCACAGAAATGGGAACATGAACATATCCAGCTTAACTTCCCAAACACAAGCCTGATTCTCAAGATAGGCAGTGGTCCAAGCAGAGAATTTGGGAGAGGATGAGGTGTTGCGAGGGAATGGAAAATTGGTGAGCCATTCTGAAGTCACTGATTATGAGATGATTTGAGGGGATTATAAAAATGTTCTTGGGCTTTACATCCTGATGAATGGTGCAAGAGAGATGGAGGTCCCTAAGCACGACAATCTAAAACCAGATCAGACAAAACCAGAATGAAAATGAGTGAAGGTGATGCACAATTTCCGCAATATGTGTAACCCTAAGCTCTAGAGTCTTGAGCCCTCCAATGGGCATATGGTGCTCAGAGAATCCAAACATCATCTTGACAGGTCTTGAGGATGTACATTGAAAGCCTAGAGAGTACAAGAAAAATGTAAGAGCAGTGGGGAATAAGCTCTAGCTGTTTGTCATGCATCTTGTAAACTAGATCAGGCATATTCTCAAGGCCATCCAGGTGTGTTATTACTTTAAACACATAACTCCAATCAATAAGGAACCACTGACACTTCATACCATAATACATCCCCCGCACACCCTTCAAGACAAGGGAACAGAAGAAAGTGTTGAAGCCTTTAGGCCTGCAAGATACACCCTTAAAGTACAGTTAAAAATGCAAAGAATGCAAACATTATAATGTACCAAGTCTCTGAGCTTCTTGACAATGGGATCCAAAATGTGACAATATTTGGATGAGGCTGGTAGCTTCTGGCAGGTCAATTGATATATCTCCAACTTCAATAGGAAGATCATGTTAACTTGGGGACTATGCTGGAACCATGACATTTGGCATAAGCCTGGGCAACATGTTAGCACTGCTTGATGTTGCTAATGAAATATAGAGCTAACCTCTAATGTAAACACATTATCCAAAAATACAATGACCTTGTCACCTCTGTCCTCATGGTACTTGATGAGGAACTGGCATGCCTGGAACTTGTTGGGGTTCATGCAGTACAGCAGCATATGATTTCATGTATTTTCTTTGAGATATTCGTGATAGAATTCTGGTATCATAGGGACCATACATCTGCGCACTAGAAGCATAGCAAATTAGGGTGTGAGATGAGTTGAACACAGGTAGCACGTAGCTGTATGCAATGGAGGAGCACTGAGTGGTGGTAGTTATGGACCTCTGTGCAGTCATTGAGGCAAGTTATACAGCAATGATATCAACATCCCTGGCAGCCATCAGTCGACACTAGGGTGAATCAAGAGGTATGAACCAGAAGATTGACGCTGCCTGATCATGGAAATATGGTCTTGGGTGATATCAAGTTCCAAGTGCACTTCCTCACTCATCCAACAGGTATCAAGCACTACCCTATTTTGGGGCCTGGGGATGGTGACTGGATGGTGATGTGGCGCAGGTAATACATTCATTGTGCAAATTTTAGAGTATATGTTAACAGAATGGAATCACTTGAGTAATCCAAAAACAAAGTTAAGTGTGTAACATATCAGCACATTGTGAAAACAAATTAGACATACAATGTATCATAGTGACCAACACCAGTTGAACACCAGGGTCATACCCCCAGGGCCCACTTCACCTTCAACTGACCAGGTTCAACTGTTATTATTGGAAAGCAGTTGGTAGCAATTATGAGGATTCAACTATCCAGGTACATCAAGTAGTGGGTATTAGGGTTTGGTGGAGGAGCTTTGTACAGTGGCCTACGTCAATGTACGTGCCCAGGGAGATTCGAACAGAACCTGGATATTTGCAATATGCCATTTTGCAGCAAGATCCCTGTGCAGAAATTGTCAAATCTCATATATATACAATAGAAAGAAAGAGGTACATACACCCAATTAGCTTCGTACAACTTAGGACCAATCATATAATTGAGGTCCTGGATCTTATCACCCTCATGGACAAGTGTGGCTATGGAAATAAAGGTGTTCAACATGGCTATCAAAGTGAATAGCATATCAAATGCACCTGTTAGTCCAAGCTTGGAGTGAGCCTTGATGGTCGTGACTACTCGACAGAACATTGCAGCAGGAATGACATGGACCTTGTCAAGTAGAATAAAGCCCCATTCCTGAGATGTTAGGAACTCCATTATCTTCTTTGACTCGTGAGACCTGTTGTGTGTATTTGCCACCATAGAGTAGGTCAATACCACAATACCACTTTCACCAGAAAACTATAGCCCATGGGTATTCAGATGAGTGCTATATGCTATAGAACACTGACCTTTTCCTTTTGATCAGCAGTAAACACTGCAATTTGTTGATCTGTCACATTACACCTGTCCTTGGGTAGCACCTGCAGTATCTCAGATGACTTGATTCGACGAAGTGAAGGTGAACATTTGCAGATGAGGGAGGGTGAGCAGAGAGCGGGTGCGGGAAGCACATAATGATGATTGTTAATAACAAATGGCAAGCACAGACAGCACACAGGTCCAAGAAACCATAAGCGACCTGGAACCGAGTTCAAAATTGAACCATGGAACTCTTGCCTACCATAGTTGAGGCTAAGTTTGAAAATAAAGTCGCAGCTGGTGTAGGATCGTCGCGGTGAACCATTGAGTTTGCGGAGCCGGTGCCAACATCTTTCAAAGGCACCATACGGTCAGCAAATTTCCTCTCTTTGAATCCTTTTCCGATATTTTTTGATTTTCTCTGGGATATCTCTTTGTTTGTTAATACCCTAAAAAGTCGTATCAGCAATCAACCTGGCCACCCACTGTTGCTTGTTGATAATTATAACATTCAGAATTATAATATATACCAGGAGGAACAGTACTAATAAATAACAATTAAACAACTAAGTACATTAGAGACTATGCCATCTACACATAATGAATCATCAGTAAAAAAACTCAAAACTCAAAGCTCAGCGAATGAGCAAAGGTTCCAAAAGTTAAAACATCTGCGACGCCACTGATGAAGAAGTCAGGGAAGCTACAACCAAAATAAAGACAGGCAACATAAATGTGTAGACAAGCCCAAATCTTAATGCAAGCCCACTGCACATACATCGTTCTCCTCCGTCGATCCCGCTGGCAAAAGGAACTGAACGATGCCAGCTTTACCATATACTTTTCATTCTCTTTCTTGACTATATGAATGTCTAGTCAAGGGGGGCATCGACAAAACCAGCTACATAGCCTCCATTATATCTGAAAGCAAGGCAACTGGGCAGAAGTGAATCAACTTTACCCACTTCGGAGCAGGATTGATAACAATAAACAGTGGCACTGCAAGCAGTGTCTGTCTTATCAGCCTATCGAGGTAGAACGATGCTGTGATGAATGTGGTTCCATAGCGGTACTCAGCTCTTCATTCAACAGGGATGTGCGATGCAGTGGCCACCAATAGCAGAGATAAAGTGTCCATAAGGAGCTTTCCCTCTAGGATATCCGAAGGTGTCCATGGGCATGTACAAATTGAGCGTCTAAATGATGTCACCCTCACGCAGATAGTTGTTGAGTGAGGATGTCCGGCGCTGGAGAATGCATCCGCAGTTCCATTAGTGAGTAACCAAGTAAGTAGAAGCGGGAAGACACATACCTCCCAGTGTCAGACATAGCCATGAACAACTCCAACAACAGATAAATATCACCCAGCGAATGAGTGCAAAGATTCCAAAAATTCATAACTTCCAAGCTCCAACAAGAAGTCAGAAGCTATGATGCAAGCAATCATACCAACACATATGAACGAGCCAAGGACGAGCATCAAATTTAGCGCAAACCACTGATACTTCGCATCACTAGCTCTCCCCTGTTGATACCGGACTAAGGGTGCTGAACACTTTCAATCTCCCTCAGTTGCTTCAATCTCCGCCGGACACATAGTGCCCAAGAGGCGGCGTATTAACAAAACCAGTCGCATTTCCTTACACCGCGGCATACGAAACACGACCGGGCATGGAGTTGAACAAACTCCTGCGCGCGATCAACAACAGCGACGCTTCGACACCGAAGCGCTCAAACCTCGTCAATCGAGGTAAAAGAAATGACTCTTTGACCATGTAGCCCAGTGAAGTACAGTGGCATCCAGTGACAACGGCATGCAGCATACTGCTAACAGCATGTTCTGAACAAGCCCGGGATGTCTAAAACATCCATGGGCACGTAGAAGTTGTGCTCGTCTGGAATGTTGTGTGTGGTAAGCGTTCAAGTATAGGTCGGAGAGAAAAAGAGCTCGCACAGTTTAAATATGTGTTACTTATTTGAATTGGCAAAGAAATTCTGACCTATTCAATTGACCCCCGAGTCACAATAGATCATTGCGACTCGGTGTCAACTCGGTGTGACTCGGGGCCAATTGAAGGTTCGATCAATCGATCACCCGGCACTAGCGGCACTGAATATCAAGAGCGGCAAACCCAAGCGCTCATCGCGGGGCTCTTTGTCAACGTCAAGATGGTCCTCCTCGTCTTCGCTCTCAGTCACACCCACCATTGAGGTTAAGCGGAACCCATACCTGGAATTCAGTGCCCAAGGGATAACTATATGACAATTTATTGTGATCAGCGTTGCCATGTAATCAAACAATGTATGCAAGTACTATGTATCTACTTCAAAGTGGAAGTCAAGTGGAAGTAATCCGATCTATCATTTTCTCCAATTTACCATCTACAACCTTCAGCTCCTTCAATAACTCCTCATTATCCGACCATCCAACAAGCGAAGAAGGCAAATAATAAATCAATTGTGTCCCTTTCCCCCCTTCCTTCTCAATAACAGTAACACGAGGGGGTATAAATGCCGCGGCGCGTATATCATGTCGCAGAATAGGCTGAGCGACCAAAGGATTTCCAATCGTATAGCTAATCGTCGCATTATGTTTCGCCCCATCGTAGATACTCAACCACTCGTTTAGTTTAAATTCGCCAAAGTACCTTCATGCTGGACGTAAGTGAAAGTAAATATCGGAAATTCTGGAAATACATACAGAAAGTCACTAGGACCCGTCCAAGTGCTAACAAGCTCTTCCATCTCAGATCTGGACTTTATATTCGCCAGATGTGGCAGAATAGTTTCTGTCCCCTGCCTTTTTATCTCATGGTCTAGTCGAGCGGTGACTTCGGATAATGGAAGGTCAGTGTCGACTGTTATTAGCTGGACACTGAAAGTGAGGGCTGATACGGATTTCGACATAGAGGACGAGGGGGTTAGTTTAAACTTTGTGATGCGTTAACTAGCAAGGCTGTAAATACTCTGCATCTCCGTCGTTAGCCGTTGTGCTCTGTAAGTATGTATGCTCAGCTGATCATAGAAGCTACCGTCCTATAAATAAGTATAGGCACTTTTGTGATATTACGCGTATTGCTGACAAAATATTAAAAGCTTGAGTGACATGTAAGTACATATCATGCATTGAGGCCTCAGAACTACGTAGTTCATGTGAAATTAAATCAATCAGCAGGAGGACTGTTGGAAGAACGCAAGAACTTAAATATGGCGGGAGGTGTAGGTCCCGTTTGAGTGCCGACATGTAAAACACGGTCATATATCCTTCAAACGATCCCGTACCGGTGCTTTTTTGTTCTATGACTCAGACTTGTCTATGAGTCTAGTGTGACAATCTGAACATGCCCCATGATGTTGTTCGACTGCGAGAGCTCGGGTACCAATAATGAGAGACTTTATAACAAAGTCATTAGTCTCTACCGCCTCAGAGAAATAGCAGCTCGCGTACTTTCTTCCTCCTAGAATACCTCTAACTTATGTTATTTAGAAAATACATACATCTTTGCTGTTCGATAGTAAGAAATATCCGAGCTCACAATAGACTTCCTCGAAATAGCTCACAGGTTCAATATTATCTGACCTGATAAATGGTACTATCCTGGGACTATATTAAACCATCAGCTTATACACGACACAATCACACCAAAAATCGACACACCTTCCTCCCGGTTTGCGTGTACAAATCACACGTTACTGACAACAAGGATGTTCACCCCACAGCGGTATCATCCCTTTTCTTCCTCGCTTCTCATCCCCCCGGCCGTACCCCGAGTGCCAGAATAGGAACCAACACCAATCCGGAAGCTGCACCGAGCAAGTGGCATTTGACTCTGTCGCAATCGTAAACAACATCGCTGCAAAGACAGAACGTTGACCTGTCGAACGGGACTATTTTTTAGATTGATGCTGGGCTTCTTGGACGTGAGCACCAGAGGAATACTTTGCGATTGAAGTGTGCGCCGAATTGCGCGCGAGCAGTCCTAGAAGAGCTAAGTCCCCAAACAGAGTTTAGTAAGTTGCATTGTTGCCGTTGCTTTGAGAAGTGAAATCTAGTGAGAGACAATGGGCATGTAGAAGACGAGGAGGAGGGAGAGGTGACGAGCATGTATCGGATGAAGAAGCAAAAGAGGAAAGTGGTGTCAGGCTGTGTAGGTGGTGTAAGTAGTAACGCTGAGTGTTTGGAGTGAGGCGCAGGGGAGGAGAGGCCGGAGAGGAGCCGAAGAGGATATTTTGAGGTTTTGGTGTTGGCATATTTCTTGGTTTTACTATGAAGACTACAGAGTGAACCGTGTTATGTGCGAAGTGAAGAGGGTGCCTGACAGGTCAAAGTACTTACGATGAATCATGATCAATTCTTCGGAACTTTAGGGTCGCTGGCGTTTCGGTGATATCGGCGTTATAAGGTACCATTGCACCTTGCCATGCGCCGGGGCACGCATCGCAGCTTGCCTACGCCGAGGCACAACTCATTCCGCTCTTACTGGCTGTGAAAAAATATTAGATTTATAACAATCTGTATTTCCTACTTTTAATTTCGAACGTATATTTTCGGTCAAACTTCTGAAGGTCCGGTCACTAGACCAAAACTAGACCTTCATTGAATAATAGTGTTACAGCAGTGAACAAGTAATGCCTGAAAGAAATCAATATTTGAGTCTACACTGATGACCGTTGACTAGGACTGAAGTGCTAAAGCTAATATATAAGCACATGATCAAGGCATTCGAAAATTTAAATACCGAATAACTCGGAAGCACCCGACTTTCTTACGGCTCTTCGAAATGTTCCATATCCAAGTCGTCGCCATCGATGTTCACATGTGTTATCTTTTCCCAGTCGTCCTCGCCATCTCTTTGAATCAACCTTTCCCGGTAAACCTTGAAATGGTTTCTTTGCTCTCTTGTTTCATAAACCGTCCCTAGAACCGCAAATCCGTCCTCCAAGGTTGTAATTCCAATCCAAGATAGAAATGAAATGTTTCGTGGTATCAATATAGGACGATATCTTTCCCCCACCCATGAATATTTCATAAAAATTTCTAATTCATGATTAGTTCGGCTTGTCGAAGGCAGCTCCTCTCCGTCTTTCACCAGCTCGAGTTGTGTTTTCATATATGTTATATCGATATCCTCCATGTATGATAATGATGGTCTTCGTTGCTCTGAATTTTATTTGTGAATTTCGATTTAAATATGAATAAACAGTTGGTGAGTGCCTTACTTTGTGTATCGAGTTTGTGTTTAAAAGGTCCAACAAATACCGAGACATCAGATGTCGTCAATCCACACACTCTGTAAAGATCATGAAAGGCTTCGTAATAAAACTTCTCCCAGTAAGCTACCAAAGGTCTCACGTGTATATTTGCACATGAGAGCCCTATTAAAGAAGCAAAATATTCCGAAATTGGCTCAGCTCCTGACTTGTCCAATGACCAATATACAACCGGCTTCAAAACCCTTCCATTCCTGGGGTTAATCCTAGGGTCAGAAATAAATAAATAAACTTCGTCATATATGTTGCTTTCCATATAGTGGGTAAATCGAGAGAACAATGTATTAATGCCAATGGTAATATGTGCACCATACACTGTAGAAAATAGCTTAAGCTTCAGTGATTAATGTAACTATATATTTGAAATTTTCATTACCTATACCCAAGAAGTTAATATAATATTTATCATGGATAATTGCATAATTTTCGAGTATTTTCGGAGCTTGGTAAAGCAAATTATGAAAATTGTCACCAGAGATACTGAAAGATCCCGAGAATAATATATTTCTGTGGTCAGTATTTCTGAATATAGCCTCGGGCTTTAATTTGAAGCTAGCAATATTTTATGAAAGTATTCCATTAGATATATGTGAATACCTAGTAAATAGTTATGTCCTTACCATGTAAATTGACATACACGAGACAGTGGTTCCCTGTAAAATAAATAATCCGAATCGCAGTGCCAACATGTGCTCCTGTTGAAGGTTTGTTCAATGACATCAACATGACCAGATGATAGGTAGTGCATGCTGTCCTGCTCATATGATGGCCATACTATAACAGGATGCCCAAGAAGGCACTCGTACTCAGTCGAGGTATCGATACACATAGTCTTCATAACGAAGTGAAATATGCGAAAGCATGTTAACATCAGGTGTGCCGCACTAACATGATGTCGTAGGATTTTTCCATTATTGTTGAGAATCATGTCGATCAACTCAAGGTCATTTTGAGGTAGATTATCTGGATGCGCCTTAATATTCCATGTATTTCCTGTGTTAAAATGTTCATTGTAGTTATACTGTTGAGAGTCGCTGTTATAAATCTACAACGAGATAAGTGATATTTATAGCAATCCATGCAAGCGGCTTACCGATAATACTGTGTTAAGCCTACCAGATGAGTTGATGTAAAAATATATGGCACCAGGGCTTGATTCAAGTTGTAATTGGTCGATTACATTCCCAACCGTTAGATCTTCATAAAATTCTGAATCGGTGGAAGGACTGATGTACTGGCCTAAATATTTGTAGGTGTCCTGAAGAAACTGTACAACACCGATTCACTGAGTAAAGAGTGTAACTTACAACGTAATCTGATATCTGAGTGTAACTAACTTAGGGGTTGTTCTAGCTGAAATATGCACACTCACATATTTAATGCTGAACATGGCACGCTGCAAGGGTTGCAGAGACCACATATATTCCACACGTTTTCGACGTGCCCCTACATTATTGTCAGAAGCTACACTGGTATCTGATAATACATATGTGCAGGTACCATCATCATGAAATACCACACCAGTTAATTCATTTGATTTATACATGCCAAGTACTTGAGGAATATTAGGATGGGGCCTTTGGTGCCCATGTTAATCAGAGAATTTCCAGAATCTAGACTGGCATTTGCCTACCACATTTTAGACAAAAGTTCTAATTCCTTTTTGAGTTGCTTTTGTATTGTGTAAGTGTCCCCACCTGCGATGATAAACATCAATTCATTGACTTACGTTGTATCCGCTCCTTCCTCGATATATTCGTGCTGCTCTCTTCGTATTTTCCCCTGAAACCTGGACTACGAAGTCGTTGTAGTTGCGTTCCGTACGTATAGGTCCATCTATGCACTCTACGATCTTAATATCTCCCTTTCGAATATGCTGATACTTTATGGGTGGTAAGAACGCGGGTAATAATGGTAAATGGGACAAAATTTACGTCGCAGTTGGATATACTAAGCTGAGAGTCCCCCTGATGAAACTTGTTGTAGCTACTACGCGCGGGCTTTGAATAAATCTTCTTTACATCTAAAATGAATATATTAGATATCAGGTTTTTACCGAAAGAACTGAACAAGGTCAACGTACAACAGAGTTTACCGATATCGATAAACGTACCGTTCTGTATCACGAAATTCTTAGCGGCGTCGAACATCTCCGTAAGGTTTATCTGGAAATGTGCAAGTGTATAAGTTGAAGAGCCTGATAAGAGTGTGTGACAACACAATGGTGAGTTGAAGCGAAAAAGGTGAAAGCTCGCAGGGAGCCCAGGGCTATTGGCTGCGACTCTCGTGTTGTCGAATATGATGAACCTTCTTAATCTTTATGCTCGAACGAGAAGCATGTGTATAAATGTCTTGATCATTGTCAGGCACATAGCCCCCAGCGAAAATCTGTACAGCAGTCTATTCGATGGTAGCCAGCACACTGGTGTCGAGCTTGGCTATACTGGTACTTATGCAAGGCCTTCGACTGTTGAATTTAAGTCCTTTTCAAACTACCTCTGAGCGTTTAAAAGGTGTTCCCTACTACCGGTAGTAGGATATAATAGAAGATCATTATACATATGCCATTTCAAGACATGAACATAATAGCACTGAGCCGGAATCAAGACTGCCATCAAACCTACAGATGGGGGCAGCACAGACACTTAAGGCTGTTCATTAGGGAAGCCGGTTGACCTCCAGGCTGTATAACGTATTATTGCGCGATATCATGATGTAAGTAGTCACAGTGCGGGGGATAACTGAGCAGTTGTAGAGCAGGCTCTCTGAGCATAATTGTAACGCTGTGGATAGACAGTGAAATGAAGATACAACACCAGAGTCCAGAGCGCTTTGAGGCTAGTCGAGGTAATATATCACAGAAACATCTCTGAACAAGCGTCGAAACATAGTGCAGAACACCACACTTCGCATCACCAAGTACTCCCTATCAACACACAATAAGAAGCCCGAACGGGTCCAGAACTCCTTAATAGCTCTCAAAAGCCCAAGGGGTATCGACAAAAACCAGCCACACGTACTTCGATTGCTCGAAAGATCCATCGCTGGGCGCAGGGTAGCGCGTGGCCGACAAGAAAGATTACAGAGTGTCGTCTCATCGAGAACAATACCGTGTGATACACTATGACTACAGTCGACGATGCTGTATGGGTCAGGATCCACCCTATTCGACGGTCAGAACTCAGGGTACCAGGGCACCACGCTACACCGTGACGATGACTACTATCTAGAGATGAGATGACATCGTCAGTTTGCTGCTGCTTGCGTGACAACCAGAACCAACATATGCACCTTCTTCGACCTAGGCTGCTCCCAACGTTACCCAGCAAGTTCATCGATCGTCACTTTCTTCATTCACACGCACATCGTGCCTATATCATCGCCATCCCGTCCCCCCAAACCTGGAGCTGCATCATAAGAACTAGAGGACAATGAAACGCTCGTGGGCGTCGTTAGAGGTTGCCGCTTGATAGTAAGAGCATATCCCCTTCTGGTCCCCCCACAACACTAAGCTTGGTTAATGCAGCTCGCAGGTTCGATAATAACGGAACTCATAAAGATCTCCATAGACTAGACTGCAAAGCCATCGGCTCATCCGACATGATTAAACCAACCAAAACGTACATTCTTCCTCCCACTGGGCTATCCAACAGGCGTACACTGAGGCACACAGAAGGTATATTCCGTTTCCCAAGAAACTCACCCTCGTCCACCTTCCTCATCTCAATTCCTGTTCACTTTTCGTCTTTTTCACTCCCAGAACGCCACATGAATCGCAACACCAGACTAAGAGACAACACCAATCCCAAGACTGCGCCGATTAAAGCGATCTTTTACCTTTATTGTGGTGCGGTAAATAGACGCACCGCTGCCCACCCTAGAGCTGCAAAAACTGAAAGTTGTCCCGTAGAGCAGGACTGCTGACTTTGAATAAGGCTGCGCAATTCGACGTTAGAGCCAGAGGAGAGATGGGGGAATGACGCATGAGAAGCTCTGGTGAGACCAAGACGCCAGAACGTAGTGAGGTTGCGCTGTTGGAACTTGGCGCTATTTTGCAGTATGGGAGAAGATGGGTATGTAGGATGCCGATGTTGAGGTAGGTGATGATTGTATCTGGTGTTGAGAGGAAGGCAACTCCACCGCACATGATTTCGCGTGGTATTGTGCAATGGGAGAGTATTTCGAGGGTTACGTCCGGGAGGGAGAGGATGCGAGCGTAGGCACAGAGGACTTGAATCGCTGGTGTTAGTTATTACTTACGGCGAGAGAGACTAAGAAGTAATTACTGTACCGAAAATGAATCAAGGGACCTTCGTTATCCCTCCTCTGAGAACAATCTCTATTCCTAGGCCGTTACAGCGAGCACTTCGACGCTTAGGCAGGTGATGGCGGTGGTGACTTATGGCGGTTGATGATTATCTGCGTTAAAATGGCTCCATATTCGAGGAGAGCGGTGAGGGGATGATGGTTGTGAGATGCGAAGGAGATGCTGGACTAGGAGATGATGGGATAGGATAGCGTTGGAACCGTGGGTATATTAAATCAATTAATTTCAACCACCGACTACATATCTTGAAGTACTTAATACGCTCCCCTCGAATATCGAGCCGTTCCAACGCAGATAATCATCCTACACCTCTTCGAAATATTCCATATAGGAATCATCATCATCTACGTCCACATCCTCCCAGTCATCTTCCTGGGCTATGCGCGATAGTTTGAATTGAAAGTCTTCATTCTGCTTTCTTCGTTTATTTTGAAGATATATCGTTTCGAATACCGTCCCCATTAGTCTGAAGTTGTCTTCCAGAATGGTAATTCCAGTCCAAGCTAGAGAGGAAATGTTTGGTGATATCACCCAGGAACCATATCTTTGCAATCCCCCTTCTACGCACCGCTCGATAGCAGAACTAGTTCGGTTGTCCCAGCCATCAGGCCACCTTTCTCCACTCTTTGCTAGCTCGTGCTGTGTTTTAAGATAATTTATTCCTACATCCTCTATGTAAGAATATGTTTTTCCTTGTTGCTCTGTAATATTTTAACCGTAAATTTCGATCTAAGCATGAAGGAAGCATTGATTACGGTACCTCGTTTATTGGGTTTAAATTCAGAAGGTCTGGTCATTAGCTTGCACATTTTGTAAAGGTCATGAAGGGCTTCATAGAAGAACTTATTCCAGTAGCCTATTACTGGATATATGACTATATTTGCACTAGATAGTCCCTTTAAAGCAGCAGAAAATTTTGTAAGTGGCTTGGCTCCTGACTTGTCCAGTGACCAATAGATATGTGGCTCTGAAACCTTCCCATTTGTGGGATCAATCCATAGGGCAGAAATAAATAGATAAATTTCTGCATCTGCATTGCTTTCCATATAGCGAATGAGCTGAGAGAAATATATATTGATCTCAATATCTATGTTTACTTGAGAAACTGTAAAACAATCCATTAGAGCTTCAGTGATTACTGTTAAAAAATACATCACCTATCCCCAAGTAATTTATGGCATCATTATCATGAATGATTGCATGGTTTTCTAGTATTCCAGGAGCTTGATAAAACCAATTATGATAAGTGCTGTCAGAGACATGGCAATTTCCCCAAAATGGTATATTCTGGTGATCTGTATTTCTGAAGGCTGCTGCGGTTATAGCATCAATTTTTAACTTGAAGCTAGCAAGATATCATTAAAGTATTTCATTAGATATAGTGAAACATAATCATTTGCATCCTTACCGTGTAAATTGATGTACATGTGAAGGTTTGCTATAAAACAGGTCTGAGCCACTGTACCATGTGATGCTACTGAAGTTTTGTTGAATGAAATGACCAGAGAGGTAATGAATGTAATCAGAACTGGCACCCGGAAGACCTGGCCAAACTATGGCAGGACACCCAAAAATGCACCCATTTTCCTGACCAGTTAATCTATATTTAGTCTTCATCACACAGAGAAGTGTGCGATGCCATGTGGATATCAGCTGTTCCGTATTAATGTGAGTTTGAGAGATCCTGTTATTGTTGTTGGGGGTCAATTGAATGACTTCAAAGTCACTTTGAGATAAATTTTCTGGAGGTCTCAGAGTATTCCACATGTTGAATTGAAAATGATTATTGTTATAATGTAGAGAATCATGTTTATCGACCTGCAGTAAAGTAAGAAGAAATATC
Source organism: Cyathus striatus (assembly GCA_025738555.1). Classification (NCBI taxonomy): domain Eukaryota; kingdom Fungi; phylum Basidiomycota; class Agaricomycetes; order Agaricales; family Nidulariaceae; genus Cyathus; species Cyathus striatus. The sequence goes on from JAOVFP010000002.1 coordinate 1,910,240, forward strand.
TCAATCAGCTTAAGCTACTTACAGATAACACAGTGTTAAGCCTACCAGATGAGTTGATGTAGAAATCTACAGCACCAGGGCTTTCTTCGAATCAACTTTTAATTGGCTGAGTACATCCCCAAAACCAAGATGACGATAATAGTTAGAACTAGGGGATGCCCTAATGTACTGGCCTAAATATGAGTAGGCGTCCTGAAGAAACTGCATAAAAGATTGTCATTTCCCAGAGCAATGATCGTAACTTACAATATAATCTGATATCTGAGTATTACTTATCTTAGAAAGCTGTCAGGATTATAAATGTGCACTCACATATCTGATAAAGAATGCAGCACGCTGCAAGGGTAGGAGAGACAGCATATATTCCTCATATCTTCGATGTACTCCTACATTTATAGTTAGAAGTTTAATTAACATATAAAATTGTACGTGTACTAGTACCATCGTCATGAAACACAAGACCTGTTTTGGTGTCATCAGTGCTTTTAAATATACCAAATACTTGTCTGATCCTTGGATGAGGGCTGAAAGCTATAGGTTAACTAACAAGTTCCGCAACCAAACTGAATTATGCGTACTACAGCTTAGAAAGGAGTTCTAGTTCCATTTTCATTTGCTTTGGCACTATTTGGTAAGTCCCAATATGAGTGAGATTAAGTACTCATTGACTCACAGCGTATCCGCGTCGCCCTCGATAGATTCGTGCCGCTCTATTTTTGGTTTCTCCTGTAACCTCGACCACGACATCATAGACATCGTCTTTATTTGCATGCCCATTGAGTACATGAATGTCCCCCGTTCGAAATTGTCGATACTTTATGAGTGCCTAAATATGTATATAATCACTGGTGTATGGAATAAAACTTACGTTCGAAAAAAGATGAACATTATCCGGATAAACTTTGTCTGCGCTACTCCCCGATTTGTCGGTATACCGACATCGACGTGATGGAATTGCGAACAACTTCTTTGCATCTAGAATAATTGTAGTGCATAGAGGATATCAATGACTGAAGATTGTGAACTTACAGAGCTTTGCATTACCACTGACATCAAGAAACGCACTATTCTGTATCACGAAGTCCTTAGCGGAGTCGAACATCTCCACAAGGCTTATCTGGAAATGTGTAAGTGTATAGTGTGTAATAACACAATAAGTAGTTAATTAAAGCGGAAAGTGAAGTAACTCGCAGGACGCTCAGGGGCTATGGGTTGTCGTCGAATATGCTACTTGATGAATCTATTTAATCTTTATGCTCGTGCGAGAAGCAGGCATATAAAAATATCTTGATTGTTAGGTGCATAGCCCGGGTAAGGTGTATCAAGCTGTACTGCAGCCTAGTCGATGGTAACAAGCGCAGCGACTGTGATGTCGGAAAAATCGAAATAAGAATATATGAACAGACATGCACATGTCAGGGCATATCAGGCCATCAGCGTTCCGGGGGGGTTATATGGTCTGATATGAACAAGATATGATTTTAATAACCTACCTATCCGCTATATCAGCACCGCCCAGCTTGATAATCTTGGTCAGTAGCAATACAAATGGTCAATGGTGGTCAAGTTGATATGAATTACTTGATGGTGATAATTATCTTATCCGCTTAATAAAAATAATCAGGGGTAATTAGTACGTTCAGAACAGATCGGAACAATACACCATCCAGCCAACAATGTAAACCATTTTTCAACCGTAAATACATATCCAACACAACATTAACTCTTGTTAAAAAAAAATCATTTATTATTTGAATATGACTAGTGCTGATACAAATGTACTTTAATCTACGCAACAATAATACTTACAATTTATTGATATGAATTAGAAGTACTTGGGACTCAGCTAGCACAAGTGGGTTGGTACTTTCAATGTATGGTGATTCTTGCCTCCCTATATGCTTTCCAACGAAGTGGAGTCGTGGAGCACTCTTACAAATGCCTGAGGGTAACCCTTCATTATCACCATCAAGTAATTCATATTGGCAACTTGACCACCATTGACCATTTGTATTGCTACTGACCAAGATTATCATGCTGGGCGGTGCTGATATAGCGGATAGGTAGGTTATTAAAATCATATTTTGTTCATATCAGACCATATAACCCCCCCGGAACGCTGATGGCCTGATATGCCCTGACATGTGCATGTCTATTCATATATTCTTATTTCGATTTTTTAGACAGATCTCTGACTGTTGCACTGCAAGTCATTTTCACATTGACGATGAGCATTTAAAAGGTGTTCCCAACTACCGGAAGGGAGAAGATTATTTATGTCATTTCAAGACAGAAGTATGAACACGATAACAGTAAGTAATGAAGACCGCCGTTGGAAGTGGATAAATGTTTAAGCGCCCATCACGCACTCTCAGACACCAGGTTAAGGCAACATATGCTGAGTCGATGCTTGCAGCTTAAGGTTATGTATAATTGTTAGAGAGCGAGTTGGCCTACAAACTGTATAAATCATTATTGCGCGATGGAATGACAGTAGTCACAGTGCGGGCGATGGAGCAGGCTCTCTGGGCATCAAAGGATAGACAATGAAATGAAGATGGAACACTAAATGATATTCCACTGAGCACAGTGCATGATATAAAGCTGGGTTGAAGTTACGCGCCAATCAGGTGCAAGGTATCAAAGCCTCCATGTTGTGAGCTAAAGCCAATGTATTGAGAGAACAATACAGTGAGATACACTCCTACTACACAGTTGAGGATGCTATATGGGCTAGGAATCAGGATCTATCCCATGCGACTGTCAGTGCTCGGGAACCAGGGTACAAAGTTAAAGAGATCGACACTGTCACAGAACAACCAAAACCAACACACGTACCTTCTTCAGCCTAGGTCCCAGGCTACTATCAACGTTACCCACGGGTCGCCAAGCGCATCAATCTCCGCTTTCTCCATCCACACCCACATCAGAAGCTATCGGAAGGTGTACAGGAAGAGGAGGAGTATACTGATCGTGATACGCTAGGGAGGTTGAGAATGCGGGCGTAGTGAGCGCAGAGGACTATTAAAGTGGGCGGTTAGCATGTGAAAGATGGAGATCGGAAGGTCCAAGAACACACTAAGGACTTTAACCATCCATCCCTCCTCTGAGAACCATCTCCAAACACTCAATATTCAAAGATGTCACTACGTAAAATGTCAGTGGATAGCAGATAGCCAAACAGAAGTAGAGGGATGCACAGATTCATAAGTTACAACACAAATACACGAACCAACACGCTCAGCGAATGAGCAAAAGTTTCCAAAAATTGTCACTACAGCAAAGCCAGAGTCCCAAACACGAAGTCGAGGTAATATATCACAGAAACATCTCGGAACAAGCATCGAAACGCAGTGCAGAACACCACACTTCGCATCACCACGTACTCCCTATCAACACACAATAAGAAGCCTGAATGGGTCCAGAACGACTTAATAGCTCTCGCAAGCCCAAGGGTGTCGACAAAAACCAGCCACGCGTACTTCGACTGCTCGAAAGATCCATGGCTGGGTGCAGGGCAGCGCATGGCCAACAAGAAAGATCAGAGTGACGTCTCATCAACCTATCGTGAATTACACCAAAAGGTGGACCTGGTGACTCTTGGATACCAAAAAAAATATCCAGAGAAGTGGTGTGGTCGCCAAAACGAAGGGTGCCAGCATCTCTGTAGGCCTCCCACTCCATAATGGGCACATCGATGTCGAGCTCGTCTAGAGTATATCGCTGGTCAATATAAATATACAGTTGCAAGCTTACTTGTGAGTGAAGACTAGCAGAGCTGAGTCCTGTATCAGACAAGCATGTAGCAGAGCGGGCGATGGTTGAGGGCGCCTAATGCGAATTGAACTTATACTTATGGATTTCGTAATGTTTAGATTTCAGGCTTCAAACAAACAAACTCCTGTGGGATCGTACTCGGTACTCACATGGTCATTGTCAATGTCAAGATGGTCCTCCTCGTCTTCCCTCTCACTCATACCTAGAATTCAGTACTCAAGGGATAACTTATCAGAAAATAACAAAAGCCTTTACATCTGAATAAATGACTGAAATGAACACCCCAGTCAAACAACTAGGCTACCCCCTTTCTCGCAACGTTCTGTCCACAACCACACCTACCATCGCTATCCACCACTATTTAAATACTTAAATATTTCGCACAAGCATACCAACGGCATGTCACTGGGCCACAACCTACTCACAACCACTAGACCACTGCTGGACATGTCGCAAGGTGTCCCTGGAGGCCCTCCTCCTACCTCACTCCAACCTTCTGCCTTGGGGAAAGCGGCCTCCTCTCCTCGGGGATTTTGGTACGTAAGGTGGGATGGAGAACCTGCTCTTTGCGTTAGTGAAGGAGATGAAGGGTGTGTACGAACCTCTTCCCTTATTTGCGATGAGGACTTACACCACCATTCAAGGATGACGCGATACCTACTCAGAATAACACCCGTCCCACTCCCCACTTTCCCACAAGATGGATTCTCCCCTTCGGTCTGAAAGTGCAAGGAGTTAATCACATCATGTACGCGCCCCATCGTGCTCGTTATGCCCAACAACTCTGCACGCCCCCTACTTATCTCCTAGGCCCTCCGTTATCCTGATAACTGCCATCGCTCAATCAGCGATATATCATGGTCTCCTCCACCTTACCCAAAGAACAACATACATGTCTTGGACACATTGCAAATTGGTGCTGCGAAGCCTATACAGCTCGCTCTCATATCCTTCCGTTAACGAGCCTCCAGAAAGTGTACGAGCACGACTTGTCATCTTTAAGGAGAAGTTGCTGCAGAAGTGGAAAATCGGTGCACTGGGTGGATACTTACTTTTGTCCACCCTCCATTCCTTCGCGTGTGAAGGGAGGTGGCGAGTAAGCGCCTGACGCAGGAGAGGGGGGGTTGTTAGCGTTCCCGATAAGTTTTTTCGTTCCGCCGCTGCTCAGGTTGTGGACGGTGTTGATACCCAGGTTACGGGGTACGGTTACATGTGATAGAGAACAAGGGTGGAAGCAGAGTCAACCCCTGTGTCTGAGGACCACCGGTGGATTTGCTGTGGACGATGAAAGTGCACGTAGGGCTTGTGAGCGGTTAGGGGAGTGCAAGGGATTGCTTGGGTAGAAAATTGAGGGGATAGGTTAGGCGCGTGTATGAAAAGGGTGTAGTAAGATGAGGTGTGGAGCGTCAGCACGAAAATATGGGAGCTTTCCATAACAACACCTAGACTCTACAACACACACTTCGTTGATCATCCTACGCAGACCTACAGCCATTGTAAGCACAGCACGGGACAAAGGGAACGGATTGCTGTGGGCACGGTGATGCCATCCCGGGGGTAGTACGGTACTATGTTGATTATGTGCCAGCGGGTGACCGCGAAGATGATGACAGCGCACATCCAACAGGATGGGTAGATACTGGGCAGATGGGCCAATCTGGTGAAGCAGAGTTGGATGGGTGATCCTTTTCGCAGGCCTCTGTCCACGTACATCATTGTAAGCAAACCCGTCATTGTGGAGGAATCAACTAACGTTGATCTTCTATAGGCATTAGCTGTTGTAGCCCACATGGTGGGTGATTTTATAGACTGTGAATACCGCTCGGGGTCACCTATCCTACATTCTCATCGTATCGCCTACAATTCGCATGCTTCGATACCTTCCGTACGCCCTCCTCTCCGTTCGTGGTACGTCCTAGCATCACAGGCACATATCGTCTCGATGCCTACGCATTATTATGCTCATTTCGCTTCCTCTCATCTCTCTGGCTCCGTTGCGCAGAGGCGCCCAACAATGAACATGCATCCCTCGTAGTATACAGGCTCTGATACTCTCGATGCACTGTCTTCGCTCGTATTCTCTCTCTCTGTTCTCTGCTTAACGACCTCATGCGTAATAGCGATACTCATACAATCAAAAGTTAGCCGTCTACACAGCCTATATATGGAAACGTTCAGTCGTTGCATAACGGGTGCGTCGATTCTGGATGGTTCTTCTGAACTCATGTTTTACTGATTTCCTATCATACGTGCACCACTACGGAACTTGAACATTCATACACCCGTCGCTATACTTAACACGGTCCTTGCAGACGTGTATAGCCTCCGTGCTAATTAACATTGACTTAAATACAGTAAGGGCGCTTATCGCTGGGAAGGCATGTGAATGCTATGAGATTGCTGTGAAACCAGGTTATGCACTCGTCAGTGAAGATATTTATGTACATACTTCTCGTTTATAGTAGTCGGTGGTGTGAACATATGGACCACAGAGTCTCATAAAATATCACATTCAACGATACGACTCGGATTCGGAGCTCCACCCCACATCATCGGCCACCCTCTTCCTTACTTTCGTCTTATTGGATCCGACTAAATCCTGTGCTATTATATTCTACTCTGCTTTCTTTGATACACTTGAACATTGGAAATTAAATTTCACAGAGATGTTTGATAGGGCCAAGAGCTTCGTGATACAGAACGGTGCATTTATTGAAAATCTCTGTAACCTCCTTCGTGTATTTCTTTAAAAATAAGATATTTACTACATCTATCCTAGATGTAAAGAAGGAGTATCGAAGGTCTGTGCGTAGTACCTCGAACAAATTTCATCAGGGGGACTCTCAGCTTATGTCGAACCGTGAGTCACCGTAAAACCTATTATACTTACCATTTATTACCCACATGCTTATGACCCATAAAGTATAATCAAATTCGGAAGGGAGATATTAACATAATTGAGTGCATAGATGGGCCTGTACTAGCGGGAAGTGTCTACAATGACTTCATAGTTGAGGTTTCAGGAGAAAATAAGAGAAAAGTGGCACGAATCTATCATGGACGGCGCGGGTGTGTGGTGAGTCTACACTTTGATATCACATTACGTTGCTTATACGATATTAAAGCAATTGAAGAAGCAACTAGAATTGTTGTCTAAAATGTGGTGAGCATTGAAATGTCAGTCAAGTTTCTCAAAACTCGATGATTGACATGTAGCATATAAGGCCACATCCCAGTATTCCACAAATATTTGGTGTATATAAATCAAATGACACTACAGCCCTGGTATTTCATGATGATGGTACAAATACCATGACTTTAGATGATTCCTACCCCCTAACTATAATGTGCTAGGAACGCGCCGAAGATGTCGGGAATATATGCAGAATATGCGACCCTTGCAACGTGCTGCCTTCTTTATTGGATATGTGAGTGCTCATTTAAAAGCCCCAAAAACGTCTAAGAAAGTTTCACCCTGAAACAAACAGCTTTCAGATTATATCGTAAGTTATGTCCTTCAGTCAAGGAATTTGTTTTATACGCAATTTTAGAGCACTTTGAAATATTTTGACCTTTTCAATTCGATCTCTTATCCACGAGCTATTAATTCTGGGAATTTATATGACCATCTAATTTATTACCTTGAAGGAAGTGTTGATGAAATTGATTTCTACGTTGATTCATCTGGTAAACTTAACGCTGTGTTATCGGTAAGTGACTTAGGTGGATTATCACAGTATGTTTTCCTTATCTCATTCCAGATTTATATTCATAATCCTCAACGAGACGACTACCCGCGTTATCCAGAGGTGACGTATGATGTGATAAACACTCGGAGGCCTCTAGGAGATCTACCTAAAAGCAACTTTGCACTACTTCGCAAGATTCTCAAATATGGCGGCATCATCTCCAAGGACCCTCACGTTAGCATGGAACCACAGATATCTGCGTGTCATGGTGTATTTCTCTCAGTGATGAAGCATCAATATGCTATAACAACCAGCGACAACTTTGAGTGCATTCTTGGGGGCACATAGAAAATTCCGGGCACGCACAAAAGTGAGCGTGATTGAGCGTGCCACGCTCAAGGCCAAATTTTCACGCACAACAGGTGAGCGTGTCACGCTCAAGATATATATTATAGTTATAAAAGGCTTATTTATGAGTCAAATTAAATGTACATCGAATATATATACTGGTATAGTCCTGTTGTAGTCATATTGTCATAGCAGGTAAAATTTTTAAGCAAGATAACTCTCAGATGTTGAAGAATTGTTTTATATTTCACGCTCAAGGTTGAACACGCACGCTCATTTTTCACGTTCAAGGCATGAGCGTGCACGCTCACATCACGCTCAATATTTTATTTCACGCACAGGGTCGTGAATTCACGCTCAGGGTCTAAACATTCACGCACAGGGTCGTTATTTTCACGCTCAAGGTCTGTTCCTTCACGCTCAAGGCCATTAACTTCACGCTCATGGATTTCAAAAAATCAAACACTACATTTATATTGTGGCTTTACTTATTAGATATTTGTACTCAATCTATAGGTATCAGAACATGCGTAAGGGTGAATTCAGCCTGAATAATAACGAATAAACATCATTATATGCTCACACTCCAGATACACATGAGCCTAGATATAAATGATATACCATGGCCCATAGTCTATGCATGAGCATGATATGTATGTTTATTCAATTCATGCACAGGGTTGAATTTCAACGCTCACATATGTAGTTGAGCGTGGAATTTGATTTATAGGATATGTGGTCATATAGTACATACCACACTCACGCTCATGCTCAATTAATAGAGTATGGATGTGGATTTATATTATATTACAATCGTGCTCACACGATCTATTTGATATACCGTGTAGATATGTTCATGCCATAGTACACCAAGTAATTAATATACAAGTTATTTTATGTCACATAAAGAATATGCACGCTCAACATTTCCCGCTCACTGCCAAACAGAAACATGCATATATATCCTGTATTCACGCACAAGTTATACTATACAAGTAATATGCATGAGCATGATAGGTACCCCCTATCACGCTCATGCTTAAACCAAGCGCGAGCGTGAACATAACACACACGCGCACGTTATACCAGGCAAGAAGCAGCAAATATGCATGAACGTAATAGATATTCCTATCACGCTCATGCTCAAACTTAACTAAATCGAGTGTGAGTGTGAATATAAAACTCACGCACAATTTATGGTAAGTATGCGTGAGCGTGAACAGAAATACTTATCACGCTCACGCCTAAACTCGATTGGCTTGGGCAAGAACAATAATATGATATTTAGTTTTTTTAGGACAGATCGTATGAACATGCTACAGTATGTCCTTAGGATAATAGTATATTGATAACAACATATTGCTTCTTATATATTGCTTCACGCTCACTTGAATCTTATTCCCGCTCATGTATATATTATTCACGCTCAGGGTCGAATTTCCACGCGCAGACCCTGAGCGTGCACGCTCAACTCACGCTCACTTTTGTGCGTGCCCGGAATTTTCTTGCTGCCCGTCAGGACACTATAATATGTAGATGGCTCAGACGATCTAACTGAATATCTTGCTAGCTTCAAGTTTAAACCTGACGCTATATCTCTAGCAGCCTTCAACGGAAATGAATATTACAAGGATCTATTATTATGGACAAATTACCACATCTCCGATAGCACTTCTCAGAAATGGCTTTATCATGCACCACAAATACTAAAAACATATGCAATCATCCATGATAACCATGCTATTAACTACTTGGGCATAGGTAATGAAAATTTCAAATATGACATTACTCACTGAACCTGTAAGCTATTTCCCACAGTATCTGGTGTTACAGTTCAAGTTGACATCCCCATATTTTTATCTCATGTCATCCACTATGTGGAAAGCAACAAAAACACAGAAGTTTATTTGTTCATTTCTTACCCAGGCATTGATCCAGTGCATGGAAAGGTTATAGAACCACATATTTTTTGGTCATTGGACAAATCAGGAACCAAGCCACTCACAGAATTTTCTGCTGCTTTGAAAGGACTCCTTAGTGCAAATGTAACCATGAGACCAGTGGTATACCACTGGGATAAGTTTTACTACGAAGGTCTCTATGATCTTCACAAAATGTGTGGAATAACGACATCTAATGTCTCAAGATATGTTGGGCCTTCTAAACTTAAACACAATAGCAAACAAGGTATTTAAATCAATTTATTCTGCATGCTGAAATCAAACTTAATATATAAAATGCAGAACAACTGAGGAACTCACATTCATACATAGAGGATGCAGGCATAAATTACCTTAAAACACAGCACAAGTTAGTGAAAGACAGAGAGGGATGCTCTTGGAGAAAACGGAATGGTTTTGAACCGTGGTTAAAATATTTATATCCATGGGAGGAGGAAAGATATAGTCCTGTGATAAAATCACCAAACATTTCATCCCTGTCTCGGATTGGAGTTACAACCCTGGAAGATGGCTTTGCAGTGCTAGGAACAGTTTACGAGACAAGAGAACGAAGGCACCTTTTAGAAAATTATATTTATCAGGCAAGATTTTTACACGGAGCTGATGAAGACGATTGGGAGAAGATTATACATGTGGATGTGCATAGTGATGGCTCAGATATGGATTGTTTCGAAGAGTTGTCTGAGGGCTCTGCTGCGTCGTTATATAATTAAATATTGCAACTATTGTTTGTACTTACTGCACTTCAGTCTGTGTTGATCTGGATCTTTCATTTAACTTGCCAATTTCTTCATTGCTTATGCAGTTGTTGTAAATAGCCGGTGATTTGGCGTGTGCCAAAAGACAGTGGTATAGAGAACGAGGAGGGGCGTTATGATGATATTTTGTATCTCAAGGAAGGCATCCTCGAAGTAGCTTTGCGTGATGTAAGCAGCAGAGTTTACGGATACGACCTCCCGCTCCATAATGGGCACATCGACGTCGAGCTCGTCTAAAGTATGTCGCTGGTCAATATAAATATGCAGATGCAAGCTTAATTGTTAGTGAAGAATAGCAGAGCTAAGTCCTGTATCAGACAACCATTCAGCAGAGCGAGCGATGGTTGAAACTTGAGGGGATAAAACAGTTCGAGCTCGGAGCGGCGAGCGCGAATTCGCAAAGTTTATATTTGAGGATTTAGACAAACAAAACTCCTGTGGGATTGTACTCGGTACTCACATGGGTCATTGGTCATTGTCAACGTTAAGATGGTCCTCGTCTTCCCTCTCACTCGCTCCCACCCTGGTTACGTAGAACTCATACCTCGAATTCAGTACTCAAAGTATAACTTCAAAAGCCTTTAAATGACTGAAATGAACACCCCAGTCAAACAGCTAGGCTACCGCCTTTCTCGCAACGTTCTGTCCACAATCACACCGCCGTAAGTTTACCATCGCCATATATCGCCAAATCCTTAACTAAACATTCGCACTAGTATACCAACAGCATATCATTGGGCAACAACCTACTCGCCCACACCCACTAGACCACTGCTAGACATGTCGCAAGGGGTCCCGGGAGTTCCTCCTCCGATCTCACTCCAATCGGCCTTGGGGAAAGCAGCTTCATCTCCTCAAAGCTTTGGGTATGTAAGGTGGGATGGGGAGCCTGCTCTCCGCGCTGCCTTGGTGGAGGAGATGAAGGGCGTGTATGGGAGGGATGGACAAGGGGTGGATGTGAATGCGGACGATGTTGCACTTACGGCAGGGTGTAATCTCGCTTTTGTGGCGAGTGTTATGTGCGTTGCGCAGGCTGGTGATGAGGTTATACTGCCGGTTCCTTGGTATGTCGTTTCGTGATTTCAAGTACAGTGTGCGTTGGGCTGATGACTGTCTAGGTACTTCAACCATGAGTAAGCTCCCGCCTTCTTCTTTGCGATGAGGACTTACATCATCCAAGAATGACGCTAAATTTGCTCGGGATAACACCCGTCCCACTCCCCACTCTCCCACAAGATGGATTCTCCCCGTCGGTCGAAAAGTGCAAGGAGTTAATCACGCCACGTACACGTGCCATCGTGCTCGTTACGCCAAACAACCCCGTACGTCCCCTACGTCTCTTCTCCTCTCATTCATTCTGACGACTGTATACACTACAGACAGGAGCGATATACCCACCGTCCCTCCTCGCCTCCTTCCAAGCTCTCGCCCAGTCCCATAATCTACCGCTAATCATAGACGAAACGTACCGGGACTTCCTTGACCCTACTTCCGGGGCGCCACATACCCTCTTTGTCCCTTCCTCGACGTCTGAGAGCAGCTGGCGAAGCACCGTAATCCACCTATTCTCCTTTTCCAAAGCATACGCCCTACCAGGACACAGGCTAGGAGCAATAGTCTCCTCCCCCGCCCTACTACAAGAATGCAAAAAGGTCTTGGACACCTTACAGATTTGCGCTCCGCGCCCCATTCAACTCGCACTTGCACCCCTTCTACCTTCCCTCCGTGGATTCGTCAACGAGACTGCAGAGAGTGTCCGAGCGCGCCACGTCATCTTCAAAGAGAACTTGCCTAAGAAGTGGAAAATCGGTGCTCAGGGTGGATACTTCGCTTTCGTGCGCCACCCGTTCCCTCGTGTGCGTGGGGAGGTAGTGAGTAAGCGCCTGGCGCAGGAGAGGGGTGTGGTCAGTTTGCCTGGGGAGTTTTTTCGGCCTGCTGCTGCTGCTCAGGTCGTGGATGCTGAGCTGGGGTGGAAGCAGGATTTCAGCCCCGTGTCTGAGGTGCACCGGTGGATTCGCTTTTCGGTGGCCAATGTGGATGATGAGAGTGTGCGGAGGGTTTGTGAGCGGTTAGGGGAGTGTGAGTGGGTGTTTGGGTGGGATGTTGAGGGGTAGGTTGGGCTTGCGATATGCGTGCGTGCGTGCAATGAAGGATGCGGTGTGTGGGGCCTTGGTGGTATGAAAGTGTAGGATTAGGTAGGATGGTTTGTGTATCGGTCTGCAGTATGGAATATATTCACGTTTAGGAATGCTCGATACGATCTTTTTGTGCACTTGAGCTTTGCTTTTATCTCATTTATGCAAGACGCTGAACGACACTCTCTCCAGACACGACGACCAACAACGATCCCCATTACCTGTAAAGTGCCGAAAGCTTTGAGAACTATAATATTCTGCTTTGGTACGCTCTTCATCTCGCTGGTCTCTGTCTGGAAGTAATGGGTGGTCACCTATGAGCGGTTTCCGGCCAACAGATCTCCCTCCTAGAATGATGACTGGAATGTACGTGTGCATGCACACCCTTCTCTTTACTCTTCATCAGTTATACATATCTGATCTTGAAACCATGGCATTTCTCACTAGGTGTGGCTCTGCTCAACCTCTTCCTATTCTAAGAGCAGGTAGTACTGCAGAAATCGATGAGTAGTGGTTCCGATCTTTAACATCACCTCCTGAGGCATCGATATCGTGTAGTAGGCCAAAGCGATGCATGTCTATAGTTACTTTTTCTATTGAATCAGCCGTGTTCGTATGTGTCTCCACCTCTAAATGATTTCTTTCTGATTCGAAATTGTATGGTACACTGCACCGAACTATAGAACCTATATTCTCTTGAATTGTACAGTGCCTCGTTGAATTGTTGACTCATATTTTATTAATCAATACAATCACCATTCGAACGAGTACTTAAATACCAGCACTACTACCAGCTCTTTAATACAACTCTCAGTTGTCTGTTACGCCTCGTATTTCAAATCGCCACATACTGCCCCCCCCTCATGTTCCAATGGACAAACTTTCCGCCTTCTACGATGAGATTCATGAAGGCCTTCACAAACATTTCGAGGAACATGGTTTCTACCTTCCTTCGTCCTGGGGGTACCGTTTCCTTGGGTTGTGGAGACCAATTTTTTCCTCCCTATTTTTCTTATTGATAACTGTCCTATCTGTAAGTGGCTAGTGTTACTCCCAAATCCCGAATCCATTGCTAACATTCTATCTACTCTTCTACAGGACATTTACCTATTTCACGGACACATGATTCTGTCGACGACAAGCTCACTTCTTACCTTGTACGCCTTCTATTTATATTCCCAAATGGCAGGACAGTGTCGTACTGTGAAAAGGATCTCTGATCCCGCACTTATATGTGAGGAATACGCCCTTTTCGTGCGTTTGATGAATCTCCGGGTGTTTTCGTATATTGGTTCCGCAATGATTTTTATCTAACGAATCATTTTTGCTGTCGACAAAGGACACTTGGAGACTGACGTTGCCGCTGTGGTGTTCTTTGGTACACCAGCTTTAATGATTCTTATTAATCTCCAGGCACACGGTGGCCCATTGTCGTTCGGGCGTGGGTGTACGATTGCTGGGGGGTTGGCACTTATGATTTCTCCTTCTCAGGAACCCGAAGAATACGGCAAACCGATTAGTTGCCCAGCGATTTCGTTCGCCTTGTCCATTCCTACTCAGGATGCTGTCTCGTATCTCGTAAAGTTCCTGTCCTCGCACCATGCTGAGTACGGCCTAGATTTGGGAGGGAAAATAATCCGAAGTTATGACTGGGATTACTCTCCCGGTGGTAACCCCACTGTCACAATAGTACCCACCCCCCCACATCCGAAAAATTACGGGAAGGTATGCAAATTGCGACCAGATACTACTGACTTCGACTACAAGCTACTTGAAGTGGTGACCATGCTCCAACGATGGAATACAAATGACCATCAATCAATTAAGAGATTCAGCTCTTATATTACAAACATATTCACTCTACAGGATAGCTTACGGCTTATCGACGAAATTTTACCAAAAGCTTTTATTGAACACAGGATCTGTGATTCGATTGGATCAGAAAAGCTCTTTGAACCAGAGTACGACGGCTACGTGCGAGCTGCTTTAGCAGCTACTTACGCAGAAGCTTTTTTACCATTAACCGATTATATATCATTCTTTGTAACAGCTTTGGAAAACATTCCTCCCGGGAGCGAGCTTCGTAGCTGTTTTTTGAAATTATGGCGTCACCCTAACCAGTGGTCCGTGATATCTAACAACGGTACGTCATATTTTATGTCTGTTTGCGCACAAAGAACTGACTTAAGAATTGAATACTAGATCCTAAATTGGCAACAAGAATACTACGCGCCCTGACTCGTCATATTGTTCCCGATGCTGACTTTACTATTGTATGGATTGGGTTGCATGTCTTTCTTGAAAAATATGACGGGAAATGGGCCGATAATGATACGTTGCACTATCCGGGGTTACCCAAAGACAAACCCTGTTACCATACCACGGTTGTGTTTCTAAAAGCACTTCAAACATATCTTGCAGCGTTCGAGATACAAGATGTAGGAGAGTGGTTCAGGATTATTTTTACGCTTGTTCGATTTTCGCGCTCGTCAAGGGATTACTGGTCGAAGGAGGAGAATGGTGTTTATGGTGAAATATTGGCAATTAACAAGATTCTTGAAGAGAAATTTCCAATGCAGCGATTTTTGAAGTGGAATCCTGGGACTATGTGGGCTTTTCGAATCATCCACAGTGAGGATGAGGAGCCTGAAGAGAAACCGAATCATCCGCAGTGAGGGAAGAAAAAGAGAAGTCAAATAAAGATTGAATACTTGTTGAGGTGTTACTTGGAAATTAATTAACTTACAAATTGGACATTTATTGATAGAAACAGTCATTTTGCAGACTTGAGATTGTACTACATCGACTTAGTGGATATTTCTTCTCTGGCATTGCATTGTTCATGGATAGAAGGTTCGTGCTTTTCGCTATATGGTGGCCCAAAAAATATGAGTATTCAAAGTACTATGTAAATACGAACCAGTGCAAGACCAGTGCGGTTGGCAGTGACCTTCTCTAGAGAGTAGCTATAAAGTGAACATGTTTTGCGCCAAGCAGACACGCAAGCCATACTTATTTTTTGATTGACGTTGTTTACACATAGTTACCCGTATATGTACATCATTCAACCAAACAATGCTTCCATATAAAATCGCAAAATCATTCGATTCCTTCATTCTTCGTAGCCATCGCTCATCGTACGACCTGCTTGCTCCACACTGGACTCTCCTTTGCTAGTCCTCGCTCGCAATCATACCTTACATCTGCATAAACATAGCTTAAGCAGGTGATATCGTCTAGATGGGGCTCGATTTCTACGTGCACATGGGTTTCTTCGGACGTGATCCCGGAGGTGGGACTCCGTCTTACCTCTGCCACTGGTGGCCACTGTAATTTCTCAGGCGAAAAAGTTATCTTCAATAGTTCTACCCCGATGGATTGATGAGATGGATGCTGTCTGCAGCAGTATCTTCGTTGTCGATCGTGCGGCTTTCTGGCGTTCAGCTGTTTAAACCATGGCTGGTTATGTTCGATATCCTCCCTTGAATGACCATGATCTTTTGCTGTTGATGCGCGCGCGCGCGAGATTCCACTTATTAGAGGTGAAATGATGGGGAAGTTGCGCTTCATCATGGATGAAGCTGCCTCCCATCGGAGCCCTCAGCCTCAAGGCCTTAAGAGTAGTGTTTATGTAGGGACTGATGTGTACTCTACCGAAGACCTCAAGAGTGTTGTACATGCCGGAATTGCCACAGTACGATTCCTGCCGCTGTCTACACGAGTTGATCATGGCATTATATAAGGTTAGGGAACTTTTAAGTCCCGCTTCAATTGGATGTTGAAGAGGAGAGCCAGTGATGTGAAATGATAAGTGGCTTACACTGTGTGTTGAACTGCCCCATCTATACATGTCGCCTTTTCTTTTATCTGAGTCGTAGCATCTCCGATTTCGTGTCGTTGATAGGGCTTCGCAGATGTATGAGCGATGATAATTTTTGGAATCTATTGCTCATCCGTTGAGCGCTATATGTGTGCGGTCTCTACTTGTAGATCAGTATGTTCCTCCATGCCCCTGTCTGACGTATTTCACTCACCCCCCTCCCCTCGTCTAGGGACACCTTGGTTATGTTATTCGTTACTTTACATACGTATCTCTTCCTTTTCGTTTTTGCATAGTCACACTATACACTGTACAGTTATTAGCTTATACACTCGTTAATGCTACCACCGCGAGCTGCTATATTCAAAATGTTTATGTATTTTCCCGGGCGTAAGTACCATCAATACATACGCGATTTACACGAAAAGAGTTGAAGAGGAAAAAAAAACCGAACTCATCATGACACGAGTGACGACCAACGACACACATCCGCAACACCGCCTAAACTCTGCAGGGCACGCGTTTCTTAACCATCCTGGGTATATACTGCTCCAAACGGGCACCCATAGGAGAAGCTGACAACACCGCGTGCGGCGTAGGGTATGTATGGCCCCGGCGTCGTTGAACGTTGACTAAGATTCAGTTTTATTAGGGGAAGTCAAACCTAGGTGTTTCGTAGCGCATGAAAGGGTGGCACTATTTATTGTATATACTATAGCTGAAGACTGTATGTTAGAATGATTACATCTACAACTTTACAAGGTAAATTAGTATATACTACTATAACTATCGGGGTCGGTGAGCAATGCGGAACGCACAGCGACGGGCAAATTCAAATTCCGAATTGCCGACTGAGTGTTTACTTGGATCTCGCAACGATGAAAGAATTAAACCCTTCGGCTGTACCCGTGGGAAGTTATTTCATTTCACTGTTTGATTGTATCGTATTTTTGTATCGCCAGGTTTGACTTCCCCTATTGTCGTTGTTTACACATGGCTACCCATTGTAGAGCAGGCGTTTCGCCTGCACTACGAAAATCAAGATATTACAATTTCTATTACGTAATCAAGTGATGCGCGCATCGACGCGTTTGTTCGCGTTCTCTCTCTCTCATTTCCCTTCAACGCCGACACTCCTGCATCGCCCGCAACGCCGCAATTACTCAAAATCATCGGTACTGCGCACTACCAAGCTCCACTAAAATGCGCAGTTTGCTTTACCAAAGGCCATGTCATCGCCTCTAGTCTCTCTCCTCAAGTTTTTATTTTATAAATTTTCTTTCAATTTATTGGTATGCTTCATGTTTCAAACCTTTCCTTTTTCTTCCAATAATCTACAATCTATTCACCTTTAATTTCCGTTTTATTTCAACCATTCCTCATTAAGTACTCTCTTTATTTTGACTTTCTTTAAATATCATGTAACTACTTCCTCCCAATCAAGTTGAATTTACCCTCCCTTCTCGACGCCTTAGAACACCCAAGGTCGAACGGATGTTCACCGACTCGCTTACATATTTCTTTGTTTAGGCCTCAAGCTCATTGTTACCTCTACACCATATGTATGTACACCATTTAACCAAACAATGCTTCGATTATAAACTGCGAAATCATCCGATTCCTTCCTTCCCAACCGTCGCTCATTGTACGACTGCTTGCTCCACACTGGACTTTGCTGTGCTGGTCCTCGCTCGCAAGCATGCCTTACATCTGCATGTACATAGCTTAAGCAGGTGACATCGTCTGGATAGGACTCGATTTCTACGTGCCCATGGGTTTTTTGCGACGTCTCGGAGGTGGGATGAGGCGTAGTAATACGACGCAGCACCCTATTTCTGTTACTTGTAGCCACTGTATTTCAGGAGAGGTGAATTTCACCTTTCTTTGTATCTGGAGTCGAGATACCACAGAGAGTTACTAGTTCTCCTTGATGGATTGATGAGATGGATGGGTGCTGTTTGCAGCATCGAATGTTCTTCCTTGTCAATCGTGTGGCTTTCTGGCGCCTAGCTGTGAGACGGCTGGTCATGTTCGACATACTCTTTTAACTGGCCATGATCTTGTAAAGGCGTAAGATTTCACTTTCGAGGTGAAATGACATGGGATTACCAGCACCCATGTGCGGGGAAGTGTCGGTCCCCATCGAAGTCCTCAAGAGTGAGTAGAGACCGTTATGGTCCCTACCACCGAAGACTACAAGAATATATCATGGCATATATAAGGTTAGGGCGTCGAGGAGGAGAACTAGTGATGCGAAGTTACAAGTGGTCTGCACTATGTTTCGAACTGTCCCATCTGTACATGTCGCCGTTTTCTTCATCTGAGTCGTGGCATCTCCGACTTCGTGTCGTTGGTGGGCTTCGCAGATGTATGAGCGATGTCATTTTTTGGAATTCTTTGCTCATTCGTTGAGTATTGTTTGTGTTTGCATTTCGCATCAAACTACAAATCAGTACGTTCCTCCATACCTCTGTCTGATGCATTTCGTTTATCTCCCTTATATAGGGATGCCATGGTTGGATTGTTCGTTATTTTACATACAGTGACATCTGTTCCCTTCTCCTTTTTGCATAGTTACACACTGACCTTAGCTTGTACACTTATTAATGTATCGCCACTGTTGAGCTACTATTTCAAATATTTCTGGGTTTCATCACTACTTTCCTAACATTAAAATTTGTGCTGCAGTTCGCTGCTCTCTTTACATTCAGATGAGGTGTATGTAAGTCGCAGTCATAGTGTTTGTGGTAGTCTGAAGTAAGTTAGTATTCGGCGTTGAGTGGCAATCGCACCATGGACAAATGGGAGGTGATGTCAGGTAATGGAAACTTCAAGGAAACTTCTCCCCGGACGTTGATTAATATGTGTAGAGCTCATGCAAGTGCTTGGTGCAACTTAGGTGTGGTCACCTCATGACAACAGGACTCTATTTTCTGTATCAACTAATGAATACAATATCGCAGTAAAGACAGCAAAATTAGTATGTGCATGTAAGTATAAAGGGTGTGGTCGGGCCTAATACATGTATATGTCCAAACTCAGTGTTCAAACTGCATTGTTTCTAAATACAGTCCAGTGTCTAAAAACTCCACTTCCGTCCTTGCGTTGTCCTTGATATGCAAAACAACCCGACAGGTTAGCACAGCATGAATAACACGTTCAATCCTGAGTCATTTCAATAAGTTTTCATACTACATGCATATTGGAAAGGCAGTACTTACATCGTCAGAAGGTTGATATAATCCAGCTGAAATATAGTGGGTGAGATGAGATGACCGCTCTCGATATTATGACAACGTATACACGTACTGGCATAGCCCGAATCACGACTACGTTTAGCATTGATAATACTGTTTGTCATCATAGTTTAAAATTTGCGAAACTACGACCAGGCAATCCGACATACCGAATAAACAAAAATAATATAGAACACCTATAGCCGACATTTTTAAGTGCAATGCCCCAAAATGTAGGGATTACTAGTGCCCACCATCTTTAAGTATTGGTTTTATAAATTCGCCTGGCATCGAAGAAGTGAAGAATGCTTTGAAAAATGATTCGTTATGGATGGGAACTACAGCAGTTTGGAACCATGCATCAGTCAATCTAAATAGATAAAGGGGAAGTACTCCTACTGGATTGAAATGCCTTAACCATCATGAGAATTAAAAGACCTAAAAGACAATGATTAAGATGCCTGCCTACCAAGTGAAATAATATTAGTTGCCGTCTCACCCGCGTCATAGATCATCAATAAAATCCATTCTAGTGAAAGTATGCGACTTCCCCCTTGGAGAAAGCATCCATGAAAAGGATGGTATGGCGGATCAACAACTGTATTTTATCAGTTCGTTAATGGTCGTGATACAGGATACGGGAAGAGACTCACATGTTGCAGTTCCAGAGAAGAGTATAATTACTGGGATCGCTGGTATAGCCGCAGCGAATGAGAAAACGACCAATCCTATGCCCACTACTTTACTTTGGCCCCAGACAGCCCATGTTCGGAGACTAAGTATAACTGGACCATGATCGTATTCAGAACGTTGAAGCTTAATAAATTACGCACGTTCGGCCACAACAATTCCAACAAGAATCAGGACTGCGTAGCACGATGGTACATGTCAACTCACAATGGTAGGTCAGATTTGTATATTCTTACCTGCGTTTACTCTGTAAGCATTGTTGCAAGTCTGTATTGATAAGCCAGTCGAAAATGTCCCTGTCAATAAAAGTGGTTTTTCATATAAACCGTGACTTCTTAAAACAAACAAAACGTACGGTAGAGAAGGACAAGGAAATCGACGAATGGTAGATATCGAGTAAAGAGAAACATAGCGTTTGGTATTGACCATTTTGAGCTCCAGATATATTTTATCTCCATTTCGATTGTTAAGAAGTAGTCGAAGACCTATGAATATGATATTTAGTAGGAAGTTGGTGCAGTGTAATCAACTCGTACCCACCAGGATTGCCATACTCGCAACTTCGATTATGGTTTCAGTCCATGCATACTAGTATTACGTGTACGGAAGCTTACGATCCAAACACTATACGCGAGGTGAGTTTGAGACTGGTATATTTCAAACGAAAAGCACTTACAACGAAAAGCTGAATATGTTCCAACGCCGAGATAGTAGACGAGTGACCAGAATCCATTTCGGGGTCGGACAAGGCATGCTGATACCACCCCTCGAGCTTTTATAGTGGGTATAAAGTGAATGACCCGAGGAATGCACGATCTAAAAACAGGACCGCACAGCTTAAGATATAGAAAGGCTAGGTAATAGAGATACAAGCGACTCTTCTAATATGAGTGGCGTGAGATGCTATTACTTTAAGGTTTAACCAATTGACACAGACTGAATCTGTCCCGTCAGGCCTTAGTATTCAAAGCGGAGATGAATAAATAGTATGTACCTTTCAGGTGTGCACAGAGCACACTCCCTAAACCCATTCTAACGGCGGGAATGGTGAGTTACTATGAATAACTAACTGCGCAAGTTATTCGTCAACAGTCATTGTGATTCGTCGATATTCATCTTCAAGTCGATGGCTGGTCTAGCCCTTTTCGATAATCCAGTCAGTGTACAATGACAGTGACGCTTGGGATACTAGTAAATAGGCGGTTAAATTTTTGCATCGTTAGTAAATTAATTTAGATCAGTTTCCGCGACCACATCTAGCTCCACTTTGGCAGGAGCTTGAAGTAGAAGACCTATGTAGAGCAGGGTATGTAAAGTCATAAGCAATAATTTCAACATAGCCTTGCGTTGTGCATCATGATTGGGTATATGAAGACGTCCCGAGAGAGTTTGTGATGATTCTTCTCGTCCTCGTCTACCATCTGATGCCGGCCGCCAAATCGAACGGCAGCTTGAACGATTAAGAAGATATGAATCATGATATCGGGAACATGCTGAGCCAACTTTCTCGCAACCTGCAGAAGATGAATATGTCCGAAGATACGAAATTTAGACTTCGCTGTTCTAAGGTACGTTTGTTACTGTGACATACAGTACACACCCAGGTCGTCAACAATTCCCAACGCCAATGTGGTGAGTTAGGTGATCTACAAACGTAAGCACCGACGTGCTAAATCAGTGGAATCTGCAGTGACCTTAACATCTGTTTCTGCCAGAGAGAAATTCAGCTCATCAATAACGTCAATCATTTGCTGCAGTGCTTGAAAGCACAACTCGCTCGCGCTTATCAGGAATCCGGGTGTGCAGAATGCGGCGCTCATAACTCATGAGCATTTGTGGGCTGATTCCATGAAAACGAAATGAGCGGCAATCTCTACCTGCGAGGACCCCCAAAGTGAACACGCCGCGACAGCTTCTGAGCAACTCCTGGAAAATCCCGTCGTGATAGGAGGTTCTGATTCGAAACTGCTTCAACATGAAGGTATGGAAGCCCTTCATGATCCGTTTGATTCGTCAAATCAGACGCAGTCCTCGATATTGTAAAAGAAACTTATATCTGAATTAGATGTTCTTGGAGAAAATTGCAACCTTGAACTGCGAAGTACGCTGCTTTGGTCGCATTTAGTTTGTTGCATGATGTGTTTCTTGCGCATCTTTTGTAAACTGGTTATGAAAGATAATTCGTGCGGAATGGACCTAGAACTGATATCACCGTAAGCAACCTGTCGAACTGCAGGCAATGATCTAAAGGGTTGCATTTAGCGTAACTCCTCGATACCACTGCGTTGAAATTTTGAATGACAACCATGACTTGACCATAACTCTGACCATGACTGTAGTAAATATTGATACTTAAACAATACTATGTATATGCAAAATTGTTCTAATCCATTCAAAGTGCCAGGAAATCGGGATCTTCTTCTACCAGTAAGTCCAAAAGCTTAAAGAATGAGGCAGCTGGGAATCCAACGACGTTGTTAAAGTCTCCATCAATCTTTCTGATGAGCATGCCTCCCAGGCCCTAAAAATAGTCAGATAGAGAACAGGCTGCAAAGGTGGGAACATACCTGAATAGCAAAACCTCCTGCGCGATCGATCCCCTCGCCGCTTTTTGCGTAGGCCTCCACTATGTGTCTGGGGTTGTCCGCGAAATAAACTAGGGTCCGTTCGTCTATTGACCTACAATGATTGCGTGAGCAACAGCATATACGGAGTAGTGAGTACTTTACTTGGTTTGGTATCCAGGTGATGTTAGCACTGGATACACTGGGAGAAAGAGGGTGTTTAAGAGGTTGTAACGACAGCATATGTAGATATAGACTCGCCTACAACCACCCCCGTAACAACCTCGCACACATTCCCATTAAGATCCATTAGCATGCGTAGGTTGTCGACCTCTGACATCGGTTTTTCTAAGAGCTCTTGCTTGGTTTCGGGGAGTACGGAGTACCCCAGATCCGAAGTGGCGGGTTGGGCATGGGTGAGGACAACGGTATCCGCTGGGGAAGACCTGTAGTGTCAGCATAGGCAAGGAAACATGACTAGGCTACGTACCTGCGATAACGATGTCTGGAGCATTGTCAGGGTCCTCCGCCTAAAGCAAAGTCGGTTAGGTCATGGGCCACGGAACAGGAAAGAACTATAGTCACCACTAAACGTTCGTACACCTCCACTGCCTTGTGAGAAGCAGTTGCCACAGGATACTCGTGTATCTCCTCAAACGAGCTCACGGGTAGGTCTTCCTCAAACTTCGAAGGAACAACATCTGGAACGATACCCTATCGATATGAGTATCCCAGGAATTAATAACCAACACGATGCGTGAGTTTGTTAATCACGAAGTTTAAGTTTCCATATACACACGAAAGTGCGAAGAATCTCCTTTCTCCTGGGGCTGTTGGAAGCGAGGACGATGCGCTTTCCTTGCAGCTTCTTGATCACCGGTATTGAGAGGGCATGAGGAAGGATATGTTTCGACATCTCTGGCTTCGATGAGTTGGATGAGTTGAAGATGTTCCACATCGAGGGAGATGATGGTGGAAGGAGCGTGCTCGCTGTTTCCGACGATGAGGTCGGCTATTCCCATCGTGGCATCAATATGAGCACGTGCCACTGCTAGTAATAGTAAATCGCGCTCAGCTGCTCTCTAACCGCGACCATCACCATCTAACCAACCTTTCCCCTCGTGCTGTTTCGGACGCGTCTTTTTGCTTTATTTTGGCATTATTTAAGATTATACTTCACCGAACATACACTGAAGGCCTCATAGATGAGATTTCGCGCAACAGTCGAGAATGTTACGACCTTCTTTCGTCAGTACCAATATTCCTACTAGCTTGAAGCAATGTCTAAACTCTTCAAGGCAGGTGTCATACAATCAGTCGAAAAGCTGCAGAAAAAATGTATAATAAAGTTCACTGAGACGACTATGCATATAATATGTAACAATGACGCGAACGAGGGAGGGATTCAAGTATGGTCGTACGCCAAAGATTTATCGTTATCCGTTCGCTCTTTAACTGAAGATTAGGCAGATTAAAGTCGACTCACTGTTTACAAATTACCGCATCCAATCAAATTCGAATAACGAAATCACCATGGCCATCTTCTCCGAACCTCTCCTTGCCACACTGAAGTCTGCCTCCGCTTCTAACTCGGCTATCGAAACAGAAGAAGTGGTTATGAAGCTGGCGAAGAAGAATGATCATGCGATGCTATCTTTTGAGATTAGCGGGATAACTAGGTCTGGGAGGAAGGTACGCGTTGCGCATGATGTGAAGATTGAGGTCATGAAACCCACCGACGTGGCAAGGCTTTCGGAGCCACTATGTCCTGAACCCGATGTATGTCCTTTCCTACTGCTATTTAGTTCTCCTTGACACTAGACGCATTAGGTTCATATTCTCCTCCCACCACTTCAAAAGCTACGCACGATCGTGGATCGACTGCGACCCATGTCGGATGTCCTGGCTATAAGGGCCAACAATACTGGGAAGCTGCAGGTCGCGATAGATACGGAGAGTGTTAAAGTAGAAACGGAGTGGAAGAACTGTACGAATCCCAAAAGTATGCTACATTTACGTTATTTGCTACGTTGTTAACATATACTGCGACAGCTCAGGATGAGGAACTAGATGAATCAGCGACCGATCCCCCGGATCCCGACCAGATGTTTACTGTGCTTGTTTCTCTGCGCAGTTTCTTGAAATTTCTGAACAGCTATGTTGTATCGACAACAACAATAGCATGTGAGTTATCTTTCGCTATTGTTCTTCCAGTTCAGTTCATGCAACTGATTACCAATTGTACCAGGCGTATGTCAACACCACTGCATGATACTCTATGTCTACATAGGAGACGTAGCGGATGCGGGCGGTGTTCTTACATTCTATATTCCTGCTATAATTGACGACGAAGGACGCTGAAACAATTGACCACCTCATTTTCTCACGATATCTTCATTTAGCGCCATATACCCCTATCTTACGCTCCTACGGTTCAATTCTGCCTTTATATTGTACATTAATTTGGTTCAGTCAACTCGAAAGTTTGTTATACAAAAAAATTGCAGGAGTCCATACAAGCAAGTCCCGTGAAGTTCTATACTCCTTAACCAGAGTCCGGAGTCCGTGTAACAGTACAGCGTCCATTCCATTCCACTTACTTCTTCGCTAACTTCCTAATGATAGAGAAGTAGCTTGTCCAAGCCACTCGATGCTACCTTGATCCAGAGTGGCATATCTCTTGTCCAAAACCAGAGACAGATGGGGTCGACGCATCATTTGTCGACATCCGACAACGCTCTGAAGTAAGGCAAGGTTGCAATCCTGATCGTCGGAGATACTCAGCGATTCCAAATACGGCCAGACGGGCATCTGCCACTGGTTCACGTTTCTATCTTCATCTTCCAGCAACACTTCTAAAAATGCATTCGAGTGGACATTCGTAAGCGAGAGATGGGTTAATCGGGGAAATGCCTCTCGGAGGGATAAGTCCGCGGTTAACTCTCCTTCGATACAGGAAAGAATCAGACTTTGAAGTAATGGAAAATTAACGATGTTCGTCCGACGTTTGAAAAAATTAGCGACAGACATCCATTCGGATGCTCTTAGGCACCTCAAGGCTAAGGTTTCTAGTCTCGGCATTGCGAATAGCCCAATCAGCCCTGCGACATTTTGTTCCACGTTCCTATGACTTGAAGGGCGGCAGACTTCAATATCAAGGTATCGCAGATGGCGAAGCTCTACCTTGGGGCGCGCCTGGGGCTGATCGACGAAATGGAGTATAGAAGAGATTTCGTTTTGGATAATGAGCCGTCGAAGCCTTGGAGATGCGTCGAACAATGCTCGAAGACTAAAAAATGGGGGCCAGCGCGATGTGAACCTCAGTTCTAGCGTTGTCAATCCTATCAATGGGGGTCCATTCCAAGCAAGATAAACGCCTTTCAAGCGTAGGGTGGACAACCGAGGGACGCCAAGGGTAAAGAATGAAGGAATGGGTTCTATAGAGATCATCCCCTCGCGATAAATATCGGCTGCGATACTCAGGCAATCTAGAGACGGAACCACGATATCGGTAAGATGTTGTAATATCGTGGGCAGGGATCCCACATGCGTTGCGATAATCACTAAGCTCGACCATCTCCAACTGTGTGGTACGATCATACGAAGTGTTTCTTCCAATGGAAGTCGAGTACAGTCCAAGAAGATATGAAGCGGAACTCTCTCGGATCTTTCGATAAACAACGGAAGCCATGCCAACGAAAGACCAAGCTCTGATTTCAGGCGCCGGTGTGCCTGTGTGGACCGGGAGATAGGCAAATAACTCCAAAGGACAGGCGTTTGGAATACCAAGGCTCTCCAGCGCCTACAAACATGGGAAAGAACGATAGGTACTAATGGTTGGGGTGGGTCCAATTTGGTGAACAGTCGCACGGACGGGTACTGGCTGTCGGTCGCAGGCATTGCGCAAGCTCCCTCAGCGAATATGACTTCTAGTAGCTCATTGGGCAGGCATTGGATGGTTAGACGAATACGGGGAGGCATACTTTACAGACAGAGCTGCATGGTAGGTGGACTGAATGTTGCTTTTATGGACGTAAGAAGTCTTCAATATCAATAGGAAATTACTACTTACAAACTGACGACGGCCTGTAGAACTTTGTGGATTCCTCAGAAGCGACCTCTTATAAGTATCATGCAGGAAGCTGAGGGCGTCCGAGGAACGCTGGTCGGTTTGGATGAACAAACTATTTATAGTTTTTATCTCCCTTACCCGAAATGGTATTTGGCACCGCCCGACTTTTGCTTGATACATCCACTTCGATCTTGGCCCCTCAAACAGCCCGTACAACCTGTCGAGAGGTTGCTCTCCGAATATTAAAAACTTGGACACGGTCCTCCGTAGGCACCTGACCTTTTTAGAAACGCCTTCACAGGATACAACGGAAGCAATGATCTTCATTAAATGGTGAGGAAGCGGAGGCTCAAGTACATTAAGAGTCTGATCTTAGTCTGATCAGGTAATCGCCAGGTGATATCAAATCCGCGGTCCCATCTTGTAGCACTCTTCGGATGCTATGCCGACCCGCGCTGCAGCTTCTCGAACTGATTGATCAGATGACGAGTCATAAAGAAACCAGTGTAACTAAGGCAAACACAGCCAAGTTATCAAGGTAAGAGTTATATTTACTTTATGTTCCGTTGAGTGCTGTTGAGTACTATGGCCATCGACTCGCACTAGTGGTAATGTCACAACTGTAGAACGTGGATGGACACGCGCGTTGTCAAAGTCCTGCGAGGGTAAATCAAGACGCCTGTATGTATGCCTAACAATATGATTGAACATCCCTCTAACATCGAGTATCTTTTAATAGGTAAGTTACATAAATATGACAATGCGACCCTCATTATACCATCATCAACTCGCACTTGTCATTTACAATTTTATGCCACCACCAATCATTATTCATGAGAGAGTGAAGATCGAATTATATACGTGATATCCAATGAAAAGCCGTACGGGCACATAGGTCGGCCATTCTATCATTATAACAAGCCCTATTGGATGCCGCAGGATACTATGTACGTCTAAGGATGGACAGATTTAATTTGCTATTATATATAAGGTGAGCAACGTAGAAGATCCCGCTAACCATTTCATCTGACTTCCTTTGTCTCATGATTGATCATGGAGATCGGGACAGCATTGGGGATTGTCGGAATCGCGGTCACTCTTCCCGCTCTTGCAGAAGCATGCATCAGCTACTCGTATAAGCTGACTCAAAAGCTGCAAGACCTTCGCTCATCCAAAGTGATCATCTCACAGTACTTTGTAGAAAGGCAGCTTTATTCTAAACAACTCGAGCTCTCGCTATCTTTTGTCAAAGAGATAGCTCCTGCACTATCAGATGAGCTGAAGGAAGTCATACAAGACTCGATTTTTCAGTTATCCAAATCCCTTGGAGACACTCTTGAGCTTCTTGGAAAAGCTCACGACGATCAGGGCAAACTCAGGAAAATCTGGTTTACCTTTCATGGAAAGGCGGCTCTGGAAAAAAGTCTACAAAATGCCAATAAAGCTCATGATATTTATCTTCGAAGCTTGCACTATTCGGTCCTATTTGGTGGAAAGGTAGCAAGCGATCAGATAGCCATGGATAAATTCCAGCTTAGTCCTGATATAAAGCGTATACGCTCCTTTCAGGAGGCAATATCGGTTAGAAATTCAGGACAACCTAATCCCAAGCTGCTTGTCGAAGACGGTGACGCTCCATTAGGAAGTCGTGTGCAGCTTCATTCTCACACAGAGATTCGAGTAAATATGCCACCGTCTTCAACTCATGGAGTACTATATCTATTCGAAAATCGTAATTATCACCTGGGAGATCATCTTACACTCAGAAGAATTAGGGATATTGCTATGATTCTTCACAATGTGGACGAAAATATGGCGATCCTGCCATGTACAGGATTTCATCCAATCCCTGGATCCTCTGTATGTGAACTAGTGTTTGGCATACCGGATGGTATGCACAAACCTCGAACACTCCGAGATATTCTCATTGCACCTGAAAATTCACAAGGAAGTCGGCATTCATTATCTGCTCGAATAAGCCTAGCTATTCGGATTGCCACCGCTGTTTTATATATCCACACAGCAAAGCTAGTCCATAAAAATATTCGACCAGAGAACATTGTGATTTTTGAAAGAGTGGACGCAGGACCAAGAGAGGTCTTTCCTTTTCACTTGGGCACAGCGTATTTGATGGGATTTGACTTCGCTCGAAAGGAAGATGAAGCTTCATCGCGGACTGGGGATGATGAATGGAACAAAAACCTCTACAGGCATCCAGAGCGATACGGCATTCACCCAGAGGCAAACTTCAATATGCTTCATGATATATACAGCCTTGGAGTTGTTTTGCTGGAAATTGCACTTTGGCGGTCATTTGTGGTTTCTAAAGGGGACGATGAGCACCATATGATCCAATACTTACCCAATCCTCAGGCGTGCAAATTTACAGACAAAACAACAGGAAAGCTAAAATCTCCAAAGAATATTCAAGAAATGCTTATAAGGAGAGCCGAAGAATACATCCCGCTCGTTCTGGGTGATAAATATAAAGATGTTGTCATTATGTGCCTAACGGGACTGGAAGGTGGGTTTGGAGATGTGGAGATGCTAAAGGACCATGATGGCGTGGTCGTTGGTTTAGTTTTTATGCGAAAGGTCCTTGGTTTATTGGAAGAAATCTCATTATAAATTATATGCATTTGAAATACTACAATTCTGGCGATTCCTCGCGTTTCATGCAATTAAATACCTCCTGCACAACACGTTGTCCGAATGGACCACTGGTTAGGTTCACAAATGATTGGTAAACCCTCCTTCGATAGGCTTCCGGGGAATTCCAGTATGCATCAAATAAACCATCTCGATGGAATTCCTGTGCAGTTTGAGGAAATAGGTTGAAATTGAGTACAAATAGTTCCACAGGAGGGAAATGGCCCTCATATGGATGACTAAATGTAGTAGTAGATATCTGGAATGCGAAAGTGGAGAGGCACCCACCTTCCAAAGAGGTTCTTCCGTACACCTTTTAAATCTATTGTTCGACTTTGAGGATCGAGCTGAAGCGTCTGTTCCGCAACATCGATTAAGAAGTCTCCAAGTTCTTGCTCACTCCCTGTAAACTCAGCGTAGTACGCCCTCAACTTCCGCGAAATAATTCCTGCAACTTCATCGTTCAACTTCGCATCTTCCAAGCTATCGATAAAACTTCGTGGGTTTTGTCCCCATAACCCGATATAGCTTGCTAGTAGCCCGTAGGAATATAAATCTATCTGTGACTTATCCCGATCTTCTTCTCTAATTTGATAGTGTTTCATGACCGGAAGCACTCCGGTACCAAGGCATTCAGGTGCACTCCACTCCGCAGTTCCCCCTCGAGGTCGACCACCGTCTCCGAGCCAAGCCCTTTGTCCCCTCCATGTATAGGTCGTTAAACCCGAGAACCCAAAATCTGAGAGCTTTGCAAGGATACCATTCGGAGACGTAGCGTCCGGAAAAATAAGTATGTTTTGGGTTTTAAATCTGCGTGCACAGCGTCGTGAGTGTGCAGCGCCGCCAATCCATCTGCTATATCTGCGATTAAACCAGCTGCCACTTCGAAGGATGGCTTGCTAGGAAGTGATGGATTATGCTCTCTGTCAAGAAACAGACTTAAATCTGGAAATCTGGTGTGTGCAAGTTCCATGACAAAACTAGGAAGAATTAATTCATTCACGTCGGTATCATTAGAAGATGGTGGTCTAAATGTCACCGCAAGTAATTCGACAATATTTCGGTGATGTCTTAGCGAGGACTTGGACATGATCTGAAGCTCAAAGCTAAGATCTTCCATCGACTTTTCATATTGAAGAAGAGTGTCTGCATCCTCTTCAGAGCCCTCTTCGCCGCTGATTATAAAGGTGTGTTTGATCCGTTTAACTGCAACAATCCGTCCTTTCCACGTCCCTTCAGTTACCTGCATCGCGAATCCACTCCTACTGGTCGAGTCGGGGTTATGGAAGGAGGTCTCCTTTACTTCACTAGGCTGAGCGATGTGCACTCCGTTCCTTCCAACAACTCGGAGAAACCGAAGCTCGATGTCGGAGTCCATGGTTCGGCGTGTGGTAGCTCGATTTTTAATAGACGCAACATTTTTTTTGTCCAAGCTGCTAGTTTCCAGGTATGCCTGGAGAGGAGGGAACGATTGAGACGAATCCATTTGAACAGTGCCTGTATTGGGCAGGTTTCTGGTTAATAAAGCACCAGACAGAGAAGGCTGTGTTCAGCGATCCCACGATTGCCATGTACTGTCGCTGGTGCTGTGAGGATATATACGAGTTGTCTTAGGAATTACGTTGATAAAGTTGGGATACAAAGTCCACCAAACTTGATCAGATTAAGAGGCTTTGACAACGTTGATCACGTTGGTTGGCGCTAGAACGATTTCATTTTAAAGGGGAAAAAAAGAAAAAGAGAGGGTTGTTTGATATAAAGGCTCATTGATAGGAAGCCTAACAAGATTTGGGAAAGAATCAAGAGGTTTAAAAGAGGGGAGGCTACAAGTTCAACAATGATTTATGTGAAGTCACAGTTTGGTCACAGTACAGATAGTAACGCCGGTGACCAAACCACGTGACTTTTTTTTTTTTTTTTTGATGTGACACTTTTGGTGACACTGTCACACCGGCAACAATTCCGAGCTTTGAAAATTGAATGCCGCCGCGTCGTCTTCCTGAACCTTTCATTTCTGCTGCTTGCAATGGCATTACTACGGTTTAGATCTTTAGAGTCCGCTATAGAATACTTCAAATGAGCGACAAGAAGCAACAGGTGCGTTATATGTTCAATACTGCATTTGTATCATTGATGTGATCTAATGTTCATCTACCTCAGTCTCGATCATCATAAGCTAACTTCACGCTTTCGGGCCTCGACACAAGGCGAAACTCCAGCGCTCTAGAACACATATTTATACCTTCAAGTTGCTGCACTATCTTGTTCTAACCGACTCTCATATAATGTCCTCTGCCTGCATACCTACGTTGAAACGTTGAAGGACTCTAGTCTTCATGACTTCAATTTCACTTCCTCAAACACGTTAAGCGATGGAAAATGGAACATTATTTATTGATCTATAAAACGAAATGGCGACGAAGCGTGCTGATGGAGTCGGACTCGTGCATGTCAATAGTAGTTATGGAGGTATGTTTAAAAGTATCCACAAAGATATGACCGACATACTTAATGAAACCCTAGCCTACTCATACTCCAGCTATGAATTGAGACCGCACGTCGATATAAAAGCTCCATGCTGCAGAGCTGTTCCACCTTCGTACCGGCACAGTCACTATTCTACGCGAATCCAAAGTTCCTGTAAATGAAGGTCGGCCATCCATCAAACAATTGATGCAACAATCCTGAAACACAAACCAACTATACCCGATGATATTCACCAACAACTACAGCGCTTACAACAATCCAGCACATCCGGGCGTAATTTTGATGTTTCGCAACCATCACACCCCCTCCGTGGCTGTGCACCACCAAGCATATCCTCCAGCGAAAATCGCACCATCCAGCTTTCCTTCCACCCCCCACCATCAACACCTCAGGTAGCACAGGATGCACCTCCCAACCTCCCTCCTCGCCCTTCTGCTGGTTCAGTTCACAATCACGACGACTGCGAAGCCCGCAGCTCGTACGTACGGCACGCACGACTACTACGTCTTGGAGCATCGTGCAAACGAAGCAAGCGCCTCGCTGGACGAAGTCGCGCGTGCATTGGGAGTGGAAATCGTCGAGCGGGCTGGGGAGCTCGCGGACCACTGGTTGGTCCGGACTGTGAAACCACAAGAATCTAACCTTGCAGTGCGAGGCAGCGATCACGATCTTGTCTTGGACAAATTTGAAAACATGAAAGCTAAAGCGGCCGCTCGATTCGTGAGGCGTGGCGATGAGGAGCATTATGAGCTGGCGAAGAGGGTTGCGTCGTCTGTCAACTACCTCGACAAGCAGGTTCTTCGCCAGTTGGAGAAGAGAGCTCCTCCGCCTATCAGGCCTCCCCTTCCTCAACGCCCCGCGGCTACTTCGGCAGAAGTAGCCAGTCGCATGGGATTCCGTGATCCCCTCTTTGGCGACCAATGGCACCTGGTCAACGACGAATTCCCCGAACACACAATGAACGTTACAGGACTCTGGGAAATGGGTCTCACAGGCAAAGGAGTCATCTCCTCTCTCCTTGACGATGGATTGGACTATACCAGCGAAGACCTAGCAGCCAACTTTGTATGTCCCACTTGCCTAATCTGTAACTTTCTGCTAACCATTCTAAAGGACGCAGACGACTCCCACGACTTCAACGACCACGTCGCTCTCCCAACGCCCAAAGACTACCGCGATCACCATGGAACCCGTTGTGCAGGCCAAATTGCCGCAGGCAAGAACACCGCCTGTGGCGTAGGCATCGCGTACGAATCCAAAGTCGCGGGCGTGCGCATCCTCTCAGGACCCATCTCCAGCGTCGACGAAGCCGCAGCGCTCAACTACGGCTACCAGAACGTTTCCATCTACAGCTGCAGCTGGGGACCTCGGGATAACGGCGAAACCATGGCCGCGCCCAACTATCTTATCAAAAAGGCAGTCGTGAACGGGATCAATAACGGGCGTCAGGGCAAAGGATCTATATTCGTGTTTGCGAGTGGGAACGGGGGTGGATATGGCGATCAATGCAATTTCGATGGGTATACTAATTCGATTTATTCTGTTACGGTTGGTGCGGTTGATTATACTGGTCAACATCCTTTCTATTCGGAAGCTTGTGCTGCGAATATGGTTGTGGCGTATAGTTCTGGAAGTGGGGAGCATATTGTATGTTGTTGTCATTGTCATTGTGCTTCTGTCCATATTTAACGGATTTGCCTAGGTGACCACTGACAAGGGTACCAACGAGTGTGCATATACTCATGGTGGAACATCTGCTGCTGCTCCCAACGCGGTTGGTGTCTTTGCTCTTGCACTCCAAGTTCGGTACGTTGTCAATATTCCTATCACGACCAAGTCTAACAGTCACGCAGTCCCGACCTAACATGGCGTGACATCCAACACCTCTGCGTCGAAACAGCCCGCAAAATCAACCCAGACGACCCAGACTGGGAAAAAATGGCCTCAGGACAACTCTACAGCTACAAATATGGCTTTGGCGTGCTCGACGGATACCGCTACGTCACCGCCGCCCAAACCTGGAAACTCGTCAAACCACAAGCATGGTTCAGCACGGAAACCGTGCAGATCCAAGGCGGGACGTATATGAAGAACAAGTTCTCCGGGGGCCAGTTTATCAGTGCTGGGGGTGTTGAGAGTAGGGTTGTTGTTACCCAGTCCATGCTCCTGGAGAATAATTTTGAAAAGTTGGAGCATATTAATGTGAAAGTGTGGATTGATCATTCGCGCCGGGGGGATGTGCAGGTTGAGTTTGTGAGTCCGAAGGGTATTCGGAGTGTGCTTGCCAAACCTAGGCATAAGGATGAAGCTACGACTGGGTTCCCTGGGTGGACTTTTATGACTGTTAAACATTGGTGAGTATTTTGTTTTGTTTAGTATGTTGCGGGTGATTGATGTGTGTTGTGTTTAGGGGAGAAGATCCTAGTGGTGAATGGACACTCAAGGTATCTGATCAAAATAGTACCGCAGAGAACAATGGTACATTCCTTGGATGGAACATGATGTTTTGGGGGTCTACCATCGACGCGTCCAAAGCGAAGAAGTACGACGTTCCGCTCGTGGAGGATGTTCTTCCCCCTGTTCAGGATACTGTTCGACCTGTTATCGCCGAACACCCTTCCCCCACCTCCTCTGTATCATCTACCACTACACTTGCATCAACTAGCACTACAACGTCATACGCATCTCTCCTCCCAGGTCTAGACACCCACTGGCTCAACGAAATCCTCGATACCCTATACTCACATAAACTATACTCAGCAGCCTTATCGGGGATACTCATATGTTCCATTGCAGGCGTGATATTCCTCCTCTGCCGCCGCCGGCGCTCCCCTCGCCCTATTATCCCAGGGGAATACAGCGCCGTGTCGGGCGTGGATGAAGCTGGAATGGGTATGGGGCCTGTGATGGTTACTGCTGGACCGCGTACTATGAACATGAACGTGGGGGATGATGGCCCTCCGGGGAGGTCTGGTGCGGGACTGGGATTCCATTCTGCGTTTTTGGATGACGATGATATGTCTACTGCTGGACCGACTCCGAGGTATAGGGATGTACCGGATATTCAGGTTACGCCTGCGGCAGTGTCTGGGCAATCGGGGACGGGGAGGAAGTCGTAATGTTTTTGTTTTTTGTGTTTGTATGTGATCCAATAAGAATGTAATTGTGGTTTTCTTTTTTTGGTGGGATGTGCTAAGTTGATTTACGGTTTGCTAAAAACGCTGTAGCTTGTAGCTTATATAAATATCATCGCGAAGCAAGTGCGAGGATCAGTTTAGTAGGTAAATATGGAAGGTGTTCTGATTGTGCGCACGATGTTATTGTTATTAGTACGACAATGTTCAACGAATGAGGGACTACTGTATGTATGTAGTGTCTATAGTGTTTTTGATGTGCGATAAGTATGCTGCGTCTGGATGGCATCCGATGGTATTTCGACTGTACGGATGTCCGTTGGTGCCCGATAAGACATCCTGATAAGAGGCATTAACAACAGCATGGGAAGGTAAGAAGGGGAAGACGCACAGCAGAAGCAAGGCACTCGCAGAGTGAAGGGATAATAAATAACCAACCCCACCTACCTCCCCGTAAAAATCCCCGGTAAATCCTTCATCTCAAGCAAATGCACCCCAGCCTCCTCCAACTCTGCTTCAATATCCATCTCAATAGTATTAGCAGGCGTAACACCACCTCCATGAAGCACCTCAATCCTATCATGCGTCGCATGTGCCCCCTTGATCAATAACACCTCATTCCCCCTCCCTAGAGCGGCACTACACGTCGCCCGGATCGAAAAATCCGTCTGAAAGCCCGCTACGACTATTTCTGCATCGTGCGGGATAATGTCATTCAACAGTGTACCTGTGAACGCGTTGTTTTTCAATTTGTCGACTACGAGTTCGGTGGGTTCAGGTGGAAAGATGAGTTGCCAGCCTGGTGTATTGGGTTCGTCGGCATCTCCTGCGTCGCCTGTGTTTCTGACGTGGACTATTAGAGGGGGTGGGAATACGTTTCGGGCTTGGTTGATTATGTCTGCTAGGTTTGTGAGGACTGTGGATGACCCTGGTACGCCTATTGGGGGTGGTTGGAGCATTGCTTCTTGGATGTCTAGGAGGAGGAGGACTTGTTTGGAGGATGAGACAATTTTGGAGATTGCTTGTGATTCGGGGGTGGGTGAGGGGGTGGAGGTGGACATGGTTGTTGTAATCGGTAGTTTAATCGTCTAGCTTGGAAGGATAAGATGGTCCTTCGATTCTGGAGAAGGGAAGGAGAGATAAAAATGAGAATAGAGAGAATGACGTCGTTCGTCGATATATATACCCTCGGGTGGATGAAGCCTGAGCCTGAGCCTGCTGGTGATCCCCTGGAAGGACGTAGAATGCGAGCAAGAGTCTCGGTGGGATCCATCATTGTCACCCCAGAGCGATATCGAGTCTAACATAAACACGTGCTGATCTGACGTCATACGGCGCGTGCCAGGGGGATGGGGAGGGTATCGCGCTCGTATGCAAGATGGGCATGGTGGATGGGTGCGGGAGGGCTGGGAGGGTGTTGGTGGTTGTAGTTCGAGTTGAAGAGCGGGAAGGCGCGGTGGAGCGGCGCTATTTGGAATGTGGAGCGCAGTTTGAGAAGCACTTGTATTGCACCACTGCCTCGGTCCTTATGCAATCACATCACCACGACTCGAAAACTTACCGAATAATTAAATTCGGGCCTTGGGTGCATTTTGTTCAATTAAACGATCAAGAGGCTTGCTTACTTACTGACAATGCATCAGTAGCAGCCTCCGGCAGGGCCTTGACTCGCACTGTATTGACAACCCAGTGAACGTTTTCAGCGAGGAAAAGATACCTGAGGTTACGTTCGGCAGTAAGAATGGAATAAGGCAAGAACTCGCGCTGGCCACCTTTTATCCTCGTATACTGAAATGCGCCTTTTACGCTAATAGTCATCCTTCGTCAAGAATATCAAATCAGCTTCGTGGCACATAAAAAGCCAAGACACGTGAAACCCAGCCAAAAGTCTACCATAATCTTCCACGAATGCGATGCCAATAAGCCGCTGAGTTGTATCAGTACCAATAGAGATCTAACCCAGAAAGTTAATGATAACCCTCCATCTAAACCATCATCTTCAGAGATTCCGAAAGACACGACCAACTTGGCTTTAAACAGCGAAAAGAAAGCTAAGCTACCGCCTCTTTATTTGAGCAGAATGAAGATCCTGACGGGAACCGTAATATGTACTTATCTTCATACAAAACACCAAATTAGCTTCTTCAATTAACACATGAAGACCTTAGGCTAAGCACATGAAAATAATAGAGTTCAACCAGGAGAAAATACCCAGACATAGTTCAGACTAAATTTGTCCTGAAGCAGCAAGCAAGTGAATCATAACTAGATATCTCACCAACCGGCGGAATCTATAACACCGTGAAAAGGGTATGACAGGCTCCTTCGGCGGTGGTCATTTATTATTATTCGATCTTCTTATCATACTGGAACATCTAATTTATGATCATTTCCAAAAGACACAGCTAGCTTTTAAAAAACAAAGAGAAAGCTAGCGAGGTTGCGCACGGCATTGAGAAGAATAGATTTGAGTCTGAACGAAGACCTACTGGACATGCATTTTATCTTCGTACAAAACACAGCACCTTTTACGCTAGTGCGCACATCTTCAACGTTTCCCTGGAGAATATCAAAATAGCTTCTTAACACGTGAAAATAATAGGAGAGTTTAACCTGGTGGAATAAATGGCAAGGTGCGGATTTCCCAATCTGAATTTGAACAGGTCCAGAAACAACGGCCGGCGGAACATCTAAGATTTTAATGATAAGTATCAAGAAAAGGGTATACTTACTGACAGGTACATTTAATTGATATCCGTCGCCGGTGGACATTGCATTAGGCTTGAGCGCTTGAGCATTTTGATTTTTGACTGAAGCTGTGAGTTCATATTGGTTAGATTCAACGGGCATAGATTCAACGGGCACTTCGTCCGAATCTTCAACCGTCGTCGGAGATTTCAAAGACACAGTAGATTTCAGCTTTAAGCAGCGGAACAAGAAATATTACCCCGAATCGGAGGGTACGTGCAAGCAGCGAGGATGAGGGGTGTACTCCAGTGACTAGCAGTGACATCGCCAAGGGGGTATTTATTCAGGAAAAAGTGCTTCTAAGTAAGTTTCTCTTAAGGATGTGTTGTCACATGAATTGCCCTGCGCGAAACCCACTTTCAGTCATAGATCAGTGGAGTCTTCTCAATAGCAGAAACATCGAGGTGTAAAGTAATAAGGCGCTGCCGTCGAAGCCGCTGAGTTCATCCAGAGGTTGGGAGAACCTGGAAGAAATGAAGAAGTGCTTGAAGTAGGATACTACTAAGCACGACTTATTCCCAGATCGAATTAAATCCCTGAAGCAGTAGTAAAAGTCACCAACCAGTGGAAGTTCCGTTCTTTATGACAAGAGCCATCGAGACATTTCTCCAATATGTATTCGAATCTTCAAGAATTTGTAAGAAGTCTCAGGCCTGTCTAATAATAAGTATGTTCGTATAAGCACTCCAGTTTCCTTTTCATAATTTATAAAGCCCGAGCCTACTTGTCGTGTACACTGCGTCAGGAAGGAGAAACTCAATAGCCCACACTATGTATACCATCCGCAGCTGAGGTAGATGAACAAGTCCTAAAAAAGCACAGTAAACAACTCGACAACCGGAGGGAGCAAGCAAGGCTGGGTAGTAATTTTCCCAACTTCTTGTAATTATCGCAAAGGCCTGTTGGAGAATGTTAAGCACTGCAGTTTCATCTTTCATATATCGAGCCTACTTCGGAGTGATTTCAACCAATATATAACAGGTGCAAAGCTAGCTTGAGGGGGGTATTTGGGAAGCACTTTAGGATCGGAAACAGGGTACCGCGCAGTGATCGCGAATTTATAATATACCGTGGTGCTGGGTTCGTAAATATGCTTTCAGTACAGGTAGTTAGGTGGCGTCAAAATCGGAGTTATGAATTTCTGCAGAATTCACGAATCTTCTTAATTGAGTGTTAGATTAATAGTAGTAAAAGGCTCTCAGAAGAAAACCTAGATGTTCAGACTTTAGAAAATAAGTCGTAATGGAAGTTAATGGTGCAAAGGAAAGGAGCTTACGGGGAAGTGATATCAATAGCAGTCGGCCGTGGACATTGTTTGTGGAAGCAGTCTTAATTCTAGTGCCGGTTACTAATTTAATCATTGTCGCTGATCCAAAAGCACTACGAGTTTTACTTCAATCCTTCAAGTTTACGCAACAGGGAGACAAAGCTAGCTTACCCAAGGTTACGGCCGTCCCTTCAATAACAATGAGACGATTGACAGTGATATCAAGACCTTATATCCTCGTAGAAACTGCGTTATTTACGCCAGTACTTCCAAGTTTATCCAAGATTCTCCTAAGAATATGAAGTCAGAATTTTTTCACATAAAAGCTTAGACACAATCGGGGAATACGTGGAAGCCCACCTGCACAAATATACACGCACGAAGCCTCCGGCGCTAATAGAGCGCTAATTACGCTACTGTTCACAGCCTGACAGAGAACTTGAGAACCCAAAATTCCATACGGAAAAGGAGAAATGACGTAGCCCACTATACGGCCGTCGTCTCCAAATTGAACAAGCCCTGAAGTAGCACGTAGGCAGAAGTGGACAATCCGACAACCGGCGGAAGCAAGGTTGGGTATTTTGGTCGTGACTCAATTCATTTATCGTTATAACAAGAGCCACCGAGGTCTTTTCTCCGATAAGTATTCGAAGCTTCGAATAGAGAAGCATCAGGTTAGGTCATCGTCTGTTGAACAGTGTTCAGCTAAGCATTACAGTTTCCAATCCACACTATATGGCATCCGCAGCTGCCGGGGAGTAACGTCGAACTTGAAGCATGAATATGGCCATTCGAAGAGGTATATTCTCACAGGTACGCAATTAGGGGGGCATTTGGAAGGCACTGTCGAATCTTCGGTACCTAACGTACGCAAGTGATCGTGTACATTTTG
This sequence comes from Cyathus striatus, assembly GCA_025738555.1. Taxonomy (NCBI): domain Eukaryota; kingdom Fungi; phylum Basidiomycota; class Agaricomycetes; order Agaricales; family Nidulariaceae; genus Cyathus; species Cyathus striatus. Next base: position 1,950,467 of record JAOVFP010000002.1, read on the forward strand.
TGGGTTGTAGGGTGTATGAAGGCTTTCGATACCTGTCCGTTGGTATGAGTGCCAAGATCTGAAGGAGTAGGTTGTGAATTTCTAGAGAGTTGAAAAATGAACTTGTTTAGACGTTGGAATAGGTAAAAGTGGGATAACTTAGGGGGTCTATACTTATGGAAGTAGAAGGGCTTACTGACAAGGGATATAAAAAACAGCCGGCCGTGGACATTATTTGTAGAAGCATTGATCATAATTGATAGATGGTATCTTCGGCGAGGTAACTTTAGTACATAGCAGTTAATTTACCATCGTCGGAGATTCCAAGGTACTATGGTAAAATTCAGTGCTTTAAACAGCAGAAAAAGAAAGACCTTCCCTTCAATACGAATTTGAGGGTTGTCGGAGACTTCGTTAAGAGCGTCTTTTATTCTCGTATAAGCTGAGAGCGGTGAGCAGAAGCCCACTTGCGCAAAATATTCGGAGAACACCGGCGCTGGCAGTATGGCGCTACTGACGTTAATGTTCACGACCTGGAAAAGAGAACTTGAGAGGTTAAAAATCCATTTGAAGAAGAGAAATGACGTATTCCATATGACCATCGTCGTAGAGCAGCATGTAGGCAGAAGTGGACAACTCGACAACCGGAGGAAGCAAGGCTGGGTATTTTGTCCTGACTCAATTCATTTTCGATCATGACAAGAGCCACCGAGACTTTTCTCCGATAAGTATTCAAATCTTCGAACAAAGAAGCCTCAGGTTAGATCTGCTGGACAATATTCAATTAAGCATAGAAGCTTCCTCTTTCATAACCGGAGCCTACTTATCGTTCACCAACTCCAACAGTACAGTATCAACCCAACAGTCCACGATGTATGACATCCGCAGCTGCAGTGGAAGATAAATAAGTAATTCAGCACGTTGAAAAGCACGAAACGAACCATTCGAGGACATATGTTCTCACAGGTACGAAATTAGCTTGAAAGGAGCATTGTTGAATCTTTGGACTCGGTACCTAAGGTACTGCGGAGTGATCGCGTCGATGTCGAGGATCGTACAGTGGTTTGTATACCATGGTGTTGGGTATAAAGTCTGTCGGTACCGGTAGAGTGAACCCGTTGGTATGGGTGCCAGGATCGGGAGTAGGTTGTGAAATTATGGAGGGTCGATGAACGTTATTGTTTTAGACGCTCGAAAATCAAAAGTAAGAGCCTTGAGAAAAACGACCAATGGCGCTCTGGATTTGAGGTATCAGAGCAACTTTCATATGTTATAACATGTCGTAAATAACAGAACTAGGTCCATCGAAGGGATATTTCAAGTACAGGAATAAAAATCGAGGAAACTCAACCTGCTGCGCATTTTGATCCGGATCAAGGTCATAATTACCACATTACCACATCCGCAGTGCTGGAATACTTGACAAAAGCAGGGAGATGTGCTCATGGAGATTAGCTATCTCGAAGCGAGGATGCAGTAAGTAACAATGAGAACGCGATAGATTACACACTTTGCCTGGAACGGGACATGTTTAATTTTGTTCTCGAGGACTTGATTTCCTCGACTCGGGGCCGAAGGCGGGCACAGCGGGGCACGGAAGCATACTATCACTCGTGTTCCGAAGTCGGTATCCGTACATAGCTCCACCCTTTTAATTAGGTCTTGCGGCACCGAATGGTTGCTGAATTCTGCGTGCGGTGGTCCCTGGCCGCCCTTATTCGAAACGGAAGCGTATTTTCCTAGTTTGGTACAGATTGAAGACAAATAGGAGCGAAATCAAGTTTTTGTCAGAATCTCCTGTTCTGTTCATACGGGCGCATGCATATTGAAGTTTGCTAGTTATTGGCAAGGAAATGAAATAAAGTTGAGATTCCAAATCAATCAAAGATAGATGAAATCCACCATGTTGAGTGGCGGAGGATAGACATCGATTGAGCAGCGACGGCATTCATGTTGCATGGGAAGTGGATAGTCGGCTGCAGTTGTCCCAATGGTCTGGTACAAGAATGGTTAGTCGGGATGCTGGGACTGGTCCACAGGAACCGGAGAGGTCCATATGACGTCAAGTCAAAGTTCGTTCCTAGATGAAGCTGTATGAATCTGATGCGCGCTGGTTATGAAGTCGTTCACCAATCTTCACCTTGGAAAAGCTGAGATCTTCGGGATAAGGTATGTAACATGAAATCACCTGCAACTGCATCAACACTGCCTCGAGCTCATGCCATATGGCCGTGGCGTATATATAAATCGATAATCACAAACTCGAAACTTACCTCCATTGAAAATTCAAGCTTGTTTTACACGATTTTAAATCAGGTTTTGAGGTGACTAATGCAGAGAAGAAATTCAAGCGATGAAACTGTAGTGTAGGAAGCCTGCATCCTCATATTTGAGCATGGTAATTTTCTTCCCCGAAAGCAGTCCTTGCCGTATGGCACATAATTCACAGAAACTTACTCTGAAGAAGCCGGATCTTTCGGCAGTGGGTGTTGTTCCTGTATTCGATAACGTTTCGAGAACTCAAACACACAGATACGATAAATACACCAATGTACCGGGAGAAAAGGACTTCCGGTGGGCTGGTCTTGTGAACCAATGAATGGATTTTGCCGGTCGATTTATGCCAATCGTTCTCGATTTAAATTCGAGCATTTTATTCTTGGATAGGCTCCCACACAGTTACGTCCTCTGATTTTCAGTGATAGGCGAAGGTGTCTGAATTCGCGGCCTGGGCTAAAAGGCGGCGATTTTTGCTACAAAGGTTAAAACGAAACAAATCTCGTTCAATACCAACCTCAAGGTCCTAGCGCGTTGCTGAGTCAAAGGCTTGATGTCTCTACCCCATTACCTTCAATGATGCGAACCCACGGGGCGAAGGCAACGTGAAAAGTCATATTATGCTCAAACTAAGTTTCGAGGTGGAGATTCTAAAAATACACTGTGAATGAAAGGGGTGAACATATGTACCGTTGAATAGTGAATAAAACAAACTTCATGTCGTTTTGTAATCACAACTCCAACAGTTAGCCGCTGATTCAGTGGAGCATGATCATGTCAAGTGAGGCCCAACACAAGGTTAACCATTAGTATGGGTCGTTAACTCTCAGCTACAAAATATTGAGGGATTTAAATATTAACCTGTGATTTACTATGTGAGTTACTATGCAACAATTGGAAAAAAAGGGAAGGGAATATGATGGTTGCCGGCGGCGAAAGTGGGGCATTTGGTGAATGCAACAAAAATAACTGGGAGTGCGTCTGAGTGCGTGAGTTTGATTCGTAGGGAGATATCGACTTCGACTCGGCCCGTCCTTTCAACTTCACATGTCAGATGTCATACCAATCTTCTCGGGAACCTCGCGCTACTTGCTGTACGTGTTTGCTGAGTGTTTGCAACGAAGCACAAGTTAATAGCCCGTCTCATACGGAACGTAGCTCCAGTTTAGGCTTAGTGGAGTGATATGTCGAAATTGTATTCAATCCTTCGCGTGTATGAGACGCGTTAGGAATAACAAGACAAGGAAAAAACTTGCATATATATTCGACAGTCACTTATATGGGTTGAAAGCTACAGCACTGTAGATGACGATAAGTACAGTATCAGCGACGGCCGCGGATTCGTCAGTTCCGGACCGCGACCCTGACAGATATGAAAGTGAAAATTGTTCACCGAGTAGACGATTACAGACCAAAATCTCTCATGTAATGGATTGGTTGGCGATCATAGGCATACAATCCGATGGCGTTTATCAATTGTAGTAGATGAGAACGAACAGTATGGACTTGATCATCTGCTGGAACTTTCTTTCTTACGTTACATCGAGAAAGCATTTCACATTGGTCAAGTGTGTGTTCAGGACGTAAGTGATTACTGGAGTTCAATGTTTCTGGTATCTTCCATGCACGAGGCTTGCAGATTGTAAGGGTATCTCGTAGAAGTCAGGATTTTTATCGAGACATGTCCTTGCCGTCTCAATTGACTAGGGCCTAGTAGAATTTGGATTTGTCCCTTCGACCTACTTGAGTCGGACATCCGTTAAACTGAAATAGCATGTCTTTACGTCTCGTATAACATTAATAGAGTGATCGATTACTTACAAGGAATATCATTTGATACTTGTGTATGCTTTAATACGTAAGACCCTATAACGAGGGAGAATATATTCCTTCGGCAACTCCTGGTTGTGGATGTAAAATATATCCAGCGGCGCAAATACGGCTATGATTTGACCCCGTGGGGTAATAGACGCATGTATCCTTCGTCTTTTTGCTGTTTCTCATGATTATGATTACCAAGTACGTAGTGCCTGGCCTCGAAGTGTCATGACAGTTGCAAACGTGCAATGTACGCCGGGTGTTTATATTCTGAATAAAGCTAAAAAAAGGTTCAGCGCCTTAATTCCCTACGGCGTTCAGTTCTCGAAGAAGGCAGCCACAGGAATTGGAACCCGGTTGGCTTACGGGGGCTTATGTTGCGTTCCGTCATATCAGCAGCTTCGCGGTAAGCCATAGCCAAAAGTAACCGACAAATGAGCTCGATGCTCCCGGCATTCTTGATTGGTGAGAGGCAGTTTAGATTTGCTCCGAGGACCACAAATGATCATTCTCCCGCGACTCGTAGACTATGAGAACGCGAAAATGTCGCACCTAGAACATGCATTTATCAGTCAGTAGGTATAGGTCTCGACACAACTCAACCTTACAAAATTGGCAATACTCGTGATCTACAGGAGCAGAAATGCTACATGCGTTCACGTTAGTTGCCCAGGCACAGGGTATTCCATGCCTCCTTGATCAGCCATGCACGAAATGAGAGATCGGCGAGATACGAAAGTCAAGGATCAATTCTGTTGTGGTAAGTCGAAAGAAATCATGCAGTGACTCATTGTAGAATCCAAGCGTTGATTCGGACGCATGACTTCCAGCACTGACCTTATTCAAATTGATTATCGGAAGTTCAGGTTTTCAAATTTCAAAATCTCTCCCATTTTTTTAATAATGATTTTCGGGTTTAGTGTTCCAACCACACCAATGATATTGGAAGTTGCTCAGATAGCAACACTGAGTATTACGCCAACAAAGATAGCCCAGCCTAACCATCTCACTTCCATCTTCTTCACGCCATTATCTTTCGTCGTTTTGTTACTGGAAGGGTCACTTCCTGCGTTGTCGGCGGCCGATGCCGCCGAAGACGACGCAGTTGAGGTTGTGTTCGGACGTGTGACCTCAGGCGCGAGGTTGAACCTTTCCCCAGACTGAAACGGAGGGCCGGCGGCGTGACGGGCGCCTTCTTCAAGTGCTGCCTGTTGTCCAGAATCTGTCGCTGTCGTGGTTGTAGTGACTCCAGTAGTTGAATTAGAGGAACCTGATGAGTCCGTGCCTGAGGGCGAGCTCGCAGCGAGGTTCCCTCCCGTTCCGAGAGGCGCATCCGACCCGATGGCGCAAGTATTGGCGAATAGAGTAGTACTATTGAACAGCGGGAGGCTATCGAGGAACGCAAGCTGATTAGACATGCAATCTGGAGACCAACCCGTGGGGAGATCTCCGTTGTGCGTCAGGCGGAAGATCTGGAGGACAGAGAGCTGGGCGAATTCCTGGCAGGGAAACAGTATATTAGAAATAGTCGATAACAATCGAAAAAATGGAGATGTACCTCAACGGCGTTGCTAGTACCGTAGGTGTCTGTGGCGCAGGTGTCGTTGCCTATGGCGTCAAGCCATTGTTGGGTGCCGGAGTATGGAGAACCCAAAGCGAAATCGTACGCGTGGGTAGCCTACAATCATACTGTCAAAAACCTTTACAAAGAAACCATTCAAAATGACTCTCACCTCGTGCAGCCAAGTCTCCATCTGCGTATCTCCAAACATATGAATCTCCCATTCGTCAATGTATACGCATGGGGCACGTCCGGGGCGCTGTTGACCACAACCGTACTAGCAAACTTCCTCAATCCCACAGGGACCCTTCCCAGCCTATCCACAACAGAGCTCATAGTCATATTCGCGTCCGTGCACCGACACACAGTGAAGGCGTCAGTGCAGTCATCGTATGTCACGTTCGTTGCGACCATGTCGGTTTTGCATTCACCAGAGGCTGAGTTCACCGCTTGACATGTTGCTGGTAGGTCTGGAAGCGTGGCAAGAGTCGAAGAAGGGAGGTACAATGAGGTGGTAAGGTCGAACAAAAAGTCGGGTTGCTGAGGCTTCAGCTGAGTGAGTGGTTGGTATTCCGGGGTGTCTGGTGGGGAAGGGGGGCCGTTGTCCCGCTCGGCAGGACGGAAGCGACGCGAGCGTAGAGGTGCTGCGTGGACGGGAGCGATGCTCGTCGACAGGACGAAGAGGGAAAGGAGAATGCCAGCCAGGGCAGAAGGCCTAAACGATGTGCAGAAGACGAACATAGTAGTCGACTGTCGTTATTCCAACCAGTGGATGGGAATCTCACAGAGAATCCTGGCGTAAGGGGGACGGCGACGAGGATCACAGACCGCTCGAGGAGAGAAACCATACTGGGAGGGTTATTATATGCCCAAGAGTTAGCGCGAGCGCTTCATGCTGATGGTTGATGAGGGGAGTGTCACGGAGAACAGCCTTCATCAGAGGATGTAACACAGCTACAGCCGAGAAAAATACACTGTGGTAAGTATCATGTTACGACGACCGTAGCTGCTTAAAGCTTATAAAAGTTATTGATGTCTTCTCGTATAAGAATAGCGAAATGTCTAAAATTACTGGCTTAGGTAGCGTCGGGACGTTGGGACCAGAAAAAACGACTTACTGCCATCGTCGTTGTAGTGGACTTTTGACCATCAAATGTTTCATCAGTGTTCGACTGGATGCAACTGGAGCCTTCGACATCCCTTCAACTCTTCTTGATGGCTACATATCATTCCCAGGCAAAATTAAACATGGAGTCTGGATGGCATGAAGATCATCATCAGGCTATGGGCTATCTTTGCCGTTTGGCTGTGTCCCGAGAAGAAATCGAGTACTTGGAGAGGTAATTCGTAAGCTTCAGCCGCAAGCGAGGTACGCTGATATTGGGGTTTGGGGGTTTACTGAGTTGGAATATATGATGTTGAATTGTGAGTAGAGAAGAAGAATAAGGTTGCGATGGGAGTTGGATGGGAGTTGAAGTTAATGAGACAAGCTCACCCGCCAGCGCCAGCTTGAATTTGAATACTGTACTGGAGTGTATGGAGGCAACGGACCTTCGAGCGTGACACGATTTTTCAGGCACAACGCTGGCAACCAGACTTAATTTTGCGTGACAAATTTCTGAATTGGCAACCAAAATTCGATTTTTGGCGATTTTTTTCGGATATTACGTCCAAAACTAGCTTGTCATGCTATCAGCGTTAGCAACCGGGCCTCCGTTATGCGTGACGAAGGGTGATTTTAGCAACGCAACCGGGTCAGCGTTATGCGTGACGGTTGCCTCCATACACTCCAGTACAGTATTGATACGGTCACGGGATTAGGCTGATCGCGTCTGCAAAATCTGCAACTTTGAACTTGAACTTGAACTTGCCTTTAAGCCTACTTTGTCACCGACTACTAATGCATTGACAGGTTTCTTACTATGGTGTCCTTGAAGTTAGTACAGTTTGACCAGCCATACAAATCAAAAAATCATAAACCAAAAATTATAAATACATCTTACTTGGCTTAATCTAGCATCATTCTAAATCCAACGAGCTACATACTGAACACAGCCCTAACCTTCAACCCAACCACACCCCCACCTTTCCCATCCCACCCCGGAATAGGAGCGCGACACACAGGGCATTGAGCAACATTATCCCCTCCTCCCATTCCCATCGTATTCGCTCGCTGCAGAGTTGTACGGACAGCAGTGAAGAGGCAGGAGCCGCAGCAGATGTGTCCACAAGGTGTAAGGGTTGCATTAGAAGGCGGAAAGAAGCAAATGGGGCACGTATAATCTGAGAGGGGGTCATTTGGGGGTGTAGGTTTGGTGGCGGGGGCGCTAGATGACGATGCTGTTGTATTGGTAGATGTGGACGTGGACGCGGACGTTGTGGGTGGCTGTTTTGATGTGGTGGGTTGCGATGCTTTTGACGTTGTGGAAGGTGCTTTTCCTTTCCCAGAGGAAGAGCCCGCAGATGCTGATGAGATAGTAGATGTTCCAGGTACGTTGGATCGATGGGCGTTACTCGCAGGTACTTTTGCTTTTCCGGCCGCTCGTGAACCTGCGCCGGATGAGGCTGTTGAGGGCCCTGTGCCGAGAGTGTCCCTCGTCAGGGAACTTGAACTAGCCCGTGGAGAGTCATCATCCCAACCGACGGCACCAGTTCCCCACGTAAACCCACTCAACCCAGCAATAGTGGACGACCCATCCTCTACAACAGAAATATCATCCTCCATATCGAAATCTGCTTCCAAAAGATGGTTAATCTGCGGTAGAGGCTCGCGGCGCCTTGTTCTTGTCAACGGGATGGAGAGCGTTTGGTGTGCAGATAGTGTAATAGGTGTGACGTTGTCTGATGACGACGATGGCCAAGGTTCAGAGTTCCAGTTGGTCGAAGGTGCAGCGGGTGGTTGGGAGGATGTCCCTTGAGCTTGCGATGGGGGAGGAGATGGGTTTTCATTAAGGAGTCTCGCTAGACTTGAACTTGAAATAGACGACTGAGTGGAGGTAGTTGATGAAGATCCAGATGATCTTCCGACTGATGATTCTGGTTGGTCAGTGACAGTCTCCGTCGGCATAGGAGTGATTATCTTCGTGTCTGATGCAGAAGTGGGGGTTGGGAAAATGGATGATGTGGAAGCGGGTACTGTGGACGATGAAGCTGGCATTGTTGCTGTTTGAGAGTTGCTCGATGACGAAGCGCCAGTCGTGCTATCCAAAGCTGTGTCCTGTTCAGCGCTTTCGTTGGAGACCGCCTGTCGTGCGGCAGATGCCATATCATCTCGACGAGATTGTACCAGATCCTCCTCCCCTTCACTATCCGACACCAACTGATCCACATTCTCCTCTCTATCATGTGCAGCCGTCCTCCAAGATGGATGAGGAGCACTCCTGCTCCCTTCAGCTTCTTCGGTCCCCCCATCAGATGCCTTCCTCTTTTTTCCAGCACTTCGAGTTACAGTTGACGATGGTTCTGCCATAGTGTGTGAATTGCTACTCCCGGTGCCAGAATTGATATCAATAGGCGTACTGGGCCTGCTACCCTCCAAAAACCTTGCAGCAGATCTTACCACAGAGCTACCTCTAGAGGAAGACCTAGACGAAGTCGCGCGCGAGCTTGCTCTTGATGAAAGAGTGCGTGATGTCAGCGGTGCTGGAAGTGTTGGGTCGAGAGCACTCATTTGTAGTGGTAAAGACGTCGCTGTTGGGGCTGTCTGAGCTGGTTTTCTTCGAGGTTGACGAGGCATCTTTAGGATGGTCAAAGTAAGTAGTGAGTAGTCGTCAGCCAGGCCACCTATAGTATATATTTTCAGTATTGTGAAATCATAAAAGATTTAGCAAAAATTTCACTAATAGTTGATTAAAAGCTTGCCTTTTACACTTTCAGAACTTCAATGATCCTGCTTGGACTTGGAGAAGAGAAGAGGGTTGCAAGGGTTTGAAGTTAAGTAACCAGAGAACGAGGAACCAGCGTTGTTCGGCGTTAAACGGCCCTGCATTGTTCTGCGTAGCCGGTAGGCCGTATGCATCTATTTGGATTGGAAAGAAATAGCAAATATTGCCCTTGGAAAACTCACCCGTTGTTGGCATTGGTGCACTTACTTGTGGTGTACCCCAGGTGTACGGTACGATCCTTAATACAAAAGGACGTACGCATTAGGTGAGTTACAATATATTCTTACTCAAATATTTGGTTAAATTTGTAACGAAATTGTTTTGAAATTGTTACCTATTACGACATTCCTCAGTACCAGTGGCCCGGGCTTCCGTACTTAGTGAAATGTGTGTTGGATTCACTCTACTTATAGTAGAACGTCAGCCATAATTGTGTGTTAGCTGAGAAGGGACCAGCTATACATCAAACTCTCTTTAAACAACTTGTCTGTATAAAGCTAAGTTGAGTTGGTTGCTGACACTGGGCGTGGCTCCGGCCTCATCGGTCCGCCAAGTTTTGAGCAAAATCGGGCATTCCTGGAGGATTAAGATATTGAATCAGACCTGGGCTGTATTAATCAGTCCGAAGCCAAATGTTTGGTGATCAGTGCAGTCAGTACGAGATTAATACATAATCCTCGATTAACCATACGTAGGGATCTCACACTGGTCTCACAGTCTTATAAAGATGTTAAGATTTCCCATGGATGTGGCAAAGCCGGATTGTTAGATATCAGTGAGACTTGTGGACCAAAAGTACCAGGGTTAGCAATTGCATGATTTACATCCGCTCGCGGAGTACGATTCACGTCGAAGTATGTGGAGCTTTCGGCGTCGTATCTTAACGTCAAAAACTGTAGCAAAAAATCAGTAAGATCCAAAGGTTAACCCCACTTACTCTTGTCCATAATATATCCAAGGGCTGAGACTTGAGTAAGTCTGCAATGACCGATTTAGGCCTCAGGATTTACTTCTAATATGTATATGCAACGATACCCGCAGAACAAAGTTTCAATACTACCTTTGTTAAGAATAGATGACCCCGAGGAATGCTTTCAACGTTCCGTTTAAGGAGCCGCAGATCTAATACGCCGGTTTTATCGCGAAGGGCGTTATAAGCCCTGGACAGCAAACTGAACAAGATAGGGACATATAATAACCATTGGTCTTACTACTTACTGAACTCAAATTCACGGACCTGAGATTTTATGTGGAAAAGCACATACCCCGAGTTATATGAATTTCTGCATTGATAAAGTCATACCTTGGATGTAGATATTGCTAACGCTGTTCCTACGTCGTTACTGTAGTCCCATGAAGTTGGCGTTGGTATTTGGATGCGTCCTAATAGCAGTGTAGCACTAACCTTGGTCCAAGACTGTAAGCGCACCAAAAGAGCCCCCATTGGGAAGTATGTCGTCCGGAAAAGGATTAAAAACGTACTAATAGACGCTCTATAATGAATGTCAAAATTCCTGTGTGAGATGCCATTAATATGTACATAGAGAAAACGTCATGTCCCTATTTACCTTAAGAGTCTTGCAAAACTCCACTACGACAGTACAGGCTGTCAACATCCTTCAACGTCTGGCATCCGAGTGTCCGTGGTTGTCCGAATATATTGCATTTAAGCGCACACTTAAGCATCGACAGTACATCTATCGATATCGCCGCTGGGCGCCAGGATCGTCGTTTCGTAATTGTGGGTCATGTATGCTGTCTTGCGTCCATTTAATGCGCCAACTCTTCCCATAAATTCGTAACTCGTGATGCATTTCTGATGGGAAAACTTAGGGAAAACGAAAATAACAGAGTTCAAATTTACTTAACGAAGTTACATCAGCGACCCAACCCAACAAACCCTGCAGTGTTATTCAAGGCTGTTGACGAAATAACATATTGGTAGTAATCTTTCAGCGAGATGTACTTATTTTGTTGATAAATGTCTCAGAACGTGAGATGAAACACAAGCTAGGCCAGTTCCACGTAAAATATATGGGTTGTTAGAACTTTACGAAGAGCTTCTGTCGAAGTTCAGGGACAGTCGAGGAGAAATGTTAGTCACGAGTTCCGAGGAATCAGGTCTGCAAGATGCAATTGATCATGACGTAGGCTAATAGTTCATGTCCATCAAAATGGTATCTGGCATCCTGTCAAGGTTGGTAAGGAAACAACAGTATGGGCCTGATCCTAGTGTTTACAACTCGAGTGACTACCGTGTGATTTGATTCAACGGGCCACGGCTAGGACATCCTCGGTGAGAGGATGCTTGGATGTAGGTGGATAGTAAGTGCCTCAAATAGACGAAACAAAACAAGTGATCTAGTCCGTCCAGAGTTATATTAATCATTAATCCTGGTGACCTGAATTTTATCTATTCTGTTCTTTCAATACTGCCAGTAGTTTTTGCCTCGATAAACCATTCCTTTACAAGCGCATCAGAACAATCATACCAAAATCATACGCTTCAAAGAGACAGATTTTTATTACGGCATGAAGAGACGGAGTTCTACATGGAGGCATTGTATGCATTGCGTCAGAATTACCAGGATAAGCATAGATTTGGATTAAATAGGGTCGGCTCACTGTGTGACGGAGATAAACCAAGGCGGTCCGGGTGCGATGGTGACTCCCCATGCAGGTGTGAGAGAAAGTTTAAGTACATACAAATTTCAAGCAAATTTTGTGTATGTATGTGCCAGAAACTCCAAGAATAGCCATGAATAAATATCTGAACCCTCGAGATTGTTGCCATTGATGATGAAGAGCCCGTGTTCAGCCCGAGAGCAATGTGCTTTTCAAACTCGTTAAGCATACGCGAACGTAGATCGTCGATATTCCAATTGAAAGAATGTCGCATGGGGAAACTGTGGGACAGTGTTTGTGATAAGTTTGGGACGCGTCGACAATCACCACGCGATTTAATCATGGTCATCGACTTCGAGGTCGAGACGACGGAAATAGATGAAAGATCGTCGACATGTTGCCCGAGACTGTGGCCGAAGTCGCACGAAAAGTAAGGACTTTGGTGAGAATGCAAATGCGACACGTCTCATACAAGTTTTAGCCTTTTGGTCTGTGGAGCAAGAGATCTTTTCCAAGCGCATTTCCGGATAGATTTCTATGTAACATCGAGGTAAATGTCAAATGAACACCTGGCACATGCGCAACTAGGTACGGAGTCCACGGCACGCAAGGACTTGAACTTTAAAGTGCGACACATTACGACCATGGTCAATAAATCTTCCGAGTCTCAGCACAAACTGTGGAGCAACGAAGTCGAAACTGTCAAATGGGTACTTAGGGCGTTTAAATTGAAATCCTGAGGGAATCAAGGCCTATTTGAGGTAAGACCGTCTTCCGGTGCTGGAAAAACCGACGTATGAACTCACCCTTTTTGCTCGCGAGAATTCAGGAAGGCTCGAGGAAGGAACAGAAGTTGGCTTGTTTGATAGTGCGGACTTCGCGTTCTAAAGGCACAGACAAAGCACGCCGTTGGGTAATCGATAATTCATCCTCACAGTGGTCACCGGTTCTATGAAATCCGGATTGCAGTGCGAGATTACTTCAAGAGATCTTCTTGTATGTAATTGCAGACAGATAACCTAGAAGCAAGGAAGAATGGCAAACACGTACATGAGCAAAAATCAAGATGAACACAGTACTTGCTACAAAATCCTATGGGAACCAAGTAGGAACTAGGCTTTGTCTGAGCAATTGACAACCGTGGAAAGATGGTGACTCACTACAACTTCCAGTCAAGAATAATACACATTGTATCGCGATAGCAGTATCGAGGAAACGGTGTTGGATAAAATAATCTTGTCAGTGTGCGATATATCCTTCTGCATTGAAACACTCACCTTAACACTGAAAGAGGATATATTATTAAAATCTTTATTGTCATAGTGAAGCTTGTGATACCTTCTTTGGCTTCTCCGGGATCCTGGCGACTCTTCACTGGATTGGAAAGACGTTTGAATGACACGAACCATCCTCTTGTGTACTTGCACAGCCAAGTGGCGACCAAAACATAAAGGGTCTTGGAGAACCAGTAGATGCATGATGGCATGACTAGAGGTGACGGGACGCGGGGCGGAAAGTACAGGAATATAGGGGAAATAAAGCGGGCCAAGGGTCGAAAGGAATCCTTTTTATATTAGGTACGCGTCTTCTACACATGCTTTTATGATTCTGACGGTTGATGCATTGACGCATGACGGGTTGACGTTGAATGTACGTGACCATTAAAGAGCTTCTTGAAGGCCTAAAGCTTGAAGATAAGCCACATGCCTCGACTTGCTTATAATAGACGAACCTAGAAGCAAAGATTAACATGGATTAACGCTTTTTATTCCAAAGTCGTGTCCAGTTTAAAGACATTTAACTGAAGGACGTCAGAAGAACGCTTTTCAAATTTTGTAGGCGCTAGAAGACAACATCAACCTTTCGAATGGTCTTTTCCAGTTTTCAATAAGTATTAGGTTCAGCTAAGATAAGGTATAATAGAACACTGGAAAGATTGCTGTGCAGGCGGCCCGGCGGATCGTTTCTGTAGGATCGCCTGGTGGTTAGATTCGAAGTGCATTAAATGGGTAGTGGCTAAAGATATTTTGCGTTGGACTCCACCCAAGCATAACGATAATCCAGAAGGGGATTCCGCGGCCGGCATCGTATGAAATAGTTGCAGAGTCTAAACCTAGGTTGTTGGACTCGAAATTAGTAGCATTACGATTGCACTGCCTTGACGAGAAAAGGACTCGGAGGATTGTATGAATTTACGATGACATGGACTTTGAAACCTAGTTTGGATGATATTAAAACTCCTCTGACTTCTAGGAAACGCCACCAATAAGGTCCATAGCAAACGATTGGAGGAATTTCTGAAATCCCATCTGGAGGTCTACCGGGTCGAAATGTCGACTGACATAGATCGTCGTAGCCCAGCTATGTAAATTGGATATTTGAAGACGGACCGTATACGTACATGTCCTATAGTTCTAGATTCAGTTGAATTTAAGACAGCTGCTTCGCGACAGTGACACCGAGTGACAAAATGATCAGCTTGCGTACATTGATAGGCCTTGAAGTTGCACGTAATAAGCAACATTGTAGACATGGGAAACGACATAAAGAAAATGCCTACAACCTTCACTTTTAAATTAGCATGTCTGACTTATAATATCTAGGAGAATGTAAAGTCGAAGACTCGAAGTTGAAGGTATAACCTGTTATTCGATGAAGCCCATTATACAGGGTCTAAATTTTTTTAAATATGGGAGAATGCAGTATTTCCTGAGATGAAAGGCCTTACTGTTCTGCATTGAAGCCCCCGTGTGTATAAGTCGGAAGTCATGTTCTCCCGACGTCGTTAAAAAAAAACAATAGGGACGAACATAGAGTCTACAGCTCTAGATTCCAAGGCACCCCCGAGGAACTTTACACTGTCACTAACCGATAAAATTGTCAACATTAATAAATATCGACAAAATAATCCTGCGCAGATCTAAGGGCTAGGTCATGTTATACCGAACCTCTGACATTGGGGTTGGATGGTAAACCTGAGGATATATCCTACTGGCAATTTTGACCACCGAGCGATTGGAGGGCGGGGATATGAAGTAGATACTATTACTCCTTTTCGATAGGCCATACCGAGACCGTGTCATATCGATAATCGAACCCATTACAGTAGTGGGGCTGGTAGGATGTGAGGGAGTCAAGCATGAGAGATACATCATAATACATGGTGCCTCGAAGGGACACCTGGCGGCGAGGAAAGAAACCGTATAATATTAGTTCGGAACCGTCGACTGAAGATTTCAATGATTACATGACTAAAAAATCATTCATTTATTATGTTTTAAAAGTTAAAGCATCTATTCATACTTCGTTACCGTTCTGCATTTCGCTGATCCAAGGCATCTCCGAGGAATAGCAAGCTGCCTGTCAAGACTGGAATTGATAGGAAACCAGTCACCGCTAATTGTTAATCATAAGGCTAAGACGATAAAGCAAAGAGCCTCGATCAACTCAAATCGGTAAGAGTTCGCTAAGTTAAACCAGACATCATAAGTTAGCAGTTGATAGCGCGGAAAATGAGAATGGTGTTCCGTTGAGATAGAATGGGAGAGTCAAAGTGTCGATTTCTTACATTCCAATTTCAAATGCACCTCCGAGGCACATGATATTCCCAAAAGCGATAAATCATCACTATCGCCATCGTAATTAATTGAAATGGTGGCATTAAAAAAATGCTGGAAAGTAAGACAGATGAAGGTGGACAATTGACATTTTCAAAGTAGTAATCAGATTGCAACGAAAAGAATATTCCAATCGATTTTTACTAGCCTTGAATTGAAAATGCGAACGGAATAACTTGGGATTAGTAGTTGTTAGATCATATCATGTAGTACTAGTGCGAAGCCTTCGCTGGAACCGAGAATGAATAAACCGAAGATCACCGTACGTTCTTCGAGATATTATTGACCATACGGACCCACACTCCCAAATACACTATCGCATATCTTAATAAATCAATTCCAGAATCAGTAGTTCCGAGGCACGTACTTATGCATAAATAGTTAATCCGAGGAATATGAATCAGTATTCAGTAGCGACGCCAATGATTCAAAAGGCGATAAAACAAAACACCGTGCATGTCAGTACATAGCAGTACATCCAAGTACGCCAGATGAGGACAGTACCCAATTTCCATTGAATTGAATGACTTTAATCTTAAAAGATCGCAGTTTGATTCGTACGCGCAGTCCGCCAGCCTCGCGTAGTCTGCATGTTGGGCATTTGACTTGGAATTTCAAGGAATGTGCGAGGACCCCTGTTGGACGTTGGAACCCCCTTTTGTGTAGTGTATCGGAGCAGAAGAAGTCTAGTTAGCATAGTTACAAGTTAACTAAATCAAAGACATGTTAACATCTAGTACCAAGTACACTGTGCTTTATAAGGCACCCGTGACACCGAGCGGAACAGGAGCAGCACCCGATACCGAGTCCGAGTACGCCTCAAGTGACAAATTAAAAACAAAAACAAAATGCCGCTGATAAAACAATACACCGTGACTTGACCTTGGGGAGATTGTTGCACCCGCTTGAGTTGGATCGAGGGAGCTTGAAGATCGAGGAATAGGTCTTGGATCAACACAGGAAAGATCATGGATGTACCGGTTAATTCAATTCATAAATCGAGGAGAATAAAAATGATAATGGTTTAGATGAAGAGATAACATCCGGAGAGGGACTTTTGTTTATTCCTTCTTATGGATATTGTACTTCGAAGATTGCACGGGGAAGACGAGTTTGGTGTAGAGTGGATTTGAGTACATGTAAGTGACCACCTTCAACGATCGATCGAGTTACTTTCTCGATAATTTGAAAATGGTACTGGTGACTCATTGTTCCGTTTAGCTTTCTCGAAGGAATAATAATCCCGTTTTTGCTCGTTTCGGATTTCGTGCAAGTTTGCTACATATTTGGTCCCATACAGATTGTTTGAAAAGTACTTACCTATCACCCTGTTAAGTAAATTGGACTTGAAAGAATAATTCCGTTTTTGCTCGTGTTTGGCATACGTACGAATTTCAAAATTCGTATGTTCACCCTGTTACATACATTACTCGAACCTATCTCTCGAAAGATAACCGTCGACCGCGGAACAAGCTCATTAACCAACCCTTATACCTCTACTGAGGCGTACATGAGCTCGTAAAATGTCGGTGGCACAATTCGGATAGATATCCTGAATTAATATAACCTCTTCTTGAAGATCGTCGCTCGACATTTGAAAAGGTGGGAAAAAGTAGAGAAAAACGTTGTGTTGTTTTGGAAGATTGAATTGAGTCATAGGATGCTTTTTGTGGAATCTTGTGGTTTTGCTTGGATACTTGTGGACCCGTGTTCGGGGTAGCTTTAGGGCGGTTGTAACTTGTGGTATAATTAAACACAGGATGAGATGGGGAATGTACTAGAATGTACATGCTGTTGGAGAATAATTTACTCGTTTTTGTATTTCGTGGACCTGATTTAGAGCGAATTTGGTAGAGCGCAGGAACATCGGGAGCGGGAAATGCCCCCGGATCGAGGACGGGGACGGAGAGGGTGATAATGCGGAGAGGCGTAGGGACGATCCCGCTGTACCAAGTGGGAAGGTTAGAACCTGTTAGGTCCCATTTCATTATGCGCATCATACATCAGATTCAACTTCATCTGTACTTGTCTTTTGACAATGTCAATGTCAACGGCTACAAGCAAGCGAGCGGCGTTCTACATATACATTGACGTTGACGGGCGTATGGTGTGATCGAGGAGCATATGAAATCATTGAGGGTAGGAAATGAAATCAAGTCAAATGTTGAAGTGGACGTTGAAAGTTCGGGGAATGTGGTATAGCGTATTAACAGGGATGAGCTTGGGTGGCAGGTTGTGGGAGTGGTTGTTGGTAGCTTGGCGTGGTGAGCATGGGTGTGGGTGGGTTGTCGAGCGCGGCGATCATAAACAACGTTAATGTCAAGATACCCACCCGACGCACAGGCGGAACATTCAACATACCAGGCAACGGGGAAAACAAGCCATAAGTCCGGAAACAGGCGGACGCCCGCCTCACTCCCCTCGTTGCAAGTTACTTCTCTTGATCATGATATTCATGTCCAACTTCAATGTCATCGGTGCTAGCAATTCCGGTATGATCATCATAAGCTAAAAAAGAAAAAAGGGTTCTATAAAGAAAGAAGTGAGGTGAGTGACATAAACATAAATTGTGAGGCCTTGAGGGCGCAGGTTCGGTTCCGCAGTTTTTTTGCCATTTGGCACGTTACTTTTATCATTTATGATAGAGCCGTTTGGACATTTGAGTCTGGCGGTTGGGCGGACGAGCGGGACGTGTGCAGGAAGAGACCGGTCCGTGGACAGTTTGTGTTACGTAATGCTGACGGAGGCAACAGATTTCTCACGGTGGTTGTGTGAGTCTCGGAAAGTTGTGAAGATGAGCTGTCTGTGACATTTCGAAAAGTTAGAATTGGTAGAAGCATTGGTAAAGTAAAACTGATCTTACACCATTGAATACAATTCTAATTCTAATAATCAGATAATCTAACCTCTCTGTACTATATTGAATAGGTCTCAGGTAAGTGCATCCCAGCGAAACGACATACAAATCCCAAGGAGCTCGGCTGCATACATACGCATCCCATATTGCGACAGTGGAGTCTATCGAACTCGTCCCACTTCGCCGTGTAGGCCCATCCTCAGGAACCAGCTGGATACCCTTTCCCCCTCCAGATTTCACTATGAGGTTCAGGTACGCCTTCTCTTCTCTTCTCTTCCATTTCATCCCAAACCAAAGCTAACATATGATAAAGCTCGTCACTCAAGTTCAACGCAGTCGCAGACTGGTGGGACGAATACATCGCCTACGACACCCTCAAGAAATACATCTACCAACTCGAAAAATCACAATCTTCAAATATACCACCTACCTCCCCAACACTGCGTAACGCAGAACGCGATATCGAAGCTGCCGAACCTCTCCTTTCTTCTTCCCTAGGGGACGAAAGTGCAACCGATAAAATCTTCGTCCCGTTCCTTGATCGCGAACTCAAAAAGGTTACGCTTTTCTATGAACATCAAGCACAGGAGCTAGCGGGTGAATTGGATGAATTGAAAGATGCCATTGTGAGGCAGGAGGAGATGGGCCGAGTGGGGTGGGATGAGGATGAGGAGAGCGATGAGGATAGTGTTGAAGTTTCCCGTAGCCCTGAGAGGAATCGTCGTCGGGGGAGTGTGAGTGCTTCTCGTGCGAGGAGGAGCGCGGAGGGTAAGAGGAAGGGGTATACTGCTGCTACGTCTCCTAGCGCCGCTGCTGCAGGTCTGAATTCCTCCAGTTCCTTGTTATGCTATGGTACTGACGAATACTAGGTTCATCCCACCCCTTCCCAGCTCGTCCAAGACGATACAGCGTCTCCTCACTCTCCTCACACGAAGCAGATGACGAACATACAGACTTATTACACGACACCCACCTGCTCGATTCACTCTCATCCCTCCCCCATCCACAACAACCACCTGCGCATACGCGCACGCGCTCGCTCTCACTCAGTCAATCCCTGACTCTGCCACAGAAAGGATTGCATAGACTCGTGACGAGTCTGAAAGATAGCATCACCTCGCACCCTCCTACCGCTACGTCCCCTTCTGACGTCGTTGAAGGCGAAGGAGGGGGAATATGGACGAGCAGAAGTGATTATGCATACGATACGAGGTTATTGTTCAAGCGCAGGATCACCGCGCTCTTTATTGGATTTACGAACTTGAAGAGTTACGTGGAGGTCAATTACAGTGGCTTTAGAAAGAGTTTGAAAAAGTCTGTCCCTTTTCCCCTCCCTCCTATTAAAACATACTAACACCCACATAGATACGACAAAGTAACATACTCAAGCCTCTCCCAAACCTACATGCACACACGCGTGGAGCCATCCACCCCATTCACATCAACCTCCAAATCCCTCCTAAACACACACCTTCAAACCCTTACAGACCTCTACGCGAAGTGCGTCACGCGCTCCGATAAAGCGGCAGCTAAATCCCAACTTCGGCTTCACCAGCGTGAAAACGTCGCCTGGGAACGAGATACCGTCTGGCGCACGATGATTGCGCGCGAACGTGCGCATGGTGGGGTGCTCATGGAGGAGAAAGGAAAGGGGGCTGGGTGGAAGGTGGGCAAGTATACACTTGCGAAAGGCGTTCTTTGGTTTGGTGTTGCAGTGCTTTTGGGTCTTGGGGCTGTTGTTTGGTGGGGTAATGAGGAGGGACGGGGGGAGGAAGGGAGGTGTTTGGGTATTTTGGTGTTTTGTACGGTTTTGTGGGCTTCTGAGGTTTCTTTTTTCTTTTTTTGGGTTTGGAATGGGGCTGATATGGGATGGGTAGGCTATTCCGTTATTTGTGACGTCGCTCTTTGTTCCGCTTCTCCTTGTCCTTTTGCGTATCGTGAAGGATGGGGAGGGGAATAGAATGAGTACGCCTGATGCTACTAAGTTCGTCTCTCCTTCCCCCCCTCTTCTCTTCTACTTACCCACTCCTTTATCACAGATTCATATTCAGTCAGATGTTCAGCCCGACAATAATGCTCCTCATAGGAGGCTTCACTATCTCTTCCGCACTCTCCAAATCTAACATTGACAGAGTGCTGATTACGCGCGTGTTAGCTCTTGCTGGGACACGTCCCAGCACAGTGTTATTGGCTTTCATGGGCGTTTCGTGTTTTGCTAGTATGTGGATTAGGTGGGTTTTTCGTTTTTGATTGTGGTTCCTGGTTCTTCCTTTTTCTTCTTTTTCTGTGTGTCGTTGCGTTGGGCGAATGGGGCGAGCGCGTCTGTCCACGCCTATGCATACGTACAGTGTCTTTTGATTCATTTTTTCTTTTACTTCTATGTGCTGTTGGATTATGCCAAATGTGGAAGGGGCAGGGCGGGCGCGTCCGTATACGTCGAGTGATATCATAGCCGCGTCCGCGCTTTGTGTCCCCCTTACGTTACTTTTTCTATTTGATTTAAAGCTCATAAATTGGGTTTGAGAGCTCGTGCACGGTTGTTGCCTTGCTTATCCTTTCTTCTAAACCCCATCGAAATCTACGCGTCGTGGGTCTAGCTCTGGTCTAAGCTGAGCTGAACATTGGACCCACTGCTTCTTGTTCTGGGCTATAGTATGGATGATTCCGAGAGCTTCTATCTTTCTTTCTTTCGTTTGTGTGTTTTTTCATTTAGTTTTGGGGTTTGGTTGGAGATGGCTTTTTTCAGTGCTGTTTTCTTTTGGATTGGGATTGGGTGGTTTTAACGGGTGTTGTGTGCGGTTGCAGTACACGCCTGGATTTCTCCATCCGCCACGACCTAGTCGTGGCAAGCGGTGCTTAAGCAAGGAACTCTTTGAGTGTCAGCCACCCCCTTCTCGAGGACAGCTTTTCAATTTTCATTCTTGTTCGTTTTGGGCTTTATTTCCGGGTCATTCATCCCCTTGAATGGCTGTAGCTCTTTGATTTCCGCGAAGGACACCTGTCGCCGTCCTTCACGCTGGTCTATATTCGCCACCGCCACTGTTTGACGCTGGAGGTGTCTGGTGCCCTTGCTGGTCCCTCTCCCTGACTGATGCACAACGTTCACATGGGATGGCCCGTGGACCGGGAGGTTCTGCACCCTTCCTTCTTTCTCATCATGGCACACAACCTAATCCTCTTTCCTTTTTCTGCCTCACTTGAAGCTTATTTGCATGCTCCCCCTATTGGTTGGACATACTACTTGATCTGGGCCGAGCTAGCCTCCTCTTTCATTTTCCTATTCTTTTTTGCGTGTTCAGCGGGCCGACGTTTTCATTTTTCGATTATCGTTTCGTTTGCGGGGCCCGCCCGCTTACCTCTCACGCCTTCCCCGCCATCAAATGCCATCTGTTGTCGTCCGCGTGCACTTGTCATGATCAACAGCTCACTGTCGTAGGCTGTTGCCAGGGCCTCCCTCGTTTGCGTGTGTGCCGTGTCCACACTTTGCTGATGATCGTTCGAATCTTTCTGCGAAATCGTATCTCGCTTCGTCCTCGTCGACGACGACGACACTTTCGTGATTCCGTCCGGTTGTTGCTGTCGTGTTTCTCCGTTCTTGTCCGTCCTCGCGTGTTTCGGTACCGTTGTAGGTCCTGGTCCTGGGTGTCGTGTTTAACCTGCGCAGTTCAGGGCCTATCTTGACCTTTTTTTCTCGTTTTTGGGTCATCGATTTGTCTTTGAGCCGTTGCTGCCATGCTACTCACTTATTGTCGGATGTTCGTCGGTGGGCATCTGATGCGCTTCCTCCGCTATCGGGTGCACCATTATCAGTGCTCGCCCGAGAAGGGAAGAGTCCGTCCGATCGTGCGCTCTCCCCATGCGTGGTCCCTCTCCCCCCCACATTTTTTCATTGATCGGGTTTATGCACGGGAGATGCTTCCGTATTTTCCCTTTTTTCATTTCTTTTCCTTTTCCTAATGCTGCGCGCTTGCTGAGGCTGCATTGTTATGTGATAAATCGGGTAGATCGGATTGGGAGCTAGGATTTTGACCTGGGGTGATGCTCCGTGCATGCAGCTGATGCCAGGTTTTTTGTATCATCGGTGAATCGGACTCGGTTTTTTCGTAGATGGGTGGATGGGCTGGACCTGCAGACCTTCCCTTACCTTCTTCTATGTCATTCCATTTCATCCTTTTTTCGACTTCCCATTCTTGGATTATTACTTTTACGGGTGCTAACTAATGGCTTCCTTCCCCGCATAGTAATGTCGCCGCGCCCACCCTTTGCTTTACCCTGATCAAGGTGTGTGTTCCCGCTCGCCACTTCTCGTCGTCATCGTCGTGCCTGACGTCGAGTCCCCTTCAGCCTATTCTAAGGACGCTCCCTCCTAGAGCATCATTCGCCCCATGTCTTATTGTGAGCACCTACTCCGCCTCTCGCGGAACCTTTGCTGACAGCCTTCCGCTTCGCTTCTTTTGCTTCGCCGACATCATATACATGAACACAGCTTGCCATAGCGCTCGCTGCGAACATTGGAGGGCAGAGCTCTCCCATCTCTTCCCCGCAGAATCTCATCGCGATTGGAGAAATGGACCCCTCGATAGATTGGGCGTCATGGTTCGCCGTGGCGCTCCCAGTGTCAGCTATCTCCATTATTCTCATATGGTTGCTCCTCCTTGCGTCTTATCGGCCCGCTCGCGCTCCGAACGGCGAAGGTGAAATAGAGATCAAACCCATCCGACCTACGTTGGAGAAATTCACGCTGAAACAGTACTGGGTCTCATTCGTTTGCATTACGACCATTGTCTTGTGGTGCATTGAACACAAGATCGAGAGTTGGGTCGGTGACATGGGGGTCATTGCCCTCTTCCCCATTGTGGCATTCTTCTCAACTGGAGTCTTGAAAAAGGTGAGTTCTTTGTAACAGGCTGTGTGCTCTCCTCGGCCTTGATGGGGCTTTCGATATTTGGAAGGAGGCAGCTGACCTTGATTTATTTTGATAGGATGACTTTGAACGCTTCGCGTGGACCATCGTTTTCCTTGCTATGGGGGGTATTGCCCTGGGTA
This sequence comes from Cyathus striatus, assembly GCA_025738555.1. Lineage (NCBI taxonomy): Eukaryota > Fungi > Basidiomycota > Agaricomycetes > Agaricales > Nidulariaceae > Cyathus > Cyathus striatus. The sequence continues at coordinate 1,974,131 of JAOVFP010000002.1, forward strand.
AGGGTGTTGTTGCTAGCGGCTTGCTGGACGCCATGGACGGCTTCGTGAACGACCTTGTCGCGGGCCGTTCATTGTACACCGTCGTGGCCATTCTCTCGCCCATAGTTCTGGTGAGTAGTTACCCACCGATTGGTGCTTTCTCCACGCACGATTGTCGCTTACATGCCAAACTTGCTCAGATCATCTCGACTTTCATCAGCCATACGATCGCCAGTGTTCTACTGGTACCCATCGCCTCGAAGGTGGGAGAGAGCCTCCCGGGAAAGCCACAGAATCTGCTTATATTTATCACTGGCCTCATTTGTTCAACCGGCATGGGCATGCCTGTATCTGGCTTCCCCAACCAGACAGCGTAAGTGTTTTGTTGATGCCTTCCATTCAGAACAAAACATTACCCCGATTCCCCTGTCTGTTCAAATTACGGAACGTTCATCTGACCATATTGTTTGTTTATGATATGACAGTGCCACACAAGAGAACGAACTGGGTGAATTATATCTCTCCAATGTCGACTTCTTGAAGAACGGTGTGCCGGCCAGTATTGTGGCGACCATTGTACGTTTCCCCGGCTATATGTTCCTTGGCGAATTCTTATGCTTCTCGTTGCAGGTCGTATCCACCGTTGGATTTGCATTGATGAGGCTCATTGGGTAAGGGCCCTAAAACCTACTTATTTCCTTTTACACATTGACCATCTCTCTCTTTGTCAGACTTTGATATCACGCGCATTGGTCTTAATATATTTCGATTTATGGGCGGATTGAGACAATCATAACTATATACACGGAACATAGATATCTCACTTATTTTGGAATATAATCTAGCCTCTCATGGTTTTTCTTCACTCACGCCTGCTTCTTAGCAAGGTAGTGCTGCTACGGCACCGAAAGATATTCCACATCGTTGGGTTGCTGGATCCAGTTCATGAGATGATGTTCTGGGACAGTGGCTTCAACCTCGGAATCCACACTTTGTTTCCGAATTCTCGTCTTCTCGCTACGTCAGTATATACGGTTCCGGCGCCCGCCTATGTTCACATACATCCTTGCGTGGGTACGGCAACTGGACCGTTGCCGTACCAGAAACTATCTCTGTCCCTGGGAGACATAACTACATTCACAGGAAATTACAGTGGGCTTGCTTCGCCTGTCATTCTCGCGGTCGTCGCCGATTGACATTCAATTTATCTCACCATGTGCGAGTATATTCCATGCTTGGCGGCGGGTGTCGTTCATTACTAAAAGACCGGGCAACTCTGGTTCTTAAGTTACAGTGGGTAATAAATGAATTTATTGCAGGCGCCTAGTTGTTAACGCGTTTCTCAGGTTCGGCGGGTCCTCTCGTAATCCTTCCCCAGATGCTGTCTCGCTATCGACGACGAGGCACAAAGAGGTTTCGGGTTAAACTACCGAACGTCCGGTTTCCCGCCACAGAATGCCATATCAGTGTTCCCTCGATTCCAAGTAGGCAACGGCTGGGGGTGTTGCGGTACCGAACGTTTCATCTCACGAGGAATAACATTAGTCTCTCGAGGTCTACAGACGGGGCTGAAGTGGTTCTCCATCAAAACCTAAAGAAGTAGGAACCCAGATATCTGGGAATCGCGGAGGGAAATAAGTTTCTATTTGTAGGTTTCTACTTTAAGAGTGTCGACACTTGACATCTTTGTTCACGAAAACAGAATTATCACGCCGCTTCACTTCCTCATGGTGTACGTGATCTCCATACCTTAAGCCATCGAGAAAAGAAGTTCGGTGGTGATTTATTTCCGCGGAAAACCCTCGATGTCATGAGTTTGCTGTCAGTGACAATTTCATCCATCACTTAATGCCCGTTTGACGGCATATTCTTGGAGCCCTTACAGGTCATAGGATCATTGGACCAGGTATGAATGTGGAATAATGCGTGCAAATAAGTAATTAGTACATACATACGTTATAACTGCTATGTGTGGGCATCAAACTATCTGAATGAAATTATCCAATAATTCAAGAAAAGAGAAGAAAAAACCAACCGCCCGTGGAGTGTTACCACGGCCGGTGGGGATGAACAGAATTCGAATCACTATCACTATCAGCGTCGTAAGGCGACCTTCTCGTCACAGACGAGGTAGAATAAACTCTTTCAACACCCCGGCCATCATTAATTAAAATCGACGACGTCAAGGGTACTTTGTCCGTTCCAAACATGCCTGTTAGCCGTTGGTCTCTGGGCGGCGCGTACGAAGGGATCCCAACACTGCTCTCGCGGCCGGAATAAGAGCTCTGGGGAGTGGTAGGCGTGATTGGGGACGTCCCACCGGTGGAGTCTCCCTCGTGCGAGGCATCAGAGGGTGCGAGGTGGCTTGACTGCGAGCGTCTAAGCCCATACGCACCCGGTGATCGTCGTCGAGAAAAGTCCACGCCTGCTCGTTCTTGATAAGACCTCGAGAGAGCGTGAAGATGAGGCGACCTCTCCGTTCGACTCCTATATAAAAAAGAAATATTTTTAACCCGGGATGGACCAAGTGCAAGAAGGAAACTGTACCTACGCGTAAGGATGTGCATTCAACGAATGTCTCCTCGACGACGACGACGAATCATGCGAAGGATACTGCGCTGACGAAGAGGATGAAGGCTGCCTCTCGGATTCCATGGCAAAATCATCGTCATCCAACTTGAGCCGCCTCAATACAGCAGCCGAATCGCTCGTATTCACCCCGCGCAAGTCTTCAAGCGCAGAAATAGGGGGGAGAGCGTAAGGACTGTCGGAGGCGGATTTATCGCCAGCTGAGCGGAGAGGGGGGAGCGTAATCGACTCGCCTCCTGGGCGCGGGCTGTGTCCTAATCCATGACTGCTGCGGGGAGGGATATCGAGCGAGAGCGAGCCTTTGGGTGATTTGTTGTGCCCCATGTAGGGCGAGTACCTGTGCGACTGCATGTGCTCGTGCGAGTGGGAGCCGTGTAGCGATGGCGAGTCTGGTGGAACACTGCCATTGCTTTGATGCGCGTGCGGGTGTGGGGGGTTGTACGCGCTTGGTGGAGGGAATTGCGAGTAGTGCGGAGGGGAATGTTGGTGTTGATGTTGATGTGGAAGAGGGTGAGGATGGGGATGCTGGTGGGGATGAGGATGCGTTTGAGCTGCTTGGAGAGGACTGCGCGTGTGCGAGCCTGGTGTGACTACTGTCCAGCTTTGTGCATCGGTAGCAGGTGCGCCTTTCATTAAAGCGCTTTGCGTTGTGCGTCGGGCGCGGCGTCTGCCATTTCCGGACGCTACGACTTGCCCATAACCTGGTTGGTCCGGCGAGAGACAAGTGGTAGGGAAGGTGGGACTGTTGGACAAGGTCAACTGAGATGTTTAATTGAAAAAAAATTCAGGGAATATGTACCCAAAGAGTGGTATTAAATCGTCCCGTATGGTCCAGGCCACTCTGCGAGAAAGTCGCAATGCAACCTATACAGATAAAATCAAGGGTAATTTAATAAGAAATTGAGAAGTAGCAGAACGAAAGACGTACTTCGTACGGCATCCATGTGCCTTGGATTTTTAAATATCCACCACGAACGCGGCGGATGAGGGGTGCTAGGTCCGGTTGTGAGTCGATCATTTTAACGATGTCAGCTGTGGGTGGAAAATATATATGTTAGAGGAGGGTGGCGGGAAGGGAAATGTGGAATATACCTTTGGAATTTCCAAGGGCTATGACGATGAATTAATTAGTGGACTCAGGTGCGCCGGACAATGGGGCTCACCCTTCCATATCCCGGTCCATAGAATGTACCCGTCGTCAATATCCATCATGATCCACTGTCCGTTGAGTGGGTACTCGTATACTGGACTGCGTGGGGTGAATTTAGCAGGGGTGGTGGAATAAATAAATGCGGTGGCGGACGTACATGTACCCTCTTGGATCATTACTGGTAATATAGCGGCCCTTTGTGACATGGTGCTTTGCACTGGCGTAGGGGCGGAACCTTGGAGTATTAGCAGTGTTGGAGGAAGAGTTCTGCATGGTGTCCTTGATAGAGTGAGTCTATGTGGGGAAGATATATATATGTGGCATACCTGTATGATCCCAGTGGCCATGTTTTATATATATAAAACCACGGGGTGGAGAGATGTCGGAGGAGAAGCAGAAGGGGGAGTATGTGGCAGAAAGGGAAAACGGGATGGATTGTTGGAGGGGTTGATATTAAGAGGAAAACAGGCTAAGTTGACGGCATTTTTCGGTGTGTTTCCGACGGCAGATTTAATCCTAAGCAGGACACAGGCGGGCCTAATCTGGGCGAAGCACGCGTAAATACATATCTTGTTCACAACCCAAAAAAGGAAGTTCACTCCATCTTGCAATACAAATGGGGATGCCCAATCCCCGGTTACACGCCGCGGCGTGACATTATGTCACAGCGTGTGACACCTTCCGAGACCTGAAGCCGGGCACCTTTATCAACTTTCCTCTTTCCACAGCATTTATATCACCATAAAACTGTATGTTGTACATTTATATATGTTCATTTAATGTATATATGAGCTTGTTTTAAATATATACACGATTTTAAGACTTTAAATAGCAAAACTTGAAAAATGCCTGCTATTTTAGCAGGGAAAACTCATTTTGAATAGATGTCCTCAACGACTTCACGGATCGACATGGATTATAGAGCAAAGTTGCACTATACATCGAATAAAATATTGCTCCGAACCCAGATTTTTTATTCTCTGTCGCTAAGGTAAAAAACGACCTGAAAAATCACGACTTCTACATATTATGCTTCGAAATTAACAATTCTGCGTTCGGAGAGTTATTGCCTTCGTCTAGTAGTGCAAAATTGCTCTATATATCATATAAATCGGTGCATCCGTTGATGAGTTCTATTCAAAACAAGCTGTTCTACTATATTATTAGTAATATTAGATCTACTAACATTTATCTCGCCAATGCAACTTATTTTTTGCCCTGATCATGAAATACATGCTATACACACTAATTCAGTTCAATTTTATATGTTTGTGTTGTTAAAATTCATTGCTAGGATTGTTTTTGGAGAAGATACTTTCTGACCCAATATCTTATCTCAGAGTAAATATAAGCAAATAAATGCTTCTCACATGCGCGCTTGCGCATTGAGGCATCTGAACAGGTGGTCTAAGTAGTCTCACAGTGCAATTTCTAAATTTTTGCTATATATTTATGCTTATGTTAAATTAAACATGTTTTACTCGTCATATGAGATCAAAATATTGATAATTTGAATGTGGAGGATGGAAATATGATGTGAGAAAGGCCGGCTTCAAATTTTGTGACAGATGTGTGACGATGTGTGACACAACAGGGCCGCGTGACATATAGGAATTGGGCATCCCCAATACAAATCTGGGACTTGGACCGGGACCTGCGCCTTTCCCAATCCGGAATACAATCGAGATCTCACCAAAACAATCAACACCCGGCCCTCGATCGGCAAGATCAATCCCAGATCTAAGTGTCATTTTTGCACGCATCTCTCTTTTTCCCGAGATTTCCTTATTTGGTGTGGGGACTCTCGCGCTTTGCGCACTTGGGCTGGAGAGAGAGATGCACACCTAATTCTACTCTGATTCTGAAACAATACAAGTCCGTCCTTTCGTTCATCACTATCAGACTTTCCCGACAAGGGCCCAGTTCCCTCCAGCTCCATCGCACCGCGCAGCGATCGCAGAGCCATAAGGGTAACTATACATAACACGTCGTTATGTACATCCTCCGCTACATTCGCCAACCACCCTCCATACAATTTTGAATTCCAAATTTACGGCGGCGCAGTACAGTTGGCTTGCTGCTACGTGGGTGGCTCTCGCTGATAGCTAAAACTAGCACCCGGCCTGTCGTAAGAATTCAAATATTTCATATAGCTAGAAGAAGAACACAACGAACAGCCTCAACCATACACTTCTCACTTCCCTTCGAATCTCTACATATCCCTTCCCCACCAAACCAAAAGGCGTAAGCACTAACCCACTTCAAAATCCAAGCAAAGTAACATCCAAAATCCGTGCCTGAGACCTCGATCGAAGTCACGAGCCTGAAAGTCAACAACGTGCCGTATGCCGTCCATCCGAGCACTCGCACAAATTGAGTGACTGCAATAATTGTAAAAATCATACATAATTCTCTTGGTCCAGCAAATTCTGAAAACGTTCTAGTTCAGGACCCGAAAAGTCCTTGACGACCATGAGCCTCCCAATTCCATCCCTGGATGAGGATCGGATTCCCCTCTCTCTCTCTCTAGAAGAGGGCGGCCCGCGGGGCGGGGGGTGCGCGTCCTCTGCTCATTCAAGCATACCCAATTTTCACAGTATTCAATCCTTATTTCGATTACTTCCAATTTTATTTTCAATCATCCATCGGGATGGCCTACTTTTGAATCTGATTGTTCCCCTTGATCATTTCCATGTAACTGCATACTTGAACGAAAACAGGCCCTTTGATAGCTCTGCTTACCACATTGATCCTCCCCACACTCGGTACCGAATGGACCGTGGGCTTCGCATATATGTTCCGAGGATGAACCAGGTGGCATATGATTGTTGCCCTGATGCGTTGGTAAGATGGATGTTTTTGTAAGCACGTCATGACTTGAGAAATTGTAGAACGCGTCATATCATCTTAAACAACCAAAAGTAACGAACGCATAAACGATGATGATACTGTATAAAGAGAGACAGACAAACGCTAGAGATACATATACGTATCGCAGTCCAACGAGACGAGACAAAAAAGAGAGAGATCGTAAAAATCATAAAAATCAAAACAAACGAGAAAAAAATAATCAAACGAATAAAAAAAGAAAAAAGCGTTTTTATGGCAGACCTCTAATCTAAGTAGTATCATACCTCCTCAGCCCACCCCCTCAACAAAGCCCTAACCTCCCCTCCCCCCATGCCCCCAGAAGTATAAACAACCTTGGACACTTCAAACCCATTAAACTGACTAGCAGCACACAAAGTATACGCGCCCATATTCTCAAAGCCCAGCCAATCGCCCACCCGCAGCGCCTTGGGCAACAAGATGCCCTTAGACACGCAATCGATACTATCGCACGTAGGTCCCCAAATGCTCGATTGTACGCTCGGCAGCGAGGATGGGGTGTGGAATGATCCTCCGAGTGAGAGGACGGTTGGGATGGGGAGTTGATGGTCGAAGAGGATACAGTTGAATGAGCCATATACGCCGTCGTTTATGTAGTCTATCTCTTCGTCAGCTCATTCTAAAGAGAAAAAGAAAAGAAAGAACATACACATGACTTTCGGCATATCCTCCTTCCCATCCTCCTCCCCCTCCTCCGGATCCTCAACCGGTGCCCGGCGCGCAATAACACAAACGGCCAACCTCATAGCCTTGCTAACATAAAACCGTCCAGGCTCAGCAATAACCATCACCCCCTCCCTCTCCCTCTCCTCCCTCGGAAAATGCTCCCTAAGCGCCCCATTCAAATACCTCGCCGCATCCTCAAACAAGCGATCCTCAAACCCACCACCAACATCCAAAAGGGTAAACCTAAACCCAAACTCTTTGGCCATATCGAAAACCTTGCGCGAGCGGAGTATAGCATCGGAGTAGACTGAAGGATCGTAGCACCCCGATCCAACGTGGAAGCTTACGCCTATTACCTCCAGCTCCAGTTCACGAGCTAGAGCGAGGAGGGAGGGGACGGTGGATAGAGGAGCACCGAATTTGATTCCGAATTGACAGAGGGATTTAGAGTCGTCTGTGAGAATGCGGAGGACTAAACGCGCGTTAGGATTGACGCGTTTGATCTTGTGCAACTCGTCGGCGTTGTCGAATGTCATTGTGTGTACGCCCATGCGTGCTGCGGAGCGTATGAAGCTGGCTGCCTTGGTTGGATTGGCGTAGATGATTTTGTTAGGTGAGAAAGAGGGCGAGATAGAGAGGACGGAAGAGATTTCGTTGATTGAGGCGCAGTCGAATCCTGTTCCGAGGGATGCTAGGAGACGTAGGATGTATGGATCTGGGTTACATTTTACAGCTGTGTCATGTATCAGTTTGTGTATATGAAAGAAAAGGGGGAAGACGAACCGTAGAAAGGCTGCACCTCAGGCAACGCATTGATCCACCTCATATGCTGATGATACACCACGCTCAGATCAGCTACGAAGAACGCCTTCTCGGCGTCTGGTTCGCCTGCGGCGGCAGCTAACGCTGCGTTCATGATTCCCTCGCGCAGGTGCACCTCGGGGTGTCCCGAGTGCAGAGGAGGAAGACCAGCGAAGATGTGTTCGGCTTTTTCAGGGGGCGCAGTGAGACGCAATGAAGGGGTGGAGTGATGTTCGCCTACTAGCGTGCTGGGGAACTCGTATACCGCAGCGGCAGGGAGTGTTTCGAGCTGTGACATTTTGATTTCTTGAATAATTGGCGAAGGGTACCTAAGGGGCTCGATATCGATGGGGGGAAAGCTTCTTCCTTCTTCTTTTACTTCTTCCTCCTTGGGAGACTTGCGATGGTGCTGATCTAGTCGTAGTCGTTCTCGGTTATAATAGTATAATAAATAGAGCTTGATGCTCTGAAGAATGGGTTGGATAAACGCGAGTATACTTGCTTTTTGTGGTTGGAGTGATTTTTTGGTTGTTGTTGGCTTTTAGGGTGAACCCGGTATTACCGAACCTAGCCGCCACGGGGGGTGGTGGCGGGAGTAGGACGGCAACGATTAGGGTGTGTTCAGCGGGAGCGGGGCCTCGCTTGGTTGCGAGGTGGTGTTTGTGAGTGGGTTGGGGGGAGGAGAGGAAGAAAGGAATGAAGAAGCTGGAGGGGAGAGACGGGTGATATAGATGTGTTGGGTTTGGTGGAATTTGGTCGTGTCAAGGGGGTTCACCTGGAAGTAGAGAGAGGATCAAAGGGGGATCAAGGGAATGAATGAAAGAGATATATGTACCGCGGACGGATGACCACCTGCACAGAGTGAGCAAATTTTAAATGTCATGGATGGAGAGAAACGCACTCGAGGGTCAAGAGACGAAGATCAGTGTTTCTTTGTTGGTCAGTAATGGTGGCGGGAGACAAAAAATGCGAGTTGCAAGAGGTCTGAGGGAGGAAAGAGGAAACAAAATTCAACCCGGATTTTTCTCGCAATCGATATGTCCTGATCCGATCCAAACTTGCCTTTTTGGGATCCGACCTCGATATATGACTTGTCCACTTAACTTGAGCACTGTGCAACTCCTCGAGCTCTGATATACTCTTTGGAATTCTGTTCATTAATACCCTCACTCACTTAACCTTTTCATCCCACTTTCCCCCTCAGGACCAACTCATCCATCGATACGCCCAACACACTGGAACGTTCCATGCATCGCATGCAATTTTTCTGATCCCCTTCGTCGCCGTCGACCAATCGTGCTTCGGCTGACGTAGTGTGGTGCCAGGCGTACCAGGCCCGTGATACATTGATCCTCATATGCTCATGGTCCACTCTGCACCTCTTTCGCCTTTGGCTAGCACACTCTATCCAATGAACAGCGTTCACATCGTCACAGTGGCAGTGTTTTACACCGACATCTTGCCTTTTATCCACCAATGTATGAAGTTCCAAGTGTTGAAAAAGTCGCGCCCGCCGTAAATCGGTTGTGCCGTGTGCCGTATCCACACTGCATCGTTGGATTGCTGTTTTTTCTTACTCATTTTGTATATTTATGATTAAAACATGTACTATATTATATTCAATGCATTTTGACACTGTTATCAGAGATGTATTCTGTCTTTTTGTTATGTTTTTATCATCTCAAGGATAGTTCCCACGCTCCCCCGCGCACTGTTAAGCCTTCCGAAAAGGTACCGAATCTACCGGATAGCGGTTGATTCAAACATATTGCATCTCGGTGTATGAAATGCACTGTAGTATCGTAAAATGTATAATAATATAAAGAATAAACTGGGCACGTAAATGTGTTTAAGCTATAGTTCTAGTAGTTTATGCTAGGTCCCCTCGGTTGTAATATCACTCTTCCATGTGTTGTTGCAAGTATCCCAACACATTTATGCAACGATGAAGGATCATACTTTTAATATCTAAAATTCAATAAGATAGTATATCATTCAAATTATTCACGTTGAATTTATTATGATCTATTAAATTTTATCTCTCACTTAATCGCAGCTTTACTTGTAAATTATGACTTGTGTCCTATAACCCACAAAATCTTCATGGGAATACGAAGAATGCGAGATGCCATATATGAACGCACAGCAAAGGAATTTGAATGTGCATTGAGTTTGACGGTGAGTAATGGTGAGCAGAGGAGCGTGGGAACTACTTACTTTCCGGTGCTAAAACATACAAAAAGATGGAAAATACTGTATAAAACAGAGTCAAATGCGCTTCATATTATGTAGGAAATATTACATTCATATATAAAACGGATGAATTAAGAAAACCAGCAATTCCAATGGTGCAGTATGGATACGGCACACGGCACAACCGATTTACGGCGGGCGCGACTTTTTCAACACTTGGAACTTCATACCAATGCTCAACGAGCTCGCCGGTCGCTTCATATCCACTGCCGAAGCGAAGCACTCTACGTACCAGTCCGATCTGCGCACCGTAGTATCCTCTTCTTCCTCCTCCTCTTGTGTCTATTTTTGGAAACCTCCCAGACTAAGTGCCCTTCTTCGAAGAAGTCTTGCAAAAAGAAGAAGAATCATAAGAGTCGGGATCACCATCGTCTCATGCTATTTTCGCACACGGTACGACCGCAGCACAGAAGAAGTCCGCTAATGGTACGCGGTCATATGTATCCTATGTTGGTCGATATATATACCCTCGTATCCTCGTGAGCAATGTAATATTAATAATATTAATGTCGCAGTGGGTCTATGTAGGACCGATGTCGCACCGATATAGTTGTACTCCACTATTAGCACGGCGTATATTAAGTGAATGGTGCAAGTGGACCACTATTGTCTCAATTCACACTACAACATTCCTCGAAAACGGGGATCAATTCCCGACCATACCATATTCGACCTATTCCCTCAATTAGCATTCATTCCGCTACTCTTCTTCTTCTCCCTCGAGGACTAGGAGATCCAGCCGAGCGGTTTCAACGCACCGGAATACTTTTGGCCGTCCATGATTTACATAGATGACCAAAACAAAGGTTTTACAGCCTACTTATATCATTATCAATTAAACACACGTGTACGAGGATTTACGAGCGAATCTTGAACTTTGAAAGATATGCTTCATACCAAGTTCATTCCCGTACGAGTACGTGTACGGAGGGTTTCAATGCAATGGGCGCCATGCATGATCCATAACCATCACTTAATTCTACTTTCTCCTACACTCCATTCACACGCCGCCCAGAATCATTACGGATCATGGATACCACTGCAAATGAGTATTCTCCTGGACCATGTACATAACGACACACGTTTACGAAGTACTTTACAGCAAGTCCTGGACGAGGTAACTAACTATCCTTACAGATACATGTTAATATACGACACCGAGAAGTCCCAAGCACACCGAGCGCTCAATGCTATGAGATCGCGATTTACAGTACTTAAATGCATACTATATCCCGGCCGCTTCGTTTGGGATCGAGTCGACTCGGACTCGGAGATTCTTCCGGGCACTTAAGTATGTAAGTTACTTACTTACTTGAAACGTGAAGTCAAGCCGGAGGTAATTGTATGTAGTATGTAGCAAATCATTCACTGTTGATATAGATAATACTATAGAGTTATGTGTCATCAATAGCACTCCATCATCCATGTATATATGTAATTAGGCCTTCAAAATCCATTATAAAAGCTTTAATTTCCAGAGAACTAAAACGAACGAGGCGCATAAATGCGCCCCAGTACCCGCCCTTCCCAAAACAACATACTTATATGATTCGATTATGGCAACAAAACAAACCGAACGGGCGCAGGAGCTGATCCGTATCCTGTCATTCGTATATGCATTTTTCACTTTTTCAAAATCTCCTTACATACATAACAAGCAAGTGTTTTTTGAGTATAAAGTGAAAGTGGTTATAAATATAACTTCGGACCGGAGAGTAGTATCCGGCGAATTGTAGACTCGTATAATCATAGCCAACTTCCAAGACGCCTTGGAGTGATTGGGGCTTCGTACTATGTGTCGAAGAAGTACTTGGGGACACTGATTACAACAAACCACCTAGTAAGAATGAAGTGTATTAACTTGCGTGCCCTCCCAAAGGAACATGCTTATACACGATTACGACAACTTATGTGCAGTAAAACATGAGTCATACACCGCTCAGACAAATGATCTTGAAGGTACGTATATAGTAACGTATCCACCTCATTTAGGAACGAATCGACTCGGGGATCCTTCCGGGGACTTAAGCCCGCGGAAGTCATAGGTACACCGACAGATGCGCTTTCCCGCCCTCCGCATTTTCTCCTTCCCAAAGGAATGATATACAATTATGGCAAAGTCGTTGTGATATATATAACTTCGGACCGGAGCGGAGAGGTCCCAGCGAATTGTAGACTCGTATAATCATAGCTAAGACAATGTACTGTATTACTTGAGGGATTATAAACTTTGATAGTATAGTTATTGCTCAGGAAAACTACCATGTATATTATTGAAGGTTCTTCGAGATCGTATACGCATGCGCACACGACAATGGGGATTAACATTATTAAACACTGCTTGAAGTTCCTGACTTACAAAAGAAGTATAGTATGGTAGCGGATGGTTGACTTCCCCTTGGAGCCTGCTCATTTGCACATTCGCAAATTCGCATTCAACTTAAGGCTACAACTTGCCAAGTGCATGCCCGGTATTCTTGTCGAGTATAAAGTGAAGATCGGAGGAGGAAGGGGCCGGAACCGAATAAGTAGCTGTTATATTAAAGTTAAACTGCTTGATAAGTAGTCGGAGGGAAGCAAAAGATAACAATCGACTGAAATTAACGCAGTAAGTACTTGATGTAGTACTCTCTCGGATGGATGAGGAGACCAAAATGACCCTCGGAACCATTTGCTATGATTAGCAATATCATTCCGTGGTGCACGCCATTATTTGAATGTACTTCTCGACATCGTGTACTAAACTTCGACTCAATATATGTTCATATATGCCCAGTATTCGTGTGTAGATCATGCGTATGCAGATCTCGTGTTGCCATTGATCCTGTACGAGACAACTGACCGGAAATGATTCCTATAATTAACAACACGTGGACGACGAGGGTTTACATCTGCTTGATTCTCGCACCTTCGCCTGTTTTGCAATCCCAAAAGAACTTTTAAATTGAGTATCCACCAGCTGTCAACATCGCAGGTATGCACGTTGCTTAAGTATATTATGAACACTCGCATTTAGTCATTTTTCAGGTATATAGCGATACGACGCTCGGAGGAAAGAAATACCGACCTTTTAAATTAAACTGCTGGGTGGTCGGAGGTCGATTTTGGCGCAGCATACATGCTATGGCTTCATGCTATCAAAGTAATGCCTCAAATTTTATTTTCCACTGATCCTACTTTCTACGCGCAAGTATGTAGGCGCTTGAAAGTGTTCCGATAATTAAGCGCACGTGTTCGATGATGATTTGCATGACCAAAAGAGGACGCAAGCTTGATGCGCTTTCACCCATTCACAATTTCAAAGGATATAAATTGAATATGCATTCTCGCAGGTACGCATATTGCGTAAGTATGTATCATAGTTAACTTACATTGATCCGCTTCCCCATACCGTTATACCCCGAAAAGAGGTTTCAGTAGGCGTCGTTCGTTCCTGTAATTAAGCGCACATGAACGAAGAGGATTTACATTTCATTGCCGGCAAATCAGTAAAATTCGTACGAAAGTACGAAAACAGAAAAATGACCTTGGCGCTTGCATCTTCGCATCTTTGCAATCTTAAAGGACATACGAATTAAGATTACCTCTCCACAAGTATTGCTGCTTGGGTATAAAATATATTGATCCGTGTTGATTCTGATTATGAGTCATGTATCGAAATCACTTGCGCTATGTTGGGCCTAGAGATTTATGTCGTGTACTAAATGCCAAATATAATCCACTCGGACGAGAAACCACCGGATAGCACCCTCGATTCGTAATGAATGTAGCCTTGGAACATACGTGCTTCTAAGACAAAAAGAGCTGGTTGCTTACACGCGAGTACGTTATGAACACGTACCCATACGCGAAGGTTTTGAGTGTTAAGCATCTGCATCAACACTTTGGCATATGTCATTTGTAAGTATGTTCGGGATGAACTAGTACTTACAGATACATAGTGGGGGTTTTACGGCGACGCTCTTCAAAACTTTCAGTGACATTCGTTGTGAACTAAAAATAGATGCGTACGTATGTACGATGGTGATTTATGTCATGTGATGATGTACCCCAAGATCCGCGACCCAAGTATGTGCAATTTTCACGGAACACATATACGCGCTTAGACTTGTATCAAAAATTTACTTTCGCTCCATATTTCTCGTCAACATAATCATATTGAATGCAAGCGAGGATAGTCCCAGGCAATCTAAGGAATACGCACTGTACCGCATGTACATATTACAGTATGTTGCAAGATGGTGGCTTATTGATGCGTTAGAACTGTCCTTTTATCTCAGGATTTGACAGATCCGACAGCAAGACTCCGAGATAGTAATCACGTCTCTATACAGTATTCACGTTTTCAACAATAAATCATTATCACATTCAAGAACTTTCTATGCTACATCAAGTATACAGTTTGCGGAGAAATCCAGAGCCCATAAAATGGTTGCATAGTTCTCGGACTTATATAAATAACATCGTTCAGTGGGTCTTCGATCCCCTCACCGCTCTTGTCCGCGTCCGAGGTCGAGGTAAGTAGATGTTGTCCACTGTAGGCGCCAAAGGTGTGCTAAATATATGATAAGCATGCGCACTTTTCGCAGGTATCCCGGTCTGGGGGAGAAATGGAGTGGCTAGACATTCGAAGTTCATTAGAAAAAGAATTCGCCGTTATGAGTGGAACTTGCGTAATGTAACCTACCTCGCTGCTGAGATGGATTGTTTTTTTTACGACATACGACTGAGTTGCGTCAACATTCTTTGTAAGTTACTTAGTGGGCGTAAGTGGGTGCTATTATTAATAGCACACGATCAAGTTAATCAAAGTGTTGTACAATGTTTTCATATCCAATTCACAGATATTCAGTTCATTTCCTGAATCTCATATTCCCAAAGTTATTCGTTGAACTGCACTCACTCACCTCGGTCTCACATTCACTCAGTACCGGCACCAGTGGCAGCCACCAACGTCATACATTAGACGCGGCTACATACGGTTTTGTAATGTATACATATATAAGCACGACATAAGTATACACTGTTCTATAATTACCCATTGATGTCACAGTTACATACTGTTAGAGCGCTGCACTGCGGATACGTATTATTTATGTTCCCGTTTTACTATACAGGTCACCGGTCACTAGCCACTAGCATTGCGCAGCTCATAACCACAGGATGCGTACTTTGTCTACTTAGAAGCTGTGCTATAGCTTAGCCGATAATTTCGTACTATATGTAAAATACAGTTTCACTGGAAGTTTGTACTTAATGTTTCCTTACTTCAAACTACTGCTGAAAGTCTGGAAATAACTAGGATTCTGTTTTTATAAAAATGGATATAGTTCTCAAAGTTTACTAGTTGGCACTTAGCACGGTAGCAGTCTGAGAATGTACTAAGCGTAACATTTTTGATTCTTTGAATGTATCGATGGAGTGCACCCGACATCGTGAAATGTGGGTCCAGACTTCAGTGTACGTTAAACATATCATACAGAAGCCTTTGCTCCACTGAAAGCGGACCAACCACAAGCCCCACATAATTTTGGATGTTTCATGAGGAACAAACAGATCTCACAACATAATTTTGGGTCTCATTCTGTGATTCATGGAAGACGTTTTATTTGTGGCTGAACCAAAATTAAGCGGGTTGTGCTAACTGGAGAATTTGCTAGAAGTATGATATGCGTTTGTATACGATAGGATTGATGTCCAAGTCCAGAATATACTATCTTACCTCGATGTTGACCCTAACCGCTGTACCATCTCACCACGCACTCGAGGTTCAAATCCACCTTCTCCGTCCTATTCCAGTTCCCGATGAATCGATACACAGCCCATCTCGGACATTTAAAATAGAATATGACGACCTTCATCCAGATCTCAAGTTTCTCAAAATCTACCACCTACACACAATTCTTTGGGACCCGTTTCAAGTCCAAAGAACTCTATCAAGAGTCTCGCCGGACCATTTTGAGATCTATTTATAGCTCCAGTCATCAGCTGATCTCCATGATCTCCATGATCGTTATCCATTCCCTCGACCACTGTTTCGCACACGAAAGCATAAACTGCGCATTTGCGTTACTGTAAAGTCTTCGCGTTCTTCGGTACGCGACGGAGCCGAAACCGAGGTCAAGTCTCAAAATACGTATGTACCATTATGGATCGGTGATTACTAATTGACGGTGTGGAATTACGTTTGCTATTCCGTCGTGTCTGTTTCTTCTGTTGCCCAACTACGACCCTGGTGGTTGCATACAATGGAATGTGTACTTGATACCCATATCTATCAATAGTGACAGTGTATTGTGCGAAGTGAACACGTCTGCTATGAGATTTCTATTACTGCTGAAATGAGTTTTGAATAAGTTTCCAACTTGGAGGCGTGTGGGAGAGATAAAATTAGTGTAGTCCGTTTTCTACCCACATCTTGTCGTTTCTGTAGAAAATGCGCTACGATGCGAATTACATCAGATATTTCATATGTTCCCATGTCTCCTACAGCTCCAATATTTAGCCGACGGGTGTCGAAACTACGGTTGCAGATTGAATTTCGAGTTGTAAGCATGTCTGAAGATGTAGATTCGAATGGGAAAACACAATCAAAACATCTTTAGTCTATTTTTATGTATCTCGCTTCATTCAACCATTGCGATGTCGCGCACTAGTAGTCTGTTTCAAAATTAGTCTTCTTCAATGGCAAAGAATTTTTTGCCATTGGAAGCTGTATGAGGGGATGCCGTGCGGGAAGATGTGCGACTTCCGCTAGATCTTACATCATGGGAAAGTTATGATACTCCCTTAATTGGTCCATTATTTTTAAAAGCAAGTTCCATTTCCTTTGTTGTTTTTGTCTTACGGCCAATCCAGCTTCTCCGTTTGACCTCGGATGTGAAATGTATCGTGAAACTCCCGTTGGATCTTTGATTTGTACTGTAGCAGAGTTGGAATGGTCCTGCAATTAGCTCTTTATAGTAGAAATGGTTCAAGGCTGTGGTCATTTTTTAAAGTCAGTCCTCCTTCCTCGACCGGTTGATCTAACCTTTAAGATACAGTGTGCAACTCTCGTTGGATTTAAAATCATGGAAGAAAGATGAACCTGTAATCAGTGGCATATTATAGTCAAAATAAGGCTTTCTGTCTTTCATATTTGTTTAGTTTGTCGTAAAGCCACTTCTTGCATACACAACATTTCACCCACAGGTTGAAGAACCTGGTAATTGACCCTGAAACTTAATTTAGATAACGATACTCAAGGAAATTTATGTAATAGTACATATGTTAGGAAACGGGAGATGAGCGCCATATTAACGGAAAATATAATAATGCTTTTGATCCCACTCGGATGTACGGTTCCGTCGTCGAGCAACGGAATGAGGTGCAATTGGTTACAAAATCACCTTCGTACGCTGCGCATACGCTCTTGTAAAATGACTGATTAGAATGACAGCTGCCTGTAGGCGTACCGGTTGGAACATAGTACCTGGTTCAAGTTCTTTCAGTGCAAACACCGCGGACCCATGATACATTTCATAGCGGACACATAGGCCTTCACACCCTCAAAGAACTATCGATTTAATCATAGCACTTATAGGGCTATTCTAGATGTGCTTTAGTCCAACTTTAGTCCTCGGTATTTTCGTTTCCTTCGGTACCGACCTATCAGCTGTATCCCAGTGTTGACCAGACCGCTGTCATAGGACACTGGACAGTGGCTTATCTCAAATTCTTGAAGTTTATGGGCATATTTTCCCTCTGGTGCTTAATCAGGCTCAATCCCGCCGGAGTTGCTGGACCCTGAAACGCGCGGTACCGTTCTGTCAGCTGCTCGCTCTGTGAACAAATCGACACAATGCTTCATACTTGGAGCAGTTCTTTCCCTTATACTACTCTGCACCAGACCGATAGAGATAGCGGCAAAGCGCAAGGTACCAACAAGTTTTGTTGATGTACATCACAAGGCTTGGGTTGATACAGAAGACGTCATCACAAAGAGCTTAGTGTTGGGAACAAATCACACTAACAGTCCCATGTTTCGTGATGATCACCGTACATGAGGTTCTGAGAATAAAAACGGGAAGGAAGCGTGTATATGTAATATGTATGGTAGTTTTTGTTTTCCCAAATAATTTCTTGGATACTCACACTGATTTGCTCGTCGGTAGATGATAATGAGAATGTGACCAGTGCTAGCTATTATTATGTATTTCGTATGGGCGTTGTGGCAATTAATACAGCGGAGTTTGCATGACCTTTGAGCGTCGCATGATATGCGTGTCTGTGTTAGTCATAGAAACGGCTGGCAGTACTTATGACAGGTATAAGGGATGCATATGGGTATAGTGGATACTTTGCGGACTTTAGCCGTTATGCTTGTTGTCACAAGAAAGATTTATACTGGAATACTAAGTATTCATACAAATATATGAAATTCTTATATCACACACTGGACACTAGTACACTTAGTCATTTTTACATTAGAAGGTACTAAATGATTAGGAAATAGTAAGGTATGTATTCCAAGACACCAGGAGTACACACTTAGTGCTTTCAGCTTACAAATCTGACTGTGCCATGAACTACAGGACTCCCATTTAGAGTTGACAAGGGAGCATTTTTTTAAAAAACGTCAGTGCTCCGGCCATATGATATCGCGATGCTGGCAGTCATACGAAAATGCACATTTCACCAACTGTTTTTTGGACACGCCGTATATCTCAAAAGATTACTTCGGCGATGTAGTCCACGGATTAGTGAGTTTTAATGTGGAATTACAACAAAGTAAAGCGGTATTTGTATTGAGAGAAGGGAATTTTCAATATTTGTTCCTTAAGCGATTATAACCCCCAGAGCTCGGGTAATACTCAACCTAAACTGGAATCGGTGGCTGTTGTATACATGTAGGTTTATCTTGGTTCTGACCATATGGCGAGAGAAAGTTGTAGTATATACGATCAATCTAACACGAGTTATTATCCTCGATTTTTGGTCCTTCAGGAAGCCAGAGAACTAAGAGTTGCTACGCGATCTTGGGATTTTGGCTCGGACGGCATTATCAAGCCTCAGTACCAAGTGATGCTAAATCCGTTGCATCGCTGTGCCTGAGCATCGTTCAACGATCCTATGACCTTCATTTATGCATATAGCAAGGAGAAAGTGAAACCCTTTCTGGAGCTATCGTTTGAACTTGACTCCATTTGAAAGACAGCTGGCAGTGACTGCGAGAGCTCATACCACGGCACCGGCACTGTACTGTATCCGCGAAAATTGATATCCTTTTTGTTCGTTGTGAGGTTCGGGTAATTCAACAGATCCTATGGCAAGCGACACACCAATCAATGAGAAAAAGCACAACAGAAATCCGTGCTCGACAATGTAAATTTTCGCCTTGATAGATGCAGCTTCTTGCAGGTCATCGTCAAGGAACGTAATGCTTGGACACTCTAGATCTAACAGGGCTAAACACCCACGTACGAAGCGTAGATAGATCGACTCAGTGCTAGGGTGCCTTCAACGTCACTAGCACAAATGTATGTCATACCGCCCGGCATAGAAATCAGAACGATTCTATATGACAGCGCGGGAAGATGGTAGTATTGCTTTGAACTATAGCCATTACTTGCTGCCCCATATGAATTACTAGGGAGTTAGTTATGTATGAGCACGCCTACATACGAGATTCCTGTCTCGAAGTCGTATTTCTTCAATTCGCACAAGTATCGGTGGAGTGCCGCAGCATTACTGCGGCGGTGTAGAAAACGTTCACGAGAACCGGAACACAATTTTTAAAAACACAGCCAGGAAGGTCCATGACATACTCAAAGATCTGTTAAAGAATTTAAACCAAAAGATTACGGTAGAGAATATCTCTAAATACAAATTGTCCGTTTATGTAAGTGGAGGATCGGGAGGTCCCATAGTATTTCTGTTTCCAGAACCCAAATATCTGGAGGTCCCTCTGCTTCCAATTGCAAATGGAGGAAGTTGAGCAGGTCTACTGGTTCGAGCACTGGAATACGACGCTGGTGCTGTAGAAATTCCAAAATTAGGAACTGAAGTAGGGTTGGGTGCCCATGGGGCTCGGGTTGTGGCATTCACGCCGCTTGTCACGTCTGGGGGTGCCGTTGACGGCTCCTCCGAAGTCTTGCCGCTACTATCCCACTCTAGTAAACCACCAAGTGGTATGTGTTGAACGACCACACGTTTCCCTAGGACTTCTGCCTGGGGGGATTCAAGGTCAGAAGACAAGATACAAAAGTGGTAAAACTTCCACATAAAAATAGACTTGTTCGACGTACTTCATACATCTTGAATAATCCTGAATTCACCTTGCCCCAGTTTGGAACACCAACGGCGATAGAATGCAGCTGCGAAGAATGTTCGAAGAAGGGCCCTTGCTTCACGGAGTGGATTCGCGTGATGGCCATAAAGTAGAGGTTTGTCGGAGGTAAGGGCGGGTGAAGCACGGCAGAAACGGGCGTTTCGGCCTGGTCTAAGTCCGAGATTTAGCAAGGGCAGATTTCTCATATTAAGCTGGGTACCTCGTAGTTGACCACTTCCAAAGATGTACGGAAGAAAACTGTAATCATCCAAGCCCCAGACTCCATGGCTGCCAGCCGGTTCCAATCTGTAAACATCTTGCAGTCTCCAACAGAGTCTAAGATATCTCAAAAACACAGAAAGAACCAGGCTCCGCTCTTCCTCTTCTATAGGCTTAAAAAAGCGAATCAAAGTTAGACACAACAGAAATAGAGCAAATGATGTCTCATGGCCAGTTCCATAGTCCATTCGCGTAAAAGATCCGAAGGAGGTTAGAAGATAAGGTTTAACGAAAGGAATTGCAGCAGAATACTCCGAGACTAATAAAGACTTGAGAATTTCGTCCGCTCTCTTCAAAGTTATCAGATAAAGATGGGGTCACGGTGATTTGGCCTCGAACCTCTTCCAAACGTTTCCCCCAGGTGCGAAATGCGAGGTTTCCGAAGCGTTGGGGTGTCTCTAAAGGAGGGATTTCATCGATCCAATGATCCAGGGTATCCAGAAGTGTCAGAACTCTATTGATCGACTGCGCATTTTCAGAACTTCGCTGAGGCGAAAGAACAGGAAGTCCCAACCTACCGCACTCGGGTTTCCTGATGTCCAGGGAAGATGATGACCGACGACAGATTCATTCAGCCGTCGTAAAAATACTCCGTAATCTCGGTAAGGCCTAGTAGATTTCCACTTGTCCATGTCGTCGTCCGTTTTGATTCGAGGCTTTGGGAGGGTGCTTAGGTGATGAATATGCGATATGGGGATTTCCCGAAGCTGCTCCAGGCGATCCGACATTATTTCAGTAAGGTTTTGGGGTTTTTTGTACTGTCGTTAGTGAAATTTGTGAGAGTGGATGGCGACTGCGAACAACGGCTGCTGCTATGCTTTACAATGAGTAGATGGCGGTTGGCCTTCAGGATTACGTCACATTTGTTATTTACAAAAGTGACCATTCTTTACAAGTAACACATGATCGTGACACCGTGACACTGTTAAAATATTATCACGTGATGGTTGGCGCGCCCATTCCCCGTCATTTTCAATTGTCGCGGTACCGGCGCTGACTCTGACCATTATCACAGTTCCTGGCGTGGTTCTGCTACCATTTGAACAACTACTTTCACCGCCAACACGATATGGCACCTTACGACGACTGGAATGACGTTGAAGATGAAGAGGAGGATGAACTTCAGGACGCGTCGGTATGTCGTGCTCTAGTCAGCTTCTTCAGGTATGCTATATGGCATTATGCAGTTTCTAGAGGCCCGAAAGGATGTAATTCTATTCTGCATTGATTGCTCAGAGTCTATGCAGGCACTCTACGAAGATCCTAAATACGAGGATGTCCAGACATGTCACCTCTTTACTGCCCTCCAAGCAGCTGTGGAGATCCAGAAGCGAAAGATTATTGTTGGCCCTAACGACTCTGTTGGCATATTGTTGTTTAACACAGTAAGCCGCTGTTTTTATGTAGACATTTACGACAAATCATCAGTGGTTGTACTAGACAAGAAAATCGGAATCTCATCAAGGGCAAGGTGCTGACCTTAACGATGGAACATTCCTATACGAGCCCATCTCTCCTTTAAGTGCTCCCAAAGTGCAACAACTTATACAGTTATTGGATGGTTCGTTGACTTTTGATTGTCATATCTTCCATTGACGGAGTTGTTACCGTTGCTCAGCGGCGCGAGAGGACCCGGACGAGTTACGGAACACTTTCCCACCGAGCAAGCAGAGTACACCTCTTGGGAATGTTTTTACCAGTTGCAATTGGGTGTTGCGTGATGGGTGTGTATCCGTGAACATTGATGTACCCTAATCTAACCATTGAGAGTATAACAGCGCTCCCAAGACAGCGACCAAGCGTGTGTTCTTGATTACTGACGAAGATGATCCCCATCCTAGCAAGGGAGCAAAGCAGCTGATTACTTCAGCTCGTACAACACTGATCGTAAGCTCGTGCACCTAGAAACCATGGGCTCTTGCTAAGCTGTAGTAGGATTTGACACAAGCTGGTACTACTGTAGAGCCGTTTTTCATAAGTACGGAATCCAAGCCATTTGAAGTCTCTAAGTTTTATGAAGTAAGTCGTAATTACTCAACTTTATTCTTGATTAAGCGAGCACTCCAAGTCGGTGTTGCTTCCCAACAGTCTCGCTGATGAAGAGTCCTCGGACGACGATCCATCGGTGCTACCAGAGTCAATATCTATAGCTCGAATCGAAGACCTACTATCCCAAATGCGATTCCATGAAGTCCCAAAAAGGGCTCAATGCTCCATCCCATTCCATCTCGCTGAAGGATTTACAATAGGAGTTAAAGGGTTCGTGACCAAACTATTTGCATGGTGCATACTTCTTAAAATGTCGACTAGTTATGGTCTTGTGACGGAGCAAAAGAAGGGTGCATACAAATACTTTGTAGATCTGGGTGACCGCATGGAGGTTGCCAATTCACGTACAGTATACGTGGATGAGGTCGGTAGCTTCGGTTATGCCTTGAAAGAATCTTCGCTGACACTCGAAAAGGATCGTCAAGCTGAGGTAGAGAGGGACACTATTCTGTATGGCCCTGATCTTGGGGCATCACCTGTAACAGAGGACACCGATAATGATGAAGATGATACTATCGACGCTCGTAAGGTCAGGCTAGGGCGAAGGGTACGTCAATGAAATGCTATTCAATGAGGTTTCCAATAAAATTATCATATTGTAGCCCTTTTACACTGCTGAAGAGATTCGCTCATTCCGTACATTAGGTTTGGAGCCAGGTGGGTCAGAAGACTCAATATGATACGCGCCATGCTAACACCCATAAGGCATTAAATTACTCGGATTCAAGGATAAAAGTGAACTATTATTTGAGGATAACGTGAAACACTCGTTGTTCATCTATCCTGATGAATTGGTTAGTTCACTGTGTTTACGTCGAGGCATTTTCTTCTTTACCTTTCTCAACTAGGGATACTCTGGTAGCAAGAGAACTTTCTCGGCTCTTCTCAACTCTATGGTAAAGAAGAAAAAGATCGGCTTGGCTCTTGTATTAAGTCGGCGAAATGCAACCCCTGCTTTTTGTGCGGTGCTGCCTCAAGTGTGTTTCTGCCATTTTCGTCTTGAAGTAGTATAACATTTCCTTTTTAGCAAGAGAAAAAGGACGAAGATGAAGATTGGACGGAGCCGGCAGGATTTCATCTCGTACAACTCCCGTTTGCGGACGACATACGAGCCGCTGCTGTCGAGAAGGGGTTCAGAGGTTAGGATTTTATGAATCTCCTGCCGCATGTTCGTCTTACAACCTAAATTTTAGCATCTGATGACCTCAAGGATTCCGCTCGAGCCTGGATTGATAAATTGTCGGTCAAAAATGGTACATATCCACCTGACTCGTATCCCAACCCCTGTATGTCTTCCATCAATACTCCATTTGTGTTTGGCAGTTTCTCACTAATCTTTGGAAATCTATTACTATCTTCAGCCCTGGCGTTCCACAATGCGCAACTCCAAGCTACCGCTTTCCGGGAAGAGTTTGATCCAGACTCCTTCGAAGACCTCACTGAACCTAAATATGATATGATCCATAAGGTAGATAGATACTCCTCAGTCGTTGTTTGGGCCTCCCTCGATGACACCTTTTCTTTCTAGCGCGCGGGAAACCTGGTGAAATCTTGGAAAACAGAATTAGCCAACGACCCATCCGTGAGTTTGGTAGTTCCAAAAGCTGGATCAAAACGTAAAGCCGTGAGTGAATTTTATCCCAGTTGTGGTTCATGGCTTTATTGTTTTTTTGCAGGAAACATCCGTAAACGACGCTGAGATAAGAGCTAAATATGAGGCAGGTGCATTGGCCAAGGTAGTCCTATTGCTCTATAAAAGTCTCTGCCATGACTAACTGTCCTGTAAAATAGCTACGTGTCGACCAGCTGAAGGTGCCATTTTTCGTCGTCATTTTTCTAGCTCGTTCTCACTATTTAAAATGTTGAACAGGAGTTTCTTAAAGCCAAGAGTATTCCAGTATCTGGGAAAAAGGCAGATCTTATCGAACGTGTTGCTGAGTGGTTTGATGCTCATTAGGCGTTGGATCTCTCAGTGCTGCACTCGTTGCGTGGAAGTGAACCACCCTGTTATCTATGCTTTGTTGTCGTCGTCTGATATTTGGACTCCTACATTAATTTCTTTCAATGGATTAATTGCGTTCTCTCGTCTCTTATGAGCCATACATTCTTTGAAGACCTCTTCTTAGTGCTCATACCATTGTTATTGCTCACCGCAAGAACGCCTGGGTACGCTGACAATGGAGATGTCATGTCCCCTGGCAACCTCAACCCCAAATATGGGTTGCAATCGCGGTTCTGCCGGAATCCGAGGTTACTCCTTCGTACCTGGCTGGTGCAGCTGCTGCCGGTCAATGGATGTCATCGGAGACAAATGGTGGTAAAATTACACCGTAGAGGTCCATATTGCTGTGAAACTATAGATCTTGACGGTGATCTGGATCAGTATATGGTGTTGAGGTCGTGTACACGAAAATTATTTTCCTCCAATAATGGGCATGATTTTATTGTTCGTTGCTGTAGGGATTTCTTTTGGAACATGAGAAACGGTGGACCACACTTTTCATCATGTCTAGAACTCGCCAAGTCCGTCGCTTCTTTAATTTCGGAGCAGTCCCGCGACTCAGTTCTTAAATTGAATGCTCTGTGGGTGCTTGACCAGAGAGACCAACTGAGCTGAAAGTCGACCATATAACATGGTTATACTATGTTGCACACGGGAAACTTATGAGAACGCATCTCAGCAACTTTGGAGACCATTTAGGCTTACTAAAAGCTACCAAACATTCTCACCAAGAATACATACGAAGTCCGTACGAAGCTCGCGCTTAGAATATTTTAATACAAAAAACATTACATGCATTCGTTGCAATTTGAATTCAAACTCAGGTGGACTACCGGTCCCTTCGGTGATCGAGTGTGGGGTCTCAGCGCTATTAGGTTTCTTGTAAAAACTCGGATCTAGGGCCAATAATTTCAAGTAGAAGCGTCCGACAAATGGCAATTATTTAATTCATACATATGTACGCGATGGTAGTGATGCTGAGAAGCCGTTCGACGCGTGCATACAGAATCTGAGAGGTATATCCACATCAACTATTTCAAGGGCGAACCGACGTATATCGGGGATGTATGGAGATACCCCGCCTGAGCAGAAACATGATCGACTGCACAGATTCTAGTTTCCACATAGGAGAGCGTTACCTCCTAAAAATTCACGTGGAAAATGCATCCATGTGGAACGCGTTCTCGGAGTTACGTTTCGCGGACCTCTGCGCAGCTCAATTTCATGACACACAGATAGACACAGATACTTTTCTCAGTAAAGCTTATCCCGTTCCTAAAGCCCGGAGCCACTAAGTGGTGGCCTCCGATCAGTGAAAGGGGCCCGGGGGCAATCCGACGTTGCTATGTCAGTACGCTGGAAATCACTTCGAAATTATCGTGAAGAAATGTGTAAGAGGAAAATGAGGTAGACGAGGACAAAGGGCAAGCTTCTATGCAGTTCCTGAACATATGTACGTTCAGAGCGGGTTGGGTGATGAACCTAATTATGATCTGCGGACCATTTAAGACTACCATATACAGTATCACTCCCAAAACGGCGAAAAGTAATATACGTGGTTGCACATGATTCAGACCACTGTGAAGTTCAAAGTGTTGTAGAAAGTAACATACGTATAATGCAATGTACATAGGAGGGGAGATTACCGCCCCGAAGAAAAAACTACTTCCTTGGAATAACGACAAAGATGCAGAAGATGCCGAGTCATACGCTAAATCGTCTAACATTCTTATCCTGATATCGAGATATACATCCCACCGTCGTCGGATCCCGATTGTTTCCTTCGAAAAAAATACATCTCTTGTTGATATCAAAGGCCCCCTCGGCCCGCCGAGGCCACCTTTTCAACTTAGCGAAGAAACTCGCAATCCACCATATCCATCCAAATCGGGGATCGTGGATGACTCAGAAGCACAATCTATTGGCATTTTGGCACCGAAAAACAACTCCAATGGGGTACCTCTACCACAACGCCCACTACGGAAACGTGAACCGCAAAGCTCCTTTCTGATGCCAATAACCCATATGTTGTTTTATACTTTGCTCCATTCTGACGTTCAACCTGTTTTCATTGCAATCGCTGAACGCCACGAAGTGAATAACCTGCAGGCTTTCGAACTGCGAATGCGAGAGGACGCTGGCGAGGCTCCGCAAGAATGGGGCGTCCAGGAAAAACTGTTGAGACGAGGCAAATGCGATCTGGAGGACGCGAAGGGTTGGCCTACTCGTGGGCGGGAGTTGAGATAGAATCGTAACTATCCAAGGCAGAAGGGTGAGCACTCGGGCAGGTGATCCGGCGCTGAACTGTCTCAACCCAGTCGTTCTAGACAAATCCAGGGAATGTGCAGGGTTCTCAGACCATAAATCTTTTACGCGCAAAGCGAAAAAAAAAAAAGGACGAAGAGTTTCAATATTTTATCTCCGAAAACGAGAAGAGGGGCTAATAATGGGAAATTGAAAGGACGTACTTTGGAATGGGGAGGTGATTTCCAGGTGATGTAATGTCGGTCCCAGGCTGTGGATGAATGACGAGATGTCGATGTTATGTACTGAGGCATGTGCTGCCAATCGCATCAGTTCTATGCGATTTGGCGGAGCATAGAGGTGGGAGGTGTGGCGGGTCCACCGGACATCTTTTCTGAGCGTGTGGTTTTCTTGCACGCGAAAGGAACAACTGTAGGAACCAGGTGGGAGGAGCGATGAAGAGGTATTATATGACGTCGAAGTGGGCGATGGATTGATAGCTGTCGGACTATCTGGAGCCCACAGACATTCGATATCCTGAAACGTCGCATATTTCAAACGAGGAAACGCGGCAATGAGGTCGATAAACTCCGCTGGTATGCTGAACCACACCCCCGATAGATGGATGGTAGATACCATTTTGAAATGATTGTAAATGAAAGACATTATGTCGAAACCTATGGTGGTCCATCTTACTCGTGATAACGCGAAGTGTGTGATGTTTCCCCAGCTCTCTAAGCAGGATAAAACCTCGCGAAGCGCGTTCAGATGTTGCCTAGTCCATGGATGGGTGCAATTTGCTGGACCCAATCGCACCCTTCGCACCTGAAAGAATATGGCAGAAGCCGAGAAGGAATTCTGAAGAAAGAGAGCATAAACCAAGACGGACAAGTTGGTAATGGTGATGCTTGAAAAAACGTGTTTGTAGCTTCGCAATCGCCAGTTCCGACAAACAAGGCTGGCGAGAGCGAGGAACTTCTTGTCATGTTGAAGATGATCAATGATGGATTCCTGGAGTTCGAGAGGAACAAGATGGCCGGTACATGGATCTATCATCGTAAGTCGTCTTCGTTGATATTAAAGGTGATTCGGGGGGAGGAAAGTGGAGGTCGTAGGCCGTACAGCATGAGCTAGAACATGCGCTCCCACCACGCGTCTTCTTCCACTATTGTCGGAGGACTTTGGGTAATCGCAGGGTGTGCTGTTTGACGTTCGAGCGCCTTACAGAATAACAATTAGATTACGAAGCCATGCCATTAAGTAACAATTCCATAGACCGGCGTCAATCGATCGGACCGTTTCCGTGGCACACATTGACGAGAGCAGTGCGCGGTGTGTTCCGCACTGCTTGTCCAGTGTCAAGCGTATCAGCAGCATTTCTAGGTTTGAGTTTGCGATAAATTAGCAGCGCTGGGAGAGTCTATTTCCCATTCGAGACAAGAACGGCGAGTATGAGACTGCGGAATCTCAGCGAAGGTCTCAAATTGGTTGGTAATTCTGTCATTTGACCGCACGACCGCCGTTCTACAGCGATATGCGCGAAAGTTTGCAGACAACTTGGTCAGAGAGTTCCGAGGTCATAATGCGACAGATGCCAGAAATAACAAGCTTGTGAAGTAGCGTACTAAGAGTTCCTGGTTTCCCGGAGCCGGAATGCGGAGAACGTAGCATAGCCAGGGTAGCCAGTGCACAAAGCCGGATGGGGTCGAAGTCATTCGAGGAAAGGTCAAAGATGTTTTACGCTTTTCTCCTTTGGAAACTTACTCTCACGCTAAACGTCCTCGGTCACGGCGTGCTGACAAATCTGCCGGGTTTAAGCGAACCAATGGCAAGCCGATAACGCCATCTTATCCGATAGCTGGCTCAGCATTACAAACCCTTACAAACTAATTTCATTTACTTAAGTGCACCTTCTCCACTAACCACCACCATCCTCACCGACAGCAATGACGGGCTCGGACGTAGTCACCGTCACCTCCTCAACACACTTTCAGGATCTACTTAATGCTGATCTCACGCGAGTGTCGCTAATCAATTTCTGGGCGCCGTGGGCAGAGCCATGCAAGCAGATGAACGAAGTTGTCGCCCAGTTGGCAAAGAAGTATCCAGCGGTGTTGGTGTTACAGGTGCGCCTGGAGCAAATCTATCACTGAGATGCAGTACTGATCCCAACACTGTTACATAGGTTGAAGCAGAAGAGCAGTCAGAGATTACCGACTCGTTTGATGTCGAGGCTGTTCCATCATTCATTATCCTACGGGTATGTTTGTTTCTTCGATTCATATCACGTATAACCAACACCCGCGTTCCATTCCTAGGGACATACACTTTTGGACCGTATATCCGGAGCTGACGCCCCGGCGCTCACTTCATCCCTTGCAAAACATGCTACAGTACCCTCATACCAGCCCAAGTCGCAAACTAGCCAAGCCCCCGCTGCACCATCAACCACAGTCCCATCAAGCTTCCAAGAGAAGCAAGAATCAGAAGAAGACCTGAACGAACGATTGCGCAAGTTGATGAACCAGAGCAAAGTCGTGCTGTTCATGAAGGGCAGCCCGGACACGCCGAAATGCGGCTTCTCGAGGAAAATTGCGGCGCTATTGCAGGAACATGGCGTAGAGTTTACGCATTTTGATATTTTGACTGATGAGAATGTGCGACAGGGTATGTGTATTGTTTTTTTTTCCGCATCTACAGCCAGCGCTGATACTTGATGTGATTATCTAGGCTTGAAGAAGCTCAATGACTGGCCAACATTCCCTCAGCTGATTGTCAACGGGGAACTGGTTGGTGGGCTGGATATTGTCAAGGAAGCAATTGAGAACGGCGAGCTTAACGATATTCTGGCTCAGTAGCTGGATTTAGATATCAAGGTTCGCTCTTGATCATTTCCTTATTCTTAATGGACCTTTTGCTTGTAATTACACTAATGCTTTCTTGGTTTGCCTCTGAATATACATATTTCTGGAGACATTGATCGTCGTCAATCCCTACACAATGTATGATCGTGGAGCTATGGATCCTCTGATCGTCCGGCCAAGACATATCTCCATCCTAATGATATCTATCAGAACTATAATTGTCTATCATAATCATTAATCATTGTTGCCTTGGAAAGATATGATATTTCGTATCTTGTGACCAACACCACTAATCGTCCGTCGTGCTCGTATATCTTGCTAGGATTGTAATTCACATGTTGGAGGCTGATAATAATACATTTCTTTGTGTAGCCGTTAACGTCGGCGTTGTAAAGTTAGCTCAGGAATTGAACGTAAGTTGAAACTAATACGGATAGCCACTGAGATCTTGTTGTACTTGGTTCGCTGTAACTATACTAACACTGGTGTACTTCTATTGAATACAAATTTCAGCGTAGCAATAGTAATCAGAGTAACAACTGATGCACTCAGTGAGGCCTTGAGGGTTAATGCAAATGTATTAAGCAAATCCAAGAGCGTAATCTACGATATTTCACGCCCGCTGCCTATTATGGGATTCAGAAAGACCAAATGTTGTATGAACTTGCAACTAGGTTTTGTCACAGCCTTGAAGTCACAGCAGAATCGGAGGGAAAATATCCTCCAGTGGAGAAACAGCGAAGCATTTTAATTTTTGGAAGACGAAACGTTTCAAAGTTGTATTCATAGTACCAATCGATGATGTCCCTCTAAATATTTAGCAGATGAGAAAAGTCCTCCTGAACCAGAGAAAGAAAAAGCCTTACAATGGTGTTGTGAGTCCGATGCTACAGTATTCGACTTTTACAAAATGTGGAACTATTTATCATTGATGAACTGTCGTCTGAATCACTGTCCGTATAAATTATCTCTTCCTCTGTAGCATTGGCATTGTAGGAGGTCCTCATCGCTTGCGCAACCACACCCCACGTCCACTCGTTAACCTCGCTATCACGACGTTCGTCATCATCGCGAAACGTCCTTAAATGACAATATTCAATATGGCACAAATGAGGAAAGGTAGCAGTCAAGAAGACTGCAACATGGCAAGGATCTTCGATAGGTGAATTTTCAATAAAAAGAGAACAAAGTGCCATTTGGCATATCTTATTCTCGATATTATGCCTATAAAATTTCGGAGGAGAGGTTGCATCAACCAAGATAAAAAGTTGCGTAAGGTCTGGGCAATGTTCTGCGAACGGAAGTAAGTCCAGGAGCGTAATTTTCGATGTTTTCTGCCGCGGGGACCACCGTAGTAGCCTTGTCGCGAGGTACAGTTTTACTATTGATTTCCAACTGGTTGCCATTTCCTTCGTCGTATTGCGATCGTAGAAGTAGAATCCATGTTTGGGAGAAAATTGAATGGATGTAAGATTATGAAAAGCAAGGAGTGTCTTGAAGTCTTCATAATAGATGGTATATCTAATAGCAGTTGGGACCTGAACGAGCTCATCCAGATTATGAATATTACCATCAGTAAAAAATAAGGCCTTAAGTTTAGCATGATCACAATGTTGGTGAATAGCGAGGAATAAATTCTTCCAGGCTTCAGCTGTCTCGATTGTCCTAAAGACGATCTCCAACATGTTGACGAGGGACGATTCCATAATCTCCAATACCGCCATACAGTTATTAGCATTTTGCGAATGAATGCGAAGGGTTTTCAAAGCTTGAAATGCGCCTTTCATTTGTTTGTTAAAGGTGGGACGGTCAATATTACAATGAAATAAGATCAGCGTCTTCAATGTGGGAAGCTGAGCTACCTCCAACAGAGCCGAAAAAGTAAGATTTGGGACGTTCAAGGACTGCAAGTTTTTCCAGCTGAAAACGGAATTGTTACTATGTTCTACGAGCTGTTGTACCGATTCATCTACAGCATCGAGTGCATCAGAACATCCAAATGTGACATGCTTCAGTGAAGGATGCCGTTCACGTAGTGTTGGCTGCCAAGGGACATTTGTGCGAAGGAGTTCTTGGAAAACGTAATATTAACTGAAATAAGACGAGTACCCAGAAACGTGTAGATGAAAGGAAAGTAATGTAAGGGTAAAGGTGTGCTTGACACCTAAACAAGGAAATTGAATGCGAGTCGGTCGAACGTCCGTTCTTCCTGCGGCGTTCTAAGGTGTCAAGAAAGGGAGGGTAAACTCCACTGAGTTGTCTGAAAGTAGATACAGGTAATTTATAGTCGGGAAGAAAAGAACATTACTTAATGTCGATTAACTTACTAAGCGGAAATTAAAGGGTTCTACATTACGTAATCTCGATACCAAAACATGAAGAATACTGAATTTTGTAGTGCAGGCAAAACGCCTGCTCTACAGTAATCCATGCAATAGTTCCAAGAGAGCCACCGAACGTTGGGTAAGAGGGTTTTACCACCCATTGCGAGTTGTAGGCCTTGAAATATGGTAATATCGACAAAATTTCGTTCACTTGAAAAGGGGCCAAGATCAAACCACCGCACTCTTCTGGCGTGCTGTAAAAATCGCCCACAGTCTGCGGCGTCGAAGGATTGTTGAAGCACCTACAAGTGATTTAATCAGCTGTAGATAGATATACGGTGTTCACCTCGCACTCACAATGTATTGGTTATTATCTTCTCGAACTTCTTCCAGCCATGTATTGGAAGGCAAGCACTTTGCCAATGGATAGAAACCGTTTACTTTGGACCACGGTACATTCAAAGCAGGGTCTTCAAAATCTTTGCATGTCATTGCGAGAGGCGCTAGATCTTTAGTCGACCCCGAATGTTCGCATATTAAATGTAAAATCTCGGGTATATGGGGAAGTGCTGAGGTCTCTGAAGCCATGATAAGCTGCTGTATGATAGTAAGTGATAAACCCAAGATGAACCACAGTGGCACGGATTATTCGATGCCACAGGATAACTGCGCGCAACATAAACAAAGAACACATGAAGTTTGCGTGAAGTAGTATTTATTTAATATTAATTTTGTACTGGGAATTGCCGACTGCATCGGCTGAGACCTTGCTTGTCTAGTTGGAGAAGGAGAGTAAAATTCAGGTAGAATTAATAGTATGAAATGTAAGAGAATTAACAACATTTATTAATAATACAAATTTAAAAACATAGGGATTGATGCACTAGATTAAAAGTCATATATATTTTGTATATGAAGTTCATAAGTCTGAAAGAGCAGGTTGTGAGAGTGGGGATTAAAATAAAGCAAATGAAAATACCCCGGCAGTTATTTGGATGCCCAGCGAGAATCGCCAACCAAGCGGCTTGTTGAATCATGAGAAGGTAAACAACGCGATCCCAAACTGGAGCAGGTGCTCTGTACTTATCTGGGCTAGCTCCTCTAAGCTGATGCCCAAGTCGAGGATATGTGACAAGCATATCATGAAGGACGTTTGCAGAATCTCCAACGTAGGCAACTGTTAACGGTTTGAGTTCAGGTAAAGATTTGAACTTTATATGCATGTTATCTTCCAATAGTGCTGTTGAACCGGGTGGTTGAAATAAGTGAGTATGTTCATGGAGTATCAGAAGATCTGCGAGGAATTGCGTGGGATGCCAGAGTGATGAAAGCCTGTTGAGAACAGGAACTGGAGAGTATTTTGCGACTTCCTATGACATCAATTTACTTTCGTATGATTTAGATTTGAAAAGAGAACCAACTTCGATCTCTTCATGCTCACCGACACGAGCAAAGATCCCCAGAATACATCAACTAGCTCAGAACCTGTGGTGCCACACGATCCTTCAAGTTTTGTGCAGGCTCCTGCCGAAGTCCTGCTCAGGGAATGACCTAGCTGCCCAGAATCGACATGAAGTGCTGGAGTCCCGCTCAGCGTACGGTCTGGCAAATCCTATTGTGTGAAGAGGTGCCAAAAGAGAGACATCACGCGCAGTAGAGAAGAGCGTACGAAAAGAAACAAAGGAAGGCACATTGAAGGGAGCGCGCAAGTGCAGACGTGGGAAATATCACGTGCAGGTCGAAAAGTGGAACCTATTTTCACCTGGGAGAAACCTTGACAAGCAAGGTAACTTATTCTTTGTCACTTGCTAGACTCGCAGCCATTCACTTGCCTTTTTCACACGCGATTGTATAACCACGAAACTTCGCCTGGAAGCCCTTACACGCATGAAGTTACATGAAATTTGCTGAAAATCTCGGATTTGGGATGTAGTGTGTGTGACAGATTTATACAAAACCCATGAGATATATAAACGCACGAACTGCTCAGCGTGTTAAATTACAAGCAGTTCATAGTAGTACAGAAATACTTGTGAAATTCAAAGCGTGGCATGAGTGAGGTAACTATTTATTATCATTTGATATACAACCGTTCTTCAGCCCGAACAGCAGAAAAGACCTTCACCAACTCCTCAACCTGACCCCACGTACGTTCATTAGCTGCAGTAACAGCTTCTTGATTGTGAGGTCCGTTATATATAATCTGTTGCAACGAAGGGAAAATACCAGACAAAAAGGCGGCAATAAAGGATGGCTTTTTGATAGGTGAATTCTCAACAGCGAGTTTTTTGAGATGTGTCTGGCATATCCTAGTCCTGATCATATGCGTATCAATTTCCGGAGGGAAAGTTGCGTCTATGGGGAAGGAAAGCTCGCCAAGGAATGGACAATGCTCTGCGAAAGGAAGCAAGTCCGTGAGGGTAATTTTAGATATTATAGGTTGGGTGTACCACCCGTTTGTTGAGATAAAAACCAAATATTCTATATTTCTCCAGCTGATTGCCATTTCCTTTGTCATAGCAGGATCGGAGAAATAAAATCTTCGACGGACTAACATACTAAATACCTTAAGGTTGCTAAAAACTATGAGTGGTTTGATGTCGTCATAGACGATTTCGCTGTTAGCGGACATTAAGGCTCGAACAGAATCTCGCAGAGGAGCACCAACTCCATCAGAACAGTGGAGGCTCGAGAGCTTGTCGTGATCCCAATGCTTGTTTATATTAAGGAAGAGTGTCCTCCAGGATTCAGCAGTCCCGATGGACGCGAATTGGAGATGTGCCTTAATAATCGGAGATAAGTCCATGACCTTCAACACTGTCGTACAGTTTGCAGCTCCTCGCGACAGAATTTGCAACTCTTCCAAAGCAGGAAATCCGCCATTCATTTGTACGCCGGACGTGGACATATTAAGTTCGCATTCCAACAGCTTCAGCGACCGCAAGTTCGGCAACTGAGCTACTTCCAGCAGAGCCGAAAAGGTAAGGTCTGTGACATTCAGCATTCGCAAGTTCTGCCACTTGTAAGGTAGGGCTCACTAAGTTCCGGCACCCCTTATGTAAGCAATTCCCTTCATCAACTTCGACGACCATCAGCTCAGTCACAATCCACTCTAATGCAATTCTTTCTTCTGGGATGCATTTGTGGTGATTGAATCTCTCACTCCCAGAAAGAAAATTTTAAATTAATTTAATTTCGGGGGACTTGATATAGAAAAACTTTTTATTGTAGAAAATGCATATTTATTACATTTCCATGCGAATGACAGCATTTTATATTTTCGAGTCCTCAGATTTGGCCATCACACACCGTGACATATCGTGACATGTCACTTAAATGTCACGCATTGTCACCTTATCACGTGATCTAGCGGAACAGGAGATATCTTTCCACTCCGAGGGAGAGCATTTTAGTTGGCTAGATGCGCTACAAGTGATAAAAACAACTTTTAATTGTTTTGTAAAGTAGCTTTGAAAGGTAAATTTGCTTTCCTGAACAATATATTCAATGAATTTTGATATTATTTTTTCGGAAATTTTCTGAACCTCAGATTTGGCCAGTCTTGGCGCTTATGTAATATGATTACATAAGGGTGCTGGAACTTAGTGAGCCCTACCTTATTCCGAGTTGGAAATAAACTCCACCCCACGTCTTTTTTCTAATTCACTACTATTGTCGAAAAATATAAATGTGACATTCTCCAATGAAGAATGCCGTTCGCGTAATATGGGAACTAGGGACAGTTGAGCGAAAACATCAGCGTCAAACGTAATATCCACAGTGATTAGGCGAGGTCCCAGAAACATGTGGACATAAGGAAAATAGTCGAGGTAAGGGCCTGTGCAGTTCCAACATAGCGTCTGTACGTTGGGTAAAAGCTTTTCACCCTCCAATGCGAGCTGCAGGCCTTGAAATATTGAAATATCGACCCTTTCTCGGTCGTTGTTGACCCAAAGTTTAAAACACCGCACTCTTCTGGCGTATCGTAAAAATCGACCACAGTCTGCTGCGTCCAAGGGTTGTCGAAGTACCTATAGCTAACTTAAGTGTCAAGAAATATATGACTGATGACACATAGCGCTTACCACATATCGTCTCCTGTTTTCTCTCAATTCTTCTGACCATGTATTGGCAGGCAAACATTTCGCCAGCGGGTAGAAACTATTGAGCTCTGACCATAGCTCGTTCAAAGCATGTTCTTCAAAAATCTTGCTTGCCCTTGCCAATGACACCAGACTGCGTTTAAGTTCCAAATGCTCGCATATTAACCGTAGGATCTCTGGTATACGAAGGAGTGCTGACGCTGAGGCCATGATGGCGCTTGGAAGGCGCTACATTTTTTTTTTTTTTGGCATTTTTACGTTTTACGTGCCGTGTTACACGCTTTTAATACACCCGAAAATTGAAATTGCCACTGTGTTGATATTTCAACTGCTTTTCACTCTATACCACAAACCCGAGACCTCAAATGGACGCACGTTTACGCATGCAGCTACAAGAACTTGCCAAAAGGGCTACTAATCCTGGCGTTGGGAGGTAAGCACTTTCCAACACCCTGAGACTCGCTGACGCGTCGATTGCGCGTCGAACCGACATCGTAGCATTTCTCAGACCAATCGAGGAGCTCCTTAAGACGAATGAAATACTAAAAGGAACAGAGTCGCAACGGCTTCGAACGTTCTGCACCTCTGAATGTATGGAGCTTGGTCGCGATCTAGACGAATACGGCACTCTGTTATTCAACGGAAACCTTGAACTTGTCAAGCGTGACTATGAGAAACGGGTGATGGAGAAGAAACTTTTGCTCGTAGATGCTGAAGACGCAGAAGAAAAGGCGAAGTCTGCTGTTAGAGAGTGGATCTACAAAAAGCGTTGGGGCCTACTGGCGTTCCGATATATAATCTATTAGGACAGGCATCGATCCTTATCGCCGACTTTCGCTCTTCTTTCATAGGGGTTGCAAAATTCCTCATAGACACGGTTCAAGTTCCAGTGGACGGTAAAGACTACTCTGGAACCACTGCTCTTTCACACTGTTTCTCTACCAAACCAGCGTTTGACCTGGAATATGCTCAGTTACTGTATGATGCCGGTGGAGATGTGAACAACCGCAACAGATACGGAGGCACTGTTGCGCACGAGATAGTTATGGTGTATCAGACTAGGGACAAGCAGGTTGTGCGGAAAGCTGTCGATGCGCTTAATTGGTTCCTCCAGCATGGCGGCAACGTCGATATCGCGGACAGCGATGGCTGCACAGCGCGCTTAGCAGCAACGTCAATTGAACGTGCGGCACCCCAGTTGATCAATGCTATTAAACGGGAGGATAAGATTCGGCAGGCGAAGGGGCTAGCGGCCTGTGCGTGTTGTGGAAAAGAGGATCCTACGCTTATGGCGTGTTCGCGGTGTAAGAAAGTGCGGTACTGTAGTCCGAAGGTGAGGGGATGCCAGAAGTGGGATTGGCCGAGACATAAGAAGGGATGCAAGGCAGCGGCGACTTAAGAGTGCTTGCGTTACGCGCCTCAGTACGCAATCAATCCATACGAAAGTTGTGTCTCTCGGATTCTCTCCTACATTTTTCATATACCTACATCTCGCTATCCTGCTGTAGTGAATACAGATACCAGGTTATAACGCTGCGAATTCATCTTTCAAATATCCCGTGCTCGCACTGGTGCTCACTGCTTTGGTCGTTTATAAGATGTCTGTGTTCCAATCTATGATAATATAGAAGAAAACTAAAAGTACTGACAGCAAACAAATAAGTAAACATAACATCAAGTCATAAAGTCCACTCGTCGATCCCAACATTTTCCCGTGTGGGGGTCATGCATTCATAGCAGATCCTTCAAACAGGACGCTCCAAATTCCATCCGTCGAGACAGGGATATCTATGACAATTCTATAATTTTCGGAGTCCAGCGCTTGTACAGCGGCTTCCTTATGAGCTTCCATATCTCACACCAGATAACAAAAACGGCGGTGGCGCCAACGATGACACCCCACTCCCATGTGATGCTGGTCTGATAGAAGACTCGGTCGCTGAACCCGGGGATGTAGATAGCTGACGAGGTATGCAGGTTAGTAACGAGGTCAGATAATATGTGATACTTGAAACACTTACGGAGGACAACGCTGGCCATCCCTCCAAATACGGACCACAAAAGGACTTGATTGGCCCATAAGTCCTTGTAGAACGGAACGCCAGGGTTCAGGGAGAACAACGAGCGCTCCACTGAAAGGTGATGTTGATTAGTGCCAGCCACCATCGAACAGGAAATGCACTAACAAGACTTCAATTCCCAGGCATACAATAGAATCTCGAAAGTTAAAGCGGCGAAAACGGTGGATCGAGCTCGGAATACAGCACGACAGCTCTCCAACTCAGCAGCATGGTTGCAGCCATGCCCAAGGTTCCCATCATTACCGGCGTATATGACGACGACGAACTATGTAGATGGTAAGATACTACGCTCTAAAAGGAGATCAAAGGCTACCTACCGATGCGAGGCATGTTGCACCCATCATGATTCCATAACCAAACGTATCAATGATAATAGGCCAAGAGAATACACCATCACGAGCGGAATGAGGTGGCCTCCTCATCAAATCCTTAGGTGCCTCTTCCAAACCGAGACCAAATGCAGGAGGAGCACTTGTAAGCTATATTGACATTAACAAATGATCACAAGGTATAGGTATCCAAACATACCATGTTCACCCACAGCACACCGATAGGACTAAGCGGGAAGACACTCGTACCATCCTCGTCTACAAAGCACAGGCCGACAATGAGGAGGAGCACCTCGCCAATGTTGACAGAAAGCAGATGGAGGATAAACCGCTGGATGTTGAGGAAGAGTCTACGTCCTTCAGTGACAGCGACGCGAATAGAATCGAAGTTACTGCAAATATTCATCAGATGATAAGGTTAGTAAGAAAGCTAAATGCACGTACTCATCCGTAAGAACAAGATCGGAAGCATCTTTGGCGACATCTGATCCCGACATACCCATAGCAATCCCAACAGGGGCAAGTTTCAAAGCAGGGGAGTCGTTAACACCATCCCCAGACATCGACATATGCTTTCCTCGACGTTTTCCAGCATGGATCATGCGGACTAAAGGGACAATGAGCTTTGCGTAAACGCATTACCAGGTGAAACTCACCCTTGGTCTCGGGCGCACAACGAGCAATGACAAGGGGCAGTTCCGGAAGCGCATCAATCTCCTTATCAGTGAGCTTGTCGAACTCAGTCGCGGTCATAACAGCGCTGGGAGGAGCATCAGGGGAAATAATCTCAACAGATTCAGCAATAGCCTGGGCAGTCGTAAGGTGATCTCCAGTCAACCTTGATTCAAAACACAGCTCAGTAATCGTCGTAGCGTAGACGAAGCGCAACTTACATATGCACAACAATCCCAGCCTGCTTGCAGGCTCTAACAGCACCAACAGTCTCAGGACGAGGAGGATCAAAGATCCCAGCCAACCCAAGAAACGTAAACTTCTTCTCAACATCTTCACGAGAGATACTCTCAACTTCACATTCTGGAAGGAGTTTACTACCGAGACCGATAATACGCAGACCCTGTGATGCAAGCTCTTCAGCCTTGGCGAGAAAAACGTTGCAGATCTCTTGAGTGAGAGGTGCAATGGCGCCGGGTGCGCCTGAAGGATCAGGGATGTACGATACAGATAAATCGAGGATACGTTCGACCTGGTAGTACAATTAGAAAGCGCAGTGTTAGGAATCGATATGCTAGAACTTACAGCACCCTTGATCAAGCACAGCGCCTGATCCTTCGACTCCCTATCAAAATAAATCGTCGTCATCCTCTTCAGCTCACTTGAGAACGGGAATTCCGCTTTAAGCTCGAAGCGCTTGGGAACCTTGCCTTCCTGAGCAACATAATCCATAAACTTGATCTGCTCCAAGTCCTTCTCATTCTCATAGGCAGGAGCCCTCTTGTCCTCGATAATCTCTCCCATTGCTGGTCCACCGGGTGGAGCATCGGGCGCCATAGAATCGGAGGTGAGTGAGGGACGACCGAGCTGCAGCTTCGTAGCGAAGACTTGGAGGGCAACTTCCGTTGGGTCGCCCGTGGATTTCCATTGACCTTTAAGATTCCTTTGGATCCTGAAGTGAATATATCAGTAATGTCATACAGAATAGAGTGGAAATGACATACGTAGCAACATTACAAAGCGCAGCCGCTCTCACAGCCTGCGCGATCCCCTCATCCAACGCCGAAGTGTTAAGCACATCACCAGTGTTCTCAAAGCGGACAATACCAGCCGGCTCAAGCGCATCAGGATTAGTCTCAGCAGTGAGCTCAATAGCCTTCTGCGGGTCAGCAGCAACCCAAAACTTGCGGACCGACATCTTGCCTATTCCCAACCCATCAACTTAATTCACTTTAAGAAGGAAGAACGTCTTACCCAAAGTAAGCGTCCCCGTCTTATCACTACAAATATCCGTAACGCCGCCCAAATTTTCCAGCGCATCCAGCTTGCGGACGATAACGTGTTCCTGGGCCATACGGCGCGTGCCCACAGCCATCGTGAGCGTGAGCACTGCGATGAGTGATTCGGGGATGATGGAGATTGCGGTGGCAATCGCGTAGAGCGCGACAGTGTTGGTCACATCCCAGCGGGCCACGGAGAACACTATGATTGCGAGGATGATCGCGCAGAGAAAGAGGAGATAAGCCAGTTTGGCTAGTTTGATTTGGAGAAGGGTGCCGGTTCTTAGACCACTGAGGTATCGTTAGTGATTGTTGGAGGAAGAGGAAGGCAGCAGGACAGCTTACAGCCAACTCATAATAGTCTCCTTTGTACGGTACCAGAACGGTTCAGGTTCTTCATTTTCATCCTGGCTAACATTCTTCCCACTAATGGCATCTGCAATGCGACCAATCTGCAGACAAAACTCAATTCCACTGTTATCATCTATTCACAAGCCCACCAACCTGCGTATTCATAGCAGTACCGACAACAATGCCGGTTCCACGGCCCTTCGTGACCACAGTGGAAGAATAACATAGATTAAGACGGTCCCCAATCGGGAGGTCCAGATCCTCCCGTTCGAAAGTATCCGTGTTCTTGGCAACTACGAGCCGGTGTAAGTTACGAGAAGGGAAAAGAGAGAAAGGGGGCAAACGCACCTGGTAAGGATTCCCCTGT
Organism: Cyathus striatus; assembly: GCA_025738555.1. Lineage (NCBI taxonomy): Eukaryota > Fungi > Basidiomycota > Agaricomycetes > Agaricales > Nidulariaceae > Cyathus > Cyathus striatus. The sequence continues at coordinate 2,015,712 of JAOVFP010000002.1, forward strand.
TAGGAGCTGTTCAGAGACTTCGAGATTTGATACGGAGATGAGGCGGAGCTAGTGAAAGTGGGTATGTGTAAGATGGATGTTTAACGTGTAGATTGCATAGATTGCAAGAGGCGTACATCTGCGGGGACGACGTCTCCTGCTTTGATTAATACGATATCGCCTAAATTACGTTAGAATTCAACATTGTCAGATATCGTGAAGTGAGCATATACCGGGTACTACAGTTTTCGCTGGTATCGTTGTACTCTCGCCGTTACGGATGACGACGGCGGAGGGGGATGAAAGTTGACGTAGGGAATCCATTGTCTTTTCTGCACGGTATTCTTGGAAAAATCCAACGCTAGATGGATTGATTGGCGTCGTGCTGGGTAGAAAGAGAAGAATGCTTACGTTGTGTTTAGGACGATAACCGCTGCGATGACTGATCCTTCGATAAAGTCTTGTACGCCATAACTTAGCGCCATAGCCGCAAGGAGAACGACGGTCAATGCATTCGCTGTGGGCGGTGGTCAATATCTAGCGGCAGCATCCAACATCGAGCATACTTACCCAGTTGACCGACGAGCACCCTCCAAGCCGATACACCACCTTCACCTTTCAGCATATTCTCTCCATATCTCTCTAGTCGTCGTGTCGCTTCATTCTTGGATAACCCATCGCTGAGCGATGTACCAAGGTCGCCAGATAGCTGGCTGGGGCTAATGGTATGCGCATCATTTGCAACAGAAGTAAAGTCGGGATTGTTAGGGGGTACCGTGACCGATATCGTGGTGTCTATTCGACTGCGGAGCTCAAGGCCCGATTTCCTCTTGAATTTGTTCGTAAAGTCCATGCTGATGAAGTCAACTTGTGAGACGCACCAGGAGAAGCCAAAATTACTTCATATATATGTTCTCCAAAATCGCCAAGACCAGTTGCCCTTATAGGATATCCATGTCGTCTCCTTCAGTCTTGGACCTCCGTGGTGCAGAATGAAGGCTAGGTATTCTCTGCCAAGAATACAAGTCGGCATTACTTATGGTTTTCAACTTCGCCTTTTGACTCGAACTATAGGATAGGAGTGCATTTCAACGAAGTATCTCCCTCTCAGGAGGTCATACGTACTTCAACGGTATACAAAATCGAGTCTTGTAGTCACTGGTATGGACCAGTATCCTCTAAAATATTGCTGACCCAGTTAAAAGCATCTTCGGCGACGCCTTCTTCTGCATTCTGCACCAGGATACCAAGCCTTGGCGAAGTACTATGGGGCTTATCATCTTGGAGAGTAAGGCGCGAAGTCACGATTAAGTGACGTCAAACTGATAGTTCTGGGTGATTGAAGACGTGAGCTAGAGGCCTCGAATCTCAGAGAAACGTTTGCTCACCTTCACGTTTGCTTTCATGGCCACCAAATGGTTTTCAATGTTGGCGGATGCAGGCGGAATGGCGGGAACGGAAAATTGGCCTGCTTGATGGCCAAGTGAACACGTGCTTGGCGTTTGATTCGCAGTTAAACGTTGTCACATGTATAAACCTTGTGCCTTATCTTTGTCAAATCTTTGTCTACTGCCGTCGGCGTCAACGACAAAGTCTTCTGGACGATATTACTCATGACAATTTTGCTCCTTCGTTGCCCTTTATTTGTGGAAAGATGGAAAGAGACCTATATTAACGCATATGTACTACCTCTTCAGATTGATTAGTACTTTGAGCTGACCCTTCGTCAACCCTTCGTCTTCACCTTCGGGACTTTCGGCACACAGGCTTGTATCAATTTCTACCTTGGCAGTTTCAGTAGACATCTACGCAATTTTACGCAAGGGCTCCCATCGTACATGCAGGTACACACTCTTTCAGGACTTTGATATCACTGCTCTAAAATTGGTTCAAAGCCAAGGGGTATGCTAAGGTATGCTATCATGCGGAGGAAAATTAATCAGTTTAGTATACCATACGTAGTATGGTCAACTCAATACTTATTGAAGTTGGGTGTACGATGAAGACATTCAAACGAACCGTGTGTATTTCCATTATTTTTACAACTCAAATACAGTCCTGGCATAGCTGGATCTCAGTGCGGCCAGAGTGGAAATAAAATGTACATGATGATGCCATTGTGTGGATCTGAAGGTATACAAAAGGGTCTAAACGTATGATGACGCTGCAGTCAAAAAGTTCAGGAACCAACTATGTACTTATCAGTGAATACCAAGTGAAGCAGAAGCACCACATGTACAGTACTTAAGTACTGCACGACTGTAACGTTGAATGCACCTTAATAATTTCCATTGGAACAGAGTAAACCTCCATGCTTCCAATAAAATCAATTATCTCTCCAAAAACTATCTAAGTGCTATTCCAATGATACTTAATTTAAACCACCACGTTCTTGGAAAGCCGGCAGATGCGGAGAAAGGAGATAAGATAACAATAGGCCAAATCAATCAGCGGGGATCATCTAATCTTCGTCCGGAGAAGATCACCGAAGGGCCTTTTGTCTTTTGTCTGGCACAGTGACAGTGACCGTACTCACGCTTGGTCTTTTTGTGCTCTCTTATTGTCATCTTACTGTTACCCTTAGCTTCTACCAGACACCTTCTAGAATTTCAATTGTTTCCAATACCTCGGGTGAATTCATGGTGCTCGTCTCAAGCGAGTCGTCTTCGAGGAATCACGATACCAGAAAGTGGAACGACTCAAGAACTTAGAAGTAGCTATGTAATGATATCAAATTTTGTTTTGAAGTTTCGTAAGTAATATACTACATGCGAGCTAGTCCCTTCCATTAATAAGTTATGTAAAAAACAACAGAACACCTCTAATGATGAGGACAGAGGTATTGACTATAAGATAAGCCGAGTGGTAGCTATTGCACCTAATACAAAAAACCCGCCACCAGTGACCATGGTAATAAAAGTAGAAGTTAGAAGATCGAAGTGTTAGAAGGGGCAAGCTGATATTATGTCCTAATGCATGTAATATGCCAGTCCAATGCGATGCGGTGAGATGAAATGGAAAGTGATAGTAATGAGTGTGTGTGTGCGCGCAAGTTGGTTGGTGTCGCAATGTGACGGTAGTTGGTTTATGTAGATAGGTAGATGTTGGCGGATGGGTGGGTGTCGCTCGGAACGAAGATAAAGCGGGGTTGAGCTGTGATGAAATGATGTGTGATAAATGCCAGCGTGAATATGCATAAGTATAATGCGATGCTTGATGGTGAATAGTTATAAGAGATGACTGTTCTGTTAGCAGAGTGTTTAGTATAACGCAAAAAATAGAAAAGAAAGTAAACTCACGATACTGTGTATCAATATGCGCGTAGAATGATGCAATCATGCGATTACGCAGAAGGGAGACCCTTTCGCCTGGGACTCCTCATTGACTGGAATTTCAAGGATCTCGTCCTCAGTGGCTGGAGAGGAAGCGGAGGTGATGAAGAAAGCGATGGTTGAGAAAGCGTCCATTTTAGTGTGGTGTAGAGGGCGGTGGTTAGAAGCTTGTCGAGTCGAACTTTGCTTGGGATCTGAGGAAGGGCAGTGAACTGACGAGTTCGAGACCTGAAGAACCTGCAGGTTTATAAACTGCCAACTTGCAGACAAAACGGCAACTGATCGAGATGCCAATTGTGAAAGAAGAAGATGACAAGAGAATAATTGGACCGTTCCTTACCATACTGTTGCAAAGCGTATACCAGTCCGACAATTGCCACGGCATCGACAACGGTCCAATTGTGACTTTGGACGTCGGATCCCACATGACAATAACGATAACAAGAACGCGTTTTCATTCCTGGATCTTGAAGTTATTACTGAGTCCATCTTGAGATTTAACAATAAGCAACATCCGGATGTAGCCAGATTTAGATTACGGGTGAGAAGCCCATCAATATGGACACAAAAAGAGTAAGACAAAGTTCCACCGATGAAACCGACGTCCATCCGTGAAATGAATCCTATACATTCAATACCGGTGCGCGTTGAGTAAATCCATGAGTAATTCCAAAATATAGCAATACGCACGCACCCCGTTTTAATTTCCAGGAATTGAAGGTAATTTGTGACCAAGATTCGGTCTTTCGGCGATACAGAGCGGATCCTCGCCGAAGATTACTTATCACGTTAATTGATTTCTAGTCTAATTAATCACGAACACAGAATCTGCAGCTGGATCGCACTCCAGAAACTCGTCGATGAGCTCTACGTACTTTCCAGAGGCATACCCACCATCCCCTCGGGCATACCGACAGGGACCCTGATCCGGTCCAGAAAGATCGTTAACAATTAGCAAAGCCGCAGCATCCCCGCACAAAACGTGAGCGGCGTCGTAATGTTTCCAAATTTAGAATGAGACGAGAGATGAGTGAGATCATTCCTCCACGAGGAAAGACAAAAAGAATGAAGACGTGATGTGAGTACTTTGCATCCGGTGGCAAAGGAAGATGAAATTCGAGAACGGTGCGTGGTTTTACGAGTCGGAGGTCTGTACTACATGTCGGTTAAATTCATGAGAGAGAATATCCTTAGATGTTCTTGACGTACTGTAGATATTTGCTTACGAGGGACGAGCTTGGGATGGGCCATATGCATTGGCCACATGAGAAACTGTTCCGAATGTAGATGGACAATAAAACGGAATGGCGAAACTATAACTGGAAACAAAACTCAGTGGCTCCGTTCAAAGCTATGTTGTATAGGTATGAATAGGTCCTCTGAAGACGTCAACGCATATTACTTTTGAAATAACATCTTGTGGAATCGACATCATCGGCATATACTGCCTTAGTAGAAATTGTGCGTGCCAATCAAATTCCACAGCGGATTTGCTGCATGGGAAGTTGGAAGCTTTTTGAAAGCAAGGCACGAAACACTGTTCCGGCTAACGCGTATGTGCTCACCAGATAAATTTGGACCAAGACAATTAGATACCTATGCTCTGCATTCTCTACTATTAAAATAGAGCAGGTGGAACATATTCTTGGAATAAATAAGTTTGTAGAGTGATTCAGCATGCTTGAGAGCGTCGGTGAAATATTGGTGAGCGGAACCACCGGGCAGTTTATGGTGAATTCAGTCACGAGGTCGTAATTCTTTGAATGATGATCCTGTATGCAGCTAAACAATAAGAACCGGTCAAAATTGGTTACCGGAGCTGAAAGTACTATGATATTCAGGATGCGTAATACGTTAGACCCCCCCTGGCCATTAGTATTATGCATAACGAGCCTGTGCGGACGCGCCCACTGCGCGCGCCCTCAACAGTTAGTACATACCAGCATATCGCTTTGAAGACAATAAAGATCATTAGGACGGACCTACAATGCGAGCCAAAATATGTTGGCATTGGATACCGTCAATTCTTGTCAATCACCCCGTAGATACTCCGGTACCGCGACATGTGGCACATGGGAACTTTGAATCACTAAAGAAAAGCTCCGAATGCTCATCTAAGCAGTCACCGGATAAATTTAGTGAAGACAATTAGATATGTTTTCCAGGGCGAAGTGATTGAACTGGATCTAGAAAGCGGATTAGGTTCCGCGCAACGCAGTGCGCTTTTGATATTCCGCAGTTAGATTACGAAGGAACGCTGGAATGAAGATAAATAGCTTGGAAAAGAATGAAGTGCCGAATAGATCTAGACAAGACAATTAGATATATATTCCTGTGAAACCGTAGAATACTTTGGGTAAGTAATATCTTGGAGAAAAACATACATATCTGTCACTCCTCCTGTAGTGAACATAAACGCGGTCCGACACTGATAGTACATACAAGCTCGGACGTATTGCATTTTTGTATTTCAGGCGCAGCATCTAGATAACGAACGAAGTTAGTCTTCAGGTATTAGATATTTGCGGCCATGCGGACAATTTAGATAAGACAATTAGATGTCTCCCTCACATGCCATACGATGCTGGCAGCCATTCACAGAGAGAAACATACTTCATTTAGTATATCCGATCTATGATTAAGTAGTGTCCCCAAGGAAGAAAATTTTCCGATTTAGACTTAAGACAATTAGATGTTCTGTTCCTGACATATTGTATGTGAGTGTTAAGCGGCGGTAGGTATGTAGTGTTTTAGAGATATTTTAGAGCACTGACTCATCTAGAAATGCATAGCAGGAGTTGATTCATTGGGATCTAGTATGCCGCGGTTAAATTACGATGAAAAGTTCCGAAAATACATAGATAGGAGACTGGCGAAATCCGGGATGAAGTCATTCGTATTCACGAACAGATTTAGGTAAGACAATTAGATACCTCTCCCTGTGAGACCGTAATCGTACAGTTGAGATAAGTAATCGGTAATGGAAAGGAACATACCTTCCAATAGGAGTCCAATTTCAGCCTCGAGGAGGGCTATGAGTATCATTCCAATCCAAGAAAGAAAGATCTGAGTCTGGGCTTGAGACAATCGGGTATCCTTCAGACAGACTACAGGGTCAGTGAGCGTTGAGCGATAGATATCATCGATCGTGAACGGAACGTAGTAAATACACGGTCCGACCTATGAACATTGAATATGTCAGTGAGTGTCCCCAGAAACAAGAAATTTACGTACGCTTATATACTACTCTTCAGTATCCCGATTCCAGACATGATGCGGAACAATAAAAATTGCAGAAACGCAGATCCTTCAAGTCTGTACAATGGTAAGCGAGGTATGGCAACAGAAAGGAACAAGTGTGCATTTGTAAGAACATAGATACTTATGAATTGGGATCGGACGAGAGTTGATGCAATCATAAGTCTTTTGTCTGCGAGAGGAGGTTGAGGTTGTATCTGGTTGTATCAAGTTCAATGGTGTGTTATGGTCCAGACTCCAAGCAGCATTAGCGGCATTGGGGCACAAGCACAGTGTGGCATTCCAAGGCTACGTCTGTTCCTTTGTTCGAGAGACGAAAGTGTAAAAAACGAATGTCAAGTCCGCCCCTTCGCTATTAATCAAGCGGCATTTGATCAGATTTCCAGTCGGAAGCATGGTAAATCGTGACGAGAAGATAAATTATATCCTCACTTTATTTTGAAAAACTGGTGAAAGTAATATAAGAAATATATAACATATAGTCGAGGACTAGATTTTTCACAATTAGGTACGAAGTAGTAGACGGTGGTCATGGAGCAGTAAATAATACCTACGCATTAGCAACAGTCTAAGCCGGAGATTGGGTAAGCAACAGATATCTTGCTTGGTGTTCTACATGAGGCGTCTGAAAGTAATGCATAGACGAAAACAGGCAAAAAGAATCCTACCTCGCATGGTAAGAATTATTATCATTCCAGAGAAAATGCTCAACGAATGAACAAAAACTCCAAAAATTAACATCGCTCATACAGCTGCAAAGCCATATCAACGACACAGTCTGTAACACCAATGCGAAGGGTAAGAACCAGGTCCATTCCAGCGCAAAGATGAATAACGCTCAACGAGTGAGCATAAATTCCAAAAATTGACATCGCTTATACATCTGCGAAGCCCTATCAACGACACGAAGTCGAAGATGCTACGATCCAGAAAAACGGCGACATGCATATACAAGGTCAGTTCGAAATTTGGTGCACTGCCACTTACGACTTCGCATCGCCAGTTCTCCTCCAGTCGACGTGGACCATGTCGGATTTATACCCAATTCAAATGTTCCCTACTCCTCAAATCATGACGTGATTTTACTCTTTCGGTGGGAAACCCCCCCTTTTGCGTTACCAATGTGCTTCAATTGAGCTGCAACGTTATACGAAACGCCCAAGGTAGAAGAGATCAAACATGAACTCCCAATAAATCCATGTTGTTATGATCTTTAATATGTCGATTCATCGGTACGCCTCTATCCATGGGATTGTGGCTACCATGTCATGTCAAGGGCGATGTCGACCATAGCCATCCGTTCTCGTACTAGATCCTTAGTAGTCCACGAACTGGGCGCTAGAAAGCCGCACGATTGATAACGAAGAACACTGTTGGAAACAGCATCCATCTCATCAATCCTTCGAGAAGGAACTAGCGACTCTGAAAGGAATAGCGCTCCATTCCCCATGAGAAGTTCAGTGGCTCTCAATAACGGACGTGAGAAGCCGTTAGGCCATGCCCCACTGTCTCCGGAATGTCCGAAAACATCCATGGGCACGTAGAAATCATGCCATAGCTAAGCATGTCACCTGCTTAAGCTATATGTGCAGATGCAAAGCCTGCTTGTAAGTGAGGACTTGCAGAGCAGAGTCCTGTGTGGAACAAGCAGTCGTAGCACAGCGATGGTTAAGGAGAAGAGAAGAATCGGATAATGCTGGGAATTTATATTTCTCGAATGAATGGTGTAACGTAATCTATACAGGATATGTCGATCAGGTAAATTGAAAAAGTCAATTCATGCCCTACTGAATTGCACTGAACGTGAACTACACATACCATTGTGTTGGTAACGCATCTGAACAAACGTCGCGCCGCACAATAGAGTAAAGGTTGAGCAACAGTCGATAGCACCATCTACTGTCCACCACACGGGAGCGATTTCGGAGGTCCTTCCTTCATGCAGTAGCAAAGCTCACATGGAGCCGGAGAGAGTGTTGATAGTCGGTTGTGCTTCTGCCAGAGGGGAGGTAGTTGGGAGCTGGCCCCTGTCCAGAGCAGTAGCAAAAGTGCGTACTGATTACTGAAACGTATATTGTCAGTCAACCTACCCACAGATAGGAAAATGAATAGTATACTCACCGAGTAGTAAACCCCACAAGGACTTTCAAACCCAATATATACCGTGAACTTATCGTCTCTAGGGCGTTTGGTTGCGCCTCTTACTCACTCCGATGTGCCTGAGGGCCGAGAGAATGGACAGCACACAAAAGACATCGATAGGCACCCACCTTGCGCATCAATCTTCCATTTCTTTGGGCAAGCTCTATGGAAATCCAGCTTCTTGACAGTGACACCCGGATCCGCTGTTTTGTTGACAAAGGAATAGGGAAGAGACTACTTCTCCTAGTCGATAGCCTGGAGAGGTAGCAGTGGGTGGCCTTTGGTTCTGAATCGTCAGAATCACCATCTCGAGGCTCGACTCGAGCGCTGTTGACTTGAATCATGTGCGCATTACGCAAGAGTCGGACCGGGCGGCGAGAATTGTGGACTCATGTGCTTCAATATTTGTCAATTCCCTGTACACCAAACACCTCGTTTGGATGGGGGTGTTCGCGCGGCCCCACATTTTTTCCCCAACTTCCATCGCTCACGCTACGCGCTTGTTCCCTACCGGACTCAGCTCTGCTAGTCCTCACTCACAAGCCAGCCATATATCCGCATACATCACGTAAATCGGTAACATATTCTGGATGAGCTATTTTCCAGAGATTCAGATCCTGGCCTTGTTGCTGCAATTGAAAGGCGCATTGTTTGCGCTTCTCTTGGGTTGCTTGGGTACTCCTGACGATGCGGTGTCACCAGATTCACCCCTTAAGGTTGACGAGATGGCACACTGCACTGCTTGCAACGTTAATCATTGTTGATCATGCGTCTTCAGGCGCACTGGCTAATGCTGCCAGTTATATTCGGCACCCTCCCCTTCACCTGATAAGACTACAAGAACTTGTCAGGGGGTCGAAGGGCACTGCTTCAAGTGCAGTGTACCTTGTTGGGTGTCAATGGGGTAATTGGTGATAGTGCAGTGGTCTTCACTAAATTCCAATGCTCATCCATGAATGTTGCTTTCGATCTTTTGTTGTATCGTAGCGTCTCCGACTTCATGTTGGGGATTCTGACTTCACGGATGTACACATGAGCGATGATATTTTTTGGAACTTTTTGCTCATTCGTTGAGTGTTTTTATACTGTATATCCTATTCTTGGTTCAGCCCTAGGCATAAAGTCGTGTTGTTTCTTCTCTTTTTGTTTTATTATTTGCTGACACGCTATGCAAGAATGTCACTAATAGTAATACTATTTAAGCTCAATATTGGGAACATTTTTTGGGTGTCGTAATTGTACGGAAGCATACTTGTATACTTATGAATAATGACATAGTACACGTTCCGCGGATGTTCCATTTATGTAAACGGTCCCCATCCTCATGTGCTACAACGTTTGTCTCAGGTTTGCCTAGTCCTTGTATAACAAACACGTATCCATAAAGTGTTTGCGTACTGCGCAGCCTAACCTTTTTTTCCCCAACCATCGCTCACCGCTACACGCTTGTTCCTTACTGGACTCAGCTCTGCTAGTCCTTATTCACAAGCCAGCCATACATCCGCATACATCGCATAAATCGGCGACATATCCTGGATGAGCTACATTCCAGAGTCCAGGCACTGGCCTTGTTGGTGCTTGTTGGCCATTTTGGCAATACTCTGACATTGAGTCTGTTGGCCGCTGCAAGGATGGCGCAGTATGCTGCACTTCCTTTTGAGGTGCTGGGTCATTACCCGCGGTTCCGCTGTCACTAGATTTACCTCGATAGGGTTGACGAGATGACACTGCTGTGTTCATCGTTGTTGATCATGCGGCTTCAGGCGCACTGGCTGAGTCAGGCTGGTTATGTTCGGCACTCTCCCCTTCACCTGATAAGACTACAAGAACATGTCAAGGGGTCTACAGGCCACTGCTTCAAGTGTAGTGCTCTTTGTTGGGTGTCGATGGGGTGATTGGTGATAGTGCAGTGGTCTTCACTATTTCGATGCTCATCCATGAATGTTGCTTTTCGATCTTTTATTACATTGTAGCATCTCCAACTTCATGTCGAGGGTTCTGGCTTCGTGGATGTACATATGAGTGATGATATTTTTGGAACCTTTTGCTCATTCGTTGAGTGTTTTTATAATGTCTATTGTTTCCATTCTTTTGATTGACATTGGGAACATTTTTCGGGTAGTATATTATGAATAGCAGTTACATGTTCCTCGTTCCGGCTGACACATACTGTTGATTCTATAGCGGAAGCAGAGTAAATTATGAATAAGTAGCTTTCGAATAATTAAATAGTGAGTACATACATATTATGTAAGTTATTGAAATAGTCTATTGAAATGTTCTGACTCGCCAGTAGTCAGCTTAATAGATACTCTATATAACTATAACTCTCATCCCCCCTTCTCATCTCCATCTTGTGAAACTCTCTCTGCTTAGGCCTCCTTAACAGAACCCGCCAACACCTCTAAAACGAAGATCACTATGAGTACTGTCGGATCTGAAGCCTGGCACGAAGAACTGGACAAAAAATGGCCGACGGCAACACTTACCGAAATAGCATCGACCGTATTGTCGAAGGTAGAAAAGGACTTACAATGTGACAAATATGAAGTTGCATTTGCCGTTATGCAACTCGTGTGCTGGGTTATCGTAGCAGCTGCCGAAGCGGGGTTCAGGGGCTGGAAAAGGTCGCTGTATCCTCGAGACAACTTGGTTTCTCACATTATTGGATATGTGTACGAGAACGACAAAATAACTGACATTGCCCTTCGTTGTTGGCGCAAGAAATCTTTCAAGGAGATCAGGGAATATGGTAAGTGTTCAACACCCGAGTTTCAGTTGTGGATGTAACTGATGATCATCATTAGAACCGTTCTTGTCACCAAATGCAATATATGTAAAACAAGAAGTGTATAAACTTATGAGTGAGTGGCTTTCGTTAAAGTCAAAGCCCGTAATATCTAACCACATAATATATAGAAACAGTTGTTGACAAAGGATGGGAGAGGCCGTACTGCGGAGATCGACATCTTCTTCTCCTACGCGAAATTAAAGACATGCGCAGAGAAAATGCCAAAAGTCCGAACTCTTCCTGCAGGAACTTCGTTCCCTTTATTCAAAGCTCAGGAACCGGAAAATCCAGAATGATTGATGAAATGGCAAGTTTAGTGTTTACATTACCCTTCAATCTAAGGAATCCGGAAGAATTCAAACGTAAGAGTCTCTCGGCAATGAATATACATTACCTTTTATTTATGTTTTTTTCTGGCATCAGCCTTGGCTTATCCACCTCCTGATGACGCAGTTTCGAAGTACATGCTTGAAGAGGAATCCTATGAAACTGCACGTTCAAGGGTTTTTGTATTTTTAAAGCACCTATTCGTTGAAACGCTCAATGAACTACGAACACATAAGGTAGAAGGATCGTTAAAAACGACCGAGGAACTTGCGTCATGGTGGAAGATACATCTCTTGGAAACAGAACAAGAAACAGGAAAAACCCGAAGAACGATTCTATACGAGAGAATCATTAAAATGAGCAATGTCGAATTTGAGGTAGGTCAGTTTGTATGGAGTATTCTACTTACTAATCAGTGTTACTGTTGTAGAAATTCGGTACCTCGAACACGTTGTCTGAAAACACTTCAAGTGCACTTCATAACCTTTTAGAGCGTATACCAGTGTCAGATCACCTTCAGTTGGTGGTATACTTTGATGAAGCCGACACTCTGTCAAGTCACACCATCATCAATCGGTGGGGTCATGAAATGAACATGTATGACATTATGCTGAGCTGTCTAAGAGAGCTCGCCAGCCGTCCATCTATGTTTGTGGTCTTTCTTTCAACGGAGTCAAGACCTTCAAAGCTGCTTCTGCCAAAAATCTACATGGAAACCTGGTCAGACATGCACGCAGAGGGCAAGAGAAGTATGTTGCCATTAGCGGGGGTAGCTTTCGACTGCTCTCCTGACTTTCCATTGCCGTTGAGAAGCGGTAAACTCAAGCTAGAAATGATCACTGATATGCGCTTCATGGCGCAGTTTGGAAGGGCCCTGTGAGGAGAAGTGTCTTTCTTTCGCGATATAACAACTGATACACGTATCTAGATGGCAATCATTTTTTACGGAACACGATAAAGAGCACAATATCGAACGCATAGTTCTCGTACATGCGAAGGAAAAACTTCTAAATCAGAGGGACTTTACTTTTTCCCTAGCTTCTGTGAGCAACTTAGGTGCTCTTGCAAGTTTGGACGTTCTTTTGTCATTATCGTACGACCCGACTTTTGGCCAGGAAGGAGAACTTGTCACAAATCATATGCGACTCGCTTATACCTTCTCTATGGACAGATTATATGGCATGGACTCTGGCTACTCATCAGAACCCATATTGGCAGAGGCGGCTTCTCAGGTGATTTCTGACTGTGAAAAGGTACACCCCAATGCGATGGTGGAGATACTATCACACCATGTAAACAAGGGAGTCATCAATGTTGGCTACTGCGGGGAGCTTACTTCCCGATTGCTTTTAACAATGGCATATCGAAAAGCAACCCAGATTTCTGCTGTAAATTTATACAGCGGGGGCTGTGGCATTGTTCCGTTTCTCGAAGCGCTCTATACTGATGAACATATCAATTTAATCCTGAACCATGTTCCTGACAATCGGAGAAGTGGTAGCAATTCAAGACGTCTAAGACAAGTATTTGCAAGTTCTTGGGTGCGCTTCACGCACTTCTATCGGACGGACTACGACAACGATGTATCATCTTTCGATATACTAACCGCATTCGTCCGTGGAGTGGCAATTATTTGCACTACACGCCAGGTCACGACGATCAACATTATCATTCCCGTGCTGCTTGACAAAGATAAACCTCTATCCGAGTCGAACATGTCCGCAATTTTGATCCGTACAAGTAGCCATGATAGTGTAAGGCGGGTAGCCTGGTACGATATCGACGAGGAAGAAATTGGTCTCTTCCGAGACAATACTATGGAGAGACCATATATTAGGATGGTGATGGAATTGGGTGTACGACGGCCAGACTCTGTTACTCATACCAAAGCAAATCACCAAACTGAAAACGAGCGCGCTGCAAAAAGAATCAAAATATATGATGACCGCAGTGATGCTACGCCAGGGGAAACAGAACATAGGATTGAACACCCTCGTTACAGCATATTCGCTTATGGTTGTAAAGCGAATGTATATCGCGTCATTCAACCTAATGATGAGCCAAAGTTTAATTCCATCTTGAAGATGAAGTCGTTCTACAGTAGAATAGCTGCCCCATACGACTGGATGGCTCCTTTTCCGAGTCTACGCGAAAAAGTTAAAACAAATCTTGATGTTCAACTTAGCGGGGTGCAGGTGGGTGTGGATGAAGACGACAGCGATTACGACTCGGAGTAGACATTATAATATGAGTGTAGCCACTTTATCGTTCGCCATGCAGCCTGTTTTACAAAAATTAGTATAATTATTGTAGCATTGGAATAAATATAATCCTCATCACAATACTAATTTTGGTATCCTATTTCAATCTTATTTGGGCCTTTGTGTTCTCGGTCGTGCACAATGCGGCAGAAAACAAATAAGAAAAAAAAACAAGGGGAAACAAAAAGGGAGCGCGAAAGAGAAACGAGAACGAGTAGGTGAGCAGACATGCGACTCGCGTTTCCTACTTCGAGCTAGACTGACATAGACGAGGCTAGAGTACATAAAATGTCATTCTACCACAAATACATACTTGGCCAATGCCCGTACACATTCAACCGTACAAAATGGGACGCTAGAAGAAGAACGACAAGGCAATAATTTATTGGTATAACCCGAATGTAATGGATGGCAGTGGATAGGGATACTTTACTCTTGGTGCGACCCTTATACTATTGAAAGTTCTCAAGATTTACTCTACATACTGTATGCTTTACGTGACAATTATACAAAGGTCCGTTATTTCATAGTAGGTACAGCGTAATAAAGTCGCACGAAACACACATTTCATGAAGCATATTATGCCACAGACTTCAATCCAGTGACCATGTGAAATCATCACGGAGATAATATGTCCCAGCGCAGCACATTTGATATACAAAACGGCATGCCATTTGATTGCGTATACCAAACGGCATGGACAATCCGACACATACACTGATAACCAGACGCATACGTCCAATTGCATTTCGACGTCCCTAGCGATGTGAAATTAAACATATCTTCTAGATGCAGGCACATTACAAGTATATAAGATGCCTGTCAACACCTCATTATACACGTCTTCCCATAACTCACAATGTTCAGTCCAACCACCGATATCCCAAATCTCTCGGGAAAAGTGATATTCATCACCGGAGGTACATATGACGTCTTTCAACATACTCCCCTATTCCCGTTGAACTCTCGAAAATAGCAACCGCAGGACTAGGAAAACAAACACTCCTCACACTCGCATCCCATTCGCAACCACCCGCACACATCTACTTCACCGGGCGAAACCCCACCACAGGCGAAGCGGTCATCACCGAAATCAAAGCCAAAGTTCCCAATGCCAATCTAACATTCGTCGCGCTCGACCTCGGATCGCTAGCCTCCATCAAATCAGCCATATCAGGCCTACACATGGAAAGACTCGATATCCTAATTTGCAACGCAGGCGTAATGGCTATTCCGGCGGCACTGACCAAGGACGGATACGAAGTCCAATTTGGTACAAATCACCTCGGACACGCACTTATCATCCGTCTTCTTCTACCTGTTCTCCTGCACACTGTCGAAACGAACCCTGAAAATTCGAGTAATTCGGGGAGAATAGTGATTCTCACTTCGCAAGGGTTCTCATTACACCCCACAGGCGGAATCGTATTCAAAGACCTGCGTACAGTCCAAGAATCCGCTTTCGGACCTTGGGTCCGATATGGACAGAGTAAACTCGCGAATGTCTTGTACGCTTCTGAACTTTCACGGAGATACGGGGACAAGATCACATCGCTTTCGGTTCATCCTGGCGTAATCAAAACTGGGCTAGTGAATGGGCTGTCGTGGAAGCATAGAGCACTTATTCATCTCACTACGATTGGAAAGACGGTCAGTGTGGAAGAGGGGACGTGGAATACCCTGTGGGCTTCTACGGTTGATAAAGGGAGTGTGGTGAATGGGGAGTTTTATGAGCCTGTTGGGAAACCTGGGAAGCATGCTAGGGAGTCGAAGAATGAGAAGTTGGCGGGCGAGTTGTGGGAGTGGACTGAAAATCAGTTGGAGGAGTATCTTCGATGAGGACATTTCTTTTTATCTATGTTTTGTTAGATTGATCGTTTTGGAGCTTCTTGTGTTTTAATGGGATTTTATGCTGGTTATATTTGCTATATATTGAACAGGTTTTGAATGAAGCTTTGAGATAGTTGGTCGGAGACTGAGAAAACATGAAGGTGGCGGTAAAGTTCCCTTTTCAAATTCTAGGCTTAGAATACCATGTTTGATGCTTACCATTGGTCGGAGACTGCCCATACACCCTCAACATAGTCCATAACTTGAACTTGCTCTGTAACTCTCCGAGAAGCCCTCCAGCGCATCGTATAACGAGCGACCATTTAATACGACCGTGCTGCGAGCCTTCAAATTCAATAAAAGCTACCATCATGATCCGTTTAGGCAAATGACTGAATTACACACGATGTGTACCAGGTGGTCTCGTAACCGTTTGACACTGGCTGCGATCTGCAAAGTCTTCTGAATCAGTTAGTACTTATTCATAACTTAACGACCTGGTCCTGATATACATACATAGGAATCCCAATGCAAATCCAGACCTTGCAGTGTACACACTCACACGTCGTGGTATAATTAGAAACCTTCCTTGACATAACGCAAACTGCGCACTCTGCGGTTACGGTCCCGCGCGCAAGTCACAGTGGAACGTATAAAATGCGTCAAGTTGGACGAGAGAGGTATCAACTCACAAGTTCAAGATGACGTTCAACCCCGCAAGCGATATCCCAGATCTTACTGGGAAAGTGATTTTCATCACGGGAGGTACGTTCTTTTCCCCCAACTAGAGTTCATACCCATATCTTACCACAACGAAAAGGAACCTCGGGAATAGGAAAACAAACCCTCATAACACTATCAACGCACCACCATCCTCCATCACGCATCTACTTCTCCGGGAGAAACCCGTTCACAGGTGAATCTGTGATATCAGAAATCAAGGCCAAGTTGCCTACGGGTTCAGCCCTCGAGCTTACATTTGTGCCTATGGACCATACTCTCCTGGCTTCCATAAAGGCTGCCGTGGAGGGGCTCAAGTTGGAGAGGTTGGATATATTAATCTGTAACGCGGGGGTTATGGCTCTACCTCCAGGCCTAACAAAAGACGGATACGAAGTCCAATTTGGAGTAAACCATCTCGCGCACCACTTACTCGTCCGTCTGCTCTTTCCAACTCTCGTCAACACCCTAAAAAACAAGGAATGGGGAAACACGAAGGATTCAGGAAGAATCGTAATGCTGACATCACAAGGGTTCGCCATGCACCCGTACAAATTTGGTGGTGTTGTTTTTCATAATTTGAAAACGGTGCAGGAGAGTCCGGTATTTGGCGAATGGATACGGTATGCGCAGAGTATGCTTGCGAATTTGGTGTTTGCTGCTGAGGTTGCGAGGAGGTTTGGTAGTGAGGGAATTGTTGCGGTTTCGGTGCATCCGGGGAGTGTGTCTGGTGGTGGGGTGTCGTTGACGGATTGGGTTAAGGGGTTGGTTGGGTGGAAGTCTGATGAGGAACGGGTGGGTGTTGTGGAAGGGGCGTGGAATGTGCTTTGGGGTGCTACGACGGGAAGTGAGGGGGTGGTGAATGGGGAGTATTATGAGCCTGTGGGTGTTCGAGGACGCCATGCGAGAGAGTCGAGGAGTGAGAAGTTGGCGGGGGAGTTGTGGGATTGGTGTGGGAAGGAGTTGGAGGTGTATTTGAAGTAGGATTTGTGAAATTATTCCAGGGATAGTTGGTTAGTGACGTAGGGCTTGAAAGTGATAAGGATTTGTGATGGTAAAGAATAGATATACTCCGAGGTTGTCCCAGCTCGGAGTGCCATCATTGGAGGCGTAACGGAACACGGAAGTGACAGGATCGAGGAGAGGTTCGTGTCCCAAGACAACATATCCTGTGACGATAATAAATAATAAAATGTGCCACGTCCTAGTCGATCCAAGAAATGGAAAGAGATCAAAGTGGCAGATGGGAGTGTCTGATGTGCACCACGTGGCGTGACTGCAAAATCTCGGAGATAAGGAGGGAGTCACGCGGGGGCCAGTAGCCGTCTGAGCGCAAAGGACACGTCGACAGCAACGTCTACGTCGGGCCATAGACCCATCCACTCTCCTTCCCTTCCTTCTCTCTTCTTTACTTATACTCTGCTGGCAGCCACCGGGGTACTCCTTCCCCTCCTTGCTGCTATCCTTACCGGCTGCCAACGCAGTCCCGGTCAGCCATCTTTGACATACTTTCTATTCTACTAGGTAGAAAGAAAGAGAAAGAAAGCAAAAATGTCAACAACAACAACATCTCTAGCAACCACATTCACCCAACTCGACTTTTTCCCTAAGATCCCAACCACCTACAAATCGCGCTCCGAGTCAAGGGGGTTCTTCACCGTCTTCGTATGCTTTGTCACTCTGCTCCTCGTTTTGAACGATATTGGGGAGTATATCTGGGGATGGCCCGACTACGAGTTCAGCATTGACGATAACAAGCAGAGTTATCTTAATATTAACCTTGATGTTACGGTTAATATGCCATGTCGTTGTGAGTTGCTTTTTTCTGTCTTTTTTTTTATAGCTTGGGGGGCTAACGCGAGGATATAGATTTGAGTGTGGATCTGAGAGATGCGATTGGAGATAGGCTTATGCTTAGTGGAGGGTTCCGTAGGGACGGCGTATGTCCCCCCATTCCCTATCCTCCCTACCAAACTAACACCCCCACAGACAAAATTTGACATAGGGCAAGCAACAACGCTCAAGTACGTCCCTCCTCCGCTCCCCCTCTCCCATCTAACCCCACCTCAGAGAACACGCAGAAGCCCTCTCAGCATCCCAAGCCCTCTCCCAATCCCGCAAATCAAGAGGCTTCTTCAGCACCCTCTTCCGCTCTAACAAACCAAGCTTCAAACCCAGCTACAAACACAAAGAAGACTCCGACTCGTGCAGAATCTTCGGGACATTGATGGTCAAGCGCGTTACGGCAAATTTGCACATTACAACGTTGGGTCATGGGTATAGTAGTTATGAGCATGTTGATCATAGTAGTGAGTCTCCTTTGGATTTTAACGTTGTGAAGAGGTGTTGATAGGGATTGGGGTAGTGATGAACCTTTCGCATATTATCTCGGAATTCTCGTTTGGACCTTTTTTCCCTGAAATGGTCCAGCCGCTCGATAACTCGTTCGAAGTGACGAGTGAACGTACGTCCTTTCCCCTCCCTCCTCCCCTCCTATACTAACCCCCGCAAAGCATTCATAGCATACCAGTACTTCCTCCACGTAGTCCCAACAACCTACATTGCCCCACGCTCAACGCCTCTAAACACACACCAATACAGCGTAACGCACTACACGCGCAAGATGGAGCATAATCGCGGCACACCTGGCATATTCTTTAAATTCGATATCGAGCCGCTGTCCATTACCATTCATCAACGTACGACTTCTCTCCTTCAACTCTTCATCCGCGTGGTGGGCGTTATTGGGGGTGTCTTTGTATGTGTTGGGTACGGCCTGCGCGTTTCGAGGAAAGTGGGGGAAGTTGTGTCTGGGAAGGATAAGCAGGAAGGCTTGGTTGCTGCGCAAGCTTCGGGGGCCCGTGTGGGGTTGAGAGCGAAGTGGTCTGGGGCCGAACTCCGTTCGCGGAATAAGGCGGGTGTGAGTGCGCCTTCGAGTCCGTGGTATGATACTGGGTCGGGGGCGGGGACGCCGTCTCCTTATGCGGGATATCCTGGGACAGCCCAGATGCAGAGTCCGTATTTGCCTTCGCCGAGTGTGTTTGCGAGTCAGATGGGGACGCCTGCTTTTGGCCCTGGTCCTGGGTCTGGGATGTTTTCGCCGGCTGTGAATGCTGGGTCGCCGGCTACGCCGCTGACGGCGGGGGGCATGTTGAGTGTTCCACCGTCGCCTATGGTTAATGGTGCCGCCCCCGGGGTCAATGGGAATGGGGGTGGGTATGTTGGAGAGGGTCATAATGGTCATGGGCATGTGGCTCCGCCTAGGAGGAGTGTTGTTAGTCCTAAGAAGGATGATTGATTGTTCATTCAGAGATACTGGAGTTGTATGTATGATTTTTTTATGAATTTGATTTTTTTTTCGAATTGGATCGTGTTCGATTGTTTATTGGTTGTGGAGTTGAAGAGGATATGTTTTATTATTATTACTACAGGTGTTTGCGAGTCTGAACATGGCTCAGGAATGTATAGTAGTATACTGTACGACGTGCATACATTTTCGTACGTTCAGTAAAAGTCTGGTATATGCATACTTATATTAACAATCAACTAGTCACACTTTATAGTACTTAGTTCGTGAGCAGCGTAAGTATACCAGTCAAATACACTGCCGAATAATGGTGCCGACGGAGTCGCGTTGAATTCTGTGGCATTGTTCACTTGGAGCTACTTTGATGAAATAGTTAAACATGTTAAGAATCGCTATGCTGTATCGCCTCTATCTAATACCAGATTGATACCAGAAGATTCTAAGACTGATACATCACGGTACGGCATTAAAAAGGCCAAGTGGAAGAGGTTCCGTGCGAAAAGTTTAGCAGTTGATTTATAAATGGAATATCAGGTTCCATCGAAGTGCAGTGAGGAGTCGTAAGGAGTCTTATAGATGTTGCGAAGGTTGGTTTGTGTCATTATTATTAGCCCCACCGCAAGCTGGATGAGAAGATCATTTGACCAACACTTCTGGAATAAGACACATCTTATTATTAATGCATATCAAGCTTACAACTTATATATAAGTGATTACAGTGTGGTGTGGTCTCACTTTAAACACTACACAAATTCACCATGGGCGACACTTACTCAGGCTTACCCTTTGAAGGTATAATTTGGTTTGTACATGAGCTCAGAATAACAAACACTGTCAACAGTACGTCATCATATGTTAAATCTCAGCTACCCGCTCATTGGATTTCAGTTGTTGTTATAACTTCTCTCGGGTATGATATAATATACTGCTTTTTCAATGAGGTATCATAATTTATACACCATGAAACTATGAAATCTGACATTCTGTAGGTGAAATACATCTGGTGGTGAGATGGGTGTCCCATTAGATAAGATATATATCTAAAATATTTCCCCTTCTATTCAGTGGAAGGAAATGGTCCATTCCTAAGATTCTTTACATTATTGCAAGATACTACTGTCCTCTGTATATATCGTGGGTTGTATCATTTCGCTAGGCTAGCGTATCACTCACTTTCTGAGTCTGACAGAATCACCACATTCCTTCGTATTATGCATTTTATCAGAGTGGAAGATTATAGCTAAATCATGTCCCTTCTAGCATCATTCTTTGATGTACTTGGGACCATATCAATCAATGTTTGTGAATCATACATGAATTTACTGTCTCGTAAACTGAATCTATGAGATTAGCAGTAATTATACAAGAAAAATCATGTTTATTAGAATCTAATCTAATACTATAGGTGTCGAGCAGCTTTCTGGTATAGCTTCATGTGTGGAGGCCGATTTAATTATTCTATTTCATGAAAAATAACAACAGTCATATAGTGGGGGGGCGATCATATTTAGTACTGCAATGGACCTCATCTTTGCATTCCGAGTTAGTGCATGTTATGGGAATAGCAGAAAAGGTGTGCTATCCAATCCTACTGATATGTTAATGCAAAACTTATTGATGTTCAAATAACAAGTGGTGTGGTTCCTAGGAGCATGTATATTTGGTAAGTTATAATATCATCTGTTGATTTAGACTGATGTGCATGATATGAAAATGTACTAGCAAAGACTTCGGTTTGTTAAATATCACTGACTATGATATAATTGTCAGACACTAACCATTATGTTTAGATATTACTCACCTATTCCATATACTTTGGAATTATTTATAGTTTGAATCTGGTTGAAATTCCAGGATTAATGTGCCTCATAAATAATCCTGAAAATGCAACCCGTTTCACCTTGTTACAAACTGTTTATTTTGGACTCAATCTTGCCCTTTATAGTATGCTTAGTTCAACTTCCTGCGAGCAAGTAATTATTTTATGCCAACAGCTATTATGTTTCTACTTACCATTTTAAAACTTGGAAAGGACCTCGCTATTGCTCAAGGAGGACTGCGAAGCTTGCTACAAAGTAGAAATAGCAACTATCCTATTGTCACATCCTTGATCTGTGATGGAACATTGTACTTCTTCATTATATTTGGTGAGACATCTTTGTGAATATGTTCAGATAGCTCTAATTTGTATATCATAGCATTTACGGCTATTATGACATGGAACTCAGCGGATCCAAAAGGATCTTACTTTTATTCCTATTTCTACCCGTAAATCCCATCAGCACTTTTAAGTAAAAAATTCTTATATCATTACAGGTGGTACCTTGCAATGCAGTCATTTGCGGTTAGTTTTAGTGCATTTATGTTAATTATTAGCATTTATAAATTATCAGGGGTCTCGATTGATACTGAATTTAAAGCAAATGTCAGATGTTAATCGAAATGCAAGCACATTCTCAGCCACGTTGCAGTCAATTGCATTTTATCGATCTGTCATTGTGCATGGTATAACCAACATCTCAGGGGAAGAACGTGACATGGATTTGTCTTAGGCTTCCAGAAACGTAGCGGGGGAATTGTAGTATTGGGGCTATATTAGAAGACTACATTGTGTTTATATCAGGATTCAAATACTGAGCTAAAAATCTATTTATGAGAGTACAACCTGAAATTGAGAATAAGGAAAACATGTCTTAGGTAGAATATAACCATTTACATCATGTACTCGCATGGCGGGGTATTTGCTGTCACGTAACGATCGAAAATGAACAGTAGTGGGTACTGTCATGTGGAAAAAGAGTCACGCATGTCACATGGAATTGAACAGTTCATTGATTGATATTGAACAAAGCACAGTTTGGAAGTAAGTCTGTAGATCATTAGACATTAAGAAATTCTATTTAAACATGACATTGAAATATTCAACATGTAATAATAATATAGTAAGTAAAATTCAGCTGCAGTATGAGTGCATATTCATTTTTTCTTTGTGCTGCACAACTGTGAAAAGAGAATGTCAACCAGAACTGTGAGCCATTGTAGAATATTACATAACTGACTTGTCTCACCTGAGAAGTTTGTGGTTCTGGTTTGCTTTGAAGTTTTTCAAGTCACAAGATATTTATCTTTGTTCCTCTGTAGATATCGAACTAGTTCAAGTTATCATGTTCTTTGTGACTACTTACTCTACATGACAGATCACACTACTGTTCAACACTTGATCATTACATGACAGCTAATACCCTGCCGTGTCGGTGTTGAGTAGAATTCGCCTGCTGGTACTTCCATCGTTTAACATGCAATCCGGATTGAAATTATAATGTAAAAACACCTCTATATATATACAAAATTCCCATTAGTATGTACATCTTGCATTCCCCCAAGATAAACTGCAGTTGTCAAGAGCATTGAGTGTGGGCCTGGGGATTGCCGTTAGGTCACTTTAGGGTCTAACACAGATACATCCGGGCCATATCCAGATAGTACTAATGGTTATACACATAATTCGGATTGGATACGGATAAATCTGCAGATATCTGCTGTATCTGTAATTATTTGCATTACTTACTTGGCACAAGTTTGATTCATTAATTAAGGTTTGTAATTGACTTATGACTTATATTTTGAAGTAATAAACTGCTATTCAATAATAAATAATGAAGGATTGCATAAGTAACTTGTAAATACACATAAAATTACACTAATTTACATTTCATGCTCTTTTGAACTTTGAGATGCCTATGATGACCTACTCATTACCTTCTCAATTACCTGAGTTGATTACTCTGTAAACAGCCCAATGAGAAAGCTTGTTCACAATCAATTGAAGACGCTACAACTCAATTAGAATTTTAATTGCTAAAATAATGGCATTCAGGGTAGGAATGAAAATGATAGGAAGTCAATCTCAGGGTCTCAAAGCACTTCAAATTCTAAAAATACATCTTTAACCACATGCCGGTAACTAGTTAGCTGAGTTTAAAAATGAGTTTAAAATTTACATATGTATAACTACAGATATGATGGGATCTGCAGATAATACCATACTTTATCCAAATGGATATAGACCTGTACGGGAAGCTGGATATGGTTAATTAACCAGATTTAGCTTACCCATGTTAGTCCCTAGGTCACTTGTTTGTTGCTGTTACAATTAAATGTTGACCACATCATCTTACCCTCCATTTCTCTTCTTTATCTTCAGAATGGTCACCCCAAGGGGTGTCAGATCTTTCGATCCAGGACATGTATTAGGTAAGGAGGTAGGTGGGGAGTACCCCTACTGATATGGTTTAGACCTGTGGCATGGCAATATGTTATGATTTTCTTTACTTTTATCTATTTATATATGTTTTCTTTACATTTTGACGACTTGTTTGGTATCACCTTTGATACCAAACACTTTACTTCTTTACTTACACGATTGTCATCTTATTCTTGACTCGTCTTGAGTCATTTACTCTACTTAGTATACTTTTCCTTCTTCTTACTGTGCCACAGTAATGCGCAGTCAATGTGCAGCATCTTGATTTATTTGGTTACATTTCTACTTATTATTAGTACAAACTTGTTTGTATTTAAACAGTAGTAACTTGGGCTGTAAAGCTCAAGCTTCAGCTTAAATTGAACTAGCCTTACTTTGATTCATTCACTTCACTCATACTTAAGTCTAAACAACTTAAGAGCTCATGAATAGAGACTCGAACTTAATAACTGATATACTTGTTCTTCAAACTCATAAATCATGTAATTATTGGACTTGTACGATAAACGTCTCAACCAGAACTTTATCGTAACACAATATGGCACTGAGACTGTGAGATGGCTGGCATTAACAACTTGTCAACAACCCTCCACCAAAGTTAAAGAAATCCTTGAACATGAAAAATGACAGGTGGGTCAATGAGCCTTTCTTGAATGTGTGTAAGAATTGAATTTCTTGAATTCTCACTTTCAGATAGATACAGTCTTATTTCATTGAATTTGAGACTACCATTGAGAAATTACATGTGAACATAAGTTTCACTTTCATGCGAAGAAATACAGTGCATTTGAATACAATATCGCTAATATGATTTACAAATTGGGTGGTGATGCAGTGCCCTATGCACCTCAAAGCTGACCCTTTGTGTTTCCTTTGTGCACCCCAGTTCTTGACAGATGCCAGGAGTTACTACTTCGTGTCTCTTGTGGAAAGTAGACAACAATGGATTTTTTGTGAATATCAAGGGCTTGTTATTCCTTGGATATTCCTGAAAGCAATGTAGGTCAGAGACTCCGTGGACATTAGTATCAATGTCTCAATGTGCATCGGATGCAGTGTCTGTTTGTTATTATCCACTCACAATGCTTATGGTGATGCACTTCGTCGATATATTTCAATACAACCACATTCTGCCAGTGCACATGTAAGTACTCTTATTCCACTCAGGCTTCAGTACCCTATCTCAGTTTCAACAGCCATTAGTTATAAACACCTCGTTCCTTTAATCTGTATATAAAACACTGCACATATTATAAAATACTTGTAAGTTGCCGCTTTCTTTAATAGATACTTCAGTATATACCACTACATCTACCTGTCTAAAAATCTACTTTCCAGCATGTGTACTGCTGAATATCAAAAATTGATCTAACCATTGACTGCTGAAGGACTGCCATGGTCCTGAGAAACATCTTGTGTGGCATGACAGCTAAAGCAGATCAGTGGATCTGTGTAAGAAAGGCCAAAGGTCTTTGCTTACATGAGAGAGATTACTTAAGTGAAAGAGGAATCACTGTTTGAACAACTGGATTCACTGTCGAAATAGTTCTATGAGACAAGCTTTATATACTAATGAGGAGGATAGATAATGTGAAAGGGATAAGTAAAGTAGATAGGAAGAATGTAACTAAATGTCAGGCTAGAAGAAGATATAGGTAAAGTGAGAGGTATGTCTTGACTGAGACAGAGGATATGTATACTAAAGGAAGGGATAGGTTGAGACATGAAGGTAAGGAGAGACATAGTGTAAGGGTATCAGTCTGTGACAGACATGAGTCTGGAGTGTTACATTCTGACACCTCTTGGGTTGTCCTTGAATCTAATGGTCAATGAAGCACATGATTTTTGATGTCCCTGCAACATTGCACTGCACATCGGCTTAGACTGGAGGCCGATCTGCCTATCCTGGGAATGAGATCACGCTTTTTATCACATGAGGATGCATGGGCTATCTCGTTGATAGGCAGACCAGTCAAACTCGTTAAGGTTTTGGTGTAGTGTTCCTTACCCTTTGCCTTCCCCAAATGCTCCTCCCTCCCTCATGTACAATATACCCTATTATTCTTCAACATACATACAGTATTAGTTCCAAGGGGTGTGCTGATCATAATTTCCCACGGGGGGTAGGGTAGGTAGGGTCAGGCCGAAGGCCTGACAAAAAAAAAGGAACCCTTTGTACCAAGTCTCAAAGAGGCTGTACAAGAGATTATGCAATGGAATTAATGTGGTATATTATCATTTATAGCTGTCTATAATACTTCTTTTCACTTCATGTACTGAGATAACCAATAGATAGCACCCAATTACAGACTGGTGCATCAATAAATAACAGCTCACCATGTGCAGATCACCTCAAGGTATTCAAATTTTACCAGTATATGCCATCACTTCATTAACTAACGTGAACCACTTATAGTGCTGGGGCAGAAATCCCCAGTGTCGAAGCCAGGGCTGACAGTTACAGCATCGAAGCAACCAGTATAGCAGAAGTTGAAGAAAGTGCCGAAGAGACCAGTAGTGGTGTAAAGCCTGTTGAGATGATGGAGATGGAGTGTATTGAGGAAACCGAGAAACCGAGATAGCTGTAGTGGGCTTGGACCTGGATGAAAGTGCAAAAATGCTTGGAAATACTTTGTATGTGCTTGAACAAGCCGCATACAGTGCTTCAGCTATGCCAGAGCTTGAAGAAGAGTTGTCCCATACATCACATGATCAACCGAATGATTGTATGCAATTAAAAAAGGCCATACCAGATGTTTGTTAGGATGATGTGAGAATGTTGGAGGTTTTCGAAGGTACCAGCATACAATCCAGTTGTACTTCTCCAGAAGCACAAAGCAACTCCGTGGAGTTAGAAATACTGGTATCAGGAATTTCTGCCAATGACACCATAAGTATTGAACAATTGCTCATGCAACTTCCTTAAATTAATTAACATACTGGGGCACAAGTCCCTTACTGTAACCACCCTGGCTGTAACTTCCGCTAGCAAAGATGGCACATGTCCAACTTCACAGCAAGCTTCTGCTTCACTGTTAACTGAAGTTGTCATCATCAAGAAAGCTCCTAGTTGCTGAAAAAGAATCTGCAAAGTGTATTAGTTGAATGTTTGTTTATGCGGTGAGGTTGTTGACAACTCACTTGATACACAGTAAACTGCAATAAGGCATGGGTGTGTATTTATCAACACATCTTTACTACATACACACCAATCATGCTCACCTGGTCCATCCAACAGTATCATCTTGAATATATTTTTGAGGAACTGCTTCCACACAACTGGATTTACAATGCTTGTTGGGTCACCAATATGGGAGGTAGTCTGAGAGGGAGTAAGCAAGCACGAAAGTAGAGGAGGTGTCAGTTGGCATTGGCGGCTGGTGGAGTCATCTAAAAATAGAGTACCTACCGCATTTGGTAATTGATCGGCTTAGTCAGCTCCGATAGGTAGGTAGGGTACCCCAGCTTGATGATTTCAAAAAAATTGACCCCAGGTTGATTATTCTATTTCGCGAGCACTCTTGATTAGTTCCTGTATATATTTCAGAGAAAATATTAGGTGTAATAGTGGAAAAAGGAGCAGTGCATGAGCTCTGAATTGAAACCAGTACAGTGCTGCTATAGTAGGCTGTTACATTATTGCCCCACATATTTTACAACATTTTCATGGTATTTCAACATTTTAACCTCACATAGATCTTTCTTATGAGTCCTTAGATGTTTTTGATGTCCCAGTCAGGTCCCACAGTGGGGGACAGAGGTGGGACAGCATAAGGAACAATATACTAAAACGTCAACAAGTTTGACTGGACTGTCTATCGACGAGATACCCCATGCCAGTCATGTGACGCCAGCGTGATCTCGTTTCAGACGGTTCGGCTTCCGGACTAACATCGGCTGTGGCAGAGAAAGTGGGACTCTCAGGCCCCTTGTTATGAGCATGTTGAGAATAGTTGTGAGTCTTTTCTGTGGTTTTAGCTAGTGATGTCATGCTGATGGGATTAGGGACGGTGATAAAGCTTTTGCATATTATCACAGAATACTCGTTTGGCCCACCCCCCCCTGAAATGGTCCAACCACTCGATAACATGTTTGAAGTAACGAGTGAACGTACGTTCTTTCCCCCTCCCCCTTTCCATACTAACAACTCCAAAGCATCCATAGTATACCAATACTTCCCGCTGCCAACGCAGTCCTGGTCACCCATCTCTTTGACTTACCTTTCTACTAGTCCACTAGGAAGAAAGAAGCAAGAATGTCAACAACAACAACACATTCACTCAACTCGACTTTTTCCCTAAAATCCAAACAACCTACAAATCGCGCTCCGAGTCCCAGGGCTTCTTCACCCTCTTCATATGCTTTGTCACTCTCCTCATCCTGAATGATATTGAAGAGTATGTCTGGGGATGGCCAGACTATGATCTCAGCATTGACGATAACAAGCAGAGTTATATCAATATTAACCTTGGTGTTACAGTTAATATACCTTGTTGCTATGAGTTGTTTTTTTACCTTGGTTTTGGTGGGGTGCTAAGGCGGTTGTGTAGAGTTGAGTGTGGATCTGCTAGATGCAATTGGAGATAGGCTTATGCCCAGTGATGGTTTCCGTAGGGATGGTGTACATCCCCCCATTTCCTACCCTCTATACCAAACTAACACACCCAGGGACAGACAATATTTGACATAGACCAAGCAACAATGCTCAAGTACATCCTTCCCTCCCTCTCCCTCCCATCCCACCTAACCCCCCAGAGAACACGCAGATGCATTCTCAGCATTCCAAGCCCTCACCCAATCCCATAAATCAAGAGGATTCTTCAGCACCATCTTCCACTCGAGCAAACCAAGCTTCAGGTCCGCTTACACGAAACCGATTCCAAATCGTGCCAAATCTTTGGGACATTGATGGTCAAGTGCGTTATGGAAAATTTGCACATTACGACGTTGGGTCATGGGTATGCCAGCTATGAGCATGTTGAACATAATCGTGGGTCCCCTCTTCGGTTTTTAAGATAGTGAAGAGGAGTTGATAGGGGGGGCAGTGATGAACCTTTCGCATATTATCAGGTTCAACTGCTCGACAACTCATTCAAAGTGACGACTGAACGTATGTCCTTTCCCCCCTTTCTCCTCCCCTCCCCCATACTAATCCCCGCAAAGCATTCATAGCATACCAATACTTCCTCCACGTAGTCCCAACAACCTACACCACCCCGCGCTCAACGCCTCTCCACACACCAATACTGCGCAATGCACTACATGTGCAAGTTGGAGCATAACCGGGGCATACCTGGGATCTTTAAATTCGATGTCAATGCTCTCTCAATTACAACCCATCAATGTCTACTTCTCTCCTCCAGCTCTTTATACACGTTGTAGGCGTTGTAGGGGATTTATTTGTGTGTGGGGAGGGAGGGATGGATTGGTGTGTTGCAGAATGTGAGGGAAGTTGTTTCGGAGAAGGATAAGTCTGAGGGGTTGGTTGCTGCGCAGACTTCGGGGGCCCTTGTGGGGTTAAGAGCAGGTCTGTGGCCAAACTCTGTTCGCGGAATAAGACAGGTGTGAGTGTGCCTTCGAGTCCATAGTATGATACTGGGTCGGGGCCGGGGACGCCGCCTCCTTATACAGGGCATTCTACTGGCGCTGGACAGATGCAGAGCCTGTATTTGCCTTCGTTGAGTGTGTTTGCGAATCAGATGAATATGCCTGTCTTTGGATCTGCTCCTGGGTCTACTCCAGGGCTGCATTCGGTGAATGTGAATCTGGGGTTGGGGACGCCTGGGTGGGCAGTGTTATGGATATTCAGCTATTCGTAGAGTTAACATATTTCCTTGCCCTTTCTCTTCTTTTCCTTATCCTTTCATCTCTGTACCTCATCATTTTGTCACTTTGCAGCTGTGCCGCTCAATCCGATTTGATCTTATCAATTAAATATCTAAGGAGTAAGAAGCATTTAAATAGGAAAGTCTGAGATCACCAAGTATGGGTTGCTCTGGACTCGCATAATGGTATAGGACTGTACACCGTCACCATACAATACAGTTATACGGTAGCCATATATATGGACCCATAACCATCCCATCGAGGCTTCAGATGATTCTTGATACAGTATGGCTACGGTACGGTTTTTACCATAAGGAGACCATATGAATATGGCCGTATTACGGTCATATACAGTCATACGGTCTACCTTAGCAAATCTATCATTAATACTTAATTTTAAAGAATATTTCCTGCTTAAATCGATATAATTATATTTCAACTTTGAATAATTAACTGTGCACACCTAAATACAGCTCACTGGAACATAACTCAATGTTGAACTTGTGGAAATTGACTTATAACTGGACTTGAAATGAACACTATTTTTTGTATTAATTACTGTAATTATATGTATAATATCCCTTACCATGCAATCATGGAGCCCTAACACATAAGAAGTAGTCTAATTGTCATCGTTTCAAACATCCATGGAGTTGCAGACCATAATACCTTCATTCCTCTTGTTGTCACTTTAAAGAAAATTGAAACATGTGTCACTGTTACAGTACAAGACAAAGTCCCTTATGAAAAGAAGTTTAGAATTATCCCTCTACTACGCAGGAACATAGTTTCTATTTGTAATGCAATGCATCTAGTTTTCAACTAATATTTTAATACTCAACTGATATTATTGGAGTGGACATGAACAACTAAAATTTGCATTTCACAAATTGAGCCACACACGCATCCAGACTCTATCTTCAATACTTTCTATTGGATTGACTCCATAGGTATAATAATAATTACTTTGATACTGCTTGTAGAAGTTTGGTAGAAGTACGTACATCAGCAAAACATGTGTGACATTCCTGTCTTTTGGTGTCTTTAGAAAGACTAAAAAAACCAAAATATTCATAAGGACTGATAAAAACAGTTGATCAATGATTCCACGACCTTCAAAAGCTAATTCTATTTGTAATTAAAGTATACTATATTGTTTATTGGTCTTTTGATGAAGCTTGGTCGATTCAAATACAGTAAAAGACATCAGAGATTCTAAAGACAACGATTAAATACTATTTATTACGCTGTAGACATTGTTCTCTGGTAATACAAAACAGAAGCAGAAGTGATCTATCAAATGTACTACTACAGTATATACAAATAATTAAAGCTAACTATTGTTGGAAGACTCCATTTTATTCTGATCCACCTCCATCATATCACTGTCAACCTCAAGTCAACCTATCACTTATTCACAGTGTAATAGTTGCATCTTCAAGAATCAACATCAAAATGTGAGACATCAATGGTTATTATAGGCCTTTGCACAATAATCCTACCGAAATTTGAGTTATTCGACTTAACAAGATGGAAATAATATTCGATCACCAATACAATCATCACTAAAAGAGCCCAAAGCCTAAATATTACAGACAAGAATGATTTACAAAGAAAAAAAATTATAATTATGACCTGTAACCTGTAAAATCTGTACCGTAACCGTAAAACAGTCCGTACCGTTTTATCGAGCTCAAAAAAATCTTTGATACGGTACGGTTTACGGGCAAACCATAACCGTCACATGACCATAAGGTATACGGTATGGTGTACAGCCCTATAACGGTAAAAGGCACTCTCAAAGTATCTACAACTGACCTGAACCATTGAGAATGTTCCAGTAGCAGTAGTAGAATATTATAGAAGATACTTTAGATAGCTACATCCTAGAAGATGTATTGAGAATGCTCTAGCAATAGGTAGTACAAAAGGTATATAAATGTTACTAGATAGACACATAAATCCAATCCTTTTTCAACCACTTAAACAGCGTGACTGTAAGAACCAGACTCAACTTAAGGCCAAGCGCTAAGTCTCGTACTGTTGCTAAAAAGGGTACATAAGTATATTTACATATCTACTCGCTACTTAAGTACTAGACTACTGTATCTAGTATTGTCGATTGCAGAATATCATCAGATAGTCCAATCAGCGGTAGCACGTGACTTGTTCGACACTTGCTCTTGATTGACTTACACTTCGAAGACTCAACTTAACATACACGCTACGATGCAAACACTCAATTCTCAACGTTGTATTCGTTTCAAGGCTAAATACAACGAGGTACGTTTTATTCTTATGTAGGTGTACTTACTCCGTGTATTCATAGGAATACACCAATGCTGCAATCGTTAGCAGATCACAACAGGTGGGCAGGGGGTATGTTGAGTGTTCCGCCTTCACCTATGGTTAATGGGGGCATTAATGGGAATGGGGGTGAGTATGTTGCGGATGGGGGGCATGGACATAATGGACATGCGGCTCTGCCTAGGAGGAGTGTTGTTAGTCCCAAGAAGGATGATTGATTGTTCATTCTGAGATACTGGAGTTGTATGTATGATTTTTTTTATGAATTTGATTTTTTTTTCGAGGCAGATGGGTTGGGGGGTGAGGTTGTATATTAAAGCTAAAGATGTTTTGGTGTAGGGTTGAATAACTGGGATTTGATTTGAGTCCTTACTGGCCGGAGTACTGATACTTCTCCACATTGCTTTGGATCTCGAGCTCAATGCTGTTCAGTGTAGCTGGGTCAGGCGGGCCGTGGGGTTGTGTTGTGGTGTTTGCCAGCTCCTTGAGCTCGTGCTCAGCTGGGTCGCTTCTTTGAAGGAGCAATGAAGATTGGTTGAACTTGAAGAGAAGATTTTTATTATAACGCCAGGGTAAAACTACTCGTGAGCACGCATGGATACTCATGTTAATATGTACACTCATGAATGTAGTTGAATGTACTTAATATCTTGAGCTACTATGGTCAAATATGGAGTTGCTTTAGCAGCAGCAATTTCGTGGCACTGTTCATTGGCACTACAAATAAAGATGTTAAGAATCGCTATACTGTACTGCCTCTACTATCACCCACCAGTTGATGAGACAACCACTCAATGAGACGAACCCGTGAAACGTGAAAGATATCAATCCAACGAAGTACCGAATCAGCAATGCCAAGGACTCAATAACCCCGGGCCTGAATGACATGGGAACTGATGAAACAATTCACCTCTTTTGTTTGTATACTATCCAATCTTATCCTACGTAGGCCATTCGAGCAATAAGGCTGGTTTTAATAGCTTGATTTCCATTGCAAAAAGACTGGATGAGAAGAGCATCTGATCTGCTGAAATATGTAAGATACATTTTAATGAATGCACGCTATTAGAGCAACTGTACCAAGATGCTATCGGTTACTGATTTTGATGCCCGATATTTCTCTTTGATCTTCCGCATGCATTAGTTATGAATGCTGTGAGGTATGATCTAGTTCAAAAATAAGTCCAAAATATGCTATATAGGTGCTATCAAGCTCAGAGCTTGTGTATAATAAGTGATCACAGTCTGCAGTGCTGCCCCACTTCGAACACTACACAAATTCACCATGGATGAAGACATAAGATATATAGTCAGGACAGCAAATACTGTCTACAGTACGTCATTATATATATGTTAAATCTCAGTTACCCACTCTTTAGATTTCAGTTGTTGTTATATCTTCTCTCGGTTATGATATTATATACGGCTTTTTCAATAAGGTATCATTATTTATATGCCATGAAAATATAAAATCTGACACTCAACTATAGGTGAAATACATCTGGTGGTAAGATGGGTTTTCCATTAGATATGATAAAATGATATCCCTTCTATTCAGTGGAATGAAATGGTCCATTCCTAAGGTTCTTTACATTATTGCAAGATACTACTGTCCTATGTATCTCTCGTCGGTTGCATCTCTTTGTTGGGCTAGTGTATTACTACTCACATTCTAAGTTTGACAGAATCATTACATTCCTTCGTATTAAGCATTTCTATGGAGTCAGAAATTATAGCTGAATCATCTCCCTTCTACTAGCACCATTTTTTGACCCACTAGGGACCATCTCAATCAATGTCAGTGGATCCTACATGAATTTACTGTCTCGTAAACTTAATCTATGAAATCAGCTGTAATTATACAAGAAAAGTCATGTTTATTAGAATTTAATCTAATACTATAGGTGTCGAGTAGCTTTCTGGTATAACTACATGTGGGGAAGCAAATTTAATTATTTTATTCCATAAAAATAACAACAATCATAAGGCGGGGGGACGATCATATTTGGTACTGCAGTGGACCTTATCTTTGGATTCTGAGTTAGTGCATGTTATGGGAACAGCAGAAGAGGTGTGCTGTCCAATCTTTCTACTATGCCATGTAAAACTAATTGATGTTAAAATAACAAGTGCTGTGGTTCCTAGGAGCGTGTATATTTGGTGAGTTGCAATATCATTTGTTGTTTTTAACTGATGTTCATGATATGGAAATGTACTAGCAAAAAATTCGGTTTGTTAAATATCATTGACTATGAAATAATTATCAGACTCTAATCATCATGTTTAGATGATACTCGCATATTCCATATACTTTCATGTGGTTGAAATTCAAGAAATGCTGTGCATCATACATAATCCTGAATATGTGACCAGTTTGAACTCGTTAAAAACTGTTTATTTCGGACTTGATCTTGCCATCTATAGTATGTCTATCAGTTCAGCTTCCTGTGAGAAAGTGCTACTTATGTCAACAGCTATTATGTTCCTACTTACCATTCTAAGACTTGGGAAGGACCTCACTGTTACTCATGGAGGACTGCGAAGCTTGCTAAAAAGTAGAAATAACAACTTTCCTATTGTCATATCCTTGATGCTTGATGGAACATTTTATTTCTTCATTATATTTCGTGCGATACTATTCATTGTGAATATGTCCAGATAGCTCTAATTCATATATCATAGCATTTACAGTTCTTATGACATGGAGTTCAGCGGATCCAAAAGGATCTTACTTTTATTCCTACTTTTCTCAGTAAATCCCATCAGCACTTTTTAAGTATAACATTCTTATACCATTACAGGTGGTACTTTGCAATGCAGTCATTTGCGGTCAGTCTAATGCATTTATGTTAATTATTGACATTTATAAGCTATCAGGCCTTCAGGGCTCTCGATTGATACTGAATTTAAGGCAAATCTCAGATGTTTATAGGGGTACAAGCACATTCTCAACTGCGTTGCTGTCAATTGAATTCACTCGATCTGTCAACGTGCATGGTATAACCAACTTGTCAGGAGAAGAATGTGACATGAGTTTGCCTTAGGCTCCCAGGAACGTAGCAGGGGTAGTATTGGGGCTATATTAGAAGACTACATTGTATTTATATCAGGATTCAAATATGGAGCTAAAAAATCAATTTACGAGAGTACAATCTGAAATTGAGAATAAGGAAAACATGTCTTAGGACTAATGGATACCTTAATTATCCGATATGAGGTGGAAGATAACCATTTACATCATGTAAGTACTCGGTGTTGAGTAGAATTTGCCTGCTGGTACTTCCATCATTTAACATGCAATCCGGATTGAAATTATAACGAAAAAAATACAACTATATATACAAATTTCCCATTAGTATGCACATCTTGCATCTCTTCCAAGACAAATTGCAGTTGTCGAGAGCACTGAGCGTGGGCCTGGGGATTGCCATTAGGTCACTTGTTTGTCACTGTTACAATTAAGCGTCGACAGCATTGAACTACTGCCAGGATCAAGCTTATGTAAGTGCACCTCTTCTTCCCCCACACCATCTTACCCTCCATTTCTCCTCTTTATCTTCAGAATGATCACCCTCAAATCTAATGGTCAATGAAACACATGAAGCTTGAAGTCGTGCTGATGGGATTAGGGACAGTCGGATATAACTTTCGCATATTATCACAGAATAATAATTTGGCTCATTCTTCCCTGAAATGGTCCAACTACTCGATAACTCATTCAAAGTAACAAGTAAACATATGTCCTTTCCCCCTCCCCCCTTTCCATACTAACACCTCCTAAGCACTCATAGTTTACCAGCACTCATAGTTTACCAATACTTCCTGCTGCCAACGCAGTCCCAGTCACCCATCTCTTTGATATACCTTAACATTTTTACTAGTTTACTGGGAAGGAAGAAAGTAAAAGTGTCAACAACCTCCGTAGCCAACACAACACATTCACCCAGCTAGACTTTTTCCCTAAAATCCCAACAACCTACAAATTGCGCTCCGAGCTGTGCAGCTCCTCTGCCCTCTTCATATACTTCGTCACTCTGCTCCTCGTGCTCAATGATATTGGAGAATATATCTGGGGATGGTCGGATGACAAGTTATTTTCAATATTAGCTTTGATATGACGGTTAATATGCCTTGTCGCTGTGAGTTGCTCTTCTTTTCTTTTCTTACCTTGGTACTAAAGCAAAGGTTGTGCAGACTTAAGTGTGGATCTGCGAGATGCAATTGGAGATACTACAGTCCGTGACAGGCAAAGTCCACCAATTTTATTACGGTACAAAAACGAGTTTTTTAGGACAAACTAATTACAGATTCAGATTCAGAAAGTCAAAATACATACAAAAACGATGTTTTCAAGAAATTCCCACGAGAAAATAGGTTTGCCAAATTTTTTGGCAAAAAAATCGACATGTTACATGACCTATTTTAGGATAAAATAGCTTCAAGTGCCATCATGGCCTGATTGGAGACTTCATGGTGTTGGTGCTGCTTCCTCACAGCCCATTCTGCTGCTTCACCTGTTGAACAATGCCTATAAGCACTCATGAATCACCATGTTCAGTTAATAAAATTGCAAATAACATCCAGAAGACAAGCATCTAAGTATTTCATAACTGCATTTTTTGCATCTTGAAATGTTCTTTTCTCTTCTTCATGATACTGATATTTCACCCACCCCCAGTACTGTTAAAATGTATTGAATAATTTAGACATGGATTACAATAGAAAATATACTCATGCTACATGATTCCAGTTGGGCTTGGGGTCATCCTCCTCCAAAGCAATGTCCTCCAGATCCTCATCTGAGCAGTAAGGGTCTTGAAGTAATTCACCATCCTCACTGATTAGCTGTGATTTAGACACACTTATAGATCCCCCCACTGATCACATTTTCAGGACTTGTATTGGGCTCTGGGGAGGATGTGTTAGTGACAGGTGGTGGGGAGGAGCTTTGAAGATTAGTTCTTGACTGATTATTGCAAAGTCCACTTGTATTTCAGCTCTTTTTCTTGGGTCAACCTCCTGGCATGGTGGTTAGAAAGATATATTTTTGGTGCTCATTGAGGCGATTCAGGGGCATATATTTTTGCAGGATCATATCGCAATTGATGAGAGGATGCTAAAAATGCATTTTCCATGAATTATACTATTTTTTATGGCTGAGTGCCAAATTTTTGGGTCAAAAAATAAAAAAATCGGAAATTGAAAAATTGGCTCATGGAATCTTAATTAATACATTGTAACTATGCTATTCCGATGGTTTTCGGAGTTTAAAACTTATTTGTCATTGCTGAAAAACTCACTTAAGTTCACTCAAAAAATTGGTGGGTTTTGCCTGTCGCGGACTGTAGGCTCATGCTCAGTGGTGGATTCCGTAGGGACAGCGTACGTCCTCCTATCTCCTACCCTCTATATCAAACTAACATACCCCACAGACAAAATTCGACGTAGGTGAAGCAATAACACTCAAGTACATCCCTCCCTCCCTTACCCTTCCTCTCCCATTCAATCTAACCCCCACTCCCACAGAAAACACACACAAGCCCTCTCAGCATCCCAAGCCCTCTCCCAATCTTGCAAATCAAGGGGTCCTCTTCTGCTCCAGCAAATGAAGCTTCAAGCCCACCTACATGCACAAAGAAGACTCCGACTCATGCAGAATCTTCAGAACGTTGATGGTCAAGCACGTCACAGCAAATCTGCACACTATGATGCCAGGTCATGGGCATGCCAGTTACGAGCACGTCAAGCACAATTGTGAATCCTGTCCATGGTTGAGGATGGAGAGGTGTTGATGGGATTGGAGTGGTGACGAACCTTTCGCATATTACCACAAAATTCTCATTTCGCCCATTTCGCGCTGAAATGGTACAACCACTGTATAACTTGTTTGACGTAATGATTGAATGTACATCCCTCCCCCTTCCCCCTTCTATACTAACCTCCGCACAGCATTCATAGCATACCAATACTTCCTCCATGTAGTCCCAACAACCTACATTGCCCTGCTCTCAACGCCTCTCTACACATACCAATACAGCGTAACGCACTACACCTGCAAGCTAGAGCATAATCAGGGTACACCTGGGATCTTTAAATTTGATATCAATCCGCTGTCAATTACAATCCTTCAGCATCTACCTCTCTCCTTCAACTCTTTATTTGTGATATGGGCGCTGTCGGGGGTGTATTTGCATGTGTGGGATATGGCCTGCATGTGTTGAGGAAGGTGGAGGAAGTGGTATCAGGGAAGGATAAGTCTGAGTGGTTGGTTCCTGTGCAAGCTTCGGGGGCTCAGGTGGGGTTGAGAATGAAGTGGGCTGGTGGTGAGTTAAGGTCGAGGGGTAAGACGGGTGTCAGTGCATCAGGGAGTCCATCCCTGTATGCGGCTTATGGGACCCCTGGGACTGGGGTGGGGCAGATATGGAGTCACCCATACCCTCCCAACCTACGTAGCTATCACCCCGCGGTATAACAAGTGTGAGACCACCGTGGACACTTGCTTTTGGACTTGCTCCCAGTTCTAGGCCATTTTGCTGATGGGGGTAAATTCAGGGTCACCAGTTCCGGCTCCCCATGGGACCAGTGGGAATGGGTATGGGTGGGTGGGCTGGCAGGGGCATGTGGCTACGCCTGGGGGGAGTGTTGTTAGTCCCAAGAAGGATGATTGAGATACCAGTAGTGTAGGAACCATTTGGAGAAGGGAAGAGAAGGGGGATGTATGTATAATTTTTTTTTCGAGGTGGATTGGTTGTTACTGTTGGATGGGGGTGGGGTGGGGTTGAGGAGAGGATATGTGTTTTATTATGTCTGGGTAAACTGTTTGTGAACATGCATGGGCATTCATGGCTCGGGAATGTATAGCAGGATACTGTATGTTAATTCAATTCACATACTTGGAGCTACGCACTTAAAATAAACAAGTTAAGAACCACTATACTGTATTGCTCTATCCAATATCAGAAGGCTCCAAGAATGATACAAGTATTTTAGCCAATTATTTATAAATGGAATATCAGGTTTCATCGAAGTGCAGTGAGGAGTTGTGAGGAGTCTTCAAGTTATTTACAATGTCACGAAGGTGGGTGGGTGTCATTATTATTAGTTCTGATTAGTTCCATCATTGCTAGAATAAGACACATCTTAATATAAAGAAGCTGTGAGGTGAACAAAGCTATATAAATGCTCAACTTGTATATAGTAGGTGATCAAAGTCTGATTCCCCCTCACTTCGAACACTACACAAATTCACCATGGGTGACGATATAATTTACAAGTCTGTACAATTCGGTACAATAAATGCTGTCAAAAGTATGTTATTATGTGATAAATCTCAGTTACCCACTCTTTAGATTTCAGTTGCTGTTATATCTTCTCTCGGTTATGATATTATCTACTGCTTTTTCAATGAGGTATCATTATTTATATGCCATGAAACTATAAAATCTAACATTCTGTAGGTGAAATACATCTGGTGGTGAGATGGGTGTCCCATTAGATAAGATGCATCTAATAGTGGTGTTGGGGTTCGGTTCTGTCCGGTTCAGAGACAGTTTTCTCTGAACCTTGAACTGGACCTGAGGTCCAGTTCAGGCCCCTTCACCGAACCTAGAACCAGACTTGAGGTTCAGGTTCAGAGTGAGTTCGAACATTGAACCAGACCAAGAATCCTTTTTTTTTTTTCTGACTTATTGTAATGAATTAGTAGCGTAAAGATGACAATAATTAGTGCTTTATGTGCATTTAAGGACCAACTTTATTTCAATAGACATACTTGTGTATCTAGAAAGAAACAGAAGTTAAATATGTACTAAAGTAGAATGGAAGGAGTAGAACAAGACAAGAAGTGGCAGGCGTCAAGTGTGGAACTTGATTGTTCAGTCCAGATTCACCCTGAAGTGTGTATTTATATTAAAGAATTCACTAGCCACTACCACACAGCCTGAGCAGCTTCAAAGTAGAGCACAGAGTTGCTGTCGCACAGTCTGACTTGAAGATATTGCAATTCAATTTTCAGCCATCCGACATAAAGAGATCTACCAGGCAGTGTGCAATACACCAGTCTTGCAGCAGAGAGAGAAGAAAGGTCGAAGGGAGGGGATGGCAGGATGCAGTTGTATCATCTTGTATCACAAGCTAGTCAATCTAAAGAAACTAAATATTCATTTGCGAGAATGTACATACCTCAGACCCCTCAGACCTGTTGCCAATTTTATATACTCCACTGTCTGCTAAAATTCTGTATCAGGAGAAGATTTGAATCGTATTCGTGGTATCTTGAGCAACAAGCTGGATTTTGCAGTGAAAGGGAGGATAACTACATAGATGTATGTAAAGTACCTATAATACTACAGTGGCTGCTTAGGGCTCAGAAGCTGTGTGAGGAAGTTGTCAAATACTTCCTCTGACATCTTGTCATTCCATAAGGCAGCCTGAGGATCACGGTATGAGTTCATGACTGTGAATTGCGAGAACTCAGAGGCTGGGGTGTCTGTATCATTATTGTGTATGTGTGTTACAGTTACCCGACCAGCACAGTGTCGTGTTTTGTACTACCTCTTGTTGATGCCATTGCAGAATAGGTGACATTGCACTGTCACAGGCCAAGCAGTGATGCTTGAAGGCTGAGTGCTGAAGGCTGAAGCTTGGAGTCCAATAATCGACATGGACATATTGCAATACTGATCCGCATCGCTGACTAATAACATTCTGTGCTGAAGTTCCGAATGGACCACAGTCATCAAGATACTACATACTTTGTTCATTATATTAAAGCAAAAAAAAATCTAATCTATATTACAGGTCCAAACACATTCAGAGAAAACTACATTATGGAGAACCAAGAACTGGACATGCAGTTTGGTTCCCCTGAGACAGTCGAAATTTGGACTGAATGTCAGTCCGGTTCTTCATGGGTTCACATTCGAACCTAGGTTCGGAACCAAACCCCAACACCACTAGCATCTAAACATTTTCCCTTCTATTCAGTGGAATGAAATGGTCCATTCCTAAGATTCTCTACATTATTGCAAGATACTATTGTCCTCTGTATCTCTTGTGAGTGGTATCTCTTTGCTAGGTTAGTTTATTACTCACATTCTGAGTTTGACAGTATCATTACATTCCTTCGTATTAAGCATTTCTTAGGAGTTGAAGACGATAGCTGAATTATATTCCTTCTAGCACCATTCTTTCACTCAGAATATGGGACTGTATCATTCAATGTCAGTGGATCCTACACGACTTTACCATCCTGTAAACTGAATCAATAAAATCAGCTGTAATGATACAAGAAAAAAAAATTATTAATAGAATCTGATCTAGCACTATAGATGTCGAGCTGCTTTCTGGTATGATTACATGTGGGGAAGCCAAATTAATTATTCTATTCCATGAAAAATAACTAGTTATATCATAGCGGGGGGTCAATCATATTTGGCACTGCAATGAGCCTTATCTTTGCATTCCGAGTTAGTGCATGTTATGGAAACAGTAGAAAAGGTGTGCTATCCCATCCTACTAATATACAAACGAAAAACTTATTGATGTTCAAATAACAAGTGGTGTGGTTCCTAGGAGCATGTATATTTGGTAAGTTACAATATCATTTGTTACTTTAGACTAATGTGCATGATATGGAAATGTACTATGTCGGAAAAATCGAAACCAGCTGATATGGTGCTTGCACTTCTGATGGAGTTATAACTCCTTATAATATTCCACAGGTATCCTTATCAGCATGCTTGTCAATGAGTATATGTACTTGTACAAGATATCAATACTTATAATTCATGGTGTTGCTACCTATCATTACTTATTACACCTTATAACATCTGATAACTCTTTGCGGATAACAATATAACCTCTTATAATTTCTTATAACTCTTCGCTGATAACCATATATGCTGTTATAACTTCTGGTAACTCTTTGTGGATAACAATATAACCTCTTATAATTTCTTATAACTCTTCACTGATAACCATATATGCTGTTATAACTTCTGGTAACTCTTTGCGGATAACGATATAACCTCTTATAATTTCTTATAACTCTTCACCGATAACCATATATGCTGTTATAACATCTGGTAACTCTTTGTGGATAACAATATAACCCCTTATAATTTCTTATAGCTCTTCACCAATAACCATATATGCTGTTATAACTTCTGGTAAGCCTGTGCAGGGGTTCAGATCAGGGTGCTGATCAGGTCTGAACAATGTGTGGAAACCCTCAAGTGGGCATATCAGGGTCCTGTATGTCATTATAGGCATAATATTCTGCTAGGCAAAATATACAATTTTATTCTGGAATATCGTCACCAGAAGTAGGAAGTAAGTAAGTACCAGAAACATTAGCAGGTAAATGTGAGTATATCAAGGCAAACAATTTATATGTAGAAACATATCCCCATCAACAGTATCTACAACATAGTGAAGAGTGTGAAGTGACTTGTTGTTACCAAAAGCAGGACACATAAGTGCTCCACGAATGATATAATCCATTAGTAGGAATGAAGAATTGGAATCTTCATTGAATATTTGGCAGTTTTTCCACATTGTATTAGGCTTCCATGTATGATCATTGAAAGCATGGACTAACACCATGTCAATTTCTTTTCCGGATGGCAACCAGCATCGCAACAGTGAGCAAAGACGAGCTACCAATGTCCTGTTGCTGTCACTATTAACAAGAACACAGTCATACTGTTCATGTTCATTAAAAGATGGATTACACTGCAAGATATCGCGGGACTCTGTTCAGTCTTCTACTGATTGATAATTGATGTACAGACATTTGAATGATTTGACCTTTTAAATGAAGAAGCCATGAATTGGAGCATGTTTGAGCAATATTTTTTTTGCATACTTACATAGATTTGATCCTCATAACATAGATCTTCATCTGGAAAATTGCAGGTAATGGGCGGTCGGGGTCGCCCATCAGAGGAAATGGGATCATGATCAGTCACTGCAAATATCTTCTCTACTTCGTGTGATTCCAACTGATGTCCACTGCATGATCCAAATATCCAGTGGACCTCATTCCCAGCAGGAGACTCTTCTCCATCTTCAGGTTCTGATGGATGCACCATAGTACTTTCATCATATTTATTAATAGCCATACGAATGGCAGCTATCACTTCTTGATTTTCATCAATTTTTACCATCTAAGTAGAGGAGTGCGTAATAGATTATATTCTGTAATAGACAGTATCACGAATAGACTAACCTGTTTCTTGACTTTCTTTTTATTCGTCTGCTTATAGGCCTGAGATGCTTCCTGTTGGAACCCCTCTCCAGGATGTGTCGATATATTGTCAGTGGTTCCCTTGTTCTTTATATCTGGGGTTGCATGTGTGATATAATGCTGTTTAAAGAAACTAAAATTCTTCTTGTAAAAAGTTGAAACCTTCTATTATATTTTATACCAGTATAAGTAGAGAGAGTTGTTAATAATTAAAAGGATGTATGTACTTTACAGTATTTTTCATAATCTTTAATTACTTCTTCTAGATGTTGGAATTGTCGTTCTGTCATGCATCTCAGGCTGATCATAATTCGATAGCATTGGTAAGCTCGAATACAATGTATGAGAGGTGAATTTCGAGGAAATAGTTGCATGATGCAGGGAAGTATGCACTTGCAAATAATAAAATTACAAATATTCAATAATATGCGAACAAATCGGTACCATACCTTTAAAATATCATAGAAACTTTGTCCATCGGTGAACGTGACAGTTGAAACACAGGGGAAATGTTGCAAGTTACTCCAGCATGGAAATCTGGACATGCTACATGAGAATATATCAGAAAAATTTGAAGTATTACAAAATCATGAATTGGATACTCACTTAGATGTTAAATTCCCTAAACCTTTAGTATCCTCCAAAATTTCGAGCACAAGATTCCATAAGTGCTTCCCCCACTTCCCTAGATCATCCAAATGCAAAGTGTCATATGAAGATGCAGCGTAAGGATCAGAAAACCGAAAGTCCCATAAGAAATGCTAAGTTTACGAATTTCAAAATCAAAGCTGGCCATTTTTGTATTAATACTCTTACATTGATATTATGCAGCCCATACCCTTGAAGGATCTTCTCCTTTGTCATCTTTGAGCTTGCTTGAGACACTTTCT
Source organism: Cyathus striatus (assembly GCA_025738555.1). NCBI lineage: Eukaryota > Fungi > Basidiomycota > Agaricomycetes > Agaricales > Nidulariaceae > Cyathus > Cyathus striatus. The sequence goes on from JAOVFP010000002.1 coordinate 2,060,194, forward strand.
GCAGCACAGAACACATATTCTCAGAAGTACGCAATTCAAAAGATTCTGTGATACAATCGAGCTTCATCTTGGGAACAAGGCACTTTGGACATGGAAAATTAGCTTTCGGACCCTGGCAGGCACAGAAGTATGAGGCCTCTTCGCCATCCTGAGATTCAATTAAAATGCCAGGATGGAGAATGCGAGCCACATTATCATTGCACATATGAACTTCCCCACATTTAGAGTGCTTTTTCAGAGATTGGAAAATTCTGGCAAGAATTTGTTGGTACACCTCACGTTTGAACAGAGAAAATTCGACATTTTCAGCTGTGCCATGTGAAGTATGATGTCCTGGATCATCAATCTCCATATTGTAAGTTTTTTGATCATTATAACCTTACTGCTCAGAAACATACCATCGTCATATAACCTAATAGTATTCCACCACCATTTCCAGATGCATTTCGGATATTTCGTGGAAGCCAAGCTGCTTGAAGGATCATTGGATATACCTTAACATGGCGAGTAGCAAGTCCTTTATCTAGCCAAAAATGAAGTGGAAGGTAACAGTGCAGAAATAGGCTATTATTAGGGAGCGATGTCTAGAATTTATTACTTCAGAAGTTGAACAAATTAAGAAGATATATAGTACTAACATCAACTTCCCACCATGTGTCAGCTGTATTTGGTTCATCAATTATACGTTCTTCAATATACTCTGGAGCTCGAGAACAATAAAATTTGTGAACTGAATTCCAACAACTGACTGATGCAAGTGACTTGTCATGAATTAGGTTTAGAATATACTCCCAGGGATCACGGTAATAAAACTCAAAATCCTCCTTTTGTCTATGATAGACAGCCGATATCATTTCATGCTTAAACTAATATAAATGTCAGATGAAAATATATTGTTCATATCGTTAAAAAATACCTGTATGCCATATTCTCTAGCTTTCGCTAGAGAATCACTCATTTCCTTGTAGTTATGAATCGTGAGTTCACTTCCACCCACAGACCAACCATTATGAATCCCAGCTAGCTGCGCATTGACAAGTTTTCTGAAAGCAAACCCGTCACAGCCGTTTCTGTGTACTCAAAATCTGCGCGAGTTCGAAATGGTGCCCAGGGTCTATCTTCCCCAGGGGGTGCGAAGACTTTTGCATCTGCCAGATATGCAGAATGCGATCCTTCACTGGTTGCTGTAAGAGGGATTATAGCTGTAATACTATCTTTACTATGAGGATGAGGGATCATTTTGATATAAACATCCGGCAGCTGTGGCCTATTAACCTCACAGGCTACATTATCGGCTGGTTAACATAATATTTATTATGAGATTCAAATACCCACCTTCTTCGACAGGCTCCGGTACTCCCATTATGAGGTTATCCTCATCCAAAGTACCAGAAGTCGGAGCTTCATTTGTAATTTGAAGCCCATCCTTATCCATTTCTATCAGCATATGAAAACTGATAAATACTGAACTCACATTAATGGAGACTTGGAAAGGGGCACGAGACCAAGCCTGAAACTCTTGTTTCTCATCGCATTTCTTCAATACTTTCTTTTTATTCGATGCTTGCCTCTTCAATTTAAGACAAGTGACCAGGTGCTTGCTAAATCCATGGTTATCGCGATGGGTTTTGCAGTGCTTACAGTAGCTGTATTTGACAAGCCCAGACTGCATATTGAGTTGTTTTGCCTTCAACTTTGCAGTTCGCACCATTCTGAAGTAATAGTCAGCTTTCTCAGCCTTCAAGAGATTTTAGCTTAGACGTACTATTTGACCTTATCAGCAATGCTTTCATCATTTCATCATACATTAAACCTGTCAGTTCAAGGTGGAGCAGAGGGATAAGTAATTGTCGTCACCTGGAGCTGCAACCGAATTAAAGTAGTACTATTAAAAGGGTGGAGCATCATCCATTGACCTTTACATTTGATTTTCTACACCCACATGCCATCCACATCACAACAAGCACACTCCCTACAGAGGAGTCCATCACCACCAATCGAATACTCTTTAACAGAAAGCGTCACGTGCAGTCCGACGAAACTGGTCAAGGTAATTTATTTTGTATCATACGTATGCCAGTAGCTAATCATGATTCACTGTGCAACCGCATGTTAACACCTGCAGGTTGCTAGGCATCTTGAGCTTCAAAGGAACGAGGCTCAAGTAGAGATCCAAGCATTACAGCATAAGCTTGCAGATGTATCCAACTGTGAAGAGGACAGCAACTTGGAAGCTCCTTTGTGAAAGCGTCGTAAAGCTGCTGATAGCAAGAATGAGGATGGTATTTTGGCAAATTTAGAAGACCAGGCTATGGATGCGGGTCGAAAATTTGTTATTCTTTACTGTCCATGGCTTCAGATAGGAACAGGAACTTTCCGAGTCCACTATGACCCCCAAGCAAACGAAGCTGAGCGGTTTGAAAACCTTGACAACAAGGTTCAAGGACAAATTCGCGAAATCCAGTTGGTATTGGGGGATTTAGCAGAAGGAATGTCATCCAAGGAATGGATTGGAAAGAGTGTAAGTAACCCTTCACATAAATCATATCACTCTATTTAATGGCTGTTAGTTTGTCAAAGGAATGAAGGCGCAATGTTCCAACACTTCCACTCGTCTCTGTCATCAATGCACGGCTCTCTTTAATGTAGCAGCATCTGAGTTACTTCTACCAGATACTAGACGAGAGCAATTCAGAGAACGGATTGGATGGGTATATGATGGTCATGGATCTGGATCATACTCAAGTGTTGATGTTGAGATATTGCATAAGGATTACAAGGGATCCTTTGACTATGACACAATCTTTTTAAATCCTATTCTCATGAGAGTGAGTTATTGAAAGTGAATATTCAATTTATACTGACATACCAGTAACGAATAAGGTCTTCGTTGCCATTATTCGAGGTCCGACTGCAGCCATTGAGTTGATGAATGGGGTTGTCTCATATCCGAAGACAGATACCATGGCTCGCAAGCATGGAATCCAATATACTACACCAGGAGCCATAGCTACCTCTGTGATACTGGTATGTGCCATGTTACTTGTAGAGAAATGTACAATCACTTACTAATGTTTTGTAAGGCTCGGTGGACCCTTTCTGCTGATCAGTGCCTTCAAAGCACGGGAGTAACAACTGGTATCAATTATGCAAAAGACCTGGATGAATACCTCGAGATCTTGACAAAGGGTCTTCAGAAGAGGAAGAAAGGTATCATCGAAGTCTTTGCAGAATGGGATCAAGTGGTGTTTCCTAATTCGCCCTTGAGCTTAGCTGATCATCATCGGCATCAGGATTTGAGTAGCAGTGGATTGAAGAATGCTCTGGATATGATGGAGGCTGATGACATTGAGGAATCTGATCCAGAAGACGAGTGAGAAAGAATGGAGTTGATCACTAGTAGCTTTCATATTGCCATGCTGTAATAAACAAATTACATGACATTGAATCTATGTGCTATGCAATAACTATGAACTCAAAACTTTGAAAATCACATACACCAACGAGCAATGACATCCCAACTCACCCTCTCTCTCATTGCGTGCTACCACCTGTTTTCCTGTAAGATAGAGACCGTAAGTGGTAACAACAGAAGTTCCAATTGAGCAAGCATGAATGACCGCAATCCTGCGTGCACGCCGATGGTGCTTATGCTTAAACACACTCTCATTAGGACCCATAATAAGTGTATTATTATTCCCAGAGAGTACATGAAACTGATTGGTTGCACTCGGAGCGACGACCCGAGGCAACCCTACACAAAACCTGGAGGAGGCTGGGCAGCTACTGAGACAGCAGCTACAGAGCACGAAAGAGTCAACTTTGATGATATACTAATGTCAATGGTACAATGTCAATGTTGACAGCTAGTAGCCCAGCTGGGCCCTGATCTCCATGTCTTCTGTCTTCTCCAGTAGAGAAATAATCCAAAAGGAATTAAAATGAATGTCCTTTTGTGTCGAAGTAGTGCATTCAATGCTCTCATCAGGCTTAGGGCTCCAGTTCACGTATGTTGTATATCAAGTAGCTGCGAAGAAAGGTGTATTCGCAAGTGCCAGAGTACCTGCAAGCTGTACAACGGTGTAAACTACCAAGTTAATCCAATGAGATGGAAGAATGGCATGCCGCCACTGTCTTGCAGGAGGGAGAGACGGGTCCAGGGAAAGCAAGAGGGGGATACGATGTGCGTGTATAAGCCTGCTATGCTGCTTCCTCTGAGACAACTGTGAACATGTAGTTCTTCGTCATATGGTAGGCATGAGGCTGGCGCCCCAATACCCTCTCTGAAACTTCCCTCCAACCACTCCAATACCTCCCGCTCCTGCTCGCCACCAAAGTCTGACATTGCCTACTATCACAATGTCCCGAGGTCCTCATACAGATACTCAAATACTCGACACGCGGCTCTCAGAAGGCGATAATGCGAGGCATGGAGCGTGACCGAAGCGAAGAGCCTGGACCATGTACCAATGCCAGTGCGACCCCAGCTGAGGGAGGAGGCATTTTTTGTTTTTTTGTTCTTTTCTAATCCTAGTTTATTAGTCGGTTGTGGATAACCATATATCACGACTATGAGGCAGCTACGTATATGTACGTCTATAAATGGGGTGGGTCGCTAACTAAGAGAGTATGTACGAAGTAAGGTATGGCTCGAGACAATAATCCAGAGGGCGGCAAGGGATAGCCCCATTGAGGGAGGTGTACCCAAGGAAAGCTCTGCAGCTAATCTATGAGAAGAGGGAATGCTGTTCATGACGGTAAGGATCTGAGCAATTCGTACAGGTGTCTCGTGTACAGTGTAATGGGCCGTTTCAAGTGTCTCCATCCAGGGGGTCCCATTTGGGGAGGACGCTTAGGGTGTGGCGAAATCGAGCAGTGTCGTTAACACAGCGGAACAGGGCTGCGGGGCGTTTGGGGTGTGAGAAGAAAGCTTTCAGTGTGAGGCGGCAGACTGGAATAGAGCACTGCATTGCAAGTGTGAGGCGAGCGGCATTGTGGGTTTGGCAGTGAAGGAGGTAGTGGTCAGTGGTTTCGGGGCTGCAACGGCAGGAAGAGCAAAGTTTGTCTGTTGCTTTGCCGATGCGGTGAAGGTGGGAGTGTAGGGGGTTGTGGTCCGTGATGAGGTATATGAGCACCGTCAAGAGTTTGCGAGGAAGCGTTGGTATGATGCGGCGCAGCCGCTTTAGGGAGGGTTCTGGGAGGTGGCGATTGACACGGTAGTATCGAGGTGACGCACACCAGGAGGCGGTAATGATAGTAGAGATTTGGGCGCGGTGGTATGTGCGTAACGCTGATTTAGTGGCAGGGAGTGGGTGTACAATGCAGCAAGGGAGAAGTTCTTGCATGCTGGAGCCTTCCATTATGGCCTGCTTTGCTTCCCTATCTGTAAGTTCATTACCAGGGATGCCGGTATGGCCAGGTACCCAGTGGATATCAATAGAGGGGGGATGACAGGAGAGCGCGCTCTATAAGGCCGGCCAGGAGGTTGAGGAAGAGGTCCATAAGTGAGTGACCTGATAGTGAGTGGTTGCTGCCCGTCGCCGATATGGATACTTGGTTGTCTGCTGCAAATGAGACTGAGGAGTAGCTGCCAATACAGAGAGTTTTCAGGAGGTGAATACCCAGGATGTAGCCAGCGCATTCGACATTGTAGACCGTGTACCGAGAAGCCGGGCCCAGACACAGACGGAGACTCTTAAGGAATTGCCCATTGTGATAAAGTACTGCCGTGGAATCTATGGCAGTGGCAATGTATAGATGGCACATGAGGCAGGCGTTGGCACCTCCAGAAGGGCATGTGAGGTGTCATATACACGACAACCATCCTTGTCCTTTGGCCAGCGCAGAAGCACACTGTGGTGCCCAGCGGAGCTCTCAATCAATGAGAACACCGAGGAATTGGATATGGGGGGATGACAGTATGGTGAATGAGGATAGGTGGAGAGGGGGGCATGGGGTGGGGATAGTAGAGTTGTGGTTGTGAGCCCATTGAAAGACACCATTTGGGCCTTCTAGGATGATCCTGAGGGTGGCCTGTGTCTCCTCAAAGGAGTAGGAGGTATGGTAACACTAGCTTGTGAAACTGAGGAGGAGATTTAATGTGAATCACATTAGTAACCTGGTACATAGAGAGGCTGTGATCAACATGAAGCTTGCAAAGTCAGAACAAAAACAGAAACTTACCACCTAGACCCTTAGAACCCGAACATAAACAGAGATAACGATTCCATGCTGAGATCCCACAGTTCCAGTACCATTTCATTTGGTTCTACAGAGCTAGTCACAGTCCTAAGACTGCTATACCACATCGGAATATATGCCACATTGGCTCCGACATATAACAACTATAGACGGTGAACATCCTTGAGTGCCTTGGAGACTGTAAGAAAAAGGAGAAGAAAACCGGTCCAGGTAGAAGAAGGGAGCATTGGATCTATTGTATCACACTGCCAGTAAACTCCCAGGCAGCACAAGAGAAGGAAGTTGGTAGGGGTGGATTCATTGGATCACACTACCGGTAAAATCCCAGGCAGCGCAATTCCATGATCATAAGAGAAAGGAACAATGGAAAATAATTCGGATTAGTGAAGTGCATGTGTCACGTGTGCAATTATTTGTTGCACAATGCAACGTCTTGTAAATATAACAATGCAACAACACAATCACGTTCTTGATCAATCCCTTCTTTCACTACAACACTCAACGTTGCCTGGGAGTTTACCAGCAGTGTACAGTCACATTTCTTAACGTTCATTACTTCTCTCTCAAACACTCTTTCTTCACCACCATACTTACGTTGCCTGGGAGTTTACCGGCAGTGTACAGCCTCGTTCCGACGACTAGCATTGCGCTGCCTGGGATTTTACCGGTGGTGTCCATTCCTTCAAATCCTTCCTTCAACCACGATACTTACATTGCCTGGGATTTTATCAGTGGTGTACAGTGACCATGTTCACTTGTTGTTCAACTACTCGCATCATGTTGGTTTTACCGGCAGTCCTCATACATCCAATCCGTCCTCGTCCTAACCCCAATGAATCATCTAATGCTGTCAAATAACAAGTAAGTTCTTCACTAATATATTATACATTTGGGAAATAAGCTGAAGGTCATCCTACAGTCTCAATCACTCCGATGGCAAAGCTACCATGATGGATGGTGCTTTGTATTACTCTCCAAACAGCCGTCGTTCTTTCTATGGGGTCTATTACTTAGACCCTGGTGACGTTGCCAACCACTTCTTCGTCAATGATATACTGGGTACTTGGTCGAAATACCCGGTTTCATGGAGTGAAAGCCTAGGATGGTTAGGCCTTCTACCTTTTCAGGTTTTATATGAAGGTCCACTATTTGGACGTCTGCACTCATTCCGTATCAATCATGGAATGATCACAAATGGCATTGGCTATCATCTGTACTGTGAAGATGCCACTTCATGGCTTTGGCTACACTATAACTTGCGTGATTTGGTTTGGGCTCTGCAGAGGTCATATGGATTCAACTTCGATCCACCCGTGGCCCCAGAAAACGGTACATTCGATGAAGTCTTTACCACCGTCGAGACAGCATTTAACAACATAAAATGCTGGAGAACGTGGTTCTCTTCATGGATCGCATTGATATCATTTCTGGTGGCGGCTGCGGAGACTATTGATGGGGATGAACAGAAATGGTGTCAGGTTGCTGAGTCATATGATCGTGGTGGAGGTCTAGGTCCTTTCGCCATTGGGTGGATTAACTGTCTACAGATGAGCCCGGCCTGTGACATCTTTTTAAGAGGCAGAATAGGTGTCTACCTGGATCATAGGGTCCCACATCCATCCATAGCATGGTTCTGTCGACACAATATTCCTGTTTGGTACAGGTGGGACCCTAGCAACGTTGTCGACAAGTACCCTGCACCGTATCCACACCAGCTACAAGAAGTCCAAACCTTCAGGCTGGTTGAACCAATGCTTCATGAGCCGCAAGAATCCTACAAAACTACGAATGCACCACGCGAATATCAATCACGTCAGCCACAGGAGACTTTTGCCTCTCAGCCTCCCAAGCAGGATACACACCAGCTTTCTCCTCAGGAATTCTTAAAGAGACGGCGTGAGAGCGATATTCAGAAGATGGCAGAAGCTCAGAATAGCGACCCTGCAAAATACCAGAAATATATGCAAAGGCAGAAGAAGCCTAGCACAGTGGTGGCGAGGGTTTTCGTGTGGGAGCGAGATGTCGAGGACTATGACAGGTGGACACGTACCGAAGTTTCTCATTGCTGGCGCGAGACAACACTGGGTGATTATGGGGGTGCTACATATTTCAGTCCCATTGCTTATGAATGGGATTGCTGTGAAGAATTTGGCATGATGCCTGTCACTGATGACCCGATGCCCAACGACTCGATGCCCAATGATGATGGGGAAGCCGGAGAACCTTTGGCAACATGTTCATTAACACCACTGCCTTTCTCAATGCAGGACTCAGATGCACTGGAGATTGATTTGCCATCTGTGAGACAGTTTGCGACAGCTCTTGAAGGATCCTCTTCGGAATTTGTGCCTTCAACTGTGGAGGGAGTGTTGGAGGAGGGAGAAGTAGAGGAAGGAGAGCTGCAGAAGGAACCAGTGCAGGCGGGAAAGGTGCAGAGCATCAACCAGGAGGTGCTTGAGATATTGTCCATGAATTATGGGTTTATGCACCCTATTCCACTGCCAACAAAGGCTGTGTTTCCAGAAGATCTGCGACATATGGATAACGATGTTCTAAACTTCTTGCGCATTCTGGGACTGCGGGATGAAGGTCATTTTAAAAGAAGTCCCATCGCAGCAATCTGCATGAAATACATAAAGAGTCTCAGTGTTGGTGAGGTGGATAGAGACACTTGTGATCTATTGCCTTATAACCATGCATATTTGGGTCAAGCACATCAAATACAATACATTCGACGTCTCAAGTATCAAAAACATACCCGTAAAGGAAATGGGTCTATGTTCATGAAAGATGATACTGTGCAAGAGAAAAGTCTGTATATGTTTGATTTCAAAGAACATGCTATAGTACCCTGGAAAATCGTGATGACTTCAGCACGGGATGCATTGTTCATTTGTCGTATGGACAAGCAAATGAGTGATTATGAAATTGCTCGTTATTTAGTATTGGCAGGTGTTCCCTTCCGCACTCTTCTGCCCCTTGTCAGTGGAAATGCGGTCTCAGAATGCAATACACCCACGCAGGTTCCTATTGTTTTTAATGGACATGTATTTACATGGGCAGATTATGATGCCTATGCATGCCAACATGATTATATTCTCCAAAGACCCAGAGGGCATGCTGCGCTGCTGTATGGAGGTCACATATGGCGTCTTGCGGTAATAACCTTACCTGTGGAGAAAGCTCTTACTGGCCCAACAGGAATTCATCAAAATGAAGATGCGATGTCTCATGCAGAGGACTGCTACACCGGTGAAGAATATTTCGATGACGATTTAACAAACGATGAGATCGCGCTCGTGATAGGAACTTATTATTCCTATTCTGGTGAGAGAAATATCGTATCTAATTTAATATACTTATATACTTATGTTGCTCTGATAGATTCTAATACTCTGGATACGCATCTATCGTGGTTTCCAACTCCATTCCATTATGATTCAAGTCCCGAAGATTATGGGCGCTGGACCCCATACCATGAGTTTGGATACCAGAACACTAATTGCAGCATGACTATCCCAAAAACATTGGGGGTTTGGAGAGGACAGCTGAGAGGGATGTCTGTGATGTGCAAACTGCACCAGAAACTCGAAAGCCAAGCTTTGGTGTTTCTTCAAAATATGCACTTGGATCTCTGGCAGGCTCAGCCTAATATGTAGAGTAAATGTTTCTTCGAAGTGTGCATTCGGATCTCTGGCAGACTCAGCTTCATATATAGAGTAATTTCTTAATATTTTTGAACTATAACACCGCGGGAGGTGGCTTATATACTTACCTTCTTGCACACCACCACTGCCACCTCATGGCATAGCCGTCTCGCACCCCGTCGCATCGTCGTTTGGCAATCTCTAGATTACAGCTATATATGAAGGCAGCATTGTATATGACAACATGAACCCGAGATTTATTACCAAAAAATGTGCATATGCTCAGTCATGCTCCCGGCACCAATGACATCAGCATATCTGTTCTCCATTATGCTTTCTCTATCATACCCCGGGTATACTTACTCTCAGCATTCATCCCAATCCTTAGTTCGTACTTGGTACATATTATATTCACTTATTACTCCATCTTCCGCCACCATCTTATTATCATTATCAACTAGTGTACTAGTATCCCATTCGTTCACCGGTCATCGGTGAAGTCGTATAGTATTTAAGTAGTACATCTTGTACTATTACTACTCAGTTCGAATATCGACTAAGTTACTATCCTTCTTACTTGTCCTTGAGTCCTACTCAACTCTGGCTTGAATCGTTGCCTTCACAGCAACGACTCTGCACTCCGCACTCCTGTCCCTCTCTTCCGCACTTCGAAATACCTGGACCACGAGAACGACAAGGGGCGCAGCACATAAGCTGAAGCCGACGGTCCTTCTGTCCCGCACTTCCCTACCTCACGCTTCCGACCTTACGTAGAAATACGGGTCTTGACAGTATATTCGAACTCACACCTTGAGTTCTCATCCTTACTCACATCTTTTGTCTATGGCTACTAGGACCGAAGGTCCCCGCACATGAAAACAAACTGCTTTAGAACTTGAGGCTGCCAAAGCGCTGCCTCCGTCTATCAGTGCTATCGTAGCGCAACCTTCAGGTTCTACGTCTACTACTATCCATTGCCCATTGTTACCTGCACACAGCATCCATTTCCACCCTCACTCCATTCCTCTTGCACCAGCGGAAATGGAACAAGCTGCTACCGTACCTGGGCTCTCTCGCACCACTCCCGCATCTGAAACTCACTCTGCTTCCGCTTCCCAGCATGAGGAACAACAGACAAGCCAACCTGTTGCACCTCCTCCCACTATTCCAGTGGAAGAACGTGCTGGTAACACCACACCTGCACCACAAGACGCACCCGGTGCAGCTCCAGGAGCTCCTGGAGGCTCGGGTGATCCTGATGGTTCAGATGACCCAGATGGCCATCCTCATGGTGGTCATCGTCGCTCTCGTCGTCGCTCCTGCACTCGCTCTCCATCTGATTTTAATCGCGAGACCTTGAACGCGATTCTGCGTCTCGCAGAATCTCTTGCCATTAGGACTCCGACCTCCCACATACCTCAGCATAAGGTCAAGGAGCCCGACACTTTCGACGGCGCGAGTGTTACCAAGCTGGAACCCTTCATCCTACAGTGTCTCCTAGTTTTCCGCAATAACGAGACCATGTACCCCACCGACTATTCCAGAGTCAATTACGCCATTTCCTATCTACGGGGTACGGCCATGAATCTATTTGCGCCGCACATTTCTAGTGGTACCAATGAGGACTGGATGTCCTCTTGGCCACGCTTCCTCGTAGTTCTCCGCACTCACTTCGGTCTTGCCGACCCTACTAGTGACGCGGAATCACGCATTATGGTTATCCACATGGATGATAACCAACGCATCGCTACTTACGAGGTAAAGTTTAACGAGTGTGCTTCTTTACTGGACTGGGGCGAAACTGCCCTTGCAGCCCAGTACTATCGTGGACTCTGCTCCCGCATCAAGGATGACCTCGCTCTCCTTGATTTACCTCCTACCCTAGGGGATAGGAAGTTTCTGGCTCAGAAGGTCGATATGCGCTATTGGAAGCGCCAGGCAGAAAAGGGTTTTGAGTCGAAGTCTTCCAGACAAGCCGCGAAGTCTTCAGATAATGTGGCGTCCACAAACACTACTAATAAATCTCACTCTTCGACTCCCCCCAAACCATCGACCTCCACACCATCCTCGGGAAACATAAGTGTCAGCCAATTATTTTCATTAAATGCCTAGGTTTTATGATCATGGTGATCATATAAGCTAGGCATTTTTTTTATGATCACCCACTATTATATATGTAGTGATGAATGTATGATTACTAGTGAATGTATAGGTGATCATAAGTGATCTTTCAGTATTTTAGTAGTGTTTCAGGTGGATATTTACTTACTACTGGTACTAATGAATGTAATGGTGATCATAGGTAATCATTAGGTGTTTCAAGTGCATATTCACTTATTACTGGTACTAAAGAATGTATATGTGATCATAAGTGATCATTATATATTACAATAGCATATTATTTTGAATAATATTATATATGTGACACATGTGACATATCTCGAACTTGTCACGCATATTCCCGCGCCTCACATTCTTCCCGCGCTTCACATTTGTCACATTCTTCTCGCGCGTCACGTCTGTCACGCATATTCCCGCGCATCACTCATATTCCCGCGCATCACACATATTCTCGCGCTTCACACATATTCCCGCGCGTCTCGCATATTCCCGCGCATCATGCATATTCCCGTGCTTCACGCATATTCCCACGCATCACGCATATTCCTGCGCTTCATACATATTCCCGCGCTTCACGCATATTCCCACGCATCACGCATATTCCTGCGCTTCATACATATTCCCGCGCTTCACGCATATTCCCACGCATCACGCACATTCTCGCGCTTCTTGCACATTCCCGCGCATCACGCACATTCCCACGCTTCACATATTCCGCGCATCACATCTGTCACATTCTTTCTGTGTGTCACATCCGTCACACATATTCGCACGCATCACATTTGTCACGCTATTCACGCGTGTCACGCTATTCACGCGTGTCACGCTATTCACGCGTGTCACGCTATTCACGCGTGTCACGCTATTCACGCGTGTCACGCTATTCACGCGTGTCACGCTATTCACGCGTGTCACGCTATTCACGCGTGTCACGCTATTCACGCGTGTCACGCTATTCACGCGTGTCACGCTATTCACGCGTGTCACGCTATTCACGCGTGTCACGCTATTCACGCGTGTCACGCTATTCGCACGCGTCACGCTATTCATGCATGTCACGCTATTCACGCACGTCACGCTATTCACATGTGTCACGCTATTCGCACGCGTCACGCTATTCACGCGTGTCACGCTATTCGCACGCGTCACGCTATTCGCACGCGTCACGCTATTCATGCATGTCACGCTATTCACGCACGTCACGCTATTCACATGTGTCACGCTATTCGCACGCGTCACGCTATTCACGCGTGTCACGCTATTCGCACGCGTCACGCTATTCGCACGCGTCACGCTATTCATGCATGTCACGCTATTCACGCACGTCACGCTATTCACATGTGTCACGCTATTCGCACGCGTCACGCTATTCACACGTGTCACGCTTTTCATGTGTGTCACATGCGTCACATAAGTCATTTGTCACACATTTAGTGCTCATCAAGCATGTCACTTGCTTTCATTAGTCACACTTTGCACAACTATCATGCATTTGATGGTGTTACTCTTTTGATTCACATTACATGTTCTATGTGTGTCACTCATCATGCTTTTTGCATATGTTACATTTGCCACAATTTTCACAGCTCAGTAATGTAATTTGGCTTTTGATATTGACAACATATCTAGATGTGGAACCTATGTTAAGTGGGGGATACTCAGTATATCACCTGTCATAGTCTACTAGCCCATCATGGTTTTCATGTATATCATGTTTTTGATGTATATCACATATCAAGTTTGTCATGTTCTCAATTTGAATTTCATTTGCTTCTGACATTTACTCACACTTGTGGTGTCTGAAGGCACAGTAGGAAGGAGAATCAGGATGTACTGAACACTTAACACCCAGGGGGAGAAGCTGATTATGTGTATCTGATTACCTGTATATTAATACCATTGTTCAAATTGTTACAGAACAGAAGTATCCAACAGTGCAGAGCAAATTATTAAAGCAAAGTAAACAATCATGTTCTTGCTAAACTGAAGGTTATAACAAGGAATGTGACAGAAGTGTAACAATAATAAGGAGCTAGATTGAAACATGTAGGGTGTGTATGTAAGTCCACTGATATTTTACAACCAAGACTAGAGATGTGATATGATGCCATTGAACATTTTCATATTGAACAATTTGGTGATAGACCCACACATGGACAAAAATGTGAAAGAATGGTGAAATATGTAATTCTACATCACATCAAACTTACACATCTCAGTCATTAGATGATCATAATTCTTGTATCACGATTGGTTATAATGATATCTTCAATACACATTATTGATTCATATCTGCTTACTCTCTATGACTACATAATATTTTGATATATTGATACAGAGAGAAAATAAAAAACTATCTCTACTGATATTGTGTCACAATCAATTTCACTTCTATACTGCTACATGTACTCATATCTCTGACATATGTTGTTTATACTTGTACTTAGACCTCATGGTTTCATCTTTTAAACAAGCATATGACTACAGGCAGTATCAATCAGGTAACTACTCAGACAGCATCAGGGAGTGGTCCATGCACATGCTATTGCTGAGTATTTGCTGCTTACCATAGCTTTCAAATTTTGATATATTGTCAATATCAAAAGCCAAATTACATTACTGAGCTGTGAAAATTGTGGCAAATGTAACATATGCAAAAAGCATGATGAGTGACACACATAGAACATGTAATGTGAATCAAAAGAGTAACACCATCAAATGCATGATAGTTGTGCAAAGTGTGACTAATGAAAGCAAGTGACATGCTTGATGAGCACTAAATGTGTGACAAATGACTTATGTGACGCATGTGACACACATGAAAAGCGTGACACGTGTGAATAGCGTGACGCGTGCGAATAGCGTGACACATGTGAATAGCGTGACGTGCGTGAATAGCGTGACATGCATGAATAGCGTGACGCGTGCGAATAGCGTGACGCGTGCGAATAGCGTGACGCGTGCGAATAGCGTGACGCGTGCGAATAGCGTGACGCGTGCGAATAGCGTGACGCGTGCGAATAGCGTGACGCGTGCGAATAGCGTGACGCGTGCGAATAGCGTGACGCGTGCGAATAGCGTGACGCGTGCGAATAGCGTGACGCGTGCGAATAGCGTGACGCGTGCGAATAGCGTGACGCGTGCGAATAGCGTGACGCGTGCGAATAGCGTGACGCGTGCGAATAGCGTGACGCGTGCGAATAGCGTGACGCGTGCGAATAGCGTGACGCGTGCGAATAGCGTGACGCGTGCGAATAGCGTGACGCGTGCGAATAGCGTGACGCGTGCGAATAGCGTGACGCGTGCGAATAGCGTGACGCGTGCGAATAGCGTGACGCGTGCGAATAGCGTGACAAATGTGATGCGTGCGAATATGTGTGACGGATGTGACACACAGAAAGAATGTGACAGATGTGATGCGCGGAAATATGTGAAGCGTGGGAATGTGCGTGATGCGCGGGAATGTGCAAGAAGCGCGAGAATGTGCGTGATGCGTGGGAATATGCGTGAAGCGCGGGAATATGTATGAAGCGCAGGAATATGCGTGATGCGCGGGAATATGCGAGATGCGCGGGAATATGTGTGAAGCGCGGGAATATGCGTGACAGACGTGACGCGCGAGAAGAATGTGACAAATGTGAAGCGCGGGAAGAATGTGAGGCGCGGGAATATGCGTGACAAGTTCGAGATATGTCACATGTGTCACATATATAATATTATTCAAAATAATATGCTATTGTAATATATAATGATCACTTATGATCACATATACATTCTTTAGTACCAGTAATAAGTGAATATGCACTTGAAACACCTAATGATCACTTATGATTACCATTACATTCATTAGTACCAGTAGTAAGTAAATATCCACCTGAAACACTACTAAAATACTGAAAGATCACTTATGATCACCTATACATTCACTAGTAATCATACATTTATCACTACATATATAATAGTGGGTGATCATAAAAAAAATGCCTAGCTTATATGATCACCATGATCATAAAACCTAGGCATTTAATGAAAAAATTGGCTGACACCCCTCCGGGAAAACCTACCAGCACCCCGCAAACGCCAGCTGTCGACCTAAGTGATAAACTCGGGAAAGACGGTAAGCTGACCCCCAAGGAATGCAAACGCCGCATGGACGGCAACCTGTGCCTCTTCTGTGGGAAACCTGGTCATCGCGCAAAGGATTGCCGAAAGGCATCCTCCTCAGCAGCTAAAGCTCGCGCTGCGACCATTCCCACACCCGCTGCCAAAGACTCTATTTCGAACTCTGAAGAGAGCTCGAAAAAATAGAGTGCGGCCCTCAGGTTCCCATACAGACTGAGGGCCATGTTGATCCCTCCTGTACACCCAGGGAGATTCGCCTCAACGCATCCGCTCTTTACGACCCCCAAGCTTTACACGTTCATTTATTATCTACTTCTGCATCCGATTCCGCACTAGTAGATTCTGGTTCAACCCACTGCTTTGTAGACTCGTGTTTTACTCGGTTGCACAACCTTCCGACCACCCCATGCACCCCTATTCCTTTAAGGCTCTTTGATGGCTCCTCGAACTCTATACTTACTCAAGTTGCTACAATTCCTGTAACTTTTCCATCTGGTGAATGCATAACTATGGACTTTTATGTCACTCCGCTCGACTCGTCGTGCTCTGCGGTTTTAGGTTTCAACTGGCTCTCCCTATACAATCTGTTGATTGATTGGACTGAGAGACATATCTTAGGATTCCAAACCACAGCCTCACGCCTGTCGTTTCCATCTTCGTCGACGACCTCTGAGGAAGCTCCTGCGCTTCCGACCTCTGCTTCACCAGATGCAAACCCACCTCCGCAACCTACAACTCCGCAAATATCCTTAATCAACGCTGCCGCATTCCTTCGCGCTAGTAAGCTCGAAGGTGCTCAAACGTTTAGGATACAACTTGGAGCCGTTGTTTCTGCTGCTGCCGCGTCCGCACTCGATGAGGACCCGGCAGACCTCGCAAAAGTGCCCACTGAGTATCACGAATTCGCTGATGTCTTCAGCAAAAGCCATGCTGACTCCCTTGCCCCGCATCGCCCCTACGATCTTCAAATCAATCTTGAAGAAGGAGGATCCCCTCCTGTAGGAACGATCTACTCGCTCTCTCAGAGTGAGCTCGGGGCTCTACGTGAATTTATTGATGAGCATCTTTGTATTGGTTTTATCCGTCCTTCTTGCTCACCACATGGTGCACCTGTTCTTTTTGTTCGTAAAAAGGACGGCTCACTACGACTTTGCATTGATTTCAGAGGACTTAATGCCATCTCGAAGAAAGATCGATACCCCCTTCCACTCATTTCCGACCTCCTTGACTCTCCGTGCAAGGCCCGCATTTATACCAAAATCGACCTTCGCCACGCCTACCACCTGGTCCGTGTTGCTGAGGGAGATGAATGGAAGACGGCTTTCCGCACTCGTTATGGGTCCTTCGAATGGTTAGTAATGCTGTTTGGACTCACTAACGCTCCTGCCGCCTTCCAGCATTTCATGAATGACGTATTCAAGGATTTACTTGACGTTTGTGTAACCGTCTACCTCGATGACATCCTCATATATTCAGATAACCTCGCCGATCATCGGAAGCATGTTCGCGAAGTCCTCAAATGTTTACGCCAACATGGCCTTTACGCACATGCGGACAAATGCGAATTTCATTCCGAGTCTGTTGAGTATCTGGGTTACATTCTTTCTCCAAGTGGACTCACTATGTCTCAGGAGAAAGTAAAGACCATTCAGAATTGGCCTGAACCCAAGAAAGTTAAGGACGTTCAGTCCTTCTTGGGGTTTGCGAATTTCTATCGCCGTTTCATCTTTAATTATTCTGATATAGTTGTGCCACTTACACGACTAACTCAGAAAGGCCTTAAGTGGGAGTTCTCTCCCGCTTGCCGCACGGCTTTCGATTCACTCAAAATGGCTTTCACCACCACGCCAATCCTCACCCATTGGATTCCTGATGCACAACTCGTTGTCGAAACTGACGCCTCCGACTACGCATTGGCAGCCATCCTCTCCATTATCACTGAAGATGGCGAAATCCATCCTATTGCGTTCCACTCCCGCACTTTTACCTCCCCCGAACTTAATTACGATACTCATGATAAGGAACTTCTAGCTATCTTCGAAGCCTTCCGCATCTGGCGCCATTACCTCAAAGGTGCGGGCTCTCCAATCGACGTCGTTACGGACCATAAAAACCTGGAATATTTTTCCACAACAAAAATCCTCACCCGTCAACAAGCCCGTTGGTCAGAGTACCTCTCTCAGTTTCACCTAATCATTCGTTTCCGTCCTGGCAAGCTCGGTACAAAGCCGGACTTGTTAACTAGACGCTGGGACGTCTACCCTAAAGGGGGGGATAATGACTATGCAAAGGTTAATCCGCATAATTTCTGTCCTGTGTTCACTCATTTCCAGCTTCAAGCCTCGCTTCGAGCTACCGCACTCATTTTCCAACCTTACGTGCCAGCATAATCATGGATGTTGAACAACTCCACAATGACATCCTTGCTGCATTACCTTCCGACCCCATTGCACGCATTCACCTTGCTAACCCAGTTAACCGGTGGTCTGTTGACGACAAAGGTTTTCTGCGTCTAGACAACCGTATTTGGGTTCCTACCTCTTCTGACTTTCCCGACCTACGACTCCGTGTTCTTTTGTACAAACATGATCACATCCTTTCTGGCCACTATGGCCAAAACAAGACGTTAAACTTGATCCGCCGCGAGTACACCTGGCCTGGCCTTCGTACCTTCGTAAAAGATTATTGTAAGTCTTGCACCACTTGTATGCGTAACAAACCACAGCGACACCGGCCATATGGAACTCTAAAGCAATTACCAATTCCTGAACAGCCATGGAACTCAATCTCAATGGATTTCATTGGTACACTACCGACCTCATCCGCTTACGAGAAAGAGTTCAATGCGGTACTTGTCATTGTTGATCGTCTTACAAAGCAAGCTATATTCATCCCCACCACAAACAAGCTTACCTCGGAAAAGCTCGCCGAGCTTTTCATCCTCCATGTTTTCTCTAAACATGGTATTCCGTCTCATGTTACATCAAATCGAGGAAAGGAGTTCATCTCCCATTTCTTCCGCTCTTTAGATACCGTTCTCGATATGAATCTTCATTTCACCTCTGGTTATCATCCAGAGGGCGACGGTCAAACTGAACGCACTAATCAGACACTGGAGCAGTACATCCACATTTATTGTAACTACCAGCAAGACAATTGGGCCCTACTTCTCCCCCTCGCTGAGTTTACTTACAATAACGCTCCTAGTGCCACCACAGGTGTTTCTCCCTTCTTCGCTAACAAAGGCTATAACCCGAACCTCGCAGTATACCCCGAGCGCGACATTACTGCTGCCTGCGCCCGCGAATTTGCTATCGATCTTGATGAACTTCACCAAATGCTCAAGTCTGAGATAGCAGCTGCTCAGAAGCGCTATCAAGGACCTGCGGACAAGAAGAGACTCCCCTCTCCCGAGTTTCCAATTGGTTCCAAGGCTTTCATCAAAGCTGAGCACTTCCGCACTACCCGACCTACACGAAAGTTCGCCGAGAAATACCTAGGTCTGTTCGAAGTTATTGCCTCTCCTGGCACTCACTCCCGCACTCTCCGACTCCCTGACACCTACCATTCCGTACACCCTGTCTTCCACGTCTCCATGCTCGAACCATCCACCAAGAACACTATACCTGGTCGTGTCGTTTCACCCCCTCCACCTGTCGAATTCGAAGATGGCGAAATCAAATACGAAATCGCCAAAATTCTAGACTCGAAAATCGATAAACGTCTCAAGTGCAAACTCAAGTACTTCGTACAGTGGAATGGCTATCAAGACACTGACGAGGAGTTCTCCTGGCTACCCGCATCTGAGTTGGATAATGCGGCTGAGTTCGTTGAAGAGTTTCACACTCAGTATCCCAACAAACCTGGGCCTAAAGATGCTGAGAAATTACTTCATCCCTCTTAGTCTCACACCTCTGACTACTTCTATTTTTCACTTCCGCATTTCCACATTTCCGCACTTCCGCACTTCCACATCTCCAATTCCAAATCTCGCTTTATTTCTGCAAGATGACAAGTACAAATTAAAAAACTAATTATT
The DNA here is from genome assembly GCA_025738555.1 of Cyathus striatus. Lineage (NCBI taxonomy): Eukaryota > Fungi > Basidiomycota > Agaricomycetes > Agaricales > Nidulariaceae > Cyathus > Cyathus striatus. The sequence continues at coordinate 2,080,324 of JAOVFP010000002.1, forward strand.
GGGTCCCTTGCGTCTGGGACCCAACCACCATCTCGTCATCCTCTTCCGCACTACCCGCACTACTCGAACTACTCGCACTACTCGAACTGCTCGTGTCTTCATCCCCTTCTTCCGCATCCGTATCCGCACTCCTCGAAGTTCCAACATGGCCTTGAAGAGTGGTTAACTCTTGTCGCACCCCCCACAATTTGGCCATGGCCCACCTCATCTCTTCCACTAAGGCCTGCTGGAGTTCCATTGATCGCCGTTGCTCTTCAAACATTGCAAGTCGAGCAACTCGTGTTTCCTCCATTTGAGCCTCATGGGCCTGCTGAACTTCCCGGAGTAACTCCCGCTGATCTCTCGCCATCCGCTGCATCGTACACAGCAATTTCCCTTGCAGACCCACATCTGCCTCTCACTCACGATTGAACTCGGGTTCGTCTTCATCCTCATCGTTGGACTCGGGCACAGTCGAGGTTCATGGATGCGCCTTCTTGGAAGGTTGCCCCTCCGCGTCGTTACCAACTTCGGCTGATCCTGCTTTTCTCTTCTTGTTACGAACCGTGGTGGCGACTGGCCCTTCCATGCTACACAGTCGGTGTGACTTCACGCAGAACTCGCAAGGGGACAAAACGCTGTCCCTATCAGAAGAATTAGTAAGTTTTCAAAGTATTTTGAAAACTACTCACTTTTCTCGGTTGCATTTACCCCTCTTCTCCATATCCCTCCGCACTCGGCAACGATGACAGACCTTCGTGCTGAGTTTGTATACAGGCCCAGACTTCTTGCCTTTTGATAAGTCCGCTACTTCACCACCTACGACCTCGTTTGCGGGCTCGGGATCCAGTTCGTTGTCTGTGGCCTCTTCATTACCTTCTTCCTCTTCGTCAGAATCCTCCACTACCGACTTACCACGCACAAGGGTACGACTCTTCTCTTTACCCTTTCCCTTTCTCGAACTCCCTGCCACCGATGCCACTTCCACTGTTTCCGACCTTCATGCCTCTTCCGCTTTTCGTGCCTCTTCCGCTTTTCGTGCCTCTTCCTCCTTTCGTGCCTCTTCCGCTCTCTGAGTTTCCTCCGCCTTTCGAGCCTCCTCTGCCTTCCGCACCTCCTCCGCTTTATGAGCCTCCTCAGCTATCCTCTCCTCCTCCTTCCTCATATCCTCTGCGGCCTGTCGTAATGCGGCCAACTTTGCTGCCTGTTCCCTCCTCTCCTGCGATTCCCGTTCGATGGCTTTTCTCTGCTCTTCTTCTTTTCATTTGTCCTCAGCCTCGAGCCTTGCAATCTCTTGGAGTTGTTCGAATAACGACATATCGTTCGAGGCTGGTTGTTCAGGGTTCGACATGGCAAAAGGAAGAAAAAATGTTGAACAGTCCCTCAGTGGATACCTGGCTTATATGGATTCACTGGTACGCAAACAATGCAAAACGCCGTGAAAAGTTTAAAGTTTCCCATCAAAACCTAACGGCCCTCGTGGCTCGGCCCTAAGGGGGAGATACTGTCGTAGCCGTATATTCCTACCTTATTTCTGCACTTCTACTCCGCACTTTCCGCACTCTCCACACTTTCTGACTTGTGTAGATCTCGTCCTTTCACTTTCCTCTTCCACTCTTCTAACTGAAAGTCCCCGAGCTTATGTCACCTTACTCATCCAGTTCATTATCCGTTCTCCATTATGCTTTCTCTATCATACCCCAGGTATACTTACTCTCAGCATTCATCCCAATCCTTAGTTCATACTTGGTACATATTATATTCACTTATTACTCCATCTTCCGCCACCATCTTATTATCATTATCAACTAGTGTACTAGTATCCCATTCGTTCACCGGTCATCGGTGAAGTCGTATAGTATTTAAGTAGTACATCTTGTACTATTACTACTCAGTTCGAATATCGACTAAGTTACTATCCTTCTTACTTGTCCTTGAGTCCTACTCAACTCCGGCTTGAATCGTTGCCTTCACAGCAATGACTCTGCACTCCGCACTCCTGTCCCTCTCTTCTGCACTTCGAAATACCTGGACCACAAGAACGACAAGGGGCGCAGCACATAAGCTGAAGCCGACGGTCCTTCTGTCCCGCACTTCCCTACCTCACGCTTCCGACCTTACGTAGAAATACGGGTCTTGACAATCACCAGACGCACCGTAGAATGCCATGAATCGCGGATCGACAACAGCATCGAACACTGGGTTGTTGTGTAAGTCTACGTACATTATAGCTCTTGCACATTTCGACTGACAGTAGATGTGTTCTTCAGATGTGCGTATCACAACAGCGACAGCGACAATCGACATCACTACACCATTTGTGGCTTCCTAGCAAATGGTTATGTGTGTGCTACGTTGCACATATACTCGGAATGGTGCTCTTGACTATACTTGAATGGGGGTCGTACTTGGGGGAAGCGCCGTGGCAGGCAAATGAAATTCTCTACAGAATGTATACCACTTTGACGAATTATTGCTAATTTTCTTGTACCTAATCTTATACTGTACATATATATGTAATCTTTGTCTTTGGTCATTGATATGATTTCTTGCGATGCACACTGCTAAAAATAGTTCCAAGAGGATAAACGGTAAGTAATCTTGAGATATAAGCCAGACAAATTACTGAAATATTCTTCATAAGGTCATGATTTATCTGAAAGCAATATACTGAAGATATTTTTTGGTTGAGTAATACCTGAAGGCCCTTCCTGCGGGTCAGATGGCGGTGCCTACAGTGATTACCAGTGCGTATGTGTTGGTCCCCTGACCAGCGCGCCACACAGATCATATTGACGTGTAACTTATTGCGCGTAATGGTACATAAAAGTATTGGTACTGAGCGTTACATTGAAGTACTAACTAGAAAGTACTAGCTCTTTGCCCACCCCACCAACCCACTACATTGGATCCCACTGAAGATCTAGGTACTCGTTCCCAATTTAAGACCTCTACTGCGATGGCATTCGCGTCGTCTATCCACTGTTCCCAGTCTTCGTTGTTGGGTAGATCTTCTGGTGCTTGTGGGCATCGTGACAATCCGTCCGCTGCTGCGTGATCTTTGCCAGGTATGTGAACGAGTTTAAAGGGGGAGAATAATAAAATTCCAGCTATCAAAAGTATTGATACTGAGCATTACATTGAAGTACTAACTAGAAAGTACTAACTCCTTGCTCACTCCACCAACCCACTACATTGGATCCCGAGTCCCTTTCGATTGACATCATGTTTTGGAGTGGTGCATAATCTGGCGCTTGTTCATTTGAATCACCATTTCCTTTCTGCCCAACGCCACCATACTCTCAAGTGCCAAATTTTGCAATGTCAGTAGTAACTTTTACTCGTTTGGACTTGATTTAACATATGTGTAGGAATGGCAGTACCATTTAAAATACTCACTGGCTAAGTTAGTTTTATGTAGTACCATGACCAAGTGACCAATAACATTTCTCCTGTCCAGCTTAGGTTTCATTTTAATTAAATCTGCTCCAAGTTTTCGACTCATCGGAGCAATTCTCCAATTAAGAGCCGACTCCATAGCATTTCAGCAGGTATATAAAGACTGACAATGATGCCATTGGTTCAGCAATGCATCCCCCCAAGAAACCTCCCATCAATCGATATACTCAACTATCACCCGTAGTCCCCCGCCCCCAGACCCAGGTGCAACTGAAAAGAAATTCGTTCTTTCCAGAACCTCACATCCGTGAAGACACCCCAGGTAATCGTGTTGCAGCTCGATATACTTTCCCGTGTTAATTATATCTTGTTTTTAGAGACACAGGATTACTCTGAAACGACTTCTCGAGAGTCTTCCAGTTCCGCTGGGCTTGGACAAAGGAATGTCATCAACACTGTTGAGTCATCCGGCTCATCTGGGCAACAGTCCAAGGTGAATTCAGGCAGAAAGCTTTTGGGAATCTTGCTAATGTTCTATTGTTTCTAGAATTTAAATCACATCAGCAAGCACTGATTTTGTGCATAGTATGTCATAGTTTACAGTCTAATCTTATAGTATCCTACGACATATCTACAAGCTGACAGCATGCTGTAGTATTAGGAGCATTACTACTTTTATATGTAGTACTCTATATTACTCTGTAGCATAGGCTGGAGTTAGCTAACATTATATAGCATTGTTACATAAATACATAGTAATCTATAGTGTATACAGAAGCTAATGTAGTGTTTTACAACTTTTCTATTTGCTATGTATGTCATAAAAGCACTATATAACTTGTATATAACACTACATACCTACATAGTACAGTACTGCTCAACCCTATCTGCGGGAGGGAAGAATCCCTGGCAGTTCTTGCCTTATCTCTTCCCTCAGGTCCTACTATATACATATTTCTAGTTACTTATTTACAATTCGCGTAGTAATAAAATCCTATTATATCCTATTTTATTTCTAGGCATTTCAACGATCCGTTTACAAGGTAGAACACTTCATCAGCGCCCAGGCAGTGGTCAGCCAATTGTGCGCATAGCCCAGTGCGCCCCCTTTCTGCAACAGGCACCCGTTTGAGCGTCCCATCATTTACCTTCCTAATCAGGTAATCCGCCGATGCGGCAGCATCAGCTGCTCGCATCAATTTCGTTTACGTCGTACCTCTCAGGTCGGTTCACCACTTCCGCACTTACTCCTCACCGTCAAGGTACTCGCTCTTTCCATTCTTGCTTCCTTTCCCCCCTTCCTGCACTCTTCCTCTCTCATCGTCTTGTCGCCTCGTCATCGTTCTCGTTCAAGCTCACTGGTCTCGTGTCTCGTGTCTCAAGGTCTGGTCTTAGGGTTCTCGTTTTTAGTGTCTTCGTAAGTCTGTGTTTTGTCAGTCTCCACCTGTTGCATCTCGTGTTGACTTTACCACACGTCAGATGTTTGTTCTGGGTTTTTGGTACTTTGTGTATGGAATGCAATGTTGTATGTAAAAGGTAAAGTGTTTTATATTTGTTTAAAGTGTTTGAAACCAGTCCTAAGGTGGAGTTATGTGTTTTAATGGGTTTATTTCTTTTTACATGTGTATCACTGGTAAGTCCTGTTCCCCGCTTCTTTTCTAGTGCTAACATTTGCGTCTTTCCCTAGCCCTCAACAAAGTCAGCACGCCAAGTTCTTTGTGCTGTCCCCCTTTCCATGTCAGCGGCTCATGGTCTCCACCTCCAACACATCACACTGTCTCCTCCCCTCCCCATCCCTCCTTGTCGTTGTCGACACATCATGCCATCTCCCTCTCCGTGACATCCCCCTCCTCCCCCTCCTCTTGTTGTTGTCAGCACCTCATGCCATTTCTTCACACTATCCCCTCCTTGACTCTTTGATGTCTCAGTGGCCAGCCCCTCTCCCATAGCCTCTCCCCTCTCTCATTGGCGACGACAGCGTCAAGTCCCCAGGTCTTGTTCAACATCCCAACATCCCCAGCCCTGTCGCCTCCTAGTTCCACCATCTCGTACCACCACCTCTCTGTTTCCCACTATTGCCACCCCGCTTTTTGCCATGCATGTCACCTTCCACACACAACTCAATGTACCAATGGTGCAACGACAGATGGCATGGAGAGGGGGACATTGTAGAGAGGGAGACAACAAGGAAAAAAAAACGGAATGGGGGATGGGGATGTAGAGAGATGGCATGGAGGGTGGAGAGGGCATGTGTCGTTCATGATGTATTTCAATGTCTATATCAGATTTGTCTAATGTATTGGAGGATTGGGTACCATTTTCTTTGAATGCTATTATTTATACTGTATTGTACTAACATGTATTATAACTATTTAATATAATAATTTTTCATTTATATCACGAAAGGAATGATGCTATTGGCTGAAGTATGGGAATCCCAAGGAAATCCTACAGGATCTGCTGTAATCCTGAATGTTATAAAGCACTCCATAGTATATTGCCAAGCCTCCATAGCACTATATAGCACTACATAGCTTGCTGCCATGTCTCTATAGTGCTTGATAGTATGTAGGGATAACTACATAGTTCTACATAAATGAACACCTTTGTTATGGTGTTATGGTGCTATGCAATGCTCTGTAGTACTACTGTAGCACTGTATAATATAATCAGTACTTGCTGATGCACATTCAGCCCAACCTCAGATCTTCAACTAAGAACAAGCAAAAATGTGATGTTGTTGATCTCATAGTGGATGAACAGCCATTGAAAATGAAATGTCACCATAAACTTACGGTGAAGGATAAGGATCTGATGACAGAGAAGATTGATAATATTGAGCACACTGTTATCACCATGTTGGAGGAACTGCGGCGCGAGGTTCAGGAGCTGTAGCTCAGTAGTATTATTGTATACTGGCTTCTTTCAATGAATTTCTCGCTTGCCTTTCATTGTGACCAATAATAATGTCTATAACTATTACATTGTATGACTAGTAATATAAATATCATAGAACTGATTACACTTGTTGGTCTGGTCAAATCTATCAGCATTGTCAGGCTGATTATGCTTTAATTGATTTATAACTGTCTTAATGGTTATCAGGTATTACACTACTTCTATTGCTTCGCGAGGTGATCAGACTTATACTTCATAAAATATTTTTTGGGTGATTTCTGAACCCATATAATTATTTTCATAGCTATCTTGCTTTTACACTGCTGGTAATGCTTTGCATGATGATCAGACTTATATTCAACTGACACCTCGTATAGTATTTTTTGGGTGATTTCTAAACCCATACAATTATTTTCATAGCTATCTTGCTTTTACACTGCTGGTAATGCTTCGCATGATGATCAGACTTATATTCAACTGATACTTCGTATAGTATTTTTTGGGTGATTTCTAAACCCATACAATTATTTTCATAGCTATCTTGCTTTTACACTGCTGGTAATGCTTCGCACTATGATCAGACTTATATTCAACTGATACTTCATATAGTATTTTTTGGGTGATTTCTAAACCCATACAATTATTTTCATAGCTATCTTGCTTTTACACTGCTGGTAATGCTTTGCACGATTATCAGACTTATATTCAACTGATACTTCGTATAGTATTTTTTGGGTGATTTCTAAAACCATGTAACCCCCCCAAACAGCTGATGGACTGATATGGCCTGATATGACCTTATCTGAACAGATATGCTGATTTCGATTTTTCCGACATAGCAAAAACTTCGGTTTGTTAAATATCACTCACCATGATATAATTGTCAGACACTAAAAATCATGTTTAGACATTACTCACCCATTCTATATACATCGGAATTTCTAATAGTTTTGATGACCCTGCCACTCCAGGATTAGCGTGCTGAGAAGCTGATCCTGAAAATGCAACCCTTTCCACCTTGTTACAAACTGGTTATTACGGAATCAATCTTACCATCTACAGTATGTTTATTAGTTCAGCTTCCTGCTAGCAAGTAATTATTTTATGTCAACAGCTATTATGTTTCTACTTACCATTCTGAAACTTGGGAAGGACCTCAGTATTACTCATGGAGGACCACGACGCTTGCTACAAAGTAGAAACAACAACTATCCTATTGTCACATCCTTGATGCGTGATGGAATATTGTACTTCTTCGTTATATTTGGTGAGATATCTTTGTGAATATGTTTAGATAGCTCTAACATGTATATCATAGCATTTACAGTTCTTATGACTTGGTGTACAGTGAATCCGAAAGGAATTTACTTTTATATCTTCTTCTCCCCGTAAATCTCATCAGCACTTTTAAGCTTCAAGTTCTTATATCATTACAGGTGGTACTATGCAATGCAGTCATTTGCAGTCGGTTTTCATGCATTTGTATTCATTATTAGCACTTATAATTTATTAGGGATCTCGATTGATACTGAATTTAAGGCAAATGTCAGATGTTAATGGAAATGCAAGTACATTCTCAGCTGCGTTGCCGTCAATTACATTCGCTCGACCTGACAATGTGCATGGTATAACCAACATCTCAGGGGAAGAACGTGGCATGGATTTGTCATAGGATCGGTAGTATTCAAGTACAGAGTGTTGGTGCTATATTAGAAGACTGTATTGTATTTATCTAGACTGAACATTACATGCTGGCCAAATCATATATCTACGAAAGTACAGCCTTGAACTGAGAGATGGACACCGGAAGATAATCACTTACTAGTACATCGTGTGCTCGGTGTTGACTCTGTTGAGTAGAATTAGCGTTACCAACAAGTTATCAATCGACATGATTACTTATAGGGTGCTGATAATGTTACTTCTATCGTTTAATAGCAATCTGGATCTATATATACACATTTCCCCTAAGTACATCTTACATCCGACTCGACTCGGAGCTCAGAGCACTGAACGCTGAGCAGCCTTGAGAAGCCTGAGCGTGGGCCCGGGGATTGCCGTTATATAGGTACATTTGTTTGTTGTTGTTGTAATTGAACGTTGACAACATTGAACAACTACCGGGTACCCCGGTGTTCCAACTTCTTCCCCAGCACCATCTCACCCTCGAATCTAGTAATCGAATAAACACATTATGTTGGCTGTCGCTAGGCTGCGACATCACGCAGTACGTCAGCTGTGGAAACGCACGCAGGACTTTCAAGCGCTTTGTTCCGAGCATGTTGAGCGTAGTTGTGAGATTTCTCTTCAGTTTTTAGCTGGTGAAGATGCGCTGATGGGATTCGGGATAGTGTTAAATATCTCGCATATTATCAGTTAATACTAGTTTGGCCCACTCTTCCCTGAAATGGTCCAACCACTTGATAACTCATATTGGAGAGTATATCTGGAGATGGCCAGACGACGAGTTCAACATTGACGATAACAAGCAGTTTCTCAACATGAACCTCGATATTTCGGTTCAGTATGACATGTTGCTGTGAGTTGTTTTTGTCCTTTCTTTTCTTACCTTGGTGCTAAAGCGAGAGTTTTGTAGGTATGAGTACGGATCTGCGAGATGCGATTGGAGATAGGTTTATACTCTGTGGCAGGTTCCATTGGGACGGCGTACGTCCTCCCACTTCCTACCCTCCATATCAAAATAACACCCCTACAGACAAATGCGACACAGGCCAAGTAACATCGCTCAAGTACTTCCCTTCCTCCCTCTCCCCTCCTATCCTATCCAACCTAACCCCCACCCCACAGAGAACACTCAGAAGCACTCTCAGCCTCCCGAACACTCACCCAATCCCGCGAATCCAGAGGCTTCTTCAGCACCCTCTTCCACTCCAGAAAACCAAGCTTCAAGCCCACCTACACGCACAAAGAAGACTCCGACTCGTGCCGAATCTTCGGAACGTTGATGGTCAAGCGCGTTACTGCAAGTTTGCACATTACGACGTTGGGTCATGGGTATGCTAGTTATGAGCATGTTGAACACGATCGTGAGTTTCGCCTTTGGTTGAGGATGGAGAGGTGTTGATGGGATTGGATTAGTGATGAACCTTTCGCATATTATCGCGGAATTCTTGTTTGGCCCATTTTTCCCTGAAATGGTGCAACTGCTCGATAACTCGTTTGAAGTAACGACTGAATGTACGTCCCCCTCCTCCCCCTCCCATCCTATACTAAACCCCGCAAAGCATTCATAGCATACCAATACTTCCTCCACGTAGTCCCAATAACCTACATCGTACCCCGCTCAACGCCTCTAAGCACACACCAATACAGTGTAATGCACTACACGCGCACGCTAGAGCATAACCGGGGCACACCTGGGATATTCTTTAAATTTGACATTGACCCGCTGTCGATTACCATTCATCAACGTACGACATCCCTCTTACAGCTCTTTATACGCGTGGTCGGAGTCGTCGGGGGTGTATTCGTTTGCGTTGGGTACGGTCTGCGTGTGTCGAGGAAAGTGGGAGAGGTGGTGTCTAGGGAAGATATGCAGGAAGGGTTGGTTGCTGCGCAAGCTTCTGGGGCTCGGGTGGGACTGGGAGCGAAGTGGGCTGGTGGGGAACTGAGGTCGAGGGGTAAGGCTGGTAGTGCTAGTGCGCCGGGGAGTCCGTGGTATGATACGGGGTCGGGGACGCAGTCTCCTTATGCTGGGTACCCTGGGACAGCACAGATGCAGAGCCCATATTTGCCTTCGCCGAGTGTGTTTGCGAGTCAGATGGGGACGCCTGCTTTTGGTCCTGGGCTGGGGTCTGCTCCTGGGCCTTTTTCGCCAATGGTGGGAGGTGCTTCGGGGGTGCCGGGGACTCCTGCGGTGGGGGGCAGGGGGTATGTTGAGTGTTCCCCCGTCGCCTATGGTTAATGGGGGTGTTAATGGGAATGGGGGTGGGTACGTTGCTGAGGGGGGGCATAATGGGCATGTGGCTCCGCCTAGGAGGAGTGTTGTTAGTCCCAAGAAGGATGATTGATTGTTCATTCTGGGATACTGGAGTTGTATGTATGATTTTTTATGAATTTGATTTTTTTTTGAGTTGGATCGTGTTCGGTTGTTTATTGGCTGTGGAGTTGAAGAGGATATGTTTTATTATTATTACTACAGGTGTTTGCGAGTCTGAACATGGCTCAGGAATGTATAGTAGTATACTGTATGACGTGCATACATTTTCGTACGTTCGGTATAAGTTTAGTATAAGCATAGGCACCGTTCACTTGGAGATACTTTAATGAAATAAACTTGTTAATAATCGCTATACTGCATCGCCTCTATCTTACCAGATTGATATCAGAAGGTTCTAAGACCGATACAATCACGGTACGGCATTAAAAAGGTCAAGTGAAAGAGGTTGAGTGTGAAAAGTATTTTAGCAGTAGTAATTTATAAATGAAATATCAGGTTGAGTCATCGAAGTGCAGTGAGGGTCTTATAAATGTCGCGAAGGTTGTCAGGCGCGTGTAATTATGATTACTTCCATTGCACAAACTTCTTGTTATGGTTCGCAAGAACTTGACGTTGGTGTATTCCTGTGAATACACGAAGGTTTAGCGAAGCAGTTTAATAATCGAAACGTACCCTGTATGGTTTAGTGTAGATTAGAATACTGATGTGTCTGAATGCGAGAGTGCTTAGTATGTTCAGTAAGGGTTGAGTTCTCGAAGCGTGAGTCAGCCAAGCTGAATGTCAAGCATGTCACGGGCTACCGCCGATTGGACTATCCGTTGATATTCAGCAATCGACAATACTAACTATGTAGTACGTTTGTAGCGAGTAGATAGATATGAAATACTATATACCCTTTTTAGCAACGATACGAGACTTAGCGCGAAGCCTTAAGTCGAGTGCCGGATTCTTACAGTTCACACTGAGTTGAAAGGTAGTAAAAAGGTTGTTTTTCCTATCTACACAACGAGCTATATACCTTGTAGTACTAATATATCTAGATTGTTCTTGTGTAGTCCTATGTATTCTACAGAACTCGAGAAGGTACTGCTTCCAGGGCCTTCTCGGTCAACATAACCGAGTTGGTTTATAGCCTTTTATGGCAGGAGTAGCCTTTAGCTGCGTAAATACTTACTTGCTTAGGTTACTTCTGTCGTTCTGAAGGTAAACCAAGATAGAAATAAAATGAGTAGTTAGTAGAGCTACGAGAGATTGGAAAATATATATAGGTTTTGTAATGAATTTTGTAAAATGTAGTAGACAGAGATAGAATTTATAGATGAAAAACCATGAGCGCGCAAATGTAGCTAAGTATACATAACATACCCCCCCCTGGTTTTGAGTCCTTATATACTCGGGAGATTAGGTACTGTTTAGAAATAGATAATAACTAAACCATTTCAACATCTTCCGTGTAACCGTTGTCCTCAAGGGGAAGGTGATACCATGGATTGTAACCGGGATGCATACGAGCGTAGGCCGAGTGTTTCGGATGGAGGACGACATGGCGGCAATCAGCGCCATCAGTGAGCTCAAGACGAGAGATGACATAGTTGAGAAGGTGAATTTGGGCATCGTGAAGGGAGTAAGTATCCTGTGTGTTCCAAACCCAACCATGCGCAAGAGGAATTTGAGCGCAGCGTATTTCGGCCTCAGTGATCCATACTGCCGCTATTTTATTGGTAGGTAAATGCGAGACAATGTAGGTTTTAAAAAATTAGTAACGCACTGTCAAGAAGCAGCTTCTGAAGACCAGAATAATGTGAGAGTGCGGCTTCAGGAGTGTCGGAAACGAAATAAAGGGGATTATCGAGTTTGAGAGTGAGGATATCAAGAACCTGAGGACGAGGGAGTCCAATGGCATCGAACATATATTGCGGAATAATTCGAGTGAGGATTTGTTGCGGAGGCAAGACAGACGGATTGGGGAGAGGAAGTGCTGCATCGACGATGGAGTTTGCCATAAGTTCCAAGGTCGTCCATAAGGCTTTCGCAATTTGTTCGCTAACGACAAACCCCTGAATGATGTTATTGTTGTAAGGGTTACGAACAGCGTGAAGATCTGAGTTAGTGGGTTTGTAGGCATAGGGGCTGAAAGCCCATAGAGTTGAAGTCAATGAGTTGGTAAAGCGTGCGAGGGCATTGGGATAATTGGTTTGAGCTCCGGAGAGAGTAGGAGCAGAGGAATTGGTAGTTGTGGTGGCGAGGGAATGATCCATTGTGTGGATATAGATGTATAAAGTGGTGGGATGTAGAACTATGGGGTAGTAAGAAATTTGTGGGTTCCGTTTGTTTGCGGATTGGTATTTTATGATGATGATACCCTAGTTTAAATATTGTTCTTATGTTTTGCCTTTTCCTTTTCAAGGCTTTGTTTATTCATCCAGGCTTTGAGGATCTGGGGCGCATTCTTGAGCCCTCGTTTCGATTTCCACTCGTCGTGTTCGGGGGGATATCCCTTGTATCTAATGCGGTATATCGGTATCCGTCTCCGTTTTCGGCCTAATGCCCGAGACTTTTCTTCAATGATAGCTTCAATCTCGACTTCCGGCAATGTATCAAAATCTTCACGGTCAAGGGGTAGTTCAGGACGCTCTCCGAATTCTTCTGGAGATTTCTGATATTTTTCTAGGTGATTTATGTTTAAAATCGGATGCATGCCATATGATTCAGGCATGCGCAACCTGTAGGTCAATGGGCTTAGTTTTTCGATGATCTCAAAAGGCCCGTCATAACGATTAGTTAATTTATTCCCTTTTCCTTTTAGCATGTCCAGTGATTTTTTATTAATAATGACGAGGTCTCCCTTATGTAGCTCCCAATGTTTTCTACCCTTGTTGTAGGAACGTTGCTGTATCGTCTGTCCAAGAATCAATGCGTCTTGTGCTTCTTGCCTGACTGCCTCAAATCCATCACGCATCTCCTGGGCATTCTTATCCTCAAGTGTTCGGGGTCTCAATAGACTTTCCTCATGGTGTATCAAGCTTGTGGCCGTAGTAGGATGAAAGCCATATAGCAGATATGCTGGAGAGAAATTTGTTGCCGAATGTGGATTTGTGTTGTAAGCGAGTGCAATTCCGTCCAACAGATCCGACCAGTTATCTCTTTTAGATCCGCTGTAAGCCCGGATTGCAATTTCTAGGCCTTGATTTAATACCTCCGTTTGTCCATCTGCTTGAGGGTGATAAGCAGTGGTTAGTGCACGTGTGATTCCCATTAGTCGACATGTCTCTTTCCAAAAATCACCCCTCCATCGAGTATCTCTGTCTGATATGATCTGACGTGGTATTCCATATTTGGAAATTACATGATGAAAGAAGAGCTTAGCTGTAGCGACTTCATCAATTTTGGTTGTGGTAGGAATAAATATACCGAATTTAGTTAATTTGTCAATGATAACGAGTACACTATTGAAGCCATTCGATGTTGGTAGGTCTGGAATGAAGTCCATGGATACAACTTCAAATGGTTGTGTCGGTATTGGTATTGAACTAAGTAGTCCAACAGGTGCATGCCGTTTAGGTTTAATTTTCTGACATATATCACAAGTTAAAACATATCGTTTGATATCCCTTGCCATTTTTGGCCAATAGTAAACACCACTGATTCGATTGTAAGTTTTGAAGTATCCTGCATGCGCACTTTCAGTTATTATATTATGGCTTTCATGCATAATTTCGTTTTTTAGTGACCTAGGGACACACAAACGGTTATTACCGTAAGCGTCTTCAAAGTACAGTAGCCCGTTGTCGCCATAGTGGTACTGTGGGTAAATAGATTCTGAGGGTTCATCGTTCCTTTTAGATATTAAAACCTTTGAGTATAGTGGGTCAGTTTGATATGCATTGACCCATCGATTTGTTTCCTCCTCTGAAATTCCTATGAGGACATTGTACGATTGTGCGCATTCCTGTAATACATTTACTTCCAAATCGTCACTTATTGTGATGGGAAGTTCAATACTAGTAACATTAGAAGGTAAATCTTCACAAGTTTGCACATACTTCGATGCAACTGTCAATAATTTTCCTTCAAATTCTGACCCTAACTCTTCAAACATGCTTCTTAACGGATCGTCATTGGGTTTCAATTGTAGACTTTCCATTTCGTTGTTGGTTGGTCCTATCTGTGCTGGTATGTTACGCCTTAAACGAGACAGTGGATCGACATTGGAGTGAATTCGACCTGCGCGATGCACAATATGCATATTAGGAAAGGCTGAAAATACAAGTCCCCAGGTGAGAAGCCGCCAATTTACATTCTGAAATGTCTTGCTCCATGTGAGGGCAGCATGATCTGTGATAGCAAAAATTCGCTCACCCTCGAGATATGGTTGAAATTTAATTAGTCCTTCCTTCAGTGCGAGCGCTTCTCGCTCAGTTGGTGAATAATTCCGTTCAGCTGGTTGAAGAACACGAGACCAATATGCGACCACCCGTTCAACGTGAACTGTGGTGTCTTCAAACTTGTCAGACCACGTTCCCTTTGTAGGTATGTCTGTCATCTCAGTTCCTTTAACTAAGTTAGTAACTAGATCTGGTATAGGTTCTTTATTTTTATATGCTCGTTCTAGTCGTTCATATACCTTGGTGCCTCGAAGATCTTTAATTTGGATAGGCTGTACTTGCTGTAATATTGCTGCAAGAGCGTAATCCCATGCATCCGAATATATCCTGTATGGTATTCCAGGCATTGCATGAGCTTGTACTGGGGCATTCGTGAGTACCTGTTTGCATAGCTCGAATGCTTTATATTCATTTTCCCCCCAAGACCATTTTTGTCCTCCTTTAAGTAACTGGAAAAGTGGATGAGCAATCCACGCGCATAGAATGGTATGTAACTAGCAAAATATACCATCATACCAAGAAATACTTGGAGTTCATGTTTATTAGTAGGCTCTTTTAATTGTAAAATAGCATCTACCTTTTCTTGGTGAGTGGATAATCCTAGGCGTGATACCTTTTGTCCTAATAAAAGTAGTGAACGATAGCCAAAATGGCATTTAGAAGGTGAAAGTGTAATTCTTGCATCGGTTATTGCCTTTAAAACTAACTGTATATGTTGGAGGTGCTCTTCAAATGTCTTTGAAAATATAACAATATCGTCAATATATACGAGTGCGAAAATCCACAAGAAAGGGGCCAATACCTTTTGCATAACTCGCTGGAACACTGCGGGTCCATTACGATATCCAAAAGGCATACGTCGAAACTGGAACAGGCCTCGGTGGGTTCTAAATGCAAGTTTATCTCAATCTTCTGGTGTGACACTCAGCTGGGTGAACCCTGATAGTGCATCTAATGTCGACAAATATTGACTTCCAGATAGGCTTTGTAGAATGTCTTCTTGTCATGGCAATGGAAATTCATCAGGTATAACTTTTTCATTTAATCTACGGAGGTCGATTACCATACGCGGTTTACTATTTCTGTAAACAATGAAAACTGGTGCAGCCCATGGGCTTTTTGATGCTTCGATAACGCCTAGACTGAGCCAAGTGTCCATTTGTTTGTCGATTACTTCACGATTAGCTGGCGATGCGGGAAATGGAGCAATAGATATAGGTCTTACATTCGGAATCATAGGTATGTTGACTTCTTCATCATAATTTCCTAATCTTCCATTGAGACTGAAGGCGTTTCTATTTTGAAGTATAAGCTCTTGTAAAACATCGATTTGATCATCTTCCAAGTCCTTAGATATATCTACAGTGGTGAGTAGCTCTGCTTCGTTCACATCGTCTGGTGGTACCTCTGCAGTCTTCGGTCCTCCTTCTAGTGGTTCTTCTCCTGCGTCGAAATTCGGTTTAATAAGTTGCGATTCTACTCCTTGATGCTCGCTTTTAACCGTTAACCCAGAGTTAGAATTTACTAACTCACGGACCAAGTACGCATGGGCTTGTATTGATACTAATTCCTTCTGGCTAAGATCATCTTTCTTTTGAAGCCATCGGTTTGGATTATGCACTTGACCAAGAGCCTGTCCTTCAGATATAATTGTTGGTTTGTTAGAGAAGTTGGAAATGTACAAGTATGGTTTATCTTTTGATAATAGTGTGTCAGGACTACCATATATATCTTCAGGATTGCGGTTGCTACTCAAGTTACGTTGAATGTATATTTCTCTCAAATTTTCAGGGAAAGTCGCACGGACCTTGACTAGCTTCACTGATTCTGGAGGAATAATCACTCGATAGGATGAACGTACCATTGGGTCATTCTTCTTATGGAACGATCGTGAGTTCTGGTTCTTTTTATTTCTATGTCGTTTAGCTCTTATCACTCGTTTCGTTAACTCTGGATGTGCTAGTATTTTGAATGCGTGGCCAGTCTCATCCTGAAATGGGTATGATGATAGTGAGTTGTGAGCTTTCGCCTTACAACCCGAATCTCCGAATTGTACGTAGGTATCGTTTGGTTCCCTTATAATAGACACAGCATATTGATCGGCGAAGTCATTACCAAATATGAACGGTGTTGACATTCCCTTAACCACATAAGCTTCGACGTTCATTTTAACGGGGCCTTGATTGGAGTCAAAATATAAGTCTATATTCACATATCCTGAAATTACTGCACTTCCCGTTACTTGGACAAGCTTAATTCTTTGTCCTGTATGTATTTTTGGAGGTTTAGGTAGTTGTTGTAGTAGTCGTTCTGAGATAAGTGTGATATCTGAACCAGAGTCTATTATGATAGGCGATGCTGTACTAGATGGATCATTGATCCTTCCCAGTAGTTCAGTTGCCTTAGAGCCAAGGAACGAGCATCCAGGCGGTCGTGAGAGGTGTCTGTGTAATTCAATAACTGAAGTATTGTTATTTCCGCTGATTGTATAAGTTGAGGCTTTAATCGATTTTTTAAATAGTAACCGTTGTTGTTTACGGTTTAGTTTATGTTCATGCGTGGCAGTGTTGGTTATACTTGAATGAATAGTGGGAGAATTAACTGATGAAGAAGATAGTGTGGTTTTCCACTGCTCTGATTTTTCAATTTTGTAAGTTTTTACCATTGTAGGACAGTTCCCCCCCCCAGACTCAATTCTGGAGGGACTATTGAAAATCCTCTTCGTCATCAGAGCATAAGCTGTAGTACAGTGACTCGTAATCGTTTTGTGCATCATGATCTTCCTCAGTGGTATATATAGCATTTACTCGTGCACGTCTTTCTCCTTTCATCGCATATTTACACTCCGGATCCCAGTGCTTGGAACTTCCACAATGCCGACAAGGTCTAGCTTTGTTTTGTTCGGGTGTTCCTTTCGGTAATTTGGACACATTTGTGTCATCTTTCGGAAATTGTGGCTTAGATGAAGTATTAGACCAACCTACCAGATTAGTATGAGCGTTCTTATAACTTCCAAAAGGGTTCCTAGAAATAGAGTCGCGACTAGATCCGTAACCGCCATAATTTCGATTTCTAGCATCAGCCTCCATTAGAGTATCCTCATGAAATCGAATACCTTGCTGGAATTCACTGAGTTTGGAATATAAATGAGGAGTAAGAATATTGTGCCAATATTTTGGTGCACCCTCCATTATTTCAGCTATCGTTTGAGTGTCTGTGTAATTATAAACAATACCAAGTAGCTCTAGTTTTCGAATATAATAATCTCCTGGACTCTCTCTACTGTACCCAGGCTCTCGATACGATGCTTTATTAGCTCGGGTTCGCATTTTGTCATAGTATGTTCTAGTCATGTAGTAAGTCCCTATAGCTCTTTTCAATGTACCCCAGTCTTGTTCTATTTCAACACGGATTTCTGGGGCTTGACTATAATACCATGTCTCAGCACTTCCAGTTAGCCGTGTAGGAACTAAAATACCTAGCTGACGATATATTGTTGATGAACGTTCGCTTAAACGATTTATTTTTATTAACCAGCGATGAAGATCATTCATATCACCGTTCCAGCTGGGTATGGTGTCTGATTTTAATTTTGTCTCAAATTGTGCTTCCGTAATTCTAAAACTTGGTTCATTTACATCACCAGTATTGCTGGGTGAATTATGACGCTCTGATTGCTTGTTTTCTCTAGGTGGTCGTGGTAAAGGCTTCTTTGGTTTATCCTTCCCATTGTCATCGTCATCGGATGGATCTGGGTCTGGATCTGGGTTAGACGAAGATCTTCCTGGTACCTTGGATGAGTCGTTACTCTTAGTAGGTTTATTACCGGAATCACGATTAGAACTAAATGGATTCTGACTAATTGGAGGTGGGATAGGTGCGGGTGTTGGTTCAAATATTCTTCTTATTCCTGCAGCCTGAGTATAATCAGTCGGGTGTCCATAGACTGCAGATCCTCCATATACCGGAGAGTTCCAGAGTGTTGTTGGTTTGTTGTCTTTAACATATGATGATATGCTATCACCTGGGTATGATAGTCCTGGAATTGATGTTACGGTTACTGGGTCTGGAATTTCGACAGGAGCAATTGTTGCGATTTCTCTGGATTTGGAAGGACTATTTGTTGTAGTAAAGTCATAGAATTTCGCCAAATTTTCTAGAAAATCCTCAACCTCCTTTCTAAAGCAGGTAGCTATAATTTCGTAGTCAGTAGCATTGTTAAATGCATCGATCTTTCCTGTTGTTCCCCATAGAGGAAATCCCGGGATTCCTTCTCCCGAGAAAGCTAATTCGTCTGCAGCTTGCGAGCGTCGCTTCTTTAATAACCTCATTAATAAATTGAAATCGTCCTTGTTCGGAGCATAGCCCTCGTGTTCATCATTATCTGATGTGAACTTGCGGGGGTGATTGAACATTGATTGCAATGTCTCAAGCTCTTTCCTAAAAATAGTTCTCATTTGTCGGCTCAGATGTGAACCTGCTGTTCGTGTTAGGTTACGGATTAATATGTCTTCGCCGAGTTTTAGAGCTGTAATTCGACGCTCATGAAATGTAGTTTTATCTTTAGATATGACAGCGGGATTCAAAGTTGCAGGAAATATACGTGTGATCGTTTCTATTTTCCCGGGGTAAGATGTATCGATGGCTGTGCTATCGAAATCAACAAGTGGAAGCCATTGTGCCTCGTCCTCGGCTAGAGGAATCGAAGGCATTTTCGGCGAGGCATCCCTTGCGGATCCGTAATCGTCATCCGATACATTAGGGTCTCCTTGTGTGCGTGCTGAGTCCTTGGATCTCTTTCCTTTGTTTAATGCATCGTAATCTGAGGGGTCGTTAACTGTTCCAGCTTTATTTGAGTTATTAGTTTTCCTCCCTGCAGCAGGTTTATTTCCAGTGTTATTATCAGACATAATTTTCTATTGATGGGGTGATAATCGATGTATAGTGTTGAAGCGTGGTCAAAGAATTCGATGGAGAATAGGAGGAGATGGTAACTCGATGTATATGAAAGGGATTGCCCAAAATGTAAGACAGAAACTGTCACGGAAGTATTCTTCGCTAATCTTACGCGCAGTTAGCGGGGAGATCTCCGAATATTGTTGTAATCACTATCAAATTGAAATCAAAGCGCAGGATAACCACGTGAGATTTTCTTGACAAGTCTATTGGAGTATCGGTGGATGAGATTTCGTTTGTACGGGAGAGAGATCGATTATGATCTAGAGAGAGTGCTTCGTATATAGTAACAACAAAGGTGTTGCCTGGTTTGGTTGTAAGAATCAGGGGACGAAGTTCTAGTTTAATCAAGAGACAATGTTCGAGATGCTTCTTGACTCGAGTTGTGTAGCCAAGAATGGTTGACTTGATGTGTTCGAGAATGTATGGGAAACTCACGTCGTTCGAGAGGAGTTCCCAATGTGTCCACCAATGTTATGGTTCGCAAGAACTTGACGTTGGTGTATTCCTGTGAATACACGAAGGTTTAGCGAAGCAGTTTAATAATCGAAACGTACCCTGTATGGTTTAGTGTAGATTAGAATACTGATGTGTCTGAATGCGAGAGTGCTTAGTATGTTCAGTAAGGGTTGAGTTCTCGAAGCGTGAGTCAGCCAAGCTGAATGTCAAGCATGTCACGGGCTACCGCCGATTGGACTATCCGTTGATATTCAGCAATCGACAATACTAACTATGTAGTACGTTTGTAGCGAGTAGATAGATATGAAATACTATATACCCTTTTTAGCAACGATACGAGACTTAGCGCGAAGCCTTAAGTCGAGTGCCGGATTCTTACAGTTCACACTGAGTTGAAAGGTAGTAAAAAGGTTGTTTTTCCTATCTACACAACGAGCTATATACCTTGTAGTACTAATATATCTAGATTGTTCTTGTGTAGTCCTATGTATTCTACAGAACTCGAGAAGGTACTGCTTCCAGGGCCTTCTCGGTCAACATAACCGAGTTGGTTTATAGCCTTTTATGGCAGGAGTAGCCTTTAGCTGCGTAAATACTTACTTGCTTAGGTTACTTCTGTCGTTCTGAAGGTAAACCAAGATAGAAATAAAATGAGTAGTTAGTAGAGCTACGAGAGATTGGAAAATATATATAGGTTTTGTAATGAATTTTGTAAAATGTAGTAGACAGAGATAGAATTTATAGATGAAAAACCATGAGCGCGCAAATGTAGCTAAGTATACATAACACTTCTACGCTGAACGAGAAGATGCTGATAAGACACATCTTAATGCATAGAAGAAGCTCCCGTGCTATCAGAGCAACTTCACTAAGATGCTACCTGATGCTACCGGTTACTGATAATACTGTTAGGTATGATCTGGTTCGATTGCTATCAACCATACAACTTATATATAAGTGATCACAGTCTGGTACCAGGATCCCCACTTTAAAAAATTACATAAGCTCATCATGGGCGACACTTACTCAGACATCCCCTTTGACGAAATAATTAAGGGCGTACATGAAGGCAGAACAATAAATACTGTCTACAGTACGTCATTATATGTTAAATCTTAGTTACCCACTGTTTGGATTTCCTGGCAGTGGTTGTTATAACTTCTCTCGGTTATGATATCATATACTGCCTTTTCAATGAAGTATCTTTATTTACACGTCGTGAAACTATGAAATCTGATATTCTGTAGGTGAAATACATCTGGTGGTGAGATTGGTGACCCATTAGATAAGATATATATCTAAAATATTTTCCCTTCTATTCAGTGGAATGAAATGGTCCATTCCTAAGATTCTTTACACTATTGCAAGATACTATTGTCCTCTGTATCTCTCGTGAGTTGTATCTCTTTGCTAGGCTAGTGTATTACTCACATTGTGAGTTTGACAGAATCATTACATTCCTTCGTATTAAGCATTTCTTAGTAGTCCAAGACTACAGCTGAATCATCTTCCTTCTAGCACCATTCTTTGATATACTTGGAACCGTATCAACAAATGTCAGTGAATCCTACATGAATTTAATGTCTTGTATACTGAATCTATAAGATCAGCAGTAATAATACAATAAAATCATATTTTTAAAATCTAATCTAGCACAATAGGTGTCGAGCAGCTTCCTGGTATGGATACATGTGGGGAACCCAGTTTAATTATAATATTCCATGAAAAATAATGACAGTCGTATAGCGGGGGAGTAATCATATTCAGTACTGCTATGGACCTTATCTTTGGATTCCGAGTTAGTGCATGTTATGGGAACAATAGAAAAGGTGTGCTATCCTATCCTACTAACATGCTAACGCAAAAATTAATGATTTTCAAATAACAAGTTCTGTGGTTCCTAGGAGCATGTATATTTGGTAAGTTACAATATCATTTGTCGATTTAAACTGATGTGCATGATATGGAAATGTACTAGTAAAAACTTCGGTTTGTTAAATATCACTGAGTATGGTATAATTGTCAGACACTAACTATCATGTTTAGATAATACTCACCTATTTCATATACTTCGGGATTGATTTTAGTTTGAATCTGGCCGAAATTCCAGGATTAGTGTGCGTGATATATAATCCTAAAAATCCTAAAAATGCAGCCCGTTTCGCCTTGTTACCCACTGTTTATTACGGACTCAACCTTGCCATCTATAGTATGTCTATTCGTTCAACTTACCGCTATCAAGTGATTATATTATGTCAACAGCTATTATGTTTCTACTTACAATTTTGAAACTTTGGAAGGACCTCACTGTTACTCAAGGAGGACTGCGAAGCTTGCTAAAAAATGGAAGCAACAACTTTCCTATTGTCACGTCCTTGATATGTGATGGAACATTGCATTTCTTCATTATATTCGGTGAGAGATCCTTGTGAATATGTTCAGAGTGTTCTTATCTGTATATCATAGTATTTACGGTTCTTATGACATGGAGTTCAATAGATCCGAAAGGATATTACTTCAATATCTACTTTTCTCCGTGAATCCCATCAGCACTTTTAAATGAAAAATTCTCACATCATTACAGGTGGTACTATGCAATGCAGTCATTTGTGGTCAGTCTTAATGCATTTATGTTTATTATTGACACTTATAGTTATCAGGGGTCTCGATTGATACTGAATTTAAGGCAAATGTCAGATGTTAATGGAAATGTAATACCATCCTCAGACGTGTTGCGGTCAATTGCGTTTGCTCGATCTGTCAGTGTGCATGGTATAACCAACATCTCAGAGGAAGAATGTGACATGGATTTGTCTTAGGCTCCCAGAAACGTAGCGGGGAGGAAGCAGTGGTTCTATATTAGAAAACTGTATTGTATTTATTTAGAATGGATATCAAAATATTTGCCTAGGACTGTACACCGTCACCATACAATATGGTTATATGGTAGCCATATATACAGACCCGTAACCGTCCCGTCGAGGCTTCAGATGATTCTTGATACAGTATGGCTACAGTACGGTTTTTACCGTAAGGAGACTGTATGAATACAGCCGTATTACGGTCATATACAGTCATACGGTCTACCTTAGCAAATCTATCGTTAATACTTAATTTTAAAGAATATTTCCTGCTTAAATCGATATAATTATATTTCAACTTTGAATAATTAACTGTGCACACCTAAATACAGCTCACTGGAACATAACTCAATGTTGAACTCGTGGAAATTGACTTATAACTGGACTTGAAATGAACACTATTTTTTGTATTAATTACTGTAATTATATGTATAATATCCCTTACCATGCAATCATGGAGCCCTAACACATAAGAAGTAGTCTAATTGTCATCGTTTCAAACATCCATGGAGTTGCAGACCATAATACCTTCATTCCTCTTGTTGTCACTTTAAAGAAAATTGAAACATGTGTCACTGTTACAGTACAAGACAAAGTCCCTTATGAAAAGAAGTTTAGAATTATCCCTCTACTACGCAGGAACATAGTTTCTATTTGTAATGCAATGCATCTAGTTTTCAACTAATATTTTAATACTCAACTGATATTATTGGAGTGGACATGAACAACTAAAATTTGCATTTCACAAATTGAGCCACACGCGCATCCAGACTCTATCTTCAATACTTTCTATTGGATTGACTCCATAGGTATAATAATAATTACTTTGATACTGCTTGTAGAAGTTTGGTAGAAGTACGTACATCAGCAAAGCATGTGTGACATTCCTGTCTTTTGGTGTCTTTAGAAAGACTAAAAAAACCAAAATATTCATAAGGACTGATAAAAACAGTTGATCAACGATTCCACAACCTTCAAAAGCTAATTCTATTTGTAATTAAAGTATACTATATTGTTTATTGGTCTTTTGATGAAGCTTGGTTGATTCAAATACAGTAAAAGACATCAGAGATTCTAAAGACAATGATTAAATACTATTTATTACACTGTAGACATTGTTCTCTGGTAATACAAAACAGAAGCAGAAGTGATCTATCAAATGTACTACTACAGTATATACAAATAATTAAAGCTAACTATTGTTGGAAGACTCCATTTTATTCTGATCCACCTCCATCGTATCACTGTCAACCTCAAGTCAACCTATCACTTATTCGCAGTGTAATAGTTGCATCTTCAAGAATCAACATCAAAATGTGAGACATCAATGGTTATTATAGGCCTTTGCACAATAATCCTACCAAAATTTGAGTTATTCGACTTAACAAGATGGAAATAATATTCGATCACCAATACAATCATCACTAAAAGAGCCCAAAGCCTAAATATTACAGACAAGAACGATTTACAAAGAAAAAAAATTATAATTATGACCTGTAACCTGTAAAATCTGTACCGTAACCATAAAATGGTCCGTACCATTTTATTGAGCTCAAAAAAATCTTTGATATGGTATGGTTTACAGGCAAACTGTAACCGTCACATGACCATAAGGTATACGGCCGTATACTGTATACGGTACGGTGTACAGCCCTATATTTGCCTAAGAATATATTTCGGAAAGTCAAATACAAATGAGAATTAGAGGAACATGTAGGTTTAATGGATACCTCAACAATTAGATATGTGATTTATAATAAGTAGAATTGGTGTTACCAGCAAGTTACCAATCGACATGATTATAGGTTGCTGGTACTTCTATCATTTAACAGCAGTCTTGCATCTCCGAGAGCTACTGCTACATAGAGCTTGCATGGAGCACAGCGTGGGCCTGGGGATTGCTGTTTGGTATTAGGTCACTGACATCTGTTTGTCACTGTTGCAATTGAACATTGATGATGTGGCTCTTATTCATTCCCCAGCACCATTTCACCCTCCACTTCTCCTCTTATGAATGAGCACCCTCGAATCTAATGATCGACTAAATACATCATGTTGGTTGTCGCTAGGCAGTGACATCGTGCTGCATGTCGCTGTGCCAGCACAAGTGGGACTTTCAGATCTTTGTAACAAGCGTGTTGAGTGCAAATTGAGCATAGCTGGTGAAGATGTGCTGATAGGAATGGGGATAGTGATAAACCTCTTGCATATTATCACAGAATACTAATTTAGCCCATTGGTACAACTACTTGATAACTCATTCGAAGTAATGAGTGAATGTATGTCCTTCCCCCCTCCTCCCCCCTTCTCATACTAATACCTCCAAAAGCATTCATGGTATACCAATACTTCCTGCTGCCAACACAGTCCCAGTCACCCATCTCTTTGACATGCCTTTCTACTAGCCTACTATGAAGAAAGAAAGCAAAAATGTCAACAACCTCCCTAGCCAACACAACACATTCACCCAGCTCGACATTTTCCCTAAAATCCACAACCTACAAACCACACTCTGAGTCCCACAGCTTCTTCACCCACTTCGTGAGCTTTGTCACTCTCCTGCTTGTGCTCAACGATATTGGAGAGTATATCTGGGGATGGGTGGATGATGACTTATTCTCAATATTAACCTCAACATTACAGTTAATGTGCCTTGTTGCTGTGAGTTGCTCTTTTCTTTTCTTTTCTTTTCTTACCTTGGTACTAAAGCAAAGGTTGTGCAGATTTAAGTGTGGATCTTCGAGATTTGATTGGAGATACTAGGCTCATGCTCAGTGGTGGATTCCATAGGGATGGTGTATGTCCTCCCATTTCCTACCCTCTATCAAATTAACATACCCCACAGACAAGATTCGACATAGGCGAAGTAATAATGCTCAAGTACATCCCTTCCTCCCTCACCCCTCCTCTCCCATTCAACCTAACCTCCGCTCCCACAGAGAACACACACAAGCACTCTCAGCATCCCAAGCCCTCTCCCAATCTCGCAAATCAAGAGGCTTCTTCAGCATCCTCTTCTGCTCCAGCAAACGAAGCTTCAAGCCCACTTACATGCACAAAGAAGACTCCAACTTGTGCAGAATCTTCAGAACATTGATGGCCAAGTGTGGCAGGGAAATTTTGCACATTACAATGTTGGGTCATGGATATGCTGGTTATGAGCATGTTGACCATAATAGTGAGATTTTCGTCTTTGGGTTGTGAGATGGAGAGGTACTGATGGGGATAGGGATAGTGATGAACCTTTCGCATATTATCACGGAATTCTCGTTTGGGCTGTTTTTCCCTGAAATGGTGCAACCGCTTGATAGCTTGTTTGAGGTGATGACCGAACATATATCCCCCTCTCTCTCCTCCCCCTTCCATACTAAAGCCCAAAAAGTATTCATAGCATACCAATATTTCCTCCATGTAGTCCCAACAACCTACACCACCCCGCACTCAACGCCTCTCCACACACCAATACAGTGTAACACACTACATGTGCAAGCTGGAGCATAACTGGGGCACACCCCGGATCTTCTTTAAATTTGATGTTGACCTGCTGCCAATTACAATCCACCAGTGTATGGCATCCCTTGTACAGCTCTTTATATGCCTGGTGGGTGTTGTAAGGGGTGTATTTGTGTGTGTGTGTGATGTGGACTGGGTGTGTCAGGGAAGACGGGCCTAGGAAGGATAAGTCAGAGGGGTTGGTTGCTGCAGAGGCTTCTGGGGCTTGGATGGGACTGAGAGCGAAGTGGGCTGGAGGGGAGTTGAAGTTGAGGAGTAAGGCTGGTGGAAGTGCCCCTGAGAGTCCTTGGGATGTATGGGCTCTGCTTTGAATGTGGGGATGCTGTCTTCTTATGCAGGGTAGATGCAGAGTCCATATTTGCCTTTGCTGAGTGTGTTTGCGAGTCAGATGGGGATGCCTACTTTGGACCTGGGTCTACTCCAGTAATTTACACTCCCCCAAGAGGTCTGTACAGATCTGTACGGATCCGCACAGATCCGTACGGAATCCGCACGGAATCCGAAAATTCCGTACGGATCCGTGCGGATTCCGTGCAGATCCGTACAGATCCGTACAGACCTGTATAGATACCATACAGAATTTATATAGTGGTTATTATTATTATTAGAGGTGAATATTCTATATGAATTCCATACATATTCTGCATGGATTCTGTGTGGATTCATGCATTGCTACCTTGTCACAGGTGTCAAGTGTGACACTACATGAAATCTGTGATACACTCAATATATAGTATCATGCTCAATGCATAGTGTCATGCTTAATGTATAGTATCACACTCAATGCATAGTGTCACACTCAACACTTAGTGTCATGCTTAATGTGTAGTGTCACACTCAACACTTAGTGTCACACTCAACACTTAGTGTCACACTCAACACTTAGTGTCACACTCAACACTTAGTGTCACACTCAACACTTAGTGTCACACTCAACACTTAGTGTCACACTCAACACTTAGTGTCACACTCAACACTTAGTGTCACACTCAACACTTAGTGTCACACTCAACACTTAGTGTCACACTCAACACTTAGTGTCACACTCAACACTTAGTGTCACACTCAACACTTAGTGTCACACTCAACACTTAGTGTCACACTCAACACTTAGTGTCACACTCAACACTTAGTGTCACACTCAACCCTTAGTGTCATGCTTAACCCTTAGTGTCATACATAATGCAGAGTGTCACACTTATTGCTTAGTGTCACACTCAACACTTAGTGTCATGCTTAACCCTTAGTGTCACACTCAACCCTTAGTATCACACTCAACCCTTAGTATCACACTCAACCCTTAGTATCACACTCAACCCTCAGTGTCACACTCAACCCTTAGTATCACACTCAACCCTTAGTATCACACTCAACTCATAGTGTCACACTCAACCCTTAGTATCACGCTCAACACTTAGTGTTACACTCAATGCTTAGTGTCACACTCAACCCATAGTGTCACACTCAACCCTCAGTGTCACACTCAACCCATAGTGTCACACTCAACCCTCAGTGTCACACTCAACACTTAGTGTCACACTCAACCCCTAGTGTCACACTCAGTGCTTAGTGTCACACTCAACACTTAGTGTCACACTCAACCCTCAGTGTCACACTCAATGCTTAGTGTCACACTCAACCTCTAGTGTCACACTCAATGCTTAGTGTCACACTCAACCCATAGTGTCACACTCAATGCTTAGTGTCACACTCAACCCATAGTGTCACACTCAACCCCTAGTGTCACACTCAACCCCTAGTGTCACACTCAACCCCTAGTGTCACACTCAATGCTTAGTGTCACACTCAACCCCTAGTGTCACACTCAATGCTTAGTGTCACACTCAACCCCTAGTGTCACACTCAATGCTTAGTGTCACACTCAGTGCTTAGTGTCACACTCAACCCTCAGTGTCACACTCAATACTTAGTGTCACACTCAACCCCTAGTGTCACACTCAGTGCTTAGTGTCACACTCAACCCTCAGTGTCACACTCAATGCTTAGTGTCACACTCAATCCCTAGTGTCACGCTTAACCCTTAGTGTCACACTCAATGCATAGTGTCACACTTAACCCTTAGTATCACACTCAACACTCAATGTCACAATTAATGTATAGTGTCACGCTTAAACCTTAGTGTCACGCTTAATGGAGAGTGTCACACTTAGTGCTTAGTATTACACAATTTTCTATTCTAATTTTCTATAAGGAAATAAGTATAATAAGATTCTGTACAGATTCTGTACAGAATCTGTACAGAATTTTTCAGGTCTGTAATGCGGAATTCTGCGGAATCCGCACGGAATTTTTGATTCTGTGCGGAATCTGTGCAGAATCTGTACAGACCCAAAAAAACCTCTGCCAAAAAAAAAAAAATCTGTGCAGATTCCACACAGATTCCGAAAATTCCGTACGGAATCCGCACGGATTCCGCGCGGATCTGTACAGAACACCTGGCTAAGTGTAAAGAGCTCGTCTACTCTGGGGTCATTTTCACCAATGGTAGGGGCTGGTTCAGGGTCGCCAGTTCTGGTTCCTCCTGGGGTGGGAGGGGCAGGAGGGTATGTTGAGTGTTTCCCTGTCACCTATGGTTAATGGGGGTGAGTATGTTTTTGAGGAGGGTATGTGGCTCCACCTAGGAGGAGTGTTGTTGGTCTCAAGGAGGATGATTGGTTGTTCATTCAGAGATACTGGAGTTGTATGTATGATTTTTTATGAATTTGATTTTTTTTTTGAGGTGAATGGTTTGTGGAGAGGGGGGTGAAGTTGTATATTAAGTTGTTTTGGTGGTTAAAGAACTAGTAATTGGTAACTACTAATGTACTTCTCCACATTGCTTTGGACGCTGTTCAGTGTAGATGAGTCGGGTGGGCTGTGGGGTGTATTTAAGTTCAAGGCAACTGGTAAACATCACAGCACAAGCTCAGCTCATTCACTTCTAAGGAGCCAAGAAAGAGTAGTGAAGATTGGTTGAAGAAAGGATATGTTTTTATTATAACATCAGAGGCGCACTACATTTGTCACACATCCACATGCGTCACATTTGTCACTTCATTCCCGCGCTTCACATATTTCCCGCGCATTATGTTTGTCACGCATCCGCGTGCGTCACATGTGTCACATCATTCACGCGCTCCATATATTTCTCGCGCATCACACGCGTCACACTTGTCACATCATTCCCGTGCTCCACATATTTCCTGTGCATTACATTTGTCACGCATCCGCGTGCGTCACATGTGTCACATCATTCATGCGCTCCATATATTTCCTGCACATCACACACATCATATTTGTCACATTATTCCCGCGCTCCACATATTTCCCGCGCATTACATTTGTCATGCATCCACACGCGTCACATTTGTCACATCATTCCTGCGCTTCACATATTTCCCGTGCATCACACTCGTCACATTTGTTACGCTTTAATGTGTTTGTTACGCTTTAATGCATTTGTCATGCTTTGGAAGCATGTCACATATGTCACATGTGTTACATTTATAAGGAGTGTCATACATTTCAAGCACATCATGCTTGCATGTGTGTCATGATTGTAACATGTTGATGGGATTCCAGCAAGTCTAATGAAAATGTTTGTATACTTTTCACAGATCCTGTCAATAACAATACTGCACATGACTATGGAGAAGTAACAGTAAGTTGTTTTAGGCAAGAGAGAAAAAAAGGCAAAGAGGCCTTCAGTGAATACTAAACTAAAGAATAGAAAAGAAATTAAGTAATGGCCACAGCACAAGAAAGTGTAGAGAAGTACAGGAGGTGGTTTTCATATGTATGAATGCATACTGATACTAAAAGAGCAAAATCACATATGTCAGAGAATTGAAACACATATGACAGTGTAGAAGTGTCATGTAATCATATAGAGTAAGCATGTATGTAACTCTATAATGTGTTTTGAAGATATAAGAATAACCAATAGTTGATACAAGAATTATGACTATCTAATGACTGATACATGTGAATTTGATGTAATGTGAAATTACATATTCACCATTCTTTCACATTTGTCATACATATGTAGATCTTTTATAACCTCATCATCTCTCATATCCAGACAAACCATTATAGTTTCTACTATGTCATTTCATTACATCTCTAGACCTAATTAAAAACTTCTCATACCATCTCATTTTCAAATATCTCATGCTCTGTCAATAGTGGTAAGACTCCAGCTACATAAACACTCTACATCTTTCATTCTAGTTTCTTATTACTACCACAATTCCACAACATTCCAATTGTCATTTTCCATTTTAAGTCTTCCAATTCTACAAGTACATATTGTTTCATCTGTATTTGTAATTCACTCTGTACCATTAGATACTTACTCCACTTCCATGGCAATTTCAATAGTTGTAGAGACAGATCAATCTCATATGATTGGAAAGTGTGACATTTGCAAAATGTGACAAATGTGACATGTGACGCGCTTCCAAAGCATGACAAATGCATTAAAGCGTGACAAACGCGTTAAAGCGTGACAAATGTGACGAGTGTGATGCGCGGGAAATATGTGAAGCGTGGGAATGATGTAACAAATGTGACGCGTGTGGATGCATGACAAATGTAATGCGCAGGAAATATGTGGAGCGCGGGAATAATGTGACAAATATGACGCATGTGATGTGTGGGAAATATATGGAGCGCGTGAATGATGTGACAAATGTGACGCGCACGGATGCGTGACAAATGTAATGCGCGGGAAATATGTGGAGCGCGGGAATGATGTGACAAGTGTGACGCGTGTGATGCGCGAGAAATATATGGAGCGCGTGAATGATGTGACACATGTGACGCACGCGGATGCGTGACAAATGTAATGCGCGGGAAATATGTGGAGCGCGGGAATGATGTGACAAACGTGACACACGTGGATGCGTGACAAACATAATGCGCGGGAAATATGTGAAGCGCGGGAATGATGTGACAAATGTGACGCGTGTGGATGTGTGACAAATGTAGTGCGTGGGAAGTATGTGGAGTGCGGGAATGATGTGACAAATCACCATTTATAATAGGCCTACAGTAGTAATATACACTTCAAACTAACCAATGATTGCATATGATCACCATTTATAATAGGCCTACAATTACCTTGCTTGCCAAGGTATCTCCCAGGTGAAAATGGGTTCCACTTTTCGTCATTCACGTGGTTTATCTCACGGTCACATGTGCGCCTCGTTCTCGCTCCTGCTCTCTCTCTCTCCCTCCCTCTCTCCCTCTCTCTCTCTCTCTCTCTCGGTGTCTATCCCGGCATATTTGGCTTGGGCTCGAAGGTCCCAACTGGCGATGGCGTGTAGGTCTCGGATGATGACCATGACCATGGTGGGCGCGTATTTGGCTCCGGTGCATATTTGGCTCGGGCTCAAAGGTCTCAACTGACAATGGCGGGTAGGTGTCGGATGACTGTCGTGGGTCTGACCAGAGGGATAATACTGAAAGCAACCATCTGCTTAGAGTGGGGGGTGGAGATGCCTGGAGAACTTTCGGAAGTCCCTGTCACGCTGTCCTCTCCACGTCTTTTTTTCTCCCCTCCCTCTCTGTCGGCACCTCGCGCGGTATTCTCTCCCCCTCTCGTCGTCGTCGTTGGCACGTCCGTTTTCACCCGCGTGTCCTCTTTCGGCCTTGTTTCGTTTTTGACTTAGTATCTCCGTTATCCACCTCGCTCTTCCAGCACTCGAACCTTCTCGTATGTTCAAACATTCACGTATCACCGCCTCGAGCTCGCCGTGTGCGCACCAATGTCTGCCATTCTCACTGCGAATGTGCCTCCGGATCCCACGGTTAATCTGCATCAGCAGTACTCGTTCATATGTATTTGACGTGCCGCAGTGTGTTTGAGCTGTCCACGATAGATGTGACCTGACTAGTATGCAATTTAGATGCAAAAATTGAATGTTGCAGGTACTCCCTGGCTCGTACCACACTCCCTGGCTTGTACCGCACTCCCTGGCTTGTACCGCACTCCCTGGCTTGTACCGCACTCCCTGGCTTGCACCGCACTCCCAGCCTCCACTCGTTTGCCCCTCTCCGTCATGCACAATGAGTGGATCTTGAAGCCCAGTGAAAAGTCGGTCCAGCGAAATCTAGCATTGACAGACACTGCCAAACAACCTTTCTTGGTGTGCGGGTCCGTGCACATCTTCTCTGTCTTCTTCCACGTCCTCCACTCTTCCTCTTCCTCTCGCTTTCCCCTTTCCTCCTCCTCTGCCCTTCCTGCACCACCCTCTCCTTTCCCATTTCCACAGGACCCCACTATTATGCATCCGCATAGCACATGCAGAGTTGAGCACCCTGTACAAATCCCAGACTGGCCCCACTAGCCTGGATCCTATTTTCGATGTTGGCATCTTCAAACTGGAAGAAAAACTATATCTGCGATCATTGGTTTGTTCTATGGTAATCACACTTATCTCTCTTCACATTTTATATACAAAATCCTTACACTGTCTCTCCTTGAATCACTCGTCTATTTTACTATCACACTCTTGGCTTCAAGAAGTTTCTATTCGCTCTTTTAGGTATAGTTTCCTACCCTCTTTCCTATATAAACCGTGTATCTAGGCCTCTAAAAATTCAGCGAACTTCACCTCACTTTTCTACCTTGTTCTCGGCCTCTCGTTTCGTGTTTACTCGTCTCTATTGTTCTCTGTCATTCTCTTTGTTCACAGCAAGTCTCACTTGTTTGAAAACACTCAAGAGCTTCGTCTTGAAGTTCTGACTCTGTTGTGCCGATCTACCTCTCGTTTACATTGCTACCACCCTCTCCTTCTCAACCTTAGGACCCTAATGCTGGACAGACACGCCAGCGGCTCACATTCCTTTGTCTAGGAACCTTCAAACCTCACATTTCCTCTTCACTGCGATACAACGTAACATCAATTACTGCATACCAAAGTATGAGTATTTCATTCTTTGTTTCCCTTATGCCATTTAACATCTGCTTTCTCTGATACAGGCCTTTGTCTGCTTCTGACGAACACAGGTAACCTGGTGACTCAGTGAGTCAGCTTGAATTTTTATCCCAGATAAATCATTTGTTGACTTACTATAGCGTGGGGTGTATTGCATATGTACAACCAGACACTACTCTATCGATCATAGATGTAGTAGTCATCAAGCTGGATAGTTTGATTGAAGACAAGCCCTGCATGTAGGCCTGGAGTGGGAGCTGGAGGTGGCTAGTTGTGGAGAGAGACGGCAGGGACTACCACAGGGATATAGAAAGAGAGGAGCATCTGCAGATGCTGGTAACCGAGCTCATATTTACTACTCTGCCAATTTACTTGCAATCCATACTAGTCCCTCCTCCAGGTAATAAGGTAACTCCACATGAAAAAAATGTCCTACATAAATTAGACCCTCTGGTATCTCTACCACTAAGCAGGCATCATCGCACTGTTTATTAATCCCAATCTCAGACTCTTACTTACTCCAACATGCAATCCATACTGTAGTTGTTTTCCTTATTTATTAACTTATTTCTTTCTTTCCTTCATGCAAGCAAGGTTTCAGTCGACAAAGTCGACACTTCCAAGTAGTAATATACACTTCAAATTAACCAATGATTGCATATGATCACCATTTATAATAGGTCTACAATAGTAATATACATTTCAAACTAACCAATGATTGCATATGATCACCATTTATAATTGTAATAGGCATATAGTAGTTACATTAGAAACAGGCAATCATGAGATAGATGATTGCTGCAATCATAAAACACTACACTTTTATGATCATTCTGGCTAACACTACTCATCAACATCCCACAAGGCTCTCTGCTGCAAAGTCCACTCCCAACTTGTCTTTATTAACATGATGTATGCTTCATGATTTATCAGTTGGTTAAGGTGCTTTTATTTGTTTCAAAGCTGTATTTTCATTTCAGACTAAGAGTCTTTGTTCTAAAGCTCCCAACTTTCATTCAAGTTTTTGTCCCTGTCTTCACCCAAAGTAAAAGTGCAACCTCCTGATGTAGAACAACATACAAATACAACTGTAATCAGCATCAAGAGGCATACATCCAAAGCTCCTTTGGTATCTTACAGACATGCTTGGGGACAGTGTGCTGCCATCAGTGTCATTTAAGATAAAGATAATCTAAGGTGCTGGCAGGAATCAACTTTGTTTGTGTTACAACACCTGAGTGTCAAGAAATATTTAGTGAGGATATTCTTGGAAATTTGGTAGGTGGCCCTGTACAGCAAGAACTGCATGAATTGTATGAAATTTGGTATGAAGGGTTATGTACAGCAAAGGCTATATATAATGACAAGTATAGTGGAAGGGATATAGTACACACTATAGACTTAATGCTATATCTGATGTGTAAATTGTATAGATCAATGCTTAACTTGCTTAAGACTTGACCTATGACTGTATCTGATTCTGAACTGTACTGAACTGTTGATTTGACTGTGACTGTGACTGTGACTGTTACTCTGATACTGTTTCTGATACTGACTGGACTGTACTGATACTAATACTGTTGCTGTTACTGTTACTGACTGTGCTGTACTGATAAAACTGTGCTAATAATAGTAGCTAACTACTGACAATGGGGTGAGACTACTGGGAGGTGGGTAGCTATCTATCTACTGCCAAACTGCCCTCCTTATATACCTTTTCCCAACCTGCTTAGTAATCCAATTCCCACTCTACCATCCTACATTGTTCTCCAAAATGAGTAGTGTGCAAGTGTAGATTTTAGATCTGAGGCTGTACAGGACAATGGTATTTGAGGGTTAGTCAGCAGAGAATAATAGCTTATGTTAGAACAATGTGTAATGAATTACATTGTTCTAAATAAAGAGCTACATTGTTCTGGGCAAAAACAATAGGAATCCATTTTTATAACAATGGAGTAGTGAACAATAGATACCTATCTGCCATTGTGTGAACAATGGCAGTGAAAACAATGGAGTCTTATATAAATAGTTTATCATTGTCTTCATACAATGGGTGATTAGTACAATGCAGTTCCATTGTTGTGAACAATGGGAGTGAAAACCAGTCTCCTTCCCAGACCCTATGGGAGGTCTCTCTACTAGAGCAGTACATAATTCTTATTCTGAATTAAAGGGGAATAGATTATGTCTCGTGATATTTATCTCATGTTCCGCTTTAGGCCGTTCGAAATTTGAACCTTAATTCAGTGAGACCTCCCAGAGGGTCTGGCATAAAACATATACAAATAACATAGCCACTTGATGGCCGACACTCCGATTTTCATTCTGAGACTGAAATACATCTGTTCAGATGAGTCAGTCACCAGAGCTCCCCACTTTCTGTATGCCTGCTGTCCCCTCTGAAGATTACATCCGAGCCAAAACTACGTATATATTCAATGTTAGTCCATGCTTGTGGCAAATAAGGTTGGTACAGGAAATCCTCAAATGTGATGGTGACATTGTATCAATTGCTGGAATGGGAAAGGGCAAGACACTGACATTCTGGATGCCTCTGCTCTTCCGTCCCACTAGCAGTATGCAAATTATTGTTACACCTTTAAACATTCTTGGCAAGCAGAATTTCGAGTCGTTGAGGAAGGCTGGAATGAGACATTTTCATTGGAAGGGACACAGTGACACAGGAGAACTTCCGGGTGAGTGCTAATAGTAACCACTAATGCAGTCAGGCTGAGGGTTGGATATAATGAATAAGAGAAATTCTGAGAGCGTGGTATTGTGACGAGAGAAGATCAAACAGATTTCCATGAAGAAAGCTTCATTCATGGTCATCATGCGATGTAGATAATATAAAAGATCGTGTTATCATGATAACTATTACTGGTTCCCTTGATGTGCACTCCTGCATTTGGAAGAGGCATTTTGAGCTCCGAAGTTGGCGGCATTCATGGCAGTCAGCATGACCCTCCTATTTGTATATGTTTTGTGCCAGACCCTCTGGGAGGTCTCACTGAATTAAGGTTCAAATTTCGAACAGCCTAAAGCGGAATGTGAGATAAATATCACGAGACATATTCTATTCCCCTTTAACTCGGAATAAGAATTGTGTACCACTCTAGTAGAGAGACCTCCCATAGGGTCTGGGAAGGAGACTGAGTGAAAACAATGGGATTGTATATAAATAGATTTTGCATTGTTTTTGAACAATAGGTGAATAGTACAATGCTGTTCATTTCTTATGAACAATGGTGATGAAAACAATGGAGTTGTATATAAATAGTCTCTCATTGTCTTCAAACAATAGGTAAATAGGACAATAGAAAGGTGAATATTGTCCTTTGTTTGTGCATTGTTTGTGCAAGTGATTAATTATTGATATGTGTATTATGTTTAATAATGATTTAGGGATGTTTGTTCATGTAAGGTATTGATTTGTTCATGTATGGTATTGGGTATATTTGATTAGTAGTGTTTTGTATCATGTGATTGTGTGAAGTATTTGGTCATGTGACATGACTGTGTAATTCCTTTAATTGTGGTATACAGTGCATTTGCATGCATTATATATAATCAAAAATCAAGCCTGACATCAGTCGTGCCCTCTCTGATGCCAACATTGCTCATGTTCATTGGGGTGACCATGTCCTATCATTCTTTGGTGCTGACCAGGCCACCTTGGTATGACACTATTTCTGCTATAATATTTGCCTCTAATATTTCTATAAAGACACTTGTGATACACCAACTTGAAAGAGCCACATAAATACTCATTAAAGGACTTTTTTGCTGCTGTTGTCATGAAGATTCTGAGCATCTATTAAGTCCATGTTTTCATAATGATACTCTTGTTCATTTCCTTGCCCCTGATGAACTTATGGTTATTCATCTATTTCCTAACAGCTACTTGCAACCAAGTTCCAATGACTCCTGCTTATTCCAATCCACTAGGACTGTCTTTTGTGGACTATGTGGCTCCATTAGTTCCTGGTGAGTGGGCTGAGCCAATCCTGGCACATGAAATCCAGGCCACAGCAAATTCTCAATCAAAAGAATATGCACTGATATGCTTCTTAGACAAAAGGAGCATTGTTCTTATACACTTGTACATGTGTTGCTGCTTAGATTTGAATGAAATAGATTGCAAAGGGATCAGATTCCCACTGCTTTTTAAGGTAGTTGGGTTATAGGGTGGTTTGGATTTCCCAATAAGGAAATTTCAGAAATCAGGGTTGGGATCTCACTTTCAGGTGATTTCATTGGCTGACACCCTAAAACCCTTTGCCCTGTGAGGCTGTGACATGTGTGACATGCCCTCTTAATTCAGTATTCTTTCTTCAATATTTCTATTCAACTTGTGAACTCTCCTCTCCTTTTCCTTCTCTTTCATATTGTTTTATCATCCCTTCCTTCCTTTTGGTATTACTAATATATCAGAAAACTAATGACTTATGCCAAAGTCTCAAGCTTGAATCAGAATTTGTTATAAGAACAGATGTAGTATGTTCACATGTATCTCTCTCTCTTACATACTTATATCCCTTTTGCTTTACATGTTGTATATTTTACCCTAGATATTTCTTTAGGCAGCCCACCATCTACACAGTAAAAGAACTTTCTGATGTTGAAGAACTGACAATATCAGTGGTGGTAGATCATTACTGTGATACTCTCATTAAAAAGTTAATATGGGATCTGATGAATAATAACCAGATTTTGCCCTCACTGAAGAAGCTTCACTTGATCATCAACATATACGAATATCCAACAGAAGTTTCCATGTCTCTGATTGATATTTTGTGCTCTTGGTCTTACACATAGATAGATGGTAGATGTTTGAATACTCTCAGAATCACCATGAATGTAAAACGTTCATTTTAAGCAGCAGTTCATTCAACATTGAAGGATCTGATACAAGTTGGAGAGGAGTGTGGAATTTGTAGAGCAGGCAAAGTGCCTGTGATGCGAAACATGATATCTCAGACATATGAAGACGTTCCAATTGTGATTATGTAATCATGCATCACACTGGAATGACATGTCCATATGCATTCCACCCATCTCAACTTATCCTCCTCTCTGCTTGCCCTGTCCTGGACTTTCCTCAAAATGTACAACTTCATGCACCACTCCAACATCATACCCAGTTCTAGGGATTGTTTCAACTCACCAAAACCTCCCTGCTGCCACTCACAGTACAAACCCTGAACTTTGACATTGGAAACTTTACACAGACTCAACACTATTCCTTATAATGGACTCCCTGGACTACATCTCATTCACTTATTGTGTTTCAGCTATGTTACCTGACTTTATTATTCATTTTTAATCTGAGATCATCGCTCATCAGAGTCCCAGAGTGACTTATTCATTTTAGGATTAGTTGTTTATTCTCTGTATATAAACCACTGTATTTTCTACAGCTTGGCTAATCAACTTTTACACTGTCTCATACTCGAAGTCTAAGTCTACAACATTGTCTCGACAATCTCACCATTTACTTTCCCAGTTTTACGCTTATGCCATTGCTCACTTGTTATGTCGCAAAAGCCCTCATTTAATTATTCTAACTCCTTCCTTCTCACCTTAGAACACCCCAGTCAGATGGATGTCTCGATGATTTGCACATTTTGTCTTTGTTTAGATACACCCAACTGACTTACCACCTCTTCAAATTACAGTTGTGACAGAACTTCATGATAACTGAGAAGAATATATACCTATAATCTCTGATGTCTATTTTCAGGATCACTTAGGGAAAGTAAATCTTGAGAATTACAGCAGATTTAACTCATAGCTAATAGCCTATTCACAATGTAATATTCAGTTTACAACCCTAAAACCCTAGTGAGACTTCTGGTGATGTAAGGAATGGAAAAACATCAGCAGTCCTTCCTCTCATTGACCTGGAATACCATGATTTCAAGAACACATATGAATCATGTGGCACCTGATTTCCCTTGCAAAGCATCAAGCTCAGCTTTCAGCATTCTCTTCCTTTCATCCTTTGCCTTCGCTTTGAGATCTGCTTTCACCTTTTTAATCTGTTCAATCAACCTTGCTTCTTTGCCAGAATTGTCTCCTGAATCATCTGAGCCTTCTTCAGCATACTCAGGCTTCATGTCTATAGCGTCAACAATATAGTTAGTTTTATTACAATTGTAGTGGTAGAAAAATGAAATTATATACCTTTGAGGTTCCTGCTGTTGATATTCTGATACCCATTACCACCTTTCCCAAACTTGCACAAATTACCCTGTTGAATGATTCAGTGTAGGAGTCACTTTGTGTACTGACATTAGTATGTCCCATGTAGTTATGTCCTGTTTGTAGAAAGGTAGAAAAAAAGACAATTGTCAGGAATGTTTCTTTTGAATCAGTGGTATCAAAACACTACCGTTTGTATGATTGTCATGGTCTGCAATATATATAATAATGTAAGTATTCAGAATAGATCAGAAACATTAATTTAGCCCACTGGTCTGGTCTTGAGCAACATCATTAAAGTCTCCACTGCTTATGTTAACACCACTTGCCCCTTCAAACATGGGCTTGGTTGTCAATGTAAGTGTGAATAAGTGCAAGTCAGTTGTAAGTGTGAAAGAGTAGGCTACTAGGGGATCATAGGGACAAACATTGGGCAAAGAAGGCATTAAATGTCATTAGACAATGGGGACAATCAGGCCATTTGGATTTTCATCCCCCCCACCATTCTCCTTGTTTCTCATCTCTACTCCTATATTCATAAAACTTGCTTTAACAACCTATCTAAAACTTCTGTACTTAACACATCTGCCATAGACAACTTGAAAGCTGGCTCTTCTGTGCAACTCAGTGAACAGAGGGAATATTATATGTTTTCATGGGCTTGGCTGGGAATTCAGTGGCATGCTTATAGTGCTTCACTGGCAGGGGTTTCTGACAACTTCATTTTGTGCATGAGTTCATTGTGCTATGCACATTTCCTATTGTTGTGATTACATTCTCATCCTGTTTTGGCACTGTGATGTGCGACCCTCCCAGGTCCTTGTGTCACTACTATGAGCAGGGAGGGCATTAAAATATGCCATATTGTATGTAATACCTCCATTTTAACTGTTTAACATGACTCAAGCTTTTCTAGAGCCAATTCATGATGTATTTATATGATACTAGTATTACATAAAATCTTACAGGGAATATTGTTAAATATGAATTATTATAAAAATATATGGCTACTAGCCCAGTGAAAACTAAAAGTAAAATGGCAGGAAGCACCAACCATAATTTTGAAACACAACAGACAATTGGCAGATACTGTGACAGATCTATTTCATCATGGATTCCATCATTGCAGCATGGCATTTCAATGCACCTTGTCCTGAGGAACATGAGAAAGACTCTGAGATCAAATAAACAGTACATACATTCAATAGAAGCCTGTGGAAATAGTGGCAATAACAAGATACCATTGGAAGTAATAGATCAAGACCAACCAAACAATCTGAACATTGACATTTTCACCCCTCAATCTCTTATTGCTCATGAAGCCTGTCTTCAGAGTTCGAGCACAGATCACTGCCAGTAGAAAACCATGGTGATGATGTCAACAAAGCAAAATCATGAAACAACAAAGCAGATTCTTACAGCAAGTGGTAGTGGGCTTTGCTGCTTGCCGGCCCTATCTCTTTATTGAGTTGGCATGATTGGTTATACTGATGATCACATCTGTCAACACTGATCACTAAAGGTAATGTTATCTGACAGTGCTATAATTATTAGGGGAGTTCAAATATGGCTGTTTTGTAGCATTACTACCTGTTGCCACAGACCAGTCACTACAATCTTGCCAAAAATGTGACCAGAAATTCAAACAGAGAGTTTTAATGTAAAAATTGTCTATCTTTTACTCTTTTCCACTTTGATATCTCATTAAAAATTTGGAGGTTGAGTAGATTCAAATATTCTATCATATAAATTATATATTTTCATAAGGTGAAAGGAATGGTTCTTGTAAGTATGATCCAAACATTATAAACTTGGAACTGATTGCCACTTGTTCTCCCTGGCAATGATACAGAAATCACTGTAGCATATCATGTATCACCAGGTTTGAAATCTCCTATCAATGTTCACAGCATGTAAAGATGTTAAGAATTGCTATACTGTACCACCTCTACTATCCCCCACCAGTTAGCAAGATAACCACCCAATGAAACATGAAAGGCAAAAGATATCAATCCAACGAAGTGGACTCAATAACTTGTAGAACCCTAAGGCCTGAAGGCCTGACATGGGAACTGATGAAAAAATGATTTTATCTCTTTTGTTTGTATACCATTTAATTTTATCCTATGTAGGCCTTTCGAGCAATAAAGCTGGTTTAACAGCTTGATTTCCATCGCAAAAACATTGGATGAGAAAATCATCTGATCTGCTGAAATATGGAAGAAACATTGAAGAAGCTCTGTGTTATCAGAGCAACTGTACCAAGATGCTATCGGTTACTGATATTGAATCTTGATGCCTGATATTTTCTATTTGATCCTTCTTGGCAGGCATTATTTAGTTATGAGCATTGTTGGGGTCTGTATAATTTGGTTCAAAAATAAGTGCAAACTATGCTATATAGATGTTATCAAGCCTCTTTCAGCTTGTATATAAGTGATCACAGTCTGGTTCCACCCCACTTTAACCACTACACAAATTCACCATGGGCAACACCTACTCAGGCATGTCCTTTGACAAAATAATTGAGAATATACATGAAGTCAGGACAGTAAATGCTGTCTACAGTATGTCATTATATCTTAAATCTCATTTATGCACTCTTTATATTTCAGTTGTTGTTATAACTTCTCTTGGGTATGATATAATATACTGCTTTTTCAATGAGGTATCATTATTTATGTGCTATAAAACTATGAAATCTGACATTCTGAAGGTGAAATACATCTGGTGGTGAGATGGGTGTCCCATTAGATAGGATACATCTAAATACTTTTTCATCTATTCAGTGGAATGAAATGGTCCATTCCTAAGATTCTTTACATCATTGCAAGATACCATTGTCCTCTGTATCTCTCATGAGTGGCATCTCTTTTCTAGGTTAGTTTATTGCTTGCATTCTGAGTCTGGCAGTATCATCACATTCCTTCATATTAAGCATTTCTTCAAAGTTGAAGATTATAGCTGAATCATCTTCCTTCTAGCACCATTCTTTGATGCACTTGGAACCATATCAACAAATGTCAGTGAATCCTACATGAATTTAATGTCTTGTAAACTGAATCTATAAAATCAGCTGTAATGATACAAGAATAATTATATTTTTAGAATCTAATCTAGCACTATAGGTGTCGAGCAGCTTCCTGGTATGAATACATGTGGGGAAGCTGATTTAATTATTATATTTCATGAAAATTAACAACAGTAAAATAGCAGGGGAGTAATCATATTTAGCACTGCAATGGACCTTATCTTTGCATTCCAAGTTAGTGCATGTTATGGGAACAGTAGAAAAGGTGTGCTATCCCATCCTACTAATATGCCAACACAAACTTAGTGATTTTCGAATAACAAGTTCTATGGTTCCTAAGAGCATGTATATTTGGTAAGTTACAATATTATTTGCCAGTTTAAACTTGATATGGAAATGTACAAGCAAAAACTTTAGTTTGTTAAATATCACTGAGTATGGTATAATTGTCAGACACTAACTATCATGTTAAGATAATACTCACCTATTCTATATACTTTGAGATTGCTAATAGTTTGAATCTGGTTGAAATTCTGGGAATAGTGTGCCCCATACGTGGTCTTGAAAATGCAACCTGTTTCTCCTTGTTACCCACTGTTTATTTTGGACTCAACCTTGCCATCTATAGTATGTCTATTAGTTCATTTTCCCACTAGCAAGCAATTTTCTTATGTCGACAGCTATTATGTTTCTACTTACCATTTTAAGACTTCGAAAGGATCTCTCTATTACTCAAGGTGGACTGTGAAGCTTGGTACAAAGTGGAAATAACAACTTTCCTATTGTCACATCCTTGATGCACGATGGGACATTATATTTTTTCATTATGTTTGGTGAGATATCTTTGTGAATATCTTTAGATAACTCTAATTTGTATATCATAGCATTTACAGTTGTTATCACATGGAGTTTGGAGTAGGGCTGTACACTGTACTGTATACGGTATACGGCCGTATACCTTACAGTCATGTGACGGTTACAGTTTGCCCATAAACCGTACTGTATCAAAGATTTTTTTGAGCTCGATAAAACGGTATGGACTGTTTTATGGTTACGGTACAGATTTTACAGGTTACAGGTCATAATTATAATTTTTTTTCTTTGTAAATCGTTCTTGTCTGTAATATTTAGGCTTTGGGCTCTTTTAGTGATGATTGTATTGGTGATCGAATATTATTTCCATCTTGTTAAGTCGAATAACTCAAATTTTGGTAGGATTATTGTGCAAAGGCCTATAATAACCATTGATGTCTCACATTTTGATGTTGATTCTTGAAGATGCAACTATTACACTGCGAATAAGTGATAGGTTGACTTGAGGTTGACAGTGATACGATGGAGGTGGATCAGAATAAAATGAAGTCTTCCAACAATAGTTAGCTTTAATTATTTGTATATACTGTAGTAGTACATTTGATAGATCACTTCTGCTTCTGTTTTGTATTACCAGAGAACAATGTCTACAGTGTAATAAATAGTATTTAATCATTGTCTTTAGAATCTCTGATGTCTTTTACTGTATTTGAATCAACCAAGCTTCATCAAAAGACCAATAAACAATATAGTATACTTTAATTACAAATAGAATTAGCTTTTGAAGGTTGTGGAATCGTTGATCAACTGTTTTTATCAGTCCTTATGAATATTTTGGTTTTTTTAGTCTTTCTAAAGACACCAGGGGACAGGAATGTCACACATGCTTTGCTGATGTACGTACTTCTACCAAACTTCTACAAGCAGTATCAAAGTAATTATTATTATACCTATGGAGTCAATCCAATAGAAAGTATTGAAGATAGAGTCTGGATGCGCGTGTGGCTCAATTTGTGAAATGCAAATTTTAGTTGTTCGTGTCCACTCCAATAATATCAGTTGAGTATTAAAATATTAGTTGAAAACTAG
The DNA here is from genome assembly GCA_025738555.1 of Cyathus striatus. Lineage (NCBI taxonomy): Eukaryota > Fungi > Basidiomycota > Agaricomycetes > Agaricales > Nidulariaceae > Cyathus > Cyathus striatus. The sequence continues at coordinate 2,124,813 of JAOVFP010000002.1, forward strand.
ATGCATTGCATTACAAATAGAAACTATGTTCCTGCATAGTAGAGGGATAATTCTAAACTTCTTTTCATAAGGGACTTTGTCTTGTACTGTAACAGTGACACATGTTTCAATTTTCTTTAAAGTGACAACAAGAGGAATGAAGGTATTATGGTCTGCAACTCCATGGATGTTTGAAACGATGACGATTAGACTACTTCTTATGTGTTAGGGCTCCATGATTGCATGGTAAGGGATATTATACATATAATTACAGTAATTAATACAAAAAATAGTGTTCATTTCAAGTCCAGTTATAAGTCAATTTCCACGAGTTCAACATTGAGTTATGTTCCAGTGAGCTGTATTTAGGTGTGCACAGTTAATTATTCAAAGTTGAAATATAATTATATCGATTTAAGCAGGAAATATTCTTTAAAATTAAGTATTAACGATAGATTTGCTAAGGTAGACCGTATGACTGTATATGACCGTAATACGGCCGTATTCATACAGTCTCCTTACGGTAAAAACCGTACCATAGCCGTACTGTATCAAGAATCATCTGAAGCCTCGATGGGATGGTTACGGGTCTGTATATATGGCTACCATATAACCGTATTGTATGGTGACGGTGTACAGTCCTAGTTTGGAGGATCCGAAAGGATATTACTTCTGTACCTTCTTCTCTCAGTAAATTCCCAATAAATTCCTTCAGCACTTTTAAGCAAACAATTCTGATATTATTACAGGTGGCACTATGCAATGCAGTCATTTGTGGTCAGTCTTAATGCATTCATGTTAATTATTGACACTTATAGTTATCAGGGGTCTTGATTAATACTGAATTTAAGGCAAATGTCAAATGTTAATGGAAATACAATACCATCCTCAGCTGTGTTGCAGTCAAATTACATTCTCTCGATCTGTCAATGTGCATGGTATAACCAACATTTCAGGGAAAGAACATGACATGGATTTGTCTTAGGCTCTCAGAAATGTAGTGAGAAGAATATTAATACTATATTACTATAACTGCATTGTATTTATATCAGGATTCAAATATCAGGCCAAGAATCTGTTTAGGAGATCAACCTGAAATTTAGAATAAGGAAAACATGTCTTAGGACTAATGGATACCTTAATAATCCGATATGAGGTGGAAGATAACCATTTACATCTCTTTGACATACCTTTCTACTAGTCTACTGGAAGAAAGTAAGCAAAAATGTCAACAACAACCTCCCTAGCCAACACAATACATTCACCCAGCTAGATTTTTCCCTCAAATCCAAACAGCCTACAAATTGTGCTCTGAGTTCCACAGCTTCTTCACCCTCTTCATATATTTCGTCACTCTGTTCCTCATGTTGAAGAGTATATCTGGGGATGGCCAGATGATGAGTTATTCTCAATATTAACCTCATTATTGCGGTTAATATGCAGTGTCAATGTGAGTTGTTTTTTTCTTGTCTTTTTTACCTTATGCTAAAGTGAGGGTTGTGTAGATTTGAGTGTGGATCTGCAAGATGCGATTGGAGATAGGCTTATACTCAGTGTTGGGTTCCATATGGATGGCATACATCCCCCATTTCCTACCCTCTTCATACCACTAACACACTGTACAGACAAAATCTGACATAGGCCAATCCCCAATGCTCAAGTACATCCTTCCCCCCCCCAACCTAATCCCCCCACAAAGAACACGCAGAAGCACCTCCAGTATCCCAAGCCCTAGCCCAATCCCACAAATCAAGAGGCTTCTTCAGCACCCTCTTCCATACAAGCAAACCAAGCTTTAAGCCCACTGCTTCTTCAGCATCCTCTCCACACAAGAACACCAAGCTTCAAACCCACCTACACACACACAGAAGACTCCAACTCATGCAGAAACTTCAGAACATTGATGGTCAAGCACGTTGCAGCCAATTTGCACATTACGACATTGGGTCATGGGTATGCTAGTTATGAGCATGCTGAACATAATCATGGGTCCCCTCTTCGGTTTTTAAGATAGTGAAGAGGAGCTAGTGAGGAGGGCAGTGATAAACCTTTCACACATTATTACAGAATTCTCGTCGGTCTGGAGTCAAACTTCATTCGCGGAATAAGTCAGGTGTGAGTGTGCCTTTGAGTCCATGGTATGATACCAGGTCAGGGGTGGGGACACTGTTTCCTTATGCTGGCTACCCTGGGACAGTGCAGATGCAGAATTCATATTTGCTTTCACCAAGTGTGTTTGTGAGTCAGATGGGTACACCTGCTTTTGGTCCTGGTCCTGGGTCTGGGACTCTGGGATGTTTTCACTGGCTGTGAATGCTGGGTTGTCGGCTACACCAGTTCCGGCTCCGCTGACAGCGGGGGCATGTTGAGTGTTCCACCGTTGCCTATAATTAATGGTACCACCCCCAGGATCAATGGAAATGGGGGTGGGTATGTTAGAGTGGGTCATAATGGTCATGGACTGCCTAGAAGGAGTGTTGTTAGTCCTAAGAAGGATGATTGATACCGCGGGATCATGTAGCATAGGAATTTTTGGGAAAGGGGGGTGTATGTATGATTTTTTATGAATTTCAATTTTTTTTTTGAGTTGGATTGGTTGAAACTGATGTGATTGAATGTGAAGTGGGGTTGAAGAGAAGAGGAGTTTATTATGTCCAGGTAAACCTGTTTGTGAACATGTATGGAAGGAAGTTCATAGCTCAGGAATGTATAGTAGTATACTGTATGTTAATTCAGTACATGTGCATGCATTTTCATATGTTCAGTAAAAGCATACTTATATTAGCTTTATAATACTAGTTAGTGAGTAGTGCCATGAATTATACATGTATGCTCAATAGGTGCCAACAGAGTCATCACTTGGAGCTACTTGAAATGAATGTGTTAAGAATCACTATACTGTATTGCCTCTATCCAATACCAGAAGGCCCCACGACTGAAGTGGAGTGACCTTATAGATATTGTGAAGGTCATAATTATTAGTTTGAGCTTACTGTAACTCAACCTACTATTCTAATTTCTTGCCTATTATTAGTTCTATCGCACAAACTTCTAGGCTGGATGAGAAGATCATCTTATCAACATTGCTGGAACAAGACACATAGAAGAAGCTCTGGTGCTATCAGAGCAAATTTACTAAGATGCTACCAGTCACCAACAATGATATTGATGCCTGATATTTTCTATTTGATCTTTCGCAGGCGATAGTTATCACTGCTGTGTGCTATCAGGCATACAACTTATATATATAAGTGATCACAGTCTGGTGCTGTCCCACTTTAAACACTACACAAATTCACCATGGGTGACATTTACTCAGGCATACCCTTCGACGAAATAATTGGGGATGTACATGAACTCCAAACAGCAAATACTGTCAACAGGATGTCATTATATGTTAAATCTCAGCTACCCACTCATTAGATTTCAGTTGTTGTTATAACTTCTCTTGGGTATGATATAATATACTCCTTTTTCAATGAGGTATCATTATTTATATACCGTGAAACTATAAAATCTGACATTCTGTAGGTGAAATACATCTGGTGGTGAGATGGGTGTCCCATTAGATAAGATATATATCTAAAACATTTTCCCTTCTATTCAGTGGAATGAAATGGTCCATTCCTAAGGTTCTTTACATTATTGCAAGATACTACTGTCCTCTGTATATCTCGTGGGTTGTATCTCTTTGCTAGGCTAGTGTATTACTTACATTGTGAGTTTGACAGAATTATTACATTCCTTTGTACTAAGCTTTTCTTTGGAATCAAAGATTATAGCTGAATTATGTTTCTTCTAGCATCATTCTTTGATGTACTTGGGACCATATCAATCAATGTCAGTGAATCCTACATGAATTTACTGTCTCGTAAACTGAATCTATGAGATTAGCAGTAATTACATGGGAAAAATCACACTCATTAGAATCTAATCTAACACTATAGGTGTTGAGCTGCTTTCTGGTATAACTTTATGTGGGGAGGCTGATTTAATTATTCTATTCCATGAAAAGTAACAATATCCATTTAGCAGGGGGGTGATTATATTTAGTACTGCAATGGACCTTATCTTTGCATTCCAAGTTAGTGCATGTTATGGGAACAGTAGAAAAGGTGTGCTATCCCATCCTACTAATATGCTAACATAAAACTTATTGATATTCAAATAACAAGTGCTGTGGTTCCTAAAACCATGCATATTTGGTGAGTTACAATATCATTTGTTGCTTTAGACTGATGTGCATGGTATGGAAATGTACTACATCAGCAAGCACTGATTTTTGTGCATAGTATGTCATAGTTTACAGTCTAATCTTATAGTATCCTACAATATATCTATGAGCTGACAGCATGTTGTAGCATTAGGAATATTACTACTTTTATATGTAGTACTCTATATTACTCTGTAGTATAGGCCAGAGTTAGCTAACATTATATAGCATTGTTACATAAATACATAGTAATCTATAGTGTATACAGAAGCTAATGTAGTGTTTTATAACTTTTCTATTTGCTATGTATATCATAAAAGCACTATATAACTTGTATATAACATTACATACCTACATAGTACAGTACTATTACTCAAATATTGGTCAGCCAATTGTGCACATAGCCCAGTGCACCCCCTTTCTGCAATGGGCACCCATTTGGGCATCCCATTGGATACCTTCCTAATTGGGTAATCCACTGATGTGGCAGTGTCAGCTGCTCACATCAATTTCATTTATGTTGTACCTCTCAGGTCAGTTCACTGCTTCCACATTTACTCTTGACTGTCAAGGTAGTCGTTTTCTTTCTACTCTTGCTTTCTTTCCCCTCCTCTCGCACTCCCTCTCTCTCTGCTGCATGGTCTCATCATCATTGTCATCATTCAAGCCCACTAGGTCTCAGGGATTTGGTAAGTTCATGTTCTGTCAAGCTCTACACTTTGTTTCATGTGCTGACTTTGTCACTAGTCATATTGTCCATTCTGGGCTTTTGGTACTCATGTATAGAACATAGCATCATGTTTTTAGAAGGTAAAGTTTTATGTTTTATTTGTTTTAAAGAGTTTTGAGCCCATACTAATGCAGAGTATGTGTTTATAATAGTTTTATTTTATCCCTAGTTTAATTATGGGAGGCAGCATGGGAACTCAGCCCCTCCCCGCTGTTTCCTTTACTCAATACATTTGGTACTGAAGTCTCAAAATCATGACTTGAAGAATTTTAAAATTAGGTACATTGTTTTCTTTTTACATGCATATCACCTCCCTCCCCCTTTTCCCTCCTTTTCTAATTAAGGCTGGTAAGTCCCATTCCCTGCTTCTTTTCTAGTGCTAATGTTTGCTTCTTCCCCTAGCCCTCCTCAACAAAGTCAGCATGCCAAGTTCTTTGTGCCATCTCCCTTTCCATGCCAACAGCCCATGGTCTCCACCTTCTTCAACACATCATGCCATCTCCTCCCTATGCCATCCCCCCCTCATGTCATTGTTGATACATCATGCCATCTCCCTCTCCATGACATCCCTCCCCTCCCCCTCCTCTCTTGTCATTGTTAGCACCTCATGCCATTTCCTCTCCACACTGATCCCTCCTCAACTCATTGATGTCTCAGCAGCCAATGCTGCCATACACCCACCTCCTTTGATGTCCAAATGGTCCAATGACTGCCTATGTCACCCTCTCCTTGCTTCATTGGTGTCTTGATGTCCCCCCTTCAGCCTTCCTTGTTCAATGTCCCAACATCCCCAGCCCTGTCACCTCCCACTTCCACCATCTCGCACCACCACCTCTCCATTTCTCACTATTGCCACCCCACTTTTCACCATGCATGTCGCCTTCCACACCCAACTCAACATCCCAATGGTGCAATGACAGATGGTATGGAGAGAGGGACACTATAGAGAGGGAGATGTCAAGGAAAAGAAGACAGAATTGGGGATGGAGACAGAGAGGTGGGATAGAGGGTGGAGAGGGTGTGTGTCTCTTCATGATGTATTCCAATATCAGATTTGTCTGATGTAATGTTACTGTACTGTACTAACATGTATTATAACTATTTAATATAATAATTTTTTCATTTATGTGACCAAAGGAGTGATGCTATTGGCTGAAGTATTGGAATCCCAAGGAAATCCTACAGGACCTGCTGTAATCCTGAATGTTCTAAAGCACTCCATAGTATATTGCCAAGCCTCCATAGCACTATATAGCACTCCATAGCATGCTATCACATCTCTATAGTGCTTGATAGTATGTAGGGGTGACTACATAGTGCTACATAAATGAACACCTTTGTTATGGTGTTATGGTGCTATGCAATGCTCTGTAGTACTACTATAGCACTGTGTAACATAATCAGTACTTGCTGATGCTAGCAAAAACTTTGGTTTGTTAAATATCACTGACTATGATATAATTGTCAGACACTAACAGTCATGTTTAGATATTACTCACCTATTCCATGTACTTTGCAATTTTTATCAGTTTGAATCTGTCTACCATTCCAGGAATAGTGTGCCTCATAGCTAGTCCAGAAAATGCAACTCTTTCCACCTCGTTACAAACTGTTTATTTGGACTCAATCTTGCCATGTATAGTATGTCTATTAGTTCAACTGAGTCCTGCTAACAATTAATTATTTTATGTCAACAGCTATTATGTTTCTACTTACCATTTTGAAACTTGGGAAAGACCTGACTGTGACTCATGGAGGACTGTGGAGCTTGCTACAAAATAAAAACAACAACTATCCCATTGCCATATCCTTAATGCATAATGGAACATTGTACTTCATTATATTTAGTGAGATATCTTTGTGAATATGTTCAGATAGCTCTAACATGTATATCATAGCATTTACAGTTCTTATGACTTGGTGTATGGTGGATCCCAAAGAAATCTACTTTAACATCTACTTCTCCACATAAATCTCATCAGCACTTTTAAGCAAAAAGTTCTCCTATTATTACAGGTGGTACAAAGCAATGCAGTCATTTGTGGTCAGTTTAATGCATTTATGTTCATTATTAGCACCAACAAGTTATCAGGGATCTTGATTGATACTGAATTTAAGGCAAATCTCAGATGTTAATGGAAATGCTATCCCATTCTCAGCTGTGTTGGGGACAATTGCATTTGCTCGATCCATCAATATGCATGATATAACCAATATCTCAGGGGAAGAACATGACATAGATTTGTCTTAGGCTCCCATAAATGTAGCAGGAGTAGTATTGGTGCTATATTAGAAGACTGTATTGTATTTATTTAGAATGGATATCAAATATTGGCCTAAGAATCTGTTTAGGAACATACAACTTTATATTGAGAATAAGAAAAACATGTAGGACTAATGGATACCTTGATAATTAGATATGAGATTTGTATGAGATGGAAGATACTAGTAAGTAACCATTTACATCATGTGCTTGGTGTTGAGTAGAATTAGCATTACCAATGAGTCACCAGTATGTAGAAACAGCAAGGACTCTGCACAGGGCAGTTGCTGATCTGGGTACAGGCTCACCTGAGAGGTAGAGTGTGTAGATAGAGGCTTGGAGTGACTGTAAGAAGAGTAAAGACTTTCTTGTTATTTACCCAGTGAAACTGGGGGGTTTATATACTGTACAAAGGGCATATATAAATAACTACTGCTGTATAAGTGCTGTAAAGCTGTTAAGCTGTTGAGTACAGCACTACTGTATATAGAGCTACTAATAATAATATCTACCTAAGAATAAACCTACTAGAAGGTTCTAGTATGTACTACGGAGTTCCATGATTAGATAAGATCCGCTAAGATCCGCTTTGTCGAGATAAGATAATCTCAACACAGTAGTGTAGGGGGCACAACTCCAAAAAGCAGTCACCAGTCACCTCACCAGGTGAAACCCTGGCATGGGAAAGTGGCAAAACCTGGTGAGCTGGTGATTGAATGTTTTCATTTCTGTAGCAAATGTAGACTATTGTAGTACAGAATACTATACTAATCAAGTCCCATTGCACAAAGTAAGCTCTCTGTGTCCCAAGATGTCTCTTTGTTACCACTTTGATCAGCTGCTGCAACTTTGAGTTGAATAGAAGGAAGGTGTCCAGTGTGTATGGCATCAATAGGGTGGGTGTTATAAATATCTTCCACTGGAACAGCTGCAGATAGCCCATCACTGCTCTCACTTGTAAACCCTGCTCATTCTAATGCTTCAAATTCTGCCTCCAGATCATTCAATGTGTAATCATTCAGATCTTCCATGTCCACATTTTCATAGCCCACAGTAAATGGAGTAGGGACTGAGAATTCATTGGTAAGAATTTCAGTGTGATTCATATTAACTCCTTTATAAGAGGTGGTATGCATATGGCTGTGTTTACAGCATGTATCTTTTCCTTTCTTAATGGCAGCTTCATAAAGCTCTCAGTTGTAATTGCTTCACAGCATACCCAGTGATGCCAGGTGAGAAACTGTCAAACATGACTTCTTGACACTTTGAATACCTCCTAAATTAGAAAAGAAGCATTCAACTTCTGCAGTGTGGGGAACAATGGCAGCAATTTTGAGAGTGAACTCTTTCAAGGTATGAAATCCAATGATTCTGTTCCACCAGGCTGATACACCTAGTAAAATATAAGGATTATTTTTCAAATATAATAGACATTTAGTACTGGTAATACAGTTAGCGAATCAAGCCCAAGAGTCCAAGAGTTGGGGCAAGTCCCAAGCCACCAACTAAAGTATTCTACTCAAGTACACTATCAAGGAAGGAGTCCAAGGGCTGGGGTTGAGTCCCATGCTGCCAGTCAAAGTATCACCTCTGATATGAATTAAGAGATTCAACATAAAAACAATATATTTGGGCAGCTCAATGATTCCTACATATATTACAATGTACTAGATAACTATACAATAAAGAATAGAACCTAAAGATAATACTCTGGAACATATTAGTACTTCTTCATACCCAGAATAATGCACCCAGTACTAGGCTAGACAATCACATACCTTCAGGGAAATACTTCTGACTAGAGGACTCTTGGTGCCACTAGTCCCACCAGATACTGCAATGCATAGCTATTGTGCAGTCTCTCAAATAACCCAGAATGACCATATGTCTCTCCTGTGTAATATGGCCACCATGTGGGAAACCACATGCCCCTAGGACTTTGAAACACATGCCAAACACTACCTATGGCACATTGAGTAGTGCCATCAGACATGCCAGTACCAAGAAACATCAGTATCCATTATATCTGAGTACTTGGCCAGGAATAGCACATGTATTAGTGTGTGTCTTGATGTGTGTCTATTAATAGCATGGCATGGCACTTGATGCATCTCTGAAACTGAGTGTGCCCTCATAGATTCTTGTATGGAGGGATAACCAGACCTCTTTGACTGTATGGTTCCACTAGGACTTTATGACATATCATTTACTATACCTATTCCATTGTGCATGAGACCACTGCCATGTAATATATAAGTAGTTAGACATACCTTTAGAATACCTTAAGCACCACACTGGCTGTACTTCCATTCTTGCAGTAGAGTACATTCTAAAATCTGATATTGGAATTCTGAGTACAATTTTGAAGTCTGAGATCTGATTTGAAAGGACTGAAAGCAATTGCATAACTACTAAATACATTGTTCATCTTACTATACTTGAAAACCTTGTGCCCTCGAACTAAATATAAACTAACTTGAACTTTATGTTCTTTGTTGGTGGTGTTAATACTATGTAAATAAACATTATCTAAAAGTTAGTCTTATCACAGGCCTTTGCATCCACCTCCCCTCCTGCAAAAGGCTTCTCTCCAGTAGAATAGGACTGTATGTCCTGGATCAACTGCTCTGCTTCTGCTTTCTGCCAACCCCACTTTCTTATGATATCTAGTGCAAGCTGAAATGTGTCCTTAACTGTATGTGAATGTACTGATGAAGATACAGCAAGCTTTCAGCACAATGGGTGGAGAAACGAAGCAAGCCAGTGTAGATCAGTGTTCATAGCATGAAAGTAGTGTGTTACAGTTCTTTTTGCATGCTGGAGAAAGTCCTTATCTTCGAAATCAGCTTCACTAAGATTATTAATCTGCTGGTGCACCCAAATCAACTGTATCATGCAGTTGGCCAATGTAGCATCCCTGGACTCTGTGTCCCCAATTACATTGACTAGGGGCTTACAAATCCAAATGAATTCATCATTATGTTTCCAGCATTCAACTTCCAACATGCTCTCAATCACATCACATTTAATGGGTGAGAGACCATTAATGGAGCACTGAGCATCATCCCATAAGCAAAGCTTGTACAAGACTTGCTTATGTTCTTGAATACTGATAGCCTGCAGTATAACAGTGTAAAACCTTGTTCCAGTATTTTTCTTCAAACCCTGAGTGACTTTATGCTCCTTTGTGAGCTCCTCAAGTTGTCCCTCCCAATAGTGCGATGCATTAAAGAAGGAAGCAATCTTGACATTTTTAGAAATCAGCTTCTTAATAGCTGGAAAGCTCAACACCTTTCCCATGATTGTATTTATGCCATGCATAAAACAGGGGAGTTGCTATTGGATTAGCTTGTAAGTTGCATACTGCTCTCATACATGTATAACACTTACAAGTATCCATGGATAACTCCCTTCCATTGTCCATTTACGACAAAAGGCTTGCATAGTGGTTGGATTATCTGTGCACACTGCAATAATTGATCTAGGAACAATCAATTTTTGCTTCAGAGCTTCATTTGCAACATCCACCAGATTGTTCACTGTTGCTCACACTCCAGTGAGCTCTTTCTAGCCAAGTATAAATGGGTATTCACCCACTTCAGTGAGAAGGCACCCATATACACTTCTTCGCATGCTATCTTCCCAGCCATCCATTAGGTAAGTCATGTTCTCCTTATTCTTCAAGTGTTTAAGATCATCTTCATAGGCTCGAGCTTCCTCTGCTGGCAGAATTCTTGTTGTGAGAATGAACCAAGATGCTGGTGAGTAACATGGCTGGATACTTTCTACCCATTTAGTGAAAAAGGGATTGTTGGCCTGGCTAAAGGGGATGTTCCCATGTACAAACCATCTGTCAATGGTCAACATGTCAATAATGATGTACAATTATAGCAGAAATTCTGAGCCTACTTACTTCAAGAGCTGTGTATCTGCTTTATCCTGCTCCTTCTTGTAAGTGCCCTATCAACATAGCTCTCCATCCCATGGTTAACCACCACTGCTTTTCCAGATATATTCTTGTGCTTTTTTTGAGAAGAACCAGCTTCAGCAGTAACCATAGCATCTGAGACCTCTTTCTCTGAGTCTGAGATATCTATTTGAGCTCCCCCACCATGCGTTATAAGGTATGCACTTGCATCCTTTCATACTTCTTCTGAAGCATTTGGACACTCATAGAGGTCAGCCAGATGTATTCCACAGTGACCATCCCTGTGAACAATCTGTGTTGTGCAGTACTTGCAGACAATGTTCCATTGTCTAGTGCTCTCCATATACTCCTTCCTGTTGAAATGCTGGTATACCCAGTCATCAGCAGGTTGTCCTAATTTCTTTTTAGCCATTTGCGGTTGCAGAATGTGTTTCCTTGGGCAATCTTACATTGTTACTTGTAATTACATAATTGTATAAAAAAATGGGACCATAATAATATCGCCAGGTATCACCACTCCCTCTAGTCTCTGGCTATTTCACCGCCTGGTGATTGCCAGTGGCGAGACCTGGCGAGGCGAAACGGCGACATTGTGCCCACATAATTAGTCACCAGTCTACATGATTATAGGGTGCTAGTACTTCTATCGTTTAGATATACACATTTCCCCTAAGTACATCTTAGATTCTTACATCTCTGGGAGCTTAGAGCACTGAGCAGCGTGGCCCGGGGATTGCCATTAGGTCACTGACATCTGTTTGTCGTTGTTGCAATTGAACGTTGACAGCGTTGAACTACTGGGCACCCCACTGGCAGCACCATCTCACCCTCCACTTCTCTTTATCTTCAGAATGAGCACCCTCGGATCTAATGATCGACTAAACACATGATGTTAGCTGTCGCTAGGCTGCGACATCGCACTGCACGTCGGCTGTGACAACGCAAGCAGGACTTTCAGGCCATTTGTTACAAGCATGATGAACCTTGTAGCTGTGAGTCTTCTCTGCAGTTTTTGGCTGTGCTGATGGTATTGGGGATAGTGTTAAACCTCTCGCATATTATCAGAGAATACTAGTTTGGTCCACCCATTCTTCATTGAAATGGTCCAACCACTCGATAACTCGTATTGGAGAGTATATCTGGGGACGGCCAGACGACGAGTGCAGCATTGATGATAACAAGCAGAGTTATCTCAATATTAACCTCGATATTACAGTTAATATGCCATGTCACTGTGAGTTGTTTTTTTCTTTTCTTATCTTATATTGGTGCTAAAGCGAGGGTTGTGTAGATTCGAGTGTGGATCTGCGAGATGCGATTGGAGATAGGCTCATGCTCAGTGGCGGTTTTCGTAGGGATGGCGTACGTCCTCCCACTTCCTACCCTCCATACCAAATTAACATCCCTACAGACAAAATTCGATATAGGCCAAGCAACAATGCTCCAGTACGTCCCTTCCCTCCCTTCCCCTTCCATCCAACCTAACACCCCACAGAGAACACCCAGAAGCCCTCCAGCATCCCAAGCCCTCACTCAATTCCACCAATACAGAGGCTTCTTCAGCACCCCCTTCCACTCCAGCAAACGAGGCTTCAAGCCCACCTACACGCACAAAGAAGACTCCGACTCGTGCAGAATCTTCGGAACATTGATGGTCAAGCGCGTTACGGCAAGTTTACGCATTACGACGTTGGGTCATGGGTATGCTAGTGATGAGCATGTTGAGCACGATCGTGAGTTTCATTTTTGGTTGAAGGTGGAGAGGTGTTGATGGGATTGGATTAGTGACGAACCTTTTGCATATTATCACGAAATTCTCATTTGGCCCATTTTCCCCTGAAATAGCACAACCACTGTATAACTCGTTCGAAGTAACGAGTAAACGTATGTCCCCCTCCTCCCCTCCCTCCCCTCCTATACTAAACCCCGCAAAGCATTCATAGCATACCAATACATCCTCCACGTAGTCCCAACAACCTACATCGCACCCCGCTCAACGCCTCTGAACACACCAATACATCGTAACGCACTACACGCACACGCTAGAGCATGATCGCAGCACACCCAGCATATTCTTCAAGTTCGACATCGAACCACTCACCTCAGACAGGACCAAATCGGATCAGGGTAAATATGGTACAACCCGATGTAGTTAACAATTAGAATATGTACAAAAATATGTCATTTGACCGATTCATGTTCATATTTAGAAAATAATTATGAATCGGGCGCATATCAAATCCATGGGCATTATTGAGAATATAACAATAAGACATATGTAGAATATCGTACAAAAATCGGTTACCATACCGATGTATGAACAAATCCTGAATCGGGGCACACATTTGTCCCTAGATCCTATCCAAATACTGATCCTAAGTGTGTCTCATGTCCCTATCTTATCACATATTCTGAATTTGCCCTTGAAACAAATCTCGAATTGGATCTTTTATCATATCCTCATTCCGATTTAGAATGTAAACAAAAATATGTCGCTCGCCCCGATTCATGTACAGATTGTAAATATAACAATTAGAAATATTGATTACCCACTCACAGGGCCACTCATGGGCCACTCACATCCGCTCACAGGGCCGCTCACAGCCACTCACTACCCGCTCTATCCCCACTCGGCTTCCCACTCCATAGCTGCTCTGCTCCTCCGCTAACTGACCCTGCTCTCCTCTCTACTGACATCCCAAGAGCGTACATTGACTGTTCTGAATCTCGTGGTGAACTGTCACATGCGTGAGATCAGTTGAACGCATCAACGAACATTCTTGCACTCAAGTTCAGTGTTCGCCACATCGTCTGCCTCTCCCCTACCTCATGTATCACCCCCGCCCCCTTCGTCACCACTCCAAACAATCAGAATAAGGTGGGCTCTCCACCCGCGCCCTGCGACATACACTGTGCAATGCGGCCCGCACCCCACTGGCCTACTAATCACCAATCGATGTGCTAAGGCCGATGAAACATGGGAAGACCACAGCAACAGAATATCGTGTGGCCCCGGTGCTGGCGTGTGATAGCGGGAAAGGGTGATAGGTAGCGAGAGGTGGAGCGCGGTCGTGGTCCGTGGAGAGTCTCACCCCCTCGTCTCGTCTTGCAAGTGACAGGCGTTCCATTCGTCTTCAAATGACGAGTGCCATCTCGCCCCCTCTTTCTTCCTCCCCTCTCCCTCCATCCCTCTCCTCCCCTGCCTTGTCTCGCAAGTGGCGAGTGGCGCCATCTCACCTCTCCTCCCCCATGTCTCCTCCCCTCGTCTGGTGGCTGACGAGCATAGCGTCAATCCCCGCAACGCATCCTCCCCTCGTCTTTCCCTCTTCTCGCAAAGGGTGAGCATTGCGCCATCATCATCTTCCTTCCCCCCCCTCCTTCCTCCTCCTTGCATCACAACGACGATGCCGCTGGCAAGAGCAGCGTCAACTGCATGTCATCTGGCCCCCCCTCAACGTCCATAAGTGTTAGCAAACTATTTTCATATTTACTCCTGGCTATATGATCATGTGTTCTTATAAGCATGGAGTTTTATGATCACCTCTAAATTATATAGTGTTCTATACTATTAGTGATTGTAATAGTGATCATAAATGATCATTTAGGGATATAGGTGGCGTATTGGGGTGAATACTAGTACTAATGGGTTTCTATGGAATATTACTTGTTCTAATGGATTTGTAAATGATCATAAGTGATTATTAGATGGTGCAGGTGGTGTAATGGGTTATCAGTGGTACTAATGGATTTGTAAGTGATCATAAGTGATCATTAGGTGATCTAGGTGGTGTAATGGGTTATTAGTGATACTAATGGATTTGTAAGTGATCATATGTGATCATTAGGTGATCTAGGTCATGTAATGGGTTATCAGTGGTACTAATAGTTTTGTAAGTGATCATAAGTGATCGTTAGGTGATCTAGGTGGTGTAATGGGTTATCAGTGATACTAATAGTTTTGTAAGTGATCATATGTGATCATTAGGTGATCGAGGTGGTGTAATGGGTTATTAGGGATACTAATGGATTTGTAAGTGATCATATATGATCATTAGGTGATCTAGGTGGTATAATAGGTTATTAGGGATACTAATAGATTCATAAGTGATCATATGTGATCATTAGGTGATCTAGATGGTGTAATGGATTATTAGTGGTACTAATGGATTCGTAAGTGATCATAAGTGATCATATATATCACAGATGTCACATATATCGCATTTGTCACACTTTAATATATGTCACATTTGTTATGGATGTCACATGTGTCACACTTTTACAGATGTCACGAATGTCACACTTTCGCATATGTCACACATGTTACACTTTCACAAATATCACAAATGTTACACATGTCACACTTTCACATATGTCACACTTTCAAACATGTCACATGTGTCACACTTTTACAGATGTCACGAATGTCACACTTTCGCATATGTCACATGTGTCACACTTTCGCAAATGTCACGCATTCACAAATGTCACAAATGTCACCCTTTCACATATGTCACACTTCCGCATATGTCACAAATGTCACAGGTGTCACACGTTCACAT
The DNA here is from genome assembly GCA_025738555.1 of Cyathus striatus. Lineage (NCBI taxonomy): Eukaryota > Fungi > Basidiomycota > Agaricomycetes > Agaricales > Nidulariaceae > Cyathus > Cyathus striatus. Next base: position 2,140,485 of record JAOVFP010000002.1, read on the forward strand.
ATGTCACACTGTTGCATATGTCACGTTTGTTATAGATGTCACACGTGTCACACGTGTCACATATATCGCATTTGTCACACTTTCACATATCTTATGTTTGTTATGGATGTCACATATATCATATTTGTCACACATTCACAGATGTCACAATGTCACACTTTCGCAGATGTCTATCGCATTTGTCACACTATGTCATACTTTTACATATGTTGCATATATGTCACACATGTTACATTTTCACATATATTACACTTGTCACATCATATCTATTACAACCATCACACTCATCACATGTCATACATTTCTTATGTGTCATTATTACACCTGTTACATTCTCACGTCTGTCACACATATCACACTTCATTCTCATGACACCCTTGGTAAAAAACAAAATTGGATATATCTCACATGGAGTCAAATGTAAGTCAAATATAAGGACCAAAAGTGAAACATGGTTGAACAATAGTGACACCTAACATATGGTTACATTTGACTCTGTGTGACATTAACCAATTTTGAATTTTGCCAAGTATCATCTTGATTTGTCAAGGTACTCTCTCTGTCAAAAAGTAAAATTACACCAGCCACAGACTCTCCTACCATTCTTGAAACCCTTGACAACTTTTTGCCTCTACCAGCCTATCATTCTCTCAACATTGCATTGCAACCATCTGCTGCAACACATATCATACATGTCACATGAAAAGGTTACATGAGAAGTGCTCACCTAGTGATTCATGTGCATTACAAATTATATGACAAAGACACTAGACTACTTTAAGAGAATCATATATCTCTCACTATTTAAATTCAACATTCATAGTACTAGACAAAAGTCACATTATATCAATACTACTTTCTGGCAATCACAATGTTATGTTTTAATTAGTCTATCAGATTCTATAATAGATATAACTGTACTTAGATTCTAATTTTGTCTAACCAACCTTAAGCATGTTCAGTAACCTGGTCTGGTTATGTTGCCTTATCTATATCTTCCATTCAGTTATTGCTTCTATTATCACATCACTTATATTTTTGTCACACTTTCCATTAGCCAATCAGATGTTTATTTCTTGACTGATCATTGGGGTATATGATTTCTTGTGTCCCTCTTAGCAGTACTCACTACTGTTCAATCTTTATTGTTACAGAATTGTACAGTATTACAAATGAGAGATGTGTGACCTGTGAATAAAATGTGAATAAATGTGATGTGTTGGGATATGTGACAGCCTTGACTGGGTTATGGGGGTGTATAATATTGGAGCACTCCTGTCATAGTGACAAGCCTGGTAGTGAACAAAGTGTGACAGATGTAAGAATCTAACAGGTGTAATATTGACATATAAGAGATGTATGACATGTGATAAGTATAATGGTTGTAACAAGTGTAGTGTAACATGAATTTGGAAATGTGACATATGTAAGAGTGTGACAAGTGTGATATATGTAAAAATGTAACATGTGTGATATATATGCAACATATGTAAAAGTATGACATAGTGTGACAAATGTGATAGACATCTGCGAAAGTGTGACATTGTGACATCTGTGAATGTGTGACAAATATGATATATGTGACATCCATAACAAACATAAGATATGTGAAAGTGTGACAAATGCGATATATGTGACACGTGTGACACGTGTGACATCTATAACAAACGTGACATATGCAACAGTGTGACATATGTGAACGTGTGACACCTGTGACATTTGTGACATATGCGGAAGTGTGACATATGTGAAAGGGTGACATTTGTGACATTTGTGAATGCGTGACATTTGCGAAAGTGTGACACATGTGACATATGTGAAAGTGTGACACATGTGACATATGCGAAAGTGTGACATTCGTGACATCTGTAAAAGTGTGACATGTGTGACACATGTCACATGTGTGAAAGTGTGACATGTGTGACATATGTGAAAGTGTGACACGTGTGACATATGCGAATGTGTGACATTCGTGACATCTGTAAAAGTGTGACACATGTGACATCCATAACAAATGTGACATATATTAAAGTGTGACAAATGCGATATATGTGACATCTGTGACGCGTGTGACATCCATAACAAACGTGACATCTGTGACATATATGATCACTTATGATCACTTACGAATCCATTAGTACCACTAATAATCCATTACATCATCTAGATCACCTAATGATCACATATGATCACTTATGAATCTATTAGTATCCCTAATAACCTATTATACCACCTAGATCACCTAATGATCATATATGATCACTTACAAATCCATTAGTATCCCTAATAACCCATTACACCACCTAGATCACCTAACGATCACTTATGATCACTTACAAAACCATTAGTACCACTGATAACCCATTACGTGACCTAGATCACCTAATGATCACTTATGATCACTTACAAATCCATTAGTATCACTAATAACCCATTACACCACCTAGATCACCTAATGATCACTTATGATCACTTACAAATCCATTAGTACCACTGATAACCCATTATGCCACCTGCACCATCTAATGATCACTTATGATCATTTACAAATCCATTAGAACAAGTAATAGTCTATAGAAACCCATTAGTACTAGTATTCACCTCAATACGCCACCTATATCCCTAAATGATCATTTATGATCACTATTACAATCACTAATAGTATAGAACACTATATAATTTAGAGGTGATCATAAAACTCCATGCTTATAAGAACGCATGATCATATAGCCAGGAGTAAATATGAAAATATTTGCTGACACCACTCTCCACCTCTGCTGCCTGGAACGTCGGCTCCCTTCCAATCCTCTCTGGGGAGCATTATTCGTCCACCCCCAGCATTACCCCCGCCTATTCCACCAATGGCGGCACATCCATTGCTGCTACCTGGAGCGGCGGCGCATGGTAGCACTATTGCTCCACCGTCACCTCTGTCGATCCCAGGAGCCTTTCGTGAGAGTCCTCCACTGGACCGTATTATCTCAATGCAAGTTGATAATGTCAACCGTTCGTCATCCAGCTCTCAACAGCCCGTCATGCCCAACGAGCAAGCTACGCCTCAACAAGATTCCTCTTCCAGCATGGCGGTAGATCATCACCCGCAGTTCCACCTGCAGATCAACCAGCCTTCCATCATACAACAACAGGCCAATCCGACTCCTATCCCCCATCAGGAGGAAACGATGGAGGTCGATGCTCGTCACCAGAACGGTCAGCCTCCCATCCCACCGCAGCTAGCTGGTGCTCCTCCCCACCACCAGATGGACGGTCCACCTCAGCAACCAGCCGACCCTGCTCTCAACCACATTCAGCAGGATGGCCTACCTCCCACCCTTCAGCAGCCGGCCGACCCTGCTCCCAATCACACTCAGCAGGACGACCCACCTACTGCCTCTCACTCTCAGCAGTCAGCTGGCCCTGCTCCCAACGTCCACCAGCAGGATGGCTCATTTCCCGCCCCACACCAGCCGGCTGGTCCTGCTCCCAACGTCCATCAGCAGGACGGCCCACCTCCCGCCCCACACCAGCCGGCTGGTCCTGCTCCCAACGTCCACCAGCAAGATGGCCCACCTCCCGCCCCACACCAGCCGGCTGATCCTGTTCTCAATGTCCATCTTTCTCCCGAACAGGTGAGGTCTTCTTACATAGTAGTGCACCTCATACTAATGTTGTTAGTTAACAATGGTTATGCGATGTGTAACGGCTTCGGTTGACGTATCCATTCGAGAGATTATTTCGGAATTTCGCTCCACTGAAAGTCCCCAAGGCAAAGGCAAAGGTCGAGCATCCTCTCCTTCAGAGGATGTAGATGACCCCATGGATAGCGGGGATGAAACCGAGGACAATGTTCAAGGCGATAACGCTGTCCTAGTCCCTTCCCCAAGAAAGCATAAGAAAAAGGAAGAACATGATCAGATGTTTGACGTACGTTCATGTCTCCATCCTTCGACACATAGGTTAACCTTTTCGTAGCAACATCTCCGCACCTACCTGAACGAGACGAAAGGGCTATGGTGCACTCACGCTTCGGGATTTGTCTGTCCATCTACAGAAGAACTCGAACAGTTCAGGGACCGCAAGCTGGCTCTAGATGCAGCATCGCCAAAATTGAATTGGATGGCGCCCTTGACTTCCGAGTGGAACAGGGAGATGATTTGGCTCCTTGCCTTGGATTACCAGATTGTGCTGAATGGTCAAGTCAATTTCCGTGTTCCTAAGGGAGAAGAGACAATGGCAAAGCTGGCAAAGCTGGCAAAGCTGGCAAAGCTGGCAAAGCTGGCAAAGCTGGCAAAGCTGGCAAAGCTGGCAAAGCTGGCAAAGCTGGCAAAGCTGGCAAAGCTGGCAAAGCTGGCAAAGCTGGCAAAGCTGGCAAAGCTGGCAAAGCTGGCAAAGAGGATCAGTGATAGACTACGACGGAGTGTTCTAGAGTACAGGCGGTCACAGCGAAGCATCGATCCCAAAAAGAAGTCTGAGTTAGCTACCGCTGAAGCTCAAGAGAAAGCAAGGAATTGTAGGTTTACTTGTCGGGAAGGGGTACGTGTATAGTTTAACTTCATATTATTTTCACATACTGAATGCACTTTCAGACGTGGAAACGCAGAGGGAAAGTCGTTTCGGCTCGCCTGACCAATAACGCTGAAAACCATCAGTTTTGGAGGGGTGTCGAACGCGTCCATGATGCACTGGGATCTATGGGGATGAGCTCAGACGAAACTGAAGTTGAAGGTACAAGTACCCAAAACAAAGTTGTTCGTCAAAAGAAGAAAGCTTGGCTTAACGATAGCATTTCTTTGTTGTTCCGGGACGTGGAGGCATACGGCACTGGACTAAGAAAGGGAGGCAGAAATGTTCATTGCGTCAGGGAGTACAATGGGCCTTCATCTAAGGCTCCTCCACCTAAGACGAACGAACCGTCACCAGAACAAATTTGTGTCCGCAGACTTCCTATCAACTACTATGATATGACTTGGTACAAAGCCCTTAGTGCGGGACAAAGATCTTCCATTGAAGCCGGTCCTGTCGAAGATCTGCCCAATACGGTATGTTACTCTCTCATACTTAAGTGTTTATAAGTCTGATGATCGTTTGTTTATTTCTACAGTCTGTGTTGAAGAAGTAATGACTGATCCAAAGTTGATACAGTAGGACTTCAGTAGGACTTCATATATACCTATAGGGACAGCTTTATGGCCTAAATTTGTTGTATATACGTAGTGGTAATGACTGTAGATATCGTCGTGGTTATAACATGGACATTGTCTTAGTATAATGGACTCGAGGTCATTTTTGCTGCCTTGAACAATTCTTAGTACATCCGTATATAAAGTCAACGGCTGCCCAGCTCTTTTCATAATCTAGTAGTACAGGAAATTTTTGATTCATCTATGTATTAACATTAGACAAGTACTGAAACTGAAGAGTACAGAAATCCTTACCAAGTCAATAACGAGGTCGATCTTCTCCTTCGGCTGTTTCTTGAATGGCTGACCCTTGATCAAGTGCTCAGAAACACAATCCTTCGCGAACTGCTGTTGTAGTGTTAAAGCCATTTTGGGTGAGCATAAATAATTATTACCTGCACATTTTTATACTGATTTTTGTCCCAGCCCAGAATTGAATGTAGTGAGTACCCACCCCTCCCTGGTCGACCCAATTCACCTCGTGGCTTAGAGACCAACTTTCTGTCGTGAAGTGACTGATCTCGAAGTGGCTGTTGTCGATGGGATTGGACTTCAAGTGGCCACTCTTTGCGTAGGGTAAGGGTGCATCGAGGTTCAGGTAATGTATCTAGTGTAAAGGTTCGGCGCAAGCTCAGATGTGAAGGCATGGAATTCATTGCTGTGACGTCGTTCTTCGTGTTCTGACCTATATATTAACATTATAGGTATTCCTTCATCCGGAATTGTGTCCTACCTTGTTCCGCTTATCGTGAACAACGGTGGTCTTGTTTTATAAGCACCTTCGTTAGTCCGATTCAATCGGTTACACCAAAAGTTGTCATGTCAGTACGTCCTTTATTCTATATATATCAAGTATCATGTCTCAGTGACTTTAAAAGCTGTATCACTGCTGCATCTCCAGTGTTATATCAAGTTTCAGGTACGTTCCCAGCTATTGCTTATATCTATATACTGATCGCTCTTCGAAGAGGAATATGCCCCATTCAAAGAAGGAGAAGAAACTAGCGATCTGCTATTGCAAGAAATGCAACGGGGTCACAATGACCGAATTGGACTTTATCGCGCATGTGAGCGAAAATAAGGCTGAAGACGATCTTCGGGGCATTGAAGATCGAGTGTTTTCGCTCACTCTTGCTGAAGCTGGCCCATGTTCTCCCCAGGACATACCTCCGCCTTCGATTCCCCAACCTTCTCCCTATGAGATAGATGCGCAACTGACGTTCCAGCGCTTATTGGAGTGCGACAATAGTCTAATGCTTTGTCGCGACAGTATTCGTGCAGTCTTTCAAGAATGGCTTGAAAACAGAACATGGAATCCAGCTATGCAGGACGAAGCCGCCAGATTTCCCATTAGGAGTCAGGCTCATGCTTATCTCTTGAGCCAAGAGTCCTGGCTGCTAGATCTTATAGCTCGGGTTCGTCTTGTCCCGACTTCTGGAGATGGTGCAAACGAATTGTTCAAAAGTTCAGTGCATACGGGTGCGGACTCGCTACTAGCGGATATTCAAAAGCGCATAGAACGCTGGAGTAATTTGGCCTTTCCCTACGGGAAATCCTATGACACTGGTAAGTAGCTTAGTACTGGGGATAGTGCGATAAATAACTCGTTCAACAGATGTTCACTTTGACCATCCCTTACACCTCAGCCATCCAGCTCTGGCAGTTTGCCTTTTCCTTATGGTCGCCGTTAGTGTTTTTGCGAATGCTGCACGCCCTACTTGCAACTTCATCCTCTGAATGGCCAAGCTTCTGCTGGGTGCCGCTACCTCGGCTGATCAGACACTGCTCCTCAGATCAATACCGGACGACCTGCGGACAGCAAGGAAAATGTTCGATTTGGACCCCAAAACGACAACCTACGCCACCTGCCCATCTTGTGCTTCAATTTATCCCCCGGGTGTAAAGGATGCCTACCCGCTTCGCTGTACGTTCAAACACTTTGCTAATGCAAAGCCGTGCGGAGTGCGCTTAACGAAACACGCTGTTCAGAACGGTGTGACCATTGTGGTTCCGGCACGGCCATATGTTATGCAAGACTTCACGGCCTTCGTGGGCGCACTGTACACGCGCCCCGGTGTCGAGGAATTGATTAGGCGGACCAGACAAGCCTTGACCCATGATGGCTTTCGAGATATTAATCAGGCAGCAGCAATTCGCCAGTTCACTGATGCAGATGGGAAAGTTTTTGTTGACTCTAATGAGGAACTACGTACACTCTGGAGCATCAGCTATGATGCCTTCAATCCGTATCACAACAAAGCCGCAGGAAAGTCAGCGTCAGTGGGGTCATTGGCACTTGTATGTCTTAGCTTACCCGCAAGCATGTGTTATCGACCAGAGAATATATATCTCACCGGGTTGATACCGGGACCTCGCCAACCATCTTTAGATGGCCTGAATCCATATCTTGCTCCACTTATAGATGTTTTCCACCAGAGCTATCATAAGGGTACTTGGTATAGTTGCACACATCAACATCCTAATGGGATTTGTGGTTGGGAGGCCATTGTTCCCGCAGTATGTGATTTACCGGGTTCTCACAAGCTGACAGGATGCGCGTCCCATTCTGCGACAATCTTTTGTTCATTGTGCCATCTCAGGAAGCAGGATATCAACAATATTAACTGTTCTTCAGTTGGCTGGATGCCAGTTACCTATGAAGAACATCTTAAAGCCACGATGGCCTGGCGAGATGCCACTAGTAAATCCCAAAGAGATCAGCTCTTCAAAAAGAACGGGATTCGTTGGTCTGAGCTTCTTCGGCTTGAATATTGGGACCCAACGAAGTACACGGTTGTTGATGGGATGCACAACTTTTATCTAGGTCTCGTAAAACATCATTTTCGCGTCGTCATAGGTATGAATTGGGATGAAAACCTGGAACTTAATGAGAAGCCGGAGGTGGAGGAGCCTACAGCAAAGGCTATTCAGAAAGGGCTACAGGTGATGTCGTCCCAGCCGACATCATCTAACCTGCGTAGATTGTCTATACCGGTATTGCGATCACTCTGCCAGCATTTTGGTGTCTTAGGCAGGCTCAAACATATGGGTCGGCGAGTTAAGAAGCAGAATTATGTTAATGTGCTTGTAAGTCATTCCTTTTGAAACGATTCACCATCATTGATTAGTCAAAAGCTTGACAGCTCAAGGTCTGGAGGGTGATGAAGCCCGCCCAGTAGCGCATGGAATCATCAGCGAGCTGGCTGGTATTGAGATTGATATCAATGAGTTGGCCACTGTTGATGCACACCCTAGCATCCCTCTTCTCGATCACGATGACTTGAAACGTATCCAAGAAGACATTTTACACACCATCCGTCCAAGTTGGCAGGCAGGTCCACCAGCGAACTTTGGTTCACCTTCTCATGGTAAATTGAAAGCCGATCAATGGCGAACGTGTATCGACTTCGACTTGACTGTTTCATTGGCGAAGATGTGGGACAGCGAAACTGACGAATCATTAATGGGTGGAAAGAAACAAATGGCACTGGAAAGCACGTTGCTTCTTGCTACCGCTATCAGATATGCTACCTCTCACCGAGTAAAACCTGGTCATCATGACCTGGAATACAAGAAGTTTATGTTAGCGTATCTTCACTCAATTCGAGAGCTGAGGCCTGACGTCGATCTCCATCCTATACATCATAATGCAGTTCACCTGGCAGAACAATTACGCTTGTTTGGGCCTATTCATGGCTGGTGGATGTTTCCGTTTGAACGGGTAATCGGTAACCTGCAGAAGAAAAACATTAACTTCAAATTTGGTTTGTCCTGATCATCAATCGTGTAGAATCCATACTAAAGGCCCTTCTAGGAGAGCTGGAAGCATCTATGTTGAGAGCTTTCTGTGCTGCATCAGAACTTCGGGTATTCTTACAGTGCCCGGGGTGTCCTGAAATTCTCAAACAGAGCAGCAAAATCGTCGAAGACTGCTTTCCCGATGTTCAATCGGGGACTCTAATAAGTGATATGCAATTCTTGGCGGACGACGTATGTCAACCCGTAGGTGGAAAGCGGATCAAGCTTGATGCTGATGTTGCAGAAGCAGCGGGTTTAGGAGGTAATTCTGCTATAGTGACCCAGCACGATCGTTACACAGTCAGCGGACATCAATTATCGTCGAAACATAACACGGCAAGGAATAGTACCATATTCTACAGGGACCCAGACTCTTCGCAACTAATTCCAGCGGTGATTCGAACTATATTTGTTGTAGCCTGTCAACCGCAGGTTTATTTCGCAGTTCACCCCTACAGTGGGCAAGCAGATGTAGCAAGTGCATTCGACAACTTCAAAGAGTTCAGTGTAGGTCTTTGGAAGGATTTACTGGATGATCGTGTTCACATAATTTCTAACAAAACCCAAATTTACCCTGCTATTAAACGCAAGTGGAGCGATGGGGTTCTGGCCTTGAAGCCGTTTATTCAAGTATGTGTACGTTAGCTTAAAGATAACTTATCCTAACTTGCAAAATTTTATTATAGGACTTTTAGTACATTCTTTAGAGACTTCATTCGCAGATCCTATTGGTAAGGTAATAAATACTATTGTTCGCTGTACATAAAACAAGCTGCGAGTGCCATAGTCAAGCTGTTTAATATAAATCTTCAATGGTTAGCCTTATGAACTCTCCCCTTTCCGGTTGGCGTTTCCATATGTCGGGAGAGCAACTAACTGATTCAAGGTCGGGACAGTATGTACGAAGTGTTGTGATGAAGGTTTGCATACCCTCTTTGCTGTCTGTGAACTGTGTACTACTCCGATAAGGAGGGTGTATGGTTAGCTTCCATAGCTTTGAAGCACCCTCGAGCAACTTTATGTAGTAATCCTGATCGCAACTCGTTAGAAAAAGGCAGTAATAAGGTAAGACAACGCACATAATACAATAGCTCTGAATACTGATGGTTGATCTCCAGATTTTGGCATTTGCGTATGGCATTCATGCCCGGAATAGAGCATTGGCATGGTATGTCCGCTTTTATATGTTCATCGAGTGAGTAGGGAAGTATGATATTGATGCTAGCGTCAGCGCCGAGTCGGTGAGAGTGTTGAAGAGGGGAGGTGATGTTTGCCATTGACTTGCAGAATTCGTGGGTATATGGGTTTGGAAAGCCATCTGTTAATCGAAGCTGAACAGCCTTCAGTTGGGACGAGACGTTGGTCAGCTTGAAGTCCTTGCTGCATGTTATGTCGGTAACATTCTTTGGTATCTTGATGGACCCTTTACTGACCGACCGACTCTCACGCCGTGTACAGCATATCCATAAGCGTTGTAGCTGGGACAACAGAGGAGTAGAGCGGGACCCAAATGTGAATGGTTCGTCGCATGTAATCAGGAGCGTCCTAAGGTTTGACATAGACCCGCAAAGTAGGACTGGTTCAATATCCTTTCCACTCCTCCCCCTGATACTTAAGAAATTTAGAGACGGCCCACTTAACAGTATAGACAGCAAGTTGATCATGCTTTCGTTACTGAAGATGTGGGTTGATATACGGAGGTTCTGGAGCCTAGCAGCGATGTTATCTCTAATCCTTTCATAAGGGATCTCTGGCAGACATGGCAATGGCAATACAGTTACGCTGGTGACTCGAGGAGCACCTGTGCCATCCAACTCAACGCACGTACAAGAAGGGGGGAGACTCGCCAGGATGACAGCAACAGACCCAATAACGGACGGCTCTGCAGGGAAAGTATCGTCGTCCTTGTTTTTGCAATGATGAGTGATGGTGAGTTCCTGCACTCCTAAAGCCTTGCTCAGGAACGTACTAAGCCCTTCGCAGTACTTCCTGATACAATACAAGCTGACTAGTACTCTGTAGCGTCTAGAGCGTGTCGATATATGTTCTAGGAGATGAATCACAGCCGGATTGACGTCTCCTGTTAAGGCTATCACGGTGCGTCCAATGCAATCATTTTGTAATACCTGTTGCATTCTAAGAAAGACCTCCGACGCTGCATAGCGCAGGTAACGATTGGCGTGGAGTAGCTGCAAGATGTCGCCCTCATCAACCTGAGTAATTATCAGGTCTACTAGTTCCGCTGGAAGCTTTAGGATTGGGAAGGAGTCCTGCTGAGCCTTCATGTGTTGGTTTTTGACGGTCGCCTATGTTCAATTTCAATTCTATTCAGTAACAATATTTTGTAAGTACCATTTAGTTAAACGTACCAGTTTACGCTGCTTTCTAATTCCTTCGTATTCTGGCAAAAGATTATCGATTTCTTGGGAACCACGTTTACATGTGGTGCTAGTTGCTCTGAGGCTCTTAGCAAAAGCCCGTGTAAATACACGTGCAACCGACGTCAATTCCTACATATTAAAAGCTTAGAACATAATTAAAGTCAAGAAAATTGTTAATGCTCACCAAGTTGCAGCCCAGAGAGATGACATTTCTGAGATTGGCCATCGCCGTAAAAGTTGATAGTGAAGTTAACTGAAGTTGATATATGTAGCGATTATACTGACCTTAAACGAGTCTCGTTTTATAGAGCCTGAGTACCTGTTTTGAATGGGCATAAAATCTACAATAACCTGAATCCCTTCTGTAATTTACAACAAGCTGAAATCTCTTACTCATTCGATATTTCTTCATGTACGTTCAATTCGGAGGTATATTGGTCTGGTTATTCTTCGTCGGATTTTGAAAATGATGCAGAAAATGGTGGCGTTCAGAGATGGAATGGAATGTCTGTCAAATGCTCCACTGCAATTGTGTTATACCCGATCGCGCCGGTGTGCATAGTAGGATGGTAGCAACGGAACAAAAACCTTTGTACAATAAGTTGTTAGGCAAGTTCCTTTCTTTTATTTGTATGACGCTTCCAACTCCACTAGACTTTCAAAATTATGAATACTATGGTGCGGGTAAGCTTTCGCCGAGCGGGGAATGAGTGGGGATACAAGGAAACTAGTCGGCGAAACAATAATGCAGAGAATACATCAACACCGTACTCGTTTCCGACACCAGCTCTATCAGATCACCTTCCAACATGAAGCCAGCTACTCTTACTGCACGTACTTTGGTATTTTTGGGTTAACTACTGCTAATTGCATTTTTTCAGTTCGACTTAAAATATACGCTCAATCAACATTTGAGAGCGATCAACACCTTAAAGATAAACCAGGATGGCTCTAAACTTGCAAGCGGTGGTGAGCGGCAAGTTCTCTGAAATATTTATATGCATGTTTAAAATATACTGTTAGGTGATGATGGACTTATGGTAGTATGGGAGTTAACGACAGGCAAAAAGCTTTGGGAAGCGTCCGTCATTGGTGAAGTTACAACCGTTTGCTGGGCACATTTCGCAGAAACAGGTTCCACGATACTATATTTCGGAACAGGTAGCGGTGTAATCCGAGGATATCAGGAAAGTAAAACCGGAGATGGTTATGAGCATGTGTTGGCGATATCTGCGCATGATGGCCCTTTGGAAGACCTGAAATTTGACTCGTTCCATAGTCGCCTCGCCTCGCTTGGGGCAGGCTCTCTCAAAGTGTGGAACTTGGTTTTCCCAGGTATGTTATTTGTCCTCTAGGTTCCATATTGCACTCACTGAATCTCTTAGGTCAAGCTTCTCTGTACATAGAGTCTACCCCTCGCCCCCACACGGCTAGGAGTGTCATGTTTACACAGAATGGGGTGGAATTAATTCTCTGCTATTTGGAATCTCGTGAGATGTAAGCCCCACCATCATGCTTTTATCCTTGAAGTTTTTATATGTGGTTGTAGCTTTTGCTATCAGCTGACTCCTTGGAAAATGCGATGGTTTCATGAGATCCGTACCAGAATGTCAGTCTCTCTCTCGCCTTATAGTTAACTGCTCCGCCTGATATGTTGTTACAGTGGACATGCCATCATTGGCGCAGATAATCGTACTCTACTAGTCTCTAATCTTCAAGATGGCGTTGACATATATGCCATTCCGCCTGTACAGCCACTTAGGTCGTTAAAGCATGCTATCCGCTCAAATGTGCCCCTTGTCGTCTCATCTGCCCTGCAAGGTGAACTGGTAGTTGTCGGTAGTGATGATGGTGTAGTACGTGTATATGATCAACACTTGGGAACCTTGGTTGCACTACTACCCCATGGCTACGGTAAGTAATTAATGTTATACACATGAGAATGAAGAAATCTAAATACTTTGCTAGTTGAAACGCTAGTACAAATAACCGAGGTTTGCAAAGTTTCTAAATACTAGCGATGTTAATGCTAACTATATAATAGGTATTCAGTTCCGAAAAGCAGTGTGTCATTGCGACTGGAACGTCGGATAATGGCAATATCGAAATTAAGGTATGGACTTCAAGTACCAGCACCGATTTGAGTACGGAAACATCGAGCACTAGCACAATTTGTTCTCCTGAACCAATGCTAGATTACAAAAGAACTCTGCTGAAAATGCTTCCAATCAGTTATGGCCTTGGCGGTATCCTGATCATTTGTATGCTTTGTCTTTACGTTTCAGGGTATGTAGATGTAGTAGTATTTTTTACAATTATCGTAGTTGGGTTTATGTCGTTATTCTTTTTAACTTCCTTCCTTAGTTACAGCACTGTATAGTATATTAGTGCGTTCAACATATGTATTATTTCCTTCTTGACTGATTAGCGCTTGCTGATTCCGACATCTATTGTCTTGCCATGCTACATCAACACATTTTGGTAGAGATATTGTTTTTGTATGATTTGTATGTGTTTCCTTCCCCGTAACTAACTTTTTATTGTTTCGTAGGTATAAGTACATGATGCATTAGCATGGAGAAGACTCAAAATGCCTCCATCCAGAAACTATTGTGTTTTGCGTCGTTTCTCTCCATTGACGCTTCGTATGCAATTTTCTCCAGAACGTTTGCTTACCCCACCGCCGTGCTCCTTCAGGACTTGCTACCCACTAGGTGAGGGTGGCGAATCTGAGACCAGCTCCGTGGTGGTAGTGATTCCAAAACCGAAAGGTGAAGCAGGAAAAACTTACAAACTAGTCGACTATGTACAGTGTAGCCCGGAGCAACTTAGTGATATGGAGGTAATACATCGCTTTTAAATCTTTTAAATTGCAAATTCTTACTTAGTGGGCATGATTTTCAGACCCGCATCTCAGTAATTGCGAAGGAGGTGTTGGACTTCAATCGCACATACGTGACTCAGGAACAAAGCAAGCTCACTACCGTTTGCGAGAAAGTACGTATTTAATGTTCGTCACATTAACTGTATCTAATTTATCGACATATTTTAAAGGCCGCTAACCAGTATCCCGATCTGCTCAAATATGATTGTAACTGGCTCACACTCAATATCATCAAGATTATATTGTGGAATCACAGGAAAGGTTGCCGAAAGTCAACTACAACTACAAAGGAAGTTGGCGCTGGCTTGAAGAAAGCTAGGGCAGTTCGTTTTGCAGGATCTCGAGTGGGATAATTAGCGAGGAGTAGTGTTGGAATACCAGAGACATCTATATTCAAATATCTCAATGATCCCTGCTCGCGCCACTATATGTTTCAAGTATGTTCTCCATTTTATTTTATGCCACTATGCTATCCCTTTTATGTACTATATATTTTGTATTTAAATCTGTACACTACGTCGTTTACTGTGTGCGTTTACCCCCACAATATACGCTGTCACACGATTTTATTAGAGCCTTCAACAAGTGGGGTAGGAATGGAGCGGGGAACCAGGCGGGAATGGAGTGGGTAGTGAGTGGTAGTGAGTGGCCGTGAGTGGTCCGGTGAGCAGATGTGAGTGGCCCGTGAGTGGCCCTTTGAGTGGGTAATCAATATTTCTAATTGTCATATTTACAATCTGTACATGAATCGGGGTGAGTGACATATTTTTGTTTACATTCTAAATCAGAATGAGGATATGATAAAAGATCCAATTCGAGATCTGTTTCAAGGGCAAATTCAGAATATGTGATAAGATAGGGACACGAGACACACTTAGGATCAGTATTTGGATAGGATCTGGGGACAAATGTATGCCCCAATTTAGGATTTGTTCATACATCGGTATGGTAACTGATTTTTGTACGATATTCTACATATGTCTTATTGTTATATTCTCAATAGTGCTCATGGATTTGATACGCGCCCGATTCATAATTATTTTCTAAATATG
Source organism: Cyathus striatus (assembly GCA_025738555.1). Lineage (NCBI taxonomy): Eukaryota > Fungi > Basidiomycota > Agaricomycetes > Agaricales > Nidulariaceae > Cyathus > Cyathus striatus. Next base: position 2,155,780 of record JAOVFP010000002.1, read on the forward strand.
AACATGAATCGGTCAAATGACATATTTTTGTACATATTCTAATTGTTAACTACATCGGGTTGTACCATATTTACCCTGATCCGATTTGGTCCTGTCTGAGGTGACTGTCAATCACCATCCACCAACGCACTACGTCCCTCTTGTAGCTCTTTATCCGCGTTGTAGGCGTTGTAGGGGGTGTATTCGTCTGTGTGGGGTACGGATTGCATGTTTTGAGGAAAGTGGGGGAGGTGGTTTCGGGGAAGGATGGACGGGAAGGGTTGGTTGCTATGCAGACTTTGGGGGCTTGGGTGGGATTGAGAGTGAAGTGGGCTGGGGGCGAGTTGAGGTCGCGGAATAGAACGAGTACGGGGGCGCCTTCAAGTCCGTGGTATGACTCTGCTTTGAATGCGGGGTATAGCATCCCTGGAGTGGCGCAGAGTCTGTATTTGCCTTCACCGAGTGTGTTTGCGAGTCAGATGAATAAGCCTGCTTTTGGCCCTGGGCCTGGGCCTGGGATGTTTTCGCCAGGTGTGAATGCTGGATCGCCGACTACGCCGGTTCCGGCTCCGCCGATGGCAGAGGGGGGCATGTTGAGTATGCCCCCGTCGCCTGTGGTTAATGGTGCTGGCCCCGGGGCTAATGGGAATGGGGGTGGGTACGTTGGAGAGGGTCACAATGGTCATGGGCATGTGGCTCCACCTAGAAGGAGTGTTGTTAGTTGTTAGTCCTAAGAAGGATGATTGAGATACCGGGCATGTAGCGTAGGGGGGAGTGTATGTATGATTTTTTTTATGAATTTCAAGTTTTTTTTTTCGAGTTGGATTGTGTTTGGTTGAAACTTCGATGCGACTGAATGTGAAGTGGGGTTGAAGAGAAGAGGAGTTTATTTATTATGTCAGGGTCAAACTGTTCGTGGGCAAGCATGGAAATTCGTAGCTCAGGAATGTATAGTAGTATACTGTATCTTTATTCAGTGCACGCGCATACATTTTCATATGTTCAGTAAAAGCTAAGTTATATTATACATGTACACTCAATACTAGGTGCCGATAGAGTCGCTTTAAATCTTGTGGTACTGTTCACTTAGACTCAGAGCTACTTTAATGAAAGGCCCCAAGACTGATACATCATGGTACGGTATTAAAAAGGCCAAGTAAAAGAGGTTTGGTATGAAAAGTACAAACTTCTAGGCCGGATGATAAGATCATCTGATCAACACTGCTGGAATAAGACACTTCTTAATGCATAGAACTTGGAGTAGCTCCAGCCTCCTGTACTACTTGTGCAACTTTATTAAGATACTACCTGAAGCTACCGGTTACTGGTAATGATACTGATGCCTGATATATTCTATTTGATCTTCCGCAAGCGTTAGCTATGAATGCTGTGAGGTATGATGTAGTTCGACAATAAGTGCAAACTATGGGGCTGCCGCTATATAGGTGCTATCAAGTATACAACTTAAGTGATCACAGTCTGGTGCCTCCCCACTTTAAACACTACATAAATTCACCATGGGCAACACTTACTTAGGCATGTCCTTTGACGAAATAATTAAGTTGATACGTTTTTCCATGACATTAAACTTTGTCAATAGTACGTCATTATATGTCAAATCTCAGTCACTCGCCCTTTATATTTCAGTCGTTGTTACATCTTCTCTCGGTTATGATATTATATACAGCCTTTTTGATGAGGTATCATTATTTATATGCCATGAAACTATAAAATCTGACATTCTGTAGGTGAAATACATCTGGTGGTGAGATATGTGTTCCATTAGATAATATAGATCTAAAATGGTTTCCTTTCTATTTAGTGGAATGAAATGGTCCACTCCTAAGATTCTTTACATTATTGCAAGATACTACTGTCCTCTGTATATTTCGTGGGTTGTATCTCTGTGTTGGGCTAGTGCATTACTCACATTCTGAGTCTGACAGAATCATTGCATTCCTTCGTATTAAACATTTCTTCTGAGTAAGATTATAGCTAAATCATGTTCCTTCTAGCACCATTTTTTAACCCACTTGGGACCGTATCAACAAGCAATGTCAGTGAACCCTACACGAACCTACTGTCTCGTAAACTAAATCTATGAAATTAGCAGTAATTATACAAAACAAAGAGTCATGTTATTAGAATCTAATCTAATACCACAGGTGTCGAGCAGCTTTCTGGTATAACTATATGTGGGGATGCCGATTTAATTATTCTATTCCATAAAAATAACAACAATCATATAGCGGGGGGACGACCATATTTGGTACTGCAGTGGACCTTATCTTTGGATTCCGAGTTAGTGCATGTTATGGGAACAGCAGAAAAGGTGTACTATCTTATCCTTCTAATATTCCAACGTAAAACTAATTGATGTTCAAATAACAAGTGCTATGGTTCCAAGGAGCATGTATATTTGGTACTAAGTTACAATATCATTTATTGTTTTAGACTGACGTGCATGATATGGAAACGTACTAGCAAAAAATTCGGTTTGTTCAATATCACTGACTATGATATAATTATCAGACTCTAATCATCATGTTTTAGATGATACTCATTTATTCAATATACTTTCAACTGGTGGAAATTCCAGACATGCTGTGCATCATACATAATCCTGAATATGCAACCAATTTAAACTTGCTAAGAACTGTTTATTTCGGACTCGATCTTGCCATGTATAGTATGTCTATTAGTCCAACTTCCTGCGAGCAAGTAATTATTTATGCCAACAGCTATTTTGTTTCTACTTATCATTTTAAGACTTGGGAAGAACCTCGCTGTTACTCATAGAGGACTGCGAAGCTTGCTACAAAGTAGAAATAACAACTATCCTATTGTCACATCCTTGATCCGTGATGGAACATTGTACTTCTTCATTATATTTGGTGAGACATCTTTGTGAATATGTTCAGATAGCTCTAATTTGTATATCATAGCATTTACAGCTATTATGACATGGAGCTCGGCGGATCCGAAAGGATCTTACTTTTATTCCTATTTCTCCCCGTAAATCCCATCAGCACTTTTAAGTAAAAAATTCTTATATCATTACAGGTGGTACCTTGCAATGCAGTCATTTGCGGTTAGTTTTAATGCATTTATGTTAATTATTAGCATTTATAAATTATCAGGGGTCTCGATTGATACTGAATTTAAAGCAAATGTCAGATGTTAATCGAAATGCAAGCACATTCTCAGCCACGTTGCAGTCAATTTCATTCGCTCGACCTGTTAATGTGCATGGTATAACCAACATGTCAGGGGAAGAACGTGACATGGATTTGTCTTAGGCTCCCAGAAATCGCTAGCGAGAATAATATTGATGCTATATTACTGGAAGATTGCATTGTATTTATATCAGGATTCAGATATCGGCCTAAGAATCTATTTACGAAAGTGCAACCTGAAATTGAGAATAAGTAAGGAAAACATGTAAGACTAATGGATACATTGACAATTAGATATGAGATGGAAGATAACATGTGCTCGGTGTTGAGTAAAATTAGCGTTACCAATCGACATGATTGTATTTATTAGGGTGCTGGTACTTCTGTCGTTCAATATGCAATCTGAATTTAAAATATGACCGAAAAACACATCTAGATATATAAATTTCCCCTTAGTACATTTTACATCTCCTCCAAGACAAACTGCAGTTGTCAAGAGCACTGAGCAGCGTGGGCCCGGGGATTGCCATGAGGTCACTGACATCTGTTTGTCGCTGTTACAATTGAACGTTATTGAAGTTTGAACGTTTGAACGGTGACGCTGGACTGCTGCCAGGATCAAGGTGATACCTTTTCTTCCCCACACCATCTCACCATCTCACCCTCCACTTCTACTCTTCATCCTCAGAATAAGCACCTTCGAATCTAATGATCAATTAAACACATGATGTTGGATGTCACTGGGCTGCGACATCGCGCTGCACATCGGCGCTGTGACAGCGCAAGCAAGACTTTCAGGCCCTTTGTTACGAGCATGTTGAGCATAGTCGTGAGTCTTCTCTGGAGTTTTAGGATGGTGAAGACGTGCTGATGGGACTGGAGATAGTGATAAACCTATCGCATATATCATAGAATACTTATTCGGCCCATCCTTCCCCGAAATGGTCCAACCACTCGATAACTCGTTTGAAGTAACGAGCGAACGTATGTCCTTTTCCCCTCCTCCCTTCCCATACTAACACCTCCAAAGCATCCATAGTATACCAATACTTCCTGCTGCCAACGCAGTCCCAGTCACCCATCTCTTTGACATACCTTTCTACTGCAAGTCTACTAATAAGAAAGAAAGCAAAAAGTCAACAGCAACAACCTCCCTAGCCAACCCATAATTCACCCGGTTCGACTTTCCTCTGAAATCTCAACGACATACAAATCGCGCTCCGAGTCCCGCGGTTTCTTCTCCCTCTTCGCATGCTTCGTCGCCCTGCTCCTCATGCTCAACGATATTGCAGTTAATGTGCCACGCCACCGTGAGTTGCTTTTTTCTTTTCTTTACTTACCTTGGTGCCAAAGCGAGGGTTGTGTAGATTTTAGTGTGGATCTACGAGATGTGATTGGGGATAGGCTTATGCTCAGTGGCGGGTTCCATATGGACGGCGTACGTCTCCCCACTTCCTATCCTCTATACCAAGCTAACACCCCTGCAGACAAAATTCAACATAGGCCGAGCAACAGCGTTCAAGTACATCCCATCCCTCCCCCACCCCCAATCTAACACCCCACAGAGAACACGCAGAAGCCCTCTCAGCGTCCCAAGCCCTCTCCCAATCCCGCAAATCAAGAGGCTTCTTCAGCACCCTCTTCTGCTCCAGCAAACCAAGCTTCAAGTCTGCCTACACACGTGAGACGGATTCCAACTCGTGCAGAATCTTTGGGACATTGATGGTCGAGCGCGTTACGGCAAATTTGCACATTACGACGTTGGATCATGGGTATGCTAGTTATGAGCATGTTGAGCATAATCGTAAGTCTTCTTCTCTTCTCTTTCTTGGGGTTTTTTAATGTGAGATGTTGATTGGGATAGTGATGAATCTTTCGCATCTTGTCAGTCTGGGTCGGTTTTCCCCGAAATGGTGCATCCACTTGATAAGTCGTTTGAAGTAATGACTGAACGTATGTTCTTCCTCCCCTCTCCTTCCCCCTTCTATACTAACTCCCGTAAAGCATTCATAGCATACCAATACTTCCTCCACGTAGTCCCAACAACCTACATCGCCCCGCGCTCAACGCCTCTCCACACACTAATACAGCATAACGCACTACATGCGCAAGCTGGAGCATAACCGGGATCTTCTTTAAATTCGACATTGACCCGTTGTCGATTACAATCCACCTGCGCACGGCATCCCTCGTACAGCTCTTTATACGCGTGGTGGGTGTTGTAGGGGTGTATCTGTGTGTGTGGAATATGGACTGCGTGTGTCGAGGAAGGTGGGGGAGGTCGTGTATAAGTCGGAGAGATTGATTACTGCCCAGGCTTCGGGGGCTCGGGTGGGGTAAGGCTGCTGCTGGTGCGCCTGGGAGTCCGTGGTATGATACGGGGGCGGGGGCGGGGACGCCGTCTCCTTATGCGGGGTATCCTACTGGCGCTGGGCAGATGCAGAGCCCGTATTTTCCTTCGCTGTGTGTTTGCGAATCAGATGGGTACGCATGCTTTTGGTCCTGGACCTGGGTCTGCTCCTGGGCCGTTTTCGCCGATGGTGGGAGGTGGTTCGGAGGCGCCAGGGGCTCCTGGGGTGGGACAGGGGGTGCCCCCGTCGCCTATGGTTTCGCCTCTATTCAATACCAGAAGGCCCTAAGACTGATACATCATGGTGTGGCATTAAAAGGCCAAATAAAAGAGGTTTCGTGCGAAAAGTATTTTAGCAGTTGATTTATAAATGGAATATCAGGTTTCATCGAAGTGCAGTGAGGAGTCGTGAGGAGTCTTATAGATGTTGCGAAGGTTAGTTTGTGTCATTATTAGCTCCACCGCAGGCTGAATGAGAAGATCATTTTTTCGGCCTCGATCTTGCCTTCTATGGTATGTTAGTTCAACTTCTTGCGAGTGAGTAATTATCTCATGTCAACAGCTATTATGTTTCTGCTTACCATTTTAAGACTTGGGAAAGACCTCACTGCTACTCATGGAGGACTGCGAAGCTTGATACACAGTAGAAATAACAACTTTCCTATCATCACATCCTTGATGCGTGATGGGACATTGTACTTTTTTATTATATTTGGTGAGAGATTCTTGTGTCCATTCAGATAGCTTTCTAATCTGTATATCATAGCATTTACAGTTCTCATGACATGGAGTTCAAAAGATCCGAAAGGATACTACTTTAATATCTACTTCTCCCCGTAAATCCCATCAGCACTTTTAAGTATAAAGTTCTTATATCATTACAGGTGGTACTTTGCAATGCAGTCATTTGCGGTCAGTTTTAATGTTTTAACGTTAATTATTGGCATTTTATAAGTCATCAGGGGTCTCGATTGATACTGAATTTAAGGCAAATGTCAGATGTTAATGGAAATACAAGCACATTCTCAGCCATTTTACCGTCAATTGCATTCGCTCGATCTATCAATGTGCATGGTATAACCAACATCTCAGGGGAAGAATGTGACATGGAATTGTCTAATTAGGCCCTCAGAAATGTAGCGAGAATAATATTGGTGCATATTAGAAGACTGTACAGTGTATTGTATTTATTGTGTATTTATCTACATAGATTGGATATTAGGTATCGGCTAATAATTAGGGGATGGAATTTACGGAAGTGCAACCTGAAATTGAGAATAAGGGAAACATGTAGGCCATAGGACCAATGGACAATTATATCGTGGAAGATAGCCAAAAGCATTGAGAAGCGTAGGGATTGCGGTTAGGCCACTGACATCTGCTCCTGCGTGGATGTCCAGGTGTTCATCACCACCCGCTCCTCAGGACCTTCTCGAACAATCTTATCGCTGTTACATAAATGTTTTCCAGGAAGTTCAACACGTCCGTGATGTAAGTCCGGCTTTGAACGTTGGACTGTTACCGGATCGTGGGGGTACCTCTTCGTCCCCGGTACGGTCTCCCTCCACTATTCCTTATCTTCAGAATGAGCACCCTCGAACCTAACGATCGATAAAGACAGAGCAAGCAGGACTTTCAGGCTCTTTGGTTCGTAGTGCGTTACGCTGTATTGGTGTGTGCTAGAGCACAACCGCAGTACCCCCCGTATATTCTTCAAATCCAACATCAACCTGCTCTCAATCACAATCCCTCCTTCCTCCAGCTCTTCATCTGCGCAATCGGTGTCGTCGGGGGTGTATTCGTTTATGTATAATATGGCCTGCGTCTGTCGAGGAAGGTAGGGGAAGTTTGGGGGCCTCCCAGCAACCCCACGCCCAGGCCTAAATCAGGCATGTTGGTATAAGTCGAAATCACACTCAGCGAAGGCAAATACGGACTCATTCCCCCAGGCTTGCGATACTCTACATACAGGGATAGCGTTCCCACGTTCGTAGAGGAATCGTATCAAGGACTCGAAGATACGCCTGTACTCTTTCTATTCCGCGAGGAGAGCTGGAGCGAATGGGAATAAGGGAGGTATGTACTATGTTGGGAGACTCATAAGAGACATGGACATGTGGCTCTGTATAAAAGAAGGGTTGTTAGTCTATTCGAAGAAGAATGCTTGAAATACCGGGGGACGTAGCGTAGGAACTTGAAGAGAGAGGTTCGGAGACAACTCGGAGAACCGAAAGGGTGTACTAGTGTACTCGGGCGGGCCGCAGGGATGTACATATTTGTATCGTGGTGTTTACCAGCTGCCTTGAACTCAAGCTCGGCTTTGGCTCGGCTGGCTCTCTCTCAAGTCCCAACTCTCTTTTTCGAACACTCTTTTCCCTCTACAACTGCGTGAGTTCTGCTGAGCATCAACTCCATTCTTCAGAGCCAAGTTTTTCAGCCAGTATCTAGTCTGCCGCTGAGTCAACCCTGAGTCATTTTGACACTGCAGTGTGGTCGTGCCAGACAGTATGCGTAACTTCAAGCTTACAGTATAGCATCGATTCCCCACAGCCATGTACGTATATCAAATGTCAAATAATTTACTAGGTCCAACCTATCTAAATCTAGCACAAATACGTCTCCAACTGCATCTCAGTCCACTCCCACAGCTCTTTCGCCAGTTCCACATTCCTCGACTCCCTCAAATGCCTCCCCAGTTTCCCAATGGGCTCATAATACTCCCCATTCACCACCATCGCTTTATCAACTGTAGCAGCCCACAGTGTATTGGATATCCCTTCTTCCACAGTAATCATCCGCCCATATGTGGTTACTTTGATCAACGCGCGGTTCGTCCACGATAATCCAGTCACGAGCCCTGTTTTTATCATTCCAGGGTGTACAGACAGCGAGGTGATGATGCCACTGTATCGGCGGGAAAGCTCTGATGCGTATAAAAGGTTTGCGAGCTTGCTTTGTCCGTATCTGAGCCATGGTCCGAAGATAGCGTTTTGGACGGTTTGGAGACGTTTGAGGACTATTCCTCCTTTGGGGTGAAAGCCATAACCTTTCGATGTGAGGATTACTATTCTCCCTGAATTATTTGTATTTGATAGTTGGGCTTCAACCGTCACTTGGAGGATAGGTAAAAGAAGGCGGATGATCAATGCGTGTCCAAGGTGATTCGTACCAAATTGGATCTCGTATCCATCTTTCGTCAGTCCTGGTGGAACAGCCATTATGCCAGCATTGCATATGAGGATATCTAATCTTTTCAAATTTAGGTCTGATATTGCGGATTTAACAGAGGCTAGCGACGAGAGGTCGAGTGGGACGAAGGTAAGTTTCGTAGATTGAGTTTCTTCCTGGTAATTCGTAGTAATTTCAGAGATGACTGCTTCGCCTATAGCGGAATTGCGACCTGAGAAGTAGATATGTGATGGGGGTCGCGAATGGGAGATAAGGGCGCGGAGTGTTTGTTTTCCAAGACCTGCTGTTGCTGGTGTTGTGAGAAGGGTGAGTTGGGAATGGCTTAGTGACGAATATATGTATAATACCTCCTGTGATGAATATGACTTTTTCAGAGAGGTCTGGGATCTTAATGGGATAGAACATTTTAATGTGATAGTGGGAGGTGAGATGGCGAGGATTAAATCGAGCATACCATTATATACTTTTGCCACGAAAAGAATATATAATCCTATATCCAAGAAAAGATTGCCGCCCATTAATAACGCATTACCGGCACTAGTGCCGTTTTGAACACTGATTTAGTCGTGGACAGCGCATGTAGTCTTTTATCATTAGATGCATGCTGGATTTTCTTGACATGTCTCAATAGAATACTCGCGTAAGCGAGAATGATATTTCGGCGGTTAAAGTGCGTGTGGCTAAAGCATGCCGAGCTAGTAGATGTTGTGTCTTAAATTGAACGGATCAGGTCAGGTAAAATTCCTTGTGTTCTGCTATAGCTACCACTGGGAATCACTGGGATTATTTTATTGTAAACATTGTCTTTCAAAACAAGCAAATTGAAGGTAAATGCACGGGCGGTTATTCAGACAGTTGGGCGTTACATGTATGTATTGATCATGTAGATTGTCCCCGAGGGCGAGAGTAAGCATGGGTTTCATGGCAATCAGATTGTGCTTCTCAATTGAGACTATTTCTCATGATCACGAATTCCTGTTATGTACGTATTCGAGTAAGTATGAATGAACAAAATAAATCAATAAGGCCGACTAGCGGCAAGGCCCGCTACCTGACACAATCTGACATTCTCTCCAATAAACGTATAACATATCATATATATATGTAATAGTTAGGCCTATTGAAAGTGCACAAGCAGGTGTATCAGTAAAAGTTATTGAATGGGACATCCCATTAAAATTAATTTTCATGAAAACATCACATAGATTTATTTTTAATGATTTACTTGTCGGTGGCTTCGCTATCATCATGGCCCAAGGCCCACAAAACACAATCAGTATAAATTTGGCAAAAGAATATCTAGGATCACATAGAGTTCACAGATCCATACTATGATGTTCCGGTGAAGAGACATTTTGTCGTCAAAGGATGGTCCTGAACATCATAACATGGCATGGAATTTCAACAGAAAACTCGTAAAAACATGGAAATAAATATTCCATAAAGTGTTCTGGGATGAAAGATACAACTAAACACGCTATATAACATAAATTTTCAAGTAATAATGTAAGATATAAAATACAAAAGAACTTGTAAGTATGTTAGTTGACAATTGGTCGACAACACGCTGGACACAGTAGATATGCAGAAGCTCCAAGCAGTTAGGATATGGAAATGACCAATATTTCAAGCTTACGGGTTGCCAAAAGTAATGGCAATCGTGCATTTTTCCTACCAAAAAGGTGAGGTGTTCTTGCATTAATTAGAAGGTAGCACACTATTCTTGGTGCAGACCACCTTGAAATTTTGAACAATTCCGCAGCTCTCAAAGTGCTCTGCTGGTCAATGAATTATTTCCCTTAGGAAAAGGCGGCTTTATAGCTTATAATACACTACCAAGATATTAAATTCAGACATAAATTTACATATATATATTTTCGAGATATTCCGAGCTGTGTGTACAACCAGGACGATGAAATAAACCATTCTCATCATGTGTGGGAAATTGTTGCTGGTTGCCATCATTTTTGGAACCACGTGTATTTAAACTCCGCTTGGTGGGAGGTGTTCGCTATGCAAAAAACGAGTTTTCATCGCCCTGCATAACCCTACTACATACCTTAAAAGGTAGCGGGAATAAACTACTGCAATAAAAATTCAGATACATGTTCTGTTCAAATTTCAAACATACGTTCACCAACGTTGTCTGAGTCACTGAATAGCATTGCAACTCAGCCATTTAGTTTCGACTCCTCATTGAATGGATGCTCAACCAGACGCATATTCAGTGTGATTCAATGTCACTGAATGACATCGCTGCATCGCATTTCTTTTCTATTTTAATAGCCATTTAATACACTCAGTATTGATCATTGAATTAACCAGCAAGATGTATAAGTACAATGCAACTAACTTGAAGTGTGATTCTAAGTTCTTACATCCGCTTTTATTAAGATGCATTCAAGTTACCATTACCCACAAGCAAGTTCCCATTACACTAACCCATCCCATGGGTACTACTATTATGGCCAGCCAGTGCAGCCACAGCCTTATGGTTATGCACAACAGCTTCCGCACCTCCAGCAGTTCCAGCCAGGTTCTTATCGGCCCACACTGCCAAACGCTCAGTTTAATCAGCAACCACTGCAAAATATGAATTACTGTCCCACGCAACAAATTCCACAGACAAATCATTGCCATTACCCCTACCCCAACCCTTCTGCCCCTGTTGCTCCCGTTGCAAACACCAATCCTGCCCAAAACTACAAAAGGGAAGGACGTCTGACACGACTAAAACAAAAATCACAAAAACTTGGGGCAGCCTGTGGAGCCTTGTAAGCTTCAAATATTTATAAATTATGTACTTGTCTTTATTGACGATTGATTATTTTAGTTTCGGAGAAGTCTCTAATTTTGTGGAGGAGGAAGAGAAGAAGAAAAAGAACGATCAGTCGAATGAAGAATTGGTACAGGATATACAAAATATCCATGAATGGGTACATCACGAATACTGGTGACGCTGGTGTTAAGAATACTCATTGCAGCTCTATGATCGTATATAATATACTTAGGATAAGATAATTAATCTGTGACAGAGGTGATTTGTAAGTAAAAGACACATATGTAATAATATCTGCCACTCAAAACAATAATATAACTTACGAAGAGAAATTTACGAGACGGAATAATACGAAGTCAGCTAAGTTCGGAGGCGGCATCCCGCCAACCGCGCATCATAAGCGCCTAGATTACACAAGTCTTCCGATATACAACTTGCCGCTATCAAAGGTCAATGATATATGTTTCTGTCAAAATTTGCTTCGAAAGAAAGTTTTCAAGTTAAACTCAAATAAGACGTCAATGCATTAGTTCTCAAATTTCCCTCATGATATATGCACCTTATCTAGCGTATTGGCATAAAATCCGGTGCTTAACGCAAATAATCCTCTAGTTGCTTTCAGTCCACTCCCACAACTCGCTTGCAAGCTTTAGATTCCTCGACTCCCTCCAATGCCTCCATGGTTTCCAACAGGCTCATAAAACACCCCATTCACAACCTTCTCCTATCAACCGTAGCAGCCCACAACATATTCCACGCTCCTTCTTCCACAGTAACCATCCGACCAAATGTAGTTACTTTAACCAGAACACGATGTTTCCATGATAACCCAGTTACAAGTCCGGTCTGTATCATTCCAGGGTGCATAGAAAGCGAGGTGATGGTGTCGCTGTATTTGCGGGAAAGCTCTGATGTGTATAATAGGTTTGCGAGTTTGCTTTAGCCGTATCTGAGCCATGGACCGAATATACTGTCTTGAACAGTTTGGAGACGGTTGAAGATTATTCCTCCTACTGGATGAAACCCGATACCTTGCGATAAAAGAATAACGATTCTACCTGAATTACTTGAAATTTCCGGTCGGATTTCAGCTGCTTTTTGGAGTACAGGTAGAAGACGGATAATAAGTACATGTCCGAGGTAGTTCGTACTGAACTGGATCTTCATATCCATCAATCTTTTGTCGGTCCCGGTGGAACAGCCATTATTCCAGTATTGCAGATAATGATATCTAGCCTTTCCAAGTTCAGTTCGGTTTAATCGAGGCTAGCGACGTGAGATCGAGGGGAACGAAGGTAAGTCCAGTATTTTGAACTTCATTACGTTTAGTAGTAAGTTGGGATGTGACTGCTTCGCCTATAGCGGAATTTCAACCTGTGAAGTAGATTTGGGCTGATGGGTGTGAATGGGAGACTAGCGTTAGGAGGGTTTGCTTTCCTAGACCTGCTGTTGCTGTTGCTAGAGGATCAGTACGAGGTGAGGTTGAAAATGGCTGAAGTGCCTCCTGTGATGAATATAACTTTCCCTGAAAAATCTGGGATGTCAGTGATAGGATCAAACATTCTGAGCGGCAGTGGGATGTGAATGTGATGAACATTTGACTACGCACTTTATTAAATACTTACAGGAAGATATCTAACCCTATATCTAAGTTCGAAAATAGGACTCCATATCTTCCGTGTTTCGGTGTTAGTCCCGGACGCGTGTCGTGGCTACGCAATAGACAGTTTAACATTACTTCTGTGAATACTAGATTCTGTGCATTTTCCCTGGAAAAGATGTCGATGCTAGTGCGTAAGCGGATGATATTTCGGCGGCTTATTCAGACTGAAAAGCGCTTGCGATGGACATTTGTGATCGATGTGATTATTGTGTGTAACACTCGCGTTCCACGTCAAACGCAAGTACACCCTTGCAGCAGTTAAATGGGTTGAGTTGCGTACGGTATTGCGAGAGTCCGGGAGTGGACATATACTTAGCTTCGAAATATTCGTGAACACTTTCATCTCCCACTGTAAGGTGTTTTTAAAAAAAAGTGAGGAGGCACAGACGGTTAACGGGGAGGTACGAAAAGCGACACCTTACATCAGTAAATCAGTGAGAAACTCGCCAATAATTATGTGCCTTACAATCAGACATTCAAATTACTCCAGCTCAGAAGTGATTACGAGACGTTAGGAGCTCATAATGACTGTCGTACGTCATCATGATTGGCTCCCAACAATATAACGTGCTCACTACTTCCCACTACTTTTACATTAAGATCGTGATACATCGTAACATACTATAGTTATTATCACTGTATCATGATCATGTTATTACGAGCAGTACATGAGTATGTTTGCGTCTGAGGTCACAAAATTCTGAGATTGGGATTATAATTGTCCAAAACACTTGCACAGAGTGCTCAGGTTGTCGAATAATTTGCCTAAATAGACCTATTACTGATGATAGGTTTAAGATCTAAGGGCTACTGAAGACTAAGGTCCTGCTATAATTTATTATCGCCTCTGGTTTGTTGCAACACAAATACTTATATTAGCGGTCGAAAGTCTCCATATCCGTGCTTGCTATGTATGACATCACCGACTCCAAATGTACCGAGAATAGCATGTGCACTCGGACTCGGAGCCCTATAACGCTTTACGGCTCCATGACCGAAAGTATTTGTAAGAGTACTCCACATCTAAAAGCATATAAACGGGCGGAATTCCACTGCGTTGAAAGCACTACCCTGCTTGAGGCCCAATTTTTAAACCTTGTAAGTACCTTTCTATGTTCGCATAATCTCTTTAATCATCTCCATATCTTAACCACTGTTATGCTAGCTGCTTAAACCACCATAGTTATCCCTATTGTCGTTACATGATAGATTACCACATTGCTACAATATTTGTATATGTAGTATTCAACAATAAAATAAAATCTAATGTTGATCTAATGTCCTGAATCCTAATGAACAAGTATTGTTGAGTTCAAAACTGCATATTGTTGGTATTTATGCATCCACCATAGTTACAAGTTCGATATACTGTACTAATTGAAATACTTCGGCACCCTTACATGTGCGTGACAGGTCCAACCAGCAGACCATTTCGTCAGGTCAGAAGTATATAGCGTGACAAATTGAAAAATTCGGCATTGTCATCCACATATATGTAGAATTTAAGCTAATTTAATCGGTAACATGATCTGGCATAGCGGAAAACTGGGCTAAAGCATTGTAGAAGACCAAAATTATTCAGAAAAATGGTGAAATCAGTAGTTCGAACCCTACTGAGCAAAAAATTTTAACCGTGACTTCTCAGACTTCCGTCAGTTGCTGTCGTGACGCGTGACATGCACCAAATTTCGGCACGTCAGGTTGCTTCGTGACGCGTGACTGCCGAAGTATTTCAATTAGTACAGTAACTACATAATAAAACATAATTCTATTGGAATGTTAGATAAACTTATAACATATATGTAACTATTGGCTGAATCGTGATGAACCATCCAGAATTATCAAGTTGAGGGTAACTCAAGATTAATTAAGATCGGTTATGAGACGGTCACGAGATTATGGTAGATTATGTTAATTGTGGTGCATCGTGATGGGTTATAACCGCTCACGAGTTGGTCCAAAATTTAGTGATGCTCTACATGTGCGGCTGGGACTTCCACACTGTGTAAGGTGTCGCTTTTCGTCCGTCCCGACGGTTAACCGGTTACGTGTTACGACGGTGTCTATAATATAACGGTAGCGCGCCATGTTATTGACCCTAAAAAATTGCCGTCCCCGAGAATAAGCTTGGGTTTCATGGCTATCCTCACAATCATATCTCTTCCCGAAAGATTGGATGTGCCATTTTCTATGAGTTGATCTGACCTTCCATAAAGGAGCCATCTTCTTTCTCTATATTACCATGCACTTACCATCAATAAACCACTGTCAAGAAGTAATAGTGCAGGTTTAGGCAGTCTACATCCGATGGGATTTTGTCGGTCATTATTGCCGATGATAAGTATAAGTAGTTCAAGTATAGTTGGAAAGGAGAAAGTCGAGGAATTAGAGGGTAGAGAGGCGTTGAAAGGTTGAAATTATAGGTTAAGCGAGTAGATGAGGAAGTGGTGTGGTGCAACAGGAAGGAAGAGCAGATGGGTTGCAGGCAAGGTTTGAGCAAGTTCAACTCCACGGATCAGACCCATCGCGGGCCGCAGGCGCTAGTCAACCTTGCCGAAATTTGTTCACACGACCGAACTCATCCTCATTATCGTCTCAACTACCCATATACATCGGAGACCTCCCTCTGTCACCAAAAAACTTCTAATGGCTGCACTCTGACGTATCCTCTGCTATTAATCTCACCGGGAACCAATGCCCTTCCGGCTTTCACCGTACCCACCGGAGTGGGCAGTGGTACATCAACCAAATGGCAAACGTTCAAGCGCACCAGCGGTTTTGGTTATACTTTGCCTCGACTTGTCCCGCTACCCGCTATCTGGTTTATTTAATGTATAAAGATTTCAGTCTGTTGTAAAACTGAGATCCAAGACCTTGAGGTGCTTGGGTGTTCGAGGTAGGTCATGGTGGTTAACCCTTTCTTCGGTTGCTCTTATATACTTACATACTTACTGATTGGTATGTTCATAGAGCTGATATCGCGAGATCAGGTCTAAACTTTCGTCGTTTTGCTCATGCAGTGGTATTAAAGCACTTGCGCGAGCAACAATGACAAGATACGAGCCTTCGATACGGCGTGACAGTGAATGTGTGGTGGTAGGGGAGATGGGTTGTGCTTTGCCGTCGTGAGGTGGAGATTATCTAGGCATGGGAGAAGGTGATAAAGTCAGTATTTCAGGGAGAGTTTGGGGGTATGAGGACATGGGATAGGGTAGGGAGGGTGTCCTTGTCCCTGGATGAACGGAGTTGGGAAGGGGTGCGTTGAGCTGTGTGTTAGGAACCAGAGTTCGAAAAAGGTCTTTCTCTCTTCTTTTCTCTGTGCTTACGATCTAACAAGAGACTAGACAGACCACATCGGTAACGTTCACTTCAACCCATACACTACATGCTCTTTTCGCCCCCTTCCGTAAGATCATCCACCGTGCACCCCTTCGCCTTCCTTACTCATACCATCTTAGGAAAGCGAAACGAGACACTAACACTTCAAGATACACCCCTCAGCGTACCATACCACGGCACGGAATACTTCATATAACCCGGTGTAGAAGGCGTACTGCATCTTGCATTCGATGTTCCTGAATATTCGAGGGATGTAGGTAGGGGAGTTTTTGCAGATGAGGTTAGAAGGACGAAGGGAGGGTTCCTTGAGCTCAACGTTGTGGTAAGGGTTAGTGTAGGCGTTGAACGTGGGTCGGTATACTGTCTTTTCTCTTCTGATCACGGCAACCAATGCATATATCGAATAGGAAAGAAACTGCACTCGAAATACCAGTGTGGTTGTGCGTCCACTCGCGGACCCTCTCCTTCCTTCTTAAGCTCACCACGAATATCCCCAAGCCTTTCAATTTCACCTCCTGGCCAAGCACTCCCAGCACAACATACAGGACAGCTCCCGTTCCAGCCTTGGACGCAGTCATGCAAGATGGGCGAAGTCCAAGTATAGAGCTTCGAGCCCTGATCAAGTCTT
Organism: Cyathus striatus; assembly: GCA_025738555.1. Lineage (NCBI taxonomy): Eukaryota > Fungi > Basidiomycota > Agaricomycetes > Agaricales > Nidulariaceae > Cyathus > Cyathus striatus. The sequence continues at coordinate 2,172,883 of JAOVFP010000002.1, forward strand.
GTGTCCTCTTGGGAAGGGACAATGCTGACTGGCTGACTGAGCCCGTCAGGTGGAGGCCGCCTCTTTATGTTCCTGGAGCTGCTACCAGGGGATGCGTAGTCCCGCTCGGGAGTGTTTGGGCGGCCGCAATCCGTTTCTGGAAAGACGGGGGTAATATCTCCGTATGTTGGTTCTCTGATAGGACCAGTACCACCTCCGATATCGCCTACTGTAACTCGAGTCGAGAATTTGTGGCTCCCCGCGCTGTCTCCTGTGCAGTCCAGCACGGTGGCCCCATTTGAGTACCATTGCTCAGAGTCATACCTTCGACACATACTATCACGTGATTGTCAATTCTACGCAAGTATGCCACGGTGAGGAGCTACAGACAGCGACGACAATGTCGGGCGAACTACTTCGAGCTGTCTAAATCCCAAACTACTTAAAGCACCGCGAATATATTCAACAGGCCATTACCAACAAAAAGTAAAGTAACCAGTCCAAAGTCCAAGAAACGAGCGACAGCTAACGTTAAATATCCCAGAAAGTCCACTTCATCTTAAAGAACTACTGCGGCGCAGGCGTAGCCCCAGCAAAAGGCGGCTCAAATCTGACCCTCTCAAACCCTTTACCGTTCTCCCTGCGCGTGTTGGCGGGGGACACGGAAACGGTAGGCAATGCGTGGCAGTTTGACGAGGGTGCGGCGGGGTGCGCCGTGGGCGTTGGTGAGATGCCTTGGTGCCATGTGCTGGTGCCGTATACACCCATAGGGAGGCTGTTGAAACATCAGTATAACGAAGGAAGGGAAATGGGGGGTGCCAATGGAGAACGCACTCGTCGTCGCCATCGCAGTTCTCGAATACACCTGCATCGTAGTTAGCTGGCATGTTCTATCAATTCAAGGAGATCAGTTGGTTTTATTGTAGAGATAAATGGTAATACATACCCAGGAACACCCCATCTCGTCGAAAATGTGATTGCACAGACTCGTAGCCTTAGGTCCAACACACGCGCGGAAGCAGAACTCAGTATCAGAGATAAAGCTCGTCCATTCATGATACTGCTGAGCATTGCCAAACGAATTTCCAAATACCAAACCACCAACTACACTCTCATCAGCCTCCTCCTTTTACCATCCAAAAGAAAGAAAGACGCACTAGGATTCCCTTTACCATCGGCACCACGATTATCCAACTCTCCACCCGCATCTCCCTTGAGAATATTAATCTTAGTAAAGTCACCTACGCCGGTAACTTGTACATAATCAGGCGTTTTCACGAAGTGGACGCCTTTAAGCGCGCCATTGGGAATTGTGCGCGCCCCGCGCCCTGATTTGGTACACCATGCTACTTCTTCACGTTCTGTATCGCCTATTTTTCCCGGGGACGCTGCATCATCCAACACGTTATAATCTAAGATCCAGGCTGAGAAAGAGGAGGGACATACGGGGTGCCCAGAGACAGAAGTCATCCGCCGAGCTGTATACCCTATCAGTCACACTTAAAGTTAGAAAGAGCGAGGGGTACGGACTTGATCCAAGCAGTTTGACAATTCGACGAGCTACTACCACTCCCGCACGCGTTCGTACCGAACTGCTCTGTCTGCGACGTACCGGGGAGTTGACTGGCCATGTATCCCGTGTTCCAAATCTGGTTGGGGCTATTCCCCGAGCAAGTCCACAGTTGCACCTACACGAAACATAATCAGCACGCGAAAACACTACGTCTTTAAGGATATAGTAAGTATAAGAACATACGCGATTGCCATCTGCCAAACTCCCACCCGTCAAATCCAAGCATTTACCATGGTTCGTCCACGAAAGATGATTATCCCCCGTATAATAAAACTGCTGAGCGCTATTTCCGTCCGTACATTGCCAAATTTGCAGCTTCACCCCGTCCACATCCTGTCCGCTCACGACGTCCAAGCACATCGAGCCACCGAAGACGGTTAGTCGGCCCCCGGAGAATGTGAATTTTTGGGAGGCGGCGCCGGTGCATGTTTGGATTGTGACGGGGGAGCCGTTGGAGTTTGTGCTTGCTGTTAGGCATTTTCCTGGGTGGGTGGGTAAGTAAGAATGAGGAAAGGGAGAGGGGCTGAGAGTAGGTACCGTTGCTTAGCACAGGTTGGATGAGTAGTTCGCCTACGAATCTGCATCTACGTAAGTACGAACGAAGAATGGAAGGGAAGGGGGCGTACGGAGGCGTCTGGGCGGCCACATATGCCGCTAGAACGACGAGGGACAGGATATTCTTCATCATCTTGTCTTCTTGTCGTGTTATCAAAAGAGTGTGTGAGTTACTTCAAATCAAAGTGAGGAGAGGGAGGAAAGAAACCGGTCAAGCAACAAGCCAGAAAGGATAGGAGAGAAGTCAAACCCCACACATCAGGGCTTTATAACTCCCCCCCGCACAAGATTTCAATTTCAATTTGCGCCCCGCATCCTGCCGCCACGTACATAGTCAAATTGAAAAAAATCGTCGGAACTTGGAAGCATCTTTGAAGGCACCGGAAGCGAGGAATGGATTGGAAGGCGAAGCGTAGCCCTGGAAGTTATTTTTAGATTTTTTGGGGACGCGTGTGTTTGGTGAGCGCGAGTGGGGATGGTGCAGGTTTTTGGAAATTCTGGGAGATAAAGGGGGGAAGGGTTCAGGAAGGCTGGGAATTGTGGAGTGTGCTAGTGAATGCTATTTAAATTTTATGTAGGAGGGTCTAGGAGGGTGAATTATGTTTGTATGAAGGTTGCACGTCGAATGCGACAAGACGTAAGTCCAGCCTTCTGTATCCGAATAAGTTCCCCAGAAGGTATTTCGTGGTCTCATCCCCGTACTTAGGCAGATCAACTTCATTATCATCATCATGTTGAAGGAAAGATGATCATGTTCTTGTGCCGTTGTTGAAGTGAGTGAAGGAAGCAGGAGCCTCTGCTCTGTAGGATCTTACGCGTGTGAGGAAGGAGCTGGAGGAGACTAGGATATTGTTATTTCAAATGCCTTGGTGCATGTGCTGGTGCCGTACACTATACGTCATGGAGAGGCTGTCGAAATATCATTGTCAGTAAGGTAAGTAGGGGAAGGATGGAGGAAGAACGCACTCTTCGTTCCCGTCTAGTTCTCGAATATACCTGCGTCGCAGTTGGCTGGTGGCATGTTCTGTAATACCGTGAGTGGCTGGAAGAAGAAAAGGAAAGAAAAAGGTATACCCAGGCATACCCCCCCTCGTTAAATATGTAATTGAAAAGGTTCGCAGCCCAATCCCAGCAAAGTCACCTACGCCGGTGACCTATACATAAGTAATCGGAAGTTTTGACGAAATCACTCTTCCGACTCTGCCGTTGGAATCATGCGTGCGCTGAGCCCGGATTTGGTGTACCATGTTACTTCGCGCTCTGTCGCCTATTGTTCTGAGTGATGCTGCGGTTGTGTCGCGCGTTAAGCTCTAGGTGCAGAGGTAAGTAGCACGGCTGGTCCGCTTAATGCCACTAGAACTTGAAGCAAAGTAGGGACTGGTTGAGCTACATCTCGAGCATGCAGCGACGACCTGTAATGCGGTGTAAAACAGTAACCAAAGGAACGATTCAGAGCTAGGCGTGTGACCACAAGCGCGCCAAGTGAAGTGGAAACGGGCCACATCTGAAGGAAGTAGCACCGACCCAGACGAATACGATGCATGACGGCACCAAAAGGTACAAGCGAAGCCGGCACTATTGCCTCAAAATCTCAAAGCAACGCAAAGACTGGCAGAGCCACGTCTCAAGCAGGCAAAGCAAGCGGCACCGACTCATATGAGTACGGTATAAAGCAGTACGCGAAGGTACAAAATAGAGCTGGGGTTAATGACCCAAGAGCTCGGAGAAAAGCAGGGATTGCCCCAGCCACGCCTCAAGCAAGTAGCACCGACTCATACGAGTAAGGTGTATAGTGGTACTCGAAGGTACGAAGCGGCACCGGGCTTAACACTTCAAAATCTCAAAGAGAGCGGAGATTAGACGAGCCATGGCTCAAGCTAGCAGGCCGGAGGTAGCTGATGAAGCAAGCGGTACTGACTCATACGAGTATGATGTAAAGCAGCAGCTTTGAGGGCTGGAAGGAAGTGGTTGCGTTCTTCCTGATCCAGTTGTCCACCAAGTGGAAGTTGGCCTTATTGCCTCCCTAAGCTCAAAAGCAACGCAAGACCTTCTGAGCCAGGTCTCAGGCAGGCGAGCCAAGGGTGGCTTCCGAAGCAAGCGGCACCGGCCCATATGGGTACGCACAAAGCAGAGTTGGGCCTGATGACCCAAGAGCTTGAAGCAAAGCAGCGACTGCCTGAGCCATGTCTCAAGAAATCGCCGACTCATATGAGTACGATGTAAAGCGGTACCCAAAGGTACAAAGCGGAGCCGGGCTTAACACCTCAAAAGCTCAAAGTATAGTGGAGATTGACGAGCCATGGCTCGAGAAAGTAGGTCGAAGGTAGCTGGTGAAGCAAGCGGCTCCGACTCATACGAGTATGATGCAAAGCAGTACCCGAAAACTACGAAGAGTTTTTGGGGCTGGATGAATGTGGTTGCGTTCTGCCTGATCCAGCTGTCCATCAAGTGATGGAAGGTGCGTATACCTTCTCGATAGGGGAGGGGGGCATGGTTAGGGAACATACCGACGAACCACTTGGAAATATACAGAGAAACCTGCAGCGAAAGAGTCACAGGTCCCCTTGCAACCCCTCCACAGTGGCGCCCATCAATGTAGACTTCAGTAGTTGGGCCGTATCAGTACGGACGAATGGGCCTCAATAGTGCCACTTGGTTTGGGAGAACATCCTGGCTGGGCATTCGTAGCTACTGCTGGGGGTGGATGACGCATGGCACATTTGAATTTGAAGCTTGAATGTGAAGATCTGAAGAGCGATAGCTACAGTTAAGCTGATCAGCATGGTGATGGTTAATGCAATGTGAAAGGGTGTCATTGAACGCGTAGAGAGCCCTCGACTGGTGATCAAGTGACACCGTAACGCGGCGTGACTACAGACCAGGCCAAGACCGGGTTCAAATCTGCGTATCGCACCGTCTACGTCCATACCGCTGCTACTGTTGAGAAAATACGATCGTACGACGTACGTCCCATTCACTTGTCCTCTCTCCTTTCCTACCACCTAGCTCCCAGCTTACACAACCCAGAGCCATATACTATCGCGATGCCGGTAAACGAACAGCCTCAGGCCTCAAAAACTGATGAAGCCACCCAGAGTGCTACAGCCAACATCAGCAAGCCTGAGTCCTCCAGCCAAGCGGGCAGTTGGCACCCATATCATACTATGATACGCGTAATTTCTTCTGCACTGGAGAATCTTACACGGGTGAGGAGGGAGCTGGAGGAGAGTAGGATGTTGTTATCGGAGAAGATTCGGAACGAGGGAAGGCCTAAGAGCTTTTGAAGGAGTTGCCGAGCTCGGTGGCGGACACTGCTAGACGGGTCATACAGCCCATAGCGATGAAGATTTACATCAGGTCAAGAGGCTCATTTTGAACTTTATTTACTAGCTAATGTAGCTACAGTTTCTCGTTGAGTCGCTTGAAGAGTCTCTATTAGGCGAAGCGCCCATCCCTCAGAGCCTTCCAATCCCCAAACACATACTATCCCCCATGCCTGAAGAGGACTCTGCGAGAGGCGAGGAGTCCCCAGTTGCTAAGATCGACACTAGTGCCTTTCCTGAGACTGCGGTGCAGGAGCTCGTAATTCCTACAACCATTCACACTGAAAGCGAATCGGAATTCGTACCAGTCCCTTTTACACCAACACCCGAAGCACAATCACGCTCCGAGTCGCCCGCTCTTTCAACCAAGTCTTGGCAGGATCGAGCGGCGATAGGTGATTGGGGCGTATAGGTCAATCAAAAAGGAGCAAATCCCCAGATGGGGTTCGAGATGCTGCTTCCTCTTCCTCGTCGTCGCAGCTGGAGTTACCTCCCACTATAGTATCAGCAAAACAACAACGGTCAAAAGGCGTCTTTGGTGCTCTGGGGATCTCAATCCTTAACCCGGTTCCTGCGCCTGCGTCTCCTGCGAGCTCGAATACAAAGCGCCGCTCGACGACGTCTACTGCCCAGCACCCTCCGGCTTATCCCCTGAAACAGCACCCATAACATCGCACATACGACTGTCATGACCTCTGCTGCTGTATCCGTCATGTCGTCCCCTATTCACCCCTCATTCGCTCAGTCTCCAGTTTTGTCGACTCTAACGACCGTCCTGGACCATACATACTCTCAATCGACTGAACCATCAGCTGCTGCTGACGCACCACCACCTCTAATTCAAGGAGCAACGCAGCGAGCGGTTGCGAACGTCACGAGAGTGATGACGTCGGATCTGAGCAGTGTTTTGTTCTCGCAGACCAAGGACAAGATACTGGGCCGATGATTAAACGGCATGCTATGGAACAGATTTCCGAGAGCGTCCTTGTGAGCGGCGTGAGCTCCTGCCTACGCCAAATCTTAAAGCTCACGAGGACGTCGGTGTGCATGGGTGTTGAGCCCTGCGAGGGTTGATGCTGCGGGGATACTGAATTGTGCTTTATTGAAGGATGAAGAGGGGATTAAGAAGATGCATAGACCAACGCCAAAGTCGAGAGCTGCGAGCCTTATGCGGGTTTCTACTACGCCTTTTGCGTCCCTGCTTTTTGGATCATTTTTGACGCAGCGGAAGAAGCCTAGGGACGGATCGGTATGGATTTATGCATGATGTTTTCACAGTATGATGTGTTGCTCCTCATCAGAGCGAAGGTATACTACAGAATCGACGCCTCTCTTGCCATCTGACGGAGAGTCATCTGACGTCGTACGCGCCCATGCCCTGTCGCTACCAAGTACGTCTACCGCCTGCCAAACAAATGGAGATCGGAGTGGTCCCCGTCTTCGCAGAGGTGGGTTGCGCGCTCCAGAATCTATGCTTTCCAGGCATGCATCTCCTGTGGTCTTCGTACCGTTAGATGCACCAAGTAATTATAATCCAATGACTGCAGTCGGGCCCACTTCCTATCCTACGCCTGAACGCACCGAAAATGAGAATCTTTCATAGAATATAGCGCAGAACTCCGGGGCGTGTACAACTACTTACTTACAATGATGTGATGTTTTGTATTGACTACTATAGTCAATCAGCACTTAGTGTTCATCAGGAGTTAGTGTTGTGCATTTTTGACCGCCTTCCCGACCTTTATTTCTCTCAAAATTTCACATATAACTATTCCTTACTTCAATAAAGAAATAGGGCCAACAAGTGGCAGGGCCCACTACCTCTTCCTTTAATAGACGAACTCTGCCTGTCGTGAATTGTTATTGGAGAGGTGGAGGTTGGGGGGAACTCAATGGATGTGAGGAAAGACTAGGTAATTCGCTGAAGTTGCAGGTAGAGAAAAGTGGTACTTCCATCAGAAGGTACCAAGCTTGTTGGTTTGAGTGAGACAAGTCTTGCTAGGATACAGTCGCCATAGTACCATGAGGAATTAGGCAGGGGTGCAATTTCTCTGACTTCTTATGATCCAAGGGGCTTGTGAATCCACATCTCAGAGACAACACATTGAAATTGTCTGCCTGTCACTTACTCCAACCTTCCAACCTCCTCAACATTCTACACTCTTCCTCCATCAGAAACTCACTGTACAAGCCAATAACATGAAATGTAGAGCAACATCATGGCAAGAATGTGCGACTTGCGTTGAAACTAGAGACCTGTCGTGACACAGAGTTGGCTGTGTCATTGCAGAGAGTTGGGCTGCTTGCGGTGGTTGAGGATATGGGTAGGAGGAGACAAATGAAAGCCACTCTAAGATGCGAATACTGTGCTTGTTAGTTTGAGTGGGATGAGAGAACATGGTGTGCTAGGATACACTGTTTGCTAGGCTGAGATTGGTTAAGTTAATGGCTTGAGCCTTAAATTGCTTTCCTGTGAAGGGAATTGAAGGAGAAGGAAATGAAGAGAGTCAGTGGTGAGTATGAAGTGAGCTCCAAGCAAGGATGTAAAACAAAGTGGTATGAATAAAAGGAAGGCAGTGAAGAACACACTTATTAATCGTCAATGCAGGATACACACAATCCCTACACCAAACACCCCCAACAGACTTACTGTATCAATTCGAATGATTCGGCACCCCTCAAAGAGCGTGACAGGCCCAACCAAGTGGACATTTCGTCAACCTGGGACATACAGCGTGATGGACGAAAATTTTCGGCATATATGTCAATGTGTGTGTTACATCTCATAGAATTTTAGTACAGATGCATTAAATTATGCAATAGCTTTGCTGTAAATGCATCTTAAACGTGCTCAGAATCGAAAATTTAGAGGAAAAACCCGTGAAATCACTGAATTGATCCCAGGTTGGAGAATTTTTAAAATTTGTGACTGCTAAACCTTTCGTCAGTTGCCTTCATGACGCATGACAAGCACCAGATTTTGGCATATCAGGAGGGCCTGTGATGTGTGACTGCCGAACTACTGTACGAATCCGATCAATTGGGCAGTCACGCGTCACGCACCCATTCTGCCGCGCCGAAATTTGGACCATGTCACGCATCACAAATAAAAATGCCGAAAGGTTAAACCGTGACATATTTAGACACCGGCTTAGCACCCAAAAATTTTCAACATAATAATAATTTATTCTTCTCCAATAGCTATTTCTTGTCAACCAACAGTGTTCTGTACATTTACAAGTTAAATATGTGTACTAATTCAAATTTTTGGCCAGCTTGATTGCCCAAAATGCCGAAAATTCTGGTGTGTCACACTACAATTTCTCGTGTGCCGAAATCATTTTGCAGTTGGGCCTGTCACGCACTCAAAGGTATGCCCAATTGATCAGATTTGTACAGTATTCGAATTGATACAGTATTGTGTGTAATCAACTTGATGTTGGTGAACCCATCATGCATCATGTGTCAACACATATGCATTGATCAATCCTGCAACACTGGCACCGATAAGAAAACAGGGTGATGTTAATAAAGAAGATCTGAGATGAGTGAATCTGAGATGATAGAAATTCGTCAGCAGTCACAGGATTGTCACAGGGTTCCAGCCAATCAGGTTGAGATCCCGTTTGCCAACCTGTAAATCACCTTATAGGGAAATCAGACATCCCTATAACCCAACTACCTTAAAAGGTAGTGGGAATAAATACGAATACCACTTTTTTTTGTCAGCATGAGCTCATTTACTGTGTTTATGTTTTTGGAAGTTGTCATGCTGGCCATATTATGGCTGAGCAGAAATTTAATGAAATGATCATTTTTGGGCCTTGACGAGAATGAAAACAAAAACTTCAGTTCCAATTTGTTGCTAAGCAGATAATTGGTGATAATGGAGTTGCAGTTGGCTAATCCCATACCTTTCGGTCTAATTCGAGGGGCTCAGGCAGGAAGAAGCCACATTAGATTATTAAGCACTGTGATGTGCCCTTCAATTTTTCACACAGCATGCAGGAGTGTTGGTGTACCATATTTTCAATGTGTTTTAACCATACTTACTGGTACCATATGTGCATGTTCAACTTACAGTCTTACACATAAAAAAAATTGTTTCAATGATTAGAATATGATATTGCTAGATAATGTGATATGGCTGAATATAAGTATGTGTAAAATAATAATATTGTGACCCCAGAGTCTAAAATATTTTCATTGTTGTTTGACTATCCTTTTATCATGAATATCTATTTCAGTGCCTACCCAAAGATCCTATTAAACTTGGATTCAGAATGCAACATGAACTACCTGCATATGTGCAGTGATAGACTGATAGTAGGCGGGAGGAAGGAATTGGAAAGTGAAGTGCAGTCAATTGGTGCCACAAATCAGTCGGTGGTGCAGCTTTACTAGATACTGAAATAAATATTTGTGATAAAAGGATAGTCAAACAACAATGAAAATATTTTAGACTCTGGGGTCACAATATTATTATTTTACACATACTTATATTCAGCCATATCACATTATCTAGCAATATCATATCCTAATCATTGAAACAATTTTTTTGAGGAGAAACAAACATAGGTGAGGTAAAAATAAAGAAAATGTGCTTATTATTAAGCACAACATATGGAAGTTGAATATGTGGCTAAATGATAGGCAGAAGAATTGGTGCCACAAATCAGTCAGTGGTGGAGCCAAGCAGACAACAAGCAGAGCTTTACTAGATATGGGGCCTGGGACTTTGATCATATTCTCATCAAAATGAGAAAATGTCTCATATTATTTTGCTGAACTGACTCTTAAATATTTTACAGTAACATTCATGAAGTACTACACCATCTCCTCATAAAGCTTTTGTGAAAATTGGGGCAGGAAGTAAAGAGTTATGATGACATCATGTTTTTTCTGTCATGTTTGATAGTTGTATACTGTAGTACTGGATGATTTCGACCACTTGTTCACACTCAGGGGAGTGTGATGGAAAATTTGGTTTGGCCAAGTGTTCAAGCCTGAAATTAATGTGTGACATGGGGAAGAACTGTTCATACCTGTACAGATGCCCGGCATGGGTGAAATTTTTTGGCTAAGTAAGCGCCATATTTCTCTCAAACTACTGTTCATGGCAGCCTGTGACATGTGACAAATGTGCTCAAGTGTTCTGTTCAAAGGCCCTGCATGACGCATGACTGAACACTTGGTCAAAATAGTACAGTATAAAGTACTAGGGCCAGCAAGCGGCAAAGCCCACTACTTACCAGTACTTTCCACCCACCCACCTATACACATATACTCCATGTGTAGTACACATTTCCATGTGAACTACATGTGTACTTCACAAAAATACACTTAATTGTAAAATTTCCACATGCACTTCACCTAATTCCACATGAAGTACATGTGAATTCCACTTCTTAAAAAACTTCATTCAGAAGGCGAATTTAGCTATGAAGAAAGTGAACTACATATTAAATTGTACATGTGGAATCCATGTGTACTTCACTCAAAACATTTAAAATAATAGTTTATTTAAAACTATTTAAATACATTTATTATTATTTAATAATAGTAGTCACATGATCACATGCCCTTCCCACTCATTGTTCCCCCACCCCTCCACCCCGGTTGCTCGTTGTCGCCAATGCTCTCCCCCTTCGCTATCACTGTCTCTCCCTCTCCCCCCCCCCCAATGCACTATGTGTGCTCGCTGTCATTTAAGATTAAGATAATCTAAGGTGCTAACAGGAATCGACTTTGTTCGTGTTACAACACCTGAGTGTCAGGAAATATTTAGTGAGGATATTCTTGGGAATTTGGTGGATGGTCTTGTACAGCAAGAGCTGTATAATTTGTATGAAACTGAGTGTGAAGGATATTGTACAGCAAAGGCTGTATACAATGTCAAGTATAATGAAAGGGGTATAGTACACACTATAAACCTAATGCTATTTATAATGTGTATGTTGTATAGATCAATGTTAAACTTGCTTAGAACTTGACCTATGATCTGCTTCTTATTCTGTTACTGTTACTCTGACTGTGACTGTGACTTCTGACTAATACTGTGACTGTTACTAATACTATTTCTGACTGGACTGGCTGTACTGATAAATTGTACTAATAACTGATGACTAATGACAAATGGGTGAGACTACTGGGGGGTGGGTAGCTATCTATCTACTGCCAAACTGCCCTCCTTATATACCTTTTCCCAACCTGCTTAGTAATCCAATTCCCACTCTACCATCCTACATTGTTCTCCAAAATGAGTAGTGTGCAAGTGTAGATTTTAGATCTGAGGCTGTACAGGACAATGGTATTTGAGGGTTAGTCAGCAGAGAACAATAGCTTATGTTAGAACAATGTGTAATGAATTGCATTGTTCTAAATAAAGAGTTGCATTGTTCTGGACAAGAACAATAGGAGTCCATTTATATAACAATGGAGTAGTGAACAATAGATACCTATCTGCCATTGTGTAAACAATGGCAGTGAAAACAATGGAGTCATATATAAATAGTTTCACATTGTCTCTGAACAATGGGTAAAGAGTACAATGTAGTTCATTTATTATGAACAATAGGATTGATAACAATGGAGTTGTATATAAATAGTTTTCTCATTGTCTTTATACAATGGATGAATAACACAATGAAAGAGTGTCATATTATCCTTTGTTAGTGCATTGTTTGTGCAAGTGATTAATTATTGATATGTGTATGATGTTTAATGGTGATTTAGGGTTATTTGTTCATGTAAGGTATTGGTTTGTTCATGTATAGTATTGGGTATATTTGATTAGTAGTGTATTGTATCATGTGATGGTGTGAAGTATTCAGTCATGTGACATGACTGTGCAATTTCTTTAATTGTGGTATACAGTGCGTTTGCATGCATTATATATAATCAAAAATCATGCCTGACATCACTGTCATCCTGCTGTTCCCGCCCTACACACTTGTCATTGTTGTGCAGTTTGTGCCCTCCACCCTCATTGTTTCCCGCCTTTCCCACTTTCATGCGTGTCGTTCCTGTCCATTCCCGCCCTCCGCACTCATTCCCCACCTCTCCTGCCCTCCACACATGTCATTCTCCACTGTTCCCACCCTCCACACTCGTTGTCATCCTGCCGCTCCCATCCTTCACACTCGTCATGTCCCAGCTTTCCCACTCTCCACACATGTCGCTCCCCACCATTCCCGCCCTTTACACTCATCATGTCCCCCCATTCCTGCCCTCCACATGTGTTGTTTCTCACTGTTCCCACCCTCCGCACTTGTCATTGTTCCCCCTCTGCCCCTCCTACCCTGTGCACATGGCCCTCCTGCCTTTTTCATGATGTCTTGCTTTGGGTTTACCCCCTTGATAGGGGAGAGAGCGAGAGGGGTAGATATAGTAGTATGTATAATCATGTAGTTAACAACCCAAGTGTTTAGTATATCCTGTAGTTGGGTACCTATTAATTTCGAGTTATTCATTGATTTTTTCATTGATTCACACATGAACAGGACTCATGATTTCTCATTGAGCTTGTAAATAAATGATTGAGCTTGTTTGATTGATTTCAAGCTGTCGAGGCTCCTCGGTTCTGATCAATCAGAATGACAGCCATGACTCAGAGCAGAGATAATTTGTGTTGGTCATGGGAGGTGTCGGAATAGTGGTGGGCACTGGGTCATCATATAGAGCATTTGGAAGAGTTCTTGGGTGTGTGTGTTGCAATGACTGTAGGGACTCTGGAGATGACCAGAGAAGTTGAAGGTAGGATCATTAGTGAAAGCCTCTCATCTATAGTGATGAGCAAGGGGTACAGTGTACCCTGGGGGTCCATGGGTAGGGTCCAAGAGGGGTGGGGGTAAGGGTCCAGATTTTTCAGAAATGAAAATACCCCTACCCCTGGCAAGGGTCCAGGGGTATTATTAATGTAAATACTGAAAATCCTCACCTGATACCCTGGGAGTATACCCCTGCTCATCACTACAGGACCCCCAAAATCTCCTATAAAGGCCTGATCCCATTTCAGACAAATTTGCAGCCATCAGGCTGCCAGGCCAGATCCAAAATGGACATTTTTGGGCCAAAATTGACAAAATGGCTGAGTTGTTTTGAGGACATTTTTGTGCCAAATGGTGAAGGTCAGATCTGATATGAGGACAAATATGCCTTTGTGGACTAGCAGTTATGAGCATGGTAAAATTTAGAGTGAAAGCAAATTTAAGTACTGAGTTACAATTTTGTTACTGGGTTCAAATCCCACTGTAATGGATACATTTATTGGATTGGATATAACACATGTTTCTGACATAATTGATGATGAGTAGGCTGATATCCAAGGACTATGTGAATATACATACTGCCATTCACAGAGCATCTTTCAAGCTACTTGAACTGCAAATCAACACGAAGCCCTCTCAATTGTGAGTTACCTTCTAAACAGATTCGACATTTCAGACCTCCTCCAATGCTGACTCAAACATCAAACCAAACACACTGTGAAAGCTGTTCGTATACAGTGTGATATCTCTGAAAACAATTCCAAACCTGAAGAAACTTCTATGTGCAAAGAACTTGTGTGTCAATTTTATGAGATCCTCCAAGAGCAACAAGGTTCAGGTCTTACAACAGGGAAAGGTCATGAAACTCACACCCAAGCACATACCAGTAGCAAGGGTGGATCAAAGGCAGTAACTGGGAATGCAGCAAATGCACGACTAGCAGCAAAGGAAAGAAGATAATGTCTAAGTAGTACATATATATATATATATCCTTGCTACATGCCTTCAACATTGCCAATGCTCATTCTATATCGATATTTTCATTGCTTTAAGCCCCCTTCTTGTTTACTCACATAAAAGTGTTGCAGCATGATAGTGTTGCAGCTAGAAAAAAATTTGACCAAAATTTGATGCCAGATCCCATTTTTGGACATTTTTGAGGGTCTGGAGAGGCCTGAGGTGAATTTCAGACAAATTTCCGGAAATTTTGGAGGCCTGATCCACTTTGGACAAATTTGGCCTCAGCTGGCCAAAATCCATGGGGACAAATCACCCTGTTCTGGGATCAGGCCTTCATAGGAGATTTCAGGGGTCCTATCACTACTCATCTATGTGCCCAAGCTAATTCTTCTTAGTCCACCTCTTCTCTCAATGTAGTTGAGGCCTGTGAATGTGACAGCACTTGTTAGTGGGAATAATGAACAAAACATATAACAAGGCACTGGTGGTAAGTGTTGGCCTGAATTGTGAATCTGTAGAGAATGTAACAAGCTAGTAAGATTTATTCACTGTTCTTGGGTTGTTTGAATCATCAGCTTAAATTGACTTTGTGTGTAGCACATACAAAGTATCAGGCTCCTAAAACCAGCACTCTCATATCTCACAACAACCTCCTTAGGTAAACAAGGGCAAATAAACCTAAGGAGGTTGTGCTCGATAGAGTGGCTGGCATAATTGGTCACTGAAGTTTCCCCGCGGACCCTTTCCATCAACAGGGAAATTGACGGCAGGGCACGCCACATTCCCACCTCATACCTATGTACTTGTGCCCATGAACACCAATTATCTACAATTATTTGAGCCTCATGCCCTCCGTGTACTTATTCTCAAATGCACAAATAGTTTAATTTTGATCTTTCTTTGTTGATTACAGTAATAGTATTTGTATTATGAAGTAATAAAATACAAGCCTTACACCCGTGCTTCGCTACGGGGCCCTACGGGCCAGGGGCCTGTCGGCCCCCCCCTCTGCTTTGCACGGGCGATGGCTTGCTGGGGGGCTGCGCCCCCCAGACCCCCTGCTTCTTCATCCCAGTTCCTTACTCTTCTTATTCCTATTTAAATCATGTACATACATATTCATTACATACTCATATCAATCATATACAATATAATATTCATATTTAGTCCAGTAGCACTTCAGGGTATACTATATTTTTGGTAATAGCTTCTTCACTCCTTTCATCCCAAATAGCTTTGATATTACTAACTGATGTCACCCGAGACACTCCCACATAAAACTGTCCATGTGTAAACACAGCATTTCTGAGATCCAGACCAACATGTCGAACAGACTGTCCTTGTGCCTTGTTGATTGTCATTACAAAAGCAAGTCGCAAAGGAAACTGATGCCGACAAAACCTGAAAGGAACTTGAGTTGATGTTGGCTCAATCTTCATTCTTGGTACAAATACAGTGGATCCCTTCTTCTCTCCAGTCAATAATCGGACTTCTATCACTCGGTTCCGCATTTGTGTAACAATTCCACGGCTGCCATTGCATACTCCATCAAGTACACTCAAGTTTCGAAGTACCATTACTGGACATCCTATCTTCAATTCCAATTGAGCCAATGGTAATCCTGAGCAGTTAATTGTGTTGAGATATTCCACAGAGTAAAGAAGATCTCCTCCTCCTCCATTATTTTCTGGAAGACTATCTGCACTGTGCAATATTGATACTTCACCTGGAAATGTAGATAGAATCTTCTTATTCAGAATATCCACATCATCATTGCGACTTGAAAGAATTGTTCTCTCTGCATAATATTCATCTGGCTTAGCTTCTACTGAATCAAGTCCAGGATAGATTGTTGAAATTAATGAATCCACAGTATTGGAAGGGCACTTGAAATAGTCTGGAAGTTGGATATCATCTCCAGTTGTGTGCAGGCCCTTACCAACATCCAGCTGCCACAGAGCAAATTCATGTTCTGATGGGTCATTCACATTCAAGTGCATATTTTGTCGCAGGTGAATGACTGAAATGTGATGCCACAGTGCAGATCTCTGAAGACATGCTCCCACCACTTGAGGTCGGCTTCCACGTACCACCACTGGAAGAATTTGCTGAAAGTCTCCCCCAAAGATGACAGTCAATCCCCCAAAAGGTCGATTATCTCCACGCAGATCTTTGAAAGTTCGACTCACTGCCTCATGAATATGTCAATGTTGCATAGGTGCCTCATCCCATATTACAGCATCTGCTCTCTGTATCAGCCGAGCAAGATCAGAGTTCTTTGCTATACTGCACATTGATGATTCATGAATATCAATGGGAATCTTGAAAACAGAGTGAGCAGTTCGGCCTCCCACTATAAGGAGAGCAGCAATTCCTGATGATGCTACAACAATCACTAACTTTCCCTCCCCCCGAAGGTAATAGCATAGTGTGTTGTACACATAGGTCTTTCCTGTTCCTCCAGCACCATGCAGAAAGAAGATTTCTCCAGATTTTATCTGAATAGCTTCCACTATACGATCAAAGGCAGCACGCTGGTCCTCATTCAATGTTGGAAGTCTTGCTTGAGCCAAAGCTTGTTGTTCTGCTTCATTGTATGCATCATACAATGCAATCAATGGATTGTTGTTATTCCTGATGTTGAAATTCCATTCCAGTACAGCCCAGTTTCCAGTCACCTGTGGGAATTTTTCCCATGTTGATAGAGTCTTTCCAGAACTGATTAAAATTTTATTAATTAGATAGAGGCCATAATCATAGATATCATGTTCTGTGGCCTCTGGCATTTCAAATTGAGTTTGAATGGTGTGGCGGAGATCATCACAAATATCATTCTTAAACTGATTCCAGAGAGCCATATAATCTGAAGGTCCACAGTCTCGAATAATGGTGACAAATAGACTATGAAGCTGATGGCCAGTTTTCATCTGAGCTGCATCTTGCAAACACTCTCGCCATTCACCATCATCCTGTAGAAGACCTTTTGCCAAACATGCCTCTCGAAAGGTTGGATATTCAACTCCATCAACAGTGTGCAAGTGAGCAAATGATGTGGCACCCCTGACTACTGTAAGCAAGGTGCGCAAGTAAAATCATTCTCCAGCATTTGGATGAACAAAATAAGTGCGTCCAATGGCAAAGCCCCTCTGCCGAGGAGTCCATTTGCGTGTCTCCTTATTCCACACAAATGTATTAGGCATGTCCTGATATAAAACTTCATGTGCTTCTGGATGTTCAATATTGGCCTTAAAGTAAGCAGTGAGAGTGGAGTCCCTATTAGCAGCTTGCTCAACAGTATCTTGCAAATTAGCATCATTTGGATCAAATGTAATAGATTGCTGATTTGGAAGATGAATGGCCAGGCGAACAACATTTGGAACTTCATCATGCAAAGTAAAGGCAAACAATCTCCAAACAGCTTCACAGGCAGAGACATAGCGCGCATCCAAATGTTTTGTGACCTCATTCTGTTCTCCTGAAAACTCCACAGTGGCACGATCATGGCCTTTGTACACATATTTGTAAATGTATTTGAGAGCTTTAATTGAAGCAATGGATTCAACATTGATGTGACACTGGTACTTCCATGAGAGATATCGATTGTATGCAACCACCCAGCAGTTATTCACCACCTTGCCCTTTTTAGTTTTGGGTTCATAGTGTGTAATCTTCCTTCTTTTCAATACTGAATAGGAATCATCTGTTATGATAGTATCATTGCAATAGGGTTTTGGGAACCCTTTAGAGCACTTGCCATCTTTCATGCATGACTCATTAGTGCCTGGACCACAGGGTGTGTGGATCATAGTTCTCATGATCAAATCATATAGCTCTGGTTCAGTCTCTGGATCAGGAAGTTCAGCACTGATCATACTGTCAATATCTTCTGGAGTGCGCAACTTGTCCTCAGGAGTCAGAAAAACAATCATATGCATATGGGGTAATCCACGCTTCTGGAATTCAATAGTGTGAACATGTGCAACACAACGGCCAAAAATTCCCTCCTTGTAAATATCACGGATAATTTGCTGCTGCATTTGACGAAAGACCCTGACAACAATATCAGGCTGATCATTAGGCTGCAATCCTTCAGGTAAGGCACTTTTAACATCCTTATGATTAGGATCCATAGTAACTGTGATAAAGAGATCTGCAGATTTAAAGAAGCGATTAACAGCCAAAGCATCCTGACAGTTCTGAAGCATGTATCGGGTACTGCCAGGAAAATTGGAAGGAACAATCACTCTTTGCCCAACTGTACTCCCTTCCACATTAGGATTAGCCAGAATAGCATCTGCCAATCCCTGGTAAGTTTCAGCACAAATTTCACTTTGATGGTCCTCAATCCACCGCAAGCGACACTGCTCAAGACATGCCCAAGTATCCACAATGTACTCTTGGAAAAGCTTTCTTGTCATAAATTGATGAAGTGCCTGTCCAACTCGTGGATGTATGTAGTAGCGAAAGTGTTCAGCTTGTGAAATATGTTCACGCTTCTTTGTTGTTGGTGCATCTTCTTCCTCTCCTAGTGCCCTATTGGGCAAATGATCCACATTATCCACCCGTGCCACACCAAAGTAGGGAATTTTAGGGTACCAACCAAGTTGACCATGTGGCCACATGATTGGATAATGGAATGACCAATATATTGGATTTACTTCACTAATCCGTGTTAGTGTTCCATCAAGGCGGTACAAAATAATCTCCCAAGGTCCTTCCACCTGATCACCATCTCCAGGAAGAATAGCTGCAATCTCATCTGCAGCTGGAACATTATATTGACGTTGATCAGCATTTGGATTAAATTGAATAGAAATGTGGCAGTTTTGATTAGGTTCCATATTGCGAGTGTGCCGATATGCCTGCTGATACAATTGCACTCCAGGATGATGACGATAAAGTACATCTTCAATTATTCTCAAGACAGCAGGATCCATGTCATGATTTGCTTCATGAGCATTCATTCGATCATTAATTCGATCATCAATTGAAGGTAATTGTGCTCCATCATGAATGTAAAGCTGAGCAAATTTTTTGGGTTCACCTTCGCGAGGTAGAAGTGATCCAGCATAATGTGACACTCGACCTCCAATTTTGAAAACATATGGGCCTCCTCCATGAATTGAAAGATCCTTATCATAACCCATAGAGGTCATGGCAAATGTATTGTTGTAGTTCCTAATTCCAGTTTGGAAATCTTTATGACCATCCTTAGCAAGCAGCTCAGTCAACTCAATTGGTGATGGTCCCCAATGTGGAAGTTTAATTTTTCCACTTAAACAGCAACTTCCAAATTTTGGGAGTAGTATGGTTGATGAAGTTAAGCGTTCAGCTTTCCAATGTAAAGCATCACATTCTGGACAGACATCAGTGAATGGGCCAAGTGTGAATTTTGGCCAAGCAGGATTAAATGGTCGCCGACCAATAGGAATCTGGGGAGGTGGTGGTGGTGGTGGTGGTGGAATTGGAGGTGGATGAAAAACTATTGGACGCTGCCATCGGAGAACTATAGGATCTCCCATGGGAGGCTCCATTATAGGAGGCTATGACATGTCTTAGTACAAAAAGTATTAGAATAATATTGTACACTTACTGGATGGTTTGCATGAATAAATCTAAATAGTGGAAGGGCTTGAGGATGAGCAGGAGCAGGAGCAGGATTTTGTGGAAGAACCCGAAATAGAGGAGCAGGAGCAGGAGCAGGATTCCATCAAATATTTGGATTAACTGGAGGTGGAGGAAGGGGAGCAGGACCAATTTGTCTTACCTATAAAGAACACTTAATTTAGTCCATTAATACTTTTAAAAAGAAACTCACAGGCAGAGGATCAGGAGGTAAAATTGGAGGTATCCATTGAATATGTTGAGGGTGATTTGGAGGGTGATTTACTGCAGGATTCCATTGTATAAAATTTGGAACAGGCCTCAATGCAGGAGGGTTAATTGGAGGATTCCATTGTATATGTGGAGCAGCAGGAGGAGGTGCAGCCACATGAGGAATATTTTGTAGCAGAGGAATATTTTCAACCTGTTGTAAATTTGGAAGGTGGTTGGGAGGGTATACTGCCTCTCTATTAATTGGAGGAATCCATTGTAAATTTTGAGGATTATCATTTCCTTCTCTTCTCCTTCTACCTCTTCTAACAGGCTCAGGAAAAGGAAGAAGAGCAGCATGCATTGCCTGCAAATCAGGAGGAAGATATTGGTATACAGGTTCAGGAGGCAGAGGTATACGCCTATTTTCAGGGCTCCCCAAAACACGTGCATCTCGCTCAGCCTGCTGTGCATTTATGCGAGCACATTCAGGTGAGTTGATAGGAGTAGACCTATATATATAAAACATATTAAAACATATACCAATGCAAAACAATAATTACTTACATAGAAACCTCAAAAATATATGCTATACTGTGTTCTAAAACAGAGCAGTTATTTGGTCCAGCTGGGCAATTCCAATGACACAGAGAAAAAGTGAAATCGGTGGAAACAGTGGTAGTTGAAATGGAGCTACTTCCAAATAGGAAGGGGGGCAACTAAGAACACGCCACACCAATCTCCCTACACACTGTGCACAGAGAGCGGTCCCAACTCTAATATGAATAGAGCTGCGTAGCAACTGGCAAACACTCGTAGAGAGAGGCCAGGTAGGTAGGACTTCACTGTACTTCACCTTGGTCTACTAATTCTCCTGCCACTGTAATGCCTGAGATGGCTGCAGCAAAAACACAATCTCTATTTAAAACACAACTAAATATACTGCTGGGAAAGCCCAAACAACACAAAGGAGCCAGAGAGCCAAAAGCCAGAGTCCAGAGCCAAGAGTCCAAAGTCCAGAGTCCAAGGTCCAAGGTCCAGAGGTCCAGAAGGGGTCCAAAGATCCAAAAGATACCTGTAAAAAAATAAAAAGCCAAAAACTTGCAGAAATGCAGCAAAAAACACTATAGAATAGTGCAGTGGCTGCCATAAAATGCGAAAATTCAGTGAACATGAAGTAATATAATGCCCAAAGACATACAGTATTATAGTGGGATTAATAGTCAAGGGGGGAAAGTGGGGGGAGCAAAGAAAGGGCAGCAGCTAAGCATGAAGCAGCAGGCAGCAGCGCGGAAAGAGCATTGCAAGATGCTTACTAAGACTGCATCAGGTGACAGGAAACAGGTAGAAGCGCGGCTGCACTTTTCGGGAAGCCGCGGCAAGTACATTTCAAGATGCTTAGTAAGAATGATGGCTTAGTAAGATTCCAAAAACAGCTGATCCAGACTTGTTTGCAACTCGTTTGCCATTTGCTTAGTCACATTTAAATTCCAAATGCAGTAACCCAGCGCTAATAAGGTCACGTTACTAAATACTGCCTCTCCCACATGACTGTTATACCCACGTTTCCCACCCTTCTCTCATTATATATAGATACTGGATGTGTCAAAATTACCAGCCTACATATACTTATATGAATTGAAGTGAAAGATAAAAAATAAAGCAGGTACTGTTGGATATGCAAATGCCTCCAAGTTCGACTCACACTCCTGTTTTTCATTAGACCATGCCCGCTTGTATTCACTCAGCAACCACCACCTCACCACCAAGGTCATATGCTCATCACACAGCAAGGTAATATATTGTATATATTGTATCTCTCTATGTTTCACTATACCACCATGTTTTCTTCTAATACTTTATTATCTTGTACTGTTACTGTGCTGCACAGCACACTCTGTGCCACACACATTCCCTCCTATGTAGTTTACTCCTTTATCTAGGAGTAAAGGACTCATAATGTATATAAGCCTATGTACTTTAGCTAGTACACCTCAGCAGTTGTTCACAACACTGAGGTGAGTTTCTTACTTGTACATACTGAATCATTTACTTACAATTACCTAGTTAATTACTCTAGGTTTTCTTCAGGTACTACAGTGTGTACTCCACAGACAGTTAAACAACAGCCAAATAAGTGAATGCTGGTTAGCTGAAAGGCTCAGGCCTCAGGCTTCAAAGCTTTATATACATACTGTATTTTAAAAGGTAAGTACTTTCATCAATCACACTTGTAAGTCTATGAAAGGCAAGTACTTACTGCAGTCAACAAAGAAAGATCAAAATTAAACTATTTGTGCATTTGAGAATAAGTACACGGAGGGCATGAGGCTCAAATAATTGTAGATAATTGGTGTTCATGGGCACGAGTACATAGGTATGAGGTGGGAATGCGGCGTGCCCCGCCGTTGATTTCCCTGTTGATGGAAAGGGTCTGCGGGGAAACTTCGGTGACCACTTATGCCAGCCACTCTATCGAGCACAACCTCCTTAGGTTTATTTGCCTTAAGCAAATATTTGCCCTTGTTTACCTAAGGAGGTTGTTGCGAGATACGAGAGTGCTGGTTTTAGGAGCCTGACAAAGTATCAGAATGAGATTAACAAAGAGTGGATAATCACGCGCATCACAAGAAAAACTATTCCAGCCAATCAGGTTGAGATCTTATCCAAGATCCTCAAATTACCGTATCCATCTGTTCAAATGTCCCTAATACCCAACTACCTTAAAAGGTAGTGGGAATTTTTTGGGAAATGAATGTAATTTATCCGTGCACAAACACAAACACAGCCACTTGACAGTCCTTTCACCATAAAGTGTTCACCAAATTATTTTCGCCCTCTAACCTGCTCCAGCCAAACATGATTAAGAAATGCACTCGCCCGCAACCACGAGTTAGGTCCATATCTTTGGAGAGAGAAAATGAAGATGCAGTTGTCGAGAGTGAAGAGGAAGGAAGGCTACTGTATGTATTGATTACTTGAGACCTCGACCTCACAGGCAACTCAACGCCCTGGCTAGACTAGCAGACCTTATCGAACTTCGCAAGCTCCGGCGGGCAAGAGAAGGGATTGACGTTTCTAAATTGAACAGGGGTGATGCGAAGAAAAAGAAGAAACGACCAAGAGAAGAGACAGAAGTCGTTGGAGGTCTCAAGATGGGTGTCCCAGTCGAGGAGGAAGAGTGTGTCGCTTATACTTAGCTCCCCTACGGTGAAGAGGCAGACAAAGACGCGAGGGCAAGAAGGGTTGTTCGAAACAATAATTTCATCCAGCAAACCAATGCTCTTGACGTTGATAAGCACATGTATGTCCATACCTTGTTTTTTGCCTTGAGTAACATCTTACAAATGGTGGGAATTAGGATGGCGTATATTGAAGAGAACCTGAAGATTCGAAGTAGGCCCTGAGAAGAGGATGAAGACAGTTCTAAGCCTTCTGACCCACGAGAACAACTGTTCCAAATTACAGAGCGGTGGAAAGTCGAGAAACAAAAGCCTACTACAGACGAAGGAAGTGTTACAAATAGTATGGCTATGCTCACGGCGATTCCTGAAGTGGATTTAGGAATGGAGTATGTAATAATCGCATCTATCTTTTACAAGGCGTAACATTCTTGTTTACTTAGCACCCGACTGAAGAACATCGCGGAAACTGAGAAAGCCAAGCGCGTTGTTGCTGAGCACAGACATGATCCAAACAAGGTCAAAATCAACAAGGATGAGGAACACCTGGCCGCTACACGGTGTAAGTCTTGACATATTCCTCTCGGATTATAGAACTGAATGTTCCTTTCGCAGTCTACCGACCGCATCTCAAGCCAAAGTCTGATGCTGACATATTACGAGACGCGAAGTTAGAGGCAATGGGTTTGCCTCCTCAGGAAGGCTCTCCTCATCGACCTTACCAAGAAAAATCTCAGACAGCAACTGACGAAATGGCATGTTCATTGTTTTAAAGTATTCAATGTCCTTTTCTAAGACAATTTACAGGTCATGGAACGTTTCAAGAGGCGTATGTGAAAGTAACAAGCCATTCTGCCCGGCAATATACCATGTGTATTTAGCTTCATCCTCGGGTTAATATATGACTGAATATATACCAAATTTCAACGTTACCAGGTTTTAACGATCTCACTAAGTTTTCCGAAGTTTGGTGTTCCGAGACCGGTTACTGTTTCGGTACATGCGATGAGGCGGTGAGAAATATTTATCGCACAACGATGCTCACCTGGGTCCCATCCTACAGTGGCCTAAACAAACCGTCAGATAAATAATAATAGACGAAGATCGGCACTACATACGTTAAAGCCTTCTGTTCCACATCCTGCATTGTGGCCGATGGTAATGTCATTAAGTCCTGCGACGCCCTTCGTATAAAGTAGGGGGTTCAAGAAACCGAGAGGTGGCTTGTTTGCTTTGAGCCTGACATCATTCAGAAGCGCAACAAAGCCAGTGAATGCAGGCGAAGATGCTGAAGTGCCTCCAATCAGAACTGGTCACCCAGATGAGAAGATTCTGAAATTTTCTGATTGCGCGGCAACATCGGGGAAAGCCTAAAGTCATATGTAAGTAATCTTCAAAATATACAGAATTTTATATATATTACCCATCCAGCTCTGGTGATCAATAGTTAGTAACAACCCCTTCGAAATCGGGACACGCTTACGGATTGAACAGGCCTTCAAATGTTCCATTCGGAAGCGTGGCTAAATATTTGCTGACGGCTTTTTCTTGATAAGCTGGGCGCGCAAACTGTTACTGCGTAAAATTATCTGAATCCAGGGCTTCTAAAACACTCACAAAGTTGCTGAAGCCACCTCCAGAAAAGAAGCGTGATACTGCAACTTCTGGAACGTTTGTCGTCCCTCCGACGGCAGTTACGCTATGAGGCTTTGTCAGCGATCGTAACAGCTGAGAACGTAGTATGTCTTACAATGGACAGCTATAAATTCGTCAGCGAATGTAATATTTCGATTTCAGACGGGAACTTACGAAGCCGGGAATCCGGGTATAAAACGGGTGACGTTTCGTCCGTCATTGGTAAAACATTGTTGTGTAGCAGGATCAGGATCGCCGTCTCCTACACCCCTATCCCCTGAGGAGAACATCAGGGACACCCCACGGGCACCTGCGTTGTTTAAAGATAAGCCAGACTGTGTAATCACTCCGCGGACAATATACCTAGCTGAGCGAATCCCTGACAAGCGCGTCTGGCAAAGCTTTCTGGAACTGCGAAAGACGTCAGAATGAGACTCTGGATACAGTGCTATGCTTTACCGGTCTGCTCGTCGTCGCCGTAACTAGTTGAAATCGCATGTGGTGGATTGGGATGGGACAAGACAAAGTCAAGCCAAGCTGTATACGGTCTAGCGAGCATCAGAGATCATTATTGTCTACTTAGCCAGGGAGCAAACATACTCGTTCACATCAGTAGGGTACTTGATGTCTGGGATGAACGGAGGCATTCCTGCCGTAGAGTAGAAAGATGCCTGTGGAAGTCTTAGAAACTCACGCTTGCATCATATAATATCTGGTTCATCCCTACCGGAATTGGATGAGAAATTCCGAATGCAAATTGTACATCAAGACCGGCTTCTTCTCCCGACTGGGAGAGCGTTTGGTTATTTAATCCGCCTGGAAGGATGATCAGCTAAGTGCTACAGTATGTTACGTTCATTGAACCTACCGTTGACAGATATAAAGTCGAAAGTCGAATTTACAGCAGCTGGAACTTGATCAGCAAAGAAGGACTGCAGGTCCTGCTTGTTCGCAAATTCTTGGAGATATCCAGTTATGCCTATGGTGTTTCCCTTCGCCGAGGGTACAAATCCAACCGCGTTGTACAGTTCTTTCAAACATGTAACTGTAATCGTTGTGTTACAGCTTGCATCGACTGTCACGCCCGATACTGGGTCAACGATAGTGCCAAGCCTCGTATCTACCGTCTCAGAGGAGACTGCGGAAGTATCGTCCCAGACAATGGTGGACTTGGCAGGTTGGAATCGACCGAACATAGTGGTAGGTTGAACGATATCAACGTGCTCAAGCAAGTCGCCGGGAAGACTGTAACTTGTTGTTCTAACCATGTAGTCACCGCTGGATCCATGCTTCCAAACGTGATATTTCTGCATATATGCGCGTTTAGTGAATTGCTACATGCGAAAAGTTTGAAAGTCACCGTGTCAAGCATTTTCTCGACCAAGCTAACGGGGACCTTCACTGTTACCCAATCTTTTGCAGCGGAGTGGGTGACGTGGTCTTCTTTTATGCCGTGAGACGCGAGCCATTCATGGACAGCTGTGACTGAATCTGGATGGGGAGCAACAAGCCCCTCGACTTGCTCTTTGGAGAGATGTTGTCCATAACGCTCGTGATCTGGATCGCTGACCTCGTATAAGTGCTGTTCAAGGAGATGGAAATTAGGCTGCGGCAATCCAATTCAAAGGACAATATTGTGATCCGGCGCGGGCTCGCTGTGTTGACTCCAGCCTCGAGGTGGGGTGATGGACTCCTTGACTTTATAGACGTAATCTTTCGTAGGGGCACTTGCAACGGTAGCCACGAATACCGCGAACGTGATGAGGGAGGAATGAGAGAGGTGCATGACGGTGGTGAAGAGCGGGACCCACTGGAGGCTTCCTTGACTACTAGTGATACGCCTTAAAATATTTAATGGTTAAATCTCTCTATTTGTCATATAATATTAGAACTCAGTATTAGTAATGCACATCATGAGTACAAGGGTTGGGGCGAGTCCCGAGTTGCCAATCAAAGTGTTCTATTTTGAATACATTACTAAGGGAATGGGACATCTGAGAGCTGGGGTTGAGTCCTGCACTGCCAGCAGAAATATCTAATTGATATATACTAAAGGAATAATACAAGATGTGTACTATCTAATTACTAGAGTCCAAAAGACTATGTACAGGCACCCAGTACTTGATTAAACCTAAGGGAACGCGTTACACGCGTTCCTGTCACGTGATCAAACGCGAGGCGTTAGAACCGTTATCTCCGAACCGGTTATTGCGATTACGCATAGACCGGAGCAAGTCATGTGACTTCGTACTTGTACTCCGAAATTATCCCGCTGTTTGATCTACCACATGGAATTCCACATGTATGGTTGCTCCCGCATGGTCAATATGTTGGAAACAACATTATGTCGTCATATAAAGTAGTCTAGAGTAGTTCCTTTCCATATATAGGTACTGTACAGTTTTATTTGTAAAAGATATATAAGGAGGACAGGAAGGAGGAGGAAAAGCAAGCAATCCCAGGAGAAATCCTAGGCTTCTTCCACTCTAGGAGTGTAATAAATTGGAATAGGAACGAATCTGAACAGTACTTGAACCGAGTAATTTCGTATTAGAAAGAATATTTAATCTATAGTTTCCTACCTTTATACTAGTTTATACATTATCTGTGTTTTCTCTCCCTTGAACTTAAAGCCTGTGGTTTGCGATGATTATTTGAGTATTACAATATATTAGTACTATTTAAATACAAATCACAAATTCGGCGCATCACTAGGTAGAGCTATATATATTATTACTGGATCCTAAGAAGTTCGGAATTCGAAACATCCATCCAAGTATGTTGTTCACATGCCATTTTTAATAGATGAATGACTGACATGCTGCAAGTGTCCTCCGACATCTTCAGACATCCTCCGCATGCACTGTGTCACGAAAACTTAGTTTGCCACACAAGGCATTACGACGCATTGTAATGCTTTAAGGCACTGGCTATATTAAGTGGCATTAAATTGAACACGAAACCTTAAGGCTCTTACAAGGCCTGGCTGGGTGCCTTACAGCTCATAAGCTAGTCTGATCCTCATAAGTAATTTAAAGACGTACTACAGAGTATTACAATAATTACAGTTCAAGGAAATCCTTGCACTGGGCCAATAGAGTAGGAGCAACCAGTTAACTGGGTCGTGAAGCCGTAACGGGCTTCACGAGCGGCTGGCACTGTCCGCGCAAATTTCGTAAGTCAACCTTGTTCTGCCTCTCCACGTGAGGCACCGCTGACTACTCCCTTGTTGACCATTGTTGTCTCTCCTAAAAGGCTTGGTCCTCACCGCACTGAGGAACTTCCTGCTGAAATGGTTCAAAGAGACAAGCAGGGGTTCGAATCTACGCATCCCTCTTTCTCTCGCACCAGGTATGTACCCTCTGGTTTCTCTGGAAGCACCCTTCGTCACACTAACGATCCCTCTTGCTCTCGCACCAGTATTTAGGTCCACAGTGTATTTTCGTTATTTATTTATTTTTCTCTTCTCTCTGATCTCGACGCCGTTCTTCTCTTTTCATTACTTTGTACTATTACATGGCGTGTCTCTTCGCAATATATTGGCAGTGCTGAGGTGAACACCTCCCCACGGCTGCTCCTACTCAATTAATGAGAGCGATCGTTCTCGATTGGATACATGCTATTGTTTGATTACTTGCGAGATGACTTAATACTGTCCGAAAAATAACCAATTCTTCGTCTTGTTCTAATCACATGAGCTCAAAAATGGCAACACTATGAATCATTTATCTAGAAGCATTTATTTATTAAGTACATGCATGCAACTGTAAGTCTACAGTAAATTAATTTACTCCTTACACAGTCTCCTTCCCAGACCCAATGGGAGGTCTCTCTACTAGAGCGGTATGCAGTTCTGAAGGCTCAAGTACAACCCTATAAGCCAATCTGTAGCCTCGGGGTCAGGTGGTGCAGCAGTGATTTTGGGGCTAGGGACAGCAGATGAGGAGGATGAGTTGTCACATACCAATGGTCTGATTGGCTTTGCACAGCTTGAACTGTCGTCTAGTTGGGACGAAAGGAGGGAGTTTGATAGGCTTGTGAGGAGTGGGATTCCGCTTGTATACAGGTTGAAGGTATGGATGGAGTGTAGTGGGGCCTTGGAGATGAAGGAGCCTGGGTTCTTTTTGGATTTGTTGGCGGAGGATGAGGGGCCAGGAGGCGTGATTCATGAGATTGAGAAGGATGTGATGGGGTTGGCGTTGATAAGCTGAGGAGGGTTTTGACTGCTTACAGTCGGTAGGTTGCTCCTTCTGTAGGGGTCTTCGATAGCTGATGTTTCATAGGTGTAACCCTTCTGTTGGGTACTGTCAGGGCATGAACCTCATTACCTCGACGTTGCTGCTCATACATGCAGATGAAGAGGACGCTTTCTGGATCCTATCAGCATTAGTGGAACACATACTACCAGAAGATTTCTTCTCGCCTTCATTCCTTCCTTCGCCAGCATGTCCACTGGTTCTTCTTGACTATGTACAGGAGCAGCTGCCCAAGCTACATATGCATCTCACTCAACTTGGGATCGACTTGGGTGCCATCTGCTTCTCCTGGTTCCTCTCGCTCTTCACAGATCGTCTGCATGTTGAGGTGAGTTACAGGCATGTCAACCTTGCTCATTGACTGATTCATCTCTAGACGCTGTTTAGGGTGTGGAACATATTCCTTCTGGATGTGTTGGATGTCCTTTTCCACATTGCTCTAGGGATTCTACGCAGCAATGAGACTGTCGTTCGTCTCCCCCACTATGACACCACGTGATGTATGCCAAATTTGGAACATTTTTCCTACGATACTACGGAGCACAACTTTTCTTGTCTGTAAGATGTATCATGCGTAGTACTGTCGTGCAGTTGATTTAAATGACATCGAATTTATATTTGATTGACAAGGTCGAGCATTTGAATACTTTGTGTGATCTTTTATTTTTCCGTTGTATTTCAGTAATTCACTCCTGTCCAGTGACAAGTTTAGCAACTAGCGGCGGCCTCCTGCGCCTGTCGGTATCTTGTATAAGTATATCGGCTCATTGTAAAGCGATATTACATATATGTTGAGTGAGACGAGTGACAAGTTCATTGCCAAGATGTAGAACCAAGGCTTTGTGGGTGGAATAAAGATTATAGGAGGCGAATTCACTGTGTAAAATCGCTCCCGGAGTCTCTAGCCATGGAAAACACTGCTTCACAAGATATATGCACAAGGAAATCATGCACACAACCAGCAGGTACAGGCTTTAAACTCTGTGATCCCTGTCGTGAATGTGACAGAGAGAACCAAAGAATTCATTGTGCCAAAATTAAAGGTCTCCAGAATACAGCCGCTCTCGTAATTGGTGAAAAGCGGCACCAAGAACCAGATGCTGCTGTACCATCATGTAAACGCCCATGTGTAGAGAAGCAACTGGTCATAGAAAAGGATGCCCCAGAGTGGTATGAAGATGACAACATTTTTGGTAATGAGGTAATGTCCATTTCAAGTTGCACCACTACATCAGTTCACTCAAACTGTAACTGTATGTAAGGCTGTTGAACTATTTATGGATGCCGAAGACTGCTTCAGCACGATACGCTCTCACTTTATTTCAGATATGATGAAGATAGATATACATGGGACATACCATATTGAAAAGGACGACATAATCAGCAACAAAGAGCGTGTTCAAATGATTGTGAAAGAAATTTGGAGAGTTACAGGCTATCGATTTACGTGAGTTATTCATTGTGATAATGATGAACAATTAACTTACTTATATAATATACAGCATGAGAGATAATAGGCCTTCGGACACTGGTCACTTCACGTGATTCTGGTGCAGTCAAGATGAAGCACATCAGAAAAAACCTAAGCAATCAACAAATCCTGATGCTAAGTGCCATGAAAATATTGGAATGAAGCGATTTTTCTGCAACAGCTTCCTAATGGTTTCGTCTTGTACAACCAGTGAGAATTCTACATATGTGACAGTGAAGCTGCACCACCATTTGAAGCATATCCACTACATGGATGTATCAATGCCACCAGAAGCAATTGAATTCATTCAGGAGCATGCAGACTGGTTGACCCCATCTAATATAATGGGTAAAATCCAGTCTGTGCACCCCAATGTTACTCGTCTTCAAGTGCAAACCACCTGGAAAGAATTCAGTAAGATATATTGGTATCATGGCAATGATCAACTGCTGTCTGCAAAGATGCTTCTGGCTGAATACAGGGAAACTGTTGATATCTTTGAGCCGGATGATCTTCCTGATGGTGTGGAGATGGTCACTTGGGGAATTAAACAAATTGCAAGTAAGCTGGAAGGAAAAATTGTAGAGATTGCAATGGATGCAACATGTAAGAGTTCGATTTTTATAATAGACATAATGAAGCTTACTTGATTACAAGTAGATAACACCAATTCAAAGCACCTCGAACTATATAGCATTATGGCAGAGTTCGATGGTGCAGGTTTTCCACTGAGCTACTGCTTGCTTACAACAGAGACTGCTATATGTCTTAAAAAACGTACCAAGTCACTAGCTTCCTGGGCCTGTTGCATTCAAGATGCATATGGATTGATGCCAACATTTATGCATGTCGACAAAGACATGGCAGAGATAGGATGCTTGAAAGAAGTCTGGAATGGTGGTAAAATTAGCTTATGCTGGTGGCATCTTCATCAGGCAGTTCAAACTTGGCTTAAAAATAAAAAACTGTCAACAACTCCATATAATGTCAATCGGGCTTGTGCAGAGTTTCCTTTCATTGATAGAAACTTCATTCCTCTCAGGAAAAAGATTGATATGGGTGACTATGAAGGAGGCTTACCTGAATACCTGAATATTCCTGCCACTGAGCCAACATATACTCAAATGACCACAAAGCAAGGTTTGTGCATAACAATTCCTGCGTGCTCAACCCATGAAATAGCACCAAAAATACCTACTATTCGTATTCCACCCCTGAAGAAGAACTTATATAATCAACTTGAAGCCAGTGATATTGAAACAGATGAAGATGATGAGCAAAAGCATAACAAGCATGTATTTTGTGCTACCACATACTGCGACGAAATATTAAATATAATGGAACATCATTACTGTGCCCATCCATTGATCCCAGGATATGCAGAACCAACTCCAGAAGCAATTAGGCAATGGGCTGTAAAGCAAATGTATCAACATTGTGTTAATTATGATTTGCATGAGGTATGGGCATACCTTTGGGAGAATTGGTATAGGAATGGACGGTGGGAGCTTTGGGCTCACTCTGTCTATCATGAAATTCCCCTCCTTAAAACGACAATGATTCTGGAAAGCCAGTGAGTCTATAGACACCATAATATAAGAGGGGACTTACATAGAATTGATTCCAACTGGTGTTGCATCAAACATGACTTTTACAGCAATTCCACTTGCCACGATGTGATTTTCTCATTTGGATCTTGGTTAAAAAGCTTGCTCCAATGTGCTTTCAAAAACTTCGAGATTTGATGTTGGTAAAAGCATGTAATCAAGGGTGTTCATCATGTCATAGATCAATCAAACCAGTGTGGCGAAAACTAGAGAAGAAATTGATTATGATGCCAATTAATGATGCATACAAGCCAAATGTACAAAAATGGGTGTGTACTTGCCCATCATTTGCAGTGAGCAGGTTTTTGCTCTGCAAACATCTCATGCAACAAGTACATCAGGTCCCTGGTATATTCTTTCTTGAGGTGAAGCATCAAAGGTCCATTCCATTCTGGAAGCATGAAACACTGAGGCCAATTGATGTTGAGGAAGACTACTCTGCAGTTCAAGGTCCTGTGGTTCATCAGGAAAAACCCCATTAGCTAAATTAGTGATATTAGTAAATTTAAGGTATACCCATGTCTAAATGTTACTAATTTCGGGTAATTCAACTTAATTTTACTTATATTGCCTATTGTGAGGCACAATAAGTGTTCATAAGTTTGGTACAATGGCAAAGCAAACTTACTTGTACTTATATTACCTACTGTGAGAATGATAAATTTTACAGGAATTAACCATCATGAAATTAAGACATTATGCAATTTTTGTGTAAGATACCAGCTGTTCTCATAGCAAATCCATTTCAGAGATGTGCTATATATATTACATTCAATGGCAGCACATGTACAATACTTTTTAGTATAAATTGTAGCTAAGAACCAATATCATGGTGGAGAACACACACTTTATCCTACATCATTGTTAATTGGAGGGAAAATAAGTTACATACAAATTAAGTGTAAGAACTATATGAAGGTTTAAACATCTAAGTTCAAATAGCAAGCGATAAAGTGACACTGAAGTGGTCATGGCAAGCAAGAAAGTTAGCATGTGATCACTTCACTTTGTTTGGCCTTGATTATAGAGCATGTGCATGTTGAATTTGACACGTTGACGGTTGTCGTGCTTCTTTCAATTCCCCCACCTTTCCTAAGTTCCTTCCTTCCCCTCCCTCCTTCCCCCCCTCCTTCCCCTGCTCGTTACTTGTGTCCACTCATCTAGTAAAATGCTGGCTTTCTACTTTAAGATCCAACTTCAATCTCTGTCCTTGAGTCTGCTTTGATAACTTACACTGGTCTCTCACTGCAAAAGCTTCTGCATCTCAGCACCTCAACTCGTTGTACAACTGGTCTCACATGCCTTCCAACTTCTGGGCTTGTCCTCCACTTGAACTCTTATTCATGGTCTCTGTTCCCTGGTATGTATTTGAGTTATCTTGTTATATGTGTGCTCATCATGTTATAGTTGTTATCATTGAGTGTGTGGTGCTGCTGGGTGATGGAAAGGGGGTGGATATGGGGGATATGTGTAGCTGGATGTTGTGGGGGTGTACATGTTATAATTGAGTGAGTGCTGGTGGGATGGGGGGATATATGTAGCTGGAGTTGTGGGGTGTATGTGGTATATCTTGAGGGGGTTGTTGTATTTAATGTATATATTAATGTAACTACTTTCATTGTAATACAATAACAATATATAATTAACTAAAGCCTATTATATACTGCACTGAGTGAAATTGGAGTGAAAAGCAATGTGTGCTTATAAGCATCTGGGTTTTGTTTATGTGGGCATATTACCCTTTAAATGAGCTTATCAGTTCTTATCTGAACTAAAAAAGGGCGGAATAAGGTTGGGACCTTACTATTATCACTAATAGTACTTATTTCCCTTTTTTGACCTTATTTCTGCTCTTTTTCACTTAAGTTCCCTGAAATTGGCTTTTTTAGTGGACAGGATTTTTCCTGATGTTGAACTCAAAGATTTGGAGCGAGGTTCTTCTGATGTTGAAATGAGTGATAGCCAAGGTGAATCCAGTGATGACAATGACAAAGATTTAGAAGCTGGGAATACATTTGATGAAGAAATGGATTCCATTATCAAGGACCTTACAGAATTTACTGATATCTTGAAGTACCAGAAGCAGTTTCGAGATGAAAGGGCATTGAAAGTTGTTAAGAAGAAGGGGGTGTCCTTGATTCAACTGATTAAAGTGTGTCAAGACAAGGAGAGGAGAATGAATCGAGTTGGAGGGGGGACACCATCAACATGGGACGATGTAACAAGGGATGCAATGTTCATTTGCACAAGACCTGCCACACAATAACCAAATTAATTAAATCTACATAGTTAATGTACTTTCATTTCAGTTTAGTATTAACTTGCCTCATATAATACATGACCTTGTCAACCAAATATAAATTTTATGATGTTTAAACCAACTGCACGATGGTACTACACATGATACATCTTACAGATAGGAAAAGTTGTGCTCTGCAGTATCATAGGAAAAAATTTCCGAATTTGGCATATATCATGTGGTGTCATAGTGGGGGAGACGAATGACAGTCCAGCAATGAGCAGGAACTACTCCGATGTGAGTCAATTAAAATCTGCTGACAAGAATGTGGGAAGTGGATAAAGTTCTTCAGGTATGTTTTCATCCAGCCTCACCACAACCTTGTTCTCAGGTAGCCTTCAGTGGGAAGCAGACCTTTGAATATCCCTCTTCCATGCCGACCTGGTGAAATGACATAATGCATATGTTGCCGAACTCAGTCAATTAGTATCCTAAAGCATATCTTAATCCTGGTTGTACACTTCTCATCAGTAAAACATGCATGTCTTTTAGTGACTTTGACTTTCACATGGGTCTTTGACTTTGAGATTTTTGTGTGGTCTTTTACTTTTGTGCCTTTCAGTGTCTTTCAGTGTCTTTGACTTTGATATGGATGTTATACTTTAAGCACTTTGAACTTTAAGTGGAGTCTTTAGCTTTGGTATATTTACTCACTTTTGAATGGACCTCCATAAATACTATTCTACTACTTACTAGTAATAAATATATCATATGTTTTACAGTCAGAATTAACCATAATGAAAATTAGAATTTGTAAGCTAAGACAACTTTCTGACAATCCATTTAAGAGAGAATTCAATTTTATTCACTGTACATCAAGTTCATTTTCACCATAAGTAAATCATAATATAAGCCATGTAGTATGTGCTACACAAATGACACATTTGATTGATTGCATGAATTGATAGAATCAATGACCATAATTACATACATAGTAAAAGTACAATACTATTTATTCCAGTATAAAACATAGTAAAAAATAAAATTATAATAGGGCACACACACAGTACAGCCTAAATCATTAGAAGGTCATTGATTCATCTTCGAGTCATTGTGTTACTTGCCTAAGTTGTAACTTGTAGTTGAGGTGGAGCAGCTAATTGTGCAAGTATACTGATGGTTACATAATTTAAAGTTAAGGGCAGGTGAGAAAGTTAATGTGTGACTTTGTTGATTGTGTATCATGTGCATAATGTTGAATTTCTAAAATGTACAATACTGAACTCACTCCTTTCCACCACCTCCCTATCCTTCCTTCCTATCCTGTGGCTCACTTGTTGCTTTGTCTTGTAATGCTTACTTTGGCCTTTTGCTATAAGACTTGGGTGTCATATCCTGTATCGCCTACCTCCAGACCCCTATGCTCTTACTCTGCCTTTCCCTTTGTTTACTCCAGACTTTGATTATGTTCTTAGTATTACTTATTGCTTACTGTACATAGATTACTTTTGTTTCCTTTCTTCTGCCCTACTGAGCTATCCCCTCAGTATTGTAGTATACATCTCATAGTGAGTCACTTATCATTCTTAAGTGTGCCACTATCTGTTTTACTTTACACCACCATATGCACTCACTTCTCCGATGCGTTTTATTATGTTTAATTAGTTATAGTCTTCATTCTACGTATGCCTACCCTGACCGTACTTCTCCGCTGGCCTTGGCCAGCAGCTTTTACTTACTCCGAGTCTCTAGTATTTAAGTAGTACTCGATTTGTACTTAGCCTTTAGTTTCGTATTGAACTACGTCCTCACCCTTTCATCTGACTTGAGTTATACCTCTTGTCTTCCATCTCTTGTCTTCTCCGAAGGGCTTGCCCTTACTCCGAAATCTAGGACCAGGAATCCCAGGGGCGCAGCACATAAGCTGAAGCCAAAGTCCTACCCCCTGAGTTATCGTTCTCCACCTTCGTCTATTACTCACCCCTTGTTTCTCTGCAGTCACCCTCTCGTACTCCACCACCAAGTCAGGCTAGGGGCATGGTCATGACAGTATACGAAACTACCACCTTGGATTCCTCACATAACACTTTTCTTTCTCTCATGGCTACCCACATGCAGACTCAGACTGCACATGCTAGGAGCCATGAACAGCAGCAAAATGATGTGCGCCATAGCAATTGTCTAGCTGCTCAGCAAGCCCATGAACGTACAACAGCTAACATGCCACATCGTGTTGACTCTGCTCCGCCTCTCTCTTGGCGGAACGCCCCACCCTCAGCTAGTGCTCTCGTCTCTGGAGGAATTACCTCCACTCGTTGTGCAGCTCGTGAACTTCAGCTGGTTCACAGCAATCAACTGCACGCACCATGCCCAATTCCATTGAGCGTTCCTTTTGACCCCACTCTCATCCCCAACACATCCATCGAACCAGTGGATACTCAGATTTCTCCAGAAGGTGCAGCTGCACGCCAGCAGCAAGCATCCACAGCCACTTTGCCACCTGCCTAACAGCCTGTAGCCTCAGGCAGTGGAGGACCTCCTCCACCTCCACCTCCTTCTGGTGGTAATTCTGCCGGAGTTGGAAACAACGACCCTCCAGATGATAATGGAGATGATGGTGATGATGGTGATGGATCTGGAGATGACGGCAACGAGCCAGGAGATGATGATAATGAGCCAGGGGATGATGATGAGCAGGCAGGTGCCAGTGGCAATGGTCCTGGCAGACCAAATCACCCCGGAGGTCCTCCCTCTGACCCCTCTGAGCCTCCTTCTAGGCCTCCCTCAAGGGATAACTATCGCGACCCTCGTCGCCCAACTGCAAGACCCCACTACAATTTCACCCAGGATGAAATCCTGGAAATGGTGGCCTCTGTGGCAGGTTATTTTGCCCCACCACCACCACCTCCACCACCACCTCCTCCCATTCGGGAGAAGAAGGTTAACCAGCCGGACAACTTCAATGGCTCCAACACTCTTAAGCTGGAGCCCTTCATCACGCAAGTCAGCTTGGTGTTCTGGAACAACCCTCAGTTGTACCCGGACGATGCATCTAAAGTCAACTATGTGTTGACTTTCCTCTGTGGCTCAGCAAGCAATCTGTTTGCCACTCATCTCGATGATGATGCATATGAGCCATGGGTGGATTCATGGGGCTACTTCGTTCAGCTCCTCCGTACTCATTTCGGCCATACCAACCCTGTTGGTGAGGCTGAAATCCGCATATTCTCCCTCCACATGGAGGATAACCAGCGTCTCACTACATATGAGATCAAGTTTAATGAGTATGCAGCCCTCTTGCCTTGGAACGATGCTGCCCTCAACTCGGCATATTACTGTGGCCTTTGTCCTCGTTTAAAGGACGCTCTCTCTCATCGAGAGCAAGGCCAGCCTACAACTCTTGCCAGGACTAAGAAGGTAGCCCAGGGCTACGATCAGAGGCATTGGGAGTGCAACACCAAGCACAACATTGAGGAGAAGTGCAGCAAGTCTGCTGCCAAGTCTTCGGAGAAGCCCAAGGGCAATCAGAATTCGAAGTCAACTTCGAATTCTTCCTCCTCCTCCAAGACTCCATCCTCCTCTACCTCCTCCTCCGCCTCTTCTACCTCTGCTTCGTCCTCAGGGAAACCCAAGAACAAGCAAAAGCAGAACCAGTCCAAGGTGCCAGACTTGACTGGGAAGCTTGGTTCTGATGGGAAACTCACCCCGGAGGAACATAAACATTGCCTGGACCAGAAGCTTTGCCTATTCTGTGGCAACACCGGTCATCAGGCCAAGGACTATCGAAAGGCAGCCTCTGCCGCCAAAGCCCGTGCAGCCACTGCCACCTATACCGAGGCAACTCCCTTGGCGAACTCGGCTGAGAGTTCGAAAAAATAGAGTGTGGCTCCAGTGACTCCACACAGGCTGAGGGCTGCGTTAATCTCTCCTGTGCACCTAAGGAGATAAGACTAAATGCATCTGGTCTTTATGATCTCCAAGCTGTAAATATTCCTTTGACTTCGTTTTCTCCAGCTGCACCAGATATGCCTCTTTCCTTCCTTTCACTCATCAATTCTGGTTCAACCCATTGTTTTGCTGACTCGTCATTTGTGAGGGAGCACAACCTCCCCACAACTCCGGTCCCTCCCACTGCACTGAAACTATTTGACAGTACCTCTAACTCCATACTTACAGAGAGTACTTTATTATCTGTAACATTTCCTACTGGTGAATGCATGGATATTTCATTCTATGTAACTCTGCTCGATTCTTCCTGCTCCGTGGTATAAGGATTTAACTGGCTCTCCCAACACAATCTGTTGATTGACTGGACTGAGAGATGTATACTTGGCTTCCAAACCCTGGTTCTAGGAGAATCTTCTCCGTCTTTGTCGACACCTGCACTGAAGGCATCTGCCTCCTTGCAAACCCCTCCATCACCAGCTTCATCTTCTGTTCCTCTGTTGGACAATAGTCCACCCAGTATCTTGCTCATTAACGCTGCAGCTTTTCTCTGGGCTAGTAAGCTTGCAGGCTCGCAGATGTTTAGGATACAAGTCAGTGCCGTAGTTTCAGCTTCTGCCACTGCCACAGCCGCAGAAGCCGTGGACCTTTCTAGTATTCCTCCAGAATACCACGAGTTTGCTGATGTCTTCAGCAAAACACGAGCAGACACTCTTGCTCCACATCGCCCTTACAATCTCCAGATCAGCTTGGAGGAAGGTATGTCTCCTCCAGTTGGTACTGTATATTCACTCTCGCAGTCCGAGTTGGCCTCTCTATGAGAGTTCATCAACGAACATCTCTGGATTGGCTTCATCTGTCCTTCTCGTTCTCCACATGGAGCACCAGCGCTCTTTGTCCAGAAGAAAGATGGATCCCTTCGACTCTGTGTCGATTTCCGTGGGCTTAATGCAATCTCCAAAAAGAATCGATATCCCCTTCCCCTTATTTCTGACCTCCTTGACTCTCCTCACAAGGCTAGAATCTACACCAAGATTGATCTCTGCCATGCTTATCACTTAGTCCGCATCGCTGATGGAGATGAGTGGAAGACCGCTTTTCACACTTGCTATGGCTCGTTTGAATGGCTAGTTATGCCGTTTGGACTTACCAATGCACCTGCGGCTTTCCAATGTTTCATGAATGACATCTTCAAGGACATGCTTGATGTGTGCGTTACAGTCTACCTCAACAATATACTAATCTACTCTGATAGTCTCGAGGAGCACAAATGGCACGTTAAAGAAGTCCTCAAGCATTTATGCCAACATGGGCTCTATGCCCAGGCGGACAAGTGTGAATTCCACACTGAATCTGTTGAGTACTTAGGTTACGTCCTTTCTCCGGGCGGCCTCACTATGTCCCAGGATAAAGTCCAAACCATTAGGGATTGGCCTGAGCCTAAGAAGGTTAAAGACATTCAGTCCTTCCTTGGGTTCGCCAACTTCTATAGGCGCTTTATCCAGCACTACTCCGACATTGTAGTGCCACTCACTTGTCTTACCCGCAAGGGTTTGAAGTGGGACTTTTCTCCGGCTTGCCGTTTGGCATTCGAGAAACTTAGGGATGCCTTCACTACAGCCCCTGTACTCACTCATTGGGTCCCTGATGCCCAGATCATTGTAGAGACTGACGCCTCCAACTATGCTCTTGGAGCAATCCTCTCTATTGTCACTGACGATGGCGATATTCACCCCATTGCATTCCATTCCCGTACCTTCACTGCTCCTGAACTGAATTATGACACCCACGACAAGGAACTCCTGGCTATTTTTGAAGCTTTTCATGTCTGGCGACACTACTTGGAAGGTTCTGGTACTCCGGTTGATGTGGTTACTGACCATAAAAACTTAGAGTATTTCTCCACCACCAAGATCCTCACTCACTGCCAGGCTTGTTGGTCAGAGTACCTGTCTCAGTTCAATCTGGTTATTCATTTCCACCCAGGAAAACTTGGTGTGAAACCTGACGCTTTAACTAGACAATGGGACGTCTACCCTAAAGGGGGGAATAACAACTATGCCAAAGTCAATCCGCACAATTTTTGCCCTGTTTTTACCCAAGAACAGCTCATCGCCTCTATCCATGCCACCACACTCCTTCATCCTGTTCTCCATGCCAGCATCATCATGGATGTTGAGCAACTCCACCACAACATCCTCACTGCCCAACCCCTAGACACTGTCGCATCTATCCACCTTCGCAACCCCACTAATCATTGGTCTGTCGGTTCAGATGGCTTACTCTGCCTCAACAACCAGATCTATGTCCCAGACGACGATTCTCTCCGCCTTTGCATTGTCCAGTACAAACATGATCATTTACTCACCAGACACCCTGGTCTCTGCTTACAGTCTAAACCACAGCGTTACCATCCCTACAGTACCTTGAAGCAACTCCCTATTCCAGAGTGCCCATGCAACTCTATATCTATGGACTTCATTGAAATGCTTCCCATCTCTGGGTTTGATAAGTACAATTCAATCCTAGTTATTGTTGACCGCCTTAGCAAGCAAGCTATCTTCATCCCTTGCCACAACACCATCACCTCCGCCCAGCTCGCTAAGCTCTTTGTCATGCACGTATTCTCTAAGCATGGTGTTCCCAGCCACATTACCTCCGATCGTGGTTTGGAGTTCATCTCCCACTTCTTCCGGTCTCTTGGTAAGGTTCTCGACATCAACCTACACTTTACCTCCAGATATCATCCAGAAGGTGATGGACAAACTGAATGCATTAACCAAGTCTTAGAACAGTACCTCCGCATTTACTGCAATTACCAGCAGGACAACTGGGCTGATCTCCTTCCCATTGCTGAGTTCGCATATAACAATACACTGAGCTCAACCACTAATACGACTCCTTTCTTCGCCAATAAAGGGCATCATCCACAGATTACAGTTTATCCCGAACGTGACATTACCTCTGTTCATGCTAGGGACTATGCTGTGGATCTTCAGGAACTTCATGAAAATCTCAAGGCCAAAATAGCACTTGCTCAGAAGTGCTATCAGGTCAGAGCAGACAACCATCGTTTGCCTGCCCCAGAGTTCAAAGTTGGAACTAAAGCCTTCGTCCGTGCTAAGTTCTTCAACACCACTCGCCCTTCCAAGAAATTGGCTGAAAAGTATTATGGTCCCTTTGAGATCATTGCCGAAACTGGTACCCACTCCCGCACCCTTAGACTCCCTTCCAATTTCCGAGCTGTACACCCTGTATTCCATGTCTCTATGCTCGAGCCCACAGTTGAAAACACTATCCCTGGTCGAGAGATAGCTCCACCTCCCCCTGTGGAAATCGATGGAGATATCGAGTTCGAGATCAGTGAAATCTGTGACTCCAAGCTGGATCGCCGGTTCAAGAAATGCCCTCTTCGCTACTTAGTCTGATGGACTGGTTATGAAGGAACCGACGAAGAACTCACTTGGTTGGCTGCCACCGAAGTAGAACATGCTACAGAGCTCATAGAGGAATTTCACGCTCGTTATCCCGATAAGCCCAATCCTTCTACTCCTGTTACATAGACTTTCTCTGCTTACATTTTCGTTTCTCTGCTATAGTTTATTGTATATCCATATCTGTCTTCTTTACCAAAGGTTGAAGATTGATGCTTCTCCGGACACCGCTTGCATGATGACCACTACATTTAATAAGCATAGCTGATTCGTCACTTTGCATACTTAACGAGGTGGGCTGAGAGTGGAAGTACAGAGTTGTATTGGTTTTCTCCTAAGGTGTTTCTCTTTACTCCATCTTACTGTTTACTCTTACGTTTTCGTTCTCCTTGTGCCAAAAATCATTAAAATCCACAGAAAACAAGTATATAAGATTTTTTCCCTGCCTACATTTACACTACTCTTCCTCTTCCTCCTCTTCTTCCTCTTCATTACTCCCGGACTCATTAGTCTCCGCCAGAGTACCCTCCTCTGCCGCCTGCATGGTCATCATCAACCTGTTCAACATGCCCATCAACTCTGTGTGCATGTTGACGTTCCTACCCAAGGCCTCCATCAGCAAGTCTGATAAGGGACTCCCGGAGTTGAGCTGCATCGCCAACTTGTCGCGCTCATTCTCCGCCAGATACAGCTGGTCCCTCAGAATCTTGCACTCGGCGTCAAACATCTTCCCCTTGGTCCACCATTCATCTGCCTGCTTCTCCGAGATCTCTAACTTCGACCTCGCCACCGCCAGTTGCGTCTGCAACTCCTCCACCAATTTCTCCTGCACAGCACCACCGGTCTCCATCTTCTCCAGACCTCTTCTCTGCTCCTCTGCGTTCCCTGGGACTACAGTCCCCCACATTATTCCCTCGTTTTCGCATCTCCCCTTCTTTGTCCAACACACCTTGCACGCCTTGTGGTTCATCTTCTTTCCCCTAGGAGCAAGTCAGAACAACTCTGAAAAAGAAACGAACAACTTACTCAAGGTCCAGCAAACACTCCCTGTTCAGCTTACTGCAAACATTACAGGGGACCTTGGGTAAAACGTAGGCCTCTTTCTCTTTCTTCTCCGCGGCCGTCTTGGTCTTCTCCACACCTTTACCCTTCTTCTCCGCCGATGTCTTCACTTCTTCCACCTCGACATCGAATTTGTCGCCAGCCTGGCTCTCTGTGCTGGTACGACTTTTGCTTCCAGACTGGCTAGCCTTGCTGCTAGCGTTGTCTTCCACCGCCTCATCATCGAC
This sequence comes from Cyathus striatus, assembly GCA_025738555.1. Classification (NCBI taxonomy): domain Eukaryota; kingdom Fungi; phylum Basidiomycota; class Agaricomycetes; order Agaricales; family Nidulariaceae; genus Cyathus; species Cyathus striatus. The sequence continues at coordinate 2,215,914 of JAOVFP010000002.1, forward strand.
CAGGGCCTTGCTCTTTATTCCCTTGCGTTGGGAGGTCCAGGTCGTTGTTTTCTTCCTTGGCGGTTTTGGCGTTGTCTCTGTCACGTCCTCCGGATTTGTGTCAGTGCACTTCCTCTTGGGGCCACCCTTGTTCTCCGCCCACTGGATGTTCTTCCCCACCTCTTTCTCTGGAGTTATGGTATGGCCTTCGGCCTCCAATTGCTGAACAGTGCGATCGTGATCAGCAAGTTGCTCCGCATTCATATAGGTACCCACCTGTGAAGCAGTGGTTACCTCTGGCTCCATTACAGGAGTTGGAGCCCCTACCCTTGTTGGTCCTACCTCGGCTACTACTTGCTCCACTATGTCCTTCACCGTGATTGAGTCGTCCACCAACATCACCAAGCTGTCGGCCTCCCTGTGGTAATGCAAAGACATTACCACTGACTCCGGACTGAATGACATTACTCCCAGCCTTGCCATAGTCATCTTGTATAGTGTTGCCACCACTCAGCTCCGCTCAGTTTAGCTCAGCTTCTGTGGCTCAGGTACTGCCGGTAGCTCAGCTCATGAGCGGAGCTGTTTAGGTTTGGTTCGCTTCTCCAGCTAACCGCTTAGCTTTGGCTAAGCCATAGCTCAGTCTGTTCGCCACAAGTTACTAAATACGTAGCTCAGCGGAATAGAGAATGGGCATTTGAAAGGCACTTAGAAGCTAATTTGATGCAGTGCATACCTTTTACATAATGGTCCGAAAAGCTGTTAAATCTGCGTGCGAGGTAGCATTTTTATCTTCTTTCCATCAAGTTTGCTCGAGCTCAATACTATTATACATGTATGAATATTAGTAGTATTTATCTATATGTAAAAAGGGAAGTTATGAATGAAAATAATGGAAGATTAAGTGGTACATGATATTTGTTTAATGAGATTCAGAAATGGAAATTACATAAGCTGTAGCTTAGCGGGCTCATAGCTGACGTGGAGTGGCTCCTAGCTGAGCTAGAGCTGTCCGAGTGCAGCTCTCGTGAGACCTGCTCAGCTCCGCTCATTTTTGGCTCAGCTCACTGGCTCGTGGCTTTGGAGCCGAGCAGGCGGCAACACTAATCTCATACTCCGCATGTACTGGTGGAGAAGTGCCTTGACCTGTCGTTTCCTCCGCTGGGTGACCAGTCAGTCTTGCCATGGTCTGTGCAACCCTAGTCTTGACTGCAGCCTGCTCACGTGTCTTTGTCCTTATCGCTCCTAGTCTTCCTCCTTCATCCACTTCCATTGCATCTTCCTTCTCCACCTCACCCTCTGTCCCTTCCTTCTCGGCTCCCTGCTTCTCCACCTTCTCACCCCTCAACTCCTTCTTGAGAGCTTCTAGCTCCACTCGTTTGTGTAGGAGTAGCCTAAGTTTCTCCTCACGCATTGGGTCTTCATTCGAGTGTACAGAGGAAGGCATGTTTAAAGCAGTCACGTGCTAAGGAGTTATTGCAACAGGGTAAAAGATGGGTTTGATTTTCTCCACCACAGCTGACCTTTATATATCTGGACCTGATGTCAAAACACCGATCAAATTTTCGAAAGCCTATTGTTTCAATCACGTGCTCAGGCCTCGAGGGCTCAGCCTTAAGGGGGGAATACTGTCATATCCCATATCGCCTACCTCTGGACCCCTATGCTCTTACTCCACCTTTCCCTTTGTTTACTCCAGACTTTGATTATGTTCTTAGTATTACTTATTGCTTACTGTACATAGATTACTTTTGTTTCCTTTCTTCTGCCCTACTGAGCTATCCCCTCAGTATTGTAGTATACATCTCATAGTGAGTCACTTATCATTCTTAAGTGTGCCACTATCTGTTTTACTTTACACCACCATATGTGCTCACTTCTCTGATGCGTTTTATTATGTTTAATTAGTTATAGTCTTCATTCTATGTATGCCTACCCTGACTGTACTTCTCCGCTGGCCTTGGCCAGCAGCCTTTACTTACTCCGAGTCTCTAGTATTTAAGTAGTACTCGATTTGTACTTAGCCTTTAGTTTCATATTGAACTACGTCCTCACCCTTTCGTCTGACTTGAGTTATACCTCTTGTCTTCTGTCTCTTGTCTTCTCTGAAGGGCTTGCCCTTACTCCGAAATCCAGGACCAGGAATCCCAGGGGCACAGCACATAAGCTGAAGCCAAAGTCCTACCCCCTGAGTTATCGTTCTCCACCTTCGTCTATTACTCACCCCTTGTTTCTCTGCAGTCACCCTCTCGTACTCCGCCACCAAGTCAGGCTAGGGGCATGGTTGTGACATTGGGCCTTCTCTGTAGAACTGCTGTTACTGCTCTTTTACTGCTGTAGGGAACCCTGCTGGCCTATGTACAAAACTACCTAATATACATAGTCTGCTGGTCCCTGTACTTACCTTAACCAATTAAAACATACCTTACCCACTGTACCCTGATCTCAGCACACTATCAATATTCCACACCTCAATTATTCTGAAGATCATTACAAAATTCTGATGAAGTCCACATCATTACTAATCAATCAAGTATTATTCAGCAAGCGCTAAAGTTAATGTGCTAAGTAGTATCCTAAAACCAATGCGCCCAAGTAAATGCTGTACCTTCCCGAAGCGAAAGGCACTGCTGTTTCATTTGAGTAATAACCAGAGAGTCAGATGACATATGAAAGAGGGATCACAGTGCATGTGGTGATTCTGTGTCAGAGGAGGTGAGCTCTTTACACTTAGCCAGGTGTTCTGTACAGATCTGCGCGGAATCCATGCGGAATCCATACGGAATTTTCGGAATCTGTGCGGAATCTGTACAGATTTTTTTCTTTTTGGCAGAGGTTTTTTTGGGTCTGTACAGATTCTGCACAGATTCCGCACAGAATCAAAAATTCTGTGTGGATTCCACAGAATTCCGCATTACAGACCTGAAAAATTCTGTACAGATTCTGTACAGAATCTGTACAGAATTTTATTATACTTATTTCCTTATAGAAAATTAGAATAGAAAATTGTGTGATACTAAGCACTAAGTGTGACACTATACATTGATTGTGACATTAAGTGTTGAGTGTGATACTAAGGGTTAAGTGTGACACTAAGGGTTAAGCATGATACTAAGTGTTGAGTGTGACACTATGGGTTGAGTGTGACACTACATGTTAAGTGTGATACTAAGGGTTGAGCGTGACACTAAGCATTGAGTGTGACACTATGGGTTGAGTGTGACACTGAGGGTTGAGTGTGACACTACATGTTAAGTGTGATACTAAGTGTTGAGTGTGACACTAAGCACTGAGTGTGACACTAAGTGTTGAGTGTGACACTAAGGGTTAAGCGTGACAATAAGGGTTGAGCGTGACACTAAGCATTGAGTGTGACACTATGGGTTGAGTGTGACACTGAGGGTTGAGTGTGACACTACATGTTAAGTGTGATACTAAGTGTTGAGTGTGACACTAAGCACTGAGTGTGACACTAGGGGTTGAGTGTGACACTATGAGTTGAGTGTGATACTATGGGTTGAGTGTGACACTAAGGGTTAAGCGTGACACTAAGGGTTGAGTGTGACACTAAGTGTTGAGTGTGACACTAAGGGTTAAGCATGACACTAAGCATTAAGCATGACACTAAGGGTTAAGTGTGACACTAAGAGTTGAGTGTGACACTAAGTGTTGAGTGTGACATAAAGTGTTGAGTGTGACATGAAGTGTTGAGTGTGACACTCTGCATTAAGCATGACACTATACATTAAGTGTGATACTAAGTGTTGAGTGTGACACTATGCATTAAACATGAAACTATACATTAAGTGTGATACTAAGTGTTGAGTGTGACACTAAGTGTTGAGTGTGACACTATGCATTGAGTGTGATACTATACATTAAGCATGACACTATGCATTGAGCATGATACTATATATTGAATGTATCACAGATTTCATGTAGTGTCACACTTGACACCTGTGACAAGGCAGCAATGCATGAATCCACACAGAATCCATGCAGAATATGTATGGAATCCATATAGAATATTCACCTCTAATAATAATAATAGCCACTATATAAATTCTGTATGGTATCTATACAGGTCTGTACGGATCTGTATGGATCTGCACGGAATCCACACGGATCCGTACGGAATTTTCGGATTCCGTGCGGATTCCGTACGGATCTGTACAGACCTCTTGGGGGAGTGTAAATTACTGCAAATATTATAGCTGGAAGCTTGGGACTCACCCCAGCTCTTGTACTCTGATGTGCAAATACTAATACTGAGTTCTAATATTATATGATAAACAGAGAGATTTAACCATTAAATAGTTTTAAGGCATATCAGAAAGCTATAGAATAAAATGAAATAATATATTGATTTTAGTGTTTATTTCGCATTTATTACCATTTTTTTTCTCATTGATTTCCTTGTAATATAACATTGATTTTAGTATTTATTTCGCATTTATTACCTATTTATTTCTCATTGATTTCCTAATGATATAACATTGATTTCCCTATGTAATAAAATTGATTTTAGCATTGATTTCAAATTTGTATCAATAATACTATGAAGTCCAAAAGAATTGATTTCAGTAATGATTTCACTTTGAAATGTGATTTAAACTAAGTACAAGTGATTGATTTCAACATTGATTTCACTCTCCAGGTATGTGTAATATAGAAAAAAGTTTACTTGTTAGAAAAGGACTTATAGTCTAGTAGATAAAGTAAGTGTATGTATGCAGTTAACTAAGAGGTTAGTGATGTTTACAATGGGGTGATAGTAGCTAGCTTATGTAATAATAACTACTTACTCCTAAAACAACATAACGGGGTGGCAAGTTTGGAGGGAATTTCGCAGAAGATCGGTATTAAGGATGCTTCCGGGCAAAAGGGGGTGGAAGGGGGATGTATAGGAAGGTTAAGGAATAACTAAGTAGTGGTTAGATAATGTCTCTGGCTATGTATGAGGCAAATGCGCAATTCTCTATGAGTTTGCGGTTTCTTCTTACTAGACTCAAATCAAATTACTAATCAATGATCTCGGAAAATACACTTTATTTCACTACACTACATCAAAGTACTTTATAATGGAAGCTGCACAGGGGATAGCTTCCGTCTACATGGCAAAACTTGTCTACTTTATATATTACTGGAAATATGGTGGCTGATGGTACTGTATAGGTGCTAGATAGGTACATTTGGGGTACTAGGGCTTGTAAACTATGTCACTGACAAGGGAAAGCTGTTCACTCATGGAGCATGCTGGACAGGGGGTCGCGCATCTGTCATAGGAGGTTGCACGACAGGGGATATAGTGCCGCGCATGTTCCTTTGGTCGGGACAGGATTGGCTATACACAAATGTGCTAAGAATAGCGCAAAGATCTATCAGGGCTCAGGGCTTATTACTTTAATTAAACATGCATTGCTTTGCCAATTACTCCAAGAGAAGTTGATTGGTTGGCTTGGGGTTCCGGGGTTTGCCGAGGCATCTAGTGAGGCACTTCGTCATCGCTTGCTTCTCTTGGGTAGTGATCGCATTCGATCACATGACCTTCGCATGTCGCTAGACATGTTCTGGCTGTTATCCACTTAGTCACTAAGTTTGGCACCGCTGCTTTATCTGTCTCTTCTGCACGTAGTACTACCTTAGGCTTTGTCATATTCACACCCTTGGTAAGTGTACTTCTTAGTACTTTTAACTGGCAGTTCGGGTCTCACTCTAATTCTGTAACTAACCCATGTTTGTTACCATTTGGTGAGTACTAATTACATGTATAGAAAAAGCTAAAATCCACGACTATAGGTAGTGTATGCCCATCAGGCGTCTCATAACCACCCCACTACTTAGTATATCCTGTAGTTGGGTACCTAACAATTTCGAGTTATTCATTGATTTTTGATTGATTTTTGGTTAATTTCTCATTGATTGCATATTTATTCCTCATTGATTTCTTTTCTAATTGTCATTGATTTCACTCTAATAATTCCTAATGATTTCTCATTGAACTGGAATTGATTTCAAACCACAAAAGGATTGATTTCATTGATTGATCCCAAATTTATTACTTTAATGATCTCACATGCCAATGATGATTCCAAATGCACTCAATGGAACCCCTGCTCACTAAACAGTTCATTGTCCAGCAGCTTACCAGGAGTGATCAATCAAATTGAAAGCCACAACTCCCCAGCTTGCTTGTTAGTAAGTAGATTAAAGAAATCAATGCAGAGTGAAAATGCAAGGTGAGCTTCATCACCACCATCCTTGAAGAGTTTCCCATCTGGACCAATTAATTGCTGAAGAATTTTCCCATTGAATATGTCATGTAACTCCTTGTTGGCCCTCTCATTTGACCATGCATTGTCCATCATCTTTTCAATTCCAGGTTGAGACAGAAGTCTGCCAATCCAGTCTTTGAAATCATACATGACAAATGGTTTTATAGGTACAAAAACCTCCTTCCCATTGACAATGCACAGCTTCAGCAGCTCTTGTTTACAGTGGGGACCATTGTGGAATTGATAATGACTACAAAGCTTAGGATAAATTGCAGTTGGTGGATCACTCTCAAATGATGGTTTATAGGTATGATGGCAATTTGGACTAGGACAAACTGCATATACAATGCTTTTTCCTTCTAGATTCAATTCTTCTTCTTCTGGCCTATGGCCATCTACCAGGAAATCATACAAAAGTTTTTGATCACAAGGTGTAAGCAGCAATAATGAAGGTCCATATCCATGCATTAGACATAGCTGCACAATGTATTTAATCATTGCGAACATAAAAACGCCTCCTCTACACTCTACATTCAAGATGACATGGCATGCCACAACCATGAAGATCGAAAGTTGGTGGATTGGGTCTGTACCAGCAAGAAGCAGCTGAAAGTGATGATCTGTTATAATAATAAAAGTATGTAAGTATGTATGTATTATCAACTACTGTATGGAATGACATACTGTTATTGTATTCAATCATTACACTGGCTGGCTGCTGTTTTATGGTCCCAACTATTCAACAAACATATAGATCTGTCAATTTTTTTCATAATCCCAAGTTTCTCTTGAACTGCTAATGAATCACTGAACATGCAGCCAACAATATCGGACTTTAGGGCTTTACATCACTCTTGAAGATATGCCAATGGGAATTTGGTGCCATTGTTATTAGATTTACATAAAATCTGGGCCAGTTCAGCAGTTACTTTGTCAGCCAACAAATGGGCTGATAAACAAAACTCTGGTAATTTTTTAGGATTGCATTGTGCTTTGGTGTTGGTATCTGCATAATGAGTATGAATGAGAGCTTCATTCCCCAAAAGATCTGCCTGTTTAGATCTGGACCATATGCAACTGCCATTGGTTTGAGGTGAGCTGTCATCAAAGAGTGTAGTCACAGCAATATGTGAGGCTAGTTCCTTGATCTCATCCTCCACAGAGGCATCAGTAGCCGGGTCAATAGCAAGACTAGCTAGCTCCTTTTTGTAATGGGAGCACTCAACCATGGCATCCTGCCTGTGTCTGCCACATTTTCTACAGAAGCATTTCACCATTGGTTGAAGACATGGTGCTGAGGATTGGAAAGTGTTTCAAAGCACATAAGCTGCAAGGAGGAATGATGAGTGTCTTGGGATTACCAGAACATGTAGCTGCAAAGGGATGGATAGTTGTTTCATGATTACTGAAATATGTAGGGGCTGTGAAGAGGAATGTATAATGTCCCAGAATAACTGAAACAGAATGGATATCATTTGGGTGTATGTGTGGGGGGGTAGGTTTAATATATGGGTAAAAACAATAATGAACTGTTACAGTATGCACCCTAGCTACCAAAAGCACTACAAGGCCAGCTGAGCACACACTGATGAGTACAATAATAGCTGTATTTGCATAGCAACCTGATGTGAGTGAGTGCACTTGCAATGCAACAGGTATATTCTCTTGTAATATGTAGACATTATAGTGTGCATCAAATGCTGACAGCAGCTTGAAACTGAGATGAAGACTTGGAGCTCTGATTCTGAAGGAGGGAATGGGTATGGTATGTTGGGTTTACCAAAGTACTTGCAAGCATTTGACATTGGGAAGCATAGTGAGAGTGGGAGTGGGAGTGGGAGTGGAATTACTTTGGGATTACCAGAGTATTGACTTGCTAAGTGGAGAGTTACATGCTTTGGGACTACCATAGCATGGATGCAGAAGATAGTGAATGGGTGAGCCAAAAGACAAGTGTTGCCATTACTATTGATTTGTTTACCATAGACTTCAAGTTTTTTACAATGCCATTTGATATAAACAAAGATAATTAATAACCTGTCAGCATGTCAGTGCATCGACTTTCTGGACTCAAACATACTCTGGCAATCACTTAAGCATACTCTGGTAATCCCAGAGTAACTTAATCATTCCACTTAAACATACTCTGGTAATCCCATAGTACTTCTTTGTATTTCCATCCTTCAACACAACTCCTTCAATGGCTCATACTCTGGTAATCCCAGAGTACTTAACTATCCTCTATTCCCCAGCTCCATATGCATATCCTTCAATGGCTCATACTCTGGTAATATTTTTTCTAGCTTTCAGCACAATTCATATTCTGGTAATCCCATGATACTACGGAAATCTGGAGCACCACACTCAGAAGCATCAAAATATTTTGTGCTCTGAGTGTTGGCTGCTCGGCAGATTGCTTAAGCCTTTGCCTAGATATGTGTGCTCGGGTCATGAAATTCGGTAGTGACTTACTAATAGCTAGAGGAGTACAAATGAAGGCAAATTGGTGATTATGTAAGCATAGTCACAAGCATCATTTCCATAGTGGAAATGATGCTCATGATCTGAGAGATAGACTGTGCCTTGGCCCTATAGTTATATATTGTAAGTAGGTACCTATATATTACTAATGAGTTATGGATGGGTGGTAGTGAGGTTAGCAATGAGGATTGAACTCAGGACCTCTTGAATAGTACACATAGTAAATATAGAACAAGATAATAATAGGTATTTTAAAGCTGACCTGACAATGATGGGAAGTGCATGGGTAACCCATGGGTGTTTTGAGTCCGACCCGTATCCATACCCATACCTGTCTGAACCCTATGGGTTGCAGATAACCTGAGGGTTTTCTTATATTTAAATTTAATGTGAATGTACTGTATCATAGTTATATATACTTACATGTTGCTTACATATTTAATTGTGTAAACAATTGGTAAATGACTTGATTAAACTATGTATTCTGAGATTCTAACATGTACTTTAATAAATACAGCACACCCATATTGTTATAACAATGTAGGATGTGTTTATTGGAACTGGTATCGTTTGCATCGTCATAATGGTGCTAGTATTGTTAAAACTATCCTAGCACTGTTATAATAATGCCAAATTTATTTTATCAATGTTGGCATCATTAGAGCGATCCTAGCATTGTTATAATGATGGAGGATTCATTTTAACGATACTGGTGTCATTAGAACCATCCTAGCATTGTTATAATGATGCAGGATTTATTTTAATGATGCCAGTATTTTTAGAATGATGCATGATTCATCTAAATGATGCTGGTATCAATAGAACAATCCTTGCATCTTTATATCAGTTCTAGTATTATTAAAATGATACTTGTGTTGCTAAAACAATACTAGATTAATTAGTATAAAGTTAGGAATTTGTTATAATAATTGTTGGTTATAAAAAATTATACACAACTGTATATCTGAAGTAAGTAAAAATGAAGGTTTCAATGAAGCCAAACAATTGTATCAAGTGAAGATGAGTGGGAATTATACTAGACATTTTAGCAAGTTTAAACAAGTACCTGATGTATTTGAGATGGATATTAACAAAGTAGACATATTTTAGTAGACCCAGATGAGTTCTAGACAAATAGAAATGAAATAAGTCTGTCCTAACAAGCCCAAAAGACAATTAAATGATTAAGAACAAAGTAGATATGTTTTAATGAGTGCAGACAACTTACAAGTACCAGACAAATAGAATGAATTGGATCTGATTTAATGGGCACAGAAGGGTTCCAGATGAATATGAATGAAGTAGGCAAGTCTTAACAAGCTCAGAAGAGTACTAGATGAGTATGAATGGAGTTAGACAAGTTTCAATGAGTTCAGATGAGTAACAACAAAGAAAAGATGAGTACCTGATATGTAAGAATGAAGGAGCTTTGTTTTAATGAACATAGACAAGTACAAGATGAATAAGAATGAAGCTATATAAGATTTAGCAAGCACAGAAGAGTACTGGACAAGTAGGAATGAAGCCATACATGTTTCTTGTGCCCAGACAAGTACAAGACAAGTAGAAATGACACTAGATAAATTCCAACAAGCACAGAAGAGTACTAGACAAGTAGGAATGAAGTTAGACAAGTTTAAACCAGCCCAAGACTCCAGGCAAGTGGGAATGAAGCTGTGCATGTATTCTCAAGCCCAGGCAAGTACCAGACAAGTAGGAATGGCATTAGAAAAGTTTCAATAATCACTGAAGAGCAGGAACAAAGCTAGGTATAATTTAGTGAGCACAAAAGAGTGTCAGTTAGTAACAGTCCTATAGGATACTAGGAACATCACAAGATGAATAGGAATATAGCTAGAGATGTTTAATAAGGCCAGATGAATTGTGATGTAGTAATATGTAACAAAGCCAACATTATAAAAATAAATATTGCAACAATTTTAACAGCTGAAATTTCATGTTACACAGGTTATGGGCTCTGCCAGCTTGAGGTGGCCCTATGATTTATATTATATGTATGTGCCATGCAGGATGCCCACCAAATGTATGAAAATTAGTAGTTTATTTATTCTATCTTTTTAAGCTACACAGTTGTATTCAATATTAAAAATGTTTTGTAACTACTTAAGTGCTAAACACTAAGCACTGATTACAGAATACTTAGGTACTATTAGGTAATGTGCTCTGCTGGCATGAGCCAGCCCTATGGTTTATATAACTATAAGAAGGCTGGGGCACAGTCTATCTCTCAGGTCATGAGCATTGTTTCCACTATGGAAACAATGCTTGTGACTATGCTTACATAATCACCAATTTGCCTTCATTTGTACTCCTCTAGCTATTAGTAAGTTGCTACCGAATTTCATGACCCAAGCACACATATCTAGGCAAAGGCTTAAGCAATCTGCCAAGCAGCTGACACTTGGAGCACAAAATATTTTGATGCTTCTGAGTGTGGTGCTCCGGGTTTCCATATGATACTACCTTGCCATGTTCCCTCTTCAACTTGACATAACATGACATAATCAAACTTCAGTTATAGGATCTACCACTTTTACACTATGTACTACCTATCTAATGATTCATTTGTGCTATCTCTGGCAGCTCTATCTTGTTCTGTGCATCAAGGTACCTCTTATCACAGTTGGAAAGACTGTTGTACCACATTTCATCATAAAAGTTCCTGGGGAGACCCAGGCTCCTAAAACCAGCACACTCATATCTCACTACAACCTCCTTAGGTAAACAGAGTCAAATATTTGCTTAAGGCAAATAAACCTAAGGGAGGTTCTGCTTGATAGAGCAGCTGGCACTTGTCACTGCTGACATTTCCCTGCAGACCCTTTCCATCAACAGGGAAATTGACAGCAGCACATTCCACTTTCCCACCTCTTACCTACTTGCACTCATGAACACAATACTTAATCTACAATTATCTGAGCCTCATACTCTCTACTTACTTACTCTCAAGCACACAAATAATTTAATTTTGGTCTAGCTTCAGTTATTCTTGTTGACTGTAGTACTTGTAGTGCTGTTGAGTAATACATAGAACAAACTATATTTTCAAAGTTATTGGCTAGTACACATCTAACTGAAGTGAAGTGAAATATTAAAAATCAAGCAAGTCTATACTCCTGATATTCCATAGTCTACAGACAATTAGGCAGTCAAATAACTGAATGATAGTTGCCTGAATGGCTCAGGCCCAGGCTCCATACTATATATCTAAAAAGTAATTTCATCAATCACACTTGTAAATCTGTGAAGAAAGACTTACAATATATTTAACTGTGAGTTACATATTAAAATTTTCAGCAAGTAAAGTAATCTTAGTGTAACATGTACCTTTAATTATGAAGTCTTGTATTCTGGTGGATAAGTAGTGGTCTTACTTCAATAAACATGGCATAATTATATGATATATTGTGAGAGCTATTGTTCAATTCTCTAGATGCACAGTTGCTTTATATCTTTGTATCACATAGCCTTCAGCCATTACAACCATTGAATACTTTATATAATTATGAAGTGTCCCCAACAAGACTTAGATGATTACCTTACAACATCATCTTATTGTGACAGAACTGGTAGCCTGTATATGTCTGGTTGTATGCAGTGTGATTGACAAGGACTGCAAATTTTCACCTACTACCTGCTCAACTATGGTGGCCAAATAGTGGCACAGTACAATGCAGTCTATTCCAATCATAGCACACTCCATATTGCTACAAATACATCAAACCACACTAATGTTCTACAATAGCTTGTAAGGTAGTTTAGATACAATGCAGACCTTGAAAACAATATTTTTCGAACAAAACAAAAATTTACAAAATATTTGGCATTTCTCTTTCAGATGTGTTACTTACCCTTAAATTTTGGCATACCAGGCAGGTGTGTTACATATTACTGCCAAATTGAATATGTTAGTAAAGTAACTCAATCAAGACCAAAATTAAATTATTTGTGTGCTTGAGAGTAAGTAGGTAGAGAGTATGAGGCTCAGATAATTGTAGATTAAGTATTGTGTTTGTGAGTGTGAGTAGGTAAGAGGTGGGAAAGCGGAATGTGCTGCCATTGATTTCCCTGTTGATGGAAAGGTTCTGCAGGGAAGTGTTGGCAGTGACAAGTGCCAGCTGCTCTATCAAGCAGAACCTCCCTTAGATTTATTTGCCTTAAGCAAATATTTGACTCTGTTTACCTAAGGAGGTTGTAGCGAGATACAAGCATGCTGGTTTTAGGAGCCTGGGGAGACCTGATATCACTGTATGTGTGCTCACAGTGGTTCCAACATGACACTTACAAGCCCTGGGGGGGTTACCAGGATGTTTCTCTGCATATGCAGTGGTAAAATTGTGGTCCTTGTTGATTATACTGAGATAGTTTACAAGGGCATTGGACCTCCAAGCACACTTCTTGACCCAGAACTTCCAACCTTCTGATTGATCATCATCTGTCTCATTGGAGCTCATGTCTCCTGCACTGAGGTCTGCCACCAAGTTGTACAAAAAGTCCCAGAGAGGATCTACAGTTTTATCCTGATGTGTTTGGTTTCCATCTGAAATTTCCATCCTGAGATTGAACAACTTCTAAGGGTAAGTAGAATGTTACATCTGATACAACTCTTTGACTTACATGGTTTCTCCTGGTACAGGGTCTCTGCATTTCCTTGCACCATACTCGTTGACAGGAAACACATTGGACACACCTTGCCTCTGATTCTCCTGGACAAGGCTTTGTGCTATCCATAAACTTCTTCAGGCATATCAAATGCTGGAAGAAAAGCTCATAGATCTGATCTTCATCATCATCTGTTGCACAGAGCTGGGGATACCTATGTTTGAATTCAATTTTAAATTGCGATGCTAATTCGTGGTTCCATTCACAGTCAACTTTTTTGAAGAACAGATGGAAGGGTGTCCCAGTTGGCCCTTTACCTAAACCTTTTGTATATTGCATTACACTGTCCATGTTGGCTTGTCGAATGTTTACACAATCTGTGTCCTTCTCAATATCCAGTAGCAGATTCATCAATGGCCATACATATGACTGGGCCCATGCAATTAGTATATTTTACAATGGCAGTACAGGACCCTTACCAAAATTTCTGTCCATTTAGGATCAATGGTCCTCTTTGGGGGGGTTTTAAACTTTGGCAATGGCTTCAATGGTGCCTGTTGTGGGTGGTGCATGTCACATGGGATATGCACTTTGATCTCCCTTATCTCACTAAGCAGTGCTTGCAAGGTCGGACCAGTATCCTCAGATCTGCTGGAAGACTGAGCTGCTGGGGACCTGGAAGTATTGTTGGTGTGTGTGCAAGAAGGCCCAGCCACTGGAGTCCCTCATGTCTGCCATTGTGGACCTGCACCTCCCCTAGGCTTTGGCATCCATATTGGTGGTGGAACATTAGGAGTGTCCTTGTCATTGCTCAAATTAGCAGTGTCCTCATCATCACTCAACTCTTGTATCACTTTTGCTTTCCCTTTCCCATCAGCAATGTGAGGAGCATGTAGAGGTGGTTCAACCTTGTTATTGGCCATCTCTGCATCATGAATGGCCACTTCCAGTTGCTCCCCAACATCTCATTGGGTCATAGGTGGCTGCTCTGCTTCAATATGCCTAGATTCTGCTGCTTCTTGCTGCCTCTCTACCATCTCATTTTCAAACATTTCTTGGAGTTGTTGAAGGCTCTGTTCCAAGGTCCCGATCCGCATGTCTCACTTAGTGATGGTTATGAATTATCATATAACTTACTTCAAGTTTAACTTCCTGCACAGTAGACTCACACTCATTTAACACTCTATTCTTTTCAGCATCAGAAGCTGCAAGCTAAAGACTTTCTGTTAGCCTTACTCTATATTGTTTATGTCTAATAATGCACCTTAATTGTCAATGTATTGATAGCTGCATCTTTCAGCGATTGTGCATTTTCATGCTCACACTGGATATCTTGCAGCTGTTAAGCATGTCAGATTTATTTACTACATATAATCAAGAATTATGAACTTTCTGTTCCAGCTCCCCAATCTTCATAGCAATCACCAAGAGTGCCTGATCTATAAGTTGTACTTTCCTTGCCCCCTCTACATCTTGCCAACCCCAGATCAATACTGTTGATGATGCAGGAAGTGGACCTATCAAAGCCAGAGAAGATGGGCCTGAAGCAGTGCTCTCTTGTGTGCGTGCACACTTTAAAATACCCTGTGATATTATAGGCTTGGGAACTGGTGGGGCTAATGTGACAAGACTAGAGGTTGATACCTCAGTTCCTGTCAAGGAAATTGGTCCAGCCAAGAGATCAGGCTGGTTTATGAATGTGGGTGGTACAGTAGTGCCAGCTGTAACTTGTTGGGATCATGTACTATAGACTGATTTGAAGCAGTAGGGGGTACTTGTGGGGGTACTCTGGGTACTTGTACAGCAATGGTGGGGAATGCTCCTGATGCTTGTGTGCCTGCACCTAATGGATCAAGACCCAGAGGCACTGGTATGGCAGTGGTGGGGAATGCTTATGGCACTTGTACACCCAAGGGATCAAAACCCATAGGATCATCCATATCAACATGAAGTGCAGCTATGACTGCATTCTCTTCTTGCATTTGCACCACACCTCAGTTGAGTATATTAGAAGATAAGATATGACATGTACAATATGGTCATTATTGTCAGTCATAGCAGCAATGTACAAAATAGAGAACAGAGATGTGTAATGCTATAGGTTTAAACTTAGGATGTTGCGAGGCTTGAGGCCTTCATCCAACATTTATACTGGTCATACTATTGTCTATGTAACCAATGCTTCAATAAACAATTACATTTTTGTCATTCATGCAAGGATACTATACCTTGGGCAAAATGGAGTGCTCTTTGTGTATGGATCACGCTATATCTAATGGGTGTATTGGGTGTCATGGGAGTGCATCACTGTCAGTGTTGATATATGACAAAATTGGAAGATTTTTTCGAATGCTAGCTAAAGCTTTAGGTTGTTGGTCAGTCAAGAAAGTAAGGAAAATCAAGAAACCTGGGACTCTTGAATTTGATATGCCTATATTAGATAAATTACTGGTGTGCCAGCAGATAGCTACTTGCATGCACCTTGCAATGTCTGCCTGTGTAATGTAACTGAACAATTTCTTGGCATTCATTTCCAGTAACTGGTGGCGCATGCCAATCTCCTTTAGTGCCATGTTATTCAGTTATTGTATGCCTAGCTTTTATTGTGTATCTACATACATAAATGAAATGCTTCAAGTTTCTGATCCTACAGCAATGCCCAATACCACTACAAATTTCTTCTCATCTTCATCTAAGAAAGTAGGTCAGCAATCCCACATTTGCAGCACCTGCTAATAACTATAAATAGGACAAATACCTCTCTCTTCAAGGCTGCATTTATTACTCCAGAGAGTATCAGCACCCTGAATATGTCAATGTCCCTACTATTGAAGCCAAGGATTATTGTAATGCAAGGTTTCCAGTAGTGGAGCAATTGATGGGAGGGAGGTCTGTACAGCAACATATCCATGACTGTGCTGCAACTGTTTTAGATGGCCAGAGAGAGCACCACTTCCTTATCTTCTGTAAAAATCACAAGTACCTTCCAATCAATGACATAGTGACGGGCCAGCATACCATTCCATGGAAAGGTGATATTGTCGTTATGTGTTTGGGGAAGAAGAACCCTTTGGCAGTGGTTAATATGTGGAGTAATGATGCCAATTTAGGAGAACTTGTCAATGAGCCACATGTTTCAACTGACTATCAGAGAGTCAGTTGAGAGTCAGTTGATAGTATCAGAGAGTAAATTGATAGTAAGATGAGACTTAGTTGAGACTCAGGTGAGACTCAGGTGAGAGTTTTGAGAGTCAGGTGAGAGTCAGTTGATAGTCAGATTATAATTACATACAAAATAGAGTAATTGCTAGTCTCACCTTACTGTCACCTTACTATTAGCTTACTCTTATTCAATCTGGTATCAGATAGTAATCTGAGAGTTGATTGATACAATTTCACCTGACTATCATCTGACTATCAATTAAATTTGTATGAGTTATTAGTGTAAAATAGACTCCATATAGATTCCACCTGATCACTATAGTTTCCCACAGTCATTACACATGTCACAATGTGTGACATGTGTGACATGTTGAAAAAAGTGGACATTCTGAATGACACACTAGGACAAGTGTGCACAGTCATCACACTTACCTAGACTATAGTTTACTACAGTCCTCACACATGTCACAATGTGTGACATGTGTGACATGTTGGAAAAGCGTGACATATTCAAAAAAGCGTGATATATCAGAAAACAAGTGTGACATGTTGGAAAGCGTGACATGTATGACATGCTGTCACAGTATCATAGCCATCACACTTATCACACTTTTCATGTATTGTCACGCTTGTCACGCTTGTTCCAACATGTCACACTTGTCACACTTTTTCCAGTATATCACATAGTGACTTGTGTGACACGTTTATTCAACATGTCACACAAGTCACGCTTTTCCAACATGTTACAAGTCACACTTTTCCCAGCATGTCACGCTTTTGGGAAAAGTGTGACTTGTGTGATACAACTCCATGTGTGACATGTTGGAAAAGTGTGACATATTGAAAAATGTTGGAAAAAGTGTGACATGTGTGACAAGCGTGGGAAAAGTGTGACATGTTGGAAAAAGTGTGGCAAGTGTGATGGTTATAATATGTGACAGTTTTCCAACATGTCACAGTTTTCCCACGCTTGTCACACATGTCACACTTTTTCCAACATTTTTCAATATGTCACGCTTTTTCCAACATGTCACACATGTCACGCTTTTTCCAACATTTTCCAACATGTCACACATGGAGTTAGGTGAGAGTCAGGTAAGAGTCAGATAAGAATCCAAGCTAAGCCCAATACTAATTTCAGGTTACAACTGACTCTCAACTGACTCTAATGAGACTCTCAGTTGACTCTTGAAACTCAGTTGAGAGTCAAATGACAGTCAGATGAGAGTCTAACCTGACTTCTGAGACTTAGTTGAGAGTCAGATGAGAGTCAGGTGAGACTATCAATACTTATATGAGAGTCAGTTAATAGTCAGTTGATAGTCAGTTGAGACATGTGTGGGAGTGACACATACAGCAATTTAGCTGACTTCCTTGTTTGCAAGTAAGTCTGTTAGTGCCTTCTTTTCATACTATTTTAGCTAACCTCATTAATCTCTGTAGATTTGTGATGAGAATGCACCAGCATAGATCATTCAGATTTCCACAAAATATATTATTTTGATGTCACTAAAGGCCTTGTAATAGTGTACAATTGTTGATTTAGTAGATGACTTCTGGATAATATATATGTTTAAAATTGTTGGTGTTATGAAGTTGTGAAATCATGAGTATAAGGGGCATATGAACTGTATCTTATGTGAGTAAAACATAATATGCAAAAATTAGCAATGACTGACAATCCATTCAGTATGTGACCTGACAGGATTAATAAAATTAATTGTGTTTAGGTAGCTCCAGTACATCATGTCAAATATACTACTAAAGTTCAGTTCAACTGCTAAATTTAAATCCCCATTTAGATTTCTCCACTGCATTGTCCTCAATCTCAATGTAGTTGTCATCATTATGTTCATGGTTAATAGGGCCAAACTGTGTATTACTAATAGGGTCCTTGTGGTCATTCAGAGATGCATGCACCCTACCAACAACATTGCATAGAGCCTATCAGATGAAGTGAGAAGAATTAAATATTGGAAGTATAGTCAAAGCTTATCTTGTGCACATAACCCTTCCAAACATCAGCAGTAAGCCAGAAGAGAAAAAGGATAGCCAAGAAGTTCAATGTGTTCATGAAGCTCAGTATACCAATAGTACTTGTTTTCTTTGATTGATCCTTCTCAGCAGATGGTAAGCAGACTGTAATGATCATTTGCTTCAAAACTCACCTGTTTTTTCCACACATAAATAGTGGGCTTTTTATCAGAGGAACTGCTTGCAATAAGCTTACAATCCAAGGAAAAAATTGCCTGAAAATGACAGAGCTCAGCATTTAGCATTTATCCATATAAAATATTACTTACATCAATGGCCTGAATGTGTGATCTCCAGCCTCCTGGATGTAATATCTGTATCTTTGACAAAGATAAAGCACAGTACAAGTGTAGCCTCCCATTGTCACTGCTGCACAATGCCAAAGCTCCATCTTCTGCCAAAGCAGCTCCTTTAACATATAGATGCTTATGCTTCATGGTGTCAGAAGTAACAAAGAATAGAGAGGGTGATTGAGAGCAAAGAGGAGGATAAGAGTGTAAAGCTCAGATACAAACACAGACACAAACACAAAATGGGGAGGAAACTTGTTATCAACTACCAAGTTACAGAGTGTATATATACTAAAGCTGTCTACCAAAGTTCCAACCAAGGTCCATGTAAATAAGGTAACAGACAGCTGTCAATCTGTCAATCACATATCTGTCAATCACAGAATTGTCAAGTATGACAGATGACAAGTGACAGCTGTCAAAGAAGCTGTGCAACTCAGAATATCTAACACATGGGTACCTTGAAATTTCATCCAGGCAATGCCTTAGAAATCTGGTATAGTTCAAAGCTACCATTCATGTTATCTATTAAAAATGTCTTCGTGCTTTCACAAATGGCAGCACTTCCACTAACTGATATCAGATCAGTACTTTCATGGATGGTATATGAATAGTACTCACATTGGAGACTTCAGTACTTTGTGCCAGTCCTCCATTCTGGAATCAGAGAGGCAGCAGTGACTTAAACTAGAGTGAGAACTAATATAACACACAAATAGCTGATACTCACATCTCTCCAGTTTCCAGGAAAAAGACCAGAATCATTTTGTAGCTGTCATAGAAATGGACCACTTGAGGTATAATGGGCCCAGTTGAATCATTACTAAAATCCTTGATCCACAATGTTGTTAAAGAGCCTGAAATACATTAATTAAATGATTAAAATATGTAAAAGCTGCTTACCATCCCTATGGATGGAACAGAGCTTCACCTTCCCTGTGTGGCTTGAAGTGGCTAACCACTGGTGGACTGGATCTATTGAGATGCTTTCCACCAGCTCATTTATGGTGAAAAGTTGAGTGTTAGACAACTCATGGAATGCTGCCTGATAGATAAAAAATAAGTTATAAAGAATATCACTTAAAAATTGTGTCATACTGTTGCATTTGATTGTTTGTATATGAGGGCCAAACCCCATCCTGTACTGAAAGCGAGAGTTGTATCACTGCCATCACTACTAACCAGGAACCATTTAATACTTGTAATTTGGCCCCACCAACCACAATGATCTTCTAGAGCTTGTTGGCATAATTTCTTCCCCACACCCCAGATGCAGAGAGTCTTGTTGTCACCTAAATGGTAACTTAGTATGAAGAATAGAAGAAAACAAAGACTACTGCTGCTTGCAAGGAGTGTGGCACTGTGACTAAATGCTATGCAATTGACTGGTGTTATATCCATGCCCAGCTATATTGTGCTAACATTACTGAAGGTTCCCATGTGACCTTCCAACATACCCAGTCCATTCCCGGAACATACCCACTATGGGTTTACACTTCCTGATGTTTCTGCCTGGGAATGTACCCAGAACCCATCGGGTTTTCTATTGGATACTTCAGATACGTAGTGTCTCTTATGATGGCCTCACCACATCATTATACCATTACTCCTCTCTTCCATTCTCACTTGTACATTTCATTATGGTCAATGTAGTTTAGTTTCTTATTCTTCATTCTGAGTGCATCATTTGCACTGCTACTCCTCTTTGCCCAGTCTTTATTTCACTTGCTTACACTTAGTATTCTGTCTCTGGATTCATACCTATGTCTTACTAGTACATATAAATAGTCTTCCAAATGTACTAGGTAGTCTTCAGTATTCATATCAACTCTGTACACTTTCTTCCTACTCTAAGTTCTGAAACCCACTCTGGGTTTTCCTTTGGGTCACTCTCCCACTGCCTAGTGTAGTGGCGAAGCCCCTCGCATACTCTGGAATATTTCCTTACATTGGATATTGTCTGTTGTGAAATATGAACCATTCCCTGGGGATATCCAAGCAGCGCAGCACATATGCTGAAGCCATGGTTCACTTCTGCACTCCCACTTCCGTTCCTGTACCCGTACTCACTTCGGGTTTCCGTTATAGTTCTCCCATGCCTTCCGGGCGTCTTTGCATTCATTTCCCAGTAGGAAGGGAATCGGTACGTAACAACTGGTCCTTTTGAGCCTTGCAGGTGAGCTTCAATTACATAGCTCTGTTAAAAGTCTCATGTCAGTACAGTCTTCAATAAATGACCTAACACATACCTCTGTGTTTCTCTTGAGGAAGCTTGGAGTGTACATAGGGTATAGCTTGAGTGGTAGCTATGTGGATGTTGAATGTGTGGATGTTGGATGTTTCATGAAAGTCAGCCAGCATCATATAAGCAAGGTTACTTATTGTGTTCAGATCTACCTTGATAATAACAATGTTACAATTATCTATTGGCAAGCAAACTATTGTGTTAACAGCATGATAGATAGGTGCTTTAATAGAGTAAGCATGGCAACCAACAAAAATAGCACAAAGTGAAATCAGCTAACTGAATATGTTACAATGACAGTATATTGTCTGTTTCCTCATATTTTGTGCAGATTATCAAATATAAGGAGTGTGATACAAATGAACAGAAGTAACACTCCTTGTTATGTTCCTCCCCTCAATTAAGATCCATCTTCCACTTACAACCAAGCACATTTGGCAGAGTTCACAACCAGTGGTCACAAACTGTATCAATTTTGGACATGGTTTTACCCAAAGACCGAAACCCACTGTTAGGTTTGATATCTCTCCTGCTCCAGTTGTAGCAAATGGTGAAACCAAGAACCAAGCTATAGATTTCAACAATGATGCTTTGATGTCTTCTCTAACTGACATCGACTCAGAGTCCAATACCAACAACTCTTTGATTCCAAGCCCAGAAGAGCAAACAATCAAGAAGCCACCAGGGCAAGTCAATAGGCCTAACTCAGGGGGCTTCAACCTGAAGGATGCATTAAATTGGAAATGAGAAGACTATGAGAAATTTCAGGTAAGTGATGGTCTGCATTTATGCAAGGTTATACTCACATACCCCTAGGCTCACATTTACAAATTGGCAAATGTGAAGCTTGACACTATGCAGTGCTTAACACAACAAGAGTTCCAAAAACTAGAAACAGTTTATCAAGCAGTAAGCATTTAAGTCATGTAAAGTACTGCTAGTTCTGACATGGCATAGGTTGAGCACAAGTTTAACAAGCTTCATAGCTACAAGGATCACTGGCTGATCTGTGAGTTGTTAAAATCGCATCTGAAGACTAAATTGGTGGCAGCCCACAATGAAAGTAATAATGGGAGATCTATTGTGAAAAATTTGGTAAGTAGTATTCTGTAAGGTCTCAACCTTGCATCAAGTATCTATGTGCCACGGAGTTCAAATCCACTGGTCATGTGACTGTTTATCTAACATCAACTCCTCTGCACTTGCTCCTCCGTTTCATTGGCTCCTGGTTCCATTCACAAACTTGTCCTCCAGCCTAGACTTCATGGTACCATACATTATATCAGTACCTTTCTCCTTTGACTCACTATTTCGTTCCCCTTCTTATTTCCATATCTGTACACCTTTTTATCTGACTCAATACTTACAAAACACACACATACATACTTCTCACTGACTCTTATCCACTCATTCTGACTTGTTACCTTCTTGTAAATATGTATATAAACCCAGTAAACAGACCCTGTACCTTAGATTTCAATTTTATGAGACCTTAGACATGCATTCCTGAGTTTCTAAGTCTAAAAGTTCAAACCTCTTCAAACTTTCTCAAGTGTATTTCTGCATTGAAGCTCTAACCCTCTGAGTTTAAATTGGAAATCCCACATTTTTTGTGTTTCACTTAAACCCTCATAACCAACATCCGGCCTGATCAACCAGGTGAGTATTTCTCTTCAATTTTCTCACTAACAATATTTTTTCTTTAAAAACAGATGTCTAAATTTCAAAGCAATGTTGTAGTTAGTAGTATAGAAGAGCAGACCTCTGAACACCGAGGTTCAGAGGCAGCTGCCACCAACAAATCCTCTATGGTTCTGTTATGATTTAGTTGACCGAAGTCTCATAAATTGTACAAGTTCAAAGGTCATGTGATCTAACTGATCCAAAGAACAAGTTAAATCAGTTTTGAAGTAGTTCTCATTACAAGACAAGAGATCTTAAGTTGAAAACTTAGAGTATCAAAGTCAAGTAAGAATCAAGTAGTATTTCTTTAAGCTGAAGCTTGGGTTCTACAGCCCAAGTTCCTACTGTTTAAATACAAACTGGTTTGTACTAATAATAGGTAAAGTATAAGTCAAAGAAAGTATGTAAATGCTGCGCATTAATAAGGCATGGTAAAGAAGTGT
The DNA here is from genome assembly GCA_025738555.1 of Cyathus striatus. Classification (NCBI taxonomy): domain Eukaryota; kingdom Fungi; phylum Basidiomycota; class Agaricomycetes; order Agaricales; family Nidulariaceae; genus Cyathus; species Cyathus striatus. Next base: position 2,239,126 of record JAOVFP010000002.1, read on the forward strand.
GAAAATAAAGTTAAGTATAGTACAATGACTCAATAAGAGTCATAATGAATTCAAAGTATGAGAAAAGTAAGTATAAATAAGTAATGACTTACACATAGTCATTATGAGTCAAAAGTATAAATAAAGCTGTGTAAAAGTAAAGATGTTTGGCATCAATGGTTGTGGCAAACATGTCAAAATAAACTAATTGTAAACAGAAGAAAATAAAGAAAAACCGTAACATTACTCCTTCATTAAGGGAAGAGTTCTCCTGAACTCTATTATTAATCATATGTGAAGTTGTCAGCTGTGTAGTCAAAGTCATCAATCTTTGCATCCTGTTGGTCCTGGAAATGATCCCATGCAAGTTGTCCTGTAGACCCGTCAGGATGTATCACTCCCCTGATGTAGTCCTCCTCTGTCTTGATGGTCTTACCCTTTGACCTCTCTGGTCTCTTTGACCATTGTCTAGAGATCCTCATAACCCCGCATCCCCATTTCTTGTCCTCCTCTGTCCATTGTCTGGTCTCAGTGTAGCAGTACCTGTGTTCATTGTCATGGCTCATGCAATGTGGTCTACTGCAAGAAGGAGGGTCTCTTGGTTGATATGTCCATTTCTCCATGTACTTCAAATGGGTGGTTGCTGGATGGAGGGTGGTGGTACTTGAGGTTGATAATACATATGCAGTACCACATAGTTGGTGGCAGGAGCATTTGTAATATCCGGGGGAGTATTTGAAACATCCACCACAGAAGTAATTAGGACAATTCTTTCTGGTGTGTCCATTAGTGCCACATTGGTAACATTTACCTGATCTGATTGGCAGGGGTGTGGTGTTAGTGTTCTGAATAGTCCTACTCTTCCAGGGGTCCTCAGAATCGGTGAGTAGATCAGCAAGGAATGCGACCCAAATGTCAGTTCCCCAGCTGTATTTCTCTCAGATGTTCTGGCAGTTGCCAGGGGTGTCATAGGATTCAAGGGAATCGGATTTTGGAAGGAGGTAGTAATGGCCTCCCTCAGGAGTGTTCTCAGGACGATTGCAAAGTCTGGCCCAAGATTTACCCAGGTTCTGGGTAGATTCGGTGCAGCCGTTCAGATAGATTCCTCTGTGGATGAGGGCATGATGGGGAAGAGAAGAAGTGGATTGGGAAGAAGTACCAGGAAGTTCCTCTATTTGCATAGTTCAGGTATAAGTAGCTAAATCCAAACTAAGCATATTCCTGAGGGATTCATCTTGGGTGCAACAGTTGGCAGCTTCGGCTTCCATGGTGTTTCTAAAAATATTGAAGGCCCTAACTAGGGCTTCTCTGTTTTCGAGATCAGCCAGGAAGTGTCAAGTAGAGTCGAGGTGTTTGTTGGCTATGTTCAAGAAGACTTGTCAAAAGTCTTCAACCCTATTTAAAGGTTTGTCGGGGTGTTCAGAAAGATAACAAGTGTGGCAGTAGTTGACATTTGAAATGATATGAGGAAGGGAGAGGGGTTCGTTGGATTGAGCAATGAAGGTGCAAGGGTTAGAAGTGGATTCCATGGCAGTGGAAGAAGTGGTGTTGTTGGAAGACATATTGAGAGGGGAATACAACTTTGTTAATCATGGTTAGATTGTAATAATCTGTCATTTCATGTCATTCCAGTCTTCTTCTTATACTCCTCTAGAAGTTCTTTTGCATTTTCTAAATAGCCTTCATGTACCCATTCATCTTTTGCTGATGAATATCCCTTCCATCAGATTCTATACCGAGTTACTGGTTCCGTTTTCTGGTTCTTTCTTTTCTTTGGAGTCCGATGTCTGACAATTGCTTCAATTTCCCATTCAGGTTCTTCTTCTATAAGGTCTGGTGGTGGTTCTAAGAATTTTTTTCCATGAATGGATGTTTCTTTGTATGGCTTTAGAAGCACTGTATTGAAGATGTTATGGATGGTCCATTGTTCTAGAAGTTCTAATTGGTAGATATAGTCTGCTAGTTTTTCTATGATTTTGAAAGGTCCTTCTCTTCTTGGAGCCATTTTCCTGGATGGATAGGCAATAGAAAGATTCTTTGTGTCCAGCCATACTAGGTTGCTGACTTTGTATTTTGTGAATCTATGTTTCTGAGCTTCCATTGTTTTCTGTTGAGCTATTCCAATGAGAGCTTGTGCTTCTATTCGTGCTTCTTCCATATCATCTAGTCTGATGTCGATTTCTTTGACGTAAGTGGTGTCCCTTACTGTCGGAGTTAATACTGGTTTGTATCCATGAATGAGGAAAAAGGGTGAATGTTTCATAACTGAATTCACTTGTGTGTTTCTAGATATCTCTGCTTCGGGAATATGGTTAGCCCATTCATGTTGTCTGGCACTACAGAAGCATCAAAGATAAGTTTCGATTTCTTGGTTCATTCTTTCTGTTTGTCCATCAGTTTGGGGGTGATAAGCAGTGGATCCTTTCCATTTAATTTGGTGATGTTTGAGAATAGCTTGGAAAATTTCTGCCATGAACCTTGGATCTCTGTCAGAGATGACAGCATTCAGCCAGCTGTATCTTCTGTAGACAGTTTCTCAAATTAATCTTGCCATTCTTTCTGCATTTAGCCCTTTCATGATGCAAGGTTGAAATATTACCCCCTTTGTAGAACCTTGGTCAACCATGACCAAAATAGCATCAAAGTCCTCTGATTTAGGTAGGTCAGTGATGAAGTCCATAGAGATCTGTGAAAATGGTCATGTTGTTTCTGGGGTTCGGATGGGATTGATCAGAGGTTTTGGTTGTCTGTCATAGTGCATTTGTTGACAAGTTGCACATCCTTCAACATAATTTCAGATAAAGACTCCCATTCCTGGCCACCAGTATTCCTTTTTGACAAGTTGTTCTGTTCCTCATCAAGTGTGATGTCCTCCTGGTAAAGAATCATAATGTAATTCAACAATCCCTTTTCGAAGTTCTTCATTTTCTGGAACATATACCCTGTTTTTGAAGAAAATAATTCCATCTTCTATCTGCCAATCATTCATAGCAGATCTGATCGGAGGTAAATCTTTTGCTTCTATGGCCAAAAGAATGTTTTTTGCCAATTTATCCTTATTGGTTTCATCTATGATAAGGTCTTGGAGTTCCATGGACATTAAGTTGATTGAAATGTGAGTGTCGAGTCGTTTAATGAACCAGTCATCAGGTAGCATGATTACTCCTTGGTTTTTGAGGACTTTTTCCAGCATGAAGTCACATCATCTAGAAATTAAGTCAGCTTCAAGATTCTTCTTTCCTGGAATGTGTCACATTCTGATTTCGTATTGTGATAGAAGGTGCCATCATGCTTGTTGTTGATTCATTTTCTGTGGTTCCATGTGATATTTCAAATTCTCATGATCTGAGAATAGAACTATTCTGTTTGGGTGTCCTTCTAAAAGATGTCTCCATGATTTGAATGTGTGTACAATGGCATAAAGTTCCTTGTCATAAATCTGGTAATTCTATTCGGTAGCAGTAAACATGTGTGAAATGTATCCACATGGTTTCCAGAATCCGTTTTTGTCTTCTTGCTTTAAGACAGCCCCTATTGTGTAATCGGAAGAGTCAACTAATATGACGAAAGGTTTTTCTGGGTTTGGCATTTGAAGGATTGGTTCCTGTAAAAAGGCTTGTTTTAGTTCATTGAATGCCTTTTGTTGATCTTCCCCCCAATTCCAGAGTGTTCCATTTCGAGTTAACCAGGTGATTGGTTTGACCTTTCTGCTATAGTTATCAATAAATTGTTGATAAAAGTTGCAGAATTCCATGAATGATTGTACTTCTTTGGCCTTTTTTGGTGCAGGCCAATCGGCTATTCCAGCAAGTTGATGTTGATCTTTAATAGTTCCTTGATTGAGGTATTGGTAGTCCTGGCATGGTCGCATATCTTCAGTGTCCTTTTTCCCTATGAAAAAGAATCCAGTGGTGTTTTTGGCATCCATGGAGTCTGGTAAGACTTCTTCAATATATCCCTTCCAGAGGTTTTCATCAATGAATTTGTTCATTGCCTTTTCCTCTTTGATACTAAGTGGATATATCCTGCTTTTCCAAGGTTTGAAATCTTTCTTCATTCATATGTGATGGTCCCATGGTCATGAAGGTGGGAATTCTTCTGAGGTGTCCTTGTCGAATACATCTCTGTAGTCCCTGAGATGTTTTGGTACCATCTGTTTGAAGGTTTTCTTAACCTTCTCAGGTTTGTGAGATAGTCTTTGTGAAATTGTCTGTTTTACTCTGATCAGAATTCCAAATTCTTTGAATAATGGTTTCTTCATTTCATAAGATGTACCTAGTCCATGTTCTGTAAGAAGGGGATCTTCGATTCCTGTCAAGAAAGTTCTGAGATGAATGCTTTCGATTGACATGTCCTCCTCATCTTCTTCCTGTTTGTTAAGTTTCATCCAATATATTTTGATTGGAATCCAGTTGTCCTGTATGGGTAAGTCCGGGATTTCAATCATCTTCTCATTGGGGATTCTTGTGTCCTTGAGAGAATACCTGTGATCTTGAGGGAGCATTTCCATTTACTCATTCTCTGATTCATCGGGTATTTCTTCTATTGAAGCCGGTTGTCCTGATTGTTTAATTTCCGTGGGTTGTTTTGCCTTGTTAAGTTCAATCTTCATTTGAGTAATTTTGACAGCTTGGGCGAGTACTCATCCTAATCTTAGTTCTTTGTTGATGTAGATCTGATTAATTTGAAATGTCCCTTTTTCCCAATCGATTTTGGGGTTGCTTTGTTGGAGAAAAGGGTATCCCATGATGATATCTTCTTTTCCCAATCCAGAAAGATAGAATCAGGTCGGAATTTTGGCTGTTCTGATATTCATTTGATCTTCAACATAATGGGAAATATAACCTTTCTTGTTCATAGTGCTGTTGGCATTTAGAACAGGAACTAGACTGTCAAGTTTCTTTGGAGTAAGGTTTAATTTACTCACTGTTGTCCGACTCATGAAGTTCCCTCCTGCCCCAGAGTCAATCAAGGCAGGGACTGTTTCCACTTTGAAAATGAAACTGGTACTTGCATAGTATTTTGTTCTATGTTAGCTACAATTACATTTGAGATAACAAGTGGAGGTCCTACTGCAGAATTTCTAGGCCTCCTCACATAAAACCCATTTCTTCAACTTCTTTGTAGGCTTTAATTTTTTTGTCGCCTTTGTCCATGTTTGCGAATACTGCTCAGATGTATTTGCTAGCATCTGATCCTTTCATGAATTTCAGGGGTTGATTCAAATTTTGATATCCCCTGTTCTGGTTCATGTTTGAGCCGGAGCTCTGGTTCTTGTTGGAATTTCCCTGTCATTTCTCTGGGCAATCCCTGGACATGTGTCCCTTGCTTCGGCATCGGAAGCATCACCCTTCTTTCATCAGCTGTGTTCTTTCTTCTAAAGTGAGTTGATTAATATCAACTTCCATTCGATCTATGTCCATTGTGTATGGGTCATGTTGGGGTCATTGTTGGGGTCGACAGAGGATGGTTCTTCTTCCTTCTCTATTTTGGTCATAATGTACCCCTTCTCAGTAGTTTTGATCAAATCTTCGTGCATCTTCTTTCCAGCCATCAAGAGTGGTTGGAACTATCTTCTGTCTGTAGACTTGCTTCCTAAGTGGTTTGTTTAAACCTTGTTTGAAGTAATCTGTGAGGGTGTGGTCATCATTTTGTTCTGAAAGTTCTTTAAGAATCTCAAATTCTGTGATATATTCATTGGCAGATCATTTTCCTTGTTCGAGTTTTTGGAGTTTGAACCATGCTTCGTCTTTGGCATCAACTGGGTCGAAGTTTTCCAAAAAAGATTTCTTGAAACTTCCCCAGCTTTCTATTTGTGGGGTTCCGGTGTTATTGTTGAAGTATTGATTATACTTCATCTGTTTCCATGCTCCTGCAGTTTCTTCTTCGATGTAGGAAAGTGCGAATGACACTCTAGCCTTGTCTGTTTTGTATACTCCATCATTGATGTAGAGATAGAGTTTGACACTTCTGATTCAGTCTTTGGATTTTTGTTTGTTGCCATTAAACTTAAATGGTGGGTTAAGTTTAAGTTCTTTTGTGTTTTCTGCATCATTGGGGTTTGTGTTTTGTCTGAAGTTTCCTGGGTTTCCTCCTGGTATTCCACCTCCTCCTCCACCAGATCCACTAGGAAATCCAGGTGGTGGTCCATTAAATCCTCCCGGGGGGCCACTTGGTCCTTCTCCAGAGTCTGAGTTCAATCATTTCTTTCCTTCTATTCTAGCAGCTTTCATGGCTTCTAGAAGTTCTTCTTCGGCAGAGTTTCATGGTGCATATATGTATGACCTAGTTTGATCTTCCATGACAATGGTTGCCATTTTTTCTGATGCTGTTTCATATATTTCAGTTTTGGTGTTTCCACTACTGGGTGTTTTTCTTGGTAATGAGAGTATTTGTTTAAATAACTCTTGTGCTGCTGGAGATATTATTTGTTCGGTTAAGGCAGGGTTCATTTGCATTGGTGTTGGTTCTTCTGACGTGATAGTCAATAGGGTGATTAATGGTAAAGGTGCTATTGGTCAGTTTAATAGCATCTGTCTTCGTTGTATGTCTGTGATTCTTTGTCTGGTTGGTTGTTCAGTGATGTTTGCAAACAGGAATAAACTTCCTCCTTCTGGTGGCGATACAACAGTCTGTTGTTCCCTTTGTTCTTCTTTGTCTGTGTCACTGTCAAGCCCTTTGGGGGCTTTCCACCTTCCGTAAGACATTGTGTGTTTCGGCGTGCTGCACTAGACAGTGCAAGCATTTGGCAAGCTTCAGCTTTTGTTATGATTTAGTTGACTGAAGTCTCATAAATTGTACAAGTCCAAAGGTCACATGATCTAACTGATCCGGAGAATGAGTTAAATCAGTTTTGAAGTAGTTCTCATTACAAGACAAGAGACTTTAAGTTGAAAACTTAGAGTATCAAAGTCAAGTAAGAATCAAGTAGTATTTCTTTAAGCTGAAGCTTGGGTTCTACAGCCCAAGTTCCTACTGTTTAAATACAAACTGGTTTGTACTAATAATAGGTAAAGTATAAGTCAAAGAAAGTATGTAAATGCTGCACATTAATAAGGCATGGTAAAGAAGTGTGAAAATAAAGTTAAGTATAGTACAATGACTCAATAAGAGTCATAATGAATTCAAAGTATGAGAAAAGTAAGTATAAATAAGTAATGACTTACACATAGTCATTATGAGTCAAAAGTATAAATAAAGCTGTGTAAAAGTAAAGATGTTTGGCATCAATGGTTGTGGCAAACATGTCAAAATAAACTAATTGTAAATAGAAGAAAATAAAGAAAAACCATAACAGGTAGTGCTGCCAGAATTAGGTTTTGTGAACTTCACACAACCTATTTCACATGGTTAATTAGCCAGCTAATTAGCAGGTGCTCTGAGCAGGCTAGAAATGATATGTGAAATAGCACTGATTAGCTAACACAGATATTAAATTATTTCTAAAACTAATGATAGCTGACTACTATTACAACAGTATCTAAGCAATGTTGTTGACCAATGAGCAAGCTCCAGTATAGTACATAGTCATTAGTGAGTAGTAAGCAAGCCTGTAGCATCACCATTTGTTGGTTGTTGCATGCATATTGTGTGATAATCAGCTCAATATAAGATATTTATCTGCCAATTATCAGATAGTTGGACTCCTTTGGACTCTAGAGCACCTCTTTTTCACCTGTGCTTGCTGTTCAGACATCTGCTGTTGAAAATAAAGCTCTATATTCTTGCTATACTGTATTAATTCAAATAGTTTGGCAGTCATATGTCACCAACCCCCTGATGTGCTGAAATTTGGTGCTTGTCATGTGTCATAAAGGCAACTGATGAAAGGTTTAGCAGCCAGGAATTTAAAAAAATTTCCAACCTGAGATCAATCCAGCGATTTCACAGATTTTTCCTCTACATTTACGATTCTGAGCATGTTTAGATGCATTTAAAGCTAAGCTATTGAATAATTAACATTTCTTTACTAAAATTCTATGAGATGTAACACACACATTGACATATATGCCGAAAATTTTCGTGTGTCACACTGTATGCCCCAGGTTGACACAAGGTCGACTTGGTTGGGCCTGTCATGCACTTTGAGGGATGCCAAATCATTTGAATTGATACAGTATTCATTAAATACCATAACCACACTTTGAGCATACCCTAAAACACTTCCTCTATCTTTCCCAGTGTTTGATGAAGACTGCAGTGTTGTTAGACTTTTGAGCTTCAGTATTGACACTAAATGGGCTAATGAAGAAGGTGATGAAGCAGCAGTGAACAGGGAATGACTAATTAATGTCATATATGGTGGGGTACAGACTGGAAGCTAGGAAGAAATTGAGCAGTAGGAGAAAGGCTGGGGGGAGTGAGGAGTGAGTGCAGAGGGAACAAGGATTGAGTATATATGTTGATTAGCATGCGAAATAGCAACAGATTTGCTAATTAGCACTGATTCACTGTGCAAATTAGGCTGAGAAAGGGCCTACCCTTATTCACATATGCTAACTAGACTGTGAGATCTAATTCAGGCAGCACTAATAACAGGTTCATCCAGGGGACATTGGTCAACACCAGGGAGGGACAGAGGAAGTCTCTAGCCCGTTCTCAAAGCCTCCCACCATAACAGTGGTTGAGAAAGATATAATTGCTCCACCTATGTTCAGTGTAGATAACATAAACCTAGCAGTTAAATGGGGTCTCTTAGATGAGCATGGTCTGAGCTCGAGCTTAGGAACTCGTGTTACAAGGAGTTCACGTTCGAAATCTACAGGTATTATGAGTAACACAGCAAAACTCAAGAACACACTGGTAGCTATTAACCCTGTCTCTTACTCCGACATAACACAAGTACCCAGCCAAGACACCATAGTCATAGTCAGTACAGACACAAGTAACATGCCTGTAAAAGATATCAATAAAACTAGTCTTGTCGATAAGAATGGCATGGTCAAAATAGAGATAGTTGATGAATATATTGAATCTGCAAAATTCATTAAACCAAAGAAAACTATCAAAGCATTAAAAATCACTCATAAAAGTGTTGGAAAGTATACCTCGGTACTTCCCACAAGAATTTGGCAATGTCAAAGATGAACAAAAGCTAAATGAGTTAAATGTTATTGAACAATCCGCAGACTGGATTAAGGAGTTCCTTGGACACTCACCAAACTCCCCCTTTGACCAGTAATTTACACTCCCCCAAGAGGTCTGTACAGATCTGTATGGATCCGCACAGATCTATACGGAATCCGCACGGAATCCGAAAATTCCGTACGGATCTGTGCGGATTCCGTGCAGATCTGTACAGATCTGTACAGACCTGTATAGATACCATACAGAATTTATATAGTGGCTATTATTATTATTAGAGGTGAATATTCTATATGGATTCTATGTGGATTCATGCATTGCTGCCTTGTCACAGGTGTCAAGTGTGACACTACATGAAATCTGTGATACACTCAATATATAGTATCATGCTCAATGCATAGTGTCATGCTTAATGTATAGTATCACACTCAATGCATAGTGTCACACTCAACACTTAGTGTCACACTCAACACTTAGTGTCACACTCAACACTTAGTATCACACATAACATGTAGTGTCACACTCAACACTTAGTGTCACACTCAACCCTCAGTGTCACACTCAATGCTTAGTATCACGCTCAACCCTTAGTGTCACGCTTAACCCTTAGTGTCACACTCAACACTTAGTGTCACACTCAACCCCTAGTGTCACACTCAATACTTATTATCACACTTAACATGTAGTGTCACACTCAACCCTTAGAGTCACACTCAACCCATAGTGTCACACTCAATGCTTAGTGTCACACTCAACCCATAGTGTCACACTCAACACTTAGTATCATGCTTAACCCTTAGTGTCACACTTAACCCTTAGTATCACACTCAACACTTAATGTCACAATCAATGTATAGTGTCACACTTAACCCTTAGTGTCACGCTTAATGGAGAGTGTCGAGCTCTTTACACTTAGCCAGGTGTTCTGTACAGATTACATGCGGAATCCGTACGGAATTTTCGGAATCTGTGCGGAATCTGTACAAATTTTTTTCTTTTTGGCAGAGGTTTTTTTGGGTCTGTACAGATTCTGCACAGATTCCGCAGAATTCCGCATTACAGACCTGAAAAATTCTGTACAGAATCTTATTATACATATTTCCTTATAGAAAATTAGAATAGAAAATTGTGTGATACTAAGCACTAAGTGTGACACTCTCAGTAATTTACACTCCCCCAAGAGGTCTGTACAGATCTGTATGGATCCGTGCGGATTCCGCGCAGATCCGTACAGATCCGTACAGACCTGTATAGATACCATACAGAATTTATATAGTGGCTATTATTATTATTAGAGGTGAATATTCTATATGGATTCCATACATATTCTGCATGGATTCTGTTTGGATTCATGCATTGCTGCCTTGTCACAGGTGTCAAGTGTGACACTACATGAAATCTGTGATACATTCAATATATAGTATCATGCTCAATGCATAGTGTCATGCTTAATGTATAGTATCACACTCAATGCATAGTGTCACACTCAACACTTAGTATCACACTTAATGTATAGTTTCATGTTTAATGCATAGTGTCACACTCAACACTTAGTATCACACTTAATGTATAGTGTCATGCTTAATGCAGAGTGTCACACTCAACACTTCATGTCACACTCAACACTTTATGTCACACTCAACACTTCGTGTCACACTCAACACTTAGTGTCACACTCAACTCTTAGTGTCACACTTAACCCTTAGTGTCATGCTTAATGCTTAGTGTCACGCTTAACCCTTAGTGTCACACTCAACCCTTAGTGTCACACTCAACCCTTAGTGTCACACTCAATCCTTAGTGTCACACTCAACCCTTAGTGTCACACTCAACCCTTAGTATCACACTCAACCCTTAGTGTCACGCTTAACCCTTAGTGTCACACTCAACCCTTAGTATCACACTCAACTCATAGTGTCACACTCAATCCCTAGTGTCACACTCAGTGCTTAGTGTCACACTCAACCCATAGTGTCACACTCAACCCTCAGTGTCACACTCAACCCATGTGTCACACTCAATGCTTAGTGTCACACTTAACCCTTAGTGTCACGCTTAATGCAGAGTGTCACACTCAACCCCTAGTGTCACACTCAACCCCTAGTGTCACACTTAACCCCTAGTGTCACACTCAGTGCTTAGTGTCACACTCAACCCCTAGTGTCACACTCAACCCCTAGTGTCACACTCAGTGCTTAGTGTCACACTCAACACTTAGTATCACACTTAACATGTAGTGTCACACTCAACCCTCAGTGTCACACTCAACCCTCAGTGTCACACTCAACCCATAGTGTCACACTCAACCCATAGTGTCACACTCAATGCTTAGTGTCACGCTCAACCCTTATTGTCACGCTTAACCCTTAGTGTCACACTCAACACTTAGTGTCACACTCAACCCCTAGTGTCACACTCAGTGCTTAGTGTCACACTCAACACTTAGTATCACACTTAACATGTAGTGTCACACTCAACACTTAGTGTCACACTCAACCCTCAGTGTCACACTCAACCCATAGTGTCACACTCAATGCTTAGTGTCACGCTCAACCCTTAGTATCACACTTAACATGTAGTGTCACACTCAACCCATAGTGTCACACTCAACACTTAGTATCATGCTTAACCCTTAGTGTCACACTTAACCCTTAGTATCACACTCAACACTTAATGTCACAATCAATGTATAGTGTCACACTTAGTGCTTAGTATCACACAATTTTCTATTCTAATTTTCTATAAGGAAATAAGTATAATAAAATGCATTACAGACCTGAAAAATTCTGTACAGATTCTGTACAGAATCTGTACAGAATTTTTCAGGTCTGTAATGCGGAATTCTGTGCAGAATCTGTGCAGAATCTGTACAGACCCAAAATAACCTCTGCCAAAAAGAAAAAAATCTGTACAGATTCCGCCCAGATTCCGAAAATTCCGTATGGATTCCGCACAGATTCCGCGTGGATCTGTACAGAACACCTGGCTAAGTGTAAAGAGCTCGGAAAAGGTGGAGTAAGGCATAGGAGTCCGGAGGTAGGTGACATGGGATATGACAAAGTTATGACAAGCTGTTCACATGATACAGTAACAGGTCTTGGCGCTATGATTTGATCAATTTTGAACTCCCCTAATAGCAGATCAGCTATCACTTGAGACTGAGAAATTGGCAAAACCTATTACAGTACAACTAGCTGTACATGGTTCTTGATCAACAATCAATGTTTCTACATCAGTCAAATTTCAGTATCAAGAAATAAACTGTGATAAAAGATTTGATGTGGATAACCTAGACAACTATGACCTAATATTGGGGACACCATTCATATTCCAACACAAGGTTGTACTGAGCATGAATCCTACACACATAGTCATTGGATCAAAAGAACCACTAGAAATTAAAGGGGATAAAGTTAGCACAATAAACTCTGCAGCAGCAGATTTGTTTGCAACAGACCTGGAACAACTTCAGAAGGAACTACAAGCTGAAGCCATAGATCTATGCCCTGATACATTGAAAACAGATCTTCCTCCATTCCGGGCTATAAATCACACCATACCTTTGATAGATGAGAACAAAGTCTATAAATATCATCTGGCCAGATGTTCAGAAGCTCTATAGCCCTTATGGCGAGAAAAGTGCGATGCTTACCTCAAATCAGGGAGGTGGCAGGTAGCAACTGGAGCAGCATCATCACCCATGTTAATTTTGCCCAAGAAATCGAAGGATGACACAATGCTAAAAATATGGACAGTGTTAGATAAATGTGAACAGAATAAGAACACACATAAACTTGCAGCACTGTTACCAGACATAAACTCAATCCTGTGTAACATAGTCAGATATAAGTATTGGACATTGGTAGATCGGAAGGATGCTTATGAACAAATAAGAGTACAGGAGGATCACATACCTTGCACCTTATTCACAACACCTGATGGCACAATGGTAAGCCTTGTGATGCAACAGGGAGACAGCAACACAGGAGCAACATACCAAATGTTGATGAACCATATCTTCACTTCATATATTGGAGTATTTTTGGATGTCTATCTTGATGACATTGTCATTTATTCCAACAGTGTAAAAGAACACCTGCAACACGTCAGAACTGTGTTCAACATTGTTAGTGACAGACGAGCAAAATACTTGAAGCCAAACTTAAACACTCGAACGTGAGAAAGAAGTGAGTCTTTATTACTAGTCTGGAATAAACTAGCACAAGAATAATGACTACTAACTAAGAAAGGCCATATTTATAGAAGATATCCATGAGGGAATCACATGTAAGTAACTTACACTACAACACATGTCTACTGTGCTTCTACATTAAAAACTCATGTTATATGTATGGCCAAGCTGTGCAACTGTGCCCACAGTGATGATGAGTAATGTATGTTGATACACATGTTGTCCGCATTGTAGGTCATGTGACTAATCACATGACATAGATAAGACAAGATTAGATAAAAGATTAGATAAATAATTAAATCCTAACATTACCCCCCCTTTAAGAGTCATGTCTTCATGACATTTCAATAGAATCTTCTGTTTGATGAGGTCATTCGTGAATTCGAAGTATAATTCGAGGAATGTAATGACCGAGTATAAAAACAGCCATACAGAGAATGAAAATGACAATAACGTAAATCAAAAGAGTAATGTTGTTGGAAAGCATGTTGAATGATTAAAGATAATAATAAGTTCTTGTTTATATAGTTGGGCATTCCGGATTTTCCTGATGAAATTTATTTAGTAGACTTTTAGATCTGGTTAGTGACGTAATAGGTTCCCATGTGCAATGATCATAAGAATAGCCTTTCCACTTGATTTTATATAAAATTTTCTTCTGATTTATTTTCCATGCTAAAATTGTTTCTACTTTGTATTGTTCCTGATCGTCGATTACAATAGCTGGTGGTGGTTTTGGCTTTTGTTGTGACTTATACTGTGCAGGTACGTATTTTGTAAGTAGTTGCGTGTTAAACACGGGGTGTTTTTGGTTCCAGGTTTTCGGTAATTGAATCTCATATGAGGCTAATCCAATCTTTTTTATTACTTTAAAAGGTCCATATCATTTATCATCCAATTTTGCAACTGGTCTGTCAGATTTAATATTAATTCCTTCTACGTAAACAAAATCACCAGGTTTATGTTCAGGTGATTCATTTCTATTTCTATTGTATCCTCATTTCATTGCTTCGTTCGATAGAGTAAGAGCTGCCTTAGTGTTTTCTCTGGCTTTTGTTATTGTAGTGATGAATTCTTCTACACCAACAATTCGAGATGTTCCATTGGGTCTGATTCCTCCGTAGGGATGATGTCCATACATTAAATAAAAAGGGGTATAACCGGTTGCTCTATGTATAGTGTCATTGTAATTGAATTCTGTTACTGCTAATTTATCAGCCCAATCATCTTGATCGTAATTCACATAAATCCTAAGATATTGTTCTATCTCTTGATTTACACATTCTACTTGTCCGTTTGTCTGTGGTCTATATGCAGTCGATAGGTTCATTTTAACACCTAATCATTTTGTGAATTCTTTTGTGAAATGAGATGCAAATTGTGATCCTCTGTCACTAATGATTCATTGAGGCATTCCAAAGTTTTTAAATACTTTTTCTAAATATAGTTCAGCAACTCCTGGACTATCGATTTCCTTATTGCATGGAATGAAGGCCGCCATTTTAGTGAATCAATCTACTACTACCATCAGGAAGTCAAATCCTCAGGAATATGGAAGTGGTCCGACAAAGTCAATTGATATGGTATGCCAAGGTCCTTTGGGGATACTTTTAGGGTTTAGTAATCCAATTGGTTTTGATCGATAAATATTTGTCCTTTGACATGCTTCACATCCAGATATGTATTTGATTATGTCTGATCGTATTCTAGGCCACCAATAATTTCTCGTGATCAATTCCTGAGTTTTGTATTCCCCATGATGTCCTGATATTGCTGAATCATGGCATAGTCTAATTATATATTCCCTTAATTTAGCATTTTTGGGAATATAAACTCGATCCTTCCATGTAATTATTCCTTCTGGAGATTCAACTCAATCTTTCGATTTTAGGTTAAGCATCTTAATAACCTCTTTATCTCGATTCCTTCTAGATTTTCGAACTTGTTCCATGATATCTTTGTCTTCACTGTGAACTTCATAAGTTTGTCTGAAATGTTCCAGTTTAAGAAGAATAATATCTTCATTATCATGTTCTCCTTGTTCATGTCCTGCTCTTCGGGATAATAAATCTGCCTTGGTCATCTGATTTCTGGGTTTGTGATGTAACGTGTAGTGAAACTCTGATAATTCAGTTGACCACCTTGCTTGTCTATGATTTAATTTCTGTGGTTTCCTAAAATATTGGAGATTCTTATGATCTGTCCAGATTTCGAATATTTGTCTAGCTCCTAAAAGGTATTGTCTCCACGTGTCTAATGCTCACATTATAGCAAGCATTTCTTTATCGTAGATTTCATAATTCCTCTCAGTTGGACTTAAGGCATGTGATAAGAATGCAATCGGTTTCCACTTTCCATCAGTTTGTTCTTGGGATAGAATAGCTCTGTTTGCGAAATCAGAAGAGTCAGCTTCAACACAATATTTTCCGTCATCGTTTGGCATTGCAAGAATTGGGGCCAAAATGATTTTGTCCTTTAATTCAGAAAATGCTAGGGCTTGATTGAGTTCCCATTTCCATTTGTTCTTCCCAGTTAATTCATGAAGAGGTTTTGCTATTTTAGCAAATTCTTGAATAAACCTTCAATAGAAATTAATGAATCCTAGAAATTGTTGAAGTTCCCTCTTATTATTCGGGACTGGCCAGTTGACTATGGCTTTTACTTTCCCAGAATCCATTTGTACAGAATTCTTAGATATGATAAGTCCGAGATATTCAACTTCCGCTTTTTCGAAAAAACATTTTTCAGGTTTAAGGTATAATTCTTGTTGTTCTAATTTTCTCAGAACTCGTTTAACCATTTTCCTATGTTCTTCCAATGTTTCAGTAAATATGAGAATATCATCCATATAGATAATAACTGTTCCTTCATTAATTTCTGTCCTAAAGATATCATTCATCATTGTCTGGAAGGTTGCCAGTGAATTGGTAAGACCAAAGAACATAACTAAGAGTTCGAATAATCCTTGATTTGTTCTGAATGCAGCATACTGTTCGTCACCTTCTTTGATTCGGACATTATTATAACCCCATCAGATATCTAGCTTAGTGAAGTATCGTGTCTTTTTAAGCTTATCTACTAGTTCTTGAATTAATGGTAATGGGTATCTATTTTTAACTGTCATTTCATTTAGTTTTTGATAATCCTGAATTGGTCGTAAAGATCCATCTTTCTTTTTAATAAAAAAGAATGGTGAAGCCCAGGGTGATTTTGAAGGTCTGATGTGTCCTGAGTTAAGATTCTCATCGAGGAATTCATCTAATTGTTTCTGTTCATCCAGATTTAGTGGATAAATTTTACAATCGAACAATGTAGCTCTGGGCAATAGTTCTATAGCATGATCCCATGGTCGTCGAGGTGGCAGTTTATCGAATGATTCCTTCGCAAATACTCTTTCGAATTCATGGTAATACATTGGGACTGTTTCTTTCCAATGCTTCTTTGGTTTTTGCTGATTTTGAGCTTCAGCAATTTTTGAAGTGGTAGTTTGAAATGCCCTAAGTTCTATTTGTTTGAAAATGTTTACGGCAATAATGTGATCATCTGACTCTAGATTTATCTGTTCGTCTAAATCAGATTCATCTTCTTCAGGGTCCATAGTATTAATTATTGGAGTACATTCAATTGGGCATCATGTGAATTTAATAGTTTCATTCTTCCAATCTATTTCTGGATTGTGAGTTCAAAGCCAATCATGTCCTATGAACATGGAAGCTTTTCCTAAATTAATAACAGCGAGTTGTAATATTTCCACATGTTGTCCAAGTCGTACTCTTAGTTCAACATAATCTGTAATAGATCCATTGCTGTTAAGGGTTCCATCTGTGTTATAGACTGGTGTTGGTCTTGGATACTTTTTTGTCATAATTCGATTATCTTCAATGAATCTTCGACTAATACAGGTTCCGGTACTTCCACTGTCCAATAATGCTTTTAATTCATATGTCCTTTGAGTATCAAGAGTAGTAACCATTAAATCAAGATCTATTTGATTTCCATTTGTTCCTTGGATAAATCTTTTAGGTCTTTTTAATTCCTCTAGTGCAGGAATTACGTCTGTTGGAATACAAGAGACAACTGTATTCAAATGTCTCAATGATCCCCACTTGCACCACTATATGTTTCATGTATGTCTTCCATTTTATTCCATGCCGCCTACCTATGCCTTTTATGTACTACATATTTTGTATTTAAATTTGTACATTACATCGTTTACTGTGTGCGTTTACCCCCACAATATACGCCGTCATCCGATTTTATTAGAGCCTTCAACAACATCTTGGTCCGAAAGATTATTTAATTCTGTGATTGTTTTCTGAGTCACTTCAGGTCTTCTTTTGGGATGTGTCCAAATACTTAATGTGGCAAGGGCAAGTTCTGATGTTTGGTCTTTTAATCTCCGTGTGACCCAATACACATTTCCAGGTTTTACTTCCTGATTAGGGAAGGCACATTTAGTTCTTTCTTTTGTAATGATACATATTTCGATTCCAGATCTACTGTAGGTACAGTTACATTAGAAGGTACATAAAAAGAGGCTGGTGAGTTTGTGCTCACTGCTGGCCTTGGGGAAAACCCAATTGAGCAATGAGAAGAGCACGTTGCTCTTCTGATAATTTAGTTACATCCAGTATTTCTACTATTCCACTAGTGGAAGCTACAGGTATCGAAGAGTCCGTGTTTACATTATATTGTACATATGGTCTGTGAGGTTTCTTTGTGCATGTGTTGGACATATGTCCTTTTTCCTTACAATAAAAACAATGACCTTCTTTCTTAAGTTGGTCGAGATCCATTCGGTTTCCACCTTGGGATACAGTAAGATTCGATCGGTTCGGCAGAGTTTGTTGTGCAGGTTGTCCTGATGGGTTCGTGTTAGGCGTGTTAGTGGGTCATCCATTATTTTGATTCTGAGGCCTTTGGTTTTGTGTGATGCATCCAAAATTAGCCTCTTGACGGTTCCTTTCATATTCTGCGGCTTTATCTACCCAATCAATAAGTTTATTGGTGACTTTAAGTCCACTGACTTCCACAAGTCTTCTAGCTAAAAGAGGGTGCATTCTGCGTCAATATTTGTCTACTAAGGCCGTGTTATCGAATCCGGTTAAATTCATCCATTGTATGAAATCGATTGTATAGTCTTCGACCAGTCGACTTCCCTGTATGACTTTATTAATCTGTTTGATCGCATTATTCTGTGTTTCTGTTGATATGAAAAAGAATTGAAGTCTTTTGACAAACGTGTTCCAGTCAGTGAATGGACAGGCTGTTTTGAATGCCTCATGAATAATAGCTGGAGAGTTTTCCATTGCTGCAATGTTAACCCTTTGGGTGTCTTGTAGAGTGGGTTCCTTTCCGTCGTGTAATAATTTCCATTGAGCTCGTTCTTCATTGAACAAGATCAAATCTCCTAAAAATGTGTCCGCCCACCGTTGGGCTCAATTGTCTTTTCCCTTTTTAACTTTTGGTAAGGTGATCATAATCTTTTTCCAATCGTTTGTGATATTCTTTTCCTGAAAGTATAGCATCATTCATCAGATCCAATTATTAACTGTATGAGGGTCTCCCTCATAATCTTCTGGTATCTCGACCTTTTCCTTAGGTTCCGGTCGGTCTTCTTTGATTCCATCTCTGATTTCTTTAATGACTCCTTGTGTCATTGCAGAAACACTCTCTGTGACTAACTGCTTATTGGCAGGAGTCATATTCGTCCATCTGGTTACTATTTCGTCTCTCATGAAAACCATCACTATGGCTGTGATGAAGCCAATAATGATTTCGGCGGAGATCATTATAGATCTGGGTTATCGGGATATTTAGGGAAAGGGAGTTCTTTTCCATCGTTACAGACAGTATTGATGAGAGTTTCATATCCTAATGGGGAATAGAAATCTCATTCGAATGGAGATATGTAACATGTTGGGGTGCTGAATCTTAGACTGTTGTCATGTCCGGGTTTGGTGACAATAGTAAGGGTTTGGGGAATAGGTTGTTCAGGAGGAGAGGGATGGTGAGGTAATGGGATGTAATCGGGGATTTGGTGAAGAGAAGGATATGTGTTGGGATCAAAATCCGAGTCGTCAGAGTCCACTGACATGGCTCTTGGAGATTGAGGATGGGTGTAGGGTGTAGGGCGAGATTGACAGATATAGATTGGTGTGGATGAGGAAGGGATGTGATAGGATTGAGAACAGAGTGATCGAAGGGTTTACTACAATGCATGTCTACTGTGCTTCTACATTAAAAACTCATGTTATACGTATGGCCGAGCTGTGCAACTGTGCCCACAGTGATGATGAGTAATGTATGTTGATATGCATGTTGTCCGCATTGTAGGTCATGTGACTAATCACATGACATAGATAAGACAAGATTAGATAAAAGATTAGATAAATAATTAAATCCTAACAAACATACTAAGAAGGGAAAAATTATACTTATTGCCAGATAAGATGCAATTCTTTGCAACTGAACTCAAAATCCTAGGGCATGTCATTGATGACAAAGGAATCAAGATGGACCCACACAAAGTCGACTCCATTGCAAATTGGAAATCTCCATCTACTAAAGAACTGCTTGCAAGTTTTTTAGGTGCAGTAGGATATCTTGCTGATAATTGTGAAGGTATCCAAGTACCAATGGGAGTGCTAGCATCATTAGCAGGATCCATGCACAACTGGAGATGGTCCCACACTGAACAACAAGCTTTTGAGCAAATTAAAGACTGTTCAAAAACATTGAGACTCACATCAGATAGCTGCTAACTACTCCACAACTGCTGAGTGGTTAAATCTGGTCACAGATGCATCATTTACAGGTGCAAGCAGTTATATCAGCCAAGGGAATGATATCCAGACAGCAAAAGTAATCACCTTTTGGTCAGGAAAATTCAACCCAGTGCAACAAAATTACCCCATTCATGAACAAGAACTTCTTGCTATCATTGAATCATTAAAACGATTTCATGGTATTCTCCATGGTGCAAAATTTCGAGCTCTTTACACTTAGCCATGTGTTCTGTACGGATCCGCGCGGAATCCGTGCGGAATCCGTGCGGAATCCGTACGGAATTTTCGGAGTCCGTGCGGAATCTGCACAGATTTTTTTCATTTTGGCAGAGGTTTTTTTGGGTCTGTACAGATTCCGCACAGATTCCGAAAATTCCGTACGGATTACGCAGAATTCCTCGGAATTCCGCATTACAGACCTGAAAATTCTGTACAGATTCTGTACAGAATCTGTACAGAATTTTATTATACTTGTTTCCTTGCATGTGACACTCTGCATTAAGCATGTCACTAGGTGTTGAGTGTGATACTAGGTGTTGAGTGTGACACTATACATTAAATGTGACACTATAAGCGTGACACCAGGTGTTGAGTGTGACACTATACATTAAATGTGACACTATAAATGTGACACTAGGTGTTGAGTGTGATACTATACATTAAATGTGACACTATAAGTGTGACACTAGGTGTTGAGTGTGACACTAGATGTTGAGTGTGATACTAGGTGTTGAGTGTGATACTATACATTAAATGTGACACTATAAGTGTGACACTAGGTGTTGAGTGTGATACTATAGATTAAATGTAACATGATAAACGTGACACTAGGTGTTGAGTGTGATACTAGGCGTTGAGTGTGATACTATACATTAAATGTGACACTATAAGCGTGACACTAGGTGTTGAGTGTGACACTATATGTTAAATGTGACACTATAAGCGTGACACTAGGTGTTGAGTGTGATACTAGGTGTTGAGTGTGACACTAAGCATTGAGTGTGACACTAAGTGTTAAGTGTGACACTAAGCATTGAGTGTGACACTAAGCATTGAGTGTGACACTAAGTGTTGAGTGTGACACTAAGCGTTGAGTGTGACACTAAGTGTTGAGTGTGACACTAAGCGTTGAGTGTGACACTAAGCATTGAGTGTGACACTAAGTGTTGAGTGTGACACTCTGCATTAAGCGTGACACTCTGCATTAAGCGTGACACTAAGGGTTGAGTGTGACACTAAGGGTTGAGTGTGACACTCTGCATTAAGCGTGACACTCTGCATTAAGCGTGACACTCTGCATTAAGCGTGACACTCTGCATTAAGCGTGACACTAAGGGTTGAGTGTGACACTAAGGGTTGAGTGTGACACTAAGGGTTGAGTGTGACACTAAGCATTGAGTGTGACACTCTGCATTAAGCGTGACACTAAGGGTTGAGTGTGACACTAAGCATTGAGTGTGACACTAAGTGTTGAGTGTGACACTAAGCATTGAGTGTGACACTCTGCATTAAGCGTGACACTAAGCATTGAGTGTGACACTAAGCATTGGGTGTGACACTAAGCGTTGAGTGTGACACTAAGTGTTGAGTGTGACACTCTGCATTAAGCGTGACACTAAGGGTTGAGTGTGACACTAAGGGTTGAGTGTGACACTCTGCATTAAGCGTGACACTCTGCATTAAGCGTGACACTCTGCATTAAGCGTGACACTAAGGGTTGAGTGTGACACTAAGGGTTGAGTGTGACACTAAGCATTGAGTGTGACACTCTGCATTAAGCGTGACACTAAGGGTTGAGTGTGACACTAAGCATTGAGTGTGACACTAAGCATTGAGTGTGACACTAAGTGTTGAGTGTGACACTAAGCATTGAGTGTGACACTCTGCATTAAGCGTGACACTAAGCATTGAGTGTGACACTAAGCATTGGGTGTGACACTAAGCGTTGAGTGTGACACTAAGTGTTGAGTGTGACACTCTGCATTAAGCGTGACACTAAGGGTTGAGTGTGACACTAAGCATTGAGTGTGACACTAAGCGTTGAGTGTCACACTATACATTAAACATAACACTATACATTAAGCATGACACTAAGTATTGAGTGTGACACTATGCATTAAGCATAACACTAAGTGATGAGTGTGACACTCTGCATTAAGTGTGACACTAAGTGTTGAGTGTGATACTATACATTAAGCATAACACTATGCATTAAGTGTGATACTATGCATTGAGAATGATACTATATATTGAGTGTATCATGGATTTTGTATAGTGTGACACTTTTCACCTAGAGTTACACTTGACATGTGTGACAAGGCAGCAATGCATAAATCCACACAGAATCCATGCAGAATATGTATGGAATCCATATAGAATAATCACCTCTAATAATAATAATAGCTACTATATAAATTCTGTATGGTATCTATACAGGTCTGTACGGGTCTGTACGGATCCGTACGGAATTTTCGGATTCCGTGCGGATTCCGTACGGATCCGTGCGGATCCGTACAGATCCGTACAGACCTCTTGGGGGAGTGTAAATTACTGGATTACAGCTCTTACTAGAGTTCTAAAAAGGGATCTAGGTGGTAAAATTAATAATTTGTTTACTGAAGATGAAGTTTCAAATGCTGAGGATATAACTGATGTGCAGAGAATTAATGCATTGGGCTCAAAACTTGATTCATTTGCAACATTTTTAAAACTTGATCCAATTAAAAAAGGACACCCTTTAAACTCTGTAAGAACCACAGAAGTTGAACCTGTTTTTACTGTTTGTCCAAGTCGTTACACTTGCTCTACACCATCTTGTAAAGAGACTCCACTTCACCAAGAAGTTTGTAAGAGAGATGTTTCATGTATAACTCTTATAAAAGGAATGCATCCCCACACTGGTGCTTA
Source organism: Cyathus striatus (assembly GCA_025738555.1). Taxonomy (NCBI): domain Eukaryota; kingdom Fungi; phylum Basidiomycota; class Agaricomycetes; order Agaricales; family Nidulariaceae; genus Cyathus; species Cyathus striatus. Next base: position 2,262,076 of record JAOVFP010000002.1, read on the forward strand.
TGTGCTTAAAGGAAAATGTGGCATTTGTAACTCATTTTATTATGCTGATCACAAAAGTGTGAAGCATGCAAATGGTACACATATCAGAGGATTGTCAAACTCAGCAAAATATTTAAAGCTTGGACAGCAAGTCTGGGCAGATAGATCTTACACCAATGCAGTTCTGCATGGAATTTATCATTTTCATGCATCTACAGCTGCATTCACAGAATTTTGGAATGAATCCTTTAGAGAGTCATCATTCAAGTTGTCTCACAGATAAACTTGGCAGGCATTCATTTCTGAAAGTGTAAGACAGGTAGCTACATACAATAATAAATCACTTATAATAACATCAGGTGAACGTGAGATTCAAGAATTAACTAGAAAAGCATTTGAAATACTTGGTCAAGAAGGTATTATTGAATGTGCTAAAGATCATTCATGTAGTGAATGTACACATGAGTACAAAAGTACTGCAGACAGAATAACTGATGACACTCCTGCTGCAGTAATTGGAATTGATGAAAATCAATCAGTTCCCATGCTACAGGGGGAAGATGCAGAACAAGCTATGAGAGAGGAAATAGAAGCTAGAGCAAGTGCTCGGCAACACATTAGTAGTACCACCAATGATATGGATATTGACAATGAGTCATCAAGTGAATCATCCAGTGATTCATCTAATAAAACAACCAATACTGATCAACCAACTCAGGCTGAAAGAAAGCCAATAGTAAATATGGTTGTTATGGATGGCATAATTATGGGTCCAAGACATTGTGCATACCAGGATTGTGATGGTAATTTAGAAAATGAAAGAACTGGAGTATTTTGCATAATTCATCAAGCTATGCGTGGTCATTTATGTCATATAAAATTATGTAACAACCCAAGAGAAAATAACTCAAAGACATGTGTTAATCATCAGTCATGGTGGCGCCATCATTTAGTAAGATTTGGTAGACAAACACTTTTAGGAATAAGAAGAATTATTCGCAGAAGTGAAGAGGAACAGGTGGATTGGCTTCCTCGTATAAATCAGCAGGTAATACCTCATGATGATGCTCCTGCACCACATGAGGAGTGAAACCATTACTTCACTGCTCCACAGTTTTACTGTGTTGAAACCTTATGTGCACCATGTGGAGCAGTTATTGCATGGACAAAGTTTACAAAATCTGAGGGACCTGGAAATATCATGAGATTTTTAGATCATGTTTATCCAACTCTTGAATCTCGTCCAAGCTATGTCTGTATTGACAAAGCATGTGTAGTGCTGAAAAATGCTGTGCTAAATGGTGCATGGAGGATCTGGAGTTTAACAACAAGATTTATTGTTGATTCTTATCACTACATTAATCACAGAACAACTGATTATACTTGTTGTAAATGGTGCAATCCAGCACCATTAAATGGATCTGCACCCAACTTGGTTGTAGTAGAAAATGATATACATGGAAGACCACATTATAAAAGAGCATTTAATACCCAAGTAAGTAATAAATTAACATGTATATAGAACTTCATCTAAAGTTTTGATACAGGCTTGTGTACTTACCTTGTTTTCACACTTCTTTTACTGCACCTTAGTAATGCACAGCACTTTCATATTCCTTTTGACTCATACTATATCTATTATTAGTATGAACCAGTTTGTATTTAAACAGTAGGAAGTTGGGCTGTAGAGCTCAAGCTTCAGCTTAAAGAATACTACTGCATTCATACTCAACTTACACTTAAGTTTGTTTGACTTAAGTCCCTTAGTTTTGTATTGAGACTTCTTCAATACTGACTTAACTTGTTCTTTGAACTTGCTAGTCATGTGACTTTGGACTTGTATAATTTATGAATCTTCAGATTAACTAAATCATAACATCTGGGATTTCAATCATCTTCTCATTGGGGATTCTTGTATCCTTGAGAGAATACCTGTAATCTTGAGGGAGAGTTGTTAGATATTCTGGGTTGCACAGCTTCTGGTTCAGACCTTGGTAGGACTTTGGTACCCTTGGTAGGACTTAGGTACTCTTGGTAGAACTTAGGTACTCTTGGTAGGACTTAGGTAGAACCTTGGTTGGACTTTGGTTGGACTTTGGAAGACAACTACAGTATGTAAACACTCTGTAACTTGGTAGTTGTTAACAAGTTTCCTCCCCATCTGTGTCTGTGTCTGTGTTAGTGTCTGAGTCTTTACCTCTCTTATTATTCTCTTTGCTCTCAATCACTCCCTTTCTCTTTTTTGCTTCTGACAAGAGTTGAGCTCTTTACACTTAGCCAGGTGTTCTGTACGGATCCGTGCGGAATCCGTACGGAATTTTCGGAATCTGTGCGGAATCTGCACAGATTTTTTTCTTTTTGGCAGAGGTTTTTTTGGGTCTGTACAGATTCTGCACAGATTCCGCACAGAATCAAAAATTCCGTGCGGATTCCGCAGAATTCCGCATTACAGACCTGAAAAATTCTACTTATTTCCTTATGGAAAATTAGAATAGAAAATAGTGTGATACTAAGCACTAAGTGTGACACTCTGCATTAAGTGTGACACTAAGGTTTAAGCATGATACTGAGGGTTAAGCATGACACTAAGGTTTAAGCATGACACTATACATTGATTGTGACACTAAGTGTTGAGTGTGATACTAAGGGTTAAGTGTGACACTATGTATTGAGTGTGACACTAAAGGTTGAGTGTGACACTAAGGGTTAAGCATGACACTAAGTGTTGAGTGTGACACTAAGCATTGAGTGTGACACTCTGCAGTAAGCGTGACACTAAGGGTTGAGTGTGACACTAAGGGTTAAGCATGATACTAAGGGTTGAGCGTGACACTAAGCATTGAGTGTGACACTATGAGTTGAGCGCGACACTGAGGGTTGAGTGTGACACTAAGTGTTGAGTGTGACACTAAGCATTGAGTGTGACACTAAGCATTGAGTGTGACACTAAGCATTGAGTGTGACACTAAGGGTTAAGCATGATACTAAGTGTTGAGTGTAACACTCTGCAGTAAGTGTGACACTAAGGGTTAAGCATGATACTAAGGGTTGAGCGTGACACTAAGTGTTGAGTGTGACGCTATGCATTGAGTGTGACACTATGGGTTGAGTGTGACACTATGAGTTGAGTGTGACACTATGAGTTGAGTGTGACACTATGGGTTGAGTGTGACACTATGAGTTGAGTGTGACACTATGAGTTGAGTGTGACACTATGAGTTGAGTGTGACACTGAGGGTTGAGTGTGACACTATGAGTTGAGTGTGACACTGAGGGTTGAGTGTGACACTGAGGGTTGAGTGTGACACTAAGTGTTGAGTGTGACACTAAGTGTTGAGTGTGACACTAAGTGTTGAGTGTGACACTAAGTGTTGAGTGTGACACTAAGTGTTGAGTGTGACACTAAGTGTTGAGTGTGACACTAAGTGTTGAGTGTGACACTAAGTGTTGAGTGTGACACTAAGTATTGAGTGTGACACTAAGTGTTGAGTGTGACACTAAGTGTTGAGTGTGACACTAAGTGTTGAGTGTGACACTAAGTGTTGAGTGTGACACTAAGTGTTGAGTGTGACACTCTGCATTAAGCATGACACTATGCATTGAGTGTGACACTATGCATTAAGCATGACACTATACATTAAGTGTGATACTAAGTGTTGAGTGTGACACTATACATTAAGTGTGATACTAAGTGTTGAGTGTGACACTATGCATTAAGCATGAAACTATACATTAAGTGTGATACTAAGTGTTGAGTGTGACACTATACATTAAGCATGACACTATGCATTGAGTGTGATACTATACATTAAGCATGGCACTATGCATTGAGCATGATACTATATATTGAGTGTATCACAGATTTTGTGTAGTGTCACACTTGACACCTGTGACAAGGCAGCAATGCATGAATCCACACAGAATCCATGCAGAATATGTATGGAATCCATATAGAATAATCACCTCTAATAATAATAATAACCACTATATAAATTCTGTATGGTATCTATACAGGTCTGTACGGGTCTGTACGGATCTGCACGGAATCCGCACGGATCCGTACGGAATTTTCGGATTCCGTGCGGATCCGTACAGATCTGTACAGACCTCTTGGGGGAGTGTAAATTACTGCAAGAGTTTCCATTCTCTTGTTCTCTGATTCATTGGATATTTCTTCTAGAGAAGCTGATAGTCCTGATTTTTTAACTTCCATGATGGGTTTTGCCATTTTTATCTGAGTGATTGCAATTGATTTTGCAAACCTTTGCTTGAATTGTCTATCTAGTTGCATCTGGTCAATTTTGAGGGTTCCTTCTTTCCAGTTTATTTGAGGATTAGTTTGTTCCAGGAAAGGGCAACCCATGATGATTCATTCATTCCCAAGCTCAGAAAGGTAGAATTGGATTGGAATAGTGGCTGTTCCAACTTTTACTTTGTCATTGACATAGTGTGAAATATATCCTTTCTTATTGAGAGTTCCATCTGTATTGTAGACCAGTGTTTTTCCAAAGGTTGCAGAGCAAGTTTAAACTTCTTTGCAGTTGCTCAACTCATGAAGTTTCTTCCAGCTTGTCATATCTGTGACAATCCCTGAACCATTGGAGTCAACTCCAGGTTTACTCCGCTTTTGTGCATTTCCTCTGGACTATGTATACTTATTATATATTGAACTCTTCCTTACTAATGTTTACTTGTAACTGTTTACATGTTCCTTCCCTTTAATATTACTACCTGGTTCTCCAGCTGCAGCCATTTCACCTATGACTATAATCTAGAGGTGTACTACTAGTTTACCATGGTCTACATTTCATGGAGTTTACTTACCCCTAGGATGCCACATACCCATGGGCATTACTCCATACACATTTGGACAAAGTAGTTTACTATATAAACTACTCCTGTAATGTAAATAGACTTCAGTTTCAAATCAACTATGTTCACACCCTTCTCCCACTTGAGCCTTGAGCCAACTCCACTATTTTGCCACTTACTCCACTTTGTTCTAAATATGGAACTGGAAGTCCAAGGGGTGCAACACACAAGTTGAAGCCAATGTTCCACTACTCCCATACTTGTTCACTATCTCCATGCACCCTACTAACATGTACAAGTTACTCTGCTACTTAGACTATCTCCTTCAGGGTTCTTGTCCTTAGTGGAAAAGAATGGGATGTGACACAGCTCCTGAGTCAATTAGAGCTGATGCCATATCCATGACAATACCTGAACCATTGGAGTCAACTCCAGATTTACTCCACTTTATGTACATTGAAAAGGGGTACTTGTATTCTAGTAGTGAAATTGGCTCTGTGTTTGCAACTTATTTCACTATAAAATTCACAAGACTCTTTAAGTGCAAGTTGTGGGAAAGGTGGGTGTTCCTTCTTATTGTCTTATGCAAGTTTAAATCATTTGAAAAGCCTTTGAATCGAAATGCAATAGAATTTTATTGTAGAATTCAAGTAATACACCTTTGTACTACTTCAAACTTTGTAGAAGTGACTTAACAACCCTTTGCTAGTACAACTTCTTAGAAATCTGAAAAAAGAGCAACCCTTTACTCTTTATGAACCACTTTATTGAAACAACTAAGTCCTAGGCCCTCTCTGAAGTCTCAGAACTTCAATTCTTTCCAAAATGCGAACCAAAACACCTATATTCTTTGAAACAAATAAGACCTAAACCACTACCCAATACCTATTGTACCTGGGGAAGAAAGGTGCGAATCTGCTTACCTTTCTACCCTCTATAGTACCTACTTAAATATACAAAGCCAAGAACTATTATTATGATTTTCCCAGACATTGTATACTACATATATCTACCTGAAACACTTCCCCTGTCCTTATTTGTGTCTTTATTTAGCTATCATTTGACTATGAGTCACTCCGAGGCATTAGAATCCTCTAGAATGTTCAATTCCCATGATTTTCAGATGCTACAGTGTCTCATCATTGATCATTTTGGGTAGATCATCATAAAATTGTCATCTTTGATCTAATGTTTTGTTCTTATCTAGACCGGTGCCTCGGTGAGACCATGACCTATCATACTAGAATAGGGTGTGCTAAATTCTAGCTTCCAATCAAGACCAAGATCATCCTGATTGATGAAGAATTGACTATTCTACATCACTTTGAAATATTCTTTAATTCATATTTATGTCATTGACTATTTGTTAGACTTCAATCCTGATGCCAAACAAACAACTTAGCGGTATCAAAGTGAAATTAAAACATATACAAGTCATGTGACTGGCAGAAAAGCGGTACCTTCAATATTTAATATCTTTTCCTACACACCAGGCTAATGGTAGGTTGGACATAGAAGCACTTGTACTATATTTTATGATATGAACTGTTGAATATTAACCCAATTAAAAGGCCAATAAGTACAAGGCTTGCTATTTTGTAGCAGTCCATAGATCTTTATTTATTATCTGGGGTTCATTAATGTGTACAGATTTAAGACTGTAAATGGTAGAAATGTGCAATTTTTATGGCTAAATGCACAGGTGGCATCACACTGCTAACTCAGACCCAAAACAGTCAGATCACAGGTCAAATGGGAGACCTAATAGACAAGCAGGAGGATCTACATTAGCTGCAATGTTAGATGAGGTAGCGGGTGCCTGGACAGTGTTTTACACTGATGAGGTTTTCAAGGATGATGAATGGGAGAGACTCATGAGGGGAGACACACCCACAGAGGAAACTAGTACCACCTTTTCCATCCTTGAGGATGAAGAATTACCTCCACTTGTCGAGCTATCAGATGATGAAGACATGGCGCCTGCAGAGATTCACAGTTTTGTGAGTGGACTGTGTAGCACAGAGGCAGACTCACCTTGCAATGGCAAACATGGTGAGGATAATGATGAGGCTGAACCAACATGGGCTGTTGTGGATAGGATTTTGGACCTGGAGTGTGTTGCCATGTCTCCAGGAGTGGCTGAGTTGGTATCAGCTGCTGCTGCAGCAGGCTGAGGGATTGAGCCATGTGACTTGTACAATTTGGGTGCCTCTCATCACATGTCTCCTTTCCATGAGAACTTCATTACATTCACAGAAATGACACCCTGCAACATTTCAGCTGCTAATCAAGTGTCTTTCAAAGTGGAAGGAGTTGGAGATGTCATTATTTCAGTACCCAATGGCTCCAATAAAGTCAAAATTTGACTCAAAAATGTCTTGTACACCCCAGCATTGGGATTTAACCTTGTATTGATTGGCCAGATTGATGATGCTGGGTATTACACCCTCTTCAGGGGAGGGAAGGTCGAATTTCATAGAGCCCAAAGTGAGGAGCCATTTGCGTCCATCAAGGGGGCACATGGGTTGTACTATGTTCCGAGGGAAGGACAAGCGGCAACAGCTGTGGGAGAAAAGCTGTTGAAAATGACTGTGATGGAGCTTCACCATCAGATGGGCCATATTGCCCCATGTGCAGTCCAGGAGCTAATATCTAAAGGCTTGGTTTCGGGAATCAAACTCATGAATGGAGATGAGCCTCTTCAATGTGAAGCCTGTATCTGTGCTAAGACTTCTCGAAAGCCTATACCTAAGGTTCATGAAGGACTTCATGCTACTTCTTTTGGTGAAGAAGTACATTCTGACCTGTGGGGCCCAGTGGATGTTGAGACTATAGGACACTGAAAATACTTCATGAGTATAACTGACAATTACACTTGCTGGACCACTGTGTACTTACTTCATAATAAAGATGAGGCCTTTGCATCCTTCAAAAGTTTTCATGCATGGGTCAACATTCATTTGAAGGCTAACATTGCCTGTCTGAGGTCTGACAGAGGAGGTGAATACATGAGTAATGATTTCCACAACTATTTGGAGGAGCATGGCATTCAGCAAAAGCTTACTGTACATGATACACCAGAAGAGAATGGTGTATCTGAGTGCCTGAACAGAACCCTACTTGAGAAGGTGCATACTATGTTGTTGACTGCTAACCTTCTATCCTTCCTGTGGGGTGAGGCGCTGCTGCATGCCATATTCCTGAAAAACAGAATGTCAACCAAAGCCTTAAATGGACTGACGCCTTACCAAGCCCTGAATAATGAAGCTCCTAATCTTGCTGATCTTCCTTTGTGGGGATGTTGGGTTTGAGTTCATGATGCAGATGGTGGTAAGATTCGTACATGGGCACACCTCAGGTGCTAGGTGGGGTTTGACCTACACAGCAAAGGCCACCACATCTATTGGCCAGACAAGAAAACAATTGGGATTGAACACACAGTTTATTTCACAGAAGACCAGGTACCAGCAGACAGTAAGCAATTTGAGCTTGTGGGGGAGGATTCTGGGGTCAATGACAAGCCCAACATTGAGGGGGAGTCTATAACAGCAGATGAGTCAGGGGGAGGCAAAGTATCATCTAATCATAACATACTTTTTAACTCATCACTCCCCAATATAGACACTTGTCCAATGCATAACCAAAAGCCCTCCCAATATGTGTGCAACATCCAGGCTGGCATAGGAATGACCATGATATGAAAATCATCCCACACATCTCAACTACCCAAGGGGATGAGAGTCCCAGGAGCATTTGGAGAAGAAACTATTGAGGAAGAGCGACAGATAGAGGACAAGGAGGCTGTTGAGAAGCAGCTTCAATTGGAGGAAGAGATTAATGGTGTGGCAATGGTGGCAGCTATGGCTGAAGCTCATGAACTTGAACCCCAGTCCTATGCTGAAGCCAAGTGTAGCCCAGACTGGCCAATGTGGGAAGAAGTGATGCTGGAAGAGAAGAATGTGCTCAAGACACATGGTACATGGGTACTGGAGGAGCTGCCAAAAGGGACGAATGTCATCAGATGCCAGTGGGTATATGCTGTAAAGCGTGATAGTGGTGGTGCTATCAAGCACTACCATGCTAGACTGGTGGCCCAAGGGTTCTCCCAAATTCCTGGTGTAGATTTCTTCAATACATATGCACCTGTAGCCAAGATGGTGTCCATTCAAACTATCTTGGCATTTGCAACTTGCCTTGACCTTGAAATTCACCAGGTTGATGTGAAAAGCACATATCTAAATGGGGAGTTTGAAGAAAATGAGGTCATATACATGAAGCAACCACCAGGCCTATATCTTACCTCAGACCCCAAGAAGGTACTACAACTTCTCTGCCCCATCTATGGCCTTCGACAGAGTGGAAGACACTGGTATTGCAAGCTCCTACATATCCTGAAGACTAACTTGAAGATGTTGCAGTATGAGGTGGACCAGGCAGTTTTCTTTCATGCTGACAAGAAAGGGATTGTCATCATAGCCATGCATGTTGACGACTTAACCATCACAACGTCTTCTATGGCCTTAGTTGATGAAGTGAATGGCGCACTGCAGAAAGATGTGGAGATATCTGACATGGGGGAAATCCACTGGATCTTAGGCTTTGTGGTCCACAGAAACAGGGAGGAATGTACCCTTTCGCTATCACAGAAAGCATATATTGAGTCCATCCTGGAACAGTATGGCTTCAAGGACTTGAAGCCACACGCAATGCCCATGAGCCCAGCAACAAAGTTATCAAAATCCCAGGAGCCCCAAACTGCCAAGGAGTTTGCTGCCATGCAAAATAAGCCATATTACAAGGCTGTGGGATCTTTACAGTATCTATCCCTTGGTACTTGCCCAGATATCACTTTCACAGTGGGACAGCTGGCCTCATATAACAAAAACCCCAGTATGGCTCACTGGAAAGCTCTTGAGTGGGTATATGTATACCTTAGCAGGACTCAAGACTATGAGCTGACCTTTGGACATAAGTCTTTGGACTTGGAGGGGTACAGCGACACTAACGGGATGAACTTGGAGCACTGACAGGCGATTTCTGGCTATGCATTTCTTATAGATGGGGGAGCAGTATCATGGAGCAGCAAGAAACAAGATCTTGTAGCTCTCTCAACCACAGAAGCCGAGTACATGGCTGCTACCCACACTGCCAAAGAAGCCCTGTGGCTGCATTCCCTAATAGGCCAGGTGTTTGGGAATATTGAAGGGCCTGTCACCCTATTCAGTGATAACCAGTCAGCTATTGCACTTACCAAGGATCAGCAACATCATGCACACACAAAGCACATTGACATTAGATTCCATTTCATTTGTTGGATTATTGAGGAAGGGAAGGTGAAGTTGAAATACTGTCCAACTGACAATATGGTGGTGGACATGTTGACCAAGGCATTGCCCAGTACCAAGGTAAAGCATTTTGCACACAAGCTGGAATTGAGGGCACACACAGATTGAGGGGGAGTGTTGGAGCATGCGATTGCTAAAGGCAATCAGTGCACTTTTGATGTGCTGAGAAGTCGGCTGGCAGGATGCCAGTACCATGATTCATATCCTTCATCCATAAGTGTCAGCTAACTACAATCATATAATGGCAGGGTTACATGATTGTACAATCAAATAAGCTAGGTGTTATATGATTGTCTTTTATTGTATATGTACTAGTAATACTACTTACTTCAGGCAATCATAAACAATCATTGATTTGTTCTATTTTAATTGCACTACTATAATAATATTATAGACAACCATAAACAATCATTGATTCAATCTATTTGAATAGTACTATTAAGAATACTATAGGCAATCATAAACAATCATTTATTAAATTTATTTGAATAGTACTACTAGGAATACTATAGGCAATCATAAACAATCATTGATTACTATGACAGTAACTGGATATTACTATTGTATGAATTTGTCACATTCTCTGGTGTGTCACAGCTGTCACGAATGTCACATGCATCATAAAATTCATGCGCTCCACAGATTTACCATGCCTTGTGTACTTCTTGAGCCCAACAATTTCTCATGTGTTACATTTGTTACATATTTTGTGTGCATCACAAATGTCATGTTTTTCTCATGGGTCACAACTGTCACATATATTCTCGTGCTTCACATGTTTCCTGTGCATCATATCTGTCACATTCTTCCTGCATGTCACATTTGTTACACATATTCCCATATGTTATATATGTCACGCATATACCCACGCTTCATAATTGTCACGCTTTTCCCACGCGTCACATTTGTCACATTCTTCTTGTGCTTCATATATGTCACACATTTCCCAGTCACAATTGTCACACATTTCCCAGTCACAATTGTCACACATTTTTCCGTGTGTCACAATTGTCACGCATATTCCTACATATCACATTTGTCACGCTTTTCCCACGCGTTACATATGTCACATTTTTCTCGCGCTTCATATGTCACACATTTTCCTGTGTGTCACAAATGTCACACTTTTCACCCTTTTACTCATTTTCTCACACTTCACATATGTCATGCATGTCACACACATCAAACTTTTCACACTCATCACACATGTCACATTACATTTGTCTCATTTTTCATGCTTATTACATGTCATATCTTTGATGTTCATGTTACATTTGTCACAATTTTCACAGCTTAGTAATGTAATTCAGCCTTTGACATTGAAAACATATTTAGATTTGAAAACTATGTTAAAAGAAGGATGCTCAGCAATAGCATATGCATGGACCACTTTCTGATGCTATTTGAGTAGTTACCTGTTTGATCCTGTCAGTAGTCATATGCTTGTCTCAAAGATTAAGGCATGCATGTCTTGAGTATAAATAACATACTATACCATTATGATCTCAAATTTAGGCTCACAAGCAAAGTAAGCAGTTGCAAATTTTGACCATGCTTGTTGTACCTCTCTGTTCAGGCCTAACTGTAATGTGTAATGAATCCAGGATCTGTTCAAGTTCACAGTGCCATGTAATGAGTGACTGAACAGTTGGTTGTAATAGTACAGTATATCAGAGGTGTAAACACATATGGCAGTGTAAAAGTGAAATTGATTGTGACAAAATATCAATAAGAGTGGAGATGATTTTCATTACTTCTCCGTATCAATAAAGCAAACAGTCATGTAGTCACATACAGGAAGCATATATGTGACTCATTAACATATGTTGAAGATATTAGTATATACTATAACCAATGGTTGATGCAAGAATCATTATTATCTAATGACTGAGATGTGTAAGTTTGATGTGTGATCAAATGTAAGATGCAAAAATAAGTACTTATATGTACAGTTGTCATATCTTGCATCAGATAAGTAAAACTTGAAAAATTCTACATATTACATTAAGTCCAAGAAATCATGTGTTGCAGGTGTAATATGTGACAAGTTGGAGAACACTTGTACCATGTCAAAAATGTGGCAAATGTAATCCAATTTGAGAATATAACAAACTTGACATGTGACATGTAACAAAGACATGATACACATGAAAACTGTGATGGGCAGATAGAGTATAACAAGTGACATGCTTGAAAATTATGTGGATTGACACTCATCAAAGGCATGATGCATGCAAAGTGTGACAAATGTAACATGCACATCAAAGATATGATATGGAAGCATAAAAGTGAGATAAATGTGACATATGAAATACATGACAAATGTAACAATGTGACACACGTGACGAGCGAGAAAGTGTGACATGTGTGACATATGTGCGGCGCGGGAAAATGTGTGACATATGAAGCGCGAGAAGAATGTGACATATGTAACGCGTGGGAAAAGCGTGACAAATGTGATATGTAGGAATATGCGTGACAATTGTGACACACGGAAAAATGTGTGACAATTGTGACTGGGAAATGTGTGACATATATGAAGCACAAGAAGAATGTGACAAATGTGACGCGTGGGAAAAGCGTGACAATTATGAAGCGTGGGTATATGCGTGACATATATAACATATGGGAATATGTGTAACAAATGTGACATGCAGGAAGAATGTGACAGATATGATGCACAGGAAACATGTGAAGCACGAGAATATATGTGACAGTTGTGACCCATGAGAAAAACATGACATTTGTGATGCACACAAAATATGTAACAAATGTGACACATGAGAAATTGTTGGGCTCAAGAAGTACACAAGGCATGGGAAATCTGTGGAGCACGTGAATTTTATGATGCATGTGACATTCGTGACAGCTGTGACACACCAGAGAATGTGACAAATTCATACAATAGTAATATCCAGTTACTGTCATAGTAATCAATGATTGTTTATGATTGCCTATAGTATTCCTAGTAGTACTATTCAAATAAATTTAATAAATGATTGTTTATGATTGCCTATAGTATTCTTAATAGTACTATTCAAATAGATTGAATCAATGATTGTTTATGATTGTCTATAATATTATTACAGCAGTGCAGTTAAAATAAAACAAATTAGTGATGTTTATGATTGCCTGAAGTAAGTAGTATTACTAGTACATATACAATAAAAGACAATCATATAACACCTAGCTTACTTGATTGTACAATCATATAACACCTGGCTTATTCGATTGTACAATCATGTAACCCTGCTATTATATGATCAAATTAGCTGACATGCCTCCTTCATCTGCTTCCATCTTTGTAAATGTTCCTTTATATAAGTAGATTAGAAAGCATGACAGCTCTCCTCAGACTTGCTACTCATGTGAGACCTGAGGTGAGCTGTATGTGTTGATATCTTTCTTACCTTATGCTTACATTACCTATTGTAGTACTTATATCATTCAATAGGTAATACATAGACTTGCTACTCATGCGAGACCTGAGTACTTATATCATTCAATAGAATCTCACTACTCTTACATGGAAGAGGTTGGTAAAGTAGGGCATGGTCAAAGGAATAATAATAAAAATACATTATATTCTTCAATGACTTATGAAGAACACTAAATGATACATAGTAGTTGCACAGTATTAGTAGTACTATCTTTAACTAAAATTATTGCAAGTCATGACAATTTTTTTGATTTTCAGCTGTTCTCAAATTTCCTCATACCTCTGTTCATGGAGCAGTGTGACACATTATGAAATGTATATCTGCTCATGTTCATGGCATTGTGTGATGTGTTACTGAACAGTTGGTCAAAATGGTGCAGTACTATTACCAGATTGTCACAGTACATTGTTGGTCTTGAGTGCAGAAAACCATTGGAAGCTGGGAATGGCTATCATCAAAATAAAGCGAGTGAAATGAGAGCTATGGTTGAGAAGTACTATCATGATGCATAAGCCCCTAACTGGATCAATTTTGAGTGGAACAACTGGAATGCTGGAGGTACTATGAAGACTTATAGTTTTAGTTTTAATAGAACAATAATGTCTTATAATTTATGATGAATTCACTCTCTTCAGTTTTAACTGCATGCTTTGTTAGTTCATTGTTAGTGCTCAAACTACACTATTGGAGCTAAAGTACCTAGTTTAGCACAACATAGTGTAAATGTAAATAGTAATAATAAAACTCACACCACATACACTCACTAAGAAAGTGCTCAGTGGGTAAGACTTGGATGCAAGGTGCTTCTGGGCGAAGTAAAGTAATGAAGAGTTGTTGAAGACCAATGTTCAAGACGAAATGTGAGCTTAGTGAACACTTTGATGTGTGTTTTGATGCATATTCCTTAATCTCAGACTTAACATGGGCTTATGACTTCTCACTTTCATTGCACTCAGAATCTTGTTGCTCACACAAATATGAATGCAAACTGCTAGGTGGTATTTCTCAGGGCACAGGAGACTGCCCTCATACTACTCTACTCTACCTATTAAATATTATACAGAACTACAGCTAGAGAAACTATATAGTTGATACAAATACAGTAATTTACACATTAGGTAAGCAGTAAGGTAGACATTTAGCAGTAATTTACACTCCCCCAAGAGGTCTGTACAGATCTGTATGGATCCGCACAGATCCGTACGGAATCCGCACGGAATCCGAAAATTCCGTACGGATCCGTACAGACCTGTATAGATACCATACAGAATTTATATAGTGGTTATTATTATTATTAGAGGTGAATATTCTATATGAATTCCATACATATTCTGCATGGATTCTGTGTGGATTCATGCATTGCTACCTTGTCACAGGTGTCAAGTGTGACACTACATGAAATCTGTGATACACTCAATATATAGTATCATGCTCAATGCATAGTGTCATGCTTAATGTATAGTATCACACTCAATGCATAGTGTCACACTCAACACTTAGTGTCATGCTTAATGTGTAGTGTCACACTCAACACTTAGTGTCACACTCAACACTTAGTGTCACACTCAACACTTAGTGTCACACTCAACACTTAGTGTCACACTCAACACTTAGTGTCACACTCAACACTTAGTGTCACACTCAACCCTTAGTGTCATGCTTAACCCTTAGTGTCATACATAATGCAGAGTGTCACACTCAACACTTAGTGTCATGCTTAACCCTTAGTGTCACACTCAACCCTTAGTATCACACTCAACCCTTAGTATCACACTCAACCCTTAGTATCACACTCAACCCTCAGTGTCACACTCAACCCTTAGTATCACACTCAACCCTTAGTATCACACTCAACTCATAGTGTCACACTCAACCCTTAGTATCACACTCAACACTTAGTGTTACACTCAATGCTTAGTGTCACACTCAACCCATAGTGTCACACTCAACCCTCAGTGTCACACTCAACCCATAGTGTCACACTCAACCCTCAGTGTCACACTCAACACTTAGTGTCACACTCAACCCCTAGTGTCACACTCAGTGCTTAGTGTCACACTCAACACTTAGTGTCACACTCAACCCTCAGTGTCACACTCAATGCTTAGTGTCACACTCAACCTCTAGTGTCACACTCAATGCTTAGTGTCACACTCAACCCATAGTGTCACACTCAATGCTTAGTGTCACACTCAACCCATAGTGTCACACTCAATGCTTAGTGTCACACTCAACCCCTAGTGTCACACTCAGTGCTTAGTGTCACACTCAACCCTCAGTGTCACACTCAATACTTAGTGTCACACTCAACCCCTAGTGTCACACTCAGTGCTTAGTGTCACACTCAACCCTCAGTGTCACACTCAATGCTTAGTGTCACACTCAATCCCTAGTGTCACGCTTAACCCTTAGTGTCACACTCAATGCATAGTGTCACACTTAACCCTTAGTATCACACTCAACACTCAATGTCACAATTAATGTATAGTGTCACGCTTAAACCTTAGTGTCACGCTTAATGGAGAGTGTCACACTTAGTGCTTAGTATTACACAATTTTCTATTCTAATTTTCTATAAGGAAATAAGTATAATAAGATTCTGTACAGATTCTGTACAGAATCTGTACAGAATTTTTCAGGTCTGTAATGCGGAATTCTGCGGAATCCGCACGGAATTTTTGATTCTGTGCGGAATCTGTGCAGAATCTGTACAGACCCAAAAAAACCTCTGCCAAAAAAAAAAAAATCTGTGCAGATTCCACACAGATTCCGAAAATTCCGTACGGAATCCGCACGGATTCCGCGCGGATCTGTACAGAACACCTGGCTAAGTGTAAAGAGCTCACATTTAGACTGGATACCGGCATCTTGGATGGACCAGAGTAAATCACAGATAGACAAACATACAAGTGCCAAGAATGCATCCATATGGGAAGATAGCGAAGGACAATAATTCATCCTGCAGGAAGAACACTCCATATGGAGGCATGATGCCACACGCTTTGATGCATGGAAATGGGAACTGCTGAATCAGCCCACCAGGAATGCCAGGTCTCAGACCTAGCCAGGTGCCTATGACATGCTGATGCACAGCACTGGTACAGGGTGGTTAGATAGCGGCACTTGCCATGAGTCTGGTCCTCAGGCCTTTTCCTATGACACAATAACATTGCTTCAATAATCTATTATTAGAATAGACATGCACTTAGCTTGATTTCTGGCCTTACTAGTAATTATCTCTCACTGATGTCAAGAATAAGCTCTGACCTCAATGTTTCTATTCTTAGACACTTTCCTACTTAGGCTAGTAATGTCCCTTATTAGCATGAATCATTCCCACACTAGCTAATGGTCTGGGACCTCTACCTTAGCTACTAAATACAACCCATATTATTATACCATTTGTAAGTAGCATGTAGAATATAGAGATAATGTTTTTATAGTAGGTAGAAGTATGCTAGGCATATTAGAGCTATTCTACTACTTCATGTTAATACTCTGAGTCCTGCTTAATATTGAACACCTTATAGCTTTATTATAACTCCTCATATATTGTGTTTACTTTCTGCCTACCATACCTGCTTTCTTTTGAGGATTTTTGTGTCATTTCTATACCCTCCAGGAGTCCCTATTAAGTAGTAGTTCAACTATTAACATCAGCAAATTCCCCAGGCACTAAATTAGTGTAATTAGTTCAATAAGGGGTACCCATCACCTAATTACATCTAATCTTTACTTATTCAGGGCTTATATTCATAAGTAAGTGTTAATAAGTAAAGATAAGCCACCACCAGTAACTAATTGCAACCTAGTAATCACCAAATGCTATTTGTTTCATTACATATAATGTACTTATTTGATACTTAAATATACTTACCCATGTTGGAATGCAAAGAGTTGCTTATGCAATCCATGTGCTATTGATGTGCTGTATCATTATAGGCCAGCACAATGTCACCTTCAAGGCCATTGACTTCATTTGTTTCTGTATTAGAAATTTTCATTTGTATTTAAGTTGATTAGAAAGCTTTTCTGCTCTCCTCAGTCATCACCACTCTCTGTGAGAACTGAGGTGGGCATACTCTACTTAGATTTACTTATACACTTACTTACTTGTATTACCTCCTGTAGTATTCATATTATTCTATCATTCAAACTATGCAATAAATAAAAGTGCTTATAAAGCTATAATAAGCATTTATTATTGTATGAGCTGAGCTTGTGATGTGCAATGAAATTGAGAAGTCCTAAGCTGGATTACCATACTTAAGTAAGGCTATGGTAACTTGGCTGTAACTTGATGCAATGGCTCTGTCATTGGTTGAGCTGAAGTATGTCCAGCCAAAGAGTTGTCAGCCAATCAAATTATTGGAAGAATGACGTGTTTCATGTGACTAATTCCACATCACAAACTCATTCAACTCATTCAGCTCATTTGACTTTCCCCTTGCTTTTCCCCTCTCTCTTCTTTCATTCCTTCACACTCTTACACTCTCAGTCATGCACTCTCGCTCCCTTAAACACACACTCTCACCCTCTTGGACATGCACTCTTGCTCTCTTGGACATGCACTCTTGCTCTCTTGGACACACACTCTCACCCTCTCAGATACATACTCTTGCCCCCCTGGACATGCTCTATCAGTCTCTTGGACATGCCCTCTCACCCTCAGATACACACTCTCATCCTTGGACACACACTCTTGCCCTCTCAGACACATACTCTCACCCTCTCATTCTCTTGGACACATACTCTTGCACTCTCAGACACACTCTCTTGGACACACTCATTCTTGAAATTTTAGATATACACCCTCTTGCTCTCTCAGACATGCCCTATCAAACACCAAATCTTACTCTCTTGGACAAGCTCTCTCAGACATGCTCTCTCTAATGTTCTTTCTCGAACGTGCTCTCCTGAACACACTCTCAAACACACTCTCTCAGATATTAATTCTCACTCTTTTTGACATGTGCTCTTATGCTTTCGCCCTCCTCTTGCAATCTCACTCTCACTCTTGCTCTTTTATGCTCTTTTGCTCTAGCTACTGTCTCTTCATTCACTCCTGGTGCTGTTTACCTCTACTGCTTCCTCTTGAGTTTTGTAATTGATGGCTGAGTGTATAGTATAGTGATAGTTACTACCTAGACTATACTATGTTTATGTATTGTATGTGTTTAATAGAATGCTTCTACCCTCTATCCTATGACTGAAATAATGCAAGCATATTGTGAGCAGTATTATGAGCTAATAGAGAACTAATGAGTGAAACTGAATCACTAATTTGAATCAAAACTTACCTATAACATCCTAATTGTGAGCTAATGTCTGCCTAATTTTTCGGAATAAGTAGGGGACCTCAGCTAATTCGCCTAAAATGCCTTATAAGACTTATTTAGACTAAACTATCCATAAATCGGCTTATCTTACTCTTAATTTCAGCTAAATTGGCTAAATTTGTGATGTGGGAATTTGCTGATGAAAGCTATGTCTACTTAAATTATATATAGGTAGTGGGCTTTGCTGCTTGCCGGCCCTACTTCTTGATATTCTAAATTTGAACAGTGCAACTTATTTTGCAACTCACTTTGCAACTGTACCTGGAGTATCTAATACCATCAGTTGGCTTTACATCACCCTGGTAAAAGCAGTACTTTCCATGCGTGGACATTTGGTATGAGACTAGGAACACATCACCATATTTGACAGGCCATTACCAACAAAAAGTAAACTACCAGTCCAAAGTCCAAGAAACAAGTGACAATTAACATTCAAAGAAAATGCACTTTATCTCAATGAATTATTGTGGGGCAGGCGTAGCTCCAGCAAAAGGTGGCTCAAACCTTACCCTCTCAAATCCTTTCCCATTCTCCCTACACGTGTTAGCAGGGAACACGGAAACGGTAGGCAATGCATGGCAGTTTGACAAGGGTGTGGCTGGGTGCACAGAGGGTGTTGGTGAGATGCCTTGGTGCCATGTACTGGTGCCGTATACATCCATAGGGAGGCTGTTGACACATTAGTATAACGAATGAAGGGAAAGGGGAGGGGGGAGAATGCACTCATCATCCCCATCACAATTCTTGAATACACCTGTGTCGTAGTTAGCTGGCATGTTCTATCAAGTCAAAGAGATCAGTCAATGTTTTTATAAACTTAAAGGAAAAGACATACCCAGAAACACCCCATCTCGTCGAAAATATGGTTGCACAGGCTCGTAGCCTTAGGCTCAACACAAGCACAGAAACAGAACTCAGTATTGGAGATAAAGCTCATCCATTCATGGTACTGCTGTGCATTGCCGAACAAATTTCCAAATACCAAACCACCAACTACACTCTGATCAGTACACCCTCATCTTATTAGAAGTAGAAAACGTACTAGGATTTCCCTTGCCTACACATGCACAAATACACTCATCAGCTCTTTTCCCATTCATACAATTACAACAAAAATGCACCATCAGCACCACGATTATCCAACTCCCCACCCTCATCCCCCTTGGGGATATTAATCTTAGTAAAGTCACCTATGCCCGTAACCTGTACATAATCGGGTGTTTTGACGAAATGCACGCCTTTGAGTGTGCCGTTGGGGATGGTGCACGCCCTGCATCTGGATTTAGTGCACCATGCTACTTCTTCGCGCTCTGTGTTGCCTATTGTTCCAGGGGATGCTGCAGCCGTACCACGTGTTAGGATCTGAAATGTAGACTGTCAACTGATGAGAAGGAAGGACACACGTGGTGCCCAGAGACAGAAATCATCTGCCGAGCTGTATACCATATCAGTCACATTTAAAGTTAAGAGGAAGGAGGACGGACTTGATCCAAGCAGTTTGACAGTTTGACGACGAGCTACTCCCACTTCCGCATGCATTCATACCGAATTGCTCTGTCTGCGATGTACCGGGGAGTTGAGAGGCCATATATCCCGTGTTCCAGATCTGGTTGGGATTATCCCCCGAGCAAGTCCACATTTGTACCTACACCAACCATCATTAACACACCATCAACCACCAAAAAGCACATATATAATATACACACCCGATTCCCATCACTCAAATTCCCATTCGTCAAATCCAAACACTTGCCATGGTTCATCCATGCAAGATGATTATCCCCCATATAATAAAACTGCTGATTCATATTCCCACTTGCACATTGCCAAATTTGTAACTTTACGCCATTGACATTTTGTCCATTTACAATGTCGAGGCACATGGACCCACTGAAGAGGGTTAGGCATCTGCCTGAGAATGTGAATTTTTGGGAGGAGGCGCCAGTGCATGTTTGGATTGTAATGGGGGAGCCATTGGAGTTTGTGCTTGTTGTTAGGCATTTTCCTGGGGTGGTGGGTTAGTATGGAGAGGAGGAAGAGGGGAGGGTGAGTACCATTGCTTAGGATGGGTTGGATGAGTAGTTCGCCTATGAATCTGTATATGCATAAGTACAAAAGGAAGAGGGGAGAGGGGCAGAGACATACAGAGGCATCTGAGCGGCCACATATGCCACTAGAATAACAATAGACAGAATATTCCTCATCATCTTCAAGTGTCTTGTTATCAAAAGAGTGTGTGTTAAGTTTTGCGAAACTTCAAAAACCCAAGCAAGGCAAAGAAAGGAGAGAAAAATCTGTCTTGAGGAATAGAGCAGATAGGAAGAACCTCCAATCTCCACTCATCACAGTAATTTACACTCCCCCGGGAGGTCTGTACAGATCCGCACAGATCCGTGAGGATACCATACAGAATTTATATAGTGGCTATTATTATTATTAGGGGTGATGATTCTGCACAGATTCCATACATATTCTGCATGGATCCTGTGTGGATTTATGCAGAATCTGTAAGATGTGTTTAATACCTTAATTTTCCAGTAATTTACACTCCCCCTGGGAGTCTGTGCAGATTCCATGCAGAATCAGTTTTGGTCTGTACAGATGCAAATTTCTGTGTGGATTCTGCACAGATTCTGCACAGAATCAGTATTGATCTGTACAGATGTAAAAATTCTGTATGGATTCCACACAGATTCTGCATGTATCCATACAGAATCCACATAGTTTTAAGTAGTAATAATATTTCACAGATTCTGTGCAGATTCTATGAAGACTTTTAATTTATAGAACTTATAGTGCAATCACCTACATATTTTAGTTGTTTAAAGTAACTCCTGCTCTCAAAGCTATTTAAAATAGTGTGGTAATTGTTAATTCATAATCATTTCTACATATACTTGGCTAATATATAAAAACATGACTTTATTTATTTAGAGGACTATATCTTCAGCTGGAAAGTCATCATCCTCCTCTGCTACATTTTCTTCCACTTCCAACCCATTAGCTTCCTGTTTTCTTCTTCTTTCTTGTCTATCTATAACATGTTTACTGTAATAAAACAACATGGTATGCAAAAACCAATCAAAATTGCTTGGAGTCATTTTTTTTAGACTAGATTCAAAGCCACCAAGCCAAGCATTGAGCTGTTCACATGCCTATGACAAGTAGTAGTTTATGAATATTTTTAAATAATTATAATATGAATCTCACCTGTGTATTAAAAGCCCTCTTCAAATATGGATTTCCATTATTGTCAAAATCAGTTATAACTAGATTTGGAGCAGATCCATCTAGTGGTGCTGGATTGCAAAATATTCTGCAGAGAAAGTCTTTAACTCTGTGATTTGTATAATGATAGCTATCTACACTAAGTCTTGTAGTTTTTTTCCAGGTTTCCCATTGCTCTCTTCTTGCATCATTAAGAAGATATCTTAGTACCAAACATGCCTTATCAATGCATACATAGTCTGGCCTGGATTCTTCAGTAGGATATACTTCCTCCAAAAATTTCATAATATTGTATGGTGATTCTGCCCCTCAAATTTTGTCCAGGCAATAACAACACCACAAGGTGCACATATTGTTTCCACACAGTAGAATTTACCTGGAGTAAAGTAATTCTTTGTTTTATTATTAGTTGACTGTTGTTGATCATCATGTGGCTGAACATTTCTTGGTCTAACTGTATTCCATGGGAGTTGTTCTCCTGGACGCTGAAGCATTCTTCTTACACCTGCATGATGAGAAGTGTTGCGAGTGGATTGAAACCTCCTCCACTCTTCTTGGTGATTATTGCAAGCTTGGGTACCCTGCTTTTTCATGTTAGTGCACCCTTGAACACGACAACATGCACCATAAAAGGTTTCATGTACTTCACAGAAAATTCCTCCACGTGCATTATGTAACTCACTTGTACACTCTTCAAATGCACAATGTGTTGGACCCATCATGATACCATCCAATACAACCATTTTGACAGGGGCATATTCATTCTCATTTGTTGCTGTATTGTCACTTTCAATATCTGCTACTGCTCTTTGTACATTTACAGAATTCATATCCTCCTGTGTACTTTCAGATTGTACAAGATCAGGAACTGCTCCATTTTCATCAACTCCTACCACACCAGCAGAGTCAATATCTGATATTGCATTAGATCTACTTCTATAAGCATGTGTGCACTCAGAACATGTATGCTTATCAGCAGATCAAATAATTACATTATCACCAAGTAAAGAAAATGCTTCACATGTAAGATTATCAATTGAAAGACCATCTTCAACTTCCAAATTTATATCTCTTGAAGAGGCCAAAGCTCTAACAGTTTCTTGAATATATGCTTGCCAAACATGTCTGCAGGTGATGCTGTGTTCATCAGAAAAGCTATTGTTCCAAAACTCTGTATAAGCAGCAGCTGATGCATGAAAGCTATAAATTGCATTTACAGCTGCATTGGAAAATGTTCTGTCTACCCAAACTGACTGTCCTACTTTAATGTACTTTGCAGAATTGAGGTACACTCAAGTACTCTTTCAATTTGGAATTGAAACTTTTTCTCTGTCAGCTGAGTATTGTGTTTTGCATCTTTTGCATACTCCTGTGAGTACTTGAACATTTTTTATAGTTTCAGTACCCCGAATTAAAGTAACATGAGGTATGTCCTGTGCATCTGTTGATAAGTGTAATGCCAATGAGGGGCATGTATTTGTTACACATATAGAAGTTACAGGGCAAATAACAAATGCTGGTGAAATCTCTTTATGAGATACTACTTTTAAATTTCCTTTAAATCTTCCAGATGATGCAATTGGATTAAGCTTTAGAGTCTTCATCAAGTTATCTAAGCTCAATGCCAAAATTGTATCCCTTTCATCATTAGGCTCATCTTTAAATAATTTGTTACATCTCTCTCCAAGATGAACTTGCAATGCTCTAGATAAAGTGAGCATCCAAGCAGTCATTTGTACATTATTCTTCTCTGGATATCTAGGATTGAATTGCCTTGCATGAAGACTTAATAGATCACTGTTGTGTGTAACTGTAAATAGTATTACCAATGCTGTTGATAGGGAAATTTCTGAGCTATAATTACTACTGATAAATTTGCTGAAAGTTTTAAATGAAATGTCAGGGAAGGGCTGCATGTTTGCTGAAACTCCTGGCAATATCATTAAAATAACTGTGGTTATACTTCCATATTGTATCCAATTATTAAGTCTCAAAAGTGTGGTGGATGAGAGTGAATTCCATTAGCATGGAACATCCAGTTACAAGATTATACAGAACACATTTTTTATGGAGGAAAAAATGTACAAGGATTTGACATATGAAATAGAGTACAGAGATTTCAAATTTTATACTACATTGAAAGATTGGAGACATCAAAAAAGAGAAATTAAAACCAAAATCAACTTACTCTTTGGCCCCCTTTTTAGTTGTCTTCTTAACTTCCAAAACTTTTCCTTTTCCTTTACTTTTACCCTTACCCTTACCCTTCTCATTCTCTTTCTGTTTTCCTTTCCCCTTCTCCTTTGTTTTATCACTCTTCTTCTTTCTCATCATCATTTCCTTCTCTTCCTCATTATCAGTATCATCCTCCTCATCACTCTCCTCACTCTCCTCACTACTCTCACTATCTTCTTTATCTTCCACTTTCTTCTTAATTTTATCTTTTCCCTTTCCCTTAACTTTCTTCCTTACTGCTTGGTCTGGATCAAGTGTCCCTCCATTGTTATAAAACATCTTAAGATCTTCAAATGTATATTTTTGAGTCTTTTCATACCCCCATGCTTCCAAATCAGATGGAGCATTATCCCCTCCCTGCATCCATTTCATCAACAAAGGATAATCAGAAAGTTTTGGAAAGAGTTTTGTATGGTTGGACTGAAAGTATGAATAGGACAAGAAAATGTCAACAATTGCCTTCTTATTTGGATGTTTTCCTTCCCATTGGTTGTTCATTACCATTGAGTTATAAATATCTAAATATTTGAGAGTGACCAAGTATTTCTGATATTGACCTCTGACTCCATCCTTATAGGTGCAATTAACCTCATCTGAACAAATACCAAGTCGAGCAGTAATTGTTTGGGACTCAGCATTTAGTTCGTTACAACAGGTGGAGCTATAGAAACAGATCTATGGCTTGTAGAAAGTGACGCAGAGCAAGATGGACCTGTAACTGCTAGTGAACCTTGTTGAGCTGAAGGACGAAATGAAGACTATTTATATAGTTGAGTTTGAGACTACAAATATGAATAAAATACACTTACACATAATACATGTAAAACATAATTTTCTGTCTGAATCCATATAAAATCCTCATTGTCATCAATAGCACACTCATAGCTACCTAAAAGGCACCAATGTGGACTGTCATTGTCAACAATAAAGAACCATTGCTCAGATTCCATGATAGGACTATATTTCTTAGCTAATCCTTTCAGAACAGGCTGCATTGAATTTACTGACACTGGAACTTTAATAAATGTCATTGATTTCATATTTGAAATGTAAAGGTATACAATTCCTTTTACATGTTCCAAATAGCCTGACTCCTTCTCAATGTCCTCAAAGTCAGCAATATTATATGCATTTCCCTGGGCATGATGATGCATGAATCCACCTTGATATCATGTTATTATTTTATTATCTATATAAGAAAAATACTTACCAGTTACACGAGAAGATCCTTGTAAATTATAGATGTCTTTTTTTGGTGGAGATTCCATGTGAATATCACCTGCATGGTCACCTTTACTTTTCATAGAAATCTGAATCTCACTGTTCTCACTGTTCTTTTTGCTTATAGCCCCTTTCTTTGGTGGGGATGTCATATAAACATCCACATTATCACCTGTTCTCCCACCAGAAGGTTGATCCACCTCAGAATGGATGTTCTCTCCACTCTGGTTATGGATATTCTCACTGCTCTGTATGTGAACTTCTTTTCCACTTTTTTGGTGAGTGCTCTCACTGCCCTTGTTGTGAATGTTATCTTCTCTGTTCTTATTGAGAGTGCTCTCTCCACTCTTATTCTCTCCACTATAGCTGTGAGTGTTCTCACTGCTCTGGTTGTGATTATCCTCTTTACTTTGGTTGACAGTATCTTCTTCTTCAAACTTATTGTCACTGTCATTATTGGAGGAATTGACACTGCTCTTATTTGGAGTATTCTCTTTGCTTTGATTGGTAGTATCTTCTTCCGCAAATTCATTCTCACTTTCAGTAGATTTATCTTTTTCTCCAGACTTGTCCTTGCTTTCAGTAGATTTATCTTCTTCTCCAGACTCATCCTCACTTTCAGCAGATTTATCTTCTTCTCTAGACTCATCCTCTCTTTCAGAAGATTTATCTTCTCCAGACTCATCCTCACTTTCAACAGATTTATCTTCTTCTCCAGACTCATCCTCACTTTCAGTAGATTCAGTTTCTTGTATCTCAGAGTGACGAATACAGCCACTAGTAGCACCCAGAGTCTGGGTAGCAGGAACTATGCTGATAGCAGCATTACGGATTCGCTTAGGAGGTGCAACAGATGTTCCATCATCAATGATGTTCTGTTCAGCATTGGTTAATTTCACTGGTGGAGCAGCCTGAGAGTCTTCAGCAATACATTGCATTGCAGATTTACTTAGAAATAAAAAATGAATAAAAAATAATTTTACAAGTGAGTTATTACACACCGTCCTTTTCCTCTGTCACGAAAATACAATTTGCATTGTAAGGCCTTAAGCCTTTATTCCCACCAAAATAAATTGTGAGATGATTTTAAGGCAGTAGCGAAGACCTTACAATGTGCTTACAAGCCATTTTAAGAACCAGACCGGCACCCAAGGCCTTATGTGAAATGTGGGTGCGATGTGATTGATTGTAGAGTGCTCTAAATATTAAGCATGAATTTCAAGGCAGCCTCAATATTGTGCAATTATTATAGGATCTTGCAACAGGTACAAAAATTAACTTCTAATATAGGTACATTTAATGTATACTATACACCATCTGTGCTGTAGCGCACTCAAAGAACATGATTTGCAATTAATATACCAAATATAAGAAAATTTATACATCCCATTAAATAAATTAGTGACAAGATCGGAACAAGTTCCAGGTTGTAAGAGGTGACAGGTGGAAGTGTGGGCGAAATGTGGGCCTGTCCAGCTTAGTCCGGGTGAGGCCACGCTCAGTTCCGAAACTTAGGGGTAGTCTGTGCCGAGACTGCGCAAGACCCGGTACAGGCTGACTAAACTATGCTTCTAAAAGGTATAAAAACGCTGCGCCATTGCTTGTTTGTGCGGCTTCAAGCCTTGAGGTAAGGAGTAAGTAGAGTTAGATAAGGTAAGTCAAACGTCTTGGTAAGTCATAGTAATAATCATACTGCTAACTAATTGACCCAGTTGCATTCTGCGTGAGCGTTTATAATATAGACTGCTTGTTAACATTAGTATACACTGTAGATACAGATACATATGATAATATCATTTCATTGTAGAAATCAACGAATATTCTTTCATTTGGATGTATTCAGTAACAGTTTGCTTATTTTTCTGAATCATCTATTATGCTCCATTATAAGCAATGTGATGGTGTGCTTTTCTTGTAAGACTGCACAGTAACTCTTACATGTCCTTTACATACCCGGGCTGCCTATATTGCATTATAAGGCTCTCAGCCATACCTTATAACACATCCTATAATTATGTGTTCAACAATTTGCCTTGTAGGTCGGCCTCTGCCTTAAGCCCTTAAGATGCCTCTTAATCCATTGCATGGCAAACTAAACTTTTGTGACATCCTTTTCCCTTTTTCCCTTTCTTCTTCTGAGTATCATTCCCCTGAGTATCATTCCCCCCCTGTCCTTCATCCACATTACCCCCCTTTCTACCCTTCTTTTTGGCAGGATGTGTGGCAGGATCAGTGGATGAAATAGTATGCTTGCGAGCATTTGTTTTATTAGCATTGTCCTTGGTGGATTGGTTGCGAGCAGATCTGCAAGGTGGCATGGTATGTAGTGGTGACAAATGTTAAGTGTTGGTATGGGTGGATGTGTAGGGATGTGTAACTGATGGTGGTTCAGATAAGAAAGGGGCATGAGGCATGCACAGACCTAAAGGCAAGATTCACACTGTTTATTTTTAATCCTGTCTGTGTGACTTCACAGCTTATCTATAAAAGTAAGTGAATGTTCACATCATCTATTTTTAATCCTGTCTGTGTGACAATCACAATGTTTATAATTTAAGGAAAGGGTATGAGAGAATAGTGTAAGCGATCACAAGGAACTTAATGTGAGATCACCTCATTGCACCAATCTATTCTCATCTCATTGCATCAATCAATTCTTGCCCCATTGAACCAATAAATTCTCACTCCATTACATCAATCAATTCTCGCCTCCCTGCATCAATCAATTCTCACCTCATTGCTAACACTTTTTTGTGTTCTTACTTTGGAATGGATTTTATGTTCAGAAAATTATATATTTGTTTATCTAAAATGTACATGTGTGCTGTATTCTAATATATACTATAATACACTAAGCACTTCTCCCTTATCTTCTTAACCCACTCTTCCTACCCCCCTCACTCATATTGCCACCCATCACTCATCACCCTATTCTTAACCATTCCCTCCTATCCCATCATTGTGTACATTGGCAGTATCAACACACACGAGTCGATGGTACACCTATGCATAAGGTGTGGCCCTGGCGTGCAGAAGGAGGAGTGGGAGGGGGAGAGTGATGGTGAAGCAAGGCGATGGTGGAGGGGGTGGGGAAGCCATGGTGCATATGCCATGTCAATGCATGTATGTCGATGCTGCACCTATATGTAGGCGTGGCCTTGGCTTGCAGAAGGCGGAGGGGGAGGGGGAGAGCAGAGGCAAGGCAAGGCAAGGGTGGAAGTAGTGATGCCACGTCAATGCACGCATATAGGCACACGTTATGCGTAGGGCATGGCCTGGGCTTGCAGAAGGAGGAGCGAAGAGGGAGGGGTGAAGGTGGGAGTGGAGGGGGCTCGGATGCCATGTCGACAGGCCTATGTGCCTGTGCTTGCAAGGGGGGGGGGGCGAGGGGGCGAGGGTGGAAGAGGTGCAGATGCCATGTCAATGCACACACATAAGCATACGTCAATGATATGCCTATGTGTAGGGGGGGTGGTGTAGCACGGGGAGGGAGGAGAGAGGAAGGGCTGGACAACACGACGCCATTCATGCCAGCGGTGTCGCCATCTTCTGACGCTGCAGCACAGTCAGTTAGCAAACCCCACCACAGATGAAAGGGGGGGAAACGGGGGGAGGAGAGAAGACAGGAGGGGGGGCTGAGTGATGTGGGCAATGGTGGTGTCGACACTGTCCTTGCCATGGTGCCGCCATCCCCATGATGCAGGGAGAAGGGGCTGGAGGGGTCTGGAGGACATGGCGTCACTGCCACCATGCTGCAGGGGGGGGAGGTGGGAGGAGGGAGGGGTGTGCGGCGGTCGCAATGCAGGGGAGGTGGGTGGTGGGACAATGTGGTGTTGCACATTGAGGCCAGGGAAATGTTGAGGTGGGAAGAGCTTGCATCGTTGTTTTGACGCAGCAGCATGAAGGGGCAGCTGCATGGGTGGTGGTTGAGATGAGAGAGCCTGGTGATGGCCGTCGAGCGAGAGCTAGGGCATCTACAAGACCATAGACGACACTGTGGGAAGGTCAGATAGCAGGGGATGGCGAAGTGAGTGGAGGAAGGGGCGTACCTGGTGACAGGCGACGTGGCATCAGTCTTGAGGGTGACACTGAGGCAGGGGACACATTGAGGCAAGGGACACGTTGAGGCAAGGGAAACATTGAGGTGGGGGAAATGTTGAGGTGGGGGAAATGTTGAGGTGGGAAGAGTGAAGAGGAGGGGAAGAGCAAAGAGGAGGGGAAGAGCAAAGAGGAGGGGGAGTGTTGACAGTGGGAATGAAGAGCGATGACAGTGGTGATGTGTCACCAGTTATCAGTTACCGACAACCGGTGACAGAGAAGACAACGAGCATTACATTGTTGGCGGCTATGTTATGGCATCAATGACACACTGGCTCAGTTGGTTAAGCACACCATATATTTGATGACTAAGCCATAGCATAGACTTGGGTTCAAAACATATCCAATGCAATTTGTTTTATTAATATTACAATAAATGTATAATAAATACTAATAAAAGTCTGCACAGATTCCAAGGAAGTCTTTGTTACAGAATTCCACGTAATCTGCATGGAATTTTCCATTCCATATAAATCTGTGCAGAATCCGTAAGAATTCCATATGGAATATTTCCTTCATTATAGTGATACCTCAGCCAATTCTTGACCTCCCATATTCCGTACAGATTCTGCATAATCCACATGGATCTGTACGGATTCCATATGGATCTGTACAGAACACCCAGGTAAGCGTAAAGAGCTCACTCATCAAGGCTTTATAACTCCCAACAAGATTTCAAGTAACGCCCCGCATCAAGATCAAGCCGCTATAACACAACACATAGTCAAATTGAATATAAAAATTTGTTGGAAGGTAAGGAATAAGGTACCGGAAGCGAGGGTCGTGTCGGAGCTTGTCTGCATGGAAAACGAAGCGCATGAAGCCCTGGGATATTTTTAGATTTGGGAGGCGCGTGATGCTGTGAGGGTGGTGCAGATGTCGATGTGATGTGTAGATGATTGGTGGGGGTTGAGAATGATGATGGGTTGAGGTGTGGTGAGGTGTGGTTCGTTGAGTGTTAGGAGATGGTGTGTGCTTTGGCCTTGAGTAGTTGGTAGGCTGGGTTAATCATAAATGAAAACTGCATTTCGAACGCGACATGAAAAAACCTACGTGATGCATCCGAATCAGTTCCACAGAAGGTGATTCATCCCTGTAGGAGGCAGATCAGCATCATCGTCAAGTTGAAAGTAAAATGTCAATTGATTATGCCCTTGTGTCCTTGTTGAATCGCATGGAAGGAAGGAAGAAGTGAGCTAAGATGGAATCATCAGAAATCATAGAACAGAACGGAAGTGACAGCCAGTGAGTGAGGGAAAAGTTCAACTTCGGCCCTTCCCATCGAGGTTGTTTCGTATAGAAAGGCATCTACATCGATAGCCTAGACGCAGTGTTCCCATAGCTTGAGGAAGGATCAGATTGGTGTAAGTAATGTATATGTATGTGGTCTAGGGTGTAGAAGGAAGAATTGCGGTTGCATGGAGATGGCCCTATGGCTTTTCAAGCGCCATCACTAGAATTTAGAAAGATGCAGACATGTCGGAATGCGGCACGACACGATACTGATTATCCAACGCACGACATTCAAAATCAATCGTGGTTGGCACGTTTGGGAACCCGGAGTTGAGGTTATTAGGAGAACCCTGAGCATGTCTGACAGTGATGTTTACTGCGACTTCTTCAGTTGAGAGCTGGACGTCAGACGGTAGAACAAGTAGAACACCGAATCGGATACATCCTATAGAGGCGGGAAAATATCCCATCTGGTGATCCAGTGGGTCACTTGACCTGCATAGCCTTTACTGTGTAATGCGAGAATTCTTGAGGAAAGTGGCCCAAAGGGTACTTAGATTCGCAAGGTGAGGTAAACGACATGTATAGACTGGACGCTTGTACGTGTTTAGATGGTGTAGAGGGTGGGATAAAGAGGATGGATTTGATTTAGTCTGAAGGCGGTGTGGAAGAAAGGAATGGGGAACAAACAAGTCCATACAGATTGTTCACTGTCAACGACGACGACGACGACCCGGTGTAGAATACCCTCGGACTCGGAGGTAATTCGCCTGGTGATCCGAAGTAGGACTGCAGTCCAGGCTCAAGTCTGCGTGTCACCCAGCTCGCGCTCTGTCCCGTCCCCACACGCCTGCTCTTTACTGACATACGACACGAGAAAACACCAGATATTGATCTGTACAGCATCCATCGTACGACCCACTCCATTGTCCTCTCTCTTCCTACCACTCACACTGACACAACCCAGAACACTATTAACAATGCCAGCCAAATACTCGCACGTAAAAAAACGAACAGCCTCGGGTCTCCTCAGAAAATCTGGGTCCCAATTAACCATCACCAAAGACCCCTCGCATGTACCCCACTCCTACCACCACTCCCACCACCACCAACATAACAACTCCCACCCACCCAAGCTGAACCCGCACATCGACCGCGCCTTAAGTGCAGTATCCCAACTCGAGCGTGCAATAGCCAAGATCCTCCTCATCCGCTATGAGCAGGACATCGCCAGGTTGTTCAGTACGAGGCTATACAGCATCTGCCTCGTGCATCTTCCTACTTTCGTCATGCGCTGCAGTGCCCTAGGTGGACCTGGCTGGCTCGCGTGGAATTATGACAGCGAGGAGGTGAAGGATTTTATGCGGGGCGCTATTGCGATGGATATGCGCCAGGCCGGGGAGAGAGTCGCCACCAAGAGTGTGTTATGGAGTTATACTGCCTTGAGGCATTTCGTATGTTCCCTTCCCTTTGTGTTTCTTGCTCGTTATTCTAATATCGAACTGTAGGCCCTCTCGAATAATGTCACGATATGCCACAAACGCGGCCTGCACTCCCTCCGTCTTCTCCCGCATTACCCGCTCCTCAAAGCACACATGGAATCCCTCGAATCAATGCCCCCTGCAACATTCAGCAAGCCCCCGCATTTAGGCTCCTTAAGGGAGGGATTAGACGCGTTAGACGAAGCGTGTCGCACTTTCGAAATTCGTTCCTCCTCTTCTTCTAGTTCAAACTCGTCCTCATCGCCTTCACGTTCATCTTCATCTTCATCCTCCTCCTCTGCCTCCGCCTCTTCAGGCCCCGATTTAACAAAAGAAACTCAAGAAGACCCACCAACACTCCACCAAAAACTAACCTACGGCTACGAAAAAGCCGCCCAAACGCTCTGGAGCGTCGCGCGCGAATTCGATGTGAGAGGGTACGGTACTGTTCTGCGCGAAAAGCTCACTAACAAGTGGTGCGATTGTGGATGCTCTACGGATCATCTTGGCGAGGTGTGTGAGCGCACTGTTAGGGAGGAAGAGGGCGAGTGTGTGCATCATTCGCATTCTGGGAAGAAGGGGAAGAATTCGAATGGGAGTGCGAATGTGAATGGGGGGAAGGGAGAGAAAGGGAAGTATAGAGAGTGGGATGGGCGCGGGAGTGGTGTTTTTGGATGGGAGACCGGGGAGGAGGAGGATGTGTGGGAGGTTGAGCTTGATTTTGGGGGGGAGGGGGAGGATGTTGGAGGGGATGAGGAGGGGGATGAGGATGGGGGGAGGGGAGATATGACCATTGGGGAGATGATGGATTGGAGGTATTTTAGAGCTGAGAGGGAGAAAGAGGAGGTTTGTGTTTCACTTTCGCTTTCCCTTGTACTCTTACTTTCCGACTTCCCCCTACTTCACTTTCACGTTTATATTCCAATCCTCCTTCTTTCTCTTCACCTTCACCTTTGCCCCTCCCGTCCTCTCACCTCTCTTCAGACAATGCTAACACCTCCATCAGGGCAACAAATCCTTCCGAAAAGGCAACTTCCAACAAGCAGTAATGCACTACGAGGCAGCACATTCTATCGAGCCCGAGCTGCCGCACTATCAGTTGAATTTGGCAGCGGCGTATTTAAAGCTTAACAAGTGCATTTTTTCCTTCCTCCCTCCCATACGCAACAACTAACACACACATCTCAGCTGGATTGAAGCCGAACAAGCATGCACCAAAGCAATCACACAGCACCGGAGTGAGAAGGGGTATTTCCGCCGAGCGAAGGCGAGGAAGATGTTAGGCAGGACGGGGGAAGCTGTTGATGGTTCGTCTTTGCCTTCCTTCTTTGTAAAGTGGAGATGTTGATAAAGAATGGATAGATCTTAGGAATGTGTTAAGGTTGCAGCCGGTGAATAAGGAGGCGTTGGCCGAGTTGGGGATGTTACTCCCCCCTCCTGTTCCTGCTGCTCCTGCGATGTCGGAGGATAGAGCGGATTCATCGTCGCGCGATTCGAGCTCCAGTTCAAATTCAAGTTCATCATCCTCGTCCTCGTCAAGCTCTAGTTCAAGTTCATCAAGCTCAAGTTCGCAATCGACAACTCCGTCGTACTCTCCACCTCCCTCTCCCACCTACTCCAGCAGTAGCGGTAGCAGCCACTCTGGCGTAAGCTCGAAACACACCCCGCCCCCGTTCGCAAAGACGAAGCAGGACGAGCGGAGGTTGAAGATTGTGCCGCTTAGTGCTGTGCCCGAGGTGCATACCTGCGAGTGTCATCGTCGGAGTGGGAGTGCTGGGAAGAGGAGGAGGGAGGAGGAGGAGGGTGTGCTTTGGCCTAGTTGGGAGAGGTATGCTGTTAAGCGGGTTGATTAGGTGTTGTGAAATGGGGTGTGGGGGAGTGGGGAAGGAGGAGTGACGATGATATGAGGAGGGGAGGGGGTATTTAACTGCGATCTCATGCATGCGTGCTTGGTTAACTTTTTCATTCTCGATCTATCTCTATCTCTTTCTCATTCTGTGTTATATCTATATGCTACGGTACGCGCTAACGTTGTACCTCTCGTTCCCTTAGACTGTCTCTGTTCCGCCTTATCAGGCGTTTCGTATCTGTATGATATAGTTGATGATCCCCGTGTTCTGTGTCTTGGAAGCTTCGTTGACTGTTGGCCATGGCATGAGACTGAGTTTAACTGCTTTTGTGATTTTTTGTGATTTTGCTAACGTACATTCGTAGGTGCTTTATTGCCTTGAGAGGCTTCTAACCATGTATGATATGGTTACTTTTATCCGTTGATCCCATGCTTGTCCTACAGCCTTTCTTACACCGTGACATGGGACCAAGCTTCAAATTTATTCTCTACGGCGTTCGCTAACGTGTACACTGTAAGTAACAACCCCTAGACCTCCTACTTGCACTTACATTGTTGAAGGGTTTAAACAAGTTTTAAAACACCTTAAACACCGTATCACGTGTATGGTACAAGTACTTACCCGCTGATGAGATCTAATCCCACAGTGCTTGTTTCTTTAACTTTGTCCTTTATCATCTATGGCAACAGCCTCTCTTACACCGCGACATGAGACCACGCTCAAGACCAGACCAAGAAGCTATTTCCATCCTCCTGAGCATTTACACCCCTAAAATAGGATAGATATCCTCGTGATCATTATTATCACTCGCTTGTCAGTGGGGCTGTATTGTGTTATCTTGTCGTGTCTCGTGGACATGGGAGGATGGGTTACAGTGGGAACAGTTTGGAGAGGGGGCTTATCTTGGCTTTGATTTTGGGGTATAAAGGGGGGTTGGTGGGGATCGCAGCGCTGCGGAAGTACTGTGAAGACTCGAGAACGATTACTTGTTAACTATGGCTACGAAAGTGAACTCGGTTGCGCATCCTACTTTGGTTCAGGTGTGTTCTGCTTTTCGCGTTTGGAGAGTATTCTTAAGTGATGGATAGGTCGATCCGTTCATGTAAGTTGTGCCTTCTCCTGTATGGTCAGGTAGGTGTTGATGGGTTCGTAGTCCTGCGGACCAACAGAAAGTACGCTTTCTTTCTATTAACTGGAACAGCATGCTGACACGGTGTATAGGGGCTTCATAATCGTTGGCAGCAAGTTCATTTCTTCTTTCAGTAGGGTCATAGACTAATGTATCGCTGATAGCCCAGATATCCCACCCGTGGCGACTGTAAAGCCCGGTCAAGTAAGTCTTACATCATAGATAAGATAAGGACTAAAGACTAGCTACTATTACCTGCAGACGTTCAAGCTTGAATGCGTTGGTGAGCTTTAACCTTGCTATATCGTAAGCGGGTATTGAAGGATTGGAATGGAAGATTGGACTGGGGCTCAGATTGGGAACAATGATAGTATGTGCAAGTTTTGCCTCATTATTTTGGTTGGTGTTGAATCTCGGATAGATAGCGATGATGTTAAAAACATCGACCTGACGAAGATTCATAATTTGACCGGACCGGTTGCGGTTGAAGGTGCTGAGCCCGGGGATTGTTTGGTGGTTGACATCCTGGACAGTATGTCCTACTTCTTCCTTGCAATGAGAAAGTGTTAATCGTGCTTCTTAAGTTACTCCATTTGAGAAGATGCCTTGGGGATATACTGTACGTGCCTGACCTCATCCTTCGCACTATTGAGCTCATTGTTCTTTTCCAGGGAATCTTCGAGCTCGAAAACGGAGGTGGCCTCTTTGGTAAGAGCACGTTGTACTAGAGGCTCTTCCCCCATCTAACCATGTGCAGCACAGGAATTCAAAAGCAAAGCAGCAAAGGCAATCTGGGACTTCAACGGTTCGTATCTCCTTCCTCCTCCCACCCTTCCATCTAAACCTTCATTAACATTAGGGATCTATGCAACATCGCGGCACATCCCTGGCGTCCGCTTCGCGGGAGTGACCCACCCAGGACTGATAGGCACCGCACCATCCGCCGAACTCCTTGCGACATGGAACAAGCGGGAAGGCGAGCTAATCGCCGCCCATGTCAATTCCGTGCCCCCCGTTGCATTCCCGCCCGAGCCGATAGGTGCGTATGTGGGCCAGGACCTGCCGAAGGAGGTAATGGAGAAGATTGCGAAGGAGGGTGCGAGGACGATTCCTGGGCGTGAACATGGTGGGAATTGTGATGTACGTTTGGGTTCTTGTTGACGTTGAAGTTGGGGTGCTGATGTGGGTTGAGCCAGATTAAGAACCTTTCCCGCGGATCGCGGTGTTACTTCCCTGTGTTTGTGAAGGGAGCTAATTTGTCTGTTGGTGATTTGCATTTCTCCCAGGGCGATGTGAGTGTTTACTATGACCGGATGAATGATATTTGACTGTTACGTGCAGGGAGAGGTGAATCCTTTGCGAGTTTCTGTCCGGTAGGAAACTCATAGATTTTATTTAGATGTCGTTTTGCGGAGCTATCGAAATGGTAAGTTATGTGCATACCTTTGCAATTCCTGGAGCTGAAGATATTAGGCTGGTAT
Organism: Cyathus striatus; assembly: GCA_025738555.1. Taxonomy (NCBI): domain Eukaryota; kingdom Fungi; phylum Basidiomycota; class Agaricomycetes; order Agaricales; family Nidulariaceae; genus Cyathus; species Cyathus striatus. Next base: position 2,298,947 of record JAOVFP010000002.1, read on the forward strand.
TATCACCTTTAGCACTAGCATCATCAAAGGCGGAGTAGAGAAATTCGCACTTAAGCAGCCTATCTTCCTGGTAGGGTGTTCACTGTTCGCTGTTCGTTGCCGACTAAACTAGTGTTGCACCATAAAGCCGTCTCCGATTGATCCAGTTTACTCGTCGAAGGTATGACTATGAAGTATTCTTCAGGCTTAGCTTACCATTGGTATAGATAATATTTGAGGGTTTGAGCGTCGATATCCGTACGTGACTGTTTTCATTGTTCCAGAGGACCTGTGTAAATGTATTATTTAGATGGGGATGGGAAACAGTATAACATGGATGCGTAGGTTATCTATTGCAGAAAAATTAGTTTTAGTTTGACACTTTATTCCAAAGATCTGTTGCCTATAAGCAAGCGGCATTAAATGCAATCGCCTATCTTCAGAAGGTAAATATATAGCTCTATTCTGTGTATCGACTAATCAAACACTCCGTTCTAGATTGGATATAGTAAGCTATTCAACTAATGAATACGACATGCTCCTAATCACATGTCACTCCGTCGGTAGCTCGTGAACAGGCTTGTGAGTATCATTTATCTATGTAAGAGAAGTGTTAGTGACGCCCTATAATGCTACGTGAAGACTTGTTGTTATCAGCCGCACCAATTGAGAGTCATGTAGGCGCTCTGGTGGTAAGTCTCAGTTGGAAAACCCTGGTACGAATTACCTCACCCTCCACTCTAGGACTCACCTAATGCCTGTGTTACGCTTGCCATTCCTACGGGTATCTTTGATCACGTTCGAACTTTTCCATCTCATTTGTCGCATACGCATCTTACTGATTATTTTCATTTCAGGATATCCTTCCGAATCCTGACGGTTTCCCTAAACGTGACTTTGGGCAATGTGCCATCCGAAGCGACGGCGTGGTGTAAATTAGTGTAAATAAATAAAGGAATAGGGCCGGCAAGCGGCACAGCCCACTACTGGCACTTATTAAGGTTAAAAAGATTTCATGAGCCTGCTGTAATATTAAAAATATAGCAGATGTTAATGTACTATGAGCGGAGCAATATCTACGAAGATGCAGTACAGTACACCAAGTAAATACTCCCGCACAATGCATGCATACTAAACGGTAGGCAGATTGTCCTAACTTCCATTGCATCGACTCGGCCGCGCGCATACACCAAAACCTCGCCTGCTCCAAAAGGAACTTAACATCTTTCACAGCGTTGTTATCAATCAAAGTGGGTTGAGCGACAGGTCACCGAGGTGATGCTCAGACAATGAATGATAAATCTACAAAACGATTAAACTTGAATAGCAAAAAAAAATCAAGCAAAACATACCACTTCTCTCCAACGTGCGCATCACGGCACACCATCTTGAGTCAATTTATATCCTCATTCGTGGCAGATTTAAGATCGAGTCCCTCCGTACTAAATAAAACCTGGCCTTCAGAATTCCACCTCGCCTCGCTTAAATCGGTATAAAGCTCGTCATCATATCCCATGGTAGAAACTTCCTTGTTTGGATTTATCTTGCGTATGCTGTATCCATACGCATCTATGAACGAGTACCTGCGGACAGGATATGTAGTAGCATTGCGCAGATCAAAAACTGTATGATTTTATGCAGTGGAAGACGGTTGTTGCCAATTTCAACGTCAAGAAAATCGGGATTCTCAACGACGGGTGGTGGATGGGTGGGCTCATAATGCGTAAGATCTCATCTTGTAGTTTTTAAATGTGTAGCCATATACTCACCGAGTCTCGTTACGTTCTTTTATTTCTTGTTATATAGTTGTCGTGTTTTAGTCTATGCAAAATTAGATCGTTAGTTTTGGTTAGATACTTGAATGTGTAGCCATATTTAATGTTTTTGTGAATGTATTTTTTGGATTGGTACAAGTTGTACCGTGAGGGACTTGAAATGATTACTTTTTGTTGAGGTATTAATTACACTTTATGTAAAAGAAGTGTCAAGACGTGATAACCTAACGGTAGTATCTAGTCGTTGGTTACCATCACCTCATAAGTAAAGCCTTTTTTATTTTCTCGTGCTTTCCACATATCCTTTGTCGATGTACGAATCACAATGTTTCTGTTAGAGACATTAAGGCGCATTGAATTAACTGTATAACCCAGTCGTTGGTTGCCATGATTGGTTCATAGCTTAAAACTTTTCTTTTTTTTACCTTTTCTCTTGTGTTTTTTATGTATCATTTGTAGACGTAGCACTGGATCATGCTGTTTATGTTAAACACCATCAAGGCGCGAATTTATGATATGAAGTAATATTTTTGCCACAGTACCATCTACTGTGAGTCATTTCATTGTAATAAATAATCTCAGTTGAAATATAAACATAAAATAAGATACAAAATGATATGTGTTTCGCAGATTGTAACATATGAACTTCATTAGGGTTAATACAATTCAAATAGTATCTTGCTCATCTCAGACCACTTGTTTCACTGATATTTCCCTAAAATATATCTTATAGGCTTTAAAATTCACTTATTAAGTATGTGCCATAATTTTAAGTCTGAAATACACTTGATTCCTGTATATTTAATACTGTGCTTGTAGAGGTGTAGTCCTCTACAGGGTGAGCCTTCCTCAGTCCCAAGTGCATAAGACCAGTTCTATAGGGAGAAACTAGCTACACAGGTGTAGGGATGACAGTAAGAAAGACTAAAGAGTGGTGATGTAAGCAAGTCTACTTATGTGTTACTGTAAACCTTAACCCAACTCTTACAGTGCTGCCAAAACTTGGATAAAACAGTTATAAGATATATAATTTGATTAATTTTTAAATGATCATAACTTCTATGTTAACTCACAGTACAGTACATGAAATTATAGTCTACAGAGCTAGAACAACATCATTAACAAGTGAACAAAGAGAAGAATGGTTCATTTCTAGAGGGTGTCACAGTATGTCACAATTGGAGTCTCAAAAATCAGGCATGTTGACCGCTTTAGGCAATACACAGCCACCTGCAGTTGCAGCTCAACTTTGACCAAGGCTACTCTATTGGCCCAGTGCCCACCAATGCAAAGCGGACAAACCCAAGTGTGTACAGAAAAGTCCGAGTGTGTGTGGACACATCCAAATGTAGCTGGCAAATCTGACGAGCACTTTGGACAAATCCGAGCATGACAGAGAAATCCGAGCATGGCGGCAAAATCTGTACGTGCATGCACAGCCACTACGCATTTTCGCTCACCAACACAGACAAATAGGGGAAGCAAGCTCCCCCACTAATTATAATACTACCTTTGAGGACTCTATGAGTTGTAGTGTGTATTTATCCCCTGTGAGATATTTTGTATTTTGTATATAAGGTCATGAAAGGTACATGTACATGTACCCTTTTGAGTAAGGCTGGAAAAGGACTGACTGACTATATATATCAAAGAAAAGAAGGCACAGTTTGGTTGTAGTGCTGTTTGTTGTTTACAGCTTTACATACAACATAACCACTGTGATGTGGTGTCATAGTTCTTGCACAGTTGACAAACTTTCAAGCATCTACTTAGTCAGGCTCCTAAAACCAGCACACTTGTATCTCGCTACAACCTCCTTAGGTAAACAAAGTCAAATATTTGCTTAAGGCAAATAAACCTAAGGGAGGTTCTGCTCGATAGAGTGGCTGGCAAATGTGGTCACTGAAGTTTCACCACAGACCCTTTCCATCAACAGGGAAATTGATGGTGGGGCATGCTGCATTCCCACATCATACATATGTACTTGTGCTCATGAACACCAATGATCACAGCTATCTACAATAATTCGAGCCTCATACTCTCAATGTACTTATTCTCTTTATTTTTGGTCTTGCTCTCTGAAGAGTTTATTGGTATCTTCATATCTTGCTAAATATTATAATAATAATGTTATTGAAGTGTATCTGTATTGTGGTAGAATTAAGGTAGAATATACTATAAATCTTTCTTCATAGATTTACAAGTGCAGTGTGATTGATGAAAGTGTAAAAGTGATGGGTGAGTTGTTCTAAAGCATCAAGAGTAGGTGATTAGTAGGTTGGAGGGGAACATTCTTGAAACAAATACAACAAGAAAGATATAAAAAATTGAAGAAACAAGACAATAAACTTCAAGGCTAACTGTGAGTGAGGCCAAACTATTCAATGAATTGTATGGAGGGAATTTATAGAAAACTAGAACAAGGAGTTTACTTAATGAGGAATGGTTGATAAAATGGAAATTAATAATGTTGAGATTATAGATTTATGTAGAAAAAATGTAAGGTATAAAACAGAGAACTTGAACATACCAATGAATAGAAAGAAAATTTAAAGAATAAAACCTATGGAGGGAGACTTGGGGCATTGACATGAGCTTCAGTAAAACTTGTTGTAAGGCATTCACTGGACATTGGTAGTGCGGAATACTGACAATATTGCAGCACTTGGGATGGTGTACAGTCAAGGACAATCAAAGTCAGCAAAAAAAATCAACAATTTTTTTTGGCCTTGGACTTCTTCGGGAATGAAAGCTACTTGAAATAGCTTTCATTTGATACAACTTTCACGGCGATCCTACAAGCCGTTCCTTCTAAAAATAGGATTTGATATTTTTACTTCGAAAAAATTTGGCCAACAGTAAAAAAAATCGTTTTATTCATGAAAAAAGCGCCAATAGACTCCTTTTTATGTACTATTAATGATTCCAATGTATTAGAATATTTTATCAAGTGGTTTTTGAGCAAAAAATAAAACAAAAGTTGTATCTATACATGGTGTGAATTTACAAATAGGAACAATGATGCAAGATAACTTGCTGTATTTGCTATCTGACTGATTTTCACACTTGCTAAACACAACCAGATAAGTATTGTAAGATGACGATTGCAATGTAACACATCCCACCACCACCATGAGCCACCCTCAAGGTCATCCATCAAAGAAACACAAGCCTAATATGCTTGGACTAAGAAATCTGTCTCAAGCATCACCAACCCCTTCAGATTTATCTAGTGAAGGAGTGTCAACTCCAAGTGCTCAAATTATTGATTCAGATCTCCCAGCTGATCAGGCAGTGGATGAAGATTCAGTTCTATTAGACAGCCTGCAAGTGAACTGGGAAATAGAAGATCAAGTACTGACTGAGTCAGATAATGACAATGAGTTAGAGATTGATGTATGGGAGAATGTCAATCCCAGGGACACACTGGTAGATATGGTATACTTACAAAATAGTCTAGTATTGGGGCTGGTGTAAATACAGATATTGTGAAGCAGACAAAAAGACCTTCCAGGAGGCCAAAAATATTGCGTTAAAATATCTTGATGCCTGCCCAGTGGATGTAATTTGATGGTTTATCAATCGCACATGGCAATTTATGAATGCATTTCATATAGGGCTCACTGAAAGAGCAGCAGAATGGGCAGTACAACAGCAGAAGCAGCATAGAGGAGTGTCTAATGCAGCAATGGAGGCTATGGAAGTGATCAATCACAGTAAAGGTAGGCACTGACTTACCTAATAGTGTCCAAACATGTACACACAATTCGTTTTTTTGTCCAAAAAATTTGGCCACTTTCAAATATCATGGGAATAACTTCTAAAGTGCCTTTTCTAATGTATTTTAGGCCTCTGGATCTGAATATGAAGTTAGTTTTTGCATAAAAAATCACGTGGCTGAGCTACAAAAATTGTTGACTTTGACTGTCCTCAACTGTAGGAGTGTCAGTGTTGGAGGGAAAATGATGGAGAAAGTGAGAGTGAACAAATGCAAACACTGCATCGATGCACATACAAGCTGACTCCTTTCAGCCAACCAGTATTCAGTTATTCAATTGTTGTTTAACTATTTGTAGACTGTGGACTCTGGAGTACATACTGTACCTACTTTATTTTCAATCTTTCACTTGAATTCATATATATGTAGGTCAATAATTTTGGCACATCCTGTTTATTCTATTACTCCATGGTACAAATACTATTACTGCAGTCCACAAAGTTAGACCAAAATAAATTATTTGTGCATTGTTCATGAGCATGAGTACATATGTATGATGTAGGAATACAGTGTGCCCGCCGTCAATTTCCCTGTTGATGGAAAGGGTCTGCAGTGAAACTTTGGTGACCACATTTGCCAGCTGCTCTATCAAGCAGAACCTCCCTTAGGTTTATTTGCCTTAAGCAAATATTTGACTTTGTTTACCTAAGGAGGTTGTAGCGAGATACAAGCATGCTGGTTTTAGGAGCCTGCTACTTAGTAAGTATGTGAACATTCAAGTGCTTACCATACACTAGAGTATATAATGAGTTGAGGTATATTTATTACAAAGGTCTGTTGCAAGGTTACCTTCCTGAATGAGAAAATTGAAACAAGTAAGCATTTCAAAATTTGGATGCAGTGGAATGAAGTGATGTCAACTTGTCCATGCACAATGGAGGACGATTCTTACTCTTAAAGTTCAATGCCCACCCTGACTGTCGGTATGTACATTGATACACATGTAAATAGAAACAACATACCTAATTTTAAAAATTTGTTACATCTTGATTTCAAGATGCCAGTACCTAGCATGTTGAGTGAGGAAACAGCAGGGAGGGGCTGAGTTCCCATGCTGCCTCCCATAAATCACTAAGGGAATAAATAAATATACCTATTAAAAAACACAACTCCATGTTAAGTACTGGTTTAAAACCCTTTAAACAAATAGATACATAAAACTTTTACCTTTCTAAAATGACATTGTGTTCTGTGCATGAGTACCAAGGACCCAGAACTAAGACAATGCAACTATGGACAAGTCAGCATGAGATACAAAGAGTGGAAATAGACAGAACACAGACTTACTAAAATCCCTGAGACCCTGAATCCCTGAGATGACGAGACAAGTGAGACAGAGAGAAAGAGAGCGTGAGAAAGGGGGAAAGGGAAGCGAGAATGGAAAGACAGTGAGTACCCCAACAGTCAGGAGTTCATGCAGGAGCAGAAAACCAACCTGTTGGACCGATGTAAATGAAATTGATGTGAGCAGCTGCTGCTGCTGCTGCATTGGCTGATTACCCAATTAGGAAGGTAACTGATGGGACGCTCAAACGAGCATGCATTGCAGAATGGGAGCACACTGGATTATGTGCATGATTGGCTGACTGCTGCCTGGGTGCTGACAACGTGTTACCTTACACATGGACCGGTGAAATATCTGGAAGAAACATCATATTTTATTACTACACAATTTGTAAGTAAGTAGATAAGAAAAGGTATATAGATGAGCAAGGAGGGAATGAAATGGGAGGAACTGCCAGGCATTCTTCCCCCCACAGATAGGGCGGTACAGATGAGATACAGACAAGAATCAGATATATTTACAAGACATTTAGACATTGAGAAATATGTACAGAGTTTCTTGTTTGAATTGATATCTGAATACTTTGAAATATGAATACCTTGACATGTACCGAAAATAGCCCGAGTTCATTTGATCTAAAAATAACTTGTTCTAAATTTGGAATAGAATCAATTGCACCCCTTGAACTAACTGAACTTACACCTCGGGATCAAGTATTATTATTATATTTGGAATTTCTATTCTAAGTACATAAGTATTACTTAGAACTTGTTGAGTGACTCAACAACATACTGAATTTAGTGAAGACCCTCAGGCAGTGTTCACGCATACTATAAACTAGTTCAGACTCCAAAGCACTGTTCTTTCTCAACCTCCCTGGTATAACATGCCTCCTAGTGTTTATAGCAGTACCACCGTGTGTATATCCTTTCCTTTATTACCATCTTACTGTGCTTATTAAAAACATCAGACTAATGAGGATGACATTGAAATGCAAGATTTACAATCTCTATCAGGATGTTCCACTATTTATAAATCCAGTTTGAATTTCAAACCTGAGGCAAAGATTTGGAAGTTCTATTTCAGTGACGCAGAGAGAGTTGCCAAAGAATGCACAGGCCAATGGAACACCAAGCTCGATTCTATGGTAATATGTGTAAGTGGTGTTGTAGTGACATGTCCCCTTTAAAACAGGTCTTTACAGCTTCATAGGCAGGTCTATTCGCTGGAGTTGTGGCTTCCTTTGTCATAGATGCAACAGATGATTCCAAGAATGCCAATATATCTCATCACGCATTAACCACCATAGAGTTCTTCTATTTCTCTAGTCTTATTATAACAATTTTTGGGGTGGTTATGGGGGTCCTAGCCAAAACCTGGATTTCTAACTTTGTCCCTATATCGAGCCGGAAAGATGCAGCTGGTGTACTGCAGCACCTCACACTGGACAAGCAAGCAGACAGGCTGTAAACAGTTATTTCTGTGATTCTGCTCCTCATTCAAGTTGCCTCTTTTTTTTTTTGCAATTGGCTTCGCAGTCCGCTTGCAGGCCATACTGTAAGTTTCATACATGATTCACTACAATTATAGAGGATACACAATGTATCCAGTACTACAGTTATAGTGGCATCCAAAGGAGGAAGGTGTGAGAAGCAATTGGGAGGACAGTATCTAGGGAAGCTGATGCATGCACATCCCTAGCAATGGATTACCCATCCTGCCTCTCCTGCCTCTTCATGCAACTGCTTCCTATTTAGATAGGGTTATTTGGGGTTCTTGGATTCTCATTCATTAATATATGTTGTGCCTATTTGGCATGCTTCTTGAAACCTTTGTGTTCTGGCTTCTATAAATCACAAAACACATGAATATATTGCTTACCAGTGAGTATTGCATGCATGTCTTGGCATTTTCTGCTATTCACATAAACACACACTACTGAAGGAAATCTAATAATCAAAGAATATTACAGAGGTAGGCATTACTCAAGTAAGTAGCACTTGTACAAACAACCATAAGTGAACACTGCATGTATTCTTGGTACATCTATGTAGTAGCTTTACTTGATCATGCAACTTGTATATGATAAACTATATATTTCCTATTTTGTAAAGAATGATTAATAAAATATCACTGATTATTTGTAGTTGTTTCATGGTTTGTATTATCTACTCCATACATTTAAGCACAAGTCTATAAGACTGCTATAATTTTGTCTGACCAAAACTAAAAGTTGCTGGGAGGGCTTAGTATACAGCCCAGATTGATAGAATAAACCTTGTAGCTATATATTATGTACTTTTTATATGTGACTTTTGTAAGAAAACACATTTAAATCCAATGTTTTCATTTCACACAAACCTTTGTATGATGCAGTCTACTGGTATGGGCATTCCAGATGTTCCATCCTGTTCCACTCCTGACTTCCTGTAATACCTCATGATATACCAAATGAGAGTACTTAGACTAATTCTGAGAGTGTTCTCATACTATGTAGGCCTCATTATCAGCTTTGTATTTACCTAGTATTTCTACCATAGCTTATGTTCCTAAACAAACAGTGGGAACATCAAAATTTTCATTGCTGCATGTCAAGATTTCCAATGTGCCATCTATTTGCAGAATTACTATGGTACATATATGGTGTGGTCTACACAATGCAAAAAAAAATCGAAATTTCGGAAATGAAAACATATCTGAGCAGAGAAGCAGAGAAAACATAACATTTATGGGGCAATTACACAAATCTCACCAGGTGCTATGAAACATCAACATGTGAACAGAAGAAGAGTTTATTAATAGATGTGGCAGGAAAACGTAAATATGAACAATGTAACACATTTGGGATGTGTTGGGACTCAGAAATCGGGTCATGTCTGGGAGCATGAAGGGCACACTGGTATGGTCAGATCTGTCTGAAGAAGCTCACACAATTACAGCTAATTGTGAAATGATAGAACCAAGAGCTGTCAGATTGTTGAATTATGGACCCGGATCTGAGCTCATCATCCCTGACCTAGCCCTAATTTGGTTGGTACCACTGTATGGCTTCCTACCTATTCTCACTGGCAGTGTAACCCAGCCAGCATTCAGCAACTCGGTGCAGTGCTCATTGTTGAAACATTTAAGCAAATTTAAGCTTCAAGTGCATGGCACTAAGTAGATACAGTTACAGCCTCTATTGCAATGCATAGATAGATATCTATAAGTATATCATTAAATAAATGGATCATGCTTGACATTTGCTAAGTTGATTTTGAGTATACTGTAGTTTGTGCATGGTATGTACCTTCAATTGCTTCCTGTATCATTTCAAGCATCTTCTTAATACTCCAGTTGAATGACTTCGAACTTTGAAAGATCCTGTGTACCTACAATATCAATTAATTCCTTCCAAGTAAGCCTATGTGCTCGTAGACTTTTAAAACACTTCATGAGGGGTGTCAGCCAAATTTATCATTTAACAGCAGTGTTATATGATATGGGATATCATATAAGGTCTGAGTTTTATGAGTGAGGCATATACTATATGTATATACAGGCTATTCATAAGTACTCATTACTTTATGTTTCCTATTATTATTGTAATGGTACTGTGGGTAATCATAAGTACTCATTACTTTGTATTTCCTATTGTTATTGTAATGGTATTGTGGGTACTCATAAATACTCATTACTTTATGCTTTCTATTATTATTGTAATGGTATTATGGGTACTCATAAGTACTCATTACTTTATGCTTGCTATTATTATTGTAATGGTATTAGGAGTACTCATAAGCACTCATTACTTCATATTTCCTATTATTATTGTAATGGTATTAGGAGTACTCATAAGCACTCATTACTTCATATTTCCTATTATTATTGTAATGGTATTATTAGGAGTACTCATAAGCACTCATTACTTTGTATTTCCTATTGTTATTGTAATGGTATTGTGGGTACTCATAAATACTCATTACTTTATGCTTTCTATTATTATTGTATTGGTATTATGAGTACTCATAAGTACTCATTACTTTATATTTCCTATTGTTATTGTAATAGTATTAAGAGTACTCATAAGTGCTTATTACTTTATATTTCCTATTGTTATTGTAATGGTATTATGAGTACTCATAAGCACTCATTACTTTATTATTGTGGGTACTCATAAGTACTCATTGCTATTACAGATTACTAGTTGATCTGCGCTTCACATATTTCCCACGCTTCGCATTTGTCACGTACTTCACACGCGTCACGTTCGTCACGCATATTCCCGCGCCTCATATTTCTCCCATGCATTGCATTTGTCACGTACTTCATGCGCGTCACGTTCGTCACACATATTCCCGCGCTTCACATTTGTCACATACTTCCCGCGTGTCACGCTTGTCACATATATTCCCGCGCTTCACATCTGTCACATTTGCTGCGCGTCACGTTCGTCACATATATTCCCGCGCATCACATTTGTCACATTCTTCCCGCCCGTCACGTCTGTCACGCATATTCCTGCGCATCAATGCATCATACATTTCCCACACATCATATTTGTGACAATTTTCGCGCGTGTCACGTCTGTCACAATTCTCCCACACTACGCATATATCGCACTTGTCACGCTTTAGCGCGTTTGTCACGCTTTAGCGCGTTTGTCACGCTTTAGCGCGTTTGTCACGCTTTAGCGCGTTTGTCACGCTTTAGCGCGTTTGTCACGCTTTAGCGCGTTTGTCACGCTTTAGCGCGTTTGTCACGCTTTAGCGCGTTTGTCACGCTTTAGCGCGTTTGTCACGCTTTAGCGCGTTTGTCACGCTTTAGCGCGTTTGTCACGCTTTAGCGCGTTTGTCACGCTTTAGCGCGTTTGTCACGCTTTAGCGCGTTTGTCACGCTTTAGCGCGTTTGTCACGCTTTAGCGCGTTTGTCACGCTTTAGCGCGTTTGTCACGCTTTAGCGCGTTTGTCACGCTTTAGCGCGTTTGTCACGCTTTAGCGCGTTTGTCATGCTTTCATGCGCGTCACGCGTCACGTTTGTCACGTTCTTTATAAGTGTTACGCTTTTATGAATGTCACACATCTCACATCTATTTGTGACGCTTTTTATGCTCATCACAGTGCATTTGTCATGCTTTGTATGCGTGTCACGCGTCACATAAGTCACGCTCATCACATAAGTCACATCTGTTTCTTGTGATTTGCACATGCATCATAGTCATCATGTCTTTGAGGCTTTCATCATGCTTTCACACACATCATAAGTGTTACTTATGTCACATCTTTGAGATTTATAACACATTTCAAGCACATTGTGCTTGCATGTGTATCATGATTGTGACATGTTGATGGGGTTCCAACAGGTCTATAATGAAAAATGTTCTGTACATTTCATATCCAAGGAATCAGAGCACTCAGTGATGCCACATTTAACCCATATCTCATTACTTAGCTGGGTAACTCAGCCTCTTGCATTGACAAGTCAGTCATTGATTCAGACCCTGTATGACAATACTGCACATGACTATAGAAAAATGATAGTAAGTTTTTCTTAGGCAAGAAAGGAGAAAAGACAAAGTAGTCTTTCTGAAAAGAGAACAAGAAGAAAAGAAGGTGATGATGTAGTTGACACTAAACTGAGTAAGAAAGTGATGAGAAGTACAGGAGGGGGTTTCATATGTATGAATGGATACTAATACTAAAAGAACTATATAACATAAATCAGAGATGTGAAACACATGGCAGTGTAGAAGTGTCATGTAATCATATAGAGTAAGCATACATGTGACTTAATAATGTGTGTTGAAGATATAAGAATAACCAATGGTTAATGCAAGAATCATGATCATTTAATGACTGAGACATATGAGTTTAATGTGATGTGGAATCACATATACTGACCATTCTTTCAGATTTGTTATCCATATGTAATTCTTTCAGTATATGTCCTTTTCTGTTCAGTTGTTAAATATTTCCAAAATATTCATTTCTATCATAATGATCTCATCATCTCTCATATTCAGACTAATCATTATAGTTTTTACTTTGTCATTTAATTACATCTCTAGTTCTGATTATTAAACATCATATCATCCCATTTCCAAATTTCTCATGCTCTGTCAGTGTGGGTAAGCCTTCAACTACATATACACTCTACATTTTTCATTCTAGTTTCTTATTACTACCACACTTCTATAACTTTCTAATTGTTATTTTCTGTGTTACAATCTCCAATTCTACAAGTACATATCATTTCATCTGCATATATAATTCACTCTACTATTAAATACTTATTCCACTTTCATGACAACTTGAATAGTGGTAGAGACAGAAAAATCTGATGGGATTGGAAAGCATTGTATTTGTGAAAAAGTTACAATGCACTTGAAAAATGTGACATGCATGAAAAACACATGATGCATTTAAAAAAAAGACATATGTAACATATGTGAAAAGTGTGACATGCATGCAGATTGTCACGGCGTGACGCGCCTCAAAGACGTGACACGTGTGACGAGTGTGAAATGCGTGACAAATAGATGTGAGATGTGTGACATGCATAAGAGCGCAACGCTTATAAAGAACGTGACAAAAGTGACGCGTGACGCGCATAAAAGCATGACAAACGCGCTAAAGCGTGACAAACGCGCTAAAGCGTGACAAACGCGCTAAAGCGTGACAAACGCGCTAAAGCGTGACAAACGCGCTAAAGCGTGACAAACGCGCTAAAGCGTGACAAGTGTGATATATATGTAGTGTGGGAGAATCGTGACAGACGTGACGCACGTGACGGGCGGGAAGAATGTGACAAATGTGATGCGTGGGAATATATGTGACTAACGTGACGCGCAGGAAATTTGTGACAGATGTGACACGCGTGCAGTATGTGATAAGTGCGAAGCGCGGGAATATTTGTGACGAACGTGACGCGCGTGAAATACGTGACAAATATGAAGCGCGGGAATATTTGTGACGAACGTGACGCGCGTGAAGTATGTGACAAATGCGATGCGCCGGAAAAACATGAGGCGCGGGAATATGTGTGACGAACGTAACGCATGGGAAAATAGTGACAGATGTGACACACTTGAAAAGCGTACATAATTCTATTAGAATAATAATAGGAAGCATAAAGTAATGAGCACTTATGAGTACACATAATACTATTAAAATAATAATAGGAAGCATTACAGTAATAATAGAAAACATAAAGTAATGAGTACTTATGAGTACATATACTAGTATTACAATAACAATAGGAATTATAAAGTAATGAGTACTTATGAGTACACATACTAGTATTACAATAATAATAGGAATCATAAAGTAATGAGTACTTATGAGTACACATGCTAGTATTAAAATAACAATAGAAAACATAAAGTAATGAATACTTATGAGTACACATATTAGTATTACAATAATAATAGGAATCATAAAGTAATGAGTACTTATGAGTACACATGCTAGTATTAAAATAACAATAGAAAACATAAAGTAATGAGTACTTATGAGTACACATATTAGTATTACAATAATAATAGGAATCATAAAGTAATGAGTACTTATGAGTACACACACTAATATTACAATAATAATAGAAAGCATAAATTAATGAGTACTTATGAGTACACATAGTAGCATTACAATAATAATAGGAAGCATAAAGTAATGAGTACTTATGAGTAGACATAATACAATTGTAATAATAGTAGAAGCATGAAGTAATGAGTACTTATGAATAGCCTGTATATACATATAGTATATGCCTCACTCATAAAACTCAGACCTTATATGATATCCCATATCATATAACACTGCTGTTAAATGATAAATTTGGCTGACACTTATGTCCCTCATATTGACTTTCATGCATTAGACAAAATACTCCTGTGCATGCATTTGCCAATTTTTCAGAACAATTTTGATAGGCACAATGAGTTGGCCCCATAACAATTCCATCAATAACTACCATTTTAACCTTTGATTCAAGAGAATAGTCAATTTCCATTTCATTATCAACAATGTCTTCTAACTCTGTATTGTCAGCATCTTGTCATAGTGAAGGTACAGTCCAATTTTCATCAATGCCTGCTACTGCAGCATTGTCATCAGATTAGAGTGACTTGTGTTCTGTCACATTCATAAGTATTTATATGCAATGCTCTTCCAGTACATTCTTTCTTTAAAGTAGAACAAGTAATATGAGCAGGACAAATAAGCAGAACAGGTTCAATTTCATTCATAGATATAGGTTTCAGAGGTTCCTAAAATTTTGTATTTCTGGTATAGGGATCCAATTCCAATAGAGATATCATTCTATCTAGCTTTTTAGAGATTACAGATATTTTTGTTGAACCTAAAATGCAGTACTTTACCCTCCCCCCCAATTTCCAGACAGACTCCGGATGGACAAGAAAATGTCCAGAATTTCCAGGTGGACTCCATATAAAAACCAGATTTTCCAGATGGAATCCACATGGAATACAGATTTTCCGGATGGAGTTTGGATGGACATGATAATTTCTGGACAAAGTCCACATTGAGTCCATGTTAAAGAACATTTTTTCTGGGTGGAATCCAGGTGGAATGAGAAATTTTCCAATTGATGGAAATGAAATATAACTTTGTTTTCCCATAGAGTCACATAGTATTACAGTATCACAATATCAAGTGTCTCACAGTATTGCAATCATCACAGTTATTTTCACATGGTATTACACTTGTCACACTTTTTGCAGTGTGACAGTATTGGAGTTGTTACAGTTACCATTGCAGAGTGTCACAGTATGACACATGGTCATAATGAAGCAAATATCACATTCACATTGTCATAGTCATCAGGGTCATCTTCATTATCACACTTGTCACATAGTGTCACAGCTGTCAACATCTGTGATATTGTGACACTACAAAAAGTGTGACAAACATGACAAGTGTGACATTATGTAAAAGATACTGTGACACTATGTGAAAGTGTTGAGTGTGACACCATGTGAAAAGTGTGATACCATGTGAAAAGTGTGACACAACACGAAAAGTGTGATACCATGTGAAAGTGTGACACAATGTGAAAAGTAGCTGTGATAACTGCAAGACTGTGAGACACATAATATTGTGATACTGCAATACTATGCAACATTGTGACACCTGTGTCACACTCAACACACTGCATCATGCAAGTGTGTCACACTCGATGCATAATGTCATGCTCCACACACCATGTCATGCTCAATACACAGTGTTACACTCAACATATGGTGTCACACTCAACACAGTGTCACACTCAACACACAGTGTCATGCTCAACACATGGTGTCACACTTAATGCACAGTGTCACACTTAGTGCATAGTGTCACACTCAATGTGTAGTGTCACATTCAATGCATCATGTCACACTCAACACATAGTGTCACACTTAATGCACAGTGTCACACTCAACACACGGTGTCATGCTCAACACATGGTGTCACACTTAATGCACAGTGTCACACTCAACACATGGTGTCACACTTAATGCAGTGTCACACTTAATGCAGTGTCACACTTAATGCATAGTGTCACACTCAATGTGTAGTGTCACATTCAATGCATCATGTCACACTCAACACATGGTGTCACACTCAACACAAGGTGTCACACTCAATGCATCATGTCACACTCAGCACATAGTGATATGCTCAATGCATAGTATCACACTCAGCACACAGTGTCACACTTGACATAGTCATAGAAGTTGTGGACTGTACAGCATGTGCCCATGCACAAGCTAGCCATAGTGTAATAGTTATGCACACTATCCACTATCATGTGAATGGGTATTATGTAATCATCACAACAATACTGGTTCAAACTATGCAACTATGCCATGCTCTACTAATTTATTTATGATACAAGTAAAATAAGTAATAAACTACTAACTAATACAAGCCACCTGGAATCCATATGGAATTCACCTGGAAAGCACCTGGACTGGAAAACTAAAATTTGGCTGGTGTCTCTGCCAAAACAAGTCCACCTGGAGTCCAGATGGAGTCTGTGGAATGGCCAGAAATTCCATGGAAATTCCATGGACTTTCCGGGGAGTCCACGGATTCTGTCCAGACTCTGGAAGGAATTTAGGGGGGAGTGTAAAGACCTCCTAAAATGCTTGGGTTTTCAGAGGAGTTAAACAGCTGTGGAGGTCGTGACACTTAGCCACATGTTTCAACTGACTATCAGAGAGTCAGTTGAGAGTCAGTTGATAGTATCAGAGAGTAGATTGATAGTAAGATGAGACTTAGTTGAGACTCAGGTGAGAGTCAGATGAGAGTTTTGAGAGTCAGGTGAGAGTCAGTTGATAGTCAGATTATAATTACATACAAAATTAGAATATTGCTAGTCTCACCTTACTCTCACCTTACTATTAGCTTACTCTTATTCAATCTGGTATCAGATACTAATCTGAGAGTTGATTGATACAATTTCACCTGACTATCATCTGACTATCAATTAAATTTGTATGAGTTATTGGTGTAAAATAGACTCCATGTAGATTCCACCTGATCACTATAGTTTCCCACAGTCATTACACATGTCACAATGTGTGACATGTGTGCACAGTCATCACACTTACCTAGACTATAGTTTCCCACAGTCCTCACACATGTCACACATTGTGACATGTGTGACATGCTGGAAAAAGCGTGACATGTTCGAAAAGTGTGACATGTTCGAAAAAGCGTGACATGTGTGACACATCTTGTCGTGTGACATATTGGAAAATGTTGGGAAAAGCGTGACATGCTGGAAAAAGTTGGAAAAAGCGTGACATGTTGGAAAAAGTTGGAAAAAGCTGGAAAAAGTGTGACATGTGTGACATGCTGGAAAATGTTGGAAAAGTATGATATGCTGGGAAACTAAGCTGTACCTAGACTCTATTGTCACACATGTGTGAAAGTGTGACATGTTGGAAAATGCTGGAAAAAGCGTGACATGTGTGACAAGCGTGGGAAAAGTGTGACATATTGGAAAAGTGTGGCAAGTGTGATGGTTATGATATGTGACAGTTTTCCAAACATGTCACAATTTTCCCACGCCTGTCACACATGTCACGCTTTTTCCAACATTTTCCAACATGTCACACTTCTCCAACATTTTCCAGCATGCCACACTTTTCCCAACATTTTCCAACATGTCACACTTTTTCCAATATTTTCCAACATGTCACACATGGAGTTAGGTAAGAGTCAGGTAAGAGTCAGGTAAGAATCCAAGCTAAGCCCAATACTAATTTCAGGTCTCAACTGACTCTCAACTGACTCTAATGAGACTCTCAGTTCACTTTTGAGACTCAGTTGAGAGTCAGATGAGAGTCTAACCTGACTTCTGAGACTTAGTTGAGAGTCAGATGAGAGTCAGGTGAGACTATCAATACTTATATGAGAGTCAGTTGATAGTCAGTTGAGATGTGTGTGGGAGTGACACATACAGCAGCTGTGTATCTTCCAAGTCAGAATTTATTTTTGCATTCAAATGAGTTTGTATTGCAGTAGCAAGAGCTTTAATCCATCCATTAGTAGATGCAGAATATTCATCATCAAGTCCAGGGTTTTTTGCTCTTGCATGCAAGTTAAGAATGTCAGTATTATTCATTAAAGAAAATAGAACAGTTAATACTATTGCCAAAGTGATATTTGAGCTGAAATTTAAATTGATAAATTCAGAAAACAACTTGAATGAAATATTTGGAAATGGATCTTCAGATGATGCTGCCTTGACCTGAGGTATAAAAGACAAAAGAATGCATAGTATCCATAACTTAAGACTAAATTGATAGCTTGAACTACAGAAAGAACAAACAATTTTATTAGCCAATAGTTCTTTCAAGAAACAAAAACATAAAACATGCTAATAGTACAACAAATTACATATTGAAAAGGAAAGAAATATTTTGCTGTTGAAAGCAAATAACTGTACATAAGGCTGAATATACTGTTGAAGTACTCCAACTCTACAGCATAAAGAACCAAGATATGAAAATGAAATGAATATTTGGCTGTTGAAAGCAAATAACTATACATAATGCTGAAAATACTGTTGAAGCATTCCAACTCTACAGAAGAAAGAACCAAGATACAAAGCCAATTGTTGAAATTGGAGATAAGAAAGATATCTATTTGTTGAAAATGAAAATATTAAAAGATAGAACATTAAAAAGCTAACAACCACTTGTTGAAAGTGGAAATGCAGGAACTAACAAATACTGTTGAGAGTATTTGAAGTACTATAGCAAAATGAAACTAATCTTACTGAGAAAAAATCTTACAATTTCTTAGATTTTCCCTTGTCCTTTCTGTGGGACTTCTTAGACTTTTCCTTACCCCCCTTCCCTCCCCTTTCCTCTCTCTCTTCTCTCTCCTCACTCTCCACTCTTTCCTCTCTTTCCTCATGTTCCTCACTCTCTTCTCTTTCTTTACCCTTACCCTTACTCTTTCTTTTCTTCTCCTCCTCAGCTGCAGCCTGCCTTCCAAGTAAAATTTGATTCAAATTCTGAAAGTTTGGTTTTGCAGATCCCCAAACACTTTTTTATCAACCCCTCCTTGTTTTTTCATTCAAGAAGTCATTTGTGGGTGATATTCCAGTAGTGGAAAGATCTTATATGCATATGTGTAATATGTGGATGGAGATATAAAAACACTAATAAGTACTTTCTTATCAATATTAGTTTTTGCTGATGTCATAATAGTACTCAGAGATGGCTTTTTATTGTTCCATATATCTTCAATCATCTCATACTTCTCATATGTAATATGAATGTCCTGATCTTTGCTATTATTCTTAATGAGATGATCAGGAATGTTGAAGTGTGAGATTATAAGATTTTTCACAACTTCTTCCTTATTGGTGGAAGGTCCAGCAGCTCCAGAAGCAATAGACTCAGTTCTTTGTTCAGTATCAGCACCCTCCTGAAAAAAATAAGCTTTAAGATAAATTGATAATCAAAGTATAACTTACAGCTAAAATTTCCAGAACATATTTATTATTATCATTTATTTGCCAAGTAACAGTGCTTGTCTTCTTTTCCTGAATACTTAAGTAGCGACCTTTCAAACTCCAATTATCATTTTCATGCAAGGAAATTCTGGCATTCTTCTCTATTAACATTGTTAGAAAATATTTCAAACAGTATAAAATATAATAATACATACTTGCAATAGGTGAGTAACAATCACCTACATGTTCAAGTAGAGCTTTAAGATCACACAATGGCTCCTGATTACTGATAACAAAATTGGCCTTTGGAGCATCTGACTTAAAAATAAATGAATTTTGCCATTATTATTTTCTGGAGGCATAATAAATGGATCTACACAAATAAAGGTTAGATAGTCCAATCTCATAAAATAGCTATTATCTTACCCTCTTCATCATTTCCATAATTATATGTGTTTCCTACTGCATGTCCATGTGAGAACCCTCCCATTGTATGTGATGCCCCTTGAAGTTCATCCTTGCTCAATGTCATAGCCATACTTTTACTACCTTATTTCCGCACTTCCCGCACTTCGTCTCCGCAATTCCCGCACTTCTTAACTTGTACTGATCTCATTCTTCTACTTTCTCCTTCCGCTCTTCCGACAAACATCACCAAGCTTATGTCACCTTATTCATACGATTCTTATCTGTTCTCCATTATGCTTTCTCCATCATACCCTGGGTATACTTGTCTCAGCATTCCTTTCAATCCTTAGTTTGTCCTTGGTACATATTGTATTCAAACCCTACTCCACCTTCCGCCACCATCTTATTATGTTTATCAATTAGCATACTACTACCCATTCATTCACCAGTCATCGGTAATGTCGTATAGTATTTAAGTAGCATATCTTGTACTACTGATACTCAGTTTGAATATCAACTAAGTTATGGTCTTCCCCACTTGTCTTTAAGATATACTCACCTCCGGCTTAATTGTTGCTTCCAGTAATGATTCTGCACTCTGTACTCCGCACTCCGCACTCTTGTCCCTCTCTCACCTTACACTTCCGCATTCACCCCATACATCTGCCTTTCACTTCCGCACTCATCTCCCACTTCTGCACTCCTGAATACCTGGACCATGAGAACGACAAGGGGTGCAGCACACAAGCTGAAGCCGATGGTCCTTCCTGTCCTGCATTCCCTATCTCACACTCATGACCTCACATAGAAATACCGGTCTTGACACTCAAACCAGATGTTGCTGAACTATGTGACTCAGAGCAATGTGAGACTTTACTTATAGAGCAGCGGTTATCAGTAGGACTAGATGGTGCATGTCCATGCTTAAGAACTGGCAGAGATTTCTTTGGAGTGATATCTATATCAACATCCATAAGTTCACTTTCTTCCTTCTCTGCATTCTCAATTCTAGCATTGGTACTCATTTCCTCCATTTGATTATCAATTAAATTTTCATCTGAATTCTTAGAATCATCCTCAGAACCATCCTCAGAGCCATCCTCAGATTTGGATGTGTTATCAATTTCAATCTCAGTATTAGAACTTTCAGGTAAGCTCCCAGATGCCTTATCAGCAAGCAAAGAATTCAAAGCCATAGTTTCCAATCTAGCCAAAGGCATTAAAATCTCATCTTCATTGAGAGAGTCACTTATATCAGCCACAGGAGTTTGAGTTGACTGAATTGATGCAGAGCTTGCAGAACTTGCAGAGATGTGAGAAGAAGGAGCAATAGAAATGCCCTCCTCTGCTAATACCTGCTCCACTCTTTAACAATATCAGAAAATATAACAAGTAGTTAGAGAATAATAAATACAGAGTAAGCTTCTCAGGAGTCTCAGCATTTTCATCATCTTGAAGTCTCTGAACTGAGGTCTTTCTATGTTTCATAAATTTTAACAAGTAGATAAAGCAAGAATTAATATAAAACATACTTTGTTTTCTGTGTCTTGTTCACTTTAGCTGCCTGTCCACCCTTATTCGTGCTTTTCTGTGCATTTTCTGAGTTTTTTGAACCAGATCTAAGAGATCTCTAGTTGTTTCAGTAATTTACACTCCCCCAAGAGGTCTGTACAGATCCGTACAGACCTGTATAGATACCATACAGAATTTATATAGTGGCTATTATTATTATTAGAGGTGAATATTCTATATGGATTCCATACATATTCTGCATGGATTCTGTGTGGATTCATGCATTGCTGCCTTGTCACAGGTGTCAAGTGTGACACTACATGAAATCTGTGATACATTCAATATATAGTATCATGCTCAATGCATAGTGTCATGCTTAATGTATAGTATCACACTCAATGCATAGTGTCACACTCAACACTTAGTATCACACTTAATGTATAGTTTCATGTTTAATGCATAGTGTCACACTCAACACTTAGTATCACACTTAATGTATAGTGTCATGCTTAATGCAGAGTGTCACACTCAACACTTCATGTCACACTCAACACTTAGTGTCACACTCAACTCTTAGTGTCACACTTAACCCTTAGTGTCATGCTTAATGCTTAGTGTCATGCTTAACCCTTAGTGTCACACTCAACACTTAGTGTCACACTCAACCCTTAGTGTCACACTCAACCCTTAGTGTCACGCTTAACCCTTAGTGTCACACTCAACCCCTAGTGTCACACTCAGTGCTTAGTGTCACACTCAACACTTAGTATCACACTTAACACATAGTGTCACACTCAACCCTCAGTGTCACACTCAACCCATAGTGTCACACTCAACCCTCAGTGTCACGCTCAACCCATGTGTCACACTCAATGCTTAGTGTCACACTCAACTCCTAGTGTCACACTCAACCCCTAGTGTCACACTCAGTGCTTAGTGTCACACTCAACACTTAGTATCACACTTAACATGTAGTGTCACACTCAACCCTCAGTGTCACACTCAACCCTCAGTGTCACACTCAACCCTCAGTGTCACACTCAACCCATAGTGTCACACTCAATGCTTAGTGTCACGCTCAACCCTTATTGTCACGCTTAACCCTTAGTGTCACACTCAACACTTAGTGTCACACTCAACACTTAGTGTCACACTCAACACTTAGTGTCACACTCAACACTTAGTGTCACACTCAACACTTAGTGTCACACTCAACACTTAGTGTCACACTCAACCCCTAGTGTCACACTCAGTGCTTAGTGTCACACTCAACACTTAGTATCACACTTAACATGTAGTGTCACACTCAACACTTAGTGTCACACTCAACCCTCAGTGTCACACTCAATGCTTAGTGTCACACTCAACCCTTAGTATCACACTTAACATGTAGTGTCACACTCAACCCATAGTGTCACACTCAACACTTAGTATCATGCTTAACCCTTAGTGTCACACTTAACCCTTAGTATCACACTCAACACTTAATGTCACAATCAATGTATAGTGTCACACTTAGTGCTTAGTATCACACAATTTTCTATTCTAATTTTCTATAAGGAAATAAGTATAATAAAATTCTGTACAGAATTTTTCAGGTCTGTAATGCGGAATTCTGTGGAATCTGCACAGAATTTTTGATTCTGTGCGGAATCTGTGCAGAATCTGTACAGACCCAAAAAAACCTCTGCCAAAAAGAAAAAAATCTGTACAGATTCCGCACAGATTCCGAAAATTCCGTACAGATTCCGCACAGATTCCGCGCGGATCTGTACAGAACACCTGGCTAAGTGTAAAGAGCTCAATATTTGTAATACACAAGTATGCTACTAAGGGAATGGGACATCTGAGAGCTGGGGTTGAGTCCTGCACTGCTGAAATATGAACTATCCCCAGAAGATATCCAGGTGGCACAGCACATAAGCTGAAGCCACAGTTCACTTCTGCACTCCTGCACCTCTAATGATATATAGAAATAATAAGTGATTTTCTTTCCATCTAATAGTGGTTACTGTAGCTTACATTGTAAAGGAGTGGGCATTCCAGGTCTAGTCATTCTCCTGTTGTGCTTTTTTAATTTTTACAAAAGGTGGTGTCAGCATTGTACATACAACAACATAGCAATATAAGTGGTATGAAATACCTACAATAATAAGGGTGGTCAGTTCCAAAAGAGGGTGTAATATTCAATTGTATATTGTTACTAAAACTGTTTCACACTTCCTCTGTGTTATAAGAATCAACATCTGTGACCTACATTTATTTTATTTATATACCGAGAACTATTTTATTATGTTTCATACATAACTGTGCAATAGTATGGATAATTAGAGCAGTATATTGCACTGCTCCATGAGATCAGGTGGACTTCAGGTAGAGTCCAGGTAAAATCCTGGACTCCAGGTGGACTTCAGTGGACTTCAGATGGACTTCAGGTGGACTCTACTGGACTCCAGCTGGACTCTACCTGGACTCTACTGTACTAAGTAGTTTAGACATTACTTGGGATTTACCTGGATTCCAGCTGAACTCTACCTGGACTCTACCTGGACTCTATCTGTACTAAGTAGTTGAGTCATTACCTGGGGTTTACCTGGACTCTACTGAACTCAAGTGCCTAAGCTGTACCTAGACTCTATTGTTACAGTTGTAACATGTTTTCTACAGTTATCAAACCATGTGTGAAAGTGTGACATGTCAAAAAATGCTGAAAAAGCGTGACATGCGTGGGAAAAGTGTGACACGTGTGACAACCGTGGGAAAAAGTGTGACATATCATATCCACGCTTTTCAGCATTTCAAACATGTCGAACTTTTCCCATGCATGTCACGCTTTTTCAGCATTTTTTGACATGTCACACTTTCACACATGGTTTGATAACTGTAGGAAACATGTTACAACTGTAACAATAGAGTCTAGGTACAGCTTAGGCACTTGAGTTCAGTGGAGTCCAGGTTGAGTCCAGGTGAACTCCAGGTAATGTTTCAACTACTTAGTACAGGTAGAGTCCAGGTATAGTCCAGCTGGAGTCCAGGTGAACTTCAGGTAATATCTCAACTACTTAGTACAGGTAAAGTTCAGGTAGAGTCCAGGTATATTCCAGCTGGAGTCCAGGTGAACCCCAGGTAATGTCTAAACTACTTAGTACACATAGAGTCTAGGTAGAGTCCAGGTAGAGTCCAGCTGGAGTCCAGGTGAACCCCAGGTAATGTCTCAACTACTTAGTACACATAGAGTCTAGGTAGAGTCCAGGTAAACCCCAGGTAATGTCTCAACTACATAGTACATGTAGAGTCTAGGTAGAGTCCAGGTAGAGTCTAGCTGGAGTCCAGGTAAACCCCAGGTAATGTCTCAACTACTTAGTACACATAGAGTCTAGGTAGAGTCCAGGTAGAGTCCAGCTGGAGTCCAGGTAAACCCCAGATAATGTCTCAACTACTTAGTACACATAGAGTCCAGGTAGAGTCCAGGTGGAGTCCTGGTGAACCCCAGGTAATGTTTAAGCTACTTTGTACAGT
This sequence comes from Cyathus striatus, assembly GCA_025738555.1. Taxonomy (NCBI): domain Eukaryota; kingdom Fungi; phylum Basidiomycota; class Agaricomycetes; order Agaricales; family Nidulariaceae; genus Cyathus; species Cyathus striatus. The sequence continues at coordinate 2,324,157 of JAOVFP010000002.1, forward strand.
AGAGTCCAGGTTGAGTCCAGCTGGAGTCCAGCTGAACTCCAGGTAGAGTCTATCTGAAGCCCAGTTGACTAAGTCCAGTGGACTCCAGGTGTATTCCAGTATTTTTCTGGACTCTACCTGAACTTTACCTGGAGTCCAGCTGGAGTCTATCTAAATCCTACAATTTTTCTATGTAAAGTTCAGGTAGAGTTCAGGTAGAGTCCAGTAAAGTCCAGGTGAACTTCAGGTGGACTTCAGGTGGAATACCTGGACTCCAGGTGGACTCCACCTGATTCCGTGGAGCAGTGTAATGACCTCAATTAGAGCAAAGGCAAGTAGCCAGGACAAAGCTTGGCCCTCTCTCCAGAAATATTTTCACATGCTGTCCTCATGTTAGGCCAAGCCAGCTCATCATTCTGAGGCCACCTGTGTCACATTTCCTTTGTTATAACAAACTAGTAAGTTATATGTACATGTATTTGGAACTGGAATTATGACAGGAAGGTTACTGGAATGACTGACTTTAGATTGTACTGGAATGTCAATTGTTTGCCATGTAATATAATACTTTTTACATAATATGTTCATTTATGTATGAAGAAAATAAATATAAGACAAGTATTGAAATAACATTGAATTAAACATTGATTTTCATATTTATTTCCCATTGACTTTCTATTGAACTATCATTGATTTCCTTATGTAATAAAATTGATTTTAGCATTGATTTCAAATTTGTATCAATAATACTATGAAGTCCAAAAGGATTGATTTCAGTAATGATTTCACTTTGAAATGTGATTCAAACTAAGTACAAGTGATTGATTTCAACATTGATTTCACTTTGAAATGTGATTTAAACTAAGTACAAGTGATTGATTTCAACATTGATTTCACTCTCCAGGTATGTGTAATATAGAAAAAAGTTTACTTGTTAGAAAAGGACTTATAGTCTAGTAGATAAAGTAAGTGTATGTATGTAGTTAACCACTCCACTACTTAGTATATCCTGTAGTTGGGTACCTAACAATTTCGAGTTATTCATTGATTTTTGATTGATTTTTGGTTAATTTCTCATTGATTGCATATTTACTCCTCATTGATTTCTTTTCTAATTGTCGTTGATTTCACTCTAATGATTCCTAATGATTTCTCATTGAACTGGAATTGATTTCAAACCACAAAAGGATTGATTTCATTGATTGATCTCAAATTTATTAATTTAATGATCTCACATGCCAATGATGATTCCAAATGCACTCAATGGAACTCCTGCTCACTAAACAGTTTGTTGTCCAGCAGCTTACCAGGAGTGATCAATCAAATTGAAAGCTACTGGTGAGCTGGGAAGAAAAGGTCCATAGGCCTCATATCTCTTGTTTGTTTGAACCTCCCTCCAGATATACATTATAAACCTGAGAATATATTCTTGGCTGGTGTAATTCCCAGGCCTAATGAGCCACCATTGACAGCATTGAACCACTATTTAACACCCATAGTTGATGAGTTTCTGGAATTCTGGGAACCCAGTGTTCATTTCTCTCAAACAAATAGGTGTCAGCATGGAAGAACTGCAAGGTGTGCCCTTGTGTGTGTTGTATGTGACCTTCCAGCTGCTCGTAAAACTGGAGGATTTGCAGCTAGTTCTCATAATAAATTTTGTGTGATATGCCATTGCACACAGAGATCACATGGTTATGGAAATATGGAATACCATACATGGAAGCAGCATACAGCTAGGGAATGCCAGGAAGCTGTGACAGAGTACCAGAATGTGGAAACCCACAAGGAAAGACAAGGAGTTGTGGATTATACTGGTGTCCAATGGTCTGAATTGCTATGGCTGCTGTATTTTGATCTGTCCCATTTTATTGTTATCAATGCTATGCATAATCTCTTCCTTGGATTGATACAGGAACATTTCCAAGGTATACTAGGTATTATGCTAAAGAAAGAGGATAAATTAGAGGAGAGCCCTGTATTTACTGTACTGCTCTCTATCAATACATTTGCCAGTTACTCTTCTTCAGAACAAAAGAGTGCAAAAAAGTTAATTAAATAGTTAGGTCATCTGATCAATGAAGAACTCAACACTACTGAAGGCCGGGTTATTTGGCAAAAGTGATTTGAGGGACTTCATGGGCCTGTACTTCAGCTTGCATGCAATAAGCTTCACTGTCCCTCACTACCAGACAAACAGTTCCAAATGTGAAAGCAAGACTTGGTAAAAAGACTAATAGCTTGGGTATGTACTATATCTTTTTGAAAATAGATGTTAGTGGCTGATAGTATTACAGCAGATGGGGCAAATCGAAAAACTAGAGAATAAAAACAACAAATCTGGCTGTGTTCTTACCCAGGATGACATTGATGATATATGTTCTGACATTCAGGTGATAGTGTCCCCATCCTGGTTAACATTGGTGCCTTCGAACCTAGGATCTCTGAGTCATAGAAAGTTGAAAGCAGATTAATGGCATGTTCTCATAAGTGTCAGCCAAATTATTCACCAATTAGCCTGAAAATATGAGTGCCAGCAATCATATAATCCAGGCAAAATTGAGTGCCATTTTTATAAGGCATATTGGGTGAATACTAAGAAGTGTGTATTGGTGAATATTAGGCAGTGATCATTGGCACTCATTTGTTTATTGTTAGTGATTAATACAGTATAATATTAGTATAGTATTGGGGCACTCAAATGTGATCATTTGGAGATTAATAGGCAGTGATCATTGGCACTCATTTGTTTATTGTTAGTGATTACTAGGGTATAATATTAGTATGATATAGGGGCACTCAAATGTGATCACTTGGAGATTATTAGGCAGTGATCATTGGCACTCATTTGTTTATTGTTAGTGATTAATACAGTATAATATTAGTATAGTATTGGGGCACTCAAATGTGATCATTTGGAGATTAATAGGCAGTGATCATTGGCACTCATTTGTTTATTTTTAGTGATTACTAGGGTATAATATTAGTGTGATATAGGGGCACTCAAATGTGATCATTTGAAGGTTAGCAGGAAGTGATCATTGACACTAATTTATTTATAGTTAATGATTACTGCAACATAATATTAGTATGATATAGGGGCACTCAAATATAATTATTTGGAGATTAATAGGCAGTGATCATTGGCACTCATTTGTTTATTGTTAGTGACTAATACAGTATAATATTAGTATAGTATTGGGGGACTCAAATGTGATCATTTGGAGATTAATAGGCAGTGATCATTGGCACTCATTTGTTTATTGTTAGTGATTACTAGGGTATAATATTAGTGTGATATAGGGGCACTCAATGTGATCATTTTGAGATTAACAGGCAGTGGTCATTGGCACTCATTTGTTTATAGTTAATGATTACTTAGAAATAATATTAGTATAATATGAGGACACTCAAATGTGATCATTTGGAGATTAACCATTTGTATATAATGAGTGATTACTAAGGTATAATATCTATGTAATATGGAGGCACTTAAATGTATCATTTGGAGATTAATAGGCAGTGATCATTTGCACTCATTTATTGATATTTAGTGATTATTAGGGTATAATTTAGTGTAATATGGGGAGACTCATTTGTGATAATTTACAGAATATTAGGGTGTCTGATATTAGTATAATATGTAGTGATCATTTTTACTGATTTATTCTCACTGATTACTAAGCTATTTAATATGAATTTACTCACTCTCTTTCATTATTCCACCTGTCTCAACTAACCCCTGCTCACAAAACTATCATTCATTCTCAGTTAATCAAGTAGTCCACCTGTCTCAATGAACCCCTGCTCACAAAGCTATCTTATATCAATTTATTTAATCTCATTTAATTATTTCACCTGACTCAACTTACCCCTGCTTACAAAGCTATTTTATATCAATTTAGTCATTCAGTTAATTATTTATCTTGTCTCCAGCAACTCTTGCTCATAAAGCTTTCATTTATGAATTCAATCAATCTTGGTTAATTTTTTCATTCCACATGAACCAACTCCTGCTCACAAATCTATTTTATATCAATTAAATCAATCTTATTCCATTATTCTATTATTTCATTCTGTCTTAAGTTACCTTTGCTCAAAATGCTATTTTATCTATATTAAATCACTCACATTCAACATTGCATGAGTGATGTACAAGTATTAGCTGAGATACATTAAACTCATAATGCAATATGTGCTGTTTGGCTGTGGTCTCTCATTATTTGGCATTGGCCTCAGCTTGTTTTGTGGCTTATTTGTTATGGCCTTCATATTGTTTGGCATTGGTTTGGCCATATCACGGCACATCCAAGGGGTACGATTATATGACGCTCCATTGATCAAAATATTACCATACCATAATTTGGTTGCTGTGTGCCGTAGCATTGGAGATTTCGAGTTCTTTTAAGCCAATCCTAATCTATTCAATATTAATATATATTCTATAATGTACATATACTATTATAACTAAAATATATGCCTAGGAAGTCTCTTTTACACAACTTTTACATGTTGTTTCGCATGCGAAGGTTATTTTCCCACGCCTACTCCGCGTGCGGAAACTCTTCAATAATACTTGCTAGGCAGTAAGATACATTCATGGATGTCATAAAAGCGAGTTAATACACTTTTATGGTGTACATAGAGACCTTCGCATGCGAAGGTTATGTTCCCACGATTACTCTGCATGCGGAAACTCTTTAATAATACTTGCTAACTTTTATTACAGGTAATTTACACCTTATGAATGTCATTAAAAGTGAGTTATACACTATTTTTTAGTTATTATAAAGTTTACTGCCTAGCAAGTAATATTGAAGAGTTTCCGCACGCGAAGTAGGCGTGGGAAAATGACCTTCGCATGCGAAACAACATATTAAAGTTGTGTAAAAGAGACTTCCTAGGCATATATTTTAGTTATAATAGTGTATGTACATGATAGTATATATATTAATATTGAAAACATAAGGATTGGCTTAAAGCAACTTGAAATCTCCAATGCTATGGCACACAGCAACCGAACTACGGTATGGTGATTTTTTGATCAAATGGAGTGTCATACTCCGAATGGGAAAATTATGCCGCTCCGAATGGGAAAATATATGATGCTCTGTTTGATCAAAAACTCACCGTACCGTAGTTCGGTTGCCATAGCAAAGGGGGTGCCGTAGCATTAGACATTTCGTGTTTTTTCTACCCAATTCTTATGTTTTCAGTATTAATATATATTCTATGATATACTTCCACTATTATGACGAAAATATACACCTGAAAAGTCTTTTTTTAAGGTTATTTCACGTGTGAAGGTTGTTTTCCCACGCTTATTGACCGTGCGGAGACTCTTCAATAATACATTCTAGACAGTAAAATAAATGGATAGATATTGTTAAAGTGAGTTAATGTATGTATATAGCGCCTTATAAAAGTTAAAAATTCAACACATCCCACATCATTAAGCCAATCAACCTAGAGATGTGATAGAATAACAGTACTAGGCTCTTTATTAGCATTAGTATTGGTGATATAAAAATAGGGCACAACTTTACTTATGATACAGGCCTACCAAATATTGTTGAAGTCTCCGCGCATTGAGAAAGCGTGGGAAAATAACCCTTGTATGCGTGACAATACGAAAAACAGAGACTTGGAGGGAAAAACAAAACATATTGTGAAGTAATATAGCTTTCGGAGACTATTTTATTGCTACGATGAAACTCAGGAACACCTATAATGATATTTGAGCCTTCAAATCGTCCTTAAAGTCTCCGTTTTTCGTGTTATTTCACACCGAAGGTTTTTTCCCGCGCTTTCTCAAAGCGCGGAGACTTCAACAAGATGTGCTAGGCGGCCTAGGCCCATACTGTAGACATATACATCATGACACGGCGAACAATCGTGTTTCCACTTTTTTTTGATGTGGAACCTTCCTTTGAACACCCAGTGTTCATTCCAGTTTCAAAAAACGTGTAAGTAGTGACTTACCGGCTTGGTTAAAACAGACCGTAGAGTGCATGTGTAAGTTTAGAATGGTTCAGATTTGAACTGGCTTAGCTGTGCACGTGGAAGGCACATGTCAGATGGTAAGTAAAGTTGACACTTTTATTTTTAGAGAAGTGAGCCGGTAACTGCACCTGTACCCACAGAAACCACTACCGGAGTCTCAAGGGTGTGACCGCCTACATCGATTTCCTCATCAACGCCTATTTCCACATGCCCAGTGTCAACGCATACTTCTTCGTCAGTATCAGCTATGTGATTATGCTAGATGGACCTTAATATTGACAGATGAGAGGGGTGAGAGAGAATCAATGCCCTCAAGTGGATAGGAGCCCCCAATCTTCGCCCTGTCTTTCTTTCTCTCCAGCTCCTCTGGCCACCGACTTTTCCTCAAGGCCTCAACAACGACGCATTCGCATTCGGCTCTCGAGCCAATTACAATCTCAAGTTAGAAGGAAAGGGTTCACTGGTTGAGGATTTGGGGTGTCGTATCTTTTGCTCTTCCTTTCCTGTACCGCTTACTCTTTCTTCTACATTCTAGTTCTAGTTTTCTTTATACTATACTATTGTGTATGACGGCGCGTGACTACCTTCCCTTACCGACCTTCCGGCGCTTGAAAGATTAACAAGATGATGATGCGACCCCTCGGCGCTCTACGCTGCCGTGGTGCATCCACAGCTTGGGCATTCGCATTTACCCTTGGGGAGGGGTAGGACTTGTCATCGCACCGGTGCCATGGAGCCTCTTCAAGAAACGGGTTGTGAACGCCATCCTATTGATCTCAAGAGTATCCGAGTGTTGAGTTTCCATTTTTACCTACATCTTGTGTTTCACTTTGCTATCACGGTCATTCTACCTACCTTGTGACTTAGGCTTCATCTTATATGTTTGTTTTGGGCTTCGGCGGCGTGAGAGCACGTGTGCGTCGAACTGTTTCTGTATTACTTGCTGTTGTATATTATACGGGTACTACTGTACTTTTCAATGCAACTCTTTTACGGCCTTACCTTTACCGCGTAAACTACCAACTTTCGAGCCAAAGGCCACTGAAGAGCATCAACCCCAGGCCAACATTGCTTTACTCATTCTCGGCTTCAACTCAGATCGCTAAGTGTACTGTTTTCCTGTGTACACTGATATCTTTCGCTAGTTTCCTACTTCTGTGGCTAATGAAAAAGGACTGTGCTCGCATGGTTATGTGTACAGCACATGGTACATTGCTTCGATTGATTGAGTCCACATGGCAGTTAGAACAAATGCAATGAGCGAATCATGATGTGATTATTGATACAACCATCATATCAATTAATAATCCAGTCGCATGCAAAGCTATTAAGTACTGCTACTTGTGATCTGCTGTGATTTTCTTACCCTCATACTCAAAGTTCACTACAACAGTAAGTGAAAACTCAATGGCAAGAACATCAGCTAGAGATCGAAGAAAATCAAAGTCTACTAGTGATCGTCCACGCCGTAAAACCCGCAGTGCTGTGTGTACATGCATCTCCCATGGATGTGGTGAAAAGTCATATACAGATATCAATGGGATCGTTCATCAAGGAGTAGAAAAGCCAATTTCTACTCAGCATAGACATATGGGTCATGACCGGGAGATTATTCTTGCACAGCATACTTATGCTGATGTGGAATTGTCAATAACAGAGTCTGATAACAATACTGCATTCTCAGCGACCACAGATACAAACTCGGAACAAATGGAAATAGACAATTTTTTACAAGGGAACCAATGGGAAGAACCAGGTGTAAATAATCAAGAAACACCTGCTGACAGTACCTTTCTTGAAGAGAATATCAGGCCGCACAATGAGATCTTTGATAGTCAACCTGGTATGCTGTCATCCATTCTGTAACTCTTGTGATGATTCAATTGTTGATCATAATTATAGGTCACAGACACTTCCGGTATGCAATCTACAAACTCATATGTCTTCTTGGTGCTTGGTTGCACCTTGTATGTGGATTAAGTCAGGTAGCAACTAGACGAACATTGAAAATTCTTCAAGTCATTGTTGTATTTTCCATCCATCTAGGTATACTACTCGCTACAACTTTACAGGATGATATAGTCCAAAACAACTACAATTTTAATCACTCTTCAATTACAAAAATGGCACATACTCTTCCCTCTGATGTACGTACTGCACTTAGTGCATTGACTATTGAGCCTACTATTAAAAGGTCAATTGTATGCCCTGCTTGCTTCAAGCACTACCTCTTGGAGAATATTCCAGATGTCTGCACCTATCATGAAACTTCTAGAAGTAGACCCTGTAATGAACCACTGTGGGAAACTCGGTCAACAAGAGGTGGTCCAAAATGTTGTCCTCGCCGTTTATTTAGCACTCAAGATTTTGAGTCATGGCTAGAATTCTTTCTTCAGCGTCCAGGGATTGAAGATTTAATTGATAAATCATATGAGCATCAACCAGATCATCAAACAATGAGAGGAATCTGGGATAGTCCTGCATGGAACAGTCTTGGTTCATTTACAACAACACCTGGAAATTTGACATTCAGCTACTTCATTGACTGGTTTAATCCTTTCACTAATAAAACTGCTGGGAAATCAGTATCATGTGGAGCAATTATGTTATTTTGCTTAAACCTTCCTTATGAACTTCGCCATCTTCCAGAAAATACATTCTTTGCTGGTATTACTCCACCACCCAAGGAACCTTCTGTGACTACTATTTCAGCTCTCACAGATCCTATTATAGCTTCCTTTGAGAAATGCTTTCATGGAGTAAATGTTCATACATTTCGCCACCCAGGTGGAACTACAAAACATGCTGGTATTCTTCCCATTATTGGAGATCTTTTAGCCATCCGCAAAGGGATGGGCTACATATCTGTAAATTCTGCTCATAATCCATGCACATTCTGCATGATAACTAAAAAGGATTTTGATAATCTTGACCTTGTATTAATTCCACGTCAGGGTATTGATGTCAGAACTGCAGCAGTACAATGGAGAGATGCAGAAACCAAGGTCAAGAGGAATGAAATCTCCAAAAATATTGGAGTTCGGTGGTCTCCTTTTCACAATCTTTTATATCGTGATCCTGTTAGACACACTGTTCTTGGAGTCATGCATAATTGGTATGAAGGAGTACTTCAGCACCATGTCAGATATAAATGGGGACTAGGCATTCCAGACAACACAGGAAAGAATTCTGGTTCTGAGTGAAGAAAAAAAGGTGATGAAATCATTGTTGAAGATGATTCTGAACTCATTCCAAATCTTGATACAACCAACTCTATATCATCAGATTGGTCAGATACAGAATCTGAAGCTACTTCTAGTACTTCAGTAGTTGAGAGAGGAGAATCTGCATCAGAACTTAAAGAATGTGTATTTAGTAAAGATGAACTTGCAGCAATTCAAGAATGTATTGCAAATACTGCTATTCCAACATGGATTGACCATCCACCATCTAATCTTGGAGAGAAGACTCATGGAAAGCTTAAAGCAGACCAGTGGTTGACTTTATTCTTGGTTTTCTTTCCAATTATTCTTCCAGAAATATGGACTAAATCTGATAATCCAAGGTCTCAAAAATTGCTAGACAACTTGTACCAGCTGGTTACATGTACTGTGATCATTTCTGCCTACTCCACTTCAAATTATTATGCGGACTTATACACAGATTATTATGTGCAATATCGAAAAACATCTAAAGAACTCTTTCCACATGTAAATTCAAGGCCAAATCACCACTTTGCTATGCATAATGGTGACTTACTTAAATTTTGGGGGCCACTTATTACACTTTCAGAGTTTCCATTTGAAAGACATAATGGTACTTTGCAAGATATTAAAACTAATAACCATGAATGTATGTGTCTTTTATTAAATATATGGACATTATATACCAATCAAATGCTAATATGAATTATTCCATTTTTAAGGGGAACTTGACTATACCATGCTTCGTCAAATATGTAGAAGGGGAAGACTAAGAGCTTTACTAGGCACAAAGTCAGAAACTGAAGATACTGATGAGAGCGCTAAAAGTGAGGGTCAGCAGGCAAACATTGTACTAGAGCAAGCTTACAGTATTTTAAGTGCAAGCATGTCTGATTCAGACCCTCAACTTTATTTGTTTATGAACAATAAAAATAAAAATAAAAAAAGACCAGAATTAGCTAGTATTCCAATTAGTGAATACTTCCTTATATTGTCATATATAAATCATTATATTCTGGATAATGTTTGTGCCTACTCTGACTATCCACATCCAACTGATAGTATAGTTTTGGGAAAATCTGCAGTCCCATTACAGACAGTGGTACATAAAACTCGCACATATTCAACATATAATCTCCATCCAGGCAACAGTTCAATATGCTTTACTATTCCAGGTACTCAGGAATTACATATGGGTTTTATTTACTCTATTTGGCAAACTGAAATTACTGTGAATCTAGAAACATTAATAATTGTTTCAAAGCATAGAGTGCTAAGTGAGGAAGATCAACAAAAAAATCCTTATCGGCATTTCCCAAACTTAATAACTGAAGTTATCTATGATTCACAACATGGCACTCCAAGGCCTGATGACTTAATTGTCATTCAGAAAAATAATATTCAGTGTCATATACCTTTCTATCGACGACCTGCAGGAAGCTTTGGAATTCAGCATGAAACTATTACACTAACTAGTACACTGCACCGTCTTTGTATTTAAAATAAACTTGTTATACATTTTTCTTTCTCACTTTTTATGCACCCATTATCTCTTGCTCCTCTGATGTGTTATATCAAGAGCACAGACATTTTAATATTACACATCTTGCTTATATACTCTATTGTATGTATTTGTTCAAGCTATCTGTATGTATCAGATGTTATCAGAATACAGTGGGAGTATAACACTCATAGTACTCTATTGTATGTATTAGTCAGGTACTTTTGCTCTAAGATGTGCTGTGCAAGCAGTATGTTTGGTTTTCTGTGCCTTCTTCACGTTGTGTGGACTTAGAGATGCAGCGCGGCCTTACCAAATATTGGGAAGCCGATGCCAAACAACACATGATGCGCATACGCGCTGTTGCGTCTTGCCTATGTTACAATATGTTCTACTTACTGCTTTCTATATTACCTACTGCTTTTACTTTGTTCTCACATTCTCTAGGCTTCCTGTATGTGTCCTCAAGGCCTGTCAAGACGACTTTCAGACTCTCTGGGCACTATGCACCCTTCAGACTGCTCAAGACACTAGAGCTTAGGGTTTTACACCCTTTCAAGACCCCTTTTTCATCTTCATGCCTATCATTTCATCCTCAAGACCGGTGATTCCACTGCAGAGATATGGTGACTGTGTTTTCACCATGGTCATGCTATGCTCTGATTAGTGGAAGGACAGGGAGTTGGGTCGAGGTGCTGGGATAACTATATTCCATTCGTTTTATTATTTTTCCTCTCGCTCATTTTTTTCTTTCTTTCTTTATACAATTTTGTCACCCTCATTATTCTGTTACGATACACGCCTAAGCTCTTTTTATTTCGTTCTTCCACATCCGATATTCTGACTGCCGTAAATGGTAGAATTTATTTATGATATAGTCGCTTCAAGTACATAAAAATTATGATTTATTTACCTTGCGACACTTTCCTGGACGAACTTCCTCGTAATACTCATTCTCATCCCCATCCCCATCGTGGCTACCATCATCAGAATCAGACATCTCATAATCTATCCCCTGCTCCTCCGAGTCAGACCCTTCATCATCTGCATCCCCTCCCAAATCCTCTTTACAGACAAACTCGTATTCAGAAAAAACTTCATTTGCATATTCATTGAACAATGCGTCGTCGCTAAGAACCTCATATCCTTTCTTTGTAAACAGCATCTTCATATCACTAGGAAAAACGATATCTTCTGTAGCAATCTTGGCTCGAACAGCAGGAGGAAGACTGTTATAGAATGCGGGATCATAATAATCAAGAGGCATATTATGAGGCAAGCGCTTGAGCAATGACTCCTTTTGCTCTGCTTCAGGTGGAACAATACGATGGCGTTCTAGACGCGAATTCTTTTTTGCTGGATCATACTGTAAGCTATTAATGCGTTTTTCATCCAGCTTACGAAAGAATTCATTGGCCTTCGCAGAACGCTCAGGCTTCGATTTAATAAAATATATACTTTGTTTGCCTTCGCGTCGACCAAGGGGATCCTGCTCATCTTCAGATGTAGCCTTCGCATCAATAAGACACCGATATCGGGCAGGATAGTTGTTCTCAGCTAAAAATGCCAAACGCGCAGTAGCAAGCTGGTGCAAAATATGTAGTATTAGCATAGTGATAGTGTAATAACATGAAAATATTACCCACATTGCTCCGGTTATGGTAGACTGCATTAGCTGTGTTATTTGCCTTTATAATTCCTGGCAATTTGAGTTCCTGCTTGTAAATGTTGTAGAAATAGAAGTGGACGTGATGATTATACAAGTTTATCAACAAATCCATGTGATACGCATACTGAGAATGAAGACCACGATAAACAGGGTTGTAGGCACCTGATGCCAAGGCTTGCTTGAAAGTGTCGATAGCGATAATACGGTGAGCAGAATTGTATAACGATGAAGGAGTTTGCCTTAGATCTGGACACCATACCCGAATCCCAAATTGAGCGATGCATGTCTTCATATATAAGATAATATGCTCTTCAACTTTTGTGTAGTTAAAGGCAATCTTGCTTCCAGGCTTCAGCGAAGAGGCAGGGGTAATCGAGACTGATGAAGGTGGAATGAGTACTCGTACTTCCTCTTCTTGCAGTACTGCATCGACAGATTCTTCAGTTGTGAACCTGCTATTGAATTCTCGAAGAGCCTCAGGTGTGGGAGTGGGCTGTTATATCCGTGTCCGGATACATCGTGCCGACGTTCCCACGTGACCTTCCAACATACCCGGTCCGTTCCCGGAACGTACCCGCTTCGGGTTTACACTTCCCGACGTTCCCGCCCGGGAACGTACCCGGAACCCGTCGGGTTTTCTATCGGGTATCCCGGATACGTACTTTCTCTTATGACGGCCTCACCGCGTCATCATTCTATTACTCCTCCCTTCCATTCCTACTTATACGTTTCATTATGGCCTTTGTAGATTAGTTCCTTATTCTTCATTCTGAGCGCGTCATTTGCGCCCCTACTCCGCTTTGCCAAGACTTCATTTCCTACTTACTCCTTTGACTTGTCCTTTGTATAATACTTCTACATTCGTATCTACAGGTTCCTACTTAGTATAAGTAGTCTTCCAGATGTAATAGGTAGTCTTTAGTATTCGTATCAACTCTGTACACTTTCTTCCTACTCTAAGTTCTGAAACCCGCTCCGGGTTTTCCTTGAGTTTCTCTCCCACTACCTAGTGTAGTGGCGAAGCCTTCTCTTATACTCTGGAACGTCTTCCTTGGTTACATATCATCTTCCTCGAAATACGAACCATTCCCTGGGGATATCCAGGCGGCGCAGCACACAAGCTGAAGCCACGGTTCTTTCCGCACTTCCGCTCTACGTTCCCGCACCCGTACTCACTTCGGGTTTCCGTTATAGTTCTCCCACACCCTCCGGGTGTCTTCGCAACCACTTCTAAACAGGAAGAGAATCGGTACGTAACAGTATACGAATACTGATACCTTGGATATCTCTTTATCATGGCTCCAACTGGGACTTCGGTTACTCGCACAGCGCATACCGCTAGTCATACCAATGCTGTGGGTGCTCGTGCCACCCGTGCAGCTACGAGGCAACAGCCTCCACGGAGTACTTCAGGTTCTCTACCTTCTACACCGTCTCGGGTTACACCCAGCCCAGCACCACCTCCTAGTGCTACTTTCCTGGGTCCACCCTCGACTTCCGCTCAGCTACTTTCTGTTCCTGCAGCCGGGAACCTCGGATCTGCTCAGGCTCCTCCGGATGGCACTCCACCGCCATACGGTACAGTCGCAGCAGACCGGGACACTCCCGAGGGTCACGGCTCTGATGGTGGTACCATTGGACCGCCACCTCCACCTCCTTCTCAGCCCAATCCTCCGTCTCCACCATCCTCAGACTCAGGGGATGATGGTGATGAGGATGATGTCGACAATCCCAGGCGCACACCTCTTGCGCGCCACTCCCGGGAAGACCGGCTTGCCGAAGCTCTTTTGAGAGTTGCGGAATCCGCCCGGGGTACATCGGAACACGTCGGGAACGCAACGTTCAAAAGCCAGATACTTTTGATGGTTCCAGTGCTGAGAAGTTGGAGCAGTTCATTACTCAATGCCAAATCTACTTCCGGAATAATCCTTCCCAATACTCGGATGGACACTCCCAAGTCAACTTCGCTCTCGCATATCTTCGGGATACCGCGCTTCAGCTCGTTATGCCGACCCTCTCCAATCCCTATGCTGATGATGAGTTCCTTCACTCTTGGAGGTTTTCGTCGTCATGCTAGAGGATAACTTCGGGTTAGCGAACCCGGAAGGGGATGCCGAGAATGATCTGGATGTCCTCGTTATGAAGGATTCACAGAAACTGTCCAAGTATCTTGTACAGTTCAACAGGCTTGCACAGCGCACCGACTGGGATGATAAGTCCTTATGCCACCGACTCTATTCCGGGTTTCCGGGTCGCATTAAGGATGAGATCTCTCATGTTGGGAAACCTACCACAAAGCGCGGGATGATTAAACTAGCTCAAGGGATCGATAGTCGGTACTGGGAACGCCAGTCCGAGCGTACGCGGGAATCCCACCAGCCTCGGGGTCCGCGGGTTCCGGATAGCTCTGTTAGAGCTACTACAAACCGCTCCGCAGTCACCCCGGCGCCTTCCCGCCTCGTTTCGGGTCAATATGCGCCACGTCCGAGTTATCCCCACCGTGCTGGTAGTCACCCACCTCGTTCCTCGCAGCCTCCCCAACAGCGGAGGCCGGAATTGAATGACAAGGTTGGTCGAGATGGCAAACTTTTGCCACAAGAACGTCAGCGTCGCATGGACAACAATCTATGCTTGTTCTGCGGTAATCCGGGGCATCGCGCCAAAGAATGTCCCCGCTCTGCCTCTTCCGCGGCTAGAGCCCGGGCATCCGGAATATCCGCTTCGGCTCCTACGTCGGCTTCTGCGGGTCCCTCGACCCGCAGGTCCGCGCCTCTTTCCAACCCGGCTTCGGGTTCGAAAAATAGGGAGCGGTCCTCTGGACACCACACAAGCCGAGGACCGCGTTGTTCCCCTTGTGCGCAGCCGATGCAGGTAAGACTCAACGCTTCCGCTCTTTCCGACCCCAATGCCCTTCATATTCCACTTTGTAGTACCATCCATGCTCTCCCTACACCCTGTACAGTTTCATATAGCGCTCTAGTCGATTCGGGTTCTACCCATTGTTTTATGGATTCATCTTTCGTTCGGACACATGCTATTCCTACCTCACCTACTCCACCTATCGCTCTCAGACTTTTCGATGGCACCACCAATCATGTTATAACCGAGTTCGTTACACTGCCTGTACTATTCCCTACCGGTGAATGTATTACAGTTGAACTCTATGTGACACCTCTTGATTCCGTGTGTTCTGCAGTCCTAGGATACAATTGGCTCACCCGCTTCAATCCGTTGATTGACTGGGTATCGGGCTCATTAACATTCCGGACTCCAGACACTTCCGAGCAACTTCCGCTCAAATCCGGGATCTCGGAACCAGGTTCCGCTTCCGAGGATCCATCTCCGGTCACCTCTGATGAGTCTCTGCCACCTCCTCCTAGCATTTCGCTAATAAACGGTGCCGCCTTCTCGCGTGCATGCCGTTTAGAGGGAGCACAGACTTTCCGTATCCAGCTTGGTGCTGTCGCTTCCGCCGCTGCCCTCAATCCAGAGGAAGCTCCGGATCTCTCTTCAATACCGTCTGAGTATCACGAGTTTGCTGATGTATTTAGCAAGTCCCGGGCAGATACACTTGCCCCTCACCGTCCCTACGACTTAAAGATCAACCTAGAGGAAGGTGCTTCACCTCCTGTAGGTCGGATCTATTCCTTTCCCAATCCGAGCTTTCCGCTCTTCGGGATTTCATCGATGAACATATCCGGATCGGATTCATTCAACCTTCGCGCTCTCCGCATGGGGCTCCCGTCCTTTTTGTCCGCAAGAAGGACGGATCGCTTCGGCTTTGTGTGGATTTCCGCGGGTTGAACGCTATTTCTAAAAAGGATCGTTATCCTTTGCCACTCATTTCAGATTTGCTCGACAGTCCCCGTCGCGCCCGTATCTACACCAAGATCGACCTGCGTCATGCGTACCACCTGGTCCGCATTGCTGAGGACGATGAATGGAAAACCGCTTTCCGGACTCGCTATGGATCCTTTGAATGGCTAGTCATGCCCTTCGGACTTTCCAATGCACCCGCGGGTTTCCAACGCTTCATGAACGATGTTTTCAAAGACCTTCTTGATGTGTGCGTCATAGTTTATTTGGATGACATCCTTATATACTCTGATAACCTTGCGCAACATCGCCAACATGTCAGGGAAGTTTTGCGTCGACTCCGGAAGCACGGGTTGTACGCGCGCGCGCGGATAAGTGTGAGTTCCACTCGGAATCCGTGGAATATCTCGGATATATACTATCGCCCAACGGTCTCACCATGTCTCCAACAAAGGTGAAGACTATTCAAGAATGGCCGGAACCAAGGAAAGTAAAAGACATTCAATCCTTCCTTGGGTTCGCTAATTTCTATCGGCGTTTTATATACAACTATTCCGACATAGTTGTTCCGCTCACCCGCCTTACCCGGAAGGGTAATCCGTGGAACTTCTCGGAAAAATGCCGTTCGCTTTCACTGAACTTAAGGACGCTTTCACGTCGGCACCCATTCTTACCCATTGGGTTCCCGACAAGCAGCTCATCGTGGAAACCGACGCTTCGGATTACGCGTTGGCTGCTATCCTGTCTATAGTTTCCGATGATGGCGAGATTCACCCTATCGCTTTCCACTCACGAACCTTTACACCTCCCGAGTTAAACTACGACACCCACGACAAGGAATTGCTTGCTATCTTCGAAGCATTCCAAGTCTGGCGTCATTACCTGGAAGGTTCGGTTCACCCATCGATGTCGTCACAGACCACAAGAACTTGGAATACTTTTCCACAACCAAGATCTTGTCCCGACGACAAGCCCGATGGTCCGAGTATCTTTCCCAGTTCAATCTAGTGATCCGCTTTCGACCCGGAAAACTCGGGGCGAAGCCGGATGCTCTGACTAGACGATGGGACGTCTACCCTAAAGAGGGGGATAGCGACTACGCTAAGGTCAATCCGCATAACTATCGTCCAGTGTTCACCCAGGAACAGCTTATCACTTCTCTCCGAGCAACCTCACTTATTGTACCTGCTCTTGGCGCTAGTATCATCATGGACATTGAACAGTTACATACTGACATATTATCAGCTCTCCTAATGACCGGTCGCAGTTATCCGAATGCGGACTCCCGAGAATCGTTGGACTGTAACCCCGGACGGTTTCCTCCGTCTAGATAACCGGATCTATGTTCCGGACTCCGGAACCCTTCGGCTTCGGGTTTTACAGTACAAACACGACCACCCGCTTTCAGGACACCTTGGACAGAACAAGACCCTCGAGCTAATTCGACGCGAATATACTTGGCCGCTTATACGGACGTTTGTAAAGGACTATTGTAAGTCTTGTAATACTTGCATGCGTTCTAAACCACAGCGCCACCGCCCGTACGGAACCCTGAAACAACTTCCGGTTCCCGGACGCCCATGGCATTCGATATCTATGGATTTCATAGATCAACTTCCAAAATCATCGGCTTCCAAGTATGATTCTATACTCGTTATCGTGGATCGTTTCTCCAAACAGTCTATCTTCATTCCCACTCATACCACTTGCTCTTCTTCCGACCTTGCGCTTCTATTTGTACTTCATGTCTTTTCCAAGCACGGAGTCCCGGAACACATCACTTCCGATCGTGGTTCCGAGTTTGTGTCGCATTTCTTCCGTTCCCTCGGTACAGCCCTCGACATCACTTTACATTTCACCTCGGGTTATCACCCCAAGGCGACGGCCAAACGGAACGCACAAACCAAACTCTGGAACAATACCTTGGGCCTACTGCAACTACCAGCAGGATAACTGGTGTGATCTCTTACCTCTTGCTGAATTTGCTTACAATAATGCACGAGCGCAACCACAGGAATTTCACCGTTCTACGCAAACAAGGGTTATCACCCGAACCTTGCGATACATCGGAACGTGATCTCACTTCCGCTCGTGCCCGGCACTTCGCAGTAAACCTCGAGGAACTTCACGAGATGCTTCGGACCGAAATACTCAGTGCGCAGAAGCGTTATCAAACACCCGCCGATGCGCGTCGCAAACCCGCACCCGCATTCCCTGTCGGGACAAAGGTATACGTTAAAGCCGAGTACTTCCGGACAACCCGACCATCCCGGAAACTTGCAGAAAAGTTCCTAGGACCTTTTGAAGTCATCGCACTTGCCGGATCGCATTCGCGCGTACCTTGCGCCTTCCAGAACAATTTCGTGCAGTCCACCCAGTATTCCATGTATCCATGCTTGAACCCAATACTGAAAATACTATCCCAGATCGCATTATTCCTCCACCACCACCTGTCCAGGTTGATGGTGATATTGAATACGAGGTCTCGGAAATATTGGACTCTAAACTGGATCGTCGTTTGCGTTGCAAACTGAGGTACTACGTACGCTGGCTAGGGTATGAAGGGACAGATGAAGAGTTTTCATGGCTTCCAGCCACGGAACTGGAACACGCTACGGATATCATTGAAGAGTTCCACTCCCGCTATCCGGATAAGCCCGGCCCTACTCCTATTTCTTAAATTTCACGTTACTTATTATCCGCTTGCAGTTTCACCTTATACAAAAACCAAAAACAACGAATAACATCCAAAAAGCGAGATACAAGTACATTAATTCTTTGGTAACGCGTGTTACGACCATTTCCATCACTCCCTCTGCGTCTGCGACTCGACCCGAGCTCCTACTTCACCTTCCGACGCAATCCCGGAACCCGTAACAACTTCCTCGTACGCATCCGGATCCCGGAGGCGTTCCGCGCAGCAGGGTTTCGATGTTGGAAACATGGACGAGCGTGCTCGGATACTTCGGCAACTACTCGCGACAACTTACCAAGTTCGCCTACCACTTTGCGATTGGTATCCGCGAGGTTTCGAGTTGAGTGATCATCTCCCTTTGCAAAGAGATGATAGTATCGTTCTGCAGCCGCATCGCGCTTAGGATGGATGTTGCGACATTCATGGAAGTGGACAAGGAGACCAGATTAGCAGAATCGTTTGCACTAGAGGATCGGAACGATGGACCCGCTACTGCGGATGAAGGACGGATAAACTCATCATCCGTGTCGTCGATCCGAGCCCGCTTCATGCTTTGACGAGACGACTGGCGAGATGGCGCAACGGATGGGGGACCCATGTGAGTATCCGAGTGTTCGAAGGACCGGATGGAACGGGACTTGTTCCGGCTTTGTTCCGGCCTCGAGTGCTAAGGGAACATTTTCCCTTAAGCACCCCGCAAAGCAACGCAAGCACTACAGGGAGTTCCTATAAACTATACAGACCGATAATCATGTTTTACTCACCTGTTTGACTCCCTCAAGCGATAACACTCAGTTCCCCGATCCTGACAGTTTATGCAAGGCACATCATGATAGTATCGTAGTTCCTTTGGCTCCCCAGAATCATCTGTACCCTTACCCTTACTATTTCCTATGTTTCCACCACTTTCCGCCTCATATCCAGAACCCGTCACGTCTCCCGACGCTTCCGACCCACTCCCGACACTCGTCTCCGTCGGATTTACGACCCGCGGCGTAACCGCATTTGCCGCCGTCCCGGAACGAACAGAGGGAAGTGTTGCCGGTGGAACAGCTACGTACGCGGCGTTCTCCCGCCTTGGAGCCGGATTTATAGGCCTCGGCTTTGGTCTCGGCTTTCCGGAACTACTCCGGGATGCTGGAGTCGAATTTTCTGACTGTTGGTTGGCCGCACGATAGGCTAGGAAAGCAGCATAATCTTCCGAAGAAATATTTGCTAGATTGACACTCTTATCCATGATGGGGTTATATATTCTCGCACACAGTATGACCTCGTGGGCTCGGCCCTAAAAGGGGGATACTGTTATATCCGTGTCCGGATACATCGTGCCGACGTTCCCACGTGACCTTCCAACATACCCGGTCCGTTCCCGGAACGTACCCGCTTCGGGTTTACACTTCCCGACGTTCCCGCCCGGGAACGTACCCGGAACCCGTCGGGTTTTCTATCGGGTATCCCGGATACGTACTTTCTCTTATGACGGCCTCACCGCGTCATCATTCTATTACTCCTCCCTTCCATTCCTACTTATACGTTTCATTATGGCCTTTGTAGATTAGTTCCTTATTCTTCATTCTGAGCGCGTCATTTGCGCCCCTACTCCGCTTTGCCAAGACTTCATTTCCTACTTACTCCTTTGACTTGTCCTTTGTATAATACTTCTACATTCGTATCTACAGGTTCCTACTTAGTATAAGTAGTCTTCCAGATGTAATAGGTAGTCTTTAGTATTCGTATCAACTCTGTACACTTTCTTCCTACTCTAAGTTCTGAAACCCGCTCCGGGTTTTCCTTCGGGTTTCTCTCCCACTACCTAGTGTAGTGGCGAAGCCTTCTCTTATACTCTGGAACGTCTTCCTTGGTTACATATCATCTTCCTCGAAATACGAACCATTCCCTGGGGATATCCAGGCGGCGCAGCACACAAGCTGAAGCCACGGTTCTTTCCGCACTTCCGCTCTACGTTCCCGCACCCGTACTCACTTCGGGTTTCCGTTATAGTTCTCCCACACCCTCCGGGTGTCTTCGCAACCACTTCTAAACAGGAAGAGAATCGGTACGTAACATGGGCGGAGGAAGGTCGCTATCAAGCATATTATAAAGAATGCGAATATGTAACATCAAAGCATCCTGTACTTTATGGTAAGAGTGAGCTTTTGAAGTCTACAGATAACACTTACCTTAAGTGGACCCGCATCCTCAGGCTTGTCCCCTTTCCGCATGTGATGCTCAGAACGCTTAGCACCAGGCTTTCATTCAGCACCACTAGCCTTGCGTTTATGGGTACTGGTTGTAATATTACGTTTGGATGGGCTCGTTATACGTGGAGAATTTGAATTATGAGTTGGAGTAAGTTGTCGCAGAGTACATGAACGTGAAGTTGAAGTAGCTGGTCGCGGAGTATGGGAGCGTGCCTTCGGAGAAGCTGGCCGTGGATTTCTTACAAATCTACGAGCTGGTTGCTTTCCTTTAGAGGCATGATCGCGATTTGGAGATGGGCCTTCGGGGTGCATTGAAGCTCTAGTTTGATCAGCAAGTGCCAGCTGTTGAGTAGAAGGGTCTACTGCAGTAGTTCCAGTAGAGCTTAAGATGCTATCATCACCTTTAGATATAGTATACTTATATGAGCATTAAAACATACCTTCCAGTTCCAATAGCACTATTTCCAAGTTGAGAGTGCAACTTCAAAACCTCGCTGTGATATGCTTGCTTCTGCTGCTTGTATACTTCCATCTCTTGTGTAAACTTTGCCTCTAGCTGTGATACCTGTTCCCTCACTCGTTGGTCCAGAAGTCCTTTCAGGTACTCCTTCAGCGCCGGATCCAGGCTGTCAACGGCTTTACTCATAGCAGCTTCATTGCTAATCATTTCCTGATCGTGTTCCATGGTTCTGTAACTATCATCAATGCCGAGAATAGGTGGAAATGGAAGGAACAAGCAGTACCGCACTCCTATGCAAGAGATTCAGAGACGAGGGGTGAGCTAGATGCCTCATGACTTCAGCTTTCGGTCTGTGACTTATGTCTTTCTGTTCCCTTTGTTCTAACAGACATGTTGATGAGTCGCATGGCCGGGTGCTGTCGTGATTAGATAAAGCTTGCACCGAGACAAGCGACCTGGTATGGTGTCCTATCAAATGTGACGGTGGTCTCGAGTGTCAGAACTCAGTATTCAGGCGAAATAGTAGATAAATATGCCAATATGTATTTCAAATAGTTTCATATGCAAAAATGTGTACAAATACCTAGTGACTGTAACCACCGTATGACCCAGCGCGCCCTAATGTATCCAGAACTGCCATAAATCCTACCATATTGTACAGCAAATTCACTACACAAACCAAGGGACAGCGATAACCAGGGATATGGGGGTGGAATAAGTGCAGGAATGAGGAGAAGACGAAGAATACTAGGAAAGAGCACTGGTATAGAGGTAGACAGAGGGGAAGGACACGTGTGTTGCGCATGTGTATGTATATGCTTGCTGTTCCGATGATCAAGGCATCGGTAAATCAGATCGTGTCGAGGCTCGGTTATATCACTCATGTTAAGCTGACTTGGCTTGTTGTGACAATTGAGCCACCTAGTGCACGAGTCAGGTGGATCACGCGTGTCTTTAACGTGTTTTGAAATTGGAATCAACACTGGTCGAACACAGGAATGTTCCACTTTAAAATGATTTGGAACCCTGATTGTTCGCCGTGTGAATATCATGTAAAGCGAGTTATGCACTATTTTTAGTAGCTATAAAGTCAGATTTTTGTACCACTAATGCTAATGACGAGCCTAACAATATACTGTCCCTCTATTACTTCTCTGTATTGATGGACTTACTGACAGTGGAATTTTAAAATTTGATTTGTACAAGTCCCTATGTACACCATAGAAGTACATTAACTCACTTTGATAATATCTATCTATTTATTTTACTGTCTAGCATGTATTATTGAAGAGTCTCCGCATGGTCAGCAAGCATGGGAAAAACACTCTTACATGCGAAATGACAGGAAAAAGAGACATTTCAGGCGTATATTTTCGTTATAATAGCTTAATAATATCATATAATGTGTATTCGTATCGAAAACATAAGAATTGGCTGAAAAAAACATGAATTGTCCAATGCTACGGCACCCACTTTGCTACGGCAACTGAACTACGGTACGGTGAGTTTTTGATCAAACGGAGTGTCATACGGAGCGGCATAGTCATACCGTAACGGTTTACGGCTGTATTTAGGAGGCTGTTTACAGTATGGTTTTCACCCGTAACCGTACCATATGAAGATTTTTCAGATCCTCGATGCTATGGGGTCTAGCATTCAATTAGTATTACTTATAGTATTTAAAGCAGATCAAGAGTTTTATTATATACAAGTAGGAGCATACATAAAATATAGTGTTTTTAATGCAAATTTTGTCAAGAGGCAAGTGATATCTATACCATAGACGGCACATAGTACCTATTTTGCCGTTCCCACTTATAATACTCGTCACTGCTCTCACATGCAGTACTCTACTGACTACACACAAACCACGGCATGAACCATGCTTGCCTACAACCTCCCCTGTAACAACCTCACACAAGTTCATAGACCTTCGACACCGGCTTTATGAGTTCTTGCTTCATTTCAGGGAGTACAGAGTAATGGTGGATTGGGCATGAGTGAGGACAATGGTATCTGCTAGGGAAGAGATGTCATGTCAGTATAGGCTAGGAAACATATGACAATGCTACGTACCTGCGAAGAGCATTCCCTCCACTTCATACCTCGCACCTCATACCACTCACTATTCTCACTGGCTCTCCACTGGGTGTTCTTTCGGAATGGGCTTCATGTTTACCACCATGTGCAATTGAAGAAGCCGGCGGATGGTGAAGGGGGAGGACTCAGGACGATGAGTAAAAGAGGGGAGGAGGATAAGTGGGGAGGCTAGAGGAGACATAGTAACAGAGGAGGGGAGGAGAGAGCATTACCCTGCTGTCCCCACCCCTGAATTCCCAAAAATGAATATATATTCACATGAGTCACACAAATTACTGTCATGTGCGTAAGGATGTTGACGTGACCAATGATTAATATTCCTCCCTGCTTCCTCCCTCCTTGTCGTTCCACTCTTCCCTCCATTCCCACATCTCTGGATCATCTCCTCACCACATCCGAATTCCCAGTCTGGTTGGCAGCTTCTGATCTCGCCGTTCTAGTCCCCAGGTCACCACAGCATGACATGCGAACAGCGAAACGTACAAGGGTAAAAGGAAAGAAGAAGGGAGGAATTACAAGGGGGCAGGGGACACATCAACAGCGAAACGTACAGGGGGTTAGAAGAGGAAGGGAGGAATGATGAGGGGGCGAGAGACACGCGAACAGTGAAGCGTATGAGGAGTAAGGGGAAGAAGGAAGGGGGGAATGACAAGGGGTTGGGAGACACGCGAACAGTGAAACATACAAGGGGTGAAAAGAGGAAGGGAGGAATAACGAGGGGGCAGGATACGGGCCGCCCTCACCTACATTTCTAAGTAATATGACACCACCGCCCCTTCCCTCCTCGCTGTCAATCTCTCTGGCAGTACCTCGTATGTAAAATATATGTTGTTATGTATATAAGTAGATAAGCAGCACAATGCAATATTTTTGTCTTATTTTCTGTCCCCTCAGCTGTGTTCTTGCACACTCAACAAATTAAATGAATTATAGATCAATGCGTGTTTTTATCTACAGATTTGAAATAAGGGTTCAAAGCAATGTAAATTAAAATGAATATAAGTAGTATGTAGCTCAATCGAAATTAAAATGAGTTTTAGCTGAGAGAAATAGCTGATACCGAATTAAAATGATTTAAATAAACGACTCTAACTGAAGATTAAGACTGAATGAACTGATATTATATTGACGGAAGCCTTCGGAGCTGGTACATTTACCTGCTCAGTGCTTCCTTCTGCTATAGACAGAAATAAGCTGTCATAACATGTATTGAATAGTGATGAATATACGTACCGCTTTCTTGGCTTCTCTGGAGCAGTGTCTATTTCCAAAACTCGTTTTGTTGCAGCAGGTCCAGGGAGTGCGCCAAACTGCTGGAAGACCCATGTTATGTCTTCTACTGCTTCCCAAAGGCTTTCCAAAGTTTCCATCAGGCCATCTGACGACATTTGAATTGTGCTGACCCACCACGACAGAGACACCACAACGCTGCATAATCCCAATGCACCGCCGCGGAACAATGTTCCCCATTGACAATTCTCTGATGGAATCGACCGAGTTCGGCTAGCTTTACGCCATTCAGGCTGCATTTCGGTCCACCATGTAATCCACGTGCTGCCAAATTTGGATGCAGTTATTTCCAGTACTGCAGCTGTACTCCGACGACAACGAATCCACCATGCCAGTTCTTTAGGACGTTTTGTCGTAGGAAAAGGCTGTTATAATATATAAGTATACTGGTTGTAGCTTTTGATGAAGGGTGGTTACTTACTGATTCCTCAGGCATTTTCTGCTTGAAAGTTTGCCATTCTTTGATAAGCGCCTTCCAGCGCGGGTCAGATGAAACATTAGTCAAATACTTGACATATTGTTGGGCGTATTTTGGCAATGAATTGATGCTATCTTCGCCAGGAGAACTCACATTGTCTGAAGACTTTCTACTTTTAGGAAAGTCAGCGATAACAGATTCTGATGATATGCGTAAGCCATGCTTACCGTGTAGAATGCTCCTCGTGGTAAATCGAACTCGTAGCTATGCTAGCCATGTCTGCTGACCCATCGGCTGTTGTCCTTTCCTGTTGCGAGCTTTTGTTATGATTGGATGTGTCTCCAGCATCGACAGGTGGTTGGGAAGATTCCCTAGAAAAGAATTAATGAATAATAATTGATAGAATGCACGTAATAGTACCCACTGAATACCACTACTTTGACGTTCTACTGAAGCTTCAGAAGTTAACCTACATATAATTTATAAGTATGTGATTGGTCTAACATGTACATACATACTTCTCAATGCTCTGTTCGTCATTTGCTATGGTCATATCATTAGGACTGAGGAAATGAATGGTCAGCCAGTTTTTTGCACAACGATAAAGGGGGTAAGCTCTTACCGAGGTAACTCATCATCTATGGTAACCAGACGGGAAGATCTACGAGGTGTCACATTGACACTTCCTTTTGGTTTCCTGGGACCACGCTTTATGACCTTCTTGGCGATACTAGGTGGATGACCTTCTTTTTCCCAGTTAGCTTTCATCTCTGTCATTACACTATTGATCTCTCTCATGCGATCAAGATGGTCAGCCTCATTTCTACTCATACAGCTCCCATCAGAAGCAATGACATACTCGACTGGTGGTAGAGTAGGACCAGCCTCGATATTCTCATCCTCCATTTCAAGAATATGCTCTTGTGCTCCTTCTTTCTCTTTTCCTTTACCTTTACCATTGGATTGTCCATCTGAACATATAATGTTTGCATCAAGGCTGCGTGAATCGCACTCATCTATGGCTTTAGAGACTTAGTTGGTATGTCTTACTTAAAGAAAAGCACACTTACAGAAGCAGTGTTTTAGGAAGTCGTCAAATTTATCTGAAATTTGTTCTCCGAAATTCGCCCCTCCCATCCATGTCTCCCAGCTATTTCCTTCCTCGTCACTGCCATAGTGGTAGCTACAGGATTTTAGTGAGTAAATATGGATCTTTTACTATTACCCAAGGTCAACTTACATCGCTGCATCCATCGCTCCACCACGTGATGGACGCGGCCCACCTGCAAGTATGGTGAAGTTCCAGCCAGTGCGTTTTGAAAGTTCTGGAATTGAATCAGCTAGGGCTGCTTCGAGCTTCTTTATCGCCCTAAACAAAAAAGTGAGTCTTACTTATGTTACATCATATATAGATGTGTTTTACTTACATTTCATATGCTATATTTCTTGCCGCAATACTTTCATCCTTTGGAATCACCCCACTCCTCTTTTGACGCAACTTCTGTAGGTGCATCTGTACCTCATCCTTTACACCCTGGGTTTCCAGCTCATAATGCCTCTTGATTGAGTTATTTTCAAACTCATAGCGTGACATTGGCTTAGAATCCTTCTGACTCGAATGTTGGTATTCATCCCACTCATCATCGATGAGTGCATCCATATATTCCTCATACAGCGTGTAGTAAACTTGCCATTCCTGCATCACGGTCTCCCCTTTTACCTGAGGCCTCCGCTTGATATTGAGAAGACCTCTGGAAGACAGAGAGTTGCGGATGTAATTGCGGAACCAATGGCTAAGCCTCTGTGCACAATGTAAGCCATTTATTCACAATGAAAATTAATGAATACTTACACCACGCATTTCCTTCCATTTCTTAATATCTGCCTTTTCACTGTACACATTCCACTTGTCCATATCTTCTTTGGTGGCTGTTGGTCGACCCCATGTATTGTCCCAATCTGAATACAAGTTCCTTAGCCACAGTGTCGACTTCCCTTCATCCCTGGCAAGGTTATAACCTGGTATTTTCGCTACCAGCCAGTTCCACTGCTTCGAATCTGCCCAAGTCATGGATTAGCGTGGTAGTTGAGGAGTGTGAGGTGCGTGGTCAGGAGAACAGGAGTGGTGATGACACGGTTGAGTAGTGAATGTGTCTGGGGTTGGGGTACGAAAGGATGCTCAGTTGTGGACCAACAAGTATATGTGGCATACGTGGCAAGCGATGCAATCTGGGGGACTGTTGTGGACACTAATGCTTGTACAGGGTACTGTGGTGCTCGGTTCTGAAATGTAACCGAAGTAGAGTATTTACAACTTTGTAATAGTTTATAAAATCCACATTATTGAAAGATAATAATAAACACACCACTGTTGTAAGTGTAACTACCCACATGTTGGCAGTGGTTGTAGTCTCGAATGTATTTAGACGATACTAATAATTGTGAATCCTATTTATAGAGAGTTAGAAGCAAATTAGCAAATGAAAATATAGAATGAATCTGCACGACGTACAAGTTTTATCCACATATACAATGAATGAGTACATCGTCATCGTAAACTCAACTTTTGATACATCATTATGTACCCTGCCATTCTCAACGATCCACCTACACCAGCATGCACCTCTGTTGAAGTTTGTTATCACCCTTTTGGCTTGCTTCCTCACGTTGTCCACTATCCATTCCAAAGGGGAAATATATGTGAAGTGCACGTATAAACTCAGATAAGTAAGTAAAGCAGTACCATTGTTTTACATTACAGATTCTTGAAATACCTATGTATCGTTTGTATCATTGTTATTGAGCCATTGTCAGTACTATTTCCATTTTCTAGAAAGAACCAATTCATACTATGTAATAGAAGCCATTCATCAACATTATGTTCTTAAATAGAGTCAAAAGTTCGTTCCAAAGTCAAATTCTATTAAGTATATAATATTACATGATTTCTTATATAAAGAGTACAATGCTACCTTGTTTTTAACATAGCTGCAATAGACATCAATAATAAAAACATATCCTTAAACAAGGAGAGGATCAGCAAATCAATGATTGATAGGGCTGCCAACTGCACCCATACAAAATGGTTACAGCTGTTATGGTGCGGTGTCCAATGCCATACCATACAGGCTGGTTGAGTTGTAAATATGGTACGGCTTTCAGCTGTCAATAGCCACACTGTACAACTGTGTATGGCCATAAGTATGGATTTGTCTAATCACTCAAATAACGCCTATCATTGTAGCAACATATCACTACATTCATTGCCTAACCAGCCTCATCAGTGATGATCAACAAACCATGAACATGCACTTACATACTACCTTGTACCATGCTAGTGAGTAATTCTCAACCCTTTCCTATTATATAGATTGGTTGGAATATAATGTATAAACTTACTTTATAAATACAGGTTTCCTCTACACTATTATTGCTATTACTTGAAGCTTGACCGCTGTCTCAATAAGATAACACTATCAAATCTAGTCGTGCATGCATCAACATATTATTTGTGTTTGCTCTCCCTCTCACTTGTTCCCTCCTGCTGATTCCCTCCAATACCAACACTTACCCATAACCTCAACTAATGAACAGGCCTCAAGATCGTCGGGATAGTGCAATACCAAGAGCCACTGAATACCATAATTGGCTTTACCAATGGTCGCATTGTCGCCTCAAGTCTTCCTCCCCAAGTTTTATACTTTAAAATTTCTTTCAATTCATCACCATGGCTTATATTTTACACATAACTGTTTTCTGCAATATCCTACGACCCAAAACACTATTAATCTCCATCGTTTCGACCATTCCTCATTAAGTAACCTCTTTATTTTAATTTTATTTAAACCTCTGTATCTACTTCCACCAAATTCAGTGAATTTTTCCCTTCTCACAGTCGAGTTTTGAGCTTCAGTTTTCTTCTTCAAGTTGTTGTCAGTGCTCTCATCTTCCATTTTACCAATCCGATCTCGAAAATCCATCAAGTCTTTGTGTTTGAACTTCATTATGAAGTTCCCATTCCTTGTTACATTCTTGACACTAAATTGTCATTACTAATTACACTCTCGAGCACCTTAGGTCTCCTTTGTCAAACGAATGTTCGACAACTCACATACTTATTCTTTGTTTAGGCCTTAACGAGCCTGTTTTCCTTACAGTGCTTGTCAAATTTGCATAAAGACTACTACACTTACAGGCTTTACATAGTGTCGTATATTTGTAATAATCATCAACATAATCTGTATTCTTGATACACATTATGAAATACTACTTGTTTCAAGCACTTTACTATGTTTTTTCATATTTTTCTTTGTCCTATTGAAGTATTACTCCCGTTTTATTCATTCAAGTTAAAAATAACATTAATTAAGTATAGATCAAAGCCGTAAACCATCTATGGCCATATTTGTACCCCTCACGTACTGTAGAAGGCTCAAAAAACTTTGTATGGTATGGTTATGGCTGCCAACCATACCGTAAATGGCTTACTTTATATGGCCGTAAACTGTTATGATACGGTTGGCAGCCCTAATGATTGATTGCAAGATGATTGGGGGGTGTTTGTACAGGAATATTATTAGAGCTACTAATTCACCAGCCTACATGTTCAGACATCGGAAATGGAACTGACTCAGAACCCCGGTAAGACCCAGATATGTGCATACCACATGTCTAAGTACATGATACCCTGTTCCTTGGTTCATTTTACGGGGATCAGCGAAGGGGACAACATACATTATGGCAAAAAAGTCGAACCACTGACCATAGAATCTTGATAAAAAGTGTTAATACTATGTAATAGAAGCCATTCGTCGACATTATGTTCTTAAATGGAGTCAAAAGTTCGTTCCAAAGTCAAATTCTATTAAGTATATAATATTACATGATTTCTTATCCAAAGAGTACAATGCTACCTTGTTTTTAACATAGCTGCAATAGACATTGATAATAGAAAACATATCCTTAAACAAGAAGATCAGCAAATCAATGATTGATTGCAAGATGATTGGAGGGTGTTTGCGGAGAAATATCATCGGAACTACTAATTCACCAGCCTATGTGTTCTGACATCGGAAATGGAATCGACTCAGAACCCCAGTAAGACCCAGGTATGAGCACATGACAGGTCTAAGTGCGTGGTACCCTGTTCCTTGGTTCATTGTACAGGGATCGGCGAAGGGGACTACGTACATTATGGAAAAAAAATCGAACCACTGACTATAGGATCTCAATACAAAGTGTTAGACTGGATCATGAAGCAAAGGGGGGAAGAATTATGCATGTACTTACCAGGTGATGGAAAGTCGATATCCACAATTCTTTGCGCCATTGTGTTTGATACGAAGCATTGAATATGGAGAGCCATGTCGTCTCTGAATGATACAAAAACATTAGTACTGATATCAAAAAAAAGAATACACCAGCATAGAATGGTAGCTATTACAGGGAACATACTTACAGTGAATATTATCACAACATTCAGCAGTCTGATATCACCTTCTCCACATCTGTTTTCGCATCTTCCTACCCATAATGTGGCTAGGACAAAGAACCACAATAGCTTTCATTCGAAAATGTGTGGGCATTCCAATTGGTGAGAAGGCTTGATATCGATCCTATGTAGGTCACTATATGCGCTAGAGCTTGATGTTGGTCTTTGTTCACAGCTGCTCATAGTCGCAGTCGATTCAGTGGTGGAAATAATACCCTCTGCTGTGTTTGTTTTGCACATAGGATTCGGAGTTTTCTGGTGCAATAATGTGAGTACATGTAGCAAGGAATTATGGAAGAGTTTTATACTTATCTTTCTGATATGTTCGAAGAGAGTGAAAGGAATGTGTGGGTGTCCAAGTTGCTGAGTCAATTAATGGATAGAGTGATGATCAGTATAACATACCTTTGTAGGGGCCCCAAAGAATGGTCACGACGATACATAGAAAAGGGGGAAAGGACACAAGGAAAAGAGGAGGATAGTAGCAGCGGTGAGAAAGGAAGGGAAACGAGAAAGAGAATGGAGGGAGTAGGATTGGCAAAACGAATGGAAGCACGTAGCTTTCATTTGGTACATGTTGACAGCGTGAGGATTATTGATTGCTATTTATGGTAGAGTTAATTCTAGGGGGCAGGGGCATTCATGCGATGTAAGCATGGTACATGTTGACACTGTGTGGGAGCTCAATCGCTATGAATAGTAAAACCAACTGAAATGGGGAGGTTCCTGGCAATCACGCGATGTAGGTTAACCTGTACATGATAAAAGTGTGTGATATGAATCGCCGTGATGCTAATATTTCTGTAGCAGTAGTGCAGTATGTTCTCGCAGTGTGTCAAACACACATGGAGTCAAGTCATGGACATAAGTTATTCATATGAGCGCCTCACTTGGATAAACATGAGGCCAATGTACTTATTAATACTGCTTCATACTAGCTAATCCAAGCTTTCTGTCGCTTCCCTGCTTCCTACTGCATGAAATGCCTTCAAAGCGTAATGTGTCCCCTACAGCTGAAGCTCCAGTTGCTGCCCAGAAGCGTTCACGACGCTCATCAATTGTTAAAAGCACTGTTCAGTTCCGTCATGTGTCACGATCTCAAGCACCTGTGGCTAGTGGAAGTGGTGGAATGAGATCAGGCCAGTCAATGACTCAGGATCGTTCATCACGAATTACATCACATAAAATCATGGGCAATGAAGGCAAGACCATAATACAAAGGGAATCTCAGAGGCAGTGCAGTGAAAATTCACATGTACCAACAAATATGGTTACAAATGATACAGAGAAAGTTACAAATGATACAGAGAATGTTGTAAATGATACAGAGAATGTTATAAATCATATACAGAAGGAGCCTCAAGTATATGAATCATGCAATAATGAGGAATTGATCTCAGATGTAAATGTTAGTAATCAAAAAGTTAAATCCCGTGAAAGAGATCAAAAATCTTCAGTAAGTGCATTGAATATTATATTACACACAATCTGAAAATTACACAGGCAAAACTAAGGGATTGGGTTCAATACCAAAATGAATTTCTAGATGAGCTTCTCCGTCATGATGGCAAAGGAGACTATACTGATCAAGATAAATGCTATTCATGTAAGAAAGAAAAGGCTGTTTATAAATGTAAAAATTGTTTGAATGGTGGTTTACTACGTTGCAAGAGCTGGAACATGCTTATTTACCCCTTCATCAAATAGAAGTAGGTTAACACCTATAATATTTAGTCTTTTACAATTTGCTTATTATACTCATTATCTAGAAATGGAATGATTCATATTTTGAAAAGGACTGTCTGAAAAACTTGGGACTTGTTATTCAGCTTGGACATGGAGGTGCTGCTTGTTTAAGTGCAGCTAAAGTCATTGTTAACTTAGTGGTGGTTGATATTACTGGAATTCACACAGTTTCAGTTGCTTCCTGTGACTGCAGAAAACAAACAATTCCTCTCTATGTTCAATTATTGCGTTGTCGTGGGTGAAACTTGATTAGTCATAAACACACACATATGGCTATATGGCCTGATGTCCGGAATCCACATCATCCGGATCTTTCCGAATACACTACCAAATAATTCTCATGAGGCACTGCTTCTCTAGAAACAAACATATGGAAACACAAGCCAATACCCCACTTCTTGGTGACCAATAATCGATACTGTTAAAAATAGGTCACCATTGTTCAAGAACAATGCCTATGCATTTGCTTACCAAGGACATGCCATTGTTTCTAATAATAGAACTTCATTGTTCTTCACACCCATTGTTCAGAACAATGCCTATGCATTTGCTTACCAAGGACATGCCATTGTTTCTAATAATAGAACTCCATTGTTCTTCACACCCATTGTTCAGAACAATGCCTATGCATTTGCTTACCAAGGTTATGCCATTGTTTCTAATAATAGGACTCCATTGTTCTTTTGCACCCATTGTGCAGAACAATGTCCTCCTATTCACCCATTGTCTTCATGCCCATTGTTTGCTGGGATCTATAAATAGAATTCCATTGTTCATTACCAGAACAATGTGATACTATTTCTGTCACCATTGTTCAAGACCTGACTCATCTCCTTGAACACCATTGTTCTGCGCAGCCTCCACCTCAAGACAATGGATCCACCATTACCAAATTTGAAGGACAATGCAGGATTGGTTTTGGATAGGATTAGTCAGCAGTAGGAAGAAAAGAGCATAAAAGGAGAGAGGAATTGAGCCTTAGACAGTAGTTTTATCCATTACCAAATAGCCTGTCACTAGCTAGGATCTTACTCACCAGTCCATCCCCAGTAGTTATTCTTACACATTAAATACAGAATCTATTGTGCTTTTCTTCAGTTCTATTATTAACGTAAACGACGCAGCGCAACTCACTGTATAAATAAATTCACAGTAATATCAAAGTAACTCAACTCAACTCAACGTAACGCAGCTCAACTCAACATATCGAATCTCAACGTCACTTTTTATCATATCTATTCAGTAACAGCACATATTAGTTTATGCACTGCAGCCACCAAGCTACAGTCAGAAACAACCAAGGCCCTCAACTTCGTTTCGACCTTCACCACAGCACCAATCTTTATATACAGCCTTCGCTGTACATACAAGCTTTCCTAGTGTTTCTAGCAGTTGTTGTTACCATATACAGCTTTAGCCGTATACTCTAGAAACTCCCACAGTTCATCCCTTATTTACAGCCTTCACTGTACCACACCAGTCACGGGCCAAGTTCTAAGCAAACCTAGCAAAGCCCCACAGTTCATCGCCCATTTACAGTCTTTACTGTACATCCCATATCATAGGAGTTTGCAGGAATACATACGATCAGTATCCCTCGACCCCCAGGTGCTAGGTACGAATAAAGTCACTTCCTGCTGAACACCTAAGGTATCTATTACCTTGAACGACAGCATACACAGTGGTTTCCTGCTAGTTTTATTCGTCCTCAAACAGTTTTTACATTTGAATGTCTTGAAACTTTTCATGAGCTCACATTGCAAGGAAAAACAACATTATATGACTGGTATCATACCTTATGCCAGAAAACAGACAAATGCAAACTGGAGAATGAGATAGTGAGTATTTAAATAAGATAACAAGATAAGACACATGTATTAACATATCACAAAATACAGAATTGGTACAATGAATTTAGACATGTTGTAAGAATGTGGCGAGTTCTCTTTATGTGTAAATGTGGTGGTAGGGGTCAGTTCACTGAAGGAATTATGGGAACAAAAAATGGAGACTTGACAGTTGAATGCCCTGCATGTCCACATCCTAATAAAAACCTTCCTGAAAATTGGGAAAACACAGATTTGTCATTGAAGTATGTCTAATTTTATTACAAATGCATCTTAGTTGCTGATGTGACATCAATTATAGATTCCTTTATATAATGTATCTTGCTATTGATGCAAATTTTAAGTTGAGCTGTAAAGATCGTGGCATTCATGATGTAGAGCTTATGCCAGGATGGGGGCCTTATGTTGAAGAACAGAGCTATCAATCACATCTTGTAACTCACAAGGAAAATCCAGAGGTTTGTTGTACTTATGATCACTTTTCTGATTGCAATACTTATTCACATATACAAGATTAACACATGTGATTCTGAACATGATGCAATTCTTCAGGCTGGAATACGTTCAGCTCCAGGTCACTCAGTCACTGGAGTAGCACTTGTAATTTGTTCAAGGCATAGCTTAATTCGCCAAAATGGAGCAGGTGATTTGCAAAAAGGTGAACGGTAAGTAAGCTTTGTCACTCATATGACTATCACTATATCATTTAACAGATACTGTAATATTGACTATATTTTACTTTCAACACTTGCAAGTGTTGTTCTTCCATGGATTATGATTACTTATGACATTGGATGTCAGTGGTCTAAAAATCTGAGAAAAAGAATAGAAGAGTATCCTGAGTCTATGAAAATTTCTCCAGATATAAAGATTGACATTGGAGTTCCATCTTGGCATATAAATGGACATGGAAGTACATGCCGTAGTAATTTTGCTTTAGCATATTTTCCAGGAGCTGGCTGTACATGTGGTGAAGAAGTTGAAACAACATGGTCTAGTAGTAATCATCTTTGCCCTAGCACACGTGAGATGGGTTCAGCTTCCCGCCATGAAGTACTAAATGATCATTGGATTGACTGGAATGCTCAAAAGATTTTTGGCTTTTGTTAGTATTCTTGTTTTATTTTTATTACCTTACTGATTAAAACATTATAGACCGCTTTTTTCTTAGGCGGTTCAATGAGGCTATATCAATGAGTCAAAAGCACAATGAAATTTTTGAGAAATTTAATGCAACATTCTCAACAGTCATGACAGACAAATGGGAATGTCAAATAAAAGCATGGAATGAAAATCATACTGAACCAAATCCATATCATGAGATAGAGTGTAGTAAGTTTAATCAATATAATTAATTAATGAGCAATATTTAATAGTATTTAATCTGATAGCTAACAGACTGCAAGATGTAAGACTTGCACTAACTAATGAAGAAGCAGCAGAAACTGAAAAGGGAATTCCTCCAAAACACAAAATAACTATGACAAAGTTTATTCTCCTTGCATTTGAGCTTGAAGAGCAACAGTAAGTTGAAAATATAATGTAACACATGTTGCTGACTTATATATTTAGACAAAGACTTAAACTTGAAGTTTCTAAAATGAAAAAGAGTCCAACATCTAAGAAACAAGCTGATCTTCAGGATAAACATATTTCTCTAGCTACATGAATTCAAAAATGGCAAGAAGTTCAACTGATCTATATGCCAGAAGTGGCAACTGAGTATGAAAATACTGTTACAGCTGAATTGCTCCCAATAAATCTTCCCTCCAGAATTCCTGTGAATTTGCAGAAATTACCTGAAATACAAAAGGTAGCAAATTCAGAACTAAAGTTGCGTAAGGCACAAGCTGAAGATGCATTGTCAGAGATACGGCATCTACGTCGTGTAATCTCAACATTATGGATATTCAAGCAGTTAAATACATCTGGTACAGGAAATGAACGAAATACTCGAATGAGATTACAGTATAAAGGATTTCAAAATAAGATTGAAATATGTGCAAGTCAGTATAGAATGGCACATATTGCTTTACAGAAACTTGATCCAAATGGAGAATGGCAGACAAATCTACGTGAACTTAAGAAAGAGGATATTAGAGAACCTGGGAAAGATCCAGATGATCCAACAAGTAATAAACGATTTGAAATGTCATGGATATGGCTAGTACCATGTGGATCTACAAATACTGAGAACAGTGAAAATGAATTGAATGAAAGTCTCAGAATCAAATGGGCAAAATGTCATGCCAGAAGAGATAGATGGGTGGAGGAAGTGCTCATTCTTAAAGAAGAGATGAGAAGAGTTACTCAATACTTGGAATGGAAGGCTGAGTGGTGGACTGGGTTAACTAACATAAGAGAGTATGACAGTACTATCAGGGAAGATATTAAACAAGGAGTAAGAGCATATGCTCTGAAACAGGCATCAATATGTCAGAGACTAGCACAGCATTGTGCAGATTGGTGGATACCTGCTTTCCAAAAACAGAAATACACTCCTGATTGGATTGCAAAATATATTCAGCCAATTACTATTAACCCTTCAGACAAGTCTGATTGGGAGGATTTTGAGGAAGATTTTATGAATGAGGAAGACAATGATGAATATGCTATGGATGATGAGAATGATGGGGAATATATGGATAATCTCATGGAAATATTAGAAGTAGAGGATGAAAATAACAACTAGCATACTATATTAATATACATGTATATTGTTATGCTTTTTCCTTTCTTACCC
The DNA here is from genome assembly GCA_025738555.1 of Cyathus striatus. NCBI lineage: Eukaryota > Fungi > Basidiomycota > Agaricomycetes > Agaricales > Nidulariaceae > Cyathus > Cyathus striatus. The sequence goes on from JAOVFP010000002.1 coordinate 2,361,319, forward strand.
TGCCAGACCCCTTTCTTTTCATGTGACTCATTCTATTTATACTTATGCCACTTACTCATGCACTTCTATTTATAATTTTTCTACTTACTCATCTGTTTCACCTTCATCATCCCTGACCCCTGACCCCTTGCTCCCCTGGTTTGTCATACTATGAGCACAGACTTTATTACTCATACCTGTTTCATCCCTGATGAAAAATGTTTCACCTTTACAATATCTGATGACTGCACCTCTGGTTTGTCATACCAAGTGCATGGACCATTTCCTTACTATATGAGGTAGCATTGCATTAGGTGCACAGACCAAGCGTCTATTGTAAAAATAGCTCATGTATTCTGATCAAGCTTCCTCAGCTTGATCTTAGTTTAGCTATCATTCAATATAGCTGGTACCTCTCTTCTATATCACATTAGAACCCATTAGTGTGTACAACAAGTACAACTGTTAAGACTTTGACTTCATCATACAACTTACATGTGTAGTGACAAGTCACATGATTAACTCATCATGTTATCAAGATATCACAAGACCTGCTCAGATTGTAACATATATAACACTAGGTACACAGTAATATACAATGTCTTAGTGTTACTATGATCACAATGAGTGCCAATGATCATTGATTATTATTTTCAAAATGATCACATTTGAGTGCCCCCATATTATACTAATATTATACTATAGTAATAACTAACTATAAACAAATGAGTGCCAATGATCACTGCCTATTAATCTCCAAATGATCACATTTGAGCACCCCTATATCATACTAATATTATATTGTGGTAATCATTAACTATAAATAAATGAGTGTCAATGATCACATTTGAGTGCCCCCATATTATACTAATATTATACTATAGTAATTACTAACTATTAGCAAATGAGTGCCAATGATCACTGCCTATTAATTTCTAAATGATCACATTTGAGTGCCCCAATACTATACTAATATTATACTGTATTAATCACTAACTATAAACAAATGAGTGCCAATGATCACTGCCTATTAATCTCCAAATGATCACATTTGAGTGCCCCTATATCATACTAATATTATACCCTAGTAATCACTAACAATAAACAAATGAGTGCCAATGATCACTGACTATTAATCTCTAAATGATCACATTTGAGTGCCCCTATATCATACTAATATTATACCCTAGTAATCACTAACAATAAACAAATGAGTGCCAATGATCACTGACTATTAATCTCTAAATGATCACATTTGAGTGCCCCTATATCATACTAATATTATACCCTAGTAATCACTAACAATAAACAAATGAGTGCCAATGATCACTGCCTATTAATCTCCAAATGATCACATTTGAGTGCCCCTATATCATACTAATATTATACCCTAGTAATCACTAACAATAAACAAATGAGTGCCAATGATCACTGCCTATTAATCTCCAAATGATCACATTTGAGTGCCCCTATATCATACTAATATTATACCCTAGTAATCACTAACAATAAACAAATGAGTGCCAATGATCACTGCCTATTAATCTCTAAATGATCACATTTGAGTGCCCCTATATCATACTAATATTATACCCTAGTAATCACTAACAATAAACAAATGAGTGCCAATGATCACTGACTATTAATCTCTAAATGATCACATTTGAGTGCCCCTATATCATACTAATATTATACCCTAGTAATCACTAACAATAAACAAATGAGTGCCAATGATTACTGCCTATTAATCTCCAAATGATCACATTTGAGTGCCCCTGTATCATACTAATATTATACCCTAGTAATCACTAACAATAAACAAATGAGTGCCAATGATCACTGACTATTAATCTCTAAATGATCACATTTGAGTGCCCCTATATCATACTAATATTATACCCTAGTAATCACTAACAATAAACAAATGAGTGCCAATGATCACTGCCTATTAATCTCCAAATGATCACATTTGAGTGCCCCTATATCATACTAATATTATACCCTAGTAATCACTAACAATAAACAAATGAGTGCCAATGATCACTGCCTATTAATCTCTAAATGATCACATTTGAGTGCCCCTATATCATACTAATATTATACCCTAGTAATCACTAATAATAAACAAATGAGTGCCAATGATCACTGCCTATTAATCTCCAAATGATCACATTTGAGTGCCCCAATAATATACTAATATTATACTGTATTAATCACTAACAATAAACAAATGAGTGCCAATGATCACTGCCTAATATTCACCAATACACACTACTTAGTATTCACCCAATATGCCTTATAAAAATAGCACTCAATTTTGCCTGGATTATATGATTGCTGGCACTCATATTTTCAGGCTAATTGGTGAATAAATTGGCTGACACCACTCATGTTCTTGGAATGACTTTCCTTCCAATTTTGCTTGATCACATGTTACATGGTAGTACTGGTGAAGATTTTAGAATGAATAAGCAATGTAAGGTCCTTGAAGTTTTGGCTTCATTAATTTCTGCAATATTGATTGCAACTTCTCATGTCACATCTCATACCAATGCTGACCTCTATCTGCAATATATGCAATCATATCTTATGGGAATTTGAGAACTCTTTCCTAAATATGTTTTTCATTCCAACTATCACATGTCACTTCACCTCCACAAATATCTTACACTCTATGGACCTGTCCACTTGTAGTGGACATTCCCCTTCAAGAGGGTCATTGGAATGCTTCAAAGAATTCCCAATAATTATTGACAAGGTAAAATAATTCATTAGTTTGCAATCCTTTAAGGCTAAAGCTGACATTTGAATTGAAAGGAGAGCTTGAGGCAACAATCTCCAAAACTTTTGTAAAGTCAGCCAACTTACAAAAGTTAATACTTAAATCTGAATGCCTGGAAGCCATTCAGAACTGTAAGGCAATTTTTGAGAAACTGTCATATCCGTGACAATCCCTGTACCATTGGAGTCAACTCCGCTTTTACTCCGCTTTTAGTACGTTTCCTCCGGACTATGTATACTTATTATATATCGAACTCCCCTTACTAATGTTTACTTGTAACTGTTTACTTGTAACTGTTTACTTGTTCCTTCCCTTTAATATTTCTACCTTGTTCTCCGGCTGCAGCCATTTCTCCTATGACTATAATCTAGAGGCGTACTACTAGTTTACCATGTTCTACATTTCATGGAGTTTACTTAACCCTAGGATGCCACATACCCATGGGCATTACTCCGTATGCATTCGGACAAAGTAGTTTACTATATAAACTACTCCTGTAATGTAGATATACTTTAGTTTCAAATCAACTATGTTTACACCCTTTCTCCTACTTGGGCCTTGAGCCAACTCCGCTATTTTGCCACTTACTCCGCTTTGTTCTAAATACGGAACTGGAAGTCCAAGGGGCACAACACACAAGTTGAAGCCAACGTTCCACTACTCCCGTACTCGTTCACTACCTCCACGCACCCTACTAACGTGTGCGAGTTACTCCGCTTCTATTAGACTATCTACTCCGAGGTTCTTGTCCCTAGTGGAATAGAACAGGACGTGACAGAAACTGATCAATCCTCAAGTTAGAAATATGCTAATTACAGACATGTTGAGCTGGGAAATCTTGGATACCACTGATGATGATACTATTCCCAATGACCAAAGACAATTGTGGAATCTACCTGCTCATTTACATGCAACCCTAACTTCAACTTTCAGTACTGATGTTCCAAACAAATGCAGTTTCCTCTCTCTTTTGACAGTTCAGGGTATCACCTACTCAATATCATCACATCATTTGGGTAACAGTTGAATCCTCATTCACTCTGAGTCGATAGGCAGCATGTTACTACCTGCTCAGTTAGAATATATTCTGCAACTGAATCTTCAAAGCTCACTTAAGGTGGTTATTGGTATCCAGTGCTATAAGCCTGCCATCTGCCAAGATCCATTCACATCATTCTCTTATCTTCACACAAAATTACATAGCAATGAATTTTCTGCACTAGAATTCATTGATCTTAATCATGTTGAATGCCATTTTGCTTGTGCACCTTGGGGGGAGAATAGCATTGCCATTATTTCATTGTCCCAAAGTATTAGTACTAGTGCTTCATTGCAAAGATTCATATAGATCATGTTTGTGCTTCTCCATGTATGTAAAACATTAACTGAATAAAAATGTGAACACATAGGGAATAATAAAATTTAGATAATAAATTCCTCTTGACACAGAGGACAGGCACTGGGGGACACTGAGGAATGGATACTGACCAATGCTAGCCTCCTTGTCAGCAGGCACTAAGTTTTGCTGAAGTGAAAACTTCAGATTTTAGTAAGGTTTTCCCAAGGTCAAAATCTTTTGGGAAAATTAAGCATTTTGTTTTAAGCAAAACTTAGATAAAATGTTGACTTTTGTACTGGTTTTGCAGTCATGCAAAATAATAAATTTTGTGTGAGGTCAAAACAAGTTCACAACATTACATTTGACACATAATTTGATGAAGCTAAAATTAGAACAAAAAGAATCATTTGTATTTATACAAAATATGTACAAAATGTAACATTTGTCTACAATTTTGCATTGGTCAATAGTGATAATTTTGCGACAGCCAAAATGTTTAGTCAATATTTAAAATAATTGAGGTCAAATTTGGATGAATTTTGCAAACAGCAAAAAAGTCGGCAGCCAGGAGTGACAGTACTCATCCATCACATTCAAGTGTCCAACTTCAGCATATGGAGCCCAACTAGTATCTCCAGTGGACCACAAGATCTCAAATTGCACATCAAGGCCTTTCCCCAAATGTGAGATTATATGGTCAACACTCCATTCACTTGGGGACTCTCCCAAGCCTGGAACTTGATGGATTTGTCATCTGGGGAAGTGTCTATCATCATTTGGCATGTGTATTCATAAAACTGATGCATGAAATATATTGTGAAGTCCCCACTTCTTTAATTCAGGCAATAAGTCAAGCTTATATGATGCTCCTGGAGTAATAACCTTCAGGATACAAAAAGGTCCAATGTATTTGGGCATGAGCTTTCATGCTCTCTTCTTAGGTAATTTTAGGTTCTTTGTTGACAAGTACACTAAATCACCTATTGCCAGATTAGAACTGTGACGTTTGTGATTTGCATAAAGTGTTTGGTGAGTTCATGCTTCTATAATAGCATCATGTGTGCTCATTATGGCTTCTTTCATTTTTAGTGCAAACTTATGGACACCTGGGAACTCTGATTTATCTTTCCAAATTATAGTGTGTGGTGTCCAGCTGTAATTTAAGAAGAATGGAGAAAATTCTGTAGTTTCAGATTGTGCAGAGTTCATGGCAAACTCTATTGCTGGTAAGTGTTCCACCCAGTCTTTTTGATCTTCATTAACACTGTTTCATAGTATTTGTGTTATTGTATGATTTGCACATTCAGTTGCACCATCCATTTGTGGATGGTATGCTGTTTAGGGAACTGCACAGGTAACCTGTGGGTAGTTTGAGGCTGACCTGCACCTGTACCCATCAAAACCCTTACCTGTGAACCCACAGGTATTTTTAGCATGGGTATTAAGGGTTGTGGGTAACCCATGGGTTTCAATTACTTATTGGCTTCTAATTTATATGTGTATAAGTAAAAAGTAATTAAAAAAAGCTGTAGTTCATCGCAAATTGTACTGAGCTATATACATGTAAGACCTAATTATAATCTATAAAACACAATGAATACAGACAGACTAATCACTTGAGTAATTGCAGTGTCATTAAGAAAATATTGAATGAGGAAGATGAGACAAATCAATTTGTAGAATATTAACCAGATCTCTGTTTGTAACATTTAATAACTTGTTTTATATATTACAGTGAGGGCTAAATACACGCTAAATTTCAAGGGATAAACGCGAAATTCAGAGTGTGTCACTGTAAATATCAAATAAGGAGGAAGATAAGACAGAACAATTTTTAGATTGTTAACCAGAAGGCTGTGTGTAATATTTAATAGCACATTTTATACATAAACATTAGGGCTAATGACACACCAAAAGAAAATAGATAAAAGTGAAATTTAGAGTGAATACAATGCTATCTGTGAACAAGAGATGGCTAAGAGAACAAACTGTATAGTAATGTAACCAGATTAACACATGAAATAATTAACTTTGCATTATTACCATAGAATCTACCACTAACTAACAGCCAAGTTGCGAAAGGAATCAACATAAAATGAAAGATAAACAGCAGAGAAGTTGAAATATACAAGTAGGAAGAGAAAGGAAGGGAAAAATGTATTATGACAGATGCAGGACACTGCGTGGGCCGGTCTTGGATGCGTTTTAAACGTACTGAGGGGGACACTTACCACCCTAAATATAAAAAGAATCAGGCTAAAGTTGATGGAGAAACAGGGATTTTACGAATGTCTACTTTCCGACATGTTATTCTGATCATATTGTCCAACCCTGCAGACTGAACAAAATGCATAAAAGGTAGTACAGCACTATAGCGTAAACAGAACATTGTAATATATTGCTTACTTATTAGTAGACATATGCTGTACTAAAATCTGGTTCTACTTTCATTACTAATTGAATACAAGCTAGTAATGTAGTTTTTGAATGCATATGCTGCCAACAGATTTCCACAGGTCATGGGTACTGTGAAGCTGACCCGCACCTGTACCTGCAGACACCCATACCCGTGACCCATGCAGGTTTGCTCTACCTGTGCAGTACCATAATGCTATTGATAAGCATAATTCAACTCCTAGTAAGTCATGTAATCATTTCCAGAAGGTGCTTGTAAATAACAAGTCACAATCACTTATGATACATTCAGGTAGGCCATGAAGTTTGTAGACTGTTTCAAATATAACTTCTGCAATCTGCTTCACTCCATATGTCTGCTTTGTCAGTACAATGTGTATCATTGATGTGAGGTGATCAATTATAACACACATTATATCAAAAGTCCCTAATCGTGTTTTAGCCTCAGGGAACAGACCAACAAAGTCAATGCCAATTGCTTGCCATGGCCTGTGAGGTATGGGGAGCATTTTAAGTAAGCCCATTTGTTGCTGATTATTAGGCTTGGTCATTGCACATAGTGTACATGAGTGACAGAATTTATTGACATCTTCTACAAGCTCCTTCCACCACACTTCCTCCCACAGCAAACTTAAAGTTTTGCTTTTGCCAAGGTGTGCAAGAAGGGAGTGAGCATGCTGTATAATAATTTCTCTAGCATTACACTTCTCAATTAGAATATTCAGAATGCAAAGTACTGTTTGACCTTCATGTGTTTTAAACACTAGGCCTTGTTCTTCACTGAAGTCCAAGTATTTGGACAGACTTTTCAAGATCTCTCAGAAAAACAGGTCTTCATTGTAATGATAACAAAGGCTATCAGGCATGGGCAAGCCAATATCACCAGAGATTGATACTGTGGGTAGGTTCAATTGTACTCCCATACTAGGTGAATCCATGTTATCATCTTCTTCAGGATTGATAACCTCTATTCTGTGGTCTGTAAGCTCAAGATCCAGTGAGTCTGTTTGCTTATCAATTACAGAATCTACTAATGAGTTATTCTGATTTTCATTGGATTCATTATCAGCATCTAAATGTGGTGATGAACTGTGTGTTTGCTTCCGCTGTGGCTGAGTTCTGTGGTCTACTCACAGAAACTAGCTGGATTAGTTCTTTGTCAAGTATTTTCTTGGAGTAACAAGCATTTGACATGCATCTAGAGTATGAGTCGGAAGGCCATTGACTTTGTTTGCTCTCATAGGTCTTAACAAACAACTGTTTTTGGAGAATTCAGAAGAAGTAGCTCAAACACAATCATTTCAAGGAGGAAGGCCTGGCCACAGATGAAGAAGGAAGTGATTGAGGTTCTTGGGAGTCTCAACATAAATACAATGCAGTATATTTCTTTTTCTTTTCTTTTTCTTCGCATTTGTTTCACCATAAACTCCCCACTCACATGCTTCATTTTCTTGGAAAGCTGAATACAACAAGCCTGGGGCAACTTTATCAGGAATGGAGGGAGCTGCAACCGAAATGAGAGGACACTGCTCTGTGCAGGAGGAGCAGAAGTGAAACATAAATAGAGCCCAGCGTTTCAGGACTGCACCCCAAGGTTCCTGGTGGAGAAAACCTTAGACAGGTAATATTCATCATTCTTTTTACTTCTTTTTGGTGACATATGCCAACAGACTCTTACTTATGACATAGAGTAGTGTAGAATATGTCAGTCTGGGGTCTGTGATGCATGAGAACGCATTGCATGGACCAAGACCAAATGTATTTAATCTGTTCCCTTTGAGGGAGGAATATCATCTCTTCCAACTTGGTATTATTTTCCCTGCTTGTGAGGTCTGATCACACTGTTTATTCTTCTACTCATTTCCTCAAGTTGTCCTTACTAAAGGCATTCTTATTGTTAGCTAAGTACTTCATTTTATTCACTTCTTTCTACTTCTCGATGCTCCTGCAAGTGATGTGTGCATTGCAGGTTAGTTGAGAAACATATCTCTTATGTAATCAGGAATAACGGTACTTATGCATGGTCTAATGGATTGCTGGCATTGCTCCCATGCACTGACTACTCTTACCTTAGTGTACAGGTACCTCACACAGACCATTCAACAGACAATTTCTCTATGACACTGCTTCTTTGCTCCCAGGTAAGTGTGTTCATGCACTTTGGCAGTAGCTAACTGAGTCAATTGTCATGGTTTGCTAAGTGAATTTTCTAGCTTTGCAAGAGTTGCACTTCCAGTGTAAATGGGATATGTGTCTGAAGGTAAGGTATTCCTTTCTTCCACATCATCTTCCCCCACATACTCTGATTGAGCTGGAACAATACCTAATGGTTCATTGCTATAAATCCTTGATAATGCATCCACTAACACATTAGTTTCACCAGGGATATAATGGATTTTGAAATCAAACTTGTTAAGGATGTCTAACCAATGGTGTTGACATGGTGAGAGGTTCTTTTGAGTCATAATATATTCTAATGATTTATGGTCTGTGCAGATTCAAAATTTTGTACCATGTAGAAGCCTGCAAAATCATTTTAGCGATTCAATGATTGCAAGCAATTCTTGCTCATGAACTGGATAGTTGTGTTGAGCTGGGTTAAATTTGCCTGACCAAAAGGTAATGACTTGTGCCATTTTTAATTCATTACCCTGGCTAATATATCCACTAGCACTGGTGAAAGATGCATCTGTTACAAGATTTAGCCACTCAGCCAATGAAGAATAGTCAGCAGCTACTTGGTGAGAGTCTTGGTGCTTTTGTACACTCTCTTTTATTTTCTCAAAAGCTTGTTGCTCAGTATGAGACCATTTCCAGTTGCAAGTGGCACCAGTTATGGGTGCTAGTACACCCATTTGGACCCAAATACCTTTGCAGTTATCAGCAAGGTAACCTACAGTGCCAAGGAAACTGGCAAGAAGTTCCTTTGTAGACAGAGTTTTTCAGTTTGCTATAGAATCTACTTTGTGAGGATCCATTTTTATGCCCTTATCATTGATTACATGCCCTAATATTTTCAATTCAGTGGTGAAGAATTGCATTTTATCAGGTGATAGATATAATTTCTCTCTGCATAATATTTCAAATATCATTCTGATGTGTTTTAAATGTTCTCTTACAGAGTTTGAATATATTACTATGTCATCAAGGTATATGTCTATGTAGATGTCTATGTATGGTGCAAATATATAGTTCATCAGCATCTGGTAAGTTGCTCCTGCATTACAATCTCCTTGCTGCATTACTAAACTTCACATTGTTCCATCAGGTGTTGTGAACAGGGTCTGAGGAACATGGTCTTTTTGTACACATATCTGTTCATATGCATCTTTCCCATTGACCAATGTCCAGTATTTATGTCTAACAACATTACATAGTATTGCATTGATGTCAGGCAATGGTGCTGTAAGCTTGTGAGTATTTTTATTCTGCTCATGCTTATCCAGCACTGTTCTAATCTTTAATATAGTGCCATCTTTTGATTTCTTTGGCAGGATAAGCATAGGGGATGATGCTACACCTGTAGCAACTTGCCACCATCCTGATTTGAGGTAAGTGTCCTGCTTTTCTCTCCATAGTGGTTTCAAAGCTTCAGAGCATCAGGCAGGACAAAATTTATATACTTTGTTCTCGTCAATTAGTGGTATAATATGATTTACTGCTCTAAATGGTGGTAAATCTGTTTTTGAGGTGTCAGGACACAAATTGATCGCTTTGGCTCATAGTTCAGTGTGAATTTGCTCAAGGTCAGGTGTAAATAAATCTGCTGCTGCCAAATTGATAGAACTTATTTCCTCTCCTTTTAGTTCTAATGGTTCCTTCAAACCAATGGCTATACATGTTGGGTTCATGCTTAGGACTACCTTGTGTTGAAAAATAAAAGGTGTGCCTAAGATCATGTCATAGTTATCCAAGTTGGCTACATCAAACCATCATTTACAGTCTATTTCCTGGTATTTAAAGTCAACAATAGTTGATACATTTATCTTGGATCTGGATCTGTGTACTGCCAGTTGTACCATGATAGGTTTTGCTAATTTGTCAGTTTGTAGTGCTAACTGATCCACTACTGTTGCCAACAGGAAATCAGCCATGGATCCTGTATCAATCATGGCTCAGAGGGGTTTTTCATTTGCTAGTACCATGACAATAATTGGCTTTGGTAGGTACCATTTAAAATTCTTTGGTCTCATGAAAGTGCACTCAATTGCATCTGTAGTTGATGATAAGTCACTGTTTGATTTTTTACCTTTACATTTAGTGTTGGAGATTGAAACTGCACCAATCATAAGATTAGTGCATTGGATTTTGCATTGTTTGACCACCTGATCTTCTATTGCTTGAAAGCATTGCCACATTCATTCAATTATTGTGCCAATATTTATTCCATTATGAACTTTGTCATGTGTCACAACTTCTGTAACTTCCGGTATGCTTAGGATTTGCAGTAAGTATCCATTGGGATGTGGTGTTATGTCTAATCATCTATTTTCAGTTACATCCATCCAAGTGTGTCGGTTCATTGCAGTTCTAATCCTAATGTAGAGCCAACTAAGTGTCAGGTAGTCTGAGTAACTTTCATCATCAAAAAGTGGGCAATTTATGATGCAGTCTTCACCCTTGTAAGTTGAACACACAAGTGAGTGAATACTAAAGTCTTCTTTGTCAAGGTCTTTAGCTGTTACTGAGTAATGATGTTCTAGATGTAGGGCATCGAAGATAATGTACTGAGTGGTGTCAGCCAATTTGATTGCAAATTGCTCAGGAAAAATGAGTGCTAGTGATCCTGATTCTCCACCAAAAAAATGAGTGCCATTTTTATAAGGCATATTCAGTAAATGTAATGGAGTGGTGATCATTGGCACTCATTTATGTATTGTTGTTGATTACTAGGGAACTATATTAGTATAGTATGAGGACACTCAAAAGTGATCATTTTAAGAATATTAGAAGGTGATCATTGGCACTCATTTATGTATTGTTGTTGATTACTAGGGAACTATATTAGTATAGTATGAGGACACTCAAAAGTGATCATTTTAAGAATATTAGAAGGTGATCATTGGCACTCATTTATGTATTGTTGTTGATTACTAGGGAACTATATTAGTATAGTATGAGGACACTCAAAAGTGATCATTTTAAGAATATTAGAAGGTGATCATTGGCACTCATTTATGTATTGTTGTTGATTACTAGGGAACTATACTGGATAATTTCAACCAACTGTTCGGTCACGCATCACACAGGGCCATGAACAGAACAGATTTAGCTGTTGGTCACGCATCACAAAGACTCATGAACACAGGTACAAGGAAAATAAAAAATTGTGAAAAATCGTTAAAAATAAAATAAAATAAGTAGTAATATTTAAAACAGTATTGACACCAATATATACCTCCTGAAGTGTGTAATGAGTATAATAATTACACTTGAAAGCCATTCAAATCTATTCCAGCTTAAATTTTGCTCACCCAATGGCTTAAGCTGCGAACAGTTCACTTCAGGTGTCACACATTCTATATGGCTGCGAACAGAGGTTTGGACCATCACACTTGAAAGGGTCCGAACACTTGGTCGAAATTATCCAGTATTAGTATAGTATGAGGACACTCAAAAGTGATCATTTTAAGAATATTAGAATGTGATCATTGGCACCATCATATATATTCCCACACATCACATTTGTCACATTCTTTCCACCCATCATGTCTGTCATGCATATTCCCATGCATCACGTTCATCACACATTTGTCACAATTTTCATGCGTGTCATGTCTGTCACAATTCTCCCACACTATGCATATATCACACTTGTCACGCTTTGTATGCGCGTCACGCGTCACGTTTGTCACGTTCTTTATGAGCGTTACGCTTTCATGCATGTCACATGTGTCACGTCTTTGAGGTGCGTCACACATTACATTTGTCATATTCTTTATGAGCATTATGCTTTTATGCATGTCACACATTTCACATCTATGTGTTATGCTTTTCATGCTCATCACAGTGCATTTGTCATACTTTGCATTTGCATCATGTGTCACATTTATCATATTCATCACATAAGTCACATCTGTTTCTTAATTTGCACATGCATCCTATTCATCATGTCTTTGAGGCTTTCATCATGCTTTTCACACACATCATAAGTGCTACTTATGTTATATCTTTGAGAGGCATAATACATTTCAAGCACATCATACTTGCATGTATATAATGATTGTGACATGTTGATGGGGTTCCAACAGATCTATAATGAACATGTTTTGGTACCTTTCATATCCAAGGAATCAGAGCACTCAGTGATGCCACATTTAACCCATAGCTCATACTTAGTAGTGTAATTCAGCCTCTTGCATTGACAAGTCAGTTATTGATTCGGACCCTGTATGACAATACTACACATGACTATAGAAAAATGACAGCAAGTTTTTCTTAGGCAAGAAATGAGGGCCACTGAGCAAGAAAGTGAAGAGAAGTACTAGAGGGGGTTTCATATGTATGAATGGATACTAATACTAAAAGAACTATACAACATAAATGAGAGATGTGAAACACAAGACAGTATAGAAGTGTCATGTAATTATATAGAGCAAGTATATATGTGACTTAATAATGTGTGTTGAAGATATAAGAATATCCAATAGTTAATGCAAGAATCATGATCATCTAATGACCAAGACATGTGAGTTTGATGTGATGTGGAATCACATATACTCACCATTCTTTCAGATTTGTTATTTATATGTAGTTCTTTCAGTATATGTTCTTTTCTGTTCAGTTGTTAAATATTTCCACCTCATTATCTCTCATATCCAGACTAACCATTATAGTTTCACTTTGTCATTTCATTACATCTCTAGTTCTGATTATTAAACATTATATGATCCCATTTCCAACTTTCTCATGCTCTGTCAGTGGGGGCAAGACTTCTACTACATATACACTATATTTTCATTCTAGTTTCTTATCACTACCACACTTCTATAACTTTTAATTGTTATTTTCCATGTTACAATCTTCAATTCTACAAGTACATATTGTTTCCTCTGCATATATAATTTACTCCATACTATTAAATACTGACTCCACTCTCATGACAACTTGAATAGTGGTAGAGATAAAAAAATCTAATGTGATTGGAAAGCATGATATTTGTGAAAAGTTGCAATGCACTTGAATAATGTGACATGCATGAAAAACATATGATGCATTTTTAAAAAAAATGACATATATAACATGTGAAAAGTGTGACATGCATGCAGATTGTCACGGCGTGACGCGCCTCAAAGACGTGACACATGTGACATGCATAACAGCATAATGCTCATAAAGAATATGACAAATGTAATGTGTGACGCACCTCAAAGACGTGACACGTGTGACATGCATGAAAGCGTAACGCTCATAAAGAACGTGACAAACGTGACGCGTGACGCGCATACAAAGCGTGACAAACGCGCTAAAGCGTGACAAGTGTGATATATGCATAGTGTGGGAGAATTGTGACAGACGTGACGCGCGTGAAAATTGTGACAAATGTGTGATGAACGTGATGCGCGGGAATATGCGTGACAGACGTGACGGGCGGAAAGAATGTGACAAATGTGATGCGTGGGAATATATGTGACGAACGTGACGCGAAGGAAATATGTGACAGATGTGAAGCGCGGGAACATATGTGACGGATGTGACACGCAGGAAGTATGTGACAAATGCGAAGCGCGGGAATATGTGTGACAAACGTGACGCGCGTGAAGTACGTGACAAATGCGATGCGCAGGAAAATATGAAGCGCGGGAATATGTGTGACCAACATGACACGCGGGAAGTATGTGACAAATGCGAAGCGTGGGAAATATGCGAAGCGCAGATCAACTAGTAATCAGTAATAGCAATACATAAATGAGTGCCAATGATCACCTCCTAATATTCATTAAATGATCACTTTTGAGTGCCCTCATTCTATACTAATACTATTCCCTAGTAATAAACCATAATACATAAATGAGTGCCAATGATCACCTCCTAATGCTCTCAAAATGATCACTTTTGAGTGCCTCCATACTATACTAATATAATTCCCTAGTAATCAACAACAATACATAAATGAGTGCCAATGATCACCTTCTAATATTCTTAAAATGATCACTTTTGAGTGTCCTCATACTATACTAATATAGTTCCCTAGTAATCAACAACAATACATAAATGAGTGCCAATGATCACCACTCCATTACATTTACTGAATATGCCTTATAAAAATGGCACTCATTTTTTTGGTGGAGAATCAGGATCACTAGCACTCATTTTTCCTGAGCAATTTGCAATCAAATTGGCTGACACTTATGCCTTTATGCCATGCTACTGAAAGCTGTACTAAATAATATTGTCAATATTCTTCAGCTGCAAGGTGATCAAACTGAATTTATCTTATGCTCAAACAATTATTCCAAAATCAGTCTTATAGTATGCCCACTTGTATATGCTTCAAACAGCTTCAAGAATCTTTCTTTCCTGATTCCAAATGATCTGCATAATAGATCCATGTCTCTGCTGAAGTTTCTAGTGTTTTTCAACAGCACAAAAGAAACTGAATTAGCATGTCAATACTTCAGATCACTCATACCTTGAATGTTTCAAAAGAGGATTAAATATTTTCATTTGACAATATCAACACCATCAGTGTTGGCATGGTCAGTCAATGGAGGTCTGAATGGTCTGATTATATCATACACCATCTGATCTATAGACAGGTCAGCCAAATGTATTGATGGGGTCACAATGGGTCTATAGCTAAAACTGTTCCCACACTTTTCATGATCCAGAATTAGAGTGCTGAGTGATGCCACATTAAACATTTGGTCCATTGCTTAGTAATACTATAATTCAGCTTCCACTAACCAGTCAGTGATTGACCTGTCAACTGTCAATCATCAACTCAGACCCTCTTGACAGACAGGGTCTGACCCCATCAATGACAACACTGAACACCATATTGAGAGAATTGAGTTAAGGAGTTGAAGGACAACAATATATGGGAACTTTGTTGTACAGATGCTTTTGAAATAGTAAGTGAACTACAATTTAAAACATACCATTGACCATTCAAGTTGATGTATGAACACAGGGAATGGACCTTTCTGATATACAGATTGTGGTTCAATATCAGGCAACAGCTGATCTTTGTACCCTATGGCAACATTTTGGATACACTGTCAGGCCTGATTTTTGATTGTATATAATGCATGCAAATGCACTGTACACCACAATTAAAGGAATTACACCGCCATGTCACATAACCAAATACTTCACACAATCACATGATACATCACACCACTAATCAAATATACCCAATACCACACATGAACAAACAATGCTAAATCACTATCAAATATAATACACATACCAATAATTAATCAGTTGCACAAACAATGCACTAACAAAGGATAATATGTACTCTTCCATTGTCCTATTCATCCATTGTTTGAAGACAATGAGAGACTATTTATATACAACTCCATTGTTTTCACCACCATTTTTCATAACAAATGAATTGCATTGTACTGCTCACCCATTGTTTGAAGACAATGAGAAACTATTTATATAAGACTCCATTGTTTTTACCACCATTGTTCACAACAATGGAACTGCATTGTGCTAATTGCCTATTGTTTGAAGACAATAAGAAACTATTTATACATAACTCCATTGTTTTCACTGTCATTGTTCACACAATAGCAGATAGGTATCATTGTTCACTACCTCATTGACTATAAATATAGACTCCTATTGTTCTTGTCTAGAACAATGTAACTCATTACTTAGAACAATGTAGTTCATTACACATTGTTCTAACATATGCTATTGTCCTCTGCTGACTAAACCTCAAATACTATTGTCCTACACAGCCTTGAATCTGAAATCTACACTTGGCATACTACTCATTTTGGAGAACAATGTAGGATGGAAGAGTGGGAATTGGATTACTAAGTGGGTTGGGAAAAGGTATATAAGAAGGGCAGTTTGGCAGTAGATAGATAGCTACCCACCCCCCAGTAGTCTCACCCAATTGTCATTAGTCATTAGTATTATCAGTTCAGTTTTTATCAGTACAGCCAGCCCAGTCAGTAATAGCAACAGTAAACAGTTCAGTAGCAGTCACAGTATTAGTCACAGTAACAGTAACAGAATAAGAAGCAGATCATAGGTCAAGTTCTAAGCAAGTTAAACATTGATCTATACAATATACACATTATAAATAGTATTAAGTCTATAGTGTGTACTATACCCCTTTCATTATACTTGTCATTACATACAGCCTTTGCTGTATATTACCCTTCATATCAAGTTTCATACAAATCATACAGCTTTTGCTGTACAAGATCACCCATTAAATTTCCAAGAATATTCTTGCTAAATATTCCTTGACACTCAGGTGTTGTAACACAAACAAAGTCAATTCCTGTTAGCACCTTAGATTAACTAAATCTTTAACAACAGCACAGTACATAGTGCTGGACAAGAAGCCACAGCCATTCTCTTGGTTGAACAAAGGATATAGCCAACAATTGAAATTCAACAATGACTAATGCAGAACAGCTTGCAAAGCCTGCAAAACATAAAGCAACTTCTCAGTTCAATACACAGTCCAAGTGCAGAGCACTGAAAGATCATACCTCTGTTCATATAAATGTCATATCCATGACAATTTCCCCAGAACCATTGAAGCCAACTCCAGTTTTCTCTGGGGAATGTATGTTTTCTCCAGTTATGTGTTACTGTTATATATTGAGCTCTTACTTACTAATGTTTACTTGTATTTGTTTACTTGTCCCTTCCCTTTATTATTGACTTACCCCATTCTCCAGTCTTGGCCTTTTTACCTATGACTATAATCTAGAGGCATATCACTAGTTTACTATGGTCTACATTCCATGGAGTTTACTTATCCCTAAGATGCCACAAACCTATGGCCATTTACTCCATATGCATTCAGACTAAGTATTTTACTATATAAACTACTTTTGTAATGTAGATAGACTTCAGTTTCAAATTTACACCCTTTCTCCTGCTAAGGTCTTGAGCCAACTCTGCTATTCTGTCACTTACTCCACTTTGTTCTAAATACAGAACTGGAAGTCCAAGGGGTGCAACACACAAGTTGAAGCCAATGTTCCATTACTCCTGTACCCTGTTCACTACCTCCACACATCCTACTAACATGTATTGGTTACTCCACCACTAGACTATCTACTCCACTACTCCTACTATCAACTCTGTGGTTCAATTCCTAGTGGAATAGAATGGGACATGACAATAAACAATAAAGTATGCAGCTCAGATATAACAGCAACAGCCCCACATGAGAAGCCACATAAAAATGAGAATGGTACAGTGCTAGAGACCAATCTTGAAAATTTTAAAGGAGAATGATGAGTACACTATGCAAAGCCAGATAATATAGGGGGGAAGGGAGATGGAAGAAGGAAGGGAAAACATTGTATGGATGTTGAGATTGGAAGCACATTGGATAACTATATCATTCTATCTATCAATGGCTTTGATTATCACTGCATTGTGCCCATGATCTATTTTGGGAATGACAAGGCCTGTGAGTTATTGTTCAATACAACATTTGTTATTCACTGCTCAAGCACCTATTACTCACTTCCCTCCTTGCTGATTACAGTGTCAAAAGACCACATCTTTTCTGACCAATCAAGAGTTGGTGGCTGTAGTTGTTGCTGCCCAAAATATTCTGTAGTGTATTGTGATAAGTGCCATCCAGAAAAATTTGAACAATTCTGTGTCCCCTTCATGAAAACTACAAAAGGCAACAGGAAATAATCACACATCAAGCGATATGATCCTACACCAGCTGACCAGGATCTAAAATCTGTGCTCCTTGATTGGTGATGAATGACTGTAATAGAGAAGTTTGGTGCTGCTACAGTTCACAATTTTGGTGCAAAACTGTTAATATCAGATTCAATGATTGACTGACTTCTAGACTGTGTGCATGCTTGCAAAATCACATCCATTGATCATATATTCAAGAAAACAGGCTTGAGCAAAGACTGGGTGGAGGGACCAGGATCATCTCTCTTCAGCATCATCTCTCTTCAGCATCATCTCTCTTCAGCATCATCTCTCATTATACACCTGCTCCAGCTACAAAATCCTCAACACAAAAATGGGGACCTGTAACATGTCATGCCTGTCTTTTGGTTGGGCATAACAGTGGGTTTTGTTACTTCCTTGCATATGATATCTAATTTTTGTTGTGTTGGTGAACCCTTATTTTTATCAGCAATCATATTCATCTCCACATGATACCAACTTCAGAAATATAAAGTAGGACTATTGCATTCTAGTATCTATATAATATCAAGACTACCATTGTCTTCAACCTCATAATCATTATCTAAATTCCCCTCTTCTATAGTGATCTCACTCTCCTCATTCTCATCAACATGATCCTGTAGTTTACTTTTCATTAATTTCTCCATTCCATTTCCCATTGCATCAGGTACACTGTATACCACCTTTCAACCAGGAATAATTCTATTTAATTTCTCTTCCTGCATGTAATTTCTGAGTTTTTTGAATGTCATTTGCATATTGGGTGGTGGGTGGCATGTAGTTTTATGTTCCAGACAAAACATCTTCTCAAATTGAAACTGTGTGTTTTTGTACACTTCTATTAGTGGGGATTCTTCTAATATTTGTGCCACCTGGTGGTTTGAAAACTTTCCTCCATAGACACACTTTATGTATAAATTGTTGTGCTTGACAGCTCAGTCAATAGCTCTGAAATGTTCTTTTTTACCAGTTGGGTTACACAATATATTCATTCAGATTGGATTACTGAGAAATGATCAGTAATACACTGAATTAAATTGCTATTATTGTTATTTTAAAGTTTTTGGATAGATGAAGTGAACATTTTCAAGATGTCACCTCATTTCTGCTGCATACTTGTGTTTTCAGCAACCTAGAAATATAAATATCCATGGAAGAAAGCACACTTAAACTCAGCCAATATCACCATGATTAAGTGCATATGGCATTTCCTCATACAATAGGAAGTACTGCTGTTGAATCAGTATATTTTCATGCTTCTGATCACATTGATTAGCAGGCATCTTGCAAAGATCATTTATTTCAGCATTGGCCACATATTCCAGAACAAGATTATGTGCAATATTTTCAAGGTCCTGCCATGTAGAATTGGTTTTTTCAAAGTCCTCAAGTGTAATTATCTCAGAATTTAATTTTTGTACTTCAAGAAGCCAAGCATTAAGGCAAGAGACAATGCCAACATGTTGTATAACCTCATGTGTTCTTATAAACACAGGATTTGTTTCAATTTTATTAGATTCCTTCAGTCTGATCTAGAAAACACACTGCAGGAGACTAGTGCAATCTTCCCAAAATGTCTTTGAATGAAGAAATATCTTCCAAATTGCATCAGTGTGGAATAATCCAATGATAAAGATTATGATTTGATAACAATGCTATGGAGTTTTCTCCTCAGATCTCAACTGCATTAAACTTCAAACATGCTGACCAGTTAATAGATCTCTGCAAACAAGAATAACTGAATTCTTAGTGTCAAGTGCTCTTGGGTTATCTTCAGGATCTCCAACTTTAGTCTGGTGGAAAAATGAGTCCAATGCCTCAGCATTTTGTGCTGGTGTACTTGGACTAATGTTTAAACTATGTAATGGCACCTGTGATGTTTTTTCTTCAGGTATTCATTTGATTCATTCAGGTTCACCTAGATCCTTTTAAACTTTTGGAAATATTCTGAACCAAAGTTTACAAGATCACACAAAAACCAATGCTTGTTGAAACTGTCATAACTGTGCCCCTAGCCTGACTTGGCAGCAGAGAATGAGAGGGTGACTATGGAGAAGCAAGAGGTAAGTATGAGATGAAGGCAGAGAACAGTAACTCAGGGGGTAGGACTTTGGCTTCAGCTTATGTGCTGTGCCCCTGGGATTCCTGGTTCTGGATTTCAGAGTAAGGGCAAGCCCTTTGGAGGAGACAAGAGGTGAGAGAGATGAGAGGTGTAACTCAAGTCAGATGAAAGGGTGAGGACATAGTTCAATACAAAACTAAAGGCTAACTACAAATTGAGTGCTACTTAAACACTAGAGACTCAGAGTAAGTATTTAAGTGGAGAAGTATGGTCAGGGTAGGTGTATGTAGAATGAAGACTATAACTAATAAAACATAATAAAACACATTGGAGAAGTGAGCACATGTGGTGGTGTAAAGTGAAACTGATAGTGGTGCACTTAAGAATGATAAGTGACTCACTATGAATGTATACTACAATTACTGAGGGGATAGCTCAGTAGAACAGAGGAGTGGAAACAGAAGTAATCTATGTACAGTAATCAATATGTAATAGTAATGAAATAAGCAATGTCTGGAGGAAACAATAAGAAAGGCAGAGTAAGAGATTGGGGGTCCAGAGGTAGGTGACATGGGATATGACAGAATGCTTGTGCTGCACAAGTCCAGAAGGATGATCTTCAATCTCAGGATATATGTGCATATTAAGATCCTGTATTGTAATAAATGGCCTGTCTTGAGATCTAATATCTGAGTTTAACTTCAAAATATTCCACAGTTCTGCAGAATAATTAAGGTCTTTCAATGTAATATTATGGGACAATGGAAGCATAGTGCCCAAAGTAAGATGCACAAAAGTTACTTGTGGCTTCTCAACAGTTGGTACAGAGTGCTTCAAATCAATATCAAAATTATCATAAGCATACATGTTATGTATACTTAGCTACATTTGCGCACTCATGGTTTTTCATCTATAAATTCTATCTCTGTCTACTACATTTTACAAAATTCATTACAAAACCTATATATTTTCCAATCTCTCATAGCTGTACAAACTACTCATTTTATTTCTATCTTGGTTTACCTTTAGAATGACAGAAGTAACCTAAGCAAGTAAGTATTTACACAGCTAAAGGCTACTCCTGCCATAAAAGGCTATAAACCAACTCGGTTGTGTTGACCGAGAAGGCCCTGGAAGCAGTACCTTCTTGAGCCCTGTAGAATACATAGGACTACACAAGAACAATCTAGATATATTAGTACTACAAGGTATATAGCTTGTTGTGTAGATAGGAAAAACAACCTTTTTACTACCTTTCAACTCAGTGTAAACTGTAAGAATCCAGCACTCGACTTAAGGCTTTGTGCTAAGTCTTGTATCATTGCTAAAAAGGGTACATAGTATTTCATACCTACCTACTTGCTACAAATGTACTACATAAGTTAGTATTGTCGATTGCTGAATATCAACAGATAGTCCAATCGGCAGTAGCCCATGACATACTTGATCTCCAGCTTGGCTGACTCACGCTTCGAGAACTTGACCCTTACTGAACATACTAAGCATTCTCACATTCAGATACATTATTACTTAAATCTACACTAAACTACAGGGTATGTTCCGATTTTGAAACTGCTTTGCTAAACCTTTGTGTATTCACAGGAATACACCAACATCAAGTTCTTGCGAACCATAACAATACAGTGCCAAAAGTTTTTTCCCAACTTCTTTCATCTTCACCTCTGCTGTTTTTGAAAGAGATGAGATTGCTTCATTTATTGTGCTTGTAGATATTGATAATCCAAGTCTTGCCAATAGCTCTCATACTGTCTCTGATGTATTTTCAGTGTGTAAAAAAACACCAACAAGTGACTGAAAGGCATTGCAGCAGTTGTTTGAACTATGCATTGGGATATTAATACAAGCAACTGCTTTCTTTAATTATAAAATCAGCATGACTACACAACTGTATTTAAAGTTTAGAACTATGTACTATTGTTGTAAGAGATTCAAATCTAATCTCTTTATGTTCCTCCATGTTCTATAGTATATCTTCATCAGCTTCAATGATAGGGGCTCCTTCTATAAAAGCAGAATAGTTCTTATTATTTTCATTTTCATTTTCATTTTCAGATATCTCTGGGATTGTTACAAAAACATCCTGCATGTTTATATCACCATCACTGTAGTCTCCAGCTGAAGTGTCTTTTTTTCTCTTCCTCTTTCCTTTTTTCTCAGTTACAGATTCATGCCAAACATGTTTTCAATTGCTTAATTCATCATTTGATGACAGAAGGCATTTGGTTAAATGCCATACATTAGGTGTGATCATCTTAAACTGCTCAGCAGTTTCATCAATCTGAAATTTATGAAGCTTCTCTTTTGTAGTTTTGCATGCTGTAAAGTAGAGCCCAGTTTCCTCCCTTGAAAGAATATTGATTTGAAATTTATATAAAGATAGCATATGATCTTGTGTCCATGCTTGTGCAATGTTACTAGCTGGAGCATTGGAATAAAGCATTTCCAAAGCTTGGTTGTATTTTGTATAAAAATTTGTGCTATAACATGAGCTTGAAGCTCTGGAACTGTTAGTATAACTTCTATGAGATCAATTAATTCTATGCTGGATGCTTGAAGTAAATCAAGCAGTCTCCATTCAACTGTAAGCTCTTCAGGTTCATTGTAATCTATTGTGTGGGGTAGTAACAACAGTGACAAGCAAGAGAATGAGAAAGGATCAATATGGTTATTCTGAACACTACTTGCAAGCTAATATATATAGTGACATACTAGCTACAGTAAAGATCAATGGTGGTATGAGTAAAAAATGCTGCTTTAAGTTCATGGTGGGTAGATCAAGACCATGAACACTGAAATGTGGAGCACTTTACAGTCCCCCACACATTTACATGGACTCCATGTGGACTACATGTAATTTTCTGGGAGCCTACATGGAGTCCACATAGACATTGGGAGACTTTATGTGGAGTGAATGTGGAGCTTACATGGAGTACAGAAGGATCGATACAGAGATAAGTCTGCATACAAACTCTACATGGACTCCATGTGGAATACAAGGAGTGTCAGTGGACTCCAGGTAAAATTTCCACATAAAATCCATGTATCCTCCATGTAAAGTCTACATAATCCTTGTGTACTCCATGTAATCCCTGTTCACTCCTTGTGCACTGCTAAAGTAAACTATTCTTTACTTTATTATAGTAAAAATAATACAATTAATATAAAACATCCCCAACAGGAATTGAACTACTGACATAGCAGGTTAACTTACCAAAGCACAGTGCAACTTACTGTTACATCAACACAGCTTGTGTTTTGTATGGCACAAACTCCACAAGACCAGTAGGTGCACTTGGCAGTACCTGGCTGTCAGCAACAAAATGTATGTGCTGTCAACATTGACAACGAATGTATCACTCTCCCTCTTCCCTCTTCCTCGCACCTCAACCCCTCCAGGTCTCCCCTCCTCACCGCTCTCAAGCTTCACGCTCACAATGACAAACAACGAACGTTGTTTTGTTCTCTTCTTCCCTCCCTCCCCTCCCCTCCCCTTGTTGTACAAGTGATGACGACAGGCGCCATGCCGTTTTGCCCCTCCCTTGCCTCCCTTTGTTGTGCAAGTGATGAAGACAGGCGATGTGCCATCTCGCACCTCCCTTGCCTCTCCTTGTCATGCAAGTG
Organism: Cyathus striatus; assembly: GCA_025738555.1. Classification (NCBI taxonomy): domain Eukaryota; kingdom Fungi; phylum Basidiomycota; class Agaricomycetes; order Agaricales; family Nidulariaceae; genus Cyathus; species Cyathus striatus. The sequence goes on from JAOVFP010000002.1 coordinate 2,385,406, forward strand.
ACAAAGACAGGCGCCTTGCCATCTCTCTCCCCTCCTGTCCTCTCACCTCATCATGCAAGTGATGAAGATGGGTGCCTTGCTGTCTCCCTCCCCTCCTGTCCTCTCACCTCGTCATGCAAGTGACGAAGACGGGTGCCTTGCTGTCTCCCTCGCCTCCCCTCCTCTCACCTCATCGTGCAAGTGACGAAGATGTTAGATATTCTGGGTTGCACAGCTTCTTTGACAGCTGTCACTTGTCACCTGTCATACTTGACAGTTCTGTGATTGACAGATATGTGATTGACAGATTGACAGCTGTCTGTTACCTTAGTTACCTGGAGCTTGGTTGGACTTTGGTAGATAGCCTCAGTATATATACACTCTGTAACTTGGTAGTTAGTAACAAGTTTCCTCCCCATCTTGTGTCTGTGTTAGTGTTTGTGTCTGAGTCATTTGCTCCCTTACCACCTTCCTTGCTCTTTATTACCCTCTATTCTCTCTCCATCCACCCCCTCTATTCTTGTTACTTCTCACAGAAGATGGGCACCTTGCTGTCTCCCTTGCCTCCCCTTGCCTCCCCTCGTCATGCAAGTGATGATCATGGGCACCTTGCCATCTCCCTTGCCTCCCCTTGCCTCCCCTCATCATGCAAGTGACAAAGACAGGTGCCTTGCCATCTTGCCCCTCCCTCCCCTCCCCTCCCCTCTCCTCGTTGTGCAAGTGATGAACACGGGTGCCTTGCTGTCTTGCCCCTCCCTCCCTGCTGTTTACACTGCATCGTCAGCACCACATAAGATGTCTCCCCATGGCGCATGGAAGCCACACCAGTAGCAAGACACTCTCAAAGCGTACATTGGATCTATGTAAGTGACATTCCCCACTGAAGTCCCACCTGCTAACTCACATCCCACAGCATCATCTATGCTCTGTAGACAGCCACATCAGTGCTGCAGTATCCAGCCCTCTCTCCTCCACCTCTGTGTCATAATGATGACAATGCTCTATCATCCACCCCCCTCTTCCCTCCTCCCTGCGACAAGACAACAACAGTACCGCTGGCGGGAACAGCATCACTGCCACGTCATCCAGCCCTCCTCCTTCCTCCTCCACATCAAGATGCAACGACACTGAATGTCATCAGTGCCATATCATCTGCCCCCACCCTCCCTCCATCCCCATGTCGTGATAATGATGGGGCCATGTCATCCAGCTCTCTCCAGCCCTCTTCTCCCCCATGTTGCGATGACGGTATTGATGGTGTGTCGCCAGCCTCGTTCGCTGCTCACTACAACGCCCCTGACCTCAACGCTCTCCTACCTCCACCCCATCCTTGCCCACCTCAGTTCCCGCAGCATCATCAGTTCTGCATGGGACCCTTCACCCCACTAACTTCAACTGGTGGGCTTTGCTATTTCTGCCGAGAAGTGATCTATGTTAGATCACTTCTCAGCAGAAATAGCAAAGCTTACCTATTGATCAGCTATACCCATTTGATGTGGCACATGGGTGACTGGCTGTTATTGCTGCTGGGAAGCGATTCATTGCTTGAATCACTTCCCAGTACATGTTGATTGGCCATGCCCATTTGACTTGGCACATGGGTGACTGGCTGCCATTCTGAATCACTTCCCAGCATATGTTAATCAGTCTTGCCCATTCAACATGGCTGATAGGTGATTCATGTATGGCCTTGTCCTTCTGAGTCAACTCTCTGCCTCATCTTTTGTCTTAATGGTGGTTAGTGTAGGTGATGTATTAGGATAGTAGTTTGTTGTTTAGTATAGATATATCATGAGTGATTTGTTGTTTAGCATGAGATATTATTAGATGTATAAATAAGTTCAAGTTATATTTGGTGTGCGCCTTATGAATCACATGTGTTTTTCATGTGTGTGAGAGAAGAGTTAATTTTAGTACATCTGTGTACAGTATATATATTGCTCATGTGAACTATTTTACTTTCCTTCCCCCCCATCACTTGCCTAAGCACACAAATACTTTCAGCTTGAGTTTACTTTTTGATAACTTTTTACAACTACAATGGCCCCCAAATCTTCCAAACAACAACAAAAATCCACAAAGTTAGATATTACTAAATTTCGCTTATTTTAAGATTAATATTTCTAATTAACTATTTAGAAATTCTTCTAAGCCTGCTGTTGAAACTGACAAAGATACTATTAATAAACCAATTTCAAAACGACAAACAAAGTAAGATCTTTCATATGAATTATATACAAAGCTAATTATCATGTCATAGAAATTCCAACAAACCTTTGGTTGAGCCAGAGGAGTCTAAGCCTAAGACAAAAAAACCCAAGTAAGTATTGATATTGATAGTATAATTTTTTATTTATATCACTTTATATTTAGAAAAACAAGCACTCAGCACATTCAAGAAGATATTAAGGAAGATGCTAAAGGTGCCCCTGAGAAATTGACAAAAGCTGCAAAAATTCTTGAAATTGGAGGTGATGCTGTAGCCCCTCCACCTATTATTCAGGCCTCAGCTTCAACTTTGCCACCTCGGCCCATGAGAGTTATTTCCTCTGATATTGAGGATGAGTTGAATACAGAACAAGCTGAGCTGATAGTACAAAAGAACATGGAATCTGGGTCTAAAGCTGAAATTGGAACTAAAGCTGGATCTGAGTCTAAGGATGAAACTGGTTCTAAAGCTGAAACTGGGTCTAATATTGAGCATGGGCTAGATGCTGATTTAGTTAACTTGAACAAACAGAAGGATGTTGAAACAGAAATAGCAAACAAAATGCAAGTTGACACCCAGACTGGAATAGGAGGGTCAAATATGAATGCTGGTGAACTTGATGAGGAGACTGATAAAGAGGAATATGAAAAGAGAGCTGAGAGTGAAATAGATGATCATTCAGATGAAGAGAGTGAAAAAGAGAAAAGTGCAGAGAATGTAAATGAGAATGATACATTTGAGATGAAAAATAACAATAAAGATGGCAGTGAAGAGATGAGTAGTGAGAATGAAGAAGAAAATAATGATGAGAATGAGAATTTTGAGAATACTACTCCTAAGAAAGCAAAAGTCAGTACAAAGAGATATTGAGATTCTACCCCAGAAAGTCATACAGGCAGCTCTATTAGTAGAGTTACTAAGAGTAGTCGCAGATTTACATCTCATAACTCTGCTGCAACAGTTCCACCTGATAGCCCTTCTCCAATTGAGCTTGAAGGTGCTTCTAGAACTCATGGTGGATTTTCTAGAGGAAGAGCTTTTGGAAATACATTTAACTCTGCTGATTTTGATAATACCAATGATGCATTGATGCATATTGAGGAATCTGATTCAGGCCCTGTAATGGGAAGGGTTATAATATACTCTGATCATTCTAAGCAAAGCCCACCATTTGTTGTTACACAGCCACTTGGCACTAAGCTAGGAGATATTCTTCACAATATATGTGTAGAATATGAGTATACTGCTATTCAATGTGAGTTAGTTACAATATATAATATACTAATAACTAATATTTGTATAGCTTGTTTTATCTATATTCAAGATGATAATATGTGGGTACTTAAGGGAAAATACCACAAAGCTTTGGAGAAAAATGAGACTGTTCCTTGGATTAAAGATGAGAAGGGGAAGTATTCTATTTCTTTGTCAGCTGTAAGTTTCATATTATAACTTCTATAGCATTGCTTCTGAACTATATAACCAGGAGAGTATTTCTGAAATGGTTCCAGCACTGCCTGTAACTTTAGGTGGTGGTACTACATCTCAACATATGAAACCATCTGGATCAACTGTTGTGTCTTATCCATTTGATTTAGACTCTGTTCAATACAAGATAGCTTCAGCATTCAATGTCTCTAAGGGACTCTGTGAAAGAAATGTAAAGAAAGATATTCAAATTTCTTATCAGAAATACTTGGCTATTCATGACATTTTTGCAAAGTTTCCTGCAATGATAGCCAATAACATTTGGAAGGAGAAAAGACCTTCTAATGATGATATTATTGAGGTTTTTATGTCAAAGTCAACATACTATTTCTATTATAGTAACCCATTTTCTATGGTGCCCCAGATTCCTGGATTGGATAAATGGCTCAAAGGAGATTCAGATGCGCCACACACTGGTGAAGTTTGGGGTCATGGAGTAAAGCCCAGCTTGGACAACTTGAAGAAGTTGTTGAATAATATTAAGAGTGACCATTCCTCCAGTGCAAATGCAGAGAATGAAGATGAGGAAGGATCTCATAAGAAAAAGAATGACAAAGGAAAAGGGAAGGCAAAAGGGAAGGAGAAGGAATTGGGAAAGGGAAAGGGCAAAGATAAAGAAGTGGAGGTTAAGTCTAAGGGGAAGAAGAAGAAAACTAACTTGTGAGTATAGTGCTTTATGTGAAATAGTTTTTGTATATACATGAAACAAACAATTGATGTGTTGTTGATGTGTTGATGCTAATCTTTTCCAATTGATTTCTTAAATTATATAACTCTGGTCCTTCTACTGACAATTATGACTAACAGGAACATCTGGAAGATATTAAGCAATTTTATTATATTTTATATCTTCATTGGGTTATTTCCTGCAGTTTCAGCAATGCAAGATCCATTTCCATCAGTGAAATTTTCTATATTTGCACAATTTATTGAAGACAACTTCAGTTCAGAAATTAACTTGAATACAGTTATATTACTGCTATTAACATTAACTAACAATACTGATTTATTAAACTTACATGCAAGACAACAAAATCCATCACTACAAGATGAACATGCACAAGTTCATACTAGTTGGATGAATGCATTAAGTAGAGCACTTTATGAAAAATTAAATGAAGATATTTACAAGTTGTTCACTTCAAATGAAAATATTGAAGTAGATGAAGAATCATTTATTACAGAAGTTGGATTGAAGATGAATGCATTCTCGAAGATATTTAGATCCATATGATGAGTGTGGAAGATTTACTGAGTGGCTTAAACCAATATCTCACTCTGTCATTGAGCCAATCTTTTTAATTTACCCTGCACATGCAGAATGTAATAATCGCAATTGCTATAGAAAGTCATTAAGTCAGAAGTCTCAGTCTCATGATATTCCACATGTTTCATTGATCAAAGACAGTAAACAATATCTGAATTCTCATGTTCTTAGTGGCAAATGTAGTTGTTGCAAAGCAATTTATTATGCAGACTATAAAAGTGTAATTAATCCATTTAATTCTGCACAGCAGGACAGAATATACTTAAATCTGGCAAAGTACCTTAAAGTGGGAAAACAAGTTTGGGTTGATCATACATTTTCATCTGCTGTTGTAAATGCAATATACAGCTTTCATGCATCTGCATCTGCATTTTCAGAATTTTGGAATACAACATTTATTATAAATGAGGGAGGATCCAAGGCAATTTCATGCTGGCAAGCTTAGCAAGCATTTGTACAGGAATCTATTCAACAAGTTGCCTTGAGTTCTAATACTGTTTTAAAAATAGCTGATGGAACAAAAATTGATGATGTAACTAGATATGCCTTTACACATTTGGGAGAAGAAGGTATTGTATGAAGTGCAGAAAATCACCACTGCAGTGAATGTACACAGAGATACAAAGCTAATGCTGATATAATTACACCTGATGATCCAGCTGCAGTAGCACAAGTAGATGAAAACCAAAATATACCTGCATTAACAGGTAGAGATGCAGATAGAGCAGCTAGAGATGCTGCTGAAGCAAGATATAATGCTCAAAATGCAATGAATGTTGATCCAAGTCCAAATGAGAGCTTAAATGAGAATTCAGCACTTGTAAATATGGTTGTTGTAGATGGCATTGTTATAGGACCTGCTCGTTGTGCCATAGAGAACTGTACTCAAGATCTAGTCAATGCAAGACAAGGTGTTTTCTGTGCTATGCATGAAGTACTACACAAAAATTTATGCAGAGTAAATGGCTGCAATAAAATCTAGTTCAAAATATAAAGGCATGTGAAGAGCACCAGCAAAAGTGGTGATCACATTTCACAAGATTTGGCAGACAGTCATTACTTGGTGTCCAAAGAATATTATGGCATACCCAGGAAGAACAACTCCCATGGTTACCTCAGATCAATAGACAAGTTCAAGCACATGATATTATGAGCTCCAGGGAGGAAAAGAAAAAAAAGGACTACTTTTCTCCATCACAATTTTATTGCGTTGAAACAATCTGTGCACCATGTGGTGTAGTCCTTGCTTGGGCAAAGTTTGATAAGTCTGAGTCTATAGATCAAATATTTGAATTTTTAGAAAAAGTATTTCCAACAGAGGATGTCTGGCCAAGTTACATATGCATAGATAAAGCCTGTGTTTTTCTCAAAAGTGCAGCTACAAATGGGAAATGGATAGAGTGGAAAAATACAACATGATTTGTTGTTGACTCTTATCATTATATTAATCATAGGGTGACTGATTATATATGTCATAAATGGTGTAACCCAGCACCATTAAATGGATCTGCTCCAAATTTAGTTGTGGTTGAACATGATGTGAATGGTGTTCCACATTACAAACGCGCATTTAATACACAAGTTAGTTTTATATTCTTATAATTGTATAACTATTGCTAATTAGTAATATAAGGCATGTGAGCAATTAAATGCATGGATAGGCGGCTTCCAAACAATGTTGAACAGAATGACATTATCTAATTTTAACTGGACCATGCACACACTATTGTTTTTACACACACAAAGGGTTATAAAGAGGCAAAAAATGAAAGATCAAGTGGTAGAAGAAGATGACAATGAGGAAATAGGAATTGATATAGAGAGGGATGACTAATACACCAAGTGCTGCTAAGTAGTATAGGTTAGTACAATATTTGTTGTTCATTTTCAATATATGTGTATGATGCTAGTTGTATCATTAAAATTCATGTATAAGATAGACAACTCCATGTAAATTTTATGTGGACTCTATATAAAGCTTATACATATCAGACATCATGAACTGTTCATAAAGTTCACTAGACTCCATGTGTACTCCATGTGTACTCCATGTATAGTCCATGTATACCTCCATATATAGTCCATGTGTACTCCATGTGGAGTATACATAAACCTCTACAATGTTCTTCACATATGAATGAGGAGTGTATGTGGACTTTTATTACTACATGTGGACTCCATGTGGGTGCTATGTGGAGTAAATATGAATTTTAATCTATGTGTAAAGTTCATATATACTCCACGTGGACTCCATGTGGAACTATGTAGACTCCACAAGGAGTTTACATGGAATTTATGGACTCAATGTGGACTTTACATGGACTCCACATGGACTCCATATAGAATTTAAGGAGGCTACATGGAGGCTACATGGAGTCCATGTATACCTGTGGGGGAGCATAAATTACTGGAAATGTGAGAGATATAAATCAAGTGAAGAACTGAATCAGGGCTCTTGGAAACTTGCTGAATCCTGACAATGAGAACTGATGAAAAAAATGATTTTATTGTCATGTAAAGTTGAGTAATTTTTCTAAGCAAAATATTTCTTGGAATGTGCTGCTGAGGTTCTGTCATGTCTCTGAGAACATCAAGATGAAATCTGTTAATCTATCACTTACAAGTTTGGCCTCTTAGGTTTGTTTATTTGTACACACCCTTTATCTTATCTCACATAGGCCATTCAAGTGAGTGATAAGGCTGGTTTTAGGAGCTTGGGTTTCTCAGGTGAAAGTGGGTTCCACTTTTTCAGTACTTACACACTATAGACTTAATGCTATTTATAATGTGTATATTGTATAGATCAATGTTCAACTTGCTTAGAACTTGACCTATGATCTGATTCTTATTCTGTTGTCATTAAAGATTTAGTTAATCTAAGGTGCTAACAGGAATTGACTTTGTTTGTGTTACAACACCTGAGTGTCAAGGAATATTTAGCAAGAATATTCTTGGAAATTTAATGGGTGATCTTGTACAGCAAAAGCTGTATGATTTGTATGAAACTTGATATGAAGGGTAATATACAGCAAAGGCTGTATGTAATGACAAGTATAATGAAAGGGGTATAGTACACACTATAGACTTAATACTATTTATAATGTGTATATTGTATAGATCAATGTTTAACTTGCTTAGAACTTGACCTATGATCTGCTTCTTATTCTGTTACTGTTACTGTGACTAATACTGTGACTGCTACTGAACTGTTTACTGTTGCTATTACTGACTGGGCTGGCTGTACTGATAAAAACTGAACTGATAATACTAATGACTAATGACAATTGGGTGAGACTACTGGGGGGTGGGTAGCTATCTATCTACTGCCAAACTGCCCTTCTTATATACCTTTTCCCAACCCACTTAGTAATCCAATTCCCACTCTTCCATCCTACATTGTTCTCCAAAATGAGTAGTATGCCAAGTGTAGATTTCAGATTCAAGGCTGTGTAGGACAATAGTATTTGAGGTTTAGTCAGCAGAGGACAATAGCATATGTTAGAACAATGTGTAATGAACTACATTGTTCTAAGTAATGAGTTACATTGTTCTAGACAAGAACAATAGGAGTCTATATTTATAGTCAATGAGGTAGTGAACAATGATACCTATCTGCTATTGTGTGAACAATGACAGTGAAAACAATGGAGTTATGTATAAATAGTTTCTTATTGTCTTCAAACAATAGGCAATTAGCACAATGCAGTTCCATTGTTGTGAACAATGGTGGTAAAAACAATGGAGTCTTATATAAATAGTTTCTCATTGTCTTCAAACAATGGGTGAGCAGTACAATGCAATTCATTTGTTATGAAAAATGGTGGTGAAAACAATGGAGTTGTATATAAATAGTCTCTCATTGTCTTCAAACAATGGATGAATAGGACAATGGAAGAGTACATATTATCCTTTGTTAGTGCATTGTTTGTGCAACTGATTAATTATTGGTATGTGTATTATATTTGATAGTGATTTAGCATTGTTTGTTCATGTGTGGTATTGGGTATATTTGATTAGTGGTGTGATGTATCATGTGATTGTGTGAAGTATTTGGTTATGTGACATGACTGTGCAATCCCTTTTATCAAAAATCAGGCCTGACATTGTCTCTGCTCCAGCACTGCATTTTGTGGTTGTGTCAAGTGCAAGTTGCCAGTGTTGTCTGAAAGCCCTAGTGGTATTTATCATGGTGAGCCTCTTTGAAATTCTAATGTTCTAAAACACAGACTCTTTCATACATTACTGTCATTATTCATTCTTTGTCTCTTATTCTCATTCCACCTTACTATGATACTTTCTATTTCAAATTCCTTCACTTATGTTATGTTTTTCCAGGCACTGGCAACATGAGAGCATGTGTGTGCCATTCTGTTTCAATTGTCACTTATGTATATACTGCAAGTTGGGACTCAAGAGGAATCTCACCTCCCTTTACTGGCTTCACTCTGTGTGTGCACATTGAGTCTCTGAGTTACATAGTCATCAGGAAGTGTCATATTAAACCTCAAACTATAAGCTAAGTTCTCATTATCATCTCTAGCTACTGACTACTCTAGTCTAGAGTTATTGTAGTTAATTGTTCTAGTTAGGTGTGATACTTGCCACATGTCCTCAAGTTAATTCCTCCACACCACTCTGGGCAGAAAGTCATTAGGGCCCCAATCTAGCTGCAAGCCTGGCTCTGACATTGAACAATAGAATACAATGGCCTGGACCTTCAGTACTTCCAGATGCTGTTTGTCAGGATCTCTTTTTCTTATATTATCTAAACTATCATGTGACCTTTCACATGACCCACATGCAGATACCACATGGATCACTGTGCCTTTATCATCAAGACTGTGGACATGGTTACACAGCCAAGAACACACCTTTTACATATATTTAACACATGTAGTAGATTAGGTAGTAGATACATGAGGATTAAGCATGGACTATACTATAAATATGGTCTTTTAATTATCTATTCCTTACTCTTGTGCTGGTGTATTCCAGACTTGCATTGAACCAGACTTCTATATATTCTCAAGTGTTTGAGTACAACTTCAAGACAATTGTCAAGTCTGTTGCTAACACTGTTGTCAGTTTATTGGTGGATCTTTGGTGCTGTGATTGGTTTTGGTACTGGGTAATAATGTAATGCAGGCAGGTACAGGATGATGTAATTGGTCTGGTCAGAAGGTGATATTATAGAGCTGTAAAATAATGCCAGGACATGGATTGAACCAAGGAGCTTATCACTTGAATAGGGATCTTCTGCCCCTGGCTCACTAGGGTGCAATGGTAGGCATGCATAATGGAAACTACTATGTCATTGCACCTCTTTGTTACTGAGAGTTGTACTTCTAGATTTATTGAAAAATTTTCAGTTACAATGAAGGTGACTACATTGTATATTAGCTCAAATTGTGCTACTGTGAACTATAATTTTAGTAATAGTCTGTACACTTGACATAACAAGTCAGAGGTGCAGAAGATGAGACTGTACTGATGAACCAAAAAATGGGAGCTGACAATAAAAGGAATATGTCCATGCACTTGACATAACAAGTCAGTGGTGCAAATGAAATTAATCTGAATAGAAGTAAAAACAGAAAGAAAAAAGGAAGCAGTAACCATCAAAATTAGTTCAAAACATATTATAGTATGTAAGTGGCCAGTTTCAGTTGCCTTTATTCTGATGAACTTTGTCATAAAAAAGTATCAGATAATAAAACACATTACAAAAAAACTCAAACACACCTTGACAACATCCAAGAATAATAGAATAAATATCTGAATATATATCCTTCCAATCAGAATTTGAATATGGAAACTGATCATATTTGTGAAGAGCTTTCTCCACTTTCTCTTTTAATCCAGTACTTGTAAAAGATTTAAGTGCTTCTTTGAATGAATCAACTACTGTTAATTCTGAATTATCTACCCAGAATGTAAATTCTGTGCAAACAATAATGCCTGAGAATAAAAATAAAAATATTAGAGCATTAATAACAAAAGTAGAGATAAAACAAACTAGCAAAAGCTACAAGTGTAGGTTTCTGAATGAAATAATAAGCATTTATCAAATAATATAAGTAAATATAAACTAACACCCATTTTAATGCCCAAATTTCTTTCGAATTCCATAGCAATGCCAACCTAAATGCATATTGTTTACACATTTTTTAATAGTTATAATATATGGCTTACAAGCTAAACCCAGAATGGTTAAGATAATGAATTAAGTTTAAACAACAAGAAACTCACATCCTAAATAGAAATTAGTCAGATAATAGGTTAAGTTCAAAAAAAAAAAGACACTTACATTCTAAATTCAGAATGATCAGATAATGAATCAAGTTCAAAAAACAAGAGACTTACAGTCTAAATCCAGAATGATCAGATGATGAGTCAAGATCAAAAAACAAGAGATTTACATCCTAAATCCAGAATGATCAGATGATGAGTCAAGTTCAAAAAACAAGAGACTTACACACTAAATCCAGAATGATCAGATGATAAGTCAAGTTCAAAAAACAAGAGACTTACACACTAAATCCAGAATGATCAGATGATGAGTCAAGTTCAAAAAACAAGAGACTTACACCCTAAATCCAGAATGATCAGATGATGAGTCAAGTTCATAAAATAAGAGACTTACAATCTAAATCCAGAATGATCAGATGATGAGTCAAGTTCATAAAACAAGAGACTTACATGCTAAATCCAGAATGATCAGATGATGAGTCAAGTTCAAAAAACAAGAGACTTACAAGCTAAATCCAGAATGATCAGATGATGAGTCAAGTTCAAAAAACAAGAGACTTACATTCTAAATTCAGAATGATCAGATGATGAGTCAAGTTCAAAACACAAGAGACTTACATTCTAAATCCAGAATGATCAGATGATGAGTCAAGTTCAAAACACAAGAGACTTACAATCTAAATCCAGAATGATCAGATGATGAGTCAAGTTCATAAAACAAGAGACTTACAAGCTAAATCCAGAATGATCAGATGATGAGTCAAGTTCAAAAAACAAGAGACTTACAAGCTAAATCCAGAATCATCAGATGATAAGTCAAGTTCAAAAAACAAGAGATTTACATCCTAAATCCAGAATGATCAGATGATGAGTCAAGATAAAAAAACAAGAGACTTACATGCTAAATTCAGAATGATCAGATGATGAGTCAAGTTCAAAAAACAAGAGACTTACACACTAAATTCAGAATGATCAGATGATGAGTCAAGTTCAAAACACAAGAGACTTACATCCTAAATCCAGAATGATCAGATGATGAGTCAAGTTCAAAAATAAGAGACTTACATCCTAAATCCAGAATGATCAGATGATGAGTCAAGTTCAAAAAACAAGAGACTTACAAGCTAAATCCAGAATGATCAGATGATGAGTCAAGTTCAAAAAACAAGAGACTTACCCACTAAATCCAGAATGATCAGATGATGAGTCAAGTTCAAAAGACAAGAGACTTACACTCTAAATCCAGAATGATCAGATAATAATTTATATTCAAAAGATAAAAAACTTACACCCTAAATATGGAATAAGTGAATTTGTTTTATATTTATAAAAGAAGGGATAATTACATTCTATATTATAGTCATGATGTACCTCAACTTTGAAAGTGCAAAGTAATAAAAAATTATTTTAACTCACATACTGTAAAGAAATTCCATCAGTCAAATTGGTAAAAGTTTTAGTGTTACTTACTGTGTAGTCCTGTTGCTTATTGTATCAAATATTCTCTTAAACTGTTTTAGTCAATTTACAGTATAATTTTAAATGTTACATTACCTGAAATATTGTTGAGGTGCTTACCTTTTCCTGTTACATAGATTAGATAAGTGATTAAGCAGGATCTGTGCTTACATATGAATGAGGAAACCATGCAAAGCAAAACTCTATGAGCATTTTCTTTATAATAATATTGGTCATATCCAAGATATTAATATGATTTAACACACCACTGTTATGAACTCAGAATTATTAGAAAATATTTTAAAGTATTCCTTAGTTCCACTACACTAGCTTTGAGTCACACATACTTAATTTAAAAATGTTAAAATACTTACTATTTTAAAGCATATTTTATGCAGAGTTCCAAATTATTCTGCTGAATTGATATAAACAGCATTTTAAGTGCAATATCATTCAAGGATTCTGCTGTTTTTTCAACTAAATCTTTCACCTGATTTTGATGGTTGCTATTTTCATCATGTAAATCTGTAAGGAACATGTTAGAATAGTAATTGTAAATTATCAGCTAATGCTATCACTGTAAAGAGAATAACTGCTATTCACCTTCCATCAATGTATATGCCTTAGGAGGATAACTATAATTGTGTAATGGATTTATGAACTTGTGTTGCACTTCTTTTTCAGCCTCATGTCGGTTCTTTTCATCATCCAGGTCCTCATCATAGATCTGAGCCATGAGATCATCAAATTTTGTTATGATTGCAATAACAGGAACTGACATGATTATTTTATATGCATGAGAAACTTCATTACAGATACTCTTACCTGCTCTTTCTTTGTTGAAGAACTTCTCTTCAAATTCAAGAAGAGGCCTTGAAGTGTCTGGTGTAAGGCAAAACCTGAAATTCAAGGTTACATTTTGGCTCCTCGGACAATTTTAGAGGAATATACCAAATAGCATGTAGTTGATCATTAATTTCCGTAGATTTAGACCGCTCTGCGATGAAGTCTTGAACTTCCTTACGCTGACTCTCATCTCCTGCTTCGATTCCTGCAGAATCATGGAAGATGAATCTCGGGTTGCTCCTGAAGGAAAAGGCACGATTAATATCATGCACTCCGCGCTGGTAATGAGTCAGTCAGCGAACTATTGATGGACTACATCAAGTTAAAGGTAGAAAACCTCTGAAGTTGGTTCGAGCTCCTGTATGTATATTTAAAATGCTATTTTCTTGCCGATAGACGATGGGACTTACCAAATTTCCGTTTTTATCATAAATACAAGGGTCCTCCGTTGTGTTGCAGACTCGTTTCAAGAGCGTTGTCTTGCCAGCATTGGCCCGACCGATGACGAGTATACGAAAACATTCATAAAGATCAGGCTTGAATCGCTTGTCCATAATGTTGAGTGTATCAGTTGAAGAATCGATGGTGGCAGCTGATGGGTGAGCAATGAGATCGATGAAGTTCATGTATCCCTGTGTACAAATTATAGTGCCCTCAACTTAAAACTCCGCGTCATCACAGCCAATTACAACTAGATGTCCTATATTAAATCCTATTGCTATTCTTACGTAGAACCACATGATATGAGAGTGAAACATATATAGCAAGTGCCTGCTTCGACGCCTCCCACCTTAACTCCCTACAAGTGGAATATCGACGAGCCACGTATCGGTACGGTCTCCGAGAGCCTTGTGTTGGCCTCGTGTAAGCCCAAGCCTCTATTGACATTCCACTTACTCGTGCCTCCATTCCCATACATTATGAAGGACTCAACCGCTCGACAGCAACTCCCCTACTAACACCCGATATTCTGTAATCCCCCCGCAATTGATACGCCCTATGGTCCGAAGGCTCACAGATGTGACTTAAGGCTGTATGAAGTAACCGGAGTAGTTGTAGTATTTATCGCGCCGTAATCGAGCAGCACGATCGTGCAGGTTGCTTTCATATAATCTTATGTTGAAGAACAGTCCTGCACAGTAAGTATTACTTAGTTCTAGCTTCGACCGCAATGAAAGAGTGATTACTAACGTGCCCTGCTTCAATTGATTCAGACGAACAACCGACATTCACATATCAAAACCAGTGCTGCTAACCGCACGCTTTCAACTTCTTGTCACCGTGCATAGCAGCCCGTGGGTTCCGTCGATTGCTATTGAAAGGCCCAAATGCACGGTATCAAGAGCGTATTATGACATGAGTAGATTAAGAATCAGTAGGCGTGTAGATGACGCAACGCGTAATAGAACGTAGTTTCTCGTGTAATGACGGAAGTTTGGGTTTCGGAATGGATATGCATGCGCTGCGAACTATGTACCGCGGCCTAAGGGATCTTTGCGGTGGACGACGCTTGCTTTCGTTGTCTTTCCGATTCCATCACAATAGCCAAGTATCTGCGTACGCCAATATGCGCAACATACGCTAACGCCACTCTTCCTTTCGGTGCTGGCTGTAGAGTGAACCTGGTGCACCTCGTAGCACAGACCAACAGCACAAGTGGGTGAAGCCCAGTGATTGTATATTGAAGTGAGAAGTAATAAGGGGCATGTACGAAAACGTGGTGCACCATTAACGAGAGTGTCCGCAATTCTGGGACAATGCTAGTCGACGCTGCAGTCCATTGTTCTTGTGATTTTGTAGCTTCCTGTTGCAGCTACCACTACTTAGACGTCGATAAGAACAGGAGTTTAAGACGACATAATTGACACAGGACATACCTTCTACATACAGTCCTGCATCGCATACACGGTCCCTACAATCCATCGTACTTGAGGAGAGCATGCCGCTTGATGACGCCTTCCCAGTGATCGTACACCTCCCTGAGAGGAATTGTGAACGTTTAATCCCTAAAGCTAACAGGATTCCTGCGGGAACTTCTGCTCCTCCTTGTGGTCGAAGCAACAGACCGAACGGGAACTTTGATGGTACACGGCAGTGCAAGGTACGATGGTGGCAATCTCACTGGGGTTTGACTCGCCTATGATATGTTGAGTCCATCGTCCTAATAAAAAGAACAATTAACAAAGACGTACTCGACTTTTAACGCGTCCTGTTGTAAGTATTTGCATTCTCCAGTAACTGAGTAACATGGGTCGCTCAGCCCAGTGATAAGGTCTGTAGCAACATTGAAAATTGTGACCCGCTTCCGCATGCTACTCTTGTAAATGACATAGATGGAGTAGCTGTTGTCATTGTGCGGACTACATAGTGGTAGGTTGGCCCTGTTATAACTTGGCCATGTTGGAATGGGTCGCCAGCAGTTTCTTATCGCAATACATCGGTTCACCGACGATCACTTGACCAAGGCGGAAGCTACCGGTCGATGTTGGACTCCCGTCCAACTTCGAGCCTCCTCAGTCCTACATATCCCTCGTCGTTTTAGGCTTCTAGCGGCATATGCATTCGCTCTGATGCCTCCGTATGTCTCTCCCCCTCCCCCTCTTAGATCTTCCCTTCTCATTCTTGCTTACTGGGTATACATCCATATGCGAACTCTTCACAGTGATACAACCCGTCCTAATCAACGGTACGCTTCCCCCCTCCCCTTCCTCTCCCCTTCCCTTACTAACCACACCCAGGAAAATGCCCAATAGCAAACACAAACTCCAACGGTTGAAGGCTCCTCCATAGGACCTCTGGCTCTGGACACCTAACCCTCTTTGGGGGCAAGTGTACCTCTACTTGTGAACGGACAAAATGCGGACAGGGCGAAGCCGCAATCTGGCAATGCACGAGTATGAATACGAATCAGAGGTTTTATTTGGGGGATAATCGTCTTTCGTACGCGAACCGTGGAGTGTTTTGGATTTGACGGATGGGATTTGGCTGATGGCAATCGCGTATGTTTCTTTTTTCTTCTCTCGCTCGTACTTTCACTCTGAGCTAATCAATGTTGGAATGGTGGTGTAGGTACGACTATGGCTCAGTGGAGTGTGGAACACAGGATACACGGCCTCCCAACTCCCCGGCACATCTCAAACTGAACAATTCAGCACGAACGCGTGCGGGGGTGGGAGTAGCTCGTCGTAATTGTAAAATTGCTGACCAAGTCTGTCCTCCTTCCTCTTCTCAACTTTGAGTATGACTGATAGGGTATGAAGCTCAGTGGACGATATCTGCCTTCTCTGTTTAGATCCTTGATTCTTACGCGCTATAATGATGTGCAGCCTCCCTAAGAACAATAGGCGGCATAGAGTGCGAAGGAGTAACGCCGTGAAGCGAACCAGGGCGGAGGGCACTCACGAAGGCTTACACTTTGTCAAACCGCCCGATTATCTACAGGTTGCCGGCGTAGGCGACTTCACGAAGACTAAGCTGCGAGCCTGTGCAAACACATTTTCGACGAGGTGGGGTACGCCTGGGTATTCTTCCAGCCACTCACGGTATTACAGAGCATGTCAGCCAACCACGTGAGAACTGCGACGGGGACGAAGAGTGCGTTCTTCCAGGTTCTTCCTCCATCATTCCTCTACTTACCTTACTGACAACGGTATTTCGATAACCCCCATGGATGTATACGGCACCGGCACATGGCACCAAGGCCTGGCATCTGATCGACACCCTACGCGTACCCCGCAGCACCCTAGACAAACTGCCACGCACTACCTACCGTCTCCGTGTGCCCTTCCAATACGCGTAGGGAGAAATGGGAAAAGGTTTGAGAAGTTCAAGTTTGAGCCGCATTTCTCTGGGGCCACGCCTACGCTGCAGTAGTTCGTTGAGATGAAGTGGACTTTCCTGAATGCTTAACGTTCAATGCCTAACGTCTAACCTAGTTTACTTTTTGTCGGTACACTACTGTAATGGCATGTTGAATTGCTTATCTTGGGAGTTGGTAGTGATGACGTCATAGACTCATAGCCTGTACCGAGATTTCGCAAGGTCCCCAGAGTTTTGTTTTGATCATTGTTCTTACTTCCCCGTCTCAATATATCGGTAGGTACTTTCTATAGGTGCGTACCAGTGCTCCTGACAGAAGTTTTTGATATATTTACGAAGAAATAGGGCTCAGCATGTGTTAATCCGCGCATCTCCAAAGGTGTCACGAATGTCTACAGAACCAAGTCCACTATTTTCACCAATATCCAGCTCTTCAATCATCTCAGAATCCAGCACACCAATATACGATCACGAATCATTCGATACCTTTTCACACAAAGCCCAAGCTCTCTTGGACGCGCAATTCCCCAATGATGGGCCTATACGCGTAGCGCGTCTCTCAGGGGGATCGTTCCACCGCATTATAGACGCAACATTGAAATCTGACCAGGAGGAAGAAAGGGTGGAAGTCATACTCCGCATACCTAGGTTTCCATACATCCGTCTCGCAGATGAAGTTGCTGTTCTGCGATACCTAGCCAACGACACTGCGATTATCGTCCCCCATGTGCTCAGATACGATCTGTCAGACGACAATCATGTTGAGAGTCCGTATATGATCCAAACGTGCCTGCGGGGAAAATCCCTCGAAGGGATCTACCCGTCCTTGTCATTCGACAAAAAGGTTAATGTGATACGAGACATCGCATCATTGCTAAAGCAGTTCAGCGAAGTTAACTTCCCCATCATTGGAATGCTCGTAGCCAAATCACCAGATGACGCTTCAGAAATGAAAATTGACCAAGCATGGGACTACGCAGAGGACATTTTTCCAAGGGAAGATAACGATCCTCGTCCATCAGCCCAATCCAGCTCCATCCGCTCATTCCTAGAGGAACGATGGTCGTTCCACCTCCAAGAGGAAGAAAGATGTGGTCCAACAAGCAGATCAGAGATAGCATACATCACGGCATTCAGGCATCTAACAGATTCATTAAACTTGCCTGATGAACACACGCCCGCGCGAATCGTGCTGTTTCATACGGACTTCGCTCCGCGCAATATATTCGCTGATGAGGATACTGGTGAGATCACGGGTGTGCTGGACTGGGATAAAGCGGAAAGTGCACCTGTCGAAGCTGCGTGGCAGATGCCTGGCTGGTTATGGGATAGAGGTGGATGTGGATCGAATCAGCTATCGTGGGTTGATCCAGACGAGGTTCCAGAATCTCCGGAAGGTGCAAAACTGCGCGAGGTCTTCATTGAAGAGATAGGAAAGCAGCTGCCGGACTTCATGGAAGTCGTTAGGAAGAACAAAATCCTGTATCAGATCCTCGTCTTCGCTCGCATAGGGCTGCGTTCAATGGAGCAGGTCGAGAAAGCAAACGAGTTCTTGAAGGAGATGAAAGTCGATATACCGGACCTAGGACAGCAAATGTTTATTTGAAAGCAAGATTATCCGAACGAACACGATTTGCTAGGGGATAGAGTAACGTGTTGGCTACATATTACATTAAATACAATGTCCATGTTGAATCTAGACAGCAAAGTAAAACCGGGATTAAGATGTGATTTAGGATACTAATTGACTGAGTTCGGCAACGTGTGCGTTACGTCGTTTCACCAGGTCGGCATGGAACAGGTATGTTCGAAGGTCTGCTTCCCACTGATGACTATGTCAGCACGAGGTTTTCGTGAGGTTGGGTGAAGACATACCTGAAGAACTTTATCGGCTTCCCACATTCTTGTCGGCAGATTCTCCAGCGCAACGTATACGGCGGGTATTGACTCGCATCGGAGTAGCTCCTGCTCATTGCTGCGTAGAATCCCTAGAGCAATGCGGAAAAGGACATCCAACCCATCTAAAAGGAATACATCCCACACTCTAAACAGCGTCTAGAGAGAAATCAGCCAATGAGCGGGTTGACACGCCTCCAACTCACCTCGACAGGCAGGCAATCCGTGAAGAGCGAGAGGAACCAGGAGAAGCAAATGGCACCCAAGTCGATTCCAAGTTGAGTGAGATGCATATGAAGCTTGGGGAGCTGCTCCTGTACGTAGTCCAGAAGAACAAGCGGGCATGCCCGGGAAGGAAGGAGTGAAGGCGAGAAGAAATCTTCTGGTAATATGCGTTCTACTAATGCTGATAGCATCCAGAAAGCGTCCTCTTCATCTGCATGCACGAGTAGTAGCGTCGAGGTAATGAGGTTCATGCCTTGACAGTACCCAACAGAAGGGTTACGCCTACGAAATGTCAGCCATTAAAGACCCCTACAGAAGGATCAGCTTACCGACTGTAAGCAGTCAAAACCCTCCTCAACTTATCAACACCAGCTCCATCGCCCCCAAAGAAAATATTCAGAGGCATAGTCCTCCCCACATCCTTCTCAATCTCGTGGATCACCCCCCCTGGCCCCTCATCCTCCGCCAACAAATCCAAGAACAACCCAGGCTCCTTCATCTCCAAAGCCCCACTACACTCCATCCACACCTTCGACCTGTATACAAGTGGAATCCCGCTCCTCACAAGCCTGTCAAACTCCCTCCTCTCATCCCGACTGGACGACAGTCCAAGCTGTGCAAAGCCAATCAGGCCATCAGTATGTGTCAACTCGTCCTCCTCATCTGCTGTCCCTAGCCCCAAAATCGCAGCCGCACCGCCTGACCCGGAGGCTACAGATTGGCTTATAGGGTTATACTTGAGCGTTTTGACTTTACTCCGCTGCTTAACGAACACGTCCCATTCCTTCCTTCGTGCGACCTGATGCTTGTCGTGTATTTCTGTAAGCTGGTCCAAAAGCTTCCGAACGGTATTCGCACACGCATGTCGGGGCGTATCGGATGTAACAGTGAGAATCGAAGTGGTAGAAGACGCAATGACAGGGGGCACAGCAGCAGAAACAGTCGAAGACCGTTTCCGACTCTTCGATGACGACCTGGACTTGGCACTAATAGACTGTTCATCCCCACCAGGAGAATTGCTCGACTCCGGTCTACTATGCACACTCAAAATGTCCCCGTCACCATTACACTCACACGGGCCCTTCACAATCTCAATGAACTCCTTCCCTCCGACATTATCATCCTCCGGCCAACTATTATCTTCCTCCCTATCAGCAATCTTCACCCCTGTAAGACACGCAGGCGCCGTATTCCCGCACTCCTTCGCTCTGATGAGGAGCAATACATCATACTGCGAAACGTCATACATAAACCCATACCGATCCGTCAGAGGTTGCTTATCATCGTGGTATATCGTAAACCTCGACGCGGTTTGTGAAAGTGGTATCGAAAATCTAAAATCTCTTGCTGTGAGAGGCGTATACGTTCTCGAGAGGTACTGTGTCGGAGGCTTAGCAGTGGCAGGGATAATACTCTCCAGAGGGACGGATGCATTCTTTCTTACGGTTCCTCCAGCTGGAAGAGCAACAGGTGGTTTCGCAATAACAGGTGAATCTGTAACAACTTTGTCACCCCCGTCTCTCGGCTTCTTCTGCTGCGTCAAAAACGACCCAAAAAGGGGGGACGCAAAAGGCGTAGTAGAAACCTGCATAAGGCTCGCAGCTCTTGACTTTGGCGTCGGTTTATGCTGCTTTTTAATCCCCTCTTCGCCCTTTAACAAAGCGCGATTCAATATCCCGGCCGCATCAATCCCCGCAGGGCTCAACATCCCATGCACACCGAAGTCCTCATGAGCCTTAAGGTTTGGCGTAGGCAAGGGCTCACGCCGCTCACGAGGACGTTCTCGGAAATCTACTCCCTCATCCCTCGCGTTCTTAATCAGTTCCATAGCAAGCTGCTTAATTAGCGGCCCAGTATCTTGTCCTTGATCTGCGAGAATACTGCTCGGATCTGACGTCATCACTCTCGTGGCGTTCGCAATCGCTCGCAGTGTTGCTCCTTGAATTAGAGGTGGTTCGTCGGCAACTGATGGTTCAGTCGATTGAGGGTATGTAGGATCCATAACAGTAGTTAAAGTCGGCAAAGCGGGAGATGGAGCGAAAGAAGGGTGAATGGGGGACGACATAACGGATACAGCAGCAGAGGACATGACATTCGTATGTGACGATGTTATGGATGCTGTTTCAGAGGATAAGCCAGAGGGTGCTGGGTCGGTAGACGCCGTCGAGCGGCGCTTTGTATTCGAGCTCGCAGGATGGGCAGACGCAGGAACTGGGTTAAGAATTGAAATCCCCAAAGCACCAAAGACGCTTTTTGCTGATTTACGCCGTTGTTGTTTTGCTGAAACTACAGTAGGAGGCAGCTCCAGCTGCGATGACGAGGAGGAGGAAGTAGTATCGCGGTCCCCATCTGGGGATTTGCTCCCTTTCGATCGACCTTTACCCCACCACGTTCCCATCCAATCACCTATCGACGCTCGATCCTGCCGAGACTTGGTTGAAAGTGCGGGAGAGTCAGAGCGTGGTTGTGCTTCGGGTGCTGGTGTAACAGGAACTGGTATAAGTTCTGGTTCGTTTTCAGTGTGTATGATTGTAGGAATGACGAGCTCCTGCACCGCAGCCTCAGGCACGGCACTAGTGTCGATTTCAGCCACTGGGGACTCCTCGCCTTTCGCAGAGTCCTCTTCGGGCATTGGGGATAGTATGGGTTTTGGAATTGGGAGGCTTTGTGGGATAGGCGCATCGTCTGATAGAGCCTCTCCCAGCGATTCAACGAGAGACTGTAGCTACATTAGCTAGTAAATAGAGTTCAAAATGAGCACGAACCATGGCACTTTGCTTCCTCTTGACCTGATGCAAATCTTCATCATCATCCGTAAATATAGACTGTATGACCCGTCTAGCAGTGTCCACCTCCGAGCTCGGCAACTCCTTGAAAAGTTCCTCGGCTCTCGCCCGTCTCGAAGCCTCCTTCTCCAATAACAACATCCTACTCTCCTCCAGCTCCCTCCTCACACGCGTCAGATTCTCCAGAGCAGACGAAAGTACGCGTATCGTAGTATGATATGGGTGATTGCCCGCTTGGCTGGGAGACTCGGGCTTGCTAATGTTGGCTACGGCACTCTGAATGGCTTCATCAGAGTACTCGTGCCATTTGGTCGCCAGAATCATTCCAGTGGTCCCAGGCCCAACTTCATCGGGATCGAACTCGTTCGTCCGTACGAACCCAGGGCTTGTACGACCAGAGGGTCGCGGTACGTCAAGATATCCCTGGTATCCCTGGTACGACTGCGGAGATCCCACAAACAACGGTGTTCGTGAAGGAGGCGGTCTGTCCCATAACACCGCCAAGGGATTCGGCGACCCGCGCCCAGCACCAGCACTAGTAACAGAGCCAGAAGCACTCTTCCCATCCATCGACCGCCTGCGCTCCTTCCCCCCATATCCACGCACACTCCCATCCCAATTCGACTCGGCATTATCCTGCTCCAACTTTGCCTTCAGAGTGAAATAGTTCGACACCGGTTTCGTATCACTCGTGCTCCCGCTGGTGCTACCGCGGTTTCTGCGCCTGGACGACGGGGCATCCTGCGGAGACAGAGGATGAGAGTGGACAGGGGTTTTAGATTGATTGGAATTGGATGCCATTGGGTAGATATTACGGCCAACAGGTCATTATTCACAGAATGGTGACAGTTGGGATTGATGACGTCCTGCACTTCCAGGATGCCTCGTGTCTTACGGCGATTAGGTGCTACAACCTTCGGACGGCTTGGGCAGTAAAAATAGGGCTTTGAGAGTCTGTTAGTTGTTGATAGACGCGTGAAGGGGGAAGATGGAGGTCTGAAAGAAAAAGCTCGACAGCGACGACACTGCTCAACAAGTGGACCGTTCAAGGACCGTTAGTTACGCGTTATGCGTATTACTATGACGAACCTGAATTTTAGATCCATCAGTATTTACATAATTTCAGATGAAATTTCTATTTCTCAGCAATAACCATAAAGCACCGAACAGGAGTAGAGCATGTACACAAGATGTAACTCAGAGCTTATATTTGCATACGAATCGTAGGCTCAAGCTCAGATAGAACAGTTCAACATTATAGCTACTGTATTATGTGAAAAACTTTGAATTTCAATTTTACACCTCCGATTCAACTCCGACTCCGACCAATTGTCTGCGACGGTGACCGCCGCGCCATCTCCGCCATCTTCTCCGTCGACCGCCTTATCACTCTTCTTAAGGCATGCCACGACGGCAAAGCCAAAATACTCACATTTGACATTCAGGACTTCAATGGCATAACGATCATCTCAAGCATATTCAAACAACTAGTACTTAAAGCTCAAGCTCAAGTGCAAGCTCTGCAGCTTCGTCATTTTTATCAGCGTAAATGATTGGAAAATGATACTCTAGCTTCGATCACCGGCGCAAATCACGCCCTTCATTTACAATGATATGTATGTCTTCTAGAAATGGAGCTCACAATATTCTCTTTCTCAGCGGCTATTCTTAACGCTTGAGACCATCTACGGCCATCACCAATGTGTACATTCATTCGGGATTCGTATACTCCGGTCCTAACGCGCTTATAGAACACTAATACTTGTCCGAGGATCTTGAAGATAGATTCCCCGCAATGACCTACTGCACAATGATCAAGTTATTCGGTGAGCGTCAGCGTCAACGTCAACGCCGTTCGTGTTCGTTTCCTCGAAGGTTTACAATATCATTTGACCTGCTGCCACACCTGCTATGAACTGTAACTCGATAAGGCCACTATACTTCTCTAGCACTTCAGGAACGCAAAACTCTGTTCATTGTACCGTCAAACCACTGCCGACAAAGCGATAAAGTTATATTACTGATTACGCCGCTGTTGCTGAGATACAGACGTGTATCTTGGAAGATTGACTCAACCACCGAGGAACCTTTGACCATTGGATCAGTTCTTCCTTGTCAGATACCCTACTACTAGAACGGTATCAGTCTCCTGTCGAATCGGAATGCACCAGTTGCAATTTAAAATATTCTCGTGGACCCTCGATCCTTGAATGACTACAGCTAGCCAGAAATTCTCTGCTAATTTTTCGTCGTTCTGCTACTACCAGCGAAAATGATACTGTGCAGGGCTCACTGGAAGCGATGCTCTCGTCTGGTTGTCTTCTGGTGTTCTTTATCCATGGCGCTTACCGCATTCTCCATTTCTGGCGTCTATCTTAAACGCTTACCACTGTCTCTAACTTGTGTAGTATGAACATCCGGAATTTCGGTATTCCGATTTCAAAGCACCTTCTAGGGTCGATCCTACCCAAGAATAATCAAGCTACCTGGTACTGCTACTTAATTTCTACTAGCAGAAAGTACTTGACAGTACTACATTGTTCCTAGTGAATTCCTTGAAGTTTCACCACAGCCTGTTCCACACTGTCCTGCCAACCTCTCCCGCTGCGAACTCGATAAAGTAACCTATACTTATCTGCCCATATTCAGGAACCGAGACCTATCTGCACTGTCAATCCACTGTCTACAAAGTGATTGAGTTATACTGATTACGCCACCGTTGCTGGGAGACAGACACTTAGCTTGGAAGACTGCCTCCACAGTCTAGTCTCTTAGCGAGCAATTCTATCTTAATCTAATCTTTGTCAGATATCTTATTAGTACAACGTGCTAGAACACGATCACTTGCTCGGGAATCGGTATATGCCAATTCCCTTCTCGACTGATATCTACTCTCGACTGGCTAGGCAAATTCCGGATAGACTCTAGCACAATCATGCATGTCTGGAGCTAGCCCATGCGTGCACCCAAGATGCGCCGGTCGGTAGCTTAACCAAAAGTACTCTTCACAGTGCATTCACGTTCTTCAATTCATCGAAGGGTATCATTCTGTCCGTCAATGCCCATCTACCTTTCTCTACCTGTCAACTTGTACGGCCATTTATCTTGTTCACGCATGTACAGATAATCTGCGGTGCCGATTCTTATTCTCTCTTTACCGTGTTACCGATTCCCGTGCGCACTGGCACGTCATTTACCCAACCATCATTTACAATGCTCATGGGCGCACATATATCTAGTGTGCTAAAAGTCAAATGATCCCAAGTTATACCGAGCATCATGGAATATGACCACTGACACCGATCTTGTGCGTCTAACAAAGAGTCTCAAAATATCTTGTATATGCTAATATTAGTACCTATCAGTCTATCTAGACACCGGCACAATGCCAAAAGTAATAGAGCCTCCGTGAAACCATCGATGTAATGACACTGCGCGCGTTCAAAAGATCTTATCTGGTCAATGTAGGTAAGTATGATGACAATAAGACACTGCGCACCTAGTATCTCTTTACTCGACAAAAATGTTCGCACCGGTTTTACTGAAGAGGTGTAGTGAATTTAGGAGCTGTGGTACCGCACTCAAACTAGAAGTTTGTTGATCAAGAGCGTCAGTGCATTTTATCATTTCATTCAACAAACAATAAAATGTTCCATTTCTGTTTAACGCTGTTGTGTTCGTGTTTCATCATATGCATTTCATATAGTTTACGATATACGATATTCCATTGGAGTCTAGGCAAATACCCGATTGACCATTATTGTTCACTGGCAAGTTCCGTATAACTACATCGCCGTGACTCCCACTGTCTCACCTCCTGGAATATAGGAACGAGATTTACGGAGGTGAGGTATCGACAACCCTTAGTGCCCACGTAACAATAACATTGGGCGCTGCAGATAATCACATTCAACATCGTAACGATATCGTCTATTTCTTGTGAACAATACGGCAATTCTGTCACTAAGCCGACCGTCTCCATCTTTGAGTGCCCACAACAACCCACACGCACCCACTATGAGCCCACAGCTTACCTCCTATTACCACAGGCACTGATATCTTCTACTGTTCTATGGGGGTTGTGGGTCACGGTCGCTGATTTCAATCCTTCCATATATGTTTTCCAAATCTGGAACGGTAGAAGTCGAACCTTGTCAAGTTGACATACACTGCCTCAGCATCATCCATCACTCATGT
This sequence comes from Cyathus striatus, assembly GCA_025738555.1. Lineage (NCBI taxonomy): Eukaryota > Fungi > Basidiomycota > Agaricomycetes > Agaricales > Nidulariaceae > Cyathus > Cyathus striatus. The sequence continues at coordinate 2,411,825 of JAOVFP010000002.1, forward strand.
AGATCCTTCAGATCAAAAAAAGTTCTATTAATTGCTTTGCTAGATGTCCTGAAAGGTACACAATGGAGCGAAGCACCTGCCGTAGTGTTCTCACTTACCAAGACTCGTGATTTCAATTTACTGTGGGATAGACCTTCGTGCTGATGATTTATTCTCATTCTATACATTGTTGATCTCCGAACAGAGGAAGGTGATGCGCTTTAACTTGGTATGTGCTATAGTTCACTGGCTCATACGCGTTTTGGGGTTATCAGTAATCACTATCCAGCCACTAGATTTAGTAAGTTCGTCAATAACCACCATCAGGACGGTTAAAGTTATAATTCCGACGGCGAGATTTATATTCCTGATATCTTCATGTTTTACTCCTAGTAGAACATGATTCGGTCAACAATAAGAATTCCTACGACATACTCAGGTGAATGTCGTAAACGGTAAAGCTAAATTCCGGTTGCTAGTGTCAGAAGAATACCAAAGAAAATATAAGGTATCTTCTGGGGTCTGGAGTCAGGCTCATGAGTGCCGTTTTCTGGCCGCTGGTAGCAACTACCTGTTCATTAAACACCGCGCAAAATCCAGAGACTTAAAATAAGTTGAAACTAACCGCAGGCTATTGCGACAGGCGAATAACAAATGTTTGGGTCTCTCATGCTACTCATAGATCAAATACTATCCGCTGCACCCGTACAGCAGCGCTCTCGATCCCGATGCAGCCCCGTACACATCCAGGAGCAGACAGATTAATGACTTTGGTCGGCTCCTGTAATTCTCCTCTGTTCCCTCCTATGGGGTACGGCGAGTAGAGCGGATTTTATCGAGACCAAGCAAATTTTCGCGCGCCCGACGGGACGTGGATCCCATTTTTCGTCGGACATCCTGAGATTTTCGAGTCGGGCTCGACTTGAGTAACTTTCCATGGGTAAGCATACCTGCTGGAAAATGCGTAGCCGTCATTGTGTATATAGGCAGTGCACACCTCGACAGACCTCGACTTGTGCCTATTAATTCCCCTATCCCCGAGGGCTCCTGTCCTATTTAAGAGATCAAAGTGGCGATTGAAGCCCCCGAGTTCGAATTTCATGTGATTGAAATTGAGGGAGGCCCACGGTGGGTGCATGTGTATCTTCTATTTCTCTCACTCCCGAGAGTACGAGTGAGTATTGATTAGGTTTACGAAAAATGATTAATGAGTATCGGGCGGTCAGTCTCGAGAAGTCCAAGGGGAGCAGTTCTTCTGAGGAAGTCGAATTTAATTTTGCTGTAATGACCACGTGATCGCGAGCGTGAGATCAGCGGGGCTAAGCGGAAAAGTGGACCGACGGTGTCGTGTCGTCTCATTCCCGGTGTGTAACAGTTCTTTCGTTAGTACAAGATGGGCTGGTTCTCGAGCTCCAAGCAAGATGACACGGTAGCAATCTCCAGGCAAGACAGAAAAAAGTGCTGGGATTCCAGGGATGTCTACTATGCATGTCTAGACGGCGCAGGGGTGGTGAAGGCTGGAACAGAAGGGAATGCGTGCTCGAAGCAATTGAAGGAGTACGAGAAGAACTGTGCGAAAAGCTGGGTACGTTCAACGGCGTACTCCTCTCCGTCTTCTAGGATCTTATTCTGCGCAACTTCCCAGATTGAATACTTCAATCAACGTCGTATCATTGCGGATGCTCAGAAGGACAGACTGGCGCGAGCCCAGGAGCAGTTCAATGCCAAACGGTAATGTCGTGACTGAGTCTTTGGATAGCGTAAGAAATATGTCTCTAGCAGATTCGGGAAATTTCATTGATACGAACGTTCAATCTTCCCAGGAATCCAAGACTTGCTATGCAGTGCTGAAAGTTGTTCTGTGTTCTCATTTGGCGGATGATCATGTAACCATCATACATAAGTAACTGGGTGATTTCCTACTGATCAATCGAGGTTCCCTTCGAGTTGGCCGCAGACTTGTTATATCGAGAAACGTAAATAGCTCAAATCATGACGCTACAGATGGTGTGTTTCACCGGTCCAATTGTGCTCGTCTCTTCTCATAGATGCCAGGGTTACTCGCGTTTAGTATCCTAGCATGATCTCTACCACGAGGGCGTTTGTCCGCAGATCAGCACGTTGTTAACCTGAGTTGTGCGCTTTTACGCATTTTCCATCTCCAGTTATTCTTGTAAACGCTGTCCCTAGCCTCTTGTTCCGCCCCAAAGCTTGTTGGCGTATAGTATGGAAGTACTTAGCTACGAATCCGTGCTTCTTCTCAGCATTCTCTCTCCGTTGTTCGATACATGCGTGACAGCGCAGTTTATGTTAGTCGCACGGATATTGACTCACATCCTGAATTTCTACCTGGATGCTTGCAGCACATACATCTGTATGGTACTGCTTGAGAATGCATGAGAATCTACAGCATGAAGATGGTTTCATGCATCAGATGATATGTCTTGGTTCCCGCTCTATCATCTCATACCCGTGTAGGCTTGGGCTCGTCACAGTGCAGTGAGTAAGCAAATTCTCGCTGCAAGACGAGTACACTTCTAACATGTTGAAGCAGTACTAGATCAGATTTTGATTTAGATGTTTTAATCGCAGCACTTCCCAAATCCCCTTTCCTCATCCTAGTGGTCGAGGCTATACCATTTTCAATCAAACCTGAATAAGGGTATCCCCTATTATCGGAGATCTATTTTGGACATTCCGGAAGCGCCGTCGATCAGACAAGATAGGGAGGACATATGGAGTCAATCGCCTATACCCCCTTCATCTCTAGTAATTGCAACCGTGTAAATAAAGACGTCACCGCCACTGATATCTATAACCTTGTGAATACCAGCGATATACATAAATACAACATACTCCGGCTATCTCGCCATTCCCTATCCCACTCGTCTCTCTGCATCTTGACGCCCATGACATCCAACGGGTTGAAGGGCTATTCGGAATTCTTCACCTCTGGCTTTCGAGCTGTGGTGAGTCGCATGCGTCGTCGGCAATCATCTAGCGTCGCTTCCTCTCCGGCCTGGCTAGACAGCGGGGACGAGCTCTCCGAACTATCCTTCAAAACCTTCAACGTCCACCTGGACAAGAAACACCGTCGTGCACGAACGGCTTCTCTCATCGTCACGCCCTCTAGTTTCCCGAGCCATGAGAGCAAACACGCCCGCCGCTCTTCTCTTGTTTCTACGCTCTCTACGCGGCTTTTTGACAGGATTGTTCCCTCGCCGACACCACCCCCGGAGAAATCAGGCTGGGCATCGAGTAAATCTGGGAGTAGCAGGAGTTCGCGGATCGTGGAAGCTACGGACCCAGAGATTGCGGATGTTTGCATTGCAACGGGAGGGCCTTACACGCCCATCGCAACTGGTGAGAGGTAAGTTCCTTTCTAGATTTCATTAAGCTTCGTATGTTCACACTATGTTACTGTAACAGCTCTGAATACGTACTCGTGTCTCGCTCTCTAGACCCCTTCTCTTCCTCTCCAGACTCGAGCTCTAAGCGATATTTTATTGACGTGATGAACACACCACCCCCATCGTTCACACCAAAAGACGAATCCTTCCTCTCATTGTCAGAGTCGGACCCAGAACAGTCGTTCCTCAGTCTCCCACAATTTCCTCGACGAGAACGTCCTGTGTCAATCCAAACCATGCCTCTTCCTTCACGCTCGCGACGATCCTCATTTCAGTACCGACGAACCAGCATCGAGAAGTGGGAAGAATCGTCTTGGATTCTGGAGGAAGAAGACTCACCTCAGGATCCTGTGCCCAGTGCCGATCACCCTCATGATCCTAACGACCTTGCCAACATTGATTGGCGTCAGTTTCACATAGATCTTTTGCTTGATGATTAAAAACAAAAAGTGATATTCCCGCTCCAAGGCATTATGGACTGTATTAATTCCTTCTGCTTGTAAATATTACTGTATTCTTAGTATACATTGTAGATTACCACCGCCACTAACTTCACTACTATTATTATTGTTCTCCGCGGATTCATTCTCGACGAAAGTCAACATAAATCCCAGGGATCTCGGATGCGGTCAGGTCAAATATGTAACACTATAGGAGCTCAATTTGATGGCTATAGGAGGCTACTTTAATAAGTATGTTATGTGCGTGTAAGTACAGAGAACAAAGTACGCGTTGATTTTGCAGTCCCTCGGGATCAATTCATAAACGTATGTCCCGGTCTGAGACCAATAACTGCCAGGAGCTCAGACTCGGAGCATGTCTGCTTTTCAACACCGATTAACAAGGTCGTTTAGTCTACGACCCAGCGTGCTAGTGTCGCCAATTGGAGTACATGCGTCATGCGATGAACGACACAAGAAAAACACTCGGTATCACTAGTCACTCTTCATACAGCCTGAAACTTCAACTAACCAGCAACCAGCCGCGGACCTAACAGTACACGCTCATAAAAAATGGCACATCCCGAGTGAATGCAGGCCACCCACCAACTTTTAATTAACAACTCGGATAAAGGTACTGCTAATTAGGGGACTTACATGGACGTACAGACCAATTACCAACCAATTACAGACAGTACGGAAAAGGCCAAGAAAAGGTAGTGATCGTAATGCAGTGATTTCTTGACGCTTTCAAATATCTGATACTACTGCCGGTTTGAACATAAATGAGAGCTTTAGTGAAAGCTTACAAGCATGGGCAAAACTTAAAAACGAGCGGCAACTTGAAGTTGATATACATCTAGCATGATGTGCACATACACATCTACTTGACGTTTGATGTTGATATCATGCATCGCGCCTTTGGAAATGAACTGGAATAGAGCCTCGGCCCCCTATGACTAGTGAACATTTGAACGTAGTGATACTAAACTCGCGAGTCACCATATACATACTATGAATTAGGAGGCTGCGTAAATCTCAGATAATTAAGACAAAGCCTCAAAGGCGACTGAACCCCTCAAGCACTACAGAAACTTTATGAGGTTTCTACCAACTTGCATTAAACCTATACTTATAGATCTATCGCTTCTCAATTAAACATCACACATACGCATAAGTATTGTGGGGCTTACTAATTTAATAACACATCCACTATCTTGAGCAGCGGTAAGCATCTCTCTGCAAGATGCCTAAGTATCTGTGACATAAGAGAGCTTAGGTGTAAGCAGTGCAATTGACTGAAGTGCGTGTAGCTCAAACACCCATTAATGTGCTATCAGCGTGGATGTGTGGAGCTAGTGGTACAGCATACAGCTGAAGCTGTAGAATGATGACGATGAACTGTCCGAGAGCTTTTTGTGGAAGATGCCATAATGTACCGTATTCCTGGAGTCAAAAAGGTCCGTTGCTGATAACAGCACGTGGTACAGTGCACTGTAAATACACATCATTACTGCTGGTCATAAGAAGTCGTTACAATATCAGTACTAGAGAACTGGGAGAATGATCGGTGGAAAATAAATAGTGAAAGACTTGCAAAGGGAATAACTTTAAGAACGCGATGAAACGATAGGAACGTGCGTGAAAATGCGAAGACGGAGAAGTTCAGTGGAGCAAAAGAAGAAATTCTTACTACTATGTCCCTTGTTCTTGATATTTCTTAATAAGGTCTCTAAGCCTCGCTTTCCCAAACGCGAGTTCACCCACAGGAGCAGCCAGCTTCGGAGGGGAAGCAGGCCTGGGTGACACCTTCTGCTCAACCTCTCTCCTGGGAGCAATCAAATCAGGCAAAACTTTGATACGATCACCCTTAGTCGGCGACACCACAGGTGAAGTGCGCGCTAAAGAAGCAGTCGAAGAAAGCATGGGGGTAGCATGAGAAGAGGAAACAATAGCGGGAACAGAGGGCGATTTAGACATCGGCTTTGTGCGTTTTCCGGAGAGATCGAGGAGTTTAGGTTCTGCAAGCGCTGGATTAGAGGTATTATTGATAAGTAGCTTCCCCTGTAATCGAGCTGGCTTCTCTGGCGGGGACGGATCTTTCGTTGGTGAGCGTTCGGAGATGTCCTTTGCTTTGGGTATGGATGCATTCCCTGCGACTCTAGCAATGGGGGTCGGAACCATAACTTTCAGAAGTGCCCCTGTCTGCTTATTCGTTGGTAAGCGCACGTTGGGTTTATCTTCCGAGGTATTAGGACCTCTCGTCTCCGCCGATCGCGTCATTGCATCAGATGAAGCAGGCGCAACACCTGCGCGATCTAAGACTTTCGTAGAACTAACACCGTTCACAACATCCGACACACTATTTGAGCCCTTCAGGTCTTCGTTCTCCTTGGGTTTGGAAGACTCTGCAGCAGCGGCCGCAGCAGCCCAAATAGAAGCCACAGCGGCTACTTTCCCCCCGCGCCCGCCGCGAGCAGATCGGATATCATACTTGGCCTCTGGGTCTTGCCGAGGACGAAGAGAAAAGTCGGGTACCCGCGATGCACCACCGTAAGGCTGTGGAGGTTTTGTAGATGCCGGTGGGGGGATCGGCTTTACAGATTTAGATGGAGGATCATCTTTCTTTGGGCGTTGCCGATCGTGGTTAGTTCCTGGCGGAGGTTTATTAGACAATGGTGATACACGGCGATCTGTTTTGATCGACAATGCGGGAAGTTCCAACGTGATAGCAAGAGAATCTTTCGGGGAAGGCAAATGTGAAGGCGTATTTTTATCTTGGGTGACGTGAGTGGTAACGCGTGCTTGTGCAGTAGGAGTAGGCGAAACTAAATCCTCAGACCACAGATCAGCAACCTTTCTCGCTTCCTCGGCCACAGTCATCTCTTTCGCGATCCCATTGCGCTTGAACGTACCAACTGGCACAAAGCCCGATGAACGTGGGTTTGGTACTGGTGATTCTACAACCTCTTCCTCCTGCGGTTTCGTTCCCAACGGCGTTTTCCCTCCATTCGAGAGTACGCGATCATTCCTCGGGGATCCATCAGCACCCAAGTTAATCCCGCTCAATGCTCTCTCCAAAGCACTTAGCCCATCACCAAGTGCATCTTTCGGGTGCCTAACCACACTTGGGCTGGATGGTATCACGTCCTCTGTTGGAGGAGGAGCAGCGTGATCAACTCCACCCAGCCATGCAGTCAATCTACTGTTTTTCACTTCTACATTTTTAGGTAGGTCACGGCCAAGACTCGAGCTGGGGGGTGCATTGTCCTCCTTAGGGGGTGCAGCAGCAGGTTTGATGCCACCCAACCATGTAGCCACTCTGCTTTTCTTCGGTTCTCTCTCTTCACGGTCTACACGTAGATCTCTGTCGACAGTCGGACTAGGGGGTATGAAATCTTCATTGGGAGGCGGAGCAGCAAGATCAATCCCACCCAACCATGCAGTAACTCTACTCTTCTTCAATTCCACTTCTTTATGAGGGTCCCGATCGCGCTTTTTCTCGCTACTTCGCCCTTTATCGCTCTTCGCCTTTTTACGAGACCGACCCCGTTCTTTGACTTTGATGGATTTGATACTAGATCGACTAGACTTGGACTTTCCACCGGCGCGATGAGTCTTGACATCAGACGAGTCATGGTCCTCATCGAAATCAGGGATGAATATGTCGCGTTCTCTGCTCTTCCCCATCCTACCACGCATATCTTCCTCTACCACGTCCTCAAATGGTGAAGGTGGAGGAATAAGAGCTCTTCCATCCCTCTCCTCCATGCCGCCAAACCCAGCATCACCATTTGCGAGTGTCAAACTCGAAATCGCACTATCATTCAGTGGCTCTGGGCTTTTGCAGGGAATATCGATCGGCTTTCCTTGTTCCTTCTCACCGAAGACGTCCCTTACATCCAATCTCCCGTTCTCCTCCAGCTTTCTGGTCCCCACCTCCTTTAGAAGTCTTCTCTCAAGCGCATCTAAGCCACTTTCCTGAGGAAGATTGAGGTTGAGGTTTAACTCGGGTCGAATGCGAGGTCTATGAGCAACAAGAGTCGGTGTCGGGGGTGTTTGGTCTGAAGGTACCGGTACAGGTATAGGAGGATCGGGAGAGACAGGCGGGAATGTTCTCTGTCTGGGACGTCCACGCCTGGGTAATGGAGGCCCAGGTAAACTCTTATTCACATCCACCTTCCTCTCGTCCTCCTCCTTAAGTAGCTCCTGTACTGACATCTCCCCTCTATTTGTCTTATCAGCAAGTTTGACGTTAGACACAAGCCGAACAGATCTCGCAGCGTCATCCTTCTCCACCGGCAAATCCCCACTCAAATCACTTACTCTCCTCGTCACATCGTCCGCTATCTTCTCTAGCTCAAGCACGCGATCGCTCCTCGCCACACTCCTACTCTTCCCCTTATCATCTTTTTCGTTGACGAACGACCGTTTAGTAGTGAGATGTGGGCGTGGAGAGTGTAGAACCCCCGGCTTAACCAGTTGCTGATGTTGTAGTTCCGGATCCAGTTCTGGTGGGATCCCAAGCGCCATCGGCTTATCCTCAAACGTGACAGACGGTGCAGGCGATGGTGCCCGCGAAATCGCCTGCCTAGATTCTGGACGTCCGGGAACAAGCATCGGAGGCACGTGCAAGTTCCTCTTCTCCTCCTCCCCGACACTGGATCCCCAACGATGAGACAAAGGCGAAACTGATCGATTCCTAGACGACATCTTTAAATGTTTCGAGACTCGCAGCGCTCGCTCGCCCTTTCCTTCTTCTCGTTTACTGTCTGGGGTCGACCAAGGCGAGGCGAGTGGAAGTTGCTGAGCCTTCGTTTTTGGTGGAAGCGGGAGTGGGAGTCCGGAAATGCCAGGTGTCGGACCTGCTGAGACAGGTCGGGTAATCGCAGTTACTTGTGCTGGAGCAGAGAGCAATGGTGCTGGACTATATGCTCTTACAGGGATCGCAGGAGATGGTGGTGGAAGCCACAAATTCCCTCCTCGAGTTACAATAGGCGACATCGGTAGTGGCGGTGATCCGATCGGAGAACCAGCATACGGAGGAGATGCTGCCCCCGTCCTTCCAGGAACAGGCAGTGGCCGCCCAAACACTCCCGGGCTGGGACTACGCATCCCTCCGGTCGCAGCTCCGGGAACAGGAAGTGGCCTCCGCCCGTACGGGCTCATTGCTCTTCCTAGAGGACTGACTGCTCTCCCAAGAGGGCTCAGGGCACGATCGGGGCTCAAAGCTCTGTACACCCCCGGACTTGGACTTCGCCCATCTCGCGTCCAAGGCTGGAATGGGAGCTGTCCTGTATGCTGTGCAAGGAGTGCTTGGCCGGGAGGCGCAAGTGAAAGGTGCTGAAGCCCAGGAGAAGTAGGGAATGGAGGCGATACGTATCCTTGAGGGACACCTAGGTAGCCTTGAGGTGATCCATAGTGGGTAGGAGAAGGAAGAAGAGGAAGCGCGAGTGGATGCACGACCCGCACTGGTAGCTCGAGTGCAATGTCTTTCCTGTTCAATATGTTCATTAGTTGCCGTGATAAAGTGAGAAATGACAATATACCAACCCACGTCCAACGCCTACATTAACCCTCACCACAACACTGAGCTCAAAGAGCCCCTCCTTCGTACCCCTAACGCCTTCGGCAACAATTCCCCCACTCTCACCTCTCACATAATCAGGGACATCGAATGCAAGTTGCGCGACACCTTCTACACCGGGTGGGACGAGGTATTCTGCGCCATGGTATGGTACGCTGAGGGGTGTATCTTGAAGTAACACCGTCTCGTTTCGTTTTTCCTGCAAAAATGGTACAGTATAAGTAAAGGATGCGAATGGGCATGCACTATGGATGAGCTTACAGAAGGGGAGGGAGGGAGGTGTAGTGTACGGACTAAAGTGAGCGTTAACGATGAAGTCTGTCCAGCCTCTGGTTAGCTCGTAATAAAAGAGAGAAAAGAATAGAGAAAGACCTTTTTCGAACTATGATTCCTAACAAACAGCTCAACGCACCCCGTCCGTCCAGGCACAAGCACCCCCTCCCTACCCTCTCCAGTGTCCTCATACCCCCAAACTCTCCCTGAAACACTGACTTTACCACCTTCGCCCACCGCAACTCTTTCTTCCCTCTCCTGTTCATCTTTCGGCTCCTCGACAATCTCCACTTCACGTCGACAAAGCACAACTCTTCTCTCCCCTCTCCACCACACATTCACACTCGCTCGAAGCTCGTATCTTGTCCTTGCTGCACCCGCAAATTCTATGCTATTCGGCAGGGATGGTGGTAGAGGTATGCGGAAAAGGAAACTGGCGGTCCCTCTACGCGCGGGATTGTATCCCTCCGGCATCCCAGTGCTATCTTGCGGTGTGGGGAGGACAGCGTTGGATGGTGGAAGTCCTGGGCCTTGGAAGTACCTCTGCGTATGCAGAATGAGGGACGTTGCTGTATGATCTCGCGAATTCAACTCTATGAACATACCAATCAGTATTGACAGGTGAAAGGGGAAAAGGGGAACCTCACCTTGGACACCAAACACTTCGACCATAATGCTTCCTAGTCCAAGGCCGCTGCTCACATCAGCTTTACTCTCCGTCTCCAGTTTCCCCGATACATAAGTCCCAGAAAGAAAAGTTTTGTCCGCCAAATGAAGAGAGAGCTTGAGCTTGGGGTGCGAAGACGTTGCGTTGGGAGGTTCCGGTACGGCCATTGTTCGTTCTTTCTTCGGATTTAGTTTTACAACAGATTGAGAATTTTATACAGTAGATATTCCAGATAGCGAGAAACAGAGAAAGCAGAGGCAAAGCGTAACCGTTGGTGTAGTCCAGTGGTTTCCTATGGGTATGTTGGGAAAGTTCGAATGACATTGCGATTCCGGTGGGATTCAGAGCAGAGAGGATGTCAGAGCGCAGCCATGGCTGATAGGTACCTATAATGACAATAAAATTAGAAATATTTTGTAGCAGAGGGGGGATTTTACCATATGGGCGGTTGAGGCGATGATGAGGATGAGTTGGAGCTCTTATGTGAGTCTTCCATTTTAGGTAATTTGATGTGACGATAGCACTATCGGCAAGTGCCGAAGCAGAATTCAACGTGCAGTCAATTTGACTTTCAACCATCTTATTTCAATATTCGGAACCCACAATCGTCCTGTTGCATCAAATTCCTTGCTAAGTAGATGAATTGAACCTATTAAATATTCAAACATCCATTAATCATTATTATTGAGTAAATGGTTGGTAAATGAACACTCGACGAATACCTTAGGATGATCTGGATATACTAGTGCCGCTTCATAATCATCATATCGACCGGTTAGATTTGCTGGTGCAAGTACTTATACTTGCCATACTTACTTATTGAATGGGTAGTTTTAAAGCAAGGGTTTCAATTTTAGGCCTGATTTCTCACCACTGTCAACTTCACAGCCGACACCCACATGCACCAGGCTAAGCTTTATTTCTTTGTCCCGTAGATAAGCAATGCCGGTCCGGACTACAGTCATATGACGGAGAGCTTCTACCAAACTTCTACTGTAGAATTGCTAGATTTTTCGTGTGTCATTAATGAAATTTCGACTACGGGAATGACTGAGATATTAAGGTTTATCAGTTCTCGTGTTGCCATAATATCTCCATCATTGCCACTCTATAAGGCATTGTCACCAATTAAGTAGCTCATAGGCCTCCTCTTCTAATATCAACTCGGATGAGTAGCCAGAATTGATGTATAACCTGTTCTTTAGGCAACACAAGACAGTTGCATATACTTTGTGAGTATGTGAGTAGTTTTGCTCAAGTTTTGCTTCCTCGCCAGACGAAATGATTTGGACCGGAAAATATCCAAAGTTTGACGGAGATCCAAGAATACAATAGTCTTTCTCATTTAGAAGATCTCCCTTTCAAATCAGTGCAAGCATGAGAAACTCACGCTTGAGTTTATGTAAATCTTCAATATCTGGATAGCTTACTGAAATACGGTTTTTAAATAAATATCAGTTGTTACACTGTCACAGAAAGAGGACACTGCACCTTACATTCAAACTTCGACATGAAGCCAAATGAAGCGCATATTAAGGCCCTAATACACGCACATTCTATATCGGCCGCCTGGCGAAATGGCATCGCGTCTGACTACGATTTCTTACCTCTAGTATGAATCAATAAATCAGGAGATTGCAGGTTCGACCCCTGCGGTGGTCATATCTTTTCCATATTTGATGAGTATGTAAGATTTTTATTTCTTGTTACTTCAAACGTGCAGAAAACAGTTTACTATACTGATGTATCGCCAGTAATCATCTCTCTAACTACCAGGTCCAACTGTCTCTTTCTCAGAATCCCCTTCAAGCGCTCCGACATCTCCTTCCTCGTCCCAGTAGGCACAATATCCGGATTGACGTCAGCATGAGCTGCCAAGTTCCTCACAAGGGCCATGTTTGATAGTTGGTCGCATTCATCTGGGTCGATGATGAGAGGGCCAGGGACGGAGAGCAGATACTTCGTTTCAAGAGCTGAAAGCATTACTCCGAGACGCAAAAAGAGTAATGAAAAATACATACTTTCGATATACATCTCGCAAGCAAAAGGTATCTCGATATCAATTACGCGCTTTTCTTCGGCTATCGTCTTTGAAAATCGGCGTAATCCGTCCATGGTAATACTCGTATCGAGAATTGATAAGAATGTGAGGTTAGAAAGGAGAAGAATTGCGGGAACGGATTCGTCGTCAATGTGTGGATTCGTAGCTATTGTCAGTTGGTGTAGAGTATGCTTCAACGGAACCAAGAGGAATATACTAGGACACGGAATTAGTTGGCAGAAGAAAGTAGGTTCTAGGTGCATATGTACGCCTCATTTCCGATTCCTGTGTTATTGAGAAAAAGAGTTGAAAGTCTGGGTAAGTGATGTATGTTGATGAGATGAAAGTCTTCGACTTGAGTTCCTGAGAAAGAGAGCTCTGATAGGTTAATGAAGTTATCTGGTTTACTGAATGCTATACGAAGCATCAGATAATAAATGTAAAGTATATATCCATTCAAGCGTACGAGCGATAAATTCGCTCCCGCATAGGTTGAGACCGTTCTCGTCAACCATAGATTCGGAGAGAGAAAGACGCCAGACGGTTGGTTCTTTGCTTATGATGTCAATTATGCGTGCAGTGAGATTCCCTAAAATGCGTTATATAATACCCGGCCACTCGATGGGGAGAAAATACCGTTCTGCGCCAGGAAGTCGACTATATTTTGAAATGTCAGCTCCAAGTTACTGTTTATAATACGTTCCTTTATGCGGGATCCAGGAATAAGTTCGCCATCTAGGCGGTCAATAAATGAGTGGATGCCATCAACTTTAGCACTAAACACGTCAGAATCATCTTTTGCTTGAGAGAGTTTCAAAATAGCAGGCGAGGAAAAGAAACGGTTATCATAGTAGTCAAGTCGTTCTCTCTTAACCTCGACATCAAAGGAGCTTTCGTGAAACGATTGAATTGAACGAGCGTATCTTGGTGGTCCTCGAAGATCAGTATATGCTGCTAATGAAAAGTTATTGCGTTTGTGAGTGGTACAAGAAGACCGAACTGTGGCAGGTGAACGAGTGATGGTGCGAGAACGCTTTCGAGTTCTATATGAAAAAGGTGTTGGCGTCTCAGCAACATAACTTTGACTTTGTTCCCAAGTAGGAAGAGGTGGTAGTAATCCTTCGAGACCATCAGGCGAGTCTGAACTTCCGCCCGTGCTACCACACCGGGGTAAGCTCCCAGCTAGCCATCCAACACTACCACAGTTTCGCTCTTCTTCTCGGTCTTCACTTATCTCAAAGTCCATAGCGCGTTTGAGAGCCTTTGCATAACGTAGAAGCAGCGAGTCATCTTTCCCTTTCTTGCGTCCGCGAGATTCGACACCCCGGCGACGGCGTTGGTATCTTCGAACTTGGCCTTTGAGGGTATTTATATATGTAGCTGGAGGAATAGCGGGGCAGTAGAACGGGTTGTTGATAGGATCCAGAATGGGTGTTGTTGTGGACGCCATGGAACTGGACGTCACTGGGAGCAAGCGGAGATAGAGTCCTTGACAAAGTCTAGAGAGCACAGTAAGAATATGATACAAAATCTGACAGTTGAGAACTCGATGAGTATTAGAGCATTAAAGCTAAAGAGTAAGGTACAAGGGATGTCAACGTTCAGGAAGGAGGTGAGTTCAAGATGAAAGTTGCAGTTGAGTTGCAAAGCGGCCGCCACCGGCCGTATCATTGCGCATGTTTATGTGTACATATTTGTTTTTAAGGCCGACCCCCAGCCATGAAAATTGCGAGCCTTCGATTCAACCAACTTCGACTCTCTCCGATGAGTCTCCGACCCCTTCATCTTGCTGCTTTCATTTCATCAACACCTCAAATCGGTGGTTAAAATTTGTTCGATACAGCATATAAGATCCACCAAGGCATCCTCGAAGATGCGATGAAAGCTGAGCGAAGTGCCACCTCCGGTGACGCACAACGATTTCCACTGTATTATCCATCCTCAAGGCCTCACTCAAGTTAGTACTGCAATATATGGCCTCTCAGTTTGAGAATCGTTTGGAAAGTATCTCACACTTGATTCTGTACTCAAGGGCCGAATGCGGACTTGCCGTTTAGCACTATAGGTGTGGGATTGCGTATATTTAATTTTTCTTCGACAGCCGACTCGTTCTTGTTCAACATTGGTCGGTATCATGTTACTCTCGAGTCTCGAGCCACAGGAACAACAATTGATATCCTTTTCTTGAAAAATACTGCTAACAAATCGTGGGTGATACTCCGCCGCTGACATTAATCATATTCTAGGATTTCTCTTAATAAATGGTTCTGCTAACACTCGAGGACGACATTTTTATGAAGATTCCATCCTCTTCTATACAATATGCAAGAGAATTGACTGTAAGTTAAACAATTCTGGAAATAGACTAATACATCTACTAGGTTGTAGGAGTTGGCAAAACTTGTCTTAACTGCTAACTTAATGACGATGGTGGTATTAATGTCACCCCGAAAATTGAATCTCCAGTAAAGGTCAATCATGGTTCAATAAAGCAATTTCCACTGGTTTGATACCATCAATTGCTTTATGATACAGATGCCAGGCGTCCGATCTAACTGGATGATTGCCCATGGCAGTTCAAAATTTATTAGTTAAGGTTGTAGATTTCAGAATCGAATATCGAATGGAAACGTTGTTATTTTAAGCAGTGACGTTGTTGACGCACAATCCGAAATGCTAGTGCTGACAATCCTACCTTCAGTGAGTCATGCAGCCTCCTGTACGTGCATAAAAGTATATTCAAAAGCGAGCTATCAAACAGCAACGACACTGAAGTAGTCCATTACGTAGCTAACGAACGGTTAGATGAGCAAATGCCAACTCCTTCACAATCCAAGGTTGATGGGGGAACAACCGAGGGCAATAACGCCGTCTAACAACATACGTCAGAAACTGTTGATTGTTTATTTATATATAATAACTTACTGAAGGAATTGTCGGTGCAGCAAACAGGTTGAGCCGTGCTAAATGGGCAATTCGTCAATTCCGTGAAATGGTTGGTATATGCGCGATGTTACCCACCAGGAGTTGCCTCCAACGCCGATGACCGAGATAGGAGAACAAGTCACGCCGACTTGACCGGTGACGCTTCCAACAACAACCCCCAAGAGGCCGAGGAGAGTTGCGATGGAGGAACTGTTGGCATCCTGAACACTGTTGCCTGAAATATACAACGTTTCGTTAGTCGACGTGCAATACGAATTAAAAACGTGACAAACAGCACTGCAGAGAACCAGTATTGCAACTGCTGGCCGGTGGACTCGTCGGTGTGGCAGCCGCAAGAGTGGCAAGAGCGAGGGTGACAACGGAGAACTTGAACTGCATGATAGATATGAGAGAAGTACTTGAACAACGGCTGCTGGATGTCCTAGTGAAGAATAAGAGCAGAAACCAGAGCCCTTTTATACCTTTATCCATACTATAATTATCACTGCATCATCGCTTCAACAGGGCGTATTTCGTCACTGATTGATTTTTAATATTTAGAAAACATGTCGACGAAGTAGCAGGGATGTTTGTTGGAGTGGAGCATCGCGAACAGTGGAGTGGGGAATATATAAACGGCTCTCGTTGTCAGACGGGAGAGCTCAATTAAGCTCAATTAAGGGCTTGATTCAAACTCATGGCAGCTTCGTGTATGTTTGTTCTCAGGCAATCCGGTAGTATTCTGAAAAATATTGTGGTGTAGCTCGGAGCTTCGAGGATACGTTGGTGCTGAGGAAACAGGCGGTGAATATACGAATTTGAGAAGGAGAACCACATATGCCGAGAGATGCCATGTTGATTTTGATTTTCACGAGGTGGTGGACAAACGTGGTACGAAAGAAGAAATAAATGTGGGGAGTGATATCATTAGGTGTGATGATCGTATGTCGAATATTCCATTTGGATACATTAACAGCTGCGCAAACAGAAATAACTCTGAAGAAAACCTGTATTCAAAGTTAGCTGTATGTATATACCAATGATACAGTGGTACTAGATTCGTAACGGACCATGCGTTTTTTTCGTTGTGTCGTGTACCTTTGAACCTGTTAATAAAGATAAGGGTTTTTGGTTTTCCATCGTGTAAGCCTTGGTGCATTTAAATCGGAAATACCACTGTCACGGTGGTCCGTGGTACATTTAATAGTTGGGGCTTGGACGGTGATGTTGAACAGGCTCTCTTCACGTAATGATTGGAGAGCGATTATACTAGAAATCGTCATTTGATTCGTTTCAGGAGTTCTAAGTCCCTCGTAACAAGTCAACGGTGATTCCATTCGGGCATGTAGCGGAGCGATTTGATACCGTGGAATGTAAGCCAGCTAAAGCGTAGGTAGCTTCGTCATAATCATATAATGAGAGTTGTTCGTAGTCTAATTGGCATAGATGTATTCACAGAAAGCACGAGTGACACTGTACCTCATTGAGAATGAACTTCCTATCTGAATGGAAGATTCAAGACCCACCGAGTTCGTTTCTGCACAGTCGTTTACGAGAATAACGTCATAAATTTAAAACACTGATTATTTGGATCTTGAACCGCGAATAAAAAATTACTGGAGCTGGAACTATATCCACTGGTCGGCCAAGTCGTCGTTGGTTCTGTAACAAGTTCCTAAATCAACAATAAATCAGAGAGTTTGTGTGGTAATGCATAGAAGTCCAGGCGAATACTAACATTACCACACATGATAAGGAAGTTGTGCCGGGGCTATACATATCTCTGTTGACCGGCGGCATCTGAACGTGGGGTCTAGTGGGGTTACATGCATCAATATTGTACAAAGGCACTTCGTGGGGGGTAGGAATAAGTGTACACGGCGTTGCACGGGCGTCGGATTTAGTCGCTCCGAAGATAGCCGAAAATTTGCTAAATTTAAACATCGTTTACAGCTCCGACCAAAACTTTGAAGTTAAAGCTAAGTTTCTTCTCAACACCTTTCTCAAACCTTTCTACTTACTTATTTTGCATCTACACGTGTATACGTGTATTCTACAACAGCACTTGACTATAATTCAAGTTTCCCAGTACACATGACTCAAATATGTAAATATGCATGCTTCTCATCACTCATCCGAGTCCTACACCTCAAAGTTTGGTATGTCATATCTAAACAACAATGAACATTAATCCGACGAAAGATTGCAAGCGACTCTAACTTAAGGAATTTGTCAGACTATATTTTTCAAGTTTCCTGAATGGCCCGTTGAGCTTCAGGCCTCAGGACTACAAGCTTGCTCAGAGTCATGTTATCGGACATCTCATGACCGGACCTCACACATAATCATTGCCGTTGTGCCGGATTCTCTCCTACTTACCTCTACATTGGCTCTTTGGCACATGATGCATGATGCTTTTACTCTCATTCTCACAACGTCTTCCGCATCATCCGCTTTAAACGAGATATCATTTGGTCAGCATAACCGGCGGTCAGGCCTGCCGCGTTGGGGGTTGGATCAGCATCATTATTACACACTATATTCGAGTGCTACATAAATACCGTTCTCTTATCGCTCTCAGCCTCTCTTCTCCTTTCTGCAGGAAATGTCTCAAACAGGCCGTAACCTCGAGTACAGTGTTCAAGCAGAATCCAGGTCTCTTCTCATAGATGGAATTATTAACAATCCTCTTCACGCTTCTTCTCTTCCTGATGGGATAAGGAGGCCGCAAAGATGGTTGAATATGTTGGTATGCACATTGATATTCTTTAGTTCACAGACTAGCTATTAATCATGTTTATTTCATTTTACAGGGTCGCTTCTGCCCTCTATTCCAATCAATCTTCGTTTTGCCGAAAGCATCTCTGCAATTCAGGGCTTCCAAGGTGCCATGTTAAACGTACTCTTAAAAAAGAAATACGGGATGCCGTACCAGAATATTCTTATAAACACGTTAGTTTCTCTTGTGTTTTTTCCTACAGCTCTAACTAACGTATTAAACTAAGTGATCATGCGCAACACTTTGTATTCTCTCCGATGGACATATTGATCTCTCCCTCGGATCCACCTCGTTCTCCACAGGAAATGCTACAACGATACGAGAAATACTTTCCGAATTGCGACGTACACGATTCTTATATCCCACATGCTACGGTACTGACGATAGAGTCTACCAACATATACAAGACGAAAGACGGGCGGTATTTCCATACTCATGGTGTGTCCACTTCAATCTACTCCGTTTTATCGATGATTTGACTCAAATGTGGGATTATCACTAGCGAGTTTGGACCCTAAGAAGACACAGCAGGCCCTCTCACTCTCTGTCCCTCCCTCTTTAAATGTGGAAGACCGGAATGCGGTCGTCGAGCTCTACGCTTCTTTGGTCTCCAAATACACCGCGTCCGAAATTGATGTAATAGTGAACGATCAATACCGCCAGGCTGGAACAATATGTTACAGTCCCGAAGAGTTTCTTGCAACGGAACATGGGAAGGCAAACGCACACGTAGGGTTGTATGCGGTGAAACCTCTTACCCTTGAAGGAGAAGGGGAAAAACTTTCGCCAACGTGGTGGCCGGGCGGAACCCCCGAGCGACCGCTACAAGGATTGAAAGTTCTCGACCTAACCCGTATCATCGCTGGACCGAGTATCTCGCGCTCGCTTGCGGTGTATGGCGCACATGTCTTGCGAATTACTTCCCCAAACGTCACAGATTATTCCGTTCTGAATCTGGACCTTGGATGGGGAAAATGGAATGCATATCTAGATCTCAAGTCTCCAGAGGGAAGAGAAAGGTTGCGAGAATTAATAAAGGAGACGGATGTGGTTGTGGACGGGTATCGACCAGGAGTGGGTAAGCGCCTAGGATTTGGATGGGAAGACGTGGGAAGAATTTGGGAGGAGAGAGGGAAAGGTGGCGTATTTGCTAGAGAGAATTGTTACGGATGGAATGGACCATGGCAAGGCCGATCTGGATGGCAGCAAATTAGCGATGCGGTATGTCGTATTGTTGGCTATTTCTCTATTGCTAAATTTGAGTAAAGTGTTGTGGTTCATCCTACCTGTACGGAAAAGGAATGGGGTTAAATGAAGCTGTTACGCCCGTGTTTCCCAATTCCGATTTTTGGTATGCTCTTCCGTTAATTTTTCTATTTAGTGTCTTACACGAATATAGCACTGGTGCGTCCGGGGCGACTGGAGTTCTGCAAGCGCTCATCGAGCGCGGTGAGAAGGGCGGCTCTTACATTGTGGACGTGCGTCCTGTATTTAATTATATACTCACAATTTCTTACGCGCCCTACCAGTGTGCATTAAATTACTATTCCCAGTGGCTGGTTCGCACAGTCTCCACATATCCATCGCATATCTGGAATACATTATGGGAAACATACAATCGCCCAATCTTCCGACACACCGATAACATGCCAGTCACGATTCCAGCTTTGCTCAAACTTCTCAAAGATCGTGCCGCAAAACTTCGAAATGACGACGAAAAGGGGCTCTTCGATCCAGAATTTTATGAAGACAGAGAAAACAAGGCTTTGGGAGTGAAGGTGAGGTGTCTTAAACCCGTGTTAATCTTCCCAGAAGGGAGAGTGAGAACTGGGTATAACGTTGGTGCGAGACCGAATGGAAAGGATAAGGCTGTCTGGCCACAGGATTTGATGGTTGAAGTAATTGAGTAGACGTGAATATCTTCCATACATTGGTTCTTTGTTCTCACCCAAATCGATTCTTCCACCAATTCACTCCATGGGACCGAATTGAATTAGCATCTAGCCCCCGATTCATGACGAGTCAGATCAATTCATCTCGTAGGTATAAAACCCGCTGTTGTTTGACATTGATCTTGTCATTCCTTCCACCCACTTCACTAGCGACCTTCATGACGGCTACTACTACTACCTGCATTTCCTTTCCATCTGGACCTATTTTTCCACCAGAGATAACAGGAATCATTATCAACTTCGCGATCAGCATCCTCGACTTAACGGATATCAGGAATATATCACTGTGCAATACCACTTTCTTAGATTACGCGCGTAAGCATCCCGAGTTCTTTTCCAGACTGAAACTTCAATCATCGTCACAATTGGAAGACTTTCTTTCGTTTATCAAAGACTTCCCGGAATCGGAGCTTCCACGTCGAGTCAGGAAACTCACGGTCCATGCCGGTACCGGTAATGCACAAAACGGAGATCGGGAACTTCTTGATCAGTTGCTCAGTTGTAAGCTCTTCCCAAGTGTGGTTGAGCTTACGGTCCTTGGGCATGATGAAGATAAGATCCCTCTCAAAGGGCTGGGGAGATGCATATTTTCCGGTCATCTTTCCAAACTAGTTCTTTCCAATTTGGTTCTTCCACACAATGTATTAATGCATGCGTTTCAGAACGTCAAAGAGTTGTCACTCTCTAACGTGCGGTGTTACAATGCGCCGGGAACTTCTCATCGTTTCCCTCCGCTTCGAACTAGCAAAATGGAGAAGTTGGAGTTGGGTCCAGGAGTTGACCAGTGCATTGAAGACTTTTTTCTCCACGAACCTCAACCAATGGCGAGGTTCCAAAATCTCAAGCACCTCTCGCTTGTTTCTTACTGTAGCCATTGGCAGTTTGCTTCAGCATTGCCCAGAAGGTTAAAAGATACCCTTGAGTATCTGAAAATCACCTTTAGAGAGGAGAAGGGTCGTAATGATAGAATGAAATCCGGGGTGAGCCTCCCAAACCTCACAAATCTATTTATACGGCTTCCTTCTACATTGCAAGGTGATATTTATCGATTTCACTGTTTTCAAGACTATGAAGGAGAATTCATTTCAGAGTACCTCAACGTTAAAAAGCTTGTTACAAGTAGCAGTATTTAGTTCCTGTTATCATCTTTCACAAAGAAATGCGAGTGGGGAGGACATCCGTCTATTCGAACTATAGGTTTGCGAGAGTACATGTGATGGTAAAAACGAAGCGAGCAGCTTGCCCCAGTTGCGTTCCATCAACTTTAACCAATGGAGTCATTAAGCTTCAAGTTGGTTTCACTATCGGAGGAAGTTGAATTTTGTGGGAAGAAGAAGGACATAAACAAGGGCACAAAAACCACGTAAACGGCCCGCCACCCGGTAAGATATACCGCAATAGCCTGTAGGTACATGATATTCAATGAAATATCCTCTCAGTTTGCAATATTATAAATAGAAACTCACCTGAAAGTAGACAAGTAGCTGCAACAGTGATTTCCCGAGTTGGATAGTCGGTATAAAATGAATAAATAAGAATAAATCCAGAGAAATTGCCATAGCAGCACATTCCAGGAGCGTCGAAATGATCGCCGTTGATGGTGAGAGGTATCTTGGTGAGAGTTTGAAGCCCTTGCTCTGTATATACAGATATTGTGTGCCACAAATAATGGTGGTTAAAGTGATCTTCAATCCAATAGTAGAACATAACTGAGCTATGACAATTGTTCTTGGAAATGAATCGGTCAATAATTGATGAATTCCTAGACCTGCAATAAATCGACAGTATTGTCACCGAGGAGATACGAATGATATATATAAAGGAGTAGTTACCGACGGATCCCAAGAGGAAGAGAAATGGGAATGGGGCGAGTAATGAATAAGGATACCGGCAGTTCTCCAGGATTAGGACACTTCTCCAAGTCTTTATTATCATAGATTTAGCTATAAGCAGTGAAATGAATTCCAATAAAAAAGACGTACCAAAAGGCTATCTACCACCCACTGGTTACGGTAGTAAAACGCTCTCCAAAGTGGCCAAAGTGGAAGCTCAGGCTCAATAACACTGATTCTGAATATGGATTTCGGACTCGCATCTTTGATATTACGAACATATAGCCAGAAAGTGGCAATATCGTATTCAAGAGTAAGTATTGCGCATATGCATATCACTATGACGAGTCCCAGCAGTGCAGAGTCACTTGTTCGCGCATGTCTTCTTTCAAGTTTCGAAAGAACAAGATATGAAAATATAGCAAAGAGAATTAAGGTTATCCCGTATCCTATGTTGCCAATTGTAGCAGCCAGAAGAGGGAATCCGGGTGATCCTGAATCATCGATGCGTAACCACTGCCAGAGGCTTTCTTCATCGCCCATTGTTGAAGTTCTACAGTATCCTGATGAGAAAAAGATGGATGGGAGTGCAGCGTAATTGTTAGTATATGTCAAACATATGTTGTTGTTTATATACAGTGACCAGAGTTGGCCCGTGATGCGCGGTGCTTACCATGTACAATATACAGCCAGTCAATTTATTTTTAAAACCAAGTATCACCAGGCAGCTATAGACTCTGGCTGTGCCATGGCAGGGTATAAGCAGGTTGGTTCGCCAATGGATGGGTAGCCGTAACAACAGATACAGTGTGCTACTTATCTGGTTGAAATTTTGAAATGTTGAAGACCTGGAATACCAGTGAGAGGCCTTACGTAGTACGTATCCTGAGGTACGAACAACTTCGGTCAACGTAATTTTGGTTAGAAGTTACATAAATAGAACGGCGCTTAAAGTTATAATTGACGGCCTGTGACCACAACGTCTCTCAACAAGATACTTGTAAGTAACCACTATTTCACTCGATGTCTCTCGTTCGAATGTGCATAATTTCGCTGGTCGCCGAACTGAATACAGACGATATGTGATCACAAAGCCGATCATTGGTGTCCTCCAATTGAATAAGCAGTTAAAGATCGAACGCGTAACTTGTTTCCAACCCATGCTGGCCCTTCTCCCACCAAAGCGACGCATTTTCAAGATAAACCTGCGGTTAGTGTTATTAAGGACAATGTCTTCAGATATCTCCAAGTAAGTCTCTCTTTCGCACAACATGTTAGACGGCTGAGAAGGAGAAGAGAGCGCTCGATATACACATCCACCTACCCCCTCCAACACGGGCTAGAATGGAACCGCGATCTCATAGACGTTGTTCCCCGGTGGACGCACGCACCAGATCCAGATATTGTCCTATCGCTCGCTAAACTGCACTTGCCGCAGGGGGTGGAGTACACCGTGTCTGAGTTCGCAGCGGGGGTGTTTAATAAGCTGTTCTTGCTCTCTCCACCGAACATCGACTGCTCCATGCCACAGCTATGCCCCAGCTCGACACACAAGCCAGCGCCCACTCGTCCAGGTACTAGGGAAGAGGACAGCATCAGGGAAGACCAACAATGTTACGTAATGCGCGTGTCGCTGCCTGTAGACCCGCATTTCAAAACCGCCAGCGAAGTAGCAACACTGCACTACCTGGCACATCATACCTCTGTCCCTGTACCGCGCGTTATTGCGTATTGCTCATCTGCCGATAATGCGTTAGGGTTTGAGTGGATCCTTGGGACGCGTGTTCCTGGGGTGCCACTGAGAGAGTTCTGGGACCCTGAGGAGGTTCATTGCGATGAAGAGAGTGATGAGGAGGTGGGGGCGGAGAGGGGACTGTACAGTTCGGCAAACCTAGGGAAGAAGAACAAGCTGACATGGAAAGAGAAGGTGTCGATAGTGGATACACTGGCAGGATACATCAAGCAAATGCACGAACTCAAACTGGACCGGATGGGGAGTCTTTATCTCGCTGGAGAGTGTCATCCACATTTACATTGGCTGCATCCATCTTCTTTCCCTGAGCCGTCTGCTGTCTCTCCGGAGCCGAAACATGTTCGAACTCCCTCGTCACCCGCTCCTCCATCTTCAGAAGGGAACAAACACTCAGCGTGGAGCGCAAATCCTTCATCACCGGAAAGACATAAGCACCACCCTCCAAACCTCGCTCCTTCCCTTCATCCAGCAAACCCTCATCCTCAGTTCACACCAATACCACATCTGCCGGAATACACACTCGGTCCAGCTGTCGCCCTCCCGTTCTTCTACCATCGTAGGTTAAAGCTACACCTCGACCGCGGACCGTTCTCTACGTCCGCAGAATGGGTTAGAGCGTATCTCGATGTGCAGATTGGAGCGGCTAAGGATAAGGTTCGAGGTGTTCGTGAAGGGAGCATTAATGTCGAAGGTATAAAATTCAAAGGACTTGAGGGAGGAAGTGATGAAAGCAACTCGATAAAGGTGCTTAAGGGATCTATACGAGCTGCGAGATCGCTTATCCCGCTTATCCCGCGCTTCTTTCCTCCTGCGAACGAGGAGCACTTTGTGCTGAACCACCTGGACTTGTCGACTTCCAATATCCTCATCGACCCGGTATCGCATAAGATAACGGGTATCGTGGATTGGGAGTACGTTTCCCTCCAACCACGCTGGAAGGCTAGGCAGCCGCTCAAGTTCCTTCGTGGTCCGGAGATCAATCCTTCGTGGTACGAGAGTGAGATTGGAGCAAGTGTGCCGCGGGATTGGTGGCGGGCGCCGAGAGTGATGAAGGGGGAAGAAGAGAAGAGGAGGGCAACGTTGCAGTTGCCTGTTCCAGTATGCGACTCGGGGAGAAAAGATTCACTTGTTTCTCGGTCTACACATATGTTCAATCCTAATACTCGGCTTTCATCCGCTACTCCTCCTTCCACTCCTGTTCTTAAAAAAGACAAAGAACTACTGGCGAACCTCCAGAACCAGCTCCTCCGGCTTGTGTGCGAGCATACTATCCCGTCTGGTGGTCAGGTAGAGAAAGAAAAACGTATTTTTGAGTATAAGATTGCGCAGACGCATGTGGATACGGAGCAGAAGTGGGAGAAGGTGTTGCGGTGGTCTGAGAGGGTCGCGCGGGGAGGGGAGGTGGAGCAGGGCGTTGGGAAGGAAGAAAGTTGGTTCGAGCCTGAGTTGTTTTGTTAAATGACTCTAATGGGTGGGAGGAGGGCTATAAGATTTTGTGTTGTATTTGTATCGTGTCAGATTGTACAATGTATAAATATATAATTGATAGTCTGTAGTGGTGAGCATCAAATATTAAATATTGAAGCGTTAATTTGAAGTGGTAAGTAAGTGCTCCGAGGCAGCAAGCAAATGACATTCAAACAGCGCTATGCCAGTCGTCACTCAGTCAATAGTTAAAGTCAAGTCAATTGACTGAGTCATGACTCAGTCAAAGCTTGGCGTTGACTGATACTTAACTGAGTCATTGACTAGTCATTAATTCATTAACTGGCAGTTTGTTCCGGCGGTACATATTTATTCGGGCGCAAATGTAGCGGCCGATGAGATTCCCTAATATTTTGGGTTACTTAACAGTTGGTAAACAGTGTGAACTTTGAATTTACTATGTAACGTTTGAAAATTTGATAAAAACTTGAAGCTGATTTGAAGGTTAGACTTTAGTTAAACTCCGGGCCGCCACGGTCCGCTGAGGACATTATTTATGCTTAGCGTTGATGCCTTTGAAAACAAATATTTGTTAAACTTCCCATCCGTTCGCCTTGAACGGAGCCATTCTGCCTGGTTCTGGCTTTGACAAATGTTGTTTCTCACCTCGGAAGGTGAATCTGAACATTATTTCCGTTGCTTTACGATGTACAGAAGATTATATCATCTTGGACTACCGGGAAGGTCTTCTGGGGCTTGCGATAGTTGCTAGTGTTCAATGTGAAGGCTCGGATTGAGCGAGGATGGCTTGGGTGAAAGGTAAGTGTTTATGCTATCGCGCATTGAAGTGATTGCTGCAACTAACAATCTTAGTTTTTATTAGTAGAAATAATGGTATCGTACTTAATTATTTAAGAATCATGAACATGCAATTCAAGCTTGTTGCTCAGGAGGGCGCTACCAGGGTGAGACATTGGGTGGACAGATCACAACATCACCTCGCATGATGTGAATCCGTAATCTGGAAATATAAGAAGTCAAATTCTCGTCTAATCTCAACGGTCATTGCGCATTCTTACGTTGAAAGGTTCAGGAATCAAGGCAAGGGTGCTTGTTGCTTTGGCACACCGCCCAGTGATTGCACCGACAGCTGATCGAAATACAAGGGTTACAACTTGGTTACAGCGTCTTCTTCAATAACCATAAGACCAGAAAACAAGCTATAACTTCGTGATGAGTGGCTTCTCTACTACAATACGTGGGCTTGACCCCCCTGGTCAGAGCAAGATATCCGATGATGCGCACTCAAAGCGTCAGAGTCTCGGCAAGCTTTGACCTCGATAAGATACTTTTAATATCCTCTTCGACATCGTCAACCATTATCAAATCTACTCACCGACTTCTCCCAATCACTCAATCTACTTCTCCAACACCACAGCTTCTTTTCCTCGATGATTCATAACATTCTCGCAAATGCTGTATCTTTTCTGTATAATCGCGTGTCCGCGGTCATAAAAAAGAAAGACGGCCAGCCTTCTGAAACTGCCGAGCCCAGGTCGAAGAAAAAGACGAATATACGCTCAGTGCTAAGGAAGCGCCGCAACGCTAAGGTCTCGAAGTCATCGCCCTCGCCACCGGAGCTGGAGAAAGTTCTTCCCACCATACCCGAAATCAAACCCAGTGATACCAGCCTCTCAGATGAAATAGCAATACCGGTCTTGACCTCTTCCTCATCCGATTCGTATGGATGCCTGTTTTGATTTGGGATGCGTCCGTGCTGATTTTGTTTCGATAGAGCATGTACAACCACAGCACAAGACCATTCTCTGGTTTATTCATATAGAAATAACGATGTTACACCAGAGGTATCTGCTTCTGAGCCCGCTACACCCCCAACTGTGGATATTCCTTTCATCAAGCATTGCGATACCGCCTCCCAATCATCTACTCCCCAGTCTGCCGATGCCTCACATTCATCTACTTCTAATTCATCTTTCGGTGGCGCTCAAGCCGAGGCCGTTCCACTACAGCTGGACATTGCCGATGTCACTATCCAGGACTCTGTAACCCAACTCCTTGCCTACCGGGATGATGTTCTCCAGTCTGAGATTTCACTGTCCCCCACTCACACAGATAATGCTCTCCATACCGACACTCTCCAGTCTTCTACTCTCCCCAATGACATATCACAGTCTATTTCTCATCAGTTTTCCGCGGCCCCTACTGACGTTCCCCAGGACGTTCATGTCGACTTACTTGCTGCCCTCTTCGACACTCATATTGCACCAACTTCTCCAACTGGATCTTCAACCTTGCTTCCCCAGCCTTCTGAAGTTATACCTGCGACGGCGCTTATGTATTCTGATTCAGCAGATGTTAAAAGTGTCTTATCAAGTCCTTCCTTTCACGAACTCTTCACCGGCGATGTGAAATTTAAATGCCCAAATGGCGCCTATACGCTCACAGTTGTACTCGCGGTGGTTCCTAATAAAAAAGGATATTTGTTCACCCAGAATAATCGCTACGAAGACGAGAATAGGCAAATACATTATGACAAAGAAGACATTATTTCACGTTGTCCTATGGTCGATGTGATGGTTGTCCGAAGTTTTGCGGTGGATGAACCCGATTCAGAGCACCTTGGCTACTGTCACTACTCAACACATGCTATAGTGGGAGAGGGAGGTTTTGGTTGTGCTGTGGTATATAAACGTCATTCGTGTGAAGCTAGGATACCCGAAGAGGTGCAAGCTATGATGCTGATGAATATGGTTCTCAAGTTCGTACTCAACCCGAAAGAAGACGAAGACATTATGTTGAATGAGATCAAGTCTATGGATACTTTGCAACTTGAAGATTGTCCGTGGACTGTTCCTAACCTTGGTGACGTATATGCAACGCCTTCTGTCATCACAATGGTAAGTTCTACCTGTAGTGCAAGTTGATATTCAATAACTCGGAAATCCTCGTCTATTCTAGCCTTACTACTCAGCAACTCTTAGCGATTTGATACCATATATGACGGGGAGACGTGACCGTGTGCTAGCGACTTATTTGCTGGCTCAATTGGTATTTTTCTTTTCTAATTTACGTTTCAATCCGTTCATTTAATAATTCTCCAGATCGTTGCTGTCCACAGAATCCACCGCTCCGAAGTAGTGCATATGGATCTGAAACCAGACAATATCTTTATATCAGACACCGGGCATATCGTGGTAGGAGATATGGGAATATCGCGCTGCAATGTTGGCCCTGGAACAAAAATCTTTGCTTCTGATGTAATTGGAACTCCACCTTACGCTGCTCCTGAAGTCGCATTTGGGAATAAGTTTGGTCGAGAGGCAGACTGGTATAGTGTTGGCATCATTGCATATCAGTTATTTGTTGGAGAGTGCGACACTCACCCGTTTGAAGAACCACTTCGAGATAATGGCGAAATCCAGGTGTTGAAGCCGTTACACAAATTGTCGCATCCCGAAGGCGAATTTATTAAGGGGGTAAGTCAAAGATCAGCTGAATTAAAGGATAGTACATAATATCTTTTTAGATGTTAGAATCGGACGTCACACAAAGGATGACCTTTGAAAAGATGAAGAACCACGACATTTTTAAACATTTCTACTTGTGCGTGCCCTCTTTCCATAATCATCTGATAGTAATAAAGTGTTGACGGTTCCACATCTTTAATCGCAGAAATTTGAGAGAGATTGAGACGCGCCGGGGGTCTGACATCGTTCGTGCTTTGTTAAGGAAATATCTTCAAGCTTAGTAGGCTGTCGAAGACATTGACGTTCAGCTTATCCAATTTTTATCTCTGTAATTTAAGAATTGAGTTAAGATTGAGTAGTACAGAAGTAAGTTACAAAAAACTTTTCTGAAACTTACTTCTGTACTACTCAATCTTGACTCAATCTGTATAGTAATACTTATTTATGTAAATTGTACTAAATTTATGTGTTACTGTTTCATCTTCTGATAATTTTTTGTAGTTGTTCTACATGATTTTAAGTATAGAGCTCATAAAAATTTAGTAGTACAATCAGTCCAGCCTGCCAGCTGCCTGCGCAAAGTTTTTCGAAGTTCAGCTTCTGAATTTGTACGAAGTGATTGTTTGTTTTTACTGCTAATGCGAATAAGTACCCGAACAATGCCCGAGTGTACTTTGGTCTAACTGCCTTGTACTTAATTGTTGTGTAATTGTCTCAAAATTGTCTACATATGTGTTGCTTCAAACCGAACTCATAACACACGCCATCCATTTCTCCCTACTTATCTATGTGCATACAGTAGCACTGCCAATCGACCAGACCGTGATTGTGCCTGGACTCGGACTCCTTTGCCGTTCACGTTGGGTTACAATACAAAGCGGAAATATACTAGCAAGTGGTTGCTACGCACTTCTATTGAGCTACTTCAATCGCCCGCACCCACATAAGCTATATCGCATTGTGCCAAATCCAAGTGAAGAACAATACATGAGTGGCGCGCCACTGTAAACGGTTATCCTAAAAGATGGTATTTTAGAAGGGATGGACTACAACTTGACCTGCTCACCAGCCGCTGACCTCAGTCTGCGTATTACTTTATTACTCCTCCTGCACTAGCTATTTCATTGCGTCTTTTGTCTATCCACACCAAACTGCATCTGTAGTCCTCCGACCGCCAGTGGCACCCGACCCCACCGATTTCACACCCCTGACATTCCCTCTGCAGCCATGTCTATCCACGCTGTACAACAACCTCGAACATCTTTTTCTAATTTCCCCAGTGACCACATCTTTAGCGCAGAGTTCATGTTGATTGGTGGTTTACCGATGCTGACATTACAACGCTCCAAGATCGATAAAATATATTGCACCGAAATAGTGGTTGCTGAAGCCCTGTATATACGAAGAAAACAGCTGGGGAAGGGATCTTTCGGAGTTGTCGACCTTTACGAGCGTCGCGCCGGATCTTTGGACATGCCGCTTGGGCTCGCAGTAAAATCGATGGACAATTCCAGCCTGAATTTATCTAAAACAGAGATTGATATTTCTCGTGCATTGGGATTATACAAACCGCAATGGACGACAAATATTCTGGCTGGATATACCTCCAGTGCAGGAGCGTTTATAGTAATGGTACGCTCAGATCCATGGCGACTTTCGCGTTTCATCTTTAAGTTAAAGTGCTGCATGTAGGAATACTACAGAAATGGCACTCTTTTCGATATACTGGACATAAGACTTCCTAGACCAGAATTATACATATATCTTGCGGAGATGGTACGCCGTATTATAGCACTCAGACGTAACTAGACATACCTGACCATCTTTAGATCACGGCCGTACATTTTCTTCACCAGCGAGGCATTATACACCGCGACATAAAACCCGAAAACATCCTCATTGGGTCTGACAACCATATTAGACTTGGCGATTTCGGACTTGCTCGCCATTTTACGCTACCTAGTAGAGACATATTGTATAATACCCCCGAATGGTCCGCCTGGACTGAAGTTTACCTTGTGCACTCAATGAGGGTCGCACATGGTTTAGGACCTCTGGATAAATTTCCACTTCTATGGGCACGTTCAAACCCCTGGACGGTTGAGAATGAAATCGCGGGAACCGTTCCCTATAGTCCACCCGAGGTTCATCGAGGGGAGAAATACAGTTTTGGGGTTGACTACTACTCTATTGGTGTGATCACACACGTCATTCTTACGGGGGACTATCCATTCGCCGACGTCGGCAAGATAGATGCGGAGCCAGGTAGCAACGAGCACCGTGTTCCGAAGCTCTCGACAGACAAACTAAAGATTGAAGAAGTAGATTTTATCAAAAAAGCAAGTCACTGGTTAACCTTTGTCTTTTGTAATCACTGTGTACTTACGATATATCTTCTGACAGATGCTCGCATTGAATCCGGAAGAGCGACTCGACTACGAGGAAATTATTAAACATGATATGTTCCGTGGACTGTATGTTTACTTTTAGTTGTCGGTTCCAAGACATATTAAATTTCATTCATTCATACAGTAAATGGGATGCAATCGCGTCACGTCAATATCCAGTTATACGGGGAACATGGCTAAACTGGACAAATAGGTTGCGAGCAGAGGGCCGCAAATTCCAGGACTGACTTTCAGAGCGCTTCATATTTTCGACTAAATGTTTCTCAATTTCTCACCTACTACTTGGATGTCAAGATTATATTCTTCATCACGAAGTTCTCTAGTCAGCACTCATGTGGTTATAGTCTGCAAAATCTCATTGCTCGCTTTTACACTAATACCTTGCTAATACCGATTTTCGCCCGATCTTAATGATTTTATTTATGTTGTGACCCTACTTTACTCTATATTTATTGAAGGGATTACATAGTTGAGTCAGTAGTAGTGCTCTAGACTCTTGCAAATTGTAACTTACATAAATGTAACGTCTACTTACTACTAAGTAGTGAACTAGTGACATTTTTTAAACCTCTTACGATTTATCTAAGCTTTCGAAATGTCACTGAACGATTAACGAGTTATGCAAGAGTTATGGGTGACTTTGAAGATAGAATAAGGTAAGTACTTCTTCAAATACTTATTTGCTATTTATATAACAAATATTTGGTTTTACTGGTGTTGACGACAAAGGTAAACAAAGGTGGTTCAACCAATGACCATCTGCGTCAGACTTCAGTGGTATCCACGTGGCACGTCCTTAACATAAGTACCTGCTTCCTCCTGACTAGGGTTCCTTACTTGTATTCATCTTCATCGGCCTGAACAAGACATGGCTAATTACAAGCACATTGATATGGGCACACCAGTGCACTAAACGCAGGGGAACGAAACTTCACGTTGGAACTTGGTTGGAACTTGGCATTAAGCTGGCACCAAAGCTTACGATAGCAGACGGTTGGCAGACGGTACTCGAGAGCATCACGGCTTTGGTGATGACTTGGTGAGATATTTTCCTCTTCCTGAAGGCTGGGGCTTACGACTCCGCTGCGGAAACTAGTGGTTACGCGTGTGCATTCGCAATGCCTCAATACCGGGCCCGAGCTTAGAAGTTTGCCTTCAACTGCTCAGAAAGATTACAGTTCTCTTCGAAGATGACGTGGCATGACAATATACCTACTATATACCTAGATTTACTTACGCAGCCCTGGTCCGCAGTACTTATCTTGCATAGATTCAATATAGTTGCGCGTCGGATGAAGATTCTCCAAATGTTACTTACGATCCTTTCATCTACAAGTTTATGATACGCGAACCCGGACACCAGAATCTACTTTTCTGTGCAATGCTTTGGCATGCAATGTAATCCCAAAGGGCTGGTCGAGTAGTCCCGGTTTAGAGCACTTGTGTCGTCAGTGAGCAGTTTGAAGATATCAGTCAATGTACACCACCTCATTGCTTTCAGACGTTTCTTCTTAATCTGGTGCATTCTCTACCACGAAGGTTCCACAAGTGTCAAGAGCAGGACAGCCAAAGTACACGTACGCAAGCATCCACTCGAAATTGCTATCGGCGCTATCATTGTGGATAGTTATGTTGCCGGTTCCACCGATTACTTGTGCCTTTGCATGCGTGGTGTCTTCTAATTGCTCGGATGCTCCGCATCGCTGTCGTACGCACTGTGACTGTATCGAAATGCGAGCACCCATTCATTGCGTCTCCTGCCTTATTAGAATGAACAACATTACCTTTTCCTTTGGACAAGAAAATATGTCTCTTCCCTATATCAGGCGATGTAGGGGTCAGAGCAGGATGCAGGATGATGCTTTGGGGACGATTAATCCTAGTTGTAGGCCCAGGCCTCTGTCCTGCGGTTAGTTTCAGATTTCAATAGGACGAGTAATGCCGTGGGAACTCCCGCCGATTAAAGGATTTGAGTGCTGAATGGCACCGTCCTTCATCTTCCTTCTGAACTTGTCAATTCGCTCACCCTTCCTCTCCGCTCTTCTGTCAGCAAGACTCCTCTATCCTCGCATCGCTACATCTAACTTCTCTTCGCAAGAGAAGCTACCAGGCTCCAACTTCGTTGGCGCGTATACGCTGAGCTTTTCCCGTCCTCCTACCCCCGCTTCTTACCCTACCTCGCCACCCCAACTTCTCCCTATTGGAGAAGCTACTTTGACTTGTATATCAACAAGTTATTATCCTCTGCTACAGCGTCCAGAATGTGGAACACTGTAGTGTTCATTGTAGCTTTCGCTATATCGGTGTACATTTATAGCGAGCCTGCACCCCACCTCCATTCACCCCCTTCGACCATGATCACTACGACCACGACCAAGTTCCAGGTTGCTCATGAAGCCTGTCTTATCTCTGAACGGCCCTTGCATGAACTCACTTCGCATCTGGTCTGTCCTCTTATCCCGTCGAACTCTTCAAGCACCTGCCAAGAAAACCTTCCATTCTTCTTAGACGGTTACGAAACTGGCAATATTCTTGACACTGCATTCTCGTCATCCACTGCAGCGTCAGCCACCGTTTCTGGCGTTTCCGCCGCTATTCAGCAATCCACTGTCTCACTTGCTACTGAGCAATCTACTATTTCCATTGCTATTCAGAAATCCACTGCTTCGAATGCTACTGAGCAACCTACTGCTTCGCATGCTACTAAGCATCCTCAAGCACTTACACAAGCACTTGGTTCGGAAGAAACAAAAACGAAGGTTTTGACTGAGGAAGAAGACTCTTCAGCGACAAGAGCGACGTCAGCACCCCAGTGGCCCCACATATTCCAGGAGCCAACCCCCCGCCCTGGACTCTCCAGTGCGACTTGGTTACTTCATGCTGTCGAGGCAACATACGATAAGTGGCCGTGGTTCTTTATATTAACGCGGTTTAGGTCTTTTATTTATAATATTATTACGGGGTCTTCTCCTACGCGAACCATACCCATGTACATTTCACCGACGCCATCCACTGCTGAGTTCTCGTCATCCCCAGCTGACAGAGCATTCAGCATTTCGGTCCAAGTGGTCATTACGTTGTGGTTTGCTCTCGTCGGTTTAGCGGTGGCCGCAACATGTGGTCGGTTCGTTGAGAATATCAGCAGGTGCAGGCGTGTAGATGATGCAGCAGGTATTCAAGACGAGGTGAAAGAGGACATGTGCGTGGATGGTGAGCCCTTTGCTGACATTCCACACTTCAGTGATACTGACGTCTCTTGATGGTTCAGGTTACGACTCTGAGGCAGAGGTCGCCCATTTGTGCCTTACCGGACTGACTCAATCTTGTAAGCCTAAAACTTACTTCCTCTGGTTTCTTCTCTGACTTGTCCGCCCAGTCTTGGTACATGTGCACGTCTATCGTTCTGTCTCAGTGCAAGCGGTTGTCCCTTACACGTCAGTGAGCGTACAGATCGTGTTGCCCACCAGGAGATCGATTGCTATCCAAGTCTGCGCACCGGAATCTGTTACCTACAGCGACAGTATGTGCTTTAGTATCAGCTCGTGCATCTTCTAACATCGGATTCGTTTTGTTGTAGAACAAACACAGGCATCGACTCGTACCGCTTCTACTAGAGTAGTGACTTCCGTTACTGAGACAAGCGAACGTGCCAGCGTTTCGACAGCTGGTATGTTCATCGTGTTTTTTCTACAGATTCTGGCATTGATTGCTGCCGTTTAATACAGCACATGTCACTAAGGCTCCTCTAGATCCTGGTGAACTGGTTGATACCATCCAGCCGCCCATCGAGGTCGTTCACGCCACCACGCCCCCAAATCCTTCGGAGTGGGATTCCTCCCACGGTATTCACGAGGCCCCAGCTCCAGCTCGTACGGAGATATGGGAATATCTCCCAAAGTCCGCTCACCATTCGATGGTCGAGGGCGCGGGCATTAACCCTAGTTTTGGAATAGGAGATTTCGTACTTCTCTCTTCTAAAGGTTTTGCCCATGAGACTCCTGTTGAAGAGCCCGTCTTCACCGATGCTCGACCTGCACCAGTGCTAGGAGACGATCACAACCACCCTATTCCAACCTTCGGGTAAGTTCTTCGCGATTGAGGACTTTAATCAGTAGTTGATTACTGTGTATTTAGCTACGATTTTCGCTGCCCCACGTACTCAGATCATCTAGCGGATAAGTCTTCCGCGTTTAAGCATCAAGGGGCGCTCATCGCGCGTCAACATTCATTTGTTGACGACAATGTGGGTGTCGACCCGAGGTTGCTGGAAGGACTTCCTACAGCGGAGTGCGTTTTTCTTTTATCTTATTTATTGAGAAGTCCTCTGATGGTCGCATGTGTAGGGCGTTATCAGAATGTTCATCTACCTACCTGACGGACATGGAGGAGCTCTCGCAGCGCAGCCAGCCGATAGCATCGACAACGTTCACCCCCTTGTTGTTGGGCGAGTTCGACGTAGCCACCCGTACTAGGGATTATTTTACGGTTGCACCCAACAGCTCGACATTTTCGGACCGGGCTATCGTCCTGAAAAAGATGGTGGAGGTGGGGCACGCCGATCAAGAGGGGCGCTGGCAATGTGCGTTCGCCGGTGTAGAGGCAGCCGCAACTTATATCCGAGAAGGTTTCCTCGGACGAGGTGCATTTGGAACTGTAGAAAGCTACACCCGTTTTCGCGGCGATGAGCGTATTACCAAGGTTGTCGCTGTTAAGCGTATGAAGATTTACGGGGACGCGGAGAAGACTGCGGCAGAGGAAGAGATCAACTTGGCTAAGGCGATGAACCTGTCTCCTTGGGTTTCTGGATGTCTCGGTGGCTTTATCACTGGTGGCGAGGCGATTATGGTCATGGTGCGTTATTATTATTTCTATTCGAGTTTCCAATTTTGTGAGGGCTTATTTGTTTCATTCAGGAATTATACCATGGGGGGACGCTGGCCGATAAGCTGCGACAACTTCATGGATTTTTCCCTAGAGATCTGGCTAAGGCCTATCTCGCAGAGCTAGTATGTCGTCTTCCGGTCGATCTGTGTAATAAATAATGTATTAACCCGCTTCGTTACAGGTAATAGCTGTCCATTTTTTGCACCAGCAAGGAGTCGTCCATCGCGATCTCAAGCCGTCGAATGTTTTTATTGGATCCGACGGGCACGTTCTCATTGGTGATCTCGGCCTCGCTCACCGTTTCTATCCTCCTTCTGAGGACCTCCTTTCATCGTCGAAGTACGAAGCATGGACAATCCTTTATGAGGTAAACATGGAACGGCTGGCTGGGGGTCATGCGACATTAGACGCCTTTCCACTCCTGTGGGCATATTGCAATCCTTGGACACTGACTGAGCGGTGTGGAACAGCCGTCTTTGCGGCTCCTGAGGTTATGAGAGGGGAAAATTACAGCTTTGGTTGTGACTTTTACGCCATTGGTGTAATGGCTCATCTTTTCCTCTCCGGCATGTCCCCGTTCCATGATGAGCAGGAAATTCGTGAGCACCCTGGTGACGTGCGCTACAGGTACCTTGTACTGTCAAAGGATCTGGCCCAGGACGATAGGCATTTTATCTCGGTGGTAAGAACCATTTTCAAGACCGGGTTTCATCGTCTTATCATCTTTCTTCTGCATAGATGCTAGCACCGAGGCCAGAAGATCGGCTGGACTACGCGGACATACGCGGACACCCATTCTTTCACGATATGTATGGTTTTACGATATTGGCTTGTAAGGTATATTCTAACGTCACTTCTATGTCACAGAGACTGGGTCGCCGTCGAGTCCAAGGAAAAGGTGCCCCCTCTTGACTTTTATGTGAGGGTTCTTAAAGCCGAGCGAGATAAAGCCAATGCTCCGCATCTACCTCCCCTTAGTCTTGGGAGTACCTTCAACAAGCCTTCGTCTTCTTCATCGTCAGCTTCGCCAGTGTCCTCGTCCTCTTCATCTTCGCCGGTGTCCTCATCCTCTGCATCTTCGCCGTCTTCGTCATCTTCACCTTTGCCGCTCCCGTCCTCGTCATCTTCGCTGTCCTCTAGCTCTTCATGAGCTTGATGTATTGCTTCTGCTGTCCTCTTTATGATCTGCCCTGCCTGCTGTGTTCCCTAAAAGAGTCTACCCTAACCTCCAAGTCCCGCGCCGCCCCCCCAGCGCGAACCTTTACCCAGCTCCCTCGTACAGAAGCCTGCAAGTCTCTTCTTGGAATATACGTCGTCCCAACAGCCCGGCCCCTTTGCATTATATTTAGTTGTTATTTTGTTTACGAACGGACGCCACTTTTAGGGCGCTTTGCTTTGCTTATTTGTTTACTGCAGACCCAATTGTTATTTAGTCTACGAACGGACGCCACTTTTAGGGCGCTTTGCTTTGCTTATTTGTTTGCTGTAGATCCATTCGATTTTTTCTTTGTATATTTGCTTTGTGTTTCAATTTATATCTGCATTTTACTGGAGTCTGGTAGTGGTTACATTCCACTGTATGACTTTACAACAAATTCCAACCATTGTAGATGCAGATACAAGGGTGAATCGCATGATTTCCAGAACTCTGTCGTTGGTGCACAAGAACACGCAGACAATATAATATACCAGAAGAACTACACTAGAATTAGGATGATAAATAGTGGTAGGCTACTGAGGCTCCCGCGAATTGGGCCAACCATCGACAGTTCCTATAATGAGAGAGCCAGGTCAAAAACTGATAGGCGAACGTAAGAGCAAATGCGTACCTGATGCAAATCACCGTCAAGACAAGTAGTAAACGCAAATACAACTGCACGAAGCAGTTAGGGGTGTGGAAAAAATTATCGGTTGAAAAACCGGCAACTAAATCATAACGAAAAATGAACATGAGGTAAACAGTTACATATGTGGCCTTCAGTGCTCCTGACAGTCTTGTGGTGCATCCTTGAAGGAGAAATCGAGCCGGCTTGAAGTGGACTTCAGTTAAATCGACTTGGTTGAGTGAGAGTACATGCGTCCGAAAATGTTCGTTAAGGAAGGCGTCGGATGAGAATTGCGCATCATAATAAGAGGCCTTGAAGTACTTATCCAATCAAGTCGGCTTGTGGACGAGTGTGACTATAAATGAACTGTCAGCCCTGTCAGCCACAAGTTGAGAGAGACGAGCTATAGGCTTAAAACTGGGTCGGCTGTAGCCTTGAACCTGGCTATATGTGCGTGAATGAAGTGAATGAAAGAAGGAAGGCGAGGACGTACTTTTGCAGGGACCTGGAAGTTCTCATTGACACCACCAAAATAACGTTAGCCTCGCGACGGCGGTGAGCGAGGAACGGAGTAGACGGAAGAGTCGAGATAGGATACTTAATACTAGTGACTATGAAAGTATATGGTCAGCCACGGACGACAGGTAATGTGAACGCACGACATTCCCCGAAGAATAAAGCTGTCGTAGGCCAGTGTACCAAATAATGGGTGAGTAGGAATAGACAGTGGTACATAAAGCATAGGTAGATAATAGATTAAGCATAGATAGATGAGAGTAACCAGATAGATGGCGGGAATAGATAAAAGCAATAGATGAGAGCATTAGATCAGCAGTAAATGAAAGCAGCAGAAATAGATTTAAGCAAAAATATAGATGAGAAAGATGAGGGCGAGTAAGAAGATGAGGGCGAGGAGGAAGATGTGAGTGAGGAGGAAGATGTGAGTGAGGAGGAAGATGAGGGCGAGAGAGCTTAAAGAGGATGATAGAATGAGGATGGTGGTGGTAGTTGGAAAGAAAGGCGTATTTACTAATTCCTGGTCTTAAATACCTTCAACTGCATTTCGTCATC
This sequence comes from Cyathus striatus, assembly GCA_025738555.1. Lineage (NCBI taxonomy): Eukaryota > Fungi > Basidiomycota > Agaricomycetes > Agaricales > Nidulariaceae > Cyathus > Cyathus striatus. The sequence continues at coordinate 2,450,565 of JAOVFP010000002.1, forward strand.
AAATTACCGGAATGACGGAACTCGATCGGACTGATCGAACTCAACTTTGTTCAGAAGGACATTGTCACGTGACCGTGATTTACTTGCAACCCAAATAATTCCAATTTGAAGTTTGAACGCGATGGCAAGCCGCAACAAGCTGACAACAAGGATTTTGAAAGTCGTTTGAAAGCTTCGTCTATCGTTTAGTAGCTCGGTAGTAATGATGCACCCTACACTGGGATCAACAAGACAATGTAAGTACTACTAAGCTGATGGATAGTATCTGCTTTTCCATTTCGCGCATTGCTAGAATCCGATAGAGTCCCAGGTTGGTCCCAGGTGCAAGGCGAGTCCGAGTCGTACACCTAAATCCAGTCTTACGCTCCCCTCCCGACGAACGGCAAGAGAAGTATTTATCCAGCTGGAGAATGAACATCTGTATCATCAGTCAGTGAGCCCATAATACATAAGATGGGCAAACCGGTATTCACCTTTTCTGCATCTCTCTTTTCGCCTTGGACGCTCTACTGGAGAATCCAGTCTGCGCTGCAGTGCAATCTCCGGTTCCATGAAGGACATCGACTGGAAAAGAACCTGCATCGGCACGGCCCAACGAGGAAAGCGTCAAACTTGAGAGAAAAGCACTTATATTCCTCGATACGGTTTAATATATATGTACATCTCCCACCATAAGGCTACAGTAGAATGACCAGCCATCTATCGCTAACAATAGGGCTATGAGCTCCTCTGCCTTTTCCTGAAGTCACAATGTTGATGACTTACCGTATTCTCATTATTGACCCCTTCAATGTTCAACTTTCACCCCCCAATCGCCACAAGCAACTCAAGCTCGAGTCTCCATCGAATACAAGTATAGTGAATGTGCACATCTCGGGGTGAATCTTAGTCTGCAATGGCTGCAAGGTCTTAAGGACTTAAATGGCGGGCGTTGAGGTCAGAGGGGTTGCTGCTGAGGGTGAAGGCCGCATCCAATGTGCAACATTTGTGTGCACCGTGTATCGAAACGGCCCCACTTCGATTCTCCAGAGTCCAATTCCTGAGTCGAGGGTTTCAATTACCTGAGCATTGTACTTGTGAAGTCCTCGCGAGAAAGGGGATAGAGCTGGAGTTGTTGAAGGTTGTTGTGAAAGAAGCGATGTTTCGCCTTGTTTCGTTCGCTCAGGACAAAAAAGGTCGCGGAGACTTGGCGGGGACCTACGTTGACCGGCCTTTTCAACCTTACCAACCAGTCACTAGTCACTGCCTAACATCCCGTCAACACATCTTGCAAGCATCGAACAAAGTCTTTGAACAACACGATAGGGTGTCCACGACACAGACACAGACCACGCACAATCTCCGGATTCCGGACAGACGCGATGTGTTCTTACGGTCAGCACGCTCTGTATTGTAAGAAGCTTCAGTTTTTCTTTCCCTTCACCTGCTATATGTGTTGAGTGTTGAGCAGACAGCAGCAGCATATTCATTGTACGCCAGGCAAGATGCAGATCGCCAGTCGCTGCGTAAATTGCTCTCTTACAATTAAATTCAAACACAACATTCTAAAGCTCTCTCTCGTCTATCGACGATCTGTGGATACTTAACGACTTGCTCCTGACATATAATTCCAAGTCGTTCAATCTCCTGCAGTGATCTCCAACTGGTACTTTGAAGGAGGGCAGGGAGGTGGGAACGACGAGAAGGCGGAAATGACATGTCTTTCGGAGACGGGTTGTCAACAAGGCAGAAAGCCGCGCTCGTGTCGCATGGAACACGATGATATGTAGGAACCAGCAGGGTTATGAACTACCAGAGTCGACGGGGCCCTTTGTTTCCATCAAAGCACTCGTTGTTCTCTTGCACAGCAGCGGATTCGTCTCTATGATCTCAGCCTTCAGTGAATTACAACCTGTGGGCGCGTTTACAACAGGAGCCCACATGTTATTGTTAACAAGCTACTTCGGCCTTTCTTGTTGTGCAGAAATGTGGCGCGCCTACTATATATCACCAAGACATTCGCAAGTTTCAACCACTCATCTAAACACATCATCTCCAACGGACTCCCTTCGCTCTCATAAAGTTGTGCCTCCGTCCTCGTCCAATCCTCCTGCAGCACTTCTATATCTCTCTGTTCTGTCATATTGCAGTACCGGTCGTCCCTTCCTCATAATTCATGCAGAAGGCATAGTGGTTCACAATGCTCATACTTCTCTTTGCCTCCCTACCTATTGGTTTGATCACAGGACTTCCTTTCAATGATCTGAATCCACCCATCTTTGAAAGCTCCGCCATCACCGTCGGTTCTGACCACTTTCCAATTGCACAAAATACAAGCGCCACAAACGTTTCCATTGATATTCAACACTCCACTGCAGACTCTAATCTACACCCGCCGCAAACTGCTCTGCATTGCATATGCTCATGTTCATCGTTGCCTACTGCCATGCCCGACGATGTGGGCCGGGAAGCTGATCCTACACCACGGTCTCCTTTCTCCTCATCTTCGAAACCTCCGGTAGTTCAATTATCTCCAGTCACTCCTGGGGTTGGGTTGAACGATAATGTGACGGCGGCTCACCAACCTGCTTCAGTGGTATATAGTACTATGCAACGCCTACAACAGCTTGGGGAAATCGTTCGCGAATCCGAAATGCTGGGAAGAGTTTCTCGCTTTCAGCGAGTGCTATTATTCATCTTATATGAACAAGGATATGTTGCGCTATCGCGCTTTTTTTCCGTGTTTTCTTTCCATCTCCAGACTGTTATGGGTTATCACAGATTGACGAAGGCTCCGACACGGACAAATGGAATCCATATCCATCCAACAACTATTATCTCCCTTCTGCAGTGTGTTTTATGCTGTCTTACACTTTTGGTGCTTGCATTTTTGGCTGTTTTAGTGGGTGGCTACTATACTCGTAAACATTCTACTGCTCCGACGAATAACGTGTTAGTCGACGAAGAAGATGAAGACAACTTTTTATCTCGAGCGTCGATCAATTTGATGTCTGTTCAGCAACTTGAAGGCATGGGCATTGTTGCGGGTAAACGTTATAAAGTAGAGGCTGTAAAGGCTAACGAAGATGGCTCTGGGCTCCCAATGATCTTTCTCAAACTCATCATCGATCTGCATGATTATATCGGAGATGAACAGTTCATACCCCCTATTGTACGTACCGGTCTCTATGTTCCTCAAAAAAAGCTCGGCGGTGGATCATGCGGCATTGTACACTTGTACAAGCTCTACGATGGCCATAATGACTTGCCAACGGAAGTTGCAGTGAAATGGATGATTGAAACAGAGGACAACCTGAGAGAAGCGCGATTGACGGTTATGGAACAGGAGATTAACATTGCTACGGCGGTGAGCGGATTGCCTGGGATGACGATGTTCTTTGCGGGGGAGATAGGCGGTGAGAAATCCTGCTCCGTAATGGTGCGTAGTTTACTTCAATTCTCGCATTTCATCTTGAATTAACTGACGCATTCCTCTCAGGAATACTACAAGAATGGCAGCTTTGGCGAAGTAGTAGAAATGATGTCATCTACCTTTTCGCGTCGTGAAATTTATACCTACTTGGCAGAAATGGTGTGTTGGTCTGCGAAATTTTCAGTCAAAAGGACAGTTCTAAACTTTCATAGATTCTGGCTGTGCACCGTCTCCACCAATATGGGCTTGTGCACTGTGATATCAAACCCGAGAATATCTTTATCGGACCTGACAATCACATCCGTCTCGGTGATTATGGATTTACTCATATGTTCGAAACTCCCGACGAGGAATTGTTATCCAAACCTGAGTGGTCGGACTGGGCTGATGCCTATCGCAAAAATCTAGAGTGCCTGGAGCGGGGTGAAGGGGCATATAAGAATGATCTCCCGCCTTTGTGGCCGGAGTCAACCCCTTGGATTAAGCCGGGCTCCGGTTGTACCCCTGGTTTCGCTGCGCCCGAAGTTCTGCATGGGGAGGATTGCAGCGTCGGAATAGACTTCTATTCCATTGGAGTGATTGCACACCTCTTCCTTACTATGGAGTACCCGTTCGACGATCCCTACGCTGGACAACCCGGACAATCGAACGAACCGAAGGAACGGGTTCTGGAGTTCTCGCCGCTCCTACGACCTGAAGAATTGGACTTCATCACTGGAGTAAGTTCCTTTTCCAACTTCAGCATATGTATACTTACTATAACTCTGCTGCCAGATGCTCCAACCGAACCCAGAGGACCGATTAGGGTACAAGGAAATACTGAATCATGAAATGTTCCGAGAAATGTATGTCGTTCATCTCCTTAGTATTCTTGGATGTGCTAACATTCCTCCTAGCGATTGGGATGCGATTGAGTCGGGAAGTGCAGTAGGTGTATCGGGAGATTGGCTGACGGAGATGGAGGTGCGAAAGCAAAGATACGAACAGGCTAACGCCTAAGATGCTACAACGCCACTTTTATGTTTTAATTCCTTGAATGTTGTTGTCATTGATGTTATTTGCTTAGTGTGGGCCATTGGTTGGTCATTGGGACTCTTGTCTTGAATACGTATCAATACCTGAATTTCACTTATACTTATCTATAACTTGCTTCTGTATCATTCAGCTGTTTCTCTGAGTACTTACTTTACTGTGATCCAAGTGCCCCGAAGAAACAATTTGAATTTCGGACGATGGTGATCGCTGGTGATCGTGCCTAATTAAGTCACATGATACCGCATATGCCTCTCACCGTCGTTGTCACTGTCCCACAGCGCCTTGACAGCGCCATCTGCAAATTGTTTTACAACCTCCAACTCGTTCTCGACTCCTCAAGGCCTCATGACTCTCAGCTTTTAAAACATCGACCGTGACAGACCAGCTCTTTGGGATGACCGGCGATTCTCTGCTTCCAACACCTTCAGCCATGCAACAACTTCATACGCAGTCCTCACCGCGGCAACGGTTTCGTATTACAGATTTAACAGTTGAAATACCGTCTGGCACGCGCTTACCAACTTTACCTTCCGAAAGCACTCCACCTGCAAGATGGAATACCCTTGAATTCAAAGTGTACTATTTCGTGGCAGCTGTGATTATACCTATGATGGTATGGATACCGGTTACATTAAGCAACTGTGAGTGTTCATACTTGTGACCTTGCTCTATGCGCTGTACTTATCTCTTTTGAACAGCTTCGCATCCTAATTATGAATTCTACCAAGGTAGACTTTCAAATGGGTGGCTGTTTGGACGGAAACTGGTGAGTAACTGCCCTATACTTCCCCTTCTTTCGTTCTGAACGGAGTGCACAGGACAACAGCGATGCCCAGTATCGTTCTTTTCGCAACAACCTACCTGTCCTCTCCTTGGCTGCAGTACTATACCTTCTCATAAAGTACATTCGACGAATTACCTCGCCTCCGACTCCAGACAACCTTTACCTTATTCCCCTGAACCTATTATTCTCCGTCGTGGTGCTCGTTGCATTACACGGCACCAGCAGTATCAAAATAATCACTATACTCACTCTTAATTTCGCTATCGCAAAGCTATGTCGAGGATCCAAAGTAGCGCCTCTTTTAACCTGGGCGTTCAACGGTGGGATATTGTTCGCAAACGAAACATTTCATGGATATCGATTTGAAAGCCTATCACCCGCACTTGCATTCCTTGTACGTCTTTCTGCTGCGTAACTTTGTCCATCAACAACTAAGGAACCTTTAGGACCAGTATGAAGGCATATATGCGCGATGGCACATACTATTCAATATCACTATGCTTCGCTTGGTCTCGTTCAACATGGACTACTACTGGTCTTGCAAGATGCACCGGAACCCAGAGGCGCGTAAGCATCGTAAACGTCGCGGGCGACCCGATATCCTAACCACCTTGCCAAGACAGGTCGATTCCACGGGGAAACTAACGGATAAGCAACGTCAATCTATTCCACATCCTGAAGCCTTCTACTCTTATGTGAACTACCTTGTATATGCACTATATCCTCCGTTGTACATCGGCGGCCCCATTATGGCATTCAATGACTTTGTGTGGCAGGTTTGTCTGCATGACGTCGACCCTTTCCCACTGCTCATCGACTCTCACCTAAATATAGCTCCGCCGACCAACAGGCATTACGACGTCCGCCATCGCAAGGTACACTATACGATTCTTCATATCCTTCTTCACCATGGAGTTCATATTACACTTCATGTATGTTGTTGCGATAAAAGATAAGAAGGCCTGGGCGGGTGATAGCCCGGCTGAGATTAGCATGATCGGATTCTGGAATCTTATAATTGTTTGGTTAAAGGTGGGGTATTCTCATGTCGACTTCATTTTACTTGTCTCCACAATGATTTCGTTATCGAAGATACATTTCACTAATGTCTCGTTCTTTTCTTAGCTTCTCATTCCCTGGAGATTCTTTCGACTGTGGGCTCTTCTGGACGGAATGGACCCACCAGAAAACATGGTCCGATGCATGGCGAACAATTATTCTCCTCTTGGATTTTGGAGAAGCTGGCATCGCAGCTACAATCTCTGGATAATCCGGTAAGCGATCTACCCCGGACCTATTCTCGTACTCTTTCATTCATCCTATCATATCTAGCTATATATACATCCCTCTCGGCGGGGCACGTAACGTAATATTAAACACCGTCATAGTGTTTTCCTTCGTTGCTCTATGGCACGACCTGACATTCCGGCTGTTGGCGTGGGGTTGGCTCGTCAGTCTCTTTATTGTTCCAGAATTGGCTGCGCGCTATATATTACCCGCTTCTAAAGTATGTCTTTTCTCTCATTTTGCATTGTGCTTCCTTCTTCGCTCACAGACTCATTTTATTTGCCGTCTTTGCATCTTTCTCTCACATCGCATACGTAACGTGTCCGATTGGCATTCGATATCGATACAATATTTTGTGCTCCGGCCGTTTCGATAAACGTTATTAGTATGGCACAAAGGCATGGTATCGGCATGTCAGTGCAGTTGGCGCAGTGTTCAATGTGCTAATGATGATGGGTGCCAATTTGGTGGGATTTGTGGTGGGGACAGACGGAATCAGGTTCTTTGTATCGCAGCTCTTTGGAACGACAAGCGGTAGGTTGAATCATTCATCATGACTTCGCACAGTCGCGCGTCTATCTCCACTACCGATATCTGATCTTGGCGTTTTTCTTCGTCTTCTAGGACTACGGTTTCTCTTTGGAGCCATCACTTGTCTGTTCGTCGGAGTCCAGCTGATGTTTGAATATCGGTATGTCAATATCATCACGTTCTTTCCTAGTGATGATATTGTCGTTCTAACCGGGTTTGTGTATCATAGGGAAGAGGAAATACGAAACGGGATCTATCGCAGATGTTGAATAAAGCATGTGCCATATGTGCGATTTGTTTCCTTTTGTTTCTTTTTCTTTTCCGCATTTAGTGGACAATATACCAGAATATACCTAAAGTTGGAGATGTGGCGAGATAACCTCGATAATTTTTTAGACTTCTGGTGAAAAGAAAACAAGATCGCGACTCGTGGTGAGCTTGGTGAGCAAAGATCTACGACGTTGAGCGCTCAGCGTTCTTGTGAAGGAAAGATAGGAATGCGTCCGCTTCGTTCAATCCCAAATCGAGCAAGACGATCTTTCTCGATCGCTGATCCCCCTAAATTTGTTTTGCCGTTCCCTCCGTTAGCCTCCGTTACAGTCCGTTGCGCCGTTGCAGCTTCCCTTCCTGGACAACAGAAAGTCTTTTTTATTTCCTTTTCTCGTCAAATTCTGCGGAGAAGTACGGAGGCATTTCATCTGTTCGATGTTATTTGAGTCCGCTCAATGTGAATCTGGCAGAGAAGTATTTCGACTTCGTAATCTTCTGCAAACAATTTTACTTCAGCCATTCAAATTTCAATGTGATTATAGATTCGTAGAGACTCTCCCCAACCTACTAGACGAGCATTCGGCTGTGCTCCAGTAGGCTCCAGCCCCTGATGAAGCCATCAGACTTGCTTGGATCTTTTCCTGTCTTTTTTTTATTTTATTTTCGCGCATAACAGATTGCCTTTTCCCTGTCGCTCTTGTCACTTGTGGCTCACGCCGCGGGCTCAAATTTAGATGTAGATCTGGGGGTGCGATCATGTCTTCCTTACGATCGCGACTGATTCTTTCACGCGAAAGCCCGCGAACGCTAAACTGACTAACGGAAGCTCGTACCTGGCGGGCATGACTACATTAGCGGACGAGAGCAACGGGATATAATCCCTGTTATATCACCTTTGATGAATTGCCCTTCTCTTTTCCTTACCCATTCACCGCAGGACAGTGGTTAGCAGAACCCAAAATGACGCTTGTAGGTTTCATAACTCCTGTCTACGTCGCATTAGTATTTAGCGCTTACATGTCGTATATAGGATGCGAACTATCCTAACCAAGCCGTACTGTCTATCAGATTCGTCGTCGTTGGCGGAGGGATTGCGGGTCTTGCCTGCGCCATAGCTCTAAGACGTGTTGGACACGAGGTCGTCGTCCTAGAAAAAAGCCCTCTCGAGGAAAAGAAGGTATAATATCCCTCCTTCTATCATTTCTTTTCGCCATACTCATCTACTGTCGTAGTCATCAGGTGGCTGCAGAATTCCACCAAATTTATCCAAAATCTTCTATCATTGGGGTCTTGAAAAGGATTTACAACCTATTTCATTCAAATCGCAGGCGGTGACATTCCAGACCTGTTCGTCGCCATTTCCTTTCTTTAGAATTGATCATTGATGCATATACGAAAACAGTCGAAGAAGGGGAGTTTCTCGGGCAACATGTCTGGGATCAGGACATGCTGAGAGAGACCCGAGGCGAGTTCGTATTTACAAGGGTATTGCTACTTACACACCAATTGATTCATCTACTTACCACTGGTTCTAGCATGCAGATCTTTGGACCGTGCTCTATCGTACCGCCGTTGAATGCGGAGCAGTCATTCGAATGGGGGCTGAAGTTGAATCCTTGGATCCCATGACTGCCACTGCAAGATTGAAGTCGGGGGAGACTGTGCAGGGGAGTGTCATCGTTGGGGCTGATGGCGTGTCGGGGGTTACGCGAGGGATAATGCTAGATGAAGATGATGAAGAACCTGTGTCACGGGTGAACATGTACAGGTGATCTTTCCTTACTTCAACGCCGCGCTTATCTTTCTTATCTCGTTATTGCAGCACGATCATCCCCGCAAGTGAAGTTGCTCAACATGACACCCTTTCATCGCTGGAAAAACATCCCCTCGTACATCTCTCTCCTTCATTCCGAAACCGCCTGATTAATTATGCCTTTTAGAAGAATCTTTTCATTTGGTTTGGGAATGGCAGATGTGCAATGGCATTTCCAATGGTTTGTTCGGTTGCTGTAATCAATTCGTATCGCTAAACCAAAGTTTATATCAGGGGGAACGATCCGATTTTGCGCTTTATAGTTATTGCCCCAAGGACGGACAAGAAGGTACATGGGATAGATTCTTACCACCAACGTGCCTCCAACCTGTTTTCAAGACGAGTGAATCTAGGTACGCTGGATACTATTCTTGATTGATTAACGTGGGTTGACCGTTATGCTCAGACTCCAAGAGCTGTCCAGCCTAGCCGGAGACGTAACTTGCGTGCCCGTCGTTGAGTATCCTGAGCTCGAGGATTGGGTACATGATAGCGGAAAAATGGTACTGATCGGAGAGGCTGCTCACCCCTTGCCGGTATGTTTCTTTTAACTAGACTCCAAAGTCTATGCTGACTATGTACTGTAGCCTGGGGCTATTCAAGAATCCGCAATGACTATCGAAGATGGTGCCGTGCTCGCCAAGCTCTTCTCCCATCTACACTCGGAAGATCAAATCAGTTCGTTCCTATTTGCCTATCAAGATCTGCGACAGCCGCGATGCAATCGAGTTGCTAGGAAAGAGCTTGCGGATATCCAGTACATGATGCTTCCTCCAAGTGAACTCCAGGAAATGCGCAACTCTATGATGAAGGCGAAGCACGCTGCTGGCCTCAACGTGCTTGCTGCAACGGAAGACATGGAGGAATCATCAGAATGGGCAGAGATTATGGACGTGTTCGCATATGATGCGGAAGACGAGGCAGACAATTGGTGGGTTGAATGGGGTCTTCTTCGGGATAGGGCAAAGGGCGTGCAGCTGGGGTTCAAGTTGGCTGGACAAGCTGAGGTAGGTTCCCCATCGTTTGTGCCGAATAACTTTACTAATAAAATTTCAACAGGTTGGCTTGTGCGCATGATAATAAAAAGTACTAAGTATGATATCTTGTCTTCGTTCGTTCACTTACAGGATATTACTACGGACCGTTCATTCATTACAATTTACAACAAATTCATTACACTATGCATTGCATTATTAGATTCATGATTCTCGTAACATACATTGTATAACCAAACATTCATTACAGGAACATAACTAGGGTATTTTGAGTACGTAACGAGCGTATATCGTAAGAAGTGATCAAGGCTTAGGCAAAGGATTGACGGCTTGGTTGAGAGGGGTAAACATCTCGAAATATCGAGTAACTGGCTGTGTCGCATTACGCGATAGAGGAGAAGGAAAGTATGGTATGGGTGGAGGATGAAGCGTACCTGCTGTTCTCGAGGATGGTTTCCCCAATTGTGGAAACCACCCCTGCTGCTGAGGCAGATGGACCTGGGATTGGGACTGGGGATATTGTCGGTGAGACTCACTCCTTTGATGTTGTTTCGGATGGCGTTCTTGGAGAGGTGGTGCCGAAGCTGGAGGAGGGGGGCCATGGTCATCCTTCTTGGCCCCCTCCCGCCCTGAGGGAGACGTTGTCCGCGCCCTATGCCGCCGGTCACGAGTCCGCTCGTAGTACCGACTTCGACGCGTCTCATCGTCTTCTCCGGGGTAAGCCACAAGCGTAGGGGGAGCCTTAGGTACACCAGGTGAGCGCTTCAACTCACTCAGGGGCACATCCTCGTACACTACTCGAGGAATGAGATCCTCCCTAAGAGGCTCAGGCCTCGCACGCCGTCGATCTGGCGAAGACTGACTTCGCTCGTGCCGTTGTCTCCTGTGGTGATCATCCCGGTCTTTCGTATACTCGCCACCATCCGAGTAGTGCCGGGGATTAGAAGGCCGGTCGCTCCCTCCTTCATGTTCCCGTCCCCGCTCCTTGCCTTTATCCTTGTGCCGCATTCTGTCCTGGTAATAATCCCTGTCTCTGTCCTTGTCGTAGTCCTTGTATCGATCCCGGTCTTTGTCTCGATCCCGATTCTTGTCTCGCTCCCTGTCTTTCTCCCTGTCTTTGTCCTTGTCTCTATCTCGATCCCGGTCTCTCACTCGCTCCCGGTCTTTTTCTCGGTCTCGGTCTCGGTCTCTCCCATGATCTCTGTCTCTTTCCCTATCTCTTTCTTTATCCCGCTCCCGGTCCCTCTCTCGACCCTTGTCCTTGCCACGATCTCGGTCACTATCTCTGTAGCGATCACGGTCTCGCTCTCTGTCCCTGTCTCTATCTCTCGCTTTATCTCGGTCGCGGTCGCGGTCTCTGTAGTTGTCTAAGCGTTCATAGCTTCTTCTCCGCTAAAAAAAGATAGGAAATGAGTGTACGTCGTAAGAATATAAAGCCACCTACCTCTGCATGCGGACTCTTCACCTCCGTCCGTCTATCGTCTCTAGGTTTGTATCGATCAACGCTGGGGGATGGGGGCGCATTGGGAAGAGGAGGCAATGGAGTTTCTTGCTTGTATGGGCGACTCGAAGAGGAAGAAGCCTGTGATGCATTAATAAGTTGGACTGAGATAGCGATCCAGGTCTATAACGCCACTTACCTCCGCGACATGAGCGCGAAGCTCTCGAACCCTCGAAGATGCAGGAAGCTTCTCCGTCGCACTCCGCGTTAGGCCAATGGCCTGTGCTTGTGTAGACCCTCTTCGACTTGGTTCGGACGGCGTTGGGGATTTGGGAGGAAGGGGTACCGTTGGTATTGGAATAGGCTACATGCATGTATAGTGTAAGAATAAGCACATACATCAAGGTGATGGAACACGCACCTTGGGAGAGATAGATCGATGTCGTGTCTGACCCTTCGATCGTACGGTAGACGATTTTGGCTCCCCAGTCATTTTTGCTTCTGCTATTTTAAGTTTGTCAAGTGATTTCTGCGGGGAAAGATTAGCATCCCTTCGCATATTCAAGAAGAGGACATGCCTGGACATCGCTGAAGAGGGTTCTTGCTTCGGTTACAAAGGTATCCACAGGAACCCGTTTGCCCTTTACCAACTTCCCAGGGACTGGCCGACCTTGGCCGAGCCTGAATAGTAACATGAATGATGAGAAGCAATGAACAGGAACCTGCAAGGTGCTTACTTGTGCAGTCTCTCCAAGAATTCCGCGCTAACCCCCGCAAGCTTGTCGTTGTTTTGTACGAGCAACTCTCTCGTACGTCGAATGATTTCGTCGCCCTCTCTTATGCGGGCTTGTATAGCAGGATCAGGCATAGCGATACTATCTCCAGCAGCAGATGGTCCGGGTGATTGCGTACGAGCAGAAGGCGGCGGGGACAATGGACCTTTAAGAGGATTGCGCCGCAGGAAGGAGAACAGCATTGTGTCATTAAGCGCATCGACTGGGTTTCCAAGTCGTTTTGTAGGTGTCATTTTTTGCTGTGATGGACGAAAAGAGAAAGAGAAAACCAAAAATAAAGAAGCTTCTATTGAGCCCTAGAGCACAGGATATCGTCCAGTAAGTAGTTGAGATAACAGAATGTAGACCAACGTGCCACCAACGCGGCAAGAGCTAAGGTGCGCGTCCCACACGAAGTCGAACCGTTGACAGCTAAGCCTGAGACCTTTTGATTTCAACACCTACAAGCAAACCAGCGTCTATCTAACACTGTAACAGCCTTGAGCCTTCCATTTCTAACATTGATGTCCGACGCACCCGCCTTCTCTTGGTTTAAATCTATCTTCTCTGAGAATTCATACGTTTGTTTTGTAGATTCTGAAGTGAACAAGGCGATTACCTGCAGCCCGGAGCATGCTATGAACTGTGGCAATTTGTGGGCAATCTGTGGGCGCCACATTTTGGGCGCTTTCTAACTTTAGTGATTCTTAGATGGCGTTCAATCCAGAACTACGATTTATAATTAGCAAGGACATCTTCGAGTTCTCCATTCGTCGAACCGTGACTCAGAAACGTGGATGCATGGAGGCTCACTGTATGCTTCTGTAGGTGGCAATTTTATGTCAAATGATTCATCAAAGATGCAGTTTGGATGCAGTAGTAACTAGCTGTACCTTGGCCTTATGATTCATCTTCGTGCTGTTATCTTCGACAGAAAATAGTTGTCGTCATATCATATGGTATGCATCATTAATTATGTATTTTTATATATTACTTAGGAGGAAGCTCTTGTAAGTTGACAGAATCCATCACTGATGCACGCCTCAACAGCCTGAAACGGCCGTGATGGCATTCATATCATATGGTGCGCTATATCTCCTGTTTTTCTCTAATTTTATATATTTCTGTTCGTAGGGGACCCTTTTGCGCTTGTGTGAGGCTGTACCGAAATCGTAAGCGGGCCCCCTCATAACCCTACTGTCGCAGACAATTTCTAAAGGAGCTATCATCTACAACTTCGACGAAGACGACTGACACTACTATTTCTGGCTGAGGTACTTGATCTTCGTATACTAGTCCACAAGGCTCTATAATGCCTCATCAGAAATTTAAGCGAATGCCCTGACTCGGTTTAGGAAAACAAGCATGCTCGTTTAATGCCCAATTTGTCCATGTCAGGTATGTTGCTAGAGATTATTAGAAGACACGGTTGTCGTATCAGATGGATACTTCTGTGCGTCCCGCGAACTTACTGAAAGGTAACGCGAATACAGGTGTAGTGCCAATGTTTCTTGAAAAAGGATAAATTCAGTGACTCCTACAGCAGGATTTAGAGCGCATATACGACCTATACTGCCGTGTTTATGCATGGTATAAATACATGTCGACCCGTTCGAGGAACTTGTGTCGTAGTTGCTAGCAAATTTCTTGGGGATTAAAGGCGCCACAGAAATCAACCTCTGTAATCAGAAGTGCAGTGGCTCTAATGGTTCAAGCCTTCAAGTCGTCGCTGACGACGCATTATTAATATGTGGCGCACCACTTTATTGGTAGCAACAAGCAACCTTTCTGTCCCGAAGTAAAATAAGTTGTGGTTTTGATGCAATGCTTTTGTTATTATCATCGATCTAGCTGAAGAATTAGGAGAGCCTTTTAGTACCAATAACCATCCATTATTTCTGAAGATCTGCGGTCGTGCCTTTGAAGTACCTCTGAACATATCAGGAACACCATCCCAGACCATCCCCCATAACATAAAATATCACAATGATTAGCTTCCGTGCAGATCTAAATGCGGTTGTCCTTTCTCCGCTAACTTCGTTTATCGCGCGCTGATAGTACGGTACACATGATAAGGCCTTGGGTTGATCTAATATGTCTGCTGCCCAACCCCAGCGCCGAGCGCCGTCATCTCCGTATCCGGATCCCCTCCATCTTCTCTGAAACGGGCGTAATTGCCTCAGTACCCTTATTCAAATTGTAATCATCTTCAGGAACATGAGGGAACATGGCTCCCTTGAAGTGCTAGAGTGCTAGTACTAATCTCTTACTTATAGATCTGGGGTTGGTCCGAGTTATTTGCACTCCACGGACTACGAGTAGTACTTTACTCCTTCAGTGCGTTCTGTTTCCGCCTGACCTACCCGCGAACCTATAGCGTTAGGCACATAAGCTCCAGAGCAAGGTACAGATGTAAAGGAAAAGACGTGCCTGTATAAGGACATATTATTACTTTCCTGGAAAAGTAGCGCTCTAACATTATTCTAGTACAATGAGTACCTGGTACTGCTACTTGTTAGGGTATTCATTAGTACTTGTGTTCGAATTCCCGATCAGTGACATCCAGGTAGGTCATAAATAGCAGCAGCGGCAGTTGTCGGGAGTCTTTGATCTAGCTATCGTCACAGTGCCGAGTTTGTGCGAATGAAAACGAAACACAGCTTACCAAATCCTACTAGAACTTCATCTTTTCATTCACATTTCAACTTGGATAAACTAAAGAGAATAAATGGTACTGGATGAGGCGTCTATACCAATGTGAGCAAAGAGAGAATAAAAATTAAACAGACTTTTATCGAGCCAATCATCAATGCATGGAAGGTCATATCGGTAAAATGAACAGCTTTCGGGAAAGCACGAAGTACCTGTAGAATGGTAGGTTGGATTATTGAACAGTAAAATCTAAGCTATAAAAATGTCAGTTTCCAAGACAAGTCAAACATAAACCCGACTCACTATACGACACTTGCTAACCCCCCCACACACACTCCAACGCACAAAAAAAACCCAGTCCGTACTTCAAATAATCCAAAATATGTACATCCTTATATCATAATTACAACTTACTAACCACCCTCCCTTCATCATCCCTCTCACCAATCCCATTCCCACCCCCAACCCCCTTTAGCCCGCCTACCCCCTCTCCAACAATACCCACAACACCACCCCGCATAACCTCCTCTGCCCACGCCACAACGCCCCTAACAAGCGCCTCCACTTCCTCCCTCGTGTTCCCAGCATGCAAACACACTCTGACGCGATCTTTCCCCTTCGGTACGGTTGGCCATGTGATCGGGCGCGCGTTCATGCCTAATGTGAGGAGGTAGGCTGATAGTGGGCGTGGATGGGAGGTGTGTAGGGGGATTATTGGGGACGGTGGGGTATTTGAAAGGGACGGAGAAAGGAGGGAGGAAGATAAAGACGATGAAAGCAACGAGAGGTGGGACGGGAGAGAAAGTAAGCTTGGTGGAATCCGCGTTAAGTGAGGCTGCAGAGTTATAACCAGGTGTTGGGATAATGCGAGGAGGTGCGATGAGAGCTGGAAGGATCGTTTGATTAGTATGGTTCGGAAGGCTCGTTGTGAATAGGAAGAGGTACGAAATAAAACGATGCTTCTGAATCGTCATTTGAGGCAGAAGAAGCCAAGAAGAGAAAGATATAAGAGAATGACGCATCTAGCGCGACTGTTAAAAAGGTAGGCTCAATGTCACGTCCTTGCGCAGGGGATGGCATCGTTACAGTCACAACAGTAATCCGCTGTATAACCTGCGTGAAGCAGCTCAGAGTCTTCCCTACCACCCCTTTCAGGACGTATGGCAGCACATCACCACGTCGCGCAAATATGCAGCCATAAGGTACCCAAAAGAGCGAACGTAGAACACATCTCCGTCGTAACAAGCTTTCTGTAGATGAAAGAATTAAGCGGTACATGGCTGCACAGAAGGCCTCCACCTTCGCAAAAGGCTCATCATGTCAAATTCCCTCAAAGGTGCTCTGCAGACGCGTTGGTAGCCTCCATCCATAATAGTCAAATTCCCTCAAAGGCACTCTGTAGACGCGTCGGTAGCCTCCATCCATCATAGCCAAATCCCATTGCAGCTCACCATCCTCAATATTTCGAGCCAAAACCTCTAAATCGAATCGAATCGAACACTCACCCGTCCAGCAGTCCCATCTTCCAACAGATCAAACGAACACCCAGCAGCTACAATGTTCGCGTAGCTGAGCGATGTGGTATATATCAATGATCGAGCGTAGTTGAGGAGGTAGTCCCGGATGAGTTCAGTTGTCAGAAGGACGGCTGAGGGAGGTGTTAGCATGAGTGAAAGGAGGATTGGGGGGCGTGAAAAAAAGGAAGGGAGGAGAAGAGAAGACAACCCACCGCCTGTAGCAGCCAACGCCTTCCCAAACGTCACCAACCGGACCAACACTCTCTCCTCCAGCCCTAGCTCCGCGACTCTCCCTCTCCCTCTAGGTCCATAGATCCCCGTTGCATGCGCTTCGTCCACGACCATGTATCCATTCTTCAACGGGAGTACTTCCTCCAGGGTATCAACCATCTCGCGTAAAGGAGCAAAAGTACCGTCCATAGAGTACAAACTCTCCACAGCGACGAAGAGACTGCATTTCCCAACTCGCAGCCCTGGATGCGTATCGCGCAAAGTCGTAAGTTTCCTTCTAAAGTCCCCAGTGCAATTGTGCGCGAATGATACTCTGAATGAAGATGGGATACGCGAAGCCCTCATCCCATCATGCACACTCGCATGAATGTACTCATCAAACAACACCACATCGCCCTCCTGCGGCACACACGAGAAAAACCCCACATTGGCATCGAACCCCGAATTGAAAAGGAGCGCTTTTTCACTCTTGAAAAAGACCTGCAATCTCTCTTCTAACTCTGCGTGTGTGCGGCCGTTCACTAGTAGCCTTGATCCACCAGATCCAAGGATATGAGGTGCCAAAGAGAGTTTTTGGAGAAAGTTCGAACGGAGGGTGGGGGAGGAAGAGAGAGAGAGGTAGTCGTTTGAGTTGAAGTCTGTGAAGGGGGAGGTGGGGGAGGGGCTGTTGGCTGGATCTGGGAGACGACGACGGATCCAGCGGTCTTCGCGAGATATCAGGGCGCGCGTGAGCGAGCTGGTCAGCGCGGATTCAGATTTCAGGGACGACATAGGGTGGATGGGGTGATGGGGTGGTAGAGAGTGTTTTTTTTTTAAATGCCCAGTTGGATCTTAGAACAGAACGTGGCCAGTCGGCCTGGGGAATCCGTCGTCCGAAATTTTTGTTGTTCTTTCTATAGATATGGAGAAAAAAATATCGTTTCCCAACCCCGCATGTTTGTAGACTTCATCCCCAAGGAATCTTCGGAGATGTTAGAGATCTTCGTCGGCTTGGGACTTTGGGTGACGGGTGTAGAACGGATTTTGGGGAGATAATGAACCGGTCGCTGCACGCCCAATACACGCCACATCCTGTACTCTCTATCCCGAGTATATAGCAGTAGGGCAAAGAGGAATGAAGAGGTGAGAATAGTTGATGGTGGTGGATAGCGATAGAGGTTGGTTTCCGCTGTATCTCCCCAACGCGCCAGGCGATCACCCTGGAACCCACACCAGCTGCGCGTGTTCATCATATTTCGTTGCTCTGTCACTATCGTTTATATTTGTACTTTCTCGTAAATACAACGCCATTAGAGATTCGAGAATAGGTTTATATCTCGAAAGTATTCTCTACCAGCTGGCTGCTTTGGATTATCAGATTGCTTTGAAATATATTCCATGGCCGCCTGGCGAAATGGCATCGCGTCTGACTACGATTATTATATAATTGATAAATCAGGAGATTGCAGGTTCAACCCCTGCGGTGGTCATTAGTCGATGAACGTTTCATTTTAGTTCCGCAAGTTTCTTCACTTACACCATTTTCAACTACCATCTAGGTGCACTCCACTCTTATTTTGCACTGAAAGGCCGTGCGGCGGTTTACGGCTGACGTATGCTGCTAACTACTGCTCATCCAGCCTCAGCGATAAACGATCGCGTGTTCGCTACCCTAAAACTCAAGTTACTTGTACCTCTAACTAAAGAATGCAAGAAGAATGTCAAGAACGTGATTTAGCTCAATTGATTAATGCAGTGCATCCTGGTACAGCAGGTGGTATTCGTGACATTTGAAGTTCTTTGCTGGAGGGCGGATTGATACAGAGGATTCAGGGCATTAGAACCTTGTACGTTGATTATGTCTTCTTGCTTTTTCGGATTCTACTTCTGCTTTGATGCACCGAGTTGATTCGATTTCCTTTCAACTTTCGATTATTTCCCCTGAGTTTTTGTTAAACCATACCATTTTCTTTCTCTCTAACGCTTTCTGTAATCTGCCTTGTATAACTTTGCAACCTTTGTCGTATATCGTCGGTCTTCACTTAGCTTAGCTTTGCGCCCCCCTCAGTCGTATGATGTATCCCCTCCCATGTTTACCTTTGAGCCCGTATAACAACTGACTATCCCACCTAGATCAACATATTTTTCATAATTCCCACTACCTTTTAAGGTAGTTGGGTATTAGGGACGTTTGGGCCACTGGATATAGTAATTTGAGGATCTTGGATAAGATCTTAACCTGATTGGCTGGAGCTGTCAATGAATACTATCGTTACTTCTATTCTAAACTTTCACATGTTCACACATTCCACCTTTCCCTTGCACTCAATCCTGCTATCCCTAGACCAACGATGTCCTCCATCAAGCATTTTCTACTCCTCAGTACTGTTTCAGCTTTTTCTTTGCTCTTGCACTCTTCTGTACTCCATATCTTTGTTCCCTCCACTCACCAGGACCCTCGTTCGCTTATCACCTCATCCAAACCTCTATGTTTACTTCAAGATTCGCTCCCTGGCTTTAAGTCTATTCATCCAACTTTTAAACCTTACTGCCAGAACACTGCAAACACTCTGGTGAATAAATTTGATAAGGAACATGGAAGCGGTGTGTTATTGGCCTGAATGTACAGCTAAAGTTACAAACAAGTACGTTCGCTCATTTTGCTTACATTTCCTTTGACTATCTGACCCTATGTAAAATGCAATGCATCCCAGTGGCCTAGTTTATCCCCCCTCCGTGTGCTTCACATCGGCACTTCGCTACTTGTCAATATGAAGGATTAGTTATAAACACTGCTGTATCTCACGGGAGGCAATGCAACATTGCGTGGCTCCCATATCAACAAGATGATTTTTATCCTGTCAACCATGGCCCTATCATCCAATCGTGAGCTATCGATGAACAGAAGAGTCTAAGCTCGCATGGCATGAGAATGGAGGATTTGAGTTCCCCTTCAGTATGTCACCTCTCTACTTGGGAGCTTTACCATGTATCAGGAGTTGCACGATGCATGTAGATGTGTGTCGGAGGGTTATTATGGAATGGTCTTATGTTGGTGGGTCGGTAGTATAGTACATTTATTTTCCTTTACTTTCTTTTGATCTCGTTCTCATACTGATACTATTTCATCTACTCTTTAGCTGGTCTCCCGCTCGCAGAGACAAGGATTTCAGAAGCCCTAATATGACTCCGTCTTATTGAGCCATTCTGCCTTCCAGGGAACTAGTTGACCCACATATTATGCAGTCTTGCACGATGTAAGCGCTACTTTCTCTTTTTTCTACTTGTCTGTTTATACAAACTTCGTAACATAGGAATATGGATTCAAACCTGACGTGATTCAATCCAATACGTACATGTTATGTTATGTGTATGCTAGATCTACATGATTTGTCTCGATTCCTGCACCTTGTACTGTATGTCTAACTATAAATTAATTGACTCAGTTGTAAATGGGCCATATACTACTAGATGACTACATCATTTTTGCTGGAGACAAGAACCACTGCAGCCTACTAAGTTCAGCATCAGTAATCATGATACAAATAGCACCAATGCATAGATGATTCTACAGAAGTACAAAGATAGCTTTAAACTGTTTCATGCCAGTCCAGCTCTTCTTTCAGTGAACGAAATGTCTCTATGTAAACTTTATGTGATTGAAATATTTTGTGTATCTTTCTTGCTTCGAATTTGTTTCATACTGTCGTGGTCATCGTTGACTGATTTCTGCATACACTTACCTTGTATGTGCCACCTTGACTGTTTGCCTCAGTGTGAATACTGTACCTTGTATGTAAGAATAAAATTATGTTCCGATAAATATGCGGGAATGATGATAATAAAACTGGGATTGCGAGGAATAAATAACCTGTTTGACATTTCAAGTATGCTTCCTTCATATGAGATTGATGTTAAAGATGAAGGGAGATGCAAGATAAATAGTGGGAACTTGGATCTCCTCATCAATACACTTCATCTTCATGTTGCAGGTCGCCGTGCCCACACGCAGCCTTAACGTTCGCATGCGCTACACCCTGCCCAAGTTTCGAAGCCAGTAGCACGATTATTGTATTCTACCAACCTCAGACTCCATCACTGGTGAAATGATTACAGGTTTTTTTCTGCTTTTATAGATAGAATGTTGAAAGCTCTCTGATAGAATCATGTGATGGTGTATATTGTGGGGGGGTAAATGCACACGGTAAATGACATAGTGTACAGATTTAAATACAAAATATATAGTACATAAAAGGGTTAGCATAGTGGCATAAAATAAAATGGAGAACATACTTGAAACATATAGTGGTGCGAGTGGGGATCATTGAGACATTTGAATATGGATGTCTCTTGTATTCCAACATAGAATTGACCTGGGTATACCTGCATTTTTTAAAAGAACCTGTTCACTTTACCCATCGTACACACCAACTATCTGCATGCTGCAAAAGCCTTGAACAGGCTGACCTACTTCCAACCTACTTCAAATATCCACAGTGATTCTCAATGGATAACCAGTAAATTGAAGTAAATTAAAACACAATGTCTCTCAAAAAGGAAAGGCAAAACAGAGACAAGCAGCTAATATCCTAATGCCCTTCCGGCACACATAAATATAAATAGTGACACATTTCGACATACCCCATCTAAATGCGCACAAAACAATTAATCAGGATGGTAGTGGGCTTTGCCGCTTGCTGGCCCTATTCCTTTATACATACAACTAACATGTGTACATAGTATTCTGTATGAATTTTAAAAACTCCACTGACTTTATTGTAAGTAGATGACCAATCCCTAGGACACTCTGTCTACCTTCTATCACTTTGAATATAAGATTCTCCGCTTCAACCTTCTTATTCTGATGCCAAAATGTGTATGCCAGATCGTACATACTCGTAAATGTATCAGGGTGTTCTTTTCCAAGGTTTATAACTCTTCCTTCCAAAACCTTGATTCCCAATTGCTCGGCTTCCAGCCATCTGCCTTGTAACTGGTATGTCAATGTAAGACCAGCCATACTGGTGAGTGTCTCAGGATGTGCTATTCCCAGGATACTCACTCCCCTTTCCAGTACCTGCAGTTCTATTGTTTCAGCTTCTGACCATCTTCCTTGTTGCTGATATGTGGTTGCTAAATTATTTATACTGGTAAGTGTTTCAGGATGTTCTTTGCCGAGAATTCTTACTCTCATATCTATAGCTTGGAGCTGTAACTTTTCGGCATCTATCCATCTACCTTGCTTGAGATAAGTATGTGCCAGATTATGCATACTAGTAAGGGTGGATGGATGCTCTGAGCCAAAGATTTGTGTTCTCATACCCATGACCTTTATTTGCAACTGTTCAGCTTCTAACAATTTACCCAGATTTTGATACGTCAATGCAAGATTATTTATACTGGTTATGACTTCGGGATGATCAGCACCAAGAACTTTTATTCTAGTTTCCATCACCATTTGTTGTAATTTCTCTGCTTCTATCCATCTGCCTTGTCTATAATATGTTCGTGCTAAGTTATGTATGCTAGTAACTGTGGATGGATGTTCCACACCCAGTATTTGTGTCCTCGCTTCCATAACCTCGATTTGCAACTGTTCAGCTTGTACCCATTTACCTTGATTCTGGTATGTTAATGCAAGATTATTCATACTGTTTACGGTATCAAGATGTTTGTCTCCAAGAACTCGTGTTCTCGTTACCATAACCTGAATCTGAAACTGTTCGGCTTCGGTCCACCTGCCTTGTGTGTAATATGTCCATGCTAAATTGTGTATACTGCTAACTGTGGAGAGATGTTCTATATCAAAAGTTTTTATTCGCATATCCAGAACCTGAACTTGCAACTGTTCAGCTTCTGTCCATTTCCCTTCATTTAAATATGTGGACGCCAGAGCATCCATACTGGCTAGTGTCTCAGAGTGTTGGATTCCGTATACTTTCTGTTGATTTTCTAAAATCCTCAATCTCAATCTCTCCTCCAAGTTGTACTTCCCAAATGCCTTCAGTATTTTAGCCAAAATCATGAAAATATCATGGTAGTATTGTGTACAATTTGCATTCCCCTCTTGACATAAGTTTTGAAGGATGTGAGGAAGAAGAGAACTCTGGTATAAATATTCTGCAGTAGAGTTTTCTTCAGAAACAGAGCTCACTACTATTGCTTGAGCATTCAAAATCCATATATTTCTATTATTCAATGATAGTCTGTCTTGACAATATGCTTGCACCAATGGATGCATGCTATAAGTGGAATTCTTAATAGTTTTCTTTATCAGTGAAAATGACAAAAGTAATTCAATACTTTCTCTAAACAGCCACTCATTCCACTCGCCATTTTCATTCAAATTGATGAGTCCTTGATCCATTTCTTTTAGATATGTTGGCATACCTTCATTTGTATACTGTTTCTGGTTTAGTTTATAATATCTAGTAGCTCTTTCAAATGTTGTTTCTGATATGTTCTCATGGTGGAGAAAAGCACAAATATTGATCAAATTTATAGCATATTTGGCAACAGCAGCTCTTTCACCATTGTCAAAGTCATTTGAAATATCTGTTATCTTTTGGAATGATATTTCCCATGTCTTATATACTGATTTATTGTATCCTGATGCTCCCTGGAATTTTGTGTCATTCATCAACTTGGGCCTGTGTGTATCATAGAGCTTAATAAAGTCATCAAACCCACACTGCACTCTAGTGATGTATGCTCCAGCCATATCAATGGCTAATGGTAGATAATGCAGTTTATTAACTATTATCCTGGCTCCTTCATAGTAGCCATGGTTGCATATATTAAATCCACTGGTTTTTAACAGTAGCTCCACAGCAGATGCTTCACTCATTATGGTTACTTCCATTGAGTTATCATGTGTTGTAATTTTCTTGAGTGCAGGATTCCTACTTGTGATTAAGATGTTTCCTGAGTTTCCAGGTGGAAGAAAGTTCTCAACTAATTCTGGAGCCCCATCAGCATTATCAAATATCATGAACCATTTAGTCTTGAAAGAAGAGATCTGATATAGAACAGCAGCAGAGGAGAAGGAAGATGCAGGAGTCCAAGGACTAGACCATGTTTTGTAAATATCCTTGAAGCTTTGCTCAATTGTATCTTTAGATGTTGCATCAATCCAAAATGTAGAGAAAAGGCTATTAAATACTATTAAATCTTTATTCATTAGAATTCAGAATGATAACTAACTAATTTTCCATTTCATCTCTAAATTTCAAACATATTTGAGTTTTGCCGATTCCACCCATTCCATGTAGAAGAAACAGCTTTCTTGCAGAATGTACTGTAGAGGTACAATGTTCAAAATGCTCACAAAGTTTTCCAAGATACATTTCTTGTCCGATAAAAGTCTGAGTTGTACAAGGAGTTGTGTTTCTAAGTGGGGAGAGGGGTCTGTGTTCCAACTTGTTTTCGGTACCACTGATCTGAAATGGCTATAAAATTTGATAAATTAGGAGTACAAGATGGAGCTAAGTAAGTATGCTAAAAAGTTACCTGAGGATTGATACTAATGTCAATCATTTGGGGACGGTGTATGACAAAGCTATGAGCATTTGCAAATGAGCCAGATTTCATGCTATCCATTGAGTGTTGTGTCACTAGGTAAGATGTATTCCACAATCGATGGCCTGTTGAGAGCAAATCTTTTATAAAAATCCCCTTTGCATGCTTCCCATGTTCTTGTGTTATTCACTGTTAAAGATCATACTGCGTTCACATGCCAAATCGACGGACATAAGGTAGGGCTCACTAAGTTCCGGCACCCCTTATGTAAGCAATTCCCTTCATCAACTTCGACAACCATCAGCTCAGTCACAATCCACTCTAATGCAATTCCTTCTTCTGGGATGCATTTGTGGTAATTGAATCTCTCACTCCCAGAAAGAAAATTTTAAATAAATTTAATTTTGGGGGACTTGATATAGAAAAACTTTTTATTGTAGAAAATGCATATTTATTACATTTCCGTGCAAATGACAGCATTTTATATTTTCGAGTCCTCAGATTTGGCCGTCACACACCGTGACATACCGTGACACGTCACTACAATGTCACACATTGTCACATTGTCACGTGATCCAGCGGAACAGTAGATATCTTTCCACTCCGAGGGAGAGCATTTTAGTTGGCTAGATGCACTATAAGTGATAAAAAGAACTTTTAATTGTTTTGTAAAGTAGCTTTGAAAGGTAAATTTGCTTTCCCAAACAATATATTCAATGAATTTTGACATTATTTTTTCGGAAAATTTCTGAACCTCAGATTTGGCCGGTCTTGGCGCTTATGTAATATGATTACATAAGGGTGCTGGAACTTAGTGAGCCCTACCTTACTTATTTCCTCCATTCGACAGCTAGACGCGCAGTCGAATTGTAAGGGCTGTCTTAGAACTGCAGTGTTACATATTTTTAGCATACAATTGAATTAGGTTTGTCTTTTACAATAAGTAATTAATGAATTAAGCCCGACTCGCACGCTTACACACAAAGATCGACGTTTAAAGTACACTTATCATATTTTCTAGTTTGTTCGTGTTCTAATTCGCAATGAATCTCGGATATTCGCTTGTTCGCTCGAGCATTGTGCATGCAGTGTGCACATGTTAATCAGTACTCTTCGTAAATCGCAATTCTCCGATTCCTTTGCTATGTACCGAAAAGTCTTGCAGATTGATTGCGTCCCCGACGGTTTTTTGCTTAGTAGCGGCTTCTCTGAGGGTGATAATTAACCTAGAACTCTGAAACATGCAGGTCGGTTATGAGTTTCAAGAGAACAAGAAAAGTCGATCACGTACTGCGAACGAGTACACCGCAGGTGTAACGCTGAGAGGATTAAAAGTCATATACATATCATATAATTGAGGACTTACAATATAATCACTGGCATTAATGCAGGAGTAACAAGAATACCGTAGAGTGTGCAGAATAATAAAACGGCTTAATTAAGTACTTCCATTGAGCTCAGGAAGTACTACAGCATTGGATTTGTCTTACCTGCGATACTGGAAAAAACCAAAGTCAGTATTAGCCTACACCACAATATGAAATGGACAAACACAAAGAAGAATATTGTCCCTCCTCTGAAGAAATTCATCAAAATTGGGGTGTAACGTGCTCCATTCCAGGTGCTTATATCTAGATTTTTGAGGTCGCCAATTGTAGGACAACCTAAGAACTTGTAAATAGTTAACGAGAGCCATATAGCTATTGGGGTAGGGTAAGTTTGTATCAAGTTATGTAAAATTTGAAGCAAACTTGCTCGAAATAACTAAGCAGGTGATTCTGAACATTGAATAAGAAACATGGTACTTGACGAGGAACAACACAAGACTGCACGTACGACATGGTAACCACAACTGTTAGTGAGTCAACAGTGGTTAAACAACCTGTTAGAGGAACACCGGGTGGCGCCTGGAATAGATTTGCGGTTGACACAACAGCCGTGTGTGTGGTGACATACAGGGCAACCTTCGAATAATTTAGTTAATCCGCGTCACATACCTATAAAGACTAAAACATACTCCGAATTCAACTGTATTTATTGCAATGTTTCAGAACATGGTGAATATAGTAGTGAAAAGGTGGTGTGCTAACCTAATGAAGTTGCACATAAGAAGCAGAGAACTAGTAAGAAATAGTAATCCTATTAGTAATTGTACTAGGTTAAATCACGGACTGAAAATACCTTTGGTGTTGTGATCATAGAGTGCATGAATACGTAGTATCAAGATAATGTTTGCGACCAGATTGAACACTCCAAAGCAGCCTCTTTTAGTGGAGATTAGTTCGAATAATTCTAGACTTTTAAAATTTGGATACTGACAACGCTGACCACCATATATATACCCGACAACTATAGGGAATAAGACATATACATTAAATGTGGATTGGTTTTAGTTGACTGAGGGCGTACATCTATAAAATGTGTTAGATTTACGTGTAGGCTTTCGAAGTATTATAAATCTTACTGTGTCTGGAATATCTTGCGAGGTGGTAACTAAATCATAGAAGTAAATTAATATCAACAGTGCTTTTCAATATGATTGCAGGGAAGTTGTGTACCTATTAATGATAGGCTAGTCGTCAAAAATTAGTATGCATGTCGGAGGGTTGATGCAAAAAATTAAGATACTTACCCAACGTACACCGGACCATAATACCGGGTAAATATGTACAGGACTTTTGGAAGCGACCACTTCGTTCTAAACCGGAACGTTAACAACACAGTCAATATTGTTTCAACGCTTTTAACAAATACCTCCAGATGTATTGAATCTGTTTTGTTTTTTCCAAATAAATTAATAGTTCCTTTTATGGGTAAAGATAACATTACACACCTCGGAACTTAGGCTGAGTAAAATATCATATATCTGTGCAGTAAATATTGCAACTGGAAAGATGATATAAGACTGACGATAGAAAGTCGCGATGACGAAAGACGGCATACCGTGAATGTAATTTACGTCTTGGGTTTGGCGTAGAGAGTTAAGCAGAGAGTTAAGATCAGACATGAGTATTGTGGTGCGGTTCAGAACTCGATGGGTCAGCCTACTGCAGCTCAGGTATATATCTTGTATGCAAAATTAAGTTGGCTCGTTTCGTCGATCTCTATGTATCACGAATAGAGTCCGATGACGGAGCCATGAAAAATGATCGATGATCCGCCAAGTGTTTTAGATGTTACTGTATGTGTTTTACCCCGCAAGTCGCGCCCATATTGGCATCATAAGTTGAGCATTAGAACATGGTATGTGCCCATCTGTAATACTTTAGTGCAACTTTTTAAGATTCACCCTCGAAACGGACCATCTCATTCTTCACGCAAAAATAAGTTGGCTCTTTGTATCGAGGCTGTGAAATTCTATTTATTAATAGATCAGCGCTTACATACTATCGCACTCATCTAAACTGCGAGATATCTCCTACATGGAGATGACAGGAAGGTATCATCGCCACAGGAATTCATTAAACCACATTTGCATTCGATCAATCAGTCAGTCGTAGTGAAGAACCAAAGACATGTTATACGACATACGCACTCCGAGCCAATCACACCGTTCCCCGGGGTTTTGAAACATTCCATCGAATCCTGCCACTGTATGATATCGGTTCTTACTGAATGTACACTGACGATATTCTCGTAGGTTAAATCTGTCATATAAGTATGTACCGAATACTTACCGGCGATCACCCACATGGCCAAGTCTTCTCATGAGGAAAAAACAAACATCAGAATCTTCTACTGTCAGTAATAATACTAGTTCGCATACTGCTATAAACTTTCAGAGTGGAATATGGTACTCTCTATCATAGGGACTTAGCTATATTTACTGCTTCAAGTACTTGGGGGCTGGGGCGAAACCAGAATGCCGCGAGAGAACGTTACTACGGCCTTACCTTGCTGATCCCGGTATTGAGTTATCTATGTTATAACTGATACGTCAACAGGGGTCCGTGATATGTCCACTGAGTATCCGCTGCGCTGATTGATGGAGTCAGTAGTAAGTGGTGCTGATTAAGTTGCAGTTGTGGATCAGGAGTCTGTGTTTCCGAAGTCTGATAAATTGATCGCCTTCAAAGGGATTGTGTAAGGAGAATGTTTGATGAAGAATGTTTGGCACGGAGACGGTCCGAAATGCGAAATTATCTTATCTATCATCTAATAGGAAGTCGTAATCAGCAGTGCAACAAGTATCAACGCCAATGTTCAAACGTTCAAAATCAATCCCATATCCACTAGAACATATAGTAATAGCTGCAGTGAGGTACTTGAGTTTATGCCATTCAAGAATCCAATAGCCATTCGTTTCATTCGGAATGGAGTCGGAGAGATACAGTGCACATAGCCAGGGATTTCACCTGTCAGAGAGACACATCTAGGTGATCATCATGAAGTAACAAGATGTTACGGTTCTGACAGTCTAATCTCTAAATACATGGCATATGAAGATTTCGACAGATATTGGTTCCAGGCTGGGAAAATGTTGCGTTGTCGAGTTGGACCATTAGGTTTTCGCAGGCCTTTGAAAAGAAGTGTATGATTCTAAAGTTATGAGAGGTAATTAATAATTACTAAGTATACCAAAATAAGCCAACCGTGACGTTGCTGGTTGAGCGGCTGAGCGCTGAGCTGTTGATTGGATGCAGAGACGTTTGGTTCATGCTTCGGATATAAATACAGTCATCAACCATTCAACGCGACAACAAAACTTGAAGGTGTGATTCCACATCATTTAGTACATATTCTACTATAATAATTGTAAATATGGATAGATATAATCTTATAGAATCATTCTGTATAATTTTTATCGCACTGTGTAACAAACATTCGCAAAATAGTTGAGGGGACTGGATTTTGAGCAAAACCACGCGGAGTGACAGCTGCTGATGGCCATGCAGTTTATTACGGAACACTTCAAAATTAAAGATTGCCGAAGTCCGGATCATTAATATAAACAAAACCTCTGTCTCGCAACACTAAGCACTTCAGATTTCTAGTGATATATCAGAGAACATAGATGTACTTTACCATAAAAACATTTATAGAGGTTTATTACATTAAATAATAGCTGCCTATTTTATAAAACAGTTAAATCAAGTACCTTTATTGAGTAATCTATGCCATGTATTTTTTGGAAATCTCATGTTTGGGGTAACTCTCCAACTTAATTTATGTGTCATATATCTATTTCAATATATATCTGTCAAAATATTGTTTGAACTCATTCCTGGGATACTAGGCCTCAAAATACAAAAAGAATTATAGCGATAGCCATAGATTTGAGGTGAGGAGAGGTCAATCAGTTGGGTTTGTCACGTTGGGTGGGGTGTCACGTTTGGTGGTTGATGACTGTAAGTTTATATCTACATAAACATCACATGACCTTTATAAACAGTGGAATTTGAAATTGATCTTCAACTCAACTTGAAGTTAAACTTGACTTGAACGAGTTTGAACCTGAACTTGCTGAGTTTCGAGTCATGATGCATGATATAGATACTTCAGAGGCACTACCGATGCGGACAATATCATGAGCCCTCTTAGCACACGATAACTTCAAATGTTGTCTCTCTTCATCTCGTCTGCAAGTCGCGAAGCTTTTTGCGCGCTAATGCCAATTTTGCTTGCGACTTGACGATCCCCTCGATACGCTAATCCGATGTTGAAATCGGAAAACATGGCCGGGGTTGATATGGATACGCATTCCGCCAATGACCGTGACGATGGGAAGTCAACGGTCTGTACGTTTGTTGCCCACCCCCTGTCGACCTGATTTTTTCCATGAAAGTAATATTCGTCGATGAAGCCAGCTCGACGGCTATAACCTACAAAAATCCCCAAGCATGTTACAATATCAACTCCTTGATAGCAAATCTGGAAACATTCAAATATTGTCTCCGGCAGAACAACATTGATCCTGTGGTAACGCTCCAGTTTGTTGGTGAGCCGACTTTCTGTCCTACGCTTATGTCGAAAGCTAAATATCGCACAGGCGTGGGCGCAGACTACAGCTCACCACTACTACCCGCCGCCAACTCGTCCGCCATGGTGATTTCCCTGGATGGCGGTACACCAGAACCTGTTCAAGTCTTTCCTCAAACATCTGCAAGTCTACCTCCGAACGCGAAATGGTCAAAATCTGAGTTGGCCAATAATACACATACGTTGCAAACATCGTTAGGTAGCGAGGGACTTGGTGATCTTGAGGCAGTTTGCGTTGATGTATTCAGGTGTGCATATTCCAAAATATAGGTTACCATATGCCTGACACTCGTGGCATGAAAGATACACCGCGCTCGTGTCTGGCGATAATTACACGCCATCGTCTGTACCAATGAGCACAAGGCCAGACACGTCATCGTCGACATCAAGCCCGTCGGCTGCGACTTCCCAATCCTCCAATCCGACAACCGAGCAGGATGCTCCATCAAAGAATGTGCTTACCATCGTGCTCAGTACTACTATTGTGCTGGGTTTCCTAGCATTGGTTTTGATCGCTGTCGGAATCTTCTTTAAGCACAGACGATCGAGAAGGCGAGCAGCATCGGATCATTCTTCCCTCTTGCTCCAGGTTCTACCCCGACGACGATTCAACAAACTTCCGCGCCACATGGCCGTCTTGTAGCACGACCATACAACTACGACGGAGAGAAGAATCCAGCTACATTGGCTGATCTTACGTTATCACGTACCACCGGACTCCCTGGGTCTGTACAGCCACTTGTACAGCCACTTGTAAGCACATTGTCAGAACCGTTATTTCCCAACCAGAGTGCGAGTGAGAATTCGCCCGTTACACCTTACACCCTTGCCTCCCCTACTGTTAGCAGCTCGTCGAACACCGCTTCTCCTTTGACGCTTGCTGCTGTCTCGAAATTCTCGCGACATACAGAAGAATCTCCGGTTTTGCCTGGTGCTCCCCCTGTGTCTCCTAATACAGTGATGAGCACATTGTCTCCGCTTACTTCGGCTAGGGCTGTCAGTGAGGTTGATGAAATAGCGGAGCCACCTCCTCGGTATAGTTTACTGGCGAGGGAGGCGACGTCCGCACTTGATCCCTGCTGAACGGTGCATCATACGCCTCTCGATTGTTCCTCGATGTTCTTCTAGTATATTTAGCCGTCAGTACTTTCTATCCGTCCTTTCTAAGAGATCTCCATATGCATATGTTTGGGTTCGTTTTAGGTCACGAGCACTTTCTCAAAACTCAATGTCAACAGACGGTTTCAATGAGTAACATTCGCATGGCAATTTTGCTCAAAGAGCATAATTTTGGTTCCCGGGTTCCAGAGGGAATAATAATATTAGTGTATTACTTCTCATAATGCTACCATAAAGACTATCAAATGACAAGCGAAGACGGCCGCGAGTTTCCCACTATTCTCGAGAAAAATACCATGCTCTCCCCATACGAAGGCGGACAATCTTCCTCTTCCTCGTACTCAACCCTAGGAATCTCCGGTCGGAACGTGTCTTCCTGCTCCATGAACTCCACCATAAGACCCTTCATCCATATTTCGAGGTCGGCAGATGATATTGAGTGAGAGTGGAACTCCTGTGAGTGGGAGATGTTATTAGAACACGGAGGTGATATAATGTCAAGGGAAAGGACTTACCACCATCTGTCTATCCACCTCGCAAAGGTACGCTTGAAAGCGATTTAATTCCGCTCGGTCTTTTTCGGTCAAGATACCGGCGTATTTGTCAAAATGCTCTTCCCTGACATATCGCATCAACTCTCCATTTGTGCCAAAAATTTAACAAACATAAGGGGACATACCACATCGAGTAAGCTGTATAAACAAGGCCTCTGAAAGAGTATTTGCTGAACATGGTACGGATAACGGGTGACCGGTCCGCACGTGTGCAAACGTTGTCAATTAGTGCTTTGAGGGCTGTGGCTTCGGGTGTGCGAGGGCGGAGAAGGACAGGTGTTTGGAGATAAGAGGACGTAGGTGGTACAGGGAAGGTGTGAAGGAGCTGAATAGATTTGAACATTGTGAAGGGGTTTAAGAAATTATAAAAATTGTAGCTAAACATGTAGAAAGGAAAGTTAGCTTCCCGTCTGAAGGATTAAGTGAGGAGTACCTTCGATTAACAGAAATGGAATAATAATTACACTATGGACAGAGAAAAGGAAGAGTGGAGTTTAGTTTAGTACGCGTGCTGAAAAGAATACTCTCTGTCCACAGACTCTGAGACGATTAGTAGTAAACCTGAGAGAACCCTGAAAAACAGTCTGTGGAGATATAATATACCCTGACGTACCTCGTGGTATAGGTGTGGCTTTCACATGCCCTGGTACAGAATGACTGAGTCATAGGGCATAGAGGTAAATGACATTTCATTTGTTGTGTCGATCGTCATGAAGGAGGCTGTGGATACACTATTATACTTTAGAATGTCGGTGAATGCATATTCATGTCTTTAACGGTGAAAATCTGATGAAATGGAGGCTATATCACAACACTGATTTGGCACGAAGGGGAAATAAAAAATAAAATGGTAAACACAGCGTGCGTGCTCCACGCCACATGCGTGAAGTCGAAGGAGACTGCCAGTCTTTAAGCGCTCTATGAGCGCTTATATTGACGTACAAGCATTAACACTGCTGGTGTATCCAAAAAATGAATAGAGGCTGTGAATAGCCTACCTTAATTGGTTTTCCTAATGGACCAAGTGACAGTAAAGCATAAAGAAACATTGTCGTGATTTGCATTAGAAACGGGATGGAAAGACATAAAAACAAGCTATCATTAAAATGAAATGATATAGACCGTATTGTCACTGCAAGTCACTATGCAAGAAGCCTCATTGTACCCATGCGGCGGACATAAAACCTCCACACCAATGACTCATCTGACGAGTAACTAAGTACTAATAATTGCGTATACGCTCAAGAAGTGTTTGATTTAGACGCTCCATGATACATACCATTTTGGGAAGGGGGAAATATTGCTATGGCGTAAAGTGCGATTCCATTCATCATCAAAAATTGCAGCACTTGAGGTTCGAACTTACTCGACACGCGGCCTTAAAAATTCCAGTCAGTCTGAATTTGGTATGATTTTTTTTGTGGAAATTACCAAAAGCGAGCTCCAGACTTGTATTTCAAGAATTTAGAAGTAGGTTGAAGCGTGGTGTTTATTAGTGAGGTGCTGCTATTAGGGTGATGCTGAGGTTCTTTCTTATCAAGCTCTGGGAATATAGCGTCCAATCGTCCTTGGTAACCAATAAGGATACTACTTCACTGATTCAAGACTCTGTTAAATAAAATGTTCTTCACATGAGGCATGGGATATGGAATATCTTCCTACGTACTCAAAAAACGAAAGCTCCCTTTTAAGACCGAGAATGCTGTTCACGAAATTCCATGCTTTACAACCTATCTACCGTCCATTCTTCCACTGGGAAACGTTTTCGTCTTCTTCCATTATCACCATAGTGGTTATGCATTTCCTATCTTGATGCGCTAGTCTACAAAGTACTTTAGTTAACCCTCGCCACTTTCTGAATCAGAGGATCATTTGAACACAGGTCGATTGGATTTCGGAATGTGTATGTAAATTACTGCGCCCTGGCGCCGATCTGGCCATGAAACAACTACGAACTGTATTAACTTTGAGACATTGCGGCGCAGTTACATGCTCCTCAGAATATCGGTACACGGAGTTGCTACTTGCGTATAACTTTAAGCTTAATAATAACGGAGGAAAAATAAAATTAGAGAGCAAGGGTGCGCATCTGTGGCGTGAATTGTCGAATAGCATGAGCGGTTGCTAAAGGTGAATCCTAAAGTGAAGAAACAGTGAATAACTTGTTATAACGGTCTTATTCAACGGACCAGATGGAGGTAGAAACACAAGGACACTGAGTCACGATAAGCATTGAGAAAGCTAAACTAAAAACAAGACAAGCACCGTATACTAATAAGGGATTAAACCGATCATCACAGGACAAAACAAACTCGAGAAAAAACATAGCACCCATAAGGACCTACATCATTCCCGCTAATCACTGACGCTTCGGGGGAGTGAAGTCCTTCACCAACGGAGGCATCTCTCCATTATATGCATTATTATTGACATGTACATCATCTCCGTAGTTCTCCCTCCATCCCAGTGGATCATTCATATCTTCGCGGTTATAATAAACGGACGTCGTGGCGTAGTCTATTTGATCGTATGTACGTCCGATATATGGGATGCGCTTTAGGTCTGAGGGATCGTTGTAGAATGCGCCTGGTTCTGGCTCGGAGAAAGGTGTGAAATTTGAGGGAGTTCCGAGAGGAAGGTTAGATGGATCTGTTGGCTCAAGAGGTGGTAGATCATGGGGACTAAAGGAAATTCGATGAGTTAATGGTATTATTGATAATAAAAAGAAGCTTACGATGGATAATTGATATTTGGTCCATAAAGCGATGATGTAGAAGCTGGAGCTTCGGTATGAATTCGCTGGCGCTTCTCTGCATGCTTTAAGTTGGTCGCAGCTGAGCTAGCAGTGGGGCGTGAACTGCTTTTCACATTGGATGACGATGACGCAGTTGACGTCGACGAGGAGTCTTTCCGCGGTTGAGATGGAATTTGCGAGTTGTTCATTATAGGCGATATTTTATAACTTGAACAGTGCGACTAATAAACACTGAAGGACAATGGGGTTTGGACAACTGGGATATGGAATTCTGTTAAAGTGGCGAGCTGAGGAGATTTTAAAAAGGGCTTGTCCCTTTATATTTCTCACAATGCTGTTTGAAACGCCGGATGGGGGATCGATGGTGACTTTTTTTTTTCGACCTCGAGGATAACCTGCCAGGTGATTAGAGTGAAATCGGACTTCGGAACAGCACGAGCTGCGCGGAGAATGCCATGTGGTTTAGTAGGGTCCCACAGAGGTATATATGGATCTACAACGCAGTGATGTAGTTGCTGTTTTGTGATTTTGCGGTGTGGCGATCGACTCGACGTTCCATTCGGTGCATATGGGGATGGGCTGACTTGGTAAATGTAGCTCTCCGTGTAGTCAATCGGAAGTCGATCGTGGGATTTTATTTTTAAGTGAAGTAGGCGGTAAAGATGTAAAAATGCTGCATTGTTGCATGCACAGCATCGTTCAACAACGCGTTGTGCCTTGTTCAATTGGACTGCGGGTTCTTCTATAGTATTTTGAAATTGCTGTAGATCATCGCTCTCGGGTTGCTCTTGATGCGTTAATGCAGCGTTAATGGTGATTAAATTTCGTGACAGTGCCCCTATGGCATATACTTAACTTCTTTTGCACTGCTTTTATTACTGAGCGTCTACACTGAGTTCAAGTTAGCAACAGAGTAGCTACAGCATTTAATAATTGCTGCACGGTTCTATTGACATCCTTCATTAGAGCCGTACCTCACCTCGACGTGACACGAATCTCAGAAGCTGCACAAGGAATGTCCATTTGTTGAATCGCTGTTGAATTTAGTCGCCGAGTTCGTCGGGACTCGGCACAATGTCGGCTTGACGTCGGGACTCAAGTCACATGATATTCACGTGTACGCCTGCCCTAAGTCTGTGACAAGTCGTGCCTGCGTGACAACGCGTCTAGTTCGTTGATTTGGTTTACATCGACTCGCACAAAAACATTATCGCAATGAGACGGCGCGGAAATAAGTCCAACAAGGTACCCAACATTTCTACTACTGCTTGAAAACATTAACTTTCTCCAGGTTCCTAATGTAAAACTACGGCCTGCCCAGGAAGGCTCAATGCGTAGAGAGAGTCCAGTGGGGTCATGTTGGGTCGAAGACACGCAGGCAGCCAGCGACGACACGTCTATTCTTGATACCTGTCCGCGTCCTTTCAAGGGTGTAATAGTTTGTGCGACGGGGGTGACTGATAAAGTGCGTGTTTTATTGTGTATTCGTAAGTGTTTGTGCTGATTGTGCATCTAGCCTACGTTGTTCAAGCAGGCTCTGGAGCTTGGTGCGCTTGCCGTGAGCGCGTTTACGGACAAGGTGACGCACCTGATTGCTATGGATCATGGAGGAGCAAAGTATACTGTGTGTATTTTGTACTTTGTGGGGTTTATGTGGGCTTTCTGACGTGCTCGGTGGCATAGTGTGCGCTGGAGAGGAAGATACCTATCATGAAGCCTTCTTGGATTACAGAGTCTTATCAAGTGTGGTTACGAGGAGATGATGTGGACTATGAAGCTGTACGCTCCTTACTACATCTCCCCGACCTCACTCACAACATAGCATAGAGCATCAAAACCCACCGACTACCTATCTTCTCCGGGGTCATTCTCTGTCCATCAGGGATACCAGATATCACACGACGCACGCAGATCCACAAGCTCATAACGCAGCACGAGGGGCAATACCTCAAGAACCTCGAGAGACCGATAAAAGTCACACATTTACTGTGCTCTGGAGACGAAGTGACCGAGAAGATGCGATATGCGGAGAAGTTTAATGAACGAGGGGAAGCGAAGATCTATCTCGTGTGGGAGGAATGGTTTTGGGATTCGTTAGATTTTGGGGGGCGGTTTGAGGAGGGACGGTATGCTGTCTCCAGACCAAGACCTGAGCGGAAAATTCTCGGTATGTGTGCTGTTTCTGTTTACTACATGTACATATGCATTATACTGATCATATATACCTAGCTTCGCAGCTGCCTTCATCATCCATCCTAGCTTCGGACTCGACGAACCCCAGTCAAGCCTCTTTTGTCCCCGCTCCTCCTAAACCCCAAACCACCACCAACAACAACGAAGACGACTCGCTTCTGGACGAAGAAATGGCAAGCGTGAACGTCGTTCCTGCCGTTACACTGAAAGTGTGGACTAGCCTCCTTGGACGTAGGGGGTACGAAATCGCCGATGGGCAGGTGGTGCTCAGTCCTACCAAGGAGACAGGGAAGAAATTTGTTGAGCAAGAACGTCCTGCTTCGCCTACAGCAGCGCAGGGCAGGAGGAAAGGGAAGGGGAAAGACAGTGGTGTGATTTCAGCATTTAGGAGGGCCAACTCGTTCGCTCCTGCAACTACGGATGCTGCAAAGGCAAAGAGCAACTTACCTTTCCGAAGGACCGCAGCGACTGCTTCGTTGTTCGCCGCTGCGGCTGGAGATGTTCCCTTCCCAGAGAAGATCGGGGAAGGTTCGAATACAGCTACGACTGGATTTGGCGCTGAGGAAGAACATCCTAAGAAGATTTTTGGGGGGCTGCGGTTCCGTGCGTTCGGAGAAGCGAAGTCGGCCAGTGTGCGGGGTGCGATTGAGCAGTGTGGCGGGAGGTGGGAGATGGATGATGATGATGAGGAACATGTGGATTTTGTTATTGTTAGACTTGTTAGGTTTGTTTTTTTTCTTGCTTTTTCTTATGCTTGGTTGCTGAGGTTTTTGGCGTATAGTGGCAGCAAGCTGTACCGTGTTGAACTTGATCCTTCGTTAAAGCCAAAGTATCGTACTGAATGCTGGCTTGAGAGATGTATCTTTGAAGATCGGATATGTCCACCTGAGGATCATATATCATTTGTCCCCCTAGGGATTGAAATGCCCGTTCGCGGTGCTGAACGGGTTGTAATGAGTATTTCTGGGTTTGGAGAGAGTGAGGCGGTGGGCATCAAGAGGTTGATAAGGGGGCTTGGTATGGTTTCTGTTTTGCATTTTGGGGAGTTAAGTTAACTCGATGTTTTAGGGATTACACTGGCGGGATCTTTTTCTCGAAAGTCTACGCATCTGCTTTGTCAGTGTGGTGTGGGGCTCAAGTTTGAGAAGGCGAAGGAGTGGGGTATTCCGGTTATCAGTGTCGAATGGCTCGCGGAGATGACGAGGAGTGGCATTATACCGGGTGTGGCGGGGCATGAAGTTGGACCTGGTGGTGTGCCTGTGGATAACAGCGTGGGAAAAGAAAAGGGGAAGAACAAGGAGGTGGATTATAAGGGTAAAGGGAAGGCGAAAGCTGTCGATCATGATGCTGCCATGGATGTGGATGTAGATGTAGATGTGGCGGGGAGGATTATTGATATTACTAACAGTGAGTGTATGCCACTTTTTATTTTATTTCTTCTGCGTATTCTAACATCTATATTATAGCATCTGATTCGCAACCGGAAGCCGCGCCGTCGAGAAAACGACCAACGTTGGCATTGGAACGCCAGCCTACAACCATCTTACCTGATGTGAGGCCACCAAGAGAAGGATTACACGGGTCAAGTACATTCTCTTTCGGCCAACCTAACGAGTCGCTACTCCCCGCTGGATCTTCTATATACTATGATCATCCGTCGTCAGTGCGCACACCGGAGTTCAGTCCTGTGATTCAATACGGGTCGCGACACCCTTCTGCGGCGCCCTCGGCGCAGCCGAGTGTCGCGAATATGAATGTGCTGTCTAGGAAACCTACGTTGCAGGAGGTTGGATCGTCTAGATCGCCTTCGCCAGTGAAAAGGCAAGGGACGAGGCTGTCACTATCACCTGTGAAGATCGATACGGAGGCTACGAGGGCGCTGCAGGAGAGTATCACATCCCTGCTTGGGAAGAGGCAGATTGATGGTGAGGGTGAAGGGAGTAAGGAAGGTGGGCGGGAGAAGGGGAAGAGAGCGAGATCTTCTAGGTCTAGAGTAAGTTCCCTACATCTTTTCTGGTTTGAAGAGCATGTGCTGATTCGTTGTTTGCGCAGGTTCAGTCTCGACAGACGTCTGAGATATCGGTCTCGGATATTTCCTCGGTCCCGGCACCTCCTCCTTTGGAGAGGACGTCATCCATTAATCCATTCGATACGAGTTTTGACGAGAGTGGATCGAAGGAAAGGAGTGTAAGGGTTATGTATGAAGATCCGGCGCAGGCTAATGAGAGGCAGCGCTTAATGGATCTTCTGAAGGACCGGGCGTCTGTGAGTGTGAATGGTAAAGAGAAAGAGAAGGAAAAGAAGGGTACGAGGAGGAGTTCACGGTTGAGTGGTAGTGTATAGATTTCTTTTTTTTTTTGATTCTTTAGCTGGGTCTGCTGGATTTCTGGAAAATCTAATTTAACTGTATTATTCCAATTGTAGTGATGATACCCCGATGGTCATGGAGTTATGATTACAAAATGTAACGTCGTGCTTGTAAGCTTTTGTGCATGACTGAGGCTGTAACCCTGTATTATTTGGATACCGTGCATTGTTGAAACAATACGACGTCCTGTTGTCTTTTAGCACCACCGAGTAAGGCCAGTGTGGGGGCTCTTGTAATGTAGTAATGCACCGCCCAATTTGTGCGGCGCATCACTTAGCACTATGACATAGTATTTATGAATGTGTATGTACATGTATTGTAGAAAGCTGTGACTAAAAATATCTCAGCAGCACTAGGCACTTTTGCACAGCAACGGGCCGAGCGAATGATATCGATAATGATTTGTCTACTAAGGTCGAATTTACAGACCACGAATTAACTTGGACGTTGAGGCATAGGGTTGCGCATGGTTAGCATGTTTATTGTGATAGAAGCTGCAAAGCATATCTTTTCCCTGAGTTGGATTCCTATGCATACTCGTACTCTCACATGCTACCTCACACGTAGTTGGTAAATTTTGTCCTTACATAGCTATGTACAAGCTGTGAGAATACATTGTCTAAATTTAGATCTTAAATCTTCGATTCGTTAGAGCGCCCTTTCTGCGTATTTAATCGGGAGCATCTACAAGTAACACTGCGTCTATCCTTTATTATCACCCACCTTTATTACACACGCTTCAATTCTTCCCCATACAACTATTCATATGTCTCCCTGGAACTGGCATCATTCCGATAAATCCCATAGTAGTACGCGCGACGATGACTCAGAATTACCGTCTGTCGCATTGGGTGGGATGATAGCTGAATTCAAAGCGGAAATGCAAAGACAAAAAATGCAAAGCCTTCAAGAAAGGCGTGAAAATGATCGTTCCAGTAAGGCAGGATTGCTACTAAAATAGAAGACCTAATCCCAATTTTTTGAGTAGACAACCGTTTGCAAGTCGAAGAAGAAATTTCCAGACCTTACTCGAGGATGTCCGAACCACCACCTCCCTACAGTGAAAGTAACACATTAGAAGTCCCCATGGTTCCACCCAGACCATCTAGTGCACAGGGATATTCTGCTCTATTTACACAGAGAAATGATGGAGCGTGGCCCACGACAGATGGCGGACTTCCTGTCGAGCATATTTCAAGATGTCCAAATAAAAGAACGCCAGCTCCTTTCTGCTCTTTCTGTCGAGCTATGATAGATCAAGGGATGACATCTATACCAACACATCAAAGTACGCCGAGAGATATATACGATTTCAATTCGAGAGTAGACAAGAAGGATTTCTAGTGATTAATCTAGCATTCACTGGTAGTAGCAGCACTTACGTAGATTGTCAGTGATTAACCCGTATCCAATCCACACGTTGTACAATTAGCTTCAAGTATTAGTGTAATGACAGGTTGATCGCTTACTGCAGCTTCGAATATGTTAGAAATCTAAAAGGGAGCACTTCCGACTGGCCATATTTAAGTCTTTTAGCTTTTAAGTGTGGCGCAACTATGACTCCAAGGCTCAAGCAAGATACCATCGAAATTCGAACGATGAGTCGTCGCTTATTTGGGCACTTATTACACATTCGCTTGCATTTGTTTATTATCATACCTGTAAAGAAACAATGCAATACATCGGATCTTAACCACACGCCCCAACATCCTTTCTTTCCATCAACTCATTGCAACGCTGCTATTGCTAAAGTCTGGGCCTCTTCTCATATATCTTGCCATTTCAATTTTTTTAAATACGAAGAAATGGATCTCACAAACACCAAGCTTCTACCTAACGTGTCTCCTAGTGAGTTTGGTGATTTGTTAAGTTCCGTTTGCATCTTCTTATGTGTCTTCCAATGTGCGTAAGGCACTTTTAACGAACTATTCCATTATTTTAAGTACTCTTCATCTGCATATAGCGTAATATGCCCTCGTCCAAATGGCAGTCACCTTGTTTCACCGGTTGTTCTTTTCATCTCCAGGCCTACCTCACTACCATGGTCTAACTTCAATCTCAAACCCTGTAGTTTTCTAATCCAATGTCTGATATACAAGGTTATGTTTCTCGAGATGAAAGTAAGAAAGAAATTATAGTTGCTATTCGAGGAAGGTGTGTAATTTCTATGATGTGTTCTATACTCCTTTTGAACACAAGTTGCATTAGTGCGTCGATGGTCGATTTCCTCATGGATGCCCAAATAGCCCTTGTTCCATTCATAGCCCCTGGCGTAACTGCACCAGGTAATTGCGTTTACTAAACTTCTAGTTATGTCAAGATTTTAATTGCATGGTAGATGGTGTCAAGGTTCATACCGGTTTTCTTTTAGAGTACGCATTCAATTTTAATATGAAAGGAAGACCACCTAACCTAACAGTACGTCGTAGCTGGGATACAGTGGCCTTGGAAATTCAATCAATAGTGAATATACAACTGAAACGGCATCCTGGTTATACGGTTGTCACTTGCGGACACTCACTTGGAGGTGCCTTGGCTCTATTAGCCGCGGTTGCTCTTCAGCAGAATTTTCCCGATAGGTTCTTATTTCATGTACGAAGCACCTCGGTTACTAATTTTTGAAATTCTATTAGCACTGTTAAAACTT
Source organism: Cyathus striatus (assembly GCA_025738555.1). Classification (NCBI taxonomy): domain Eukaryota; kingdom Fungi; phylum Basidiomycota; class Agaricomycetes; order Agaricales; family Nidulariaceae; genus Cyathus; species Cyathus striatus. Next base: position 2,492,418 of record JAOVFP010000002.1, read on the forward strand.
ACTCTTACGGAGCTCCAAGAGCTGGTGTATGATCTTCTATTTGTAAATTGGCGTGTTATTTACATTGCTGAATTATGGTTTCAGAACAAATCATTTGCGGAATTCGTGAATGCACAGTTTGGAACACGAGCCCATCGCGGTATATATATATATAACCTTTTCTTACGATCAAAATACTGAATGGTGCTTACCAGTGGTCCATACTAACGATGGGTGTGTTTAAGAGACTTTCGTTGTACTGGTTCTTTTCCCGATGTATGTTACCACAGAGTTCCAACTATCATTCCTACGTATTTGGGATATCATCACCATGGTCAGAAGCCTCTTTTTTGCGCAGAAATGAATGCCTAACACAAATCCTTCAGGAATTGAATATTGGCAACATGCAGATCCGGTATCAGAAGAAACAACGCTTCAATGCTCTGCCGACGGGGAAGACAGTCGATGTTCTGCCTCGATTCCTACCGGTGGCATCAATACTGCGCATATGATCGTACGTCTATACTATATATCAGCTATTGTGTTACCTGATGTACTGGCCGAATAGTATTTTGGAATGCCTGCAACAACTCCATTTTGTCTTTAACTGCCGCTGGAGAGTCTGGATCCATTATTGCCCCTTACAAATGGTATTGTACCGTGAATTGTTTTTTTCTTCTGCACTAAAATGCATCGGTTATTATCCTATGAAATACGTCCCATCTAACTGGTTTATTTAGAATATCACTATTTGGGAAGCAGTCCATCCAAGTCCCAGCAACGCTTCTATTGTCAAGATACCTAGTGTTAGCAATTTAGGACGTATGCGGATGTCCTTCCTCACCTTTTGTAGATTGTTCCATGGAAAGCGGTCCACAAATACATGTCAAGCTTTCTGCAATTGGAGAAGGGAGATACTTGAGCATTGCATCATCTATTCGTCCAACTGATTGATCCCAATCCGCGGGGGCGGGCATTCCAGTAAGGCTATACCGAAGTTGGAACCTCTCTCTATGTTGGACCGCAAGACCATCTAACTCTTCTTTGCAGAGGATATCATCTAAATGCCTATTAATATCAAGAACCCAAACCCTAGTCTTCCCATCTTCTGAGGCGGAATCATTGAGAACTGCTCGTAGGACTTGCAAGATTGGAGTTACTCCACTTCCCGCACAAATCATGGCGATCTCCTTAACTCGTTGCTCTGTACCATGCAAAGAAGCTCGTCCACGACCAAGCCAGGTAAAGTGTCCAATAGGACCTTTAATTTCGACGTGGTCGCCTATTTCCAGCTCAGCAAATCCTAAGGTCATTCGACCTCCCTGGGGGAACTTTTCGCTCGGATAATAAATCCTGGTCACGCGGTTAATGAAATCTACGCACACGAGAACAGGACTTACTTGATCAACATATCTATGAAGCCTTTATCCTCCGGACGTGATAGGGGTGTATAAGCTCGTTGTACTAATTCTCCTTCAACAACTTCTGCGCTGTCCTCGTGTTTCACTTTACGCCTCAATCTGACATAAACGTGCTGGCCAGTGGGCAAACCAAGTGCTTGATCGTTGTTTCCGAATGTGAAACGGTAAACATTTGAATCTTTGGAAACTGCCTGGATGCCGCTGAGAACTACCTTCTTCCACTTCTTTGGATGAAGAAATTCGTGATTCGTCCCATCCTCTTGCGCTAGATCTGCACCTACTTCGAGCTTTCCAACGAGAGTACCTATGTGATAATCGACAAGCTGCTTCTTGGCATCTGTACTGTGAATAGCCATGAAGTCTTCTGTCGCATCCTCTCCGGCAACCAAAGTAATCGATTCGGGCCCCCCTGGATGGTCTTTCAAAAATCCCGTTCCGTCGTAGACCTTTGAAAATGTTAGGAAGATCTTGGGACTGTCAATTAAGCTCACCTCTCCATTGACTACAAACCATGGGTTCTCAGTGGATTTGTGTTTCTCAAACTCTTCAATGCTGATCTTACGCTGGACTCCGTCTTTGACCATGCGAATGACTTCTGATTTCTTTACTTCAGTTATATTTTCTGAGATCAAATCCACAGAACCTGCGAAACTGGGCTTTGCTGGGTTCATGCCCTCATCTTTTAATCGCTGCATCCATCCTCCAGGTTGAGTTCCAGCCACTAAGTGGGAAAACGTCAGAGGATTTAAACATAAGGACAGCATTAAACACACTCGTGGGATGCTCGAACTGCAATCTTCCACCCTCGATATGATGAATACAGACTCGGAACCACCTGAGTATACGTTTTCAGTAAAATCTTAACATATAATTTGAAGTTATCCAAGTACCAGTTATTCATCATCCCAGTAGCGTTCCAATACATATCACGAGGCTGTAGAGCGAGTGACTCGTCCATACAACGTACAGAGATAGAACGGCTTCTTTTCAATGTACCGTACGGAATATTGAAGGTCCAGAAACACCAACAGAAACACGTATCGCTACTAGTCAGATCCAAGGTACCATAAATATCATCCTCAAAGGCGACATCGCGATAAGCATCCTCAGGATACTGGATATCGGCCAGAGACCAGGTGGAACCATCATCGCAGGAAATTTCAACTCGAGTTACTCTGCGTCCACCTCCTGCATATGCGTAACCTCCTGTTGCGAATACATCGCTATCAGCTTTATCAGCTGTTTCTAAAATCTCTTCATGGTCTGGAGACGCTATTGCACTGTTCACATTGAGATCTCGAATTATATATCTGTGGTGTTCAATCAGCACTTTGGCTGATGAAATTTCAAGTGTCCAATCGACTAACCGAGGATCATACCACCAGTCATTTTCCGCTCTTGCCTTGTCGGCGTCAACAGGCATAGGCAACACCTTATTGTCATGAAAATGAAGGTGGTGCTGGCTTTCGAACTTCGAAAGCTCGATACGACTCAACCATTTAACCGATCTTCCACCAATTTGTGACGGAACGACGAGCCTCAGGGGGAAACCATGGTCGGGTTCCAGCCTGCGGAATTGTCAGTAAATATTTAAGAACTCACAGGATATACGAATACTTACGGGACACCGTTCATTGCCCAAGAAAGCAACATACCTTTTCGCTTATCCCGTGCCCAACTCAACAGCTGGCTAAAGCACAGAGTGAGAATAAAATGAATAGGTTCCGTAGATCCTTACCTTGTCCCATATGGTCCATTTGGAAGTTTATCGCATCCTTCGAAGATAACGTGTTTTGCTATTTTCGCAGGCGTCACATAGTCGAGAACATCACTTAAATAAACACCTGTGAAAAGTGCCGTGGAGGCTCCAGCCGCTCCCCAGGAAAATCCAAGCGATTTCTGAACAATGTTTTGCTCTTTCCTTCGGTTACCGGCACAGACTAAGGTAACTGGGATTGTAACAACCTGAAACTTGCTGCGGAGATCATGAAGAGTAAACGTTGTAGGGTTGTTGCAAAGTCTAAAAATATCGGTTAACCATGTCATAGGCTAAACAAGTTATGGTAAAGTATGCACCAACCCATGTATTTCAACGGTCCACTGTGAGGCAGCTTCGTAGTCTATACGAGGGACAGCGCCATGGTTCCGGACAAAGAACAAGTTACTTGGTGTAAGGAAACCGGCCGAATAAAGATCTTTCAGCTTGGCCTCAGAATTAAAGGGATGTTTTCCAGTTAAACGAACAAGCCTCGGATCTCTGTTTATCCAAGAATCTGGAGTAGCCCTTCAACACAAATATGAGAGCGTGAGTTACAACAAAAAGAATAATTAGCTCACACGTCTTGGGGGTCCACCTCGTCGCAGGGTGCTTCCAGAGGGACGGGAGATAACTCCAGCTCTTGCGGCAGCGCCCTCGGTATAGTACAGGCTCCCGCCAACGTGCCATTGCGCACTAGCGATGGAGGGAAAAAAGGCGTCGGAAGCTTTATTTCCCCTTGTTTCGAAATACAGTCTTGCCCGAAGGTATGTTTCACATCTGGAATAGAGGCCGGAGAAGTCGGAGGTGAACTTTCTGGTGTATATGAGCCTGACTCAGAGGCTGAAGACGACAGCGAGGATGTAATTTGGGACAAGGTATCTGTCGAGACTCGTCTTTAGTAGATGACTAGAGGCTTTATGTATGGGAACATACCAGATACCGAACTCATAGCTGCCAGAAATAATGGGTAAAGGCCAGAGGTTCTATTGCTATTTGATACGCAGAATTATGATGGTGGTTAGGATCAAGGTTAACCGTAATGGTGCACTCAGCACACAGCACACTGAACATCAAAATCGGAGTATCCTATTTGACGAACCATGTCCTATTCTTGGGTGGCTTGTCGAAGCAAAGTTGGCAACCGCACAGATAAGAGTAACCAATGTTCATTGGCGCGATAACGAAGAACCACAGGTACTCCATTCTCAGGCATATTTTCTCCAAGGTGAGAATGTCACTTCCCCTCAATTAACGTCGTATCATTGAGTTATATTGGTACGCTATCAGGAGCCAATGCCGACTGGCAGAAAATTGATACACATACATGAACGGTCATCATTTAGTACTTAGGAACAGGTACAGCAATCAACAGAACGTTAATCGCAATGCAAATAACGCCCATTATCCAGAAGGCCTTTCCTACTTCAGTTTGGAATCTGAAAACGAGGGCGAAGATAATACCGCCAAGGTTTCCAAAAGAACCTACAAGACCCGACATAACTCCCTACAAGATACCTTTATCGCGTCTCGTACAAGCTTAGAAGGTACTCACGTTATTATATGAATTACAATGCGGCACGAGCGCAAAGTTCGCACCGTTACCGAGCTCAGAAAATATAGCTGCAAGGGAGAACACTCCCATTAGCGTCGGTACTACGACACATCGGCTTTGTGAGCTTCGAATTTATTCGGGGAAAAGAAGGTACTTGCAATGTGGTGCTTTCGGGAGCATGTTATTTTGAAGGTAGAAGCCGCCAGCCAGACAGCATACGCCCATGAATAATCCGCACCCGAGAGTCCAGAATTTCTTTCCATTTGTTCCTGAACGTTTATAAACAACGTCTCCAATATACCCTCCGAAAGGTCGTGTGACGACATTCAGGAAGCCACTAAACCACGCTGTCAGCTCCAATAAAATAGCCGTATGTATGTAACTTAAACTTACAAGATAGACGTGTAGTACCCTGCTCGTGTCTGGTCGAACCCTTGAATACGCTTGTTGAACAGGTTGAATAGAACGCTGGCCATTTGCGCGTCGATAGCCAGTTCAAGTCCAAAGGTAGTCAGATACGCCAATGTCGGAAGCCATGTCAGTGGAGTAGTCAGAATCTTTGCCGCACTCCTCCACGTAAGTGATTCATTAACAGCGACATCGACAGTGGATTGCACAAAAATATCCGCTTCTGGATCTTCCACCGGTCGCACAGTAATAGCTTCCTCATCGCCTTTCTTCGGAGACATGTCTCCACCCCGTTTCTCATCGCTATCATAATGCACTTCATGTCCAGTTCGAGCAGCGAGAGCAGTAGCAGGGAGATTGTGGCGCTCCGACCATCTACCCGCGGGGTGGTCTTGCCCGAAAAGGATGGTCAAGATAGCAACGAATAGAAGAATTGGTGCGCTAAGATAAAGATGAGATTATTTAAGTTCACACAGAACTGACAGGCAGGGACCACGACTCACGGAACAATAGCAAACGCCGCCCTCCAAGCTACGTGCTGGGACATCCCGCGGGATCTGAGGCTTTCGAAGAGGGATGTCATGATAGCGAAGGTGGCGCCTCCACTGTAAGATAAGGACAATGATAAGAATGGTACGTAAGCTTCGTGAGTACCGTAGATACTTGCCCCATGTTACCTAGAGGGTAATAATCAAAATCAATGTATCGTGATTGGTAAAAACGAGAGGACTTACCCCACCCGCCTACAAGCGCGTTGGCGGTTCCGACGCAGTTTTTGTCGAAAAAGGCTGATGTCCACGCTTGGCATGGTACGAATGTCCCTCCGAGAATCCCGATGAAGAATCTGAGAGCGTATAGTGTAGATGCGTTGTGGGCTGTCCCTGCTAGTCCGGAAGGGATAGCACCGAGAACCAGAAGACCCGCCATGACTTTTCGAGGACCGTAGTGGTCTACAAGGGGACCGACGATGATGCGAACGAATAATGTGGCAACGAGTGCGATGATGTTAGAGTTTGCTACTTGGGCATTGGTTAGTTTGAGGTCGGATTTGATTGCGTCTGGGATTAGTGGCGGGAAGGCAAACCAGGATAGGAATGCGACGAAGAATCCGACTGAATAATTGATTTAGAGTAGTTTATGGTACAATGGGGAAGTGCTTACGCCAACTAAGATGGAAAGAACGCGCATATGGGTCCTTCAGATTGAATATGGGTAGCGTATAGCTCTTTAGGTTAACCGGATTGACGACTGCAGGCCCCCAGAGATGCGACCACTTGAAAGGAGGAGGGCCATGAGGCGCGTCGGGTTTGTTAGTAGACCTTGTTCCGGAGGGAGAGATATTATGCTCTTCGACGCTAGGCATCTTTTTATGAATATGGTGTTTCACTGGAGACAGCAGACCTGAGGAAGGCGAGAACCGAGTTGCTAACTTGTACCTCAGGCAAATTACCAGCACTATTCATAGAGGCGCTATATATATATATGCATATATATTGCTTTGCACCCTGGTTCCCTGGGTACTAAACGCTAACTTTTCTTGCCCTCACTCTCCTGCAAAAGATACTACATTGTAGCAAACGCCAGTTTCTTGTAACGGGCATGTTCACCTTCTTCAGGACGCCGAGAGTTAATCACGGATTCAGCCAGAGTAGGACAACTGAAAGACAGCTTCGCCCCTATCGTAATGGACATGCAGTATCACCCTTATCTCGAAGCCGCAGGCCACAACAATCGGGTATAGAGGCGTTTCGGAATTATGTACTTCGTTGGAGTGTTCAGATCTTGCTGCGCGTGTGCTGTATTGGAACACCATCCGAGAGATTGCTACCACTGGCTTCCTGGCACCACTTGCATTTGATAACGCGTTTCAGGCTTTTAGCCCTGTAGCCAATGAACCCCAGTGAGTTATGAATCATAAAACCATAGAAACATTCCCACCTGTACTACGTATCGCCCAACCTGCCAAGCGTAGTTTATCCAACAGCCTCAGACAGGTAAAAGACAGATTTAGTACGTGTTATCTTTCGTTCGTGACGCTCTGCAACTCGCAAGCCATTATCCAAGTATTTTGGGTAAACCAAGATAGAAATATGACAGCTGCTGTGTGTGCAAAGAGGGCTTTATGAAATATTGACAGTGAAAAGGCCAAAGGAGAAAGATAAGGGGAGCGAAGCATCGAAGTCGGAAGAACGCTTGCGGCAGCATTGCTATTTGGCACGAGACCAAAGGATCAACAAAAAGCGTGAGAAATATCGGCGTTCTCCACAAACCCGCTTAGTTTCACAACTGCCCTTTCCGGAATCCGTCAACGCGTCAGCTAAGAACTTTGTCTTATCCACTTGCCGACTGTCACTTGTGCTATGTCCTCCACCCCGCATTTGCTCAACATGGACTGGACTTATCGCGGTCTCTTACTGGACGTACTTCAGCTCACGGGACCATATATCATCTACCTTGGACAAAAATATCTTTGCTTACTGAGAAACTGATTTTGTCTTCGCACATTCCGACGAAGTACACCTTCTGAGCATCTGGGCTTCGTGATTTTGGCTCAGCCTTCCCACCGCGCTGGACCCTGGTAAACTTGTGAAACAAGCAATTAGGTTTTCCATCGGATCTTTAGCTTATTTCTCTCATCTGCGACGACAATGAGCTCTCCTGATGGTTTGACGACCCTTCCTAAGGGCTCGAGTGATGCTGGAGCTACCCTCAGAGATGGTGCGTAGTGCACTTGTTGCTGTACCTCAACTGTAATAACGTCTGTGGAATTTGACTCTAGGAGAGACCAAGTCCTTGTTTCCTCAACAGGATATCGTCGATGAAGCTCCCGCTGGGCGTAAGATTATCTTTGTCGGTATGGTTCTATACACTGTCAACATAACTTATCATATTCAAAGTATGTATGTCAGCTGGCCTTGGAATGGTAGGAATAGGTGGATATTTTATATTTTAAAATTATTCATACACAAGCTGACTAAGCTTCTCAAAAAGCGTTCATCGAGAAGCTGCTGAACCTCGATGAGCAACAAAAGTACTTCATTGTCACCTGCGGTGAAGAACGTCACTTTGCATACAACCGCGTAGGGTACGTAGCTTCCTACGGTTCAGTTTATACCCTAGCTCACAACTCTGTTCCTTAGTCTAACTGAGTACTTCGAACATCGAAATGTACGGTTCAACCTCCCCTCTTCTTTTCGAAATAACACTCATCGCAACCAAGGTCGAAAACCTCTACCTAAACCCTCCTTCTTGGTACGCAGCCCAACAACCTGATCGTATGGCCTACCACCTCTCGGAACGCGTAACATCCCTCTCCCCATCTTCCCACCTCGTCCACACAGACAAAGGTCGTTCATTCAGATACCACAAGTGCATTCTCGCAACAGGCTCCACAGCAGATCTCCCACCATACGTATCAGCCGATAAGCCAGAGAACACACGAGGCGTGTTCGTATACCGCAACATCGCTGATTTGGACGCTATAATCTCCTATGCTGAGAAGCCGGAGATTCAGCGAGCGACGGTGGTGGGTGGTGGGTTGTTAGGGCTGGAAGCTGCGAAAGCTGTATATGATTTACCTACGTATGTTCTTTTCTTGTACATGATGGACATGCTAACGCGCACGCAGAATCTCACATGTAAGCATCATAAACCGACAAGCATACCCCCTCTCCCGCCAACTAGACGCAGAGGCAGGCGAAATGGTACTCCACAAGATCGAAGCAATGGGCGTGCAAGTACTCACTAGCTGCACACCCACAAGGCAAGTCACCCGTCTCGCGGAGGACGGCTCTGGAGAGGAAGTGTTCACCGGATTCGAGCTCCAAGATGGCTCGATCCACGAAGCCGATTTGGTTATTTATGCTATTGGTATCAAGCCCCGCGACGATGTGGCGAAGGAGAGTGGGATCGAGTGTCACAATCGCGGTGGGATTGTTGTTGCGAATGATTTGGGGACGTCGGCGGAGGATGTTTATGCGATTGGGGAGTGTGCTAGTTGGAATGGGAATTTTTATGGGTTGATTGCTCCTGGAAGTATGTGCATAATTCTTTTTGTTGAAGGGTATGTGCTGATGGTTCGTTTTAGTTGAGATGGCGGACATTCTCGCTTTCAATCTCACTCAGACTGACACGCATGCTCCACGTATTATGAATGCGCCCGATCTGAGCACGAAGCTCAAGTTGGTCGCCTCCCTTCTCTGCTTACAGCCCTTGCTGACCGAAGATTTCTAGACTTATGGGCGTAGATGTTGCATCATTCGGCGACTTCTTTGCGGACAAACGCATTCCAGCTTCAAAAATCCAAGACCTGTCCAAACTCACGAAGACCGAGAACGAGCCCGTCGATAAAGCTCGGCCAGCAATACTGATATCCACGGATGAATCTACTGGTGCTACAGCTAAACCCAATGATACTGCATCAGCAACAGCTGCTAAGCCGTCAAGGCGTTCTCGTGCTTCTGGAAAGGACGAGCCGATAAAATGTCTTGTCTACAAGGACCCGTTCAGCGCCACGTACAAGAAGTATATTTTCACTGCGGATGGGAAGTATTTGCTCGGAGGCATGATGCTTGGTGATGTTAGTGACTTCGTTAAGCTGGTTGCTATCGTGAAGAAGAAGGTAAGCTTGAATGTCAATGGATTAAATGGAATGCTGATAGAGATGTACAGAAAGCGCTGGAAATCCCGCCTTCTCAATTCATTGTTGGGTCCAAGAAAGAGGGCGAGGAAGGAAATGATCTGGATGATGATGCTCAAGTCTGCAGCTGTCATGTAAGTATTCACGGTTGGCGCTCTTACTTGTCTGATGTATGCTTTGGCAGAATGTGTCGAAGGGCACCATTGTCCAGTGCGTGAAAGGCGGAGTGTGCACCACGATTCCCGAGCTTAAGACGAAGACTAAAGTTGGCACTGGTTGTGGTGGATGTATGCCTCTTGTACGTTTCACCTTGTCCCCCATAGACCACAAAGACTAAGCTTTATTGATATAGGTTACGAGCATCTTCAACGCAGAGATGAAGAAAGCAGGACACAAACTGAACACCAGCCTCTGCCCTCACTTTGCAATGAGCCGTGTCGACCTCTTCAACGTGGTCAAAGTGAAGCAGTTGCGCACCTTCCCGGATATTATGGCGGCAGTCGGCGTTAATAAAGAGTCAATTGGATGTGAGACATGTAAGCCTGCTGTAGGCAGTATTCTGTCTAGTTTGTAAGTCAATCTTGTTATTCTCTGCGTAGCGTTGCTCATACTACTATCGTAGGTACAATGAACATGTCATGAAACCCGTTCATCACCAGAACCAGGACACGAATGATAAGTTCCTTGCGAACATACAGCGTAACGGAACTTTCAGTGTCATCCCTCGAATTGCCGCTGGGGAGATTACACCAGAGGGGCTTATTGCTATTGGTCAGGTTGCGAAGAAGTATGGGCTGTACACAAAGATTACTGGAGGGCAGAGAATCGATATGTTCGGCGCCAAGAAAGAGGATTTGCCGGATATTTGGGAATACCTGAATGAGGCTGGTTTCGAGAGTGGACATGCTTATGGAAAGAGCTTGCGTACGGTGAAGTCGTGCGTTGGAACTACATGTACGCATTTCTTCCATGTCGTACTGGACTGGTTATTGATGTTGCCTTTCAGGGTGTCGCTTCGGTGTTGGCGACTCCGTGGGTCTAGCTGTGCAATTAGAGAACAGATATCGTGGAGTGCGCAGTCCACATAAGTTCAAGGGTGGTGTATCCGGTTGCGTCCGTGAATGTGCAGAGGCACAGGGTAAAGACTTCGGTATTATCGCTACCGATAAAGGCTGGAATAGTAAGCTCTTGCTGCTAGTTTCTTTTCTAGCTCTTACCGATTACCATGGCATAGTCTTTCTCGGTGGAAATGGTGGTGCCACACCGGTGAGTACTTGTGCTCTGTTCTGGTGTATTCCGTGTTGATAAGCTTCGTCGTAGCGACATGCTGACCTTTTCGCGAGAGATGTTCCTCCATCCAAAGTTGTCAGAATCATCGATCGATTCCTTGCATACTACATCATGACCGCTGACAAACTCCAAAGAACCGCTCGCTGGATTGAGAATATGGATGGTGGGATTGAGGTGGGTCCTACAGCTTCTTTCTGTTAACAACATAGTGATTCATTTTCCTGACACCAGAAACTCCGAAAAGTTATCTTAGAGGATGAACTTGGTATTTGCAAGGACCTGGATGCACTCATGGATAATCTCGTAGACACCTACGAAGATGAATGGGCAACTGTTGTTAAAGGTTACTTTCGCCTTTCGCCGCGTTGATTATTCTAGGTACATATTAACCATCATCACTGCAGATCCCATCAGGCGCAAACAGTTCAGGCAGTTCGTTAATACCGACCAGCGTCAAGAACAATCCGAGTTAATAGTAGAACGTGGGCAGAAGAGACCTGCAGACTGGCCCAAAGAGTTCCCAAGTGTAAAGTTTACTCCAGACCAGCTGGTTACGCCGAAGGCTGAGTGGAAGTGGGTGACATTGGTCACTAAGTCTGACCTCATGCCAACGGAGTCTGGTACAACGAGTGCTGCTGTCAAGTATGGCAACACCCAGCTCGCAGTTTATCACGTTCCTAAACGTGGTTATTTCGCCACGCAGCAAATGTGTCCACACAAAAGGTAAGCTACAGTGACATATCTCTCAAAATCTTCTACTTACGTGTCTGGGTAGAGCATTCGTATTGGCACATGGTATCATTGCAGACTCTCCAAAAGGCGATCTCGTAAGTAATGCATCGGCGTAATTTACCGCTGAAGGTATGCTTACATTGCACGTAGTATGTGTCGTGCCCACTTCACAAACGGAATTTCACACTGACCGGAGGTGAATGCTTAAATGATCCCGAATATCAAATCTTAGCATTTGAGGCACGCGAGGATTCTACAAGTAACTCGAACATCCAGGTGCTCCTTCCACCTGAACACGATATCGATGCCTTGCTAGGTACGGAGAAGTGGCTTGTACGGCAAGCAGAATCGGAGGCTCTTGGGCTGAATGCAGCTACCCAAATCGATGTTGTGGGTCCTAAAGGTGAAGCTACTACAGATGTTGCTTGTGGTGGCACGTGTGGTGATAGTAAGCTGGAATGGTAATCTTACGGTGTGATACTTGGAATAAGTACCAAATGTTGTAAGATTTCATGTAAATAAATATACATCGCGCTCCTTCAATATCTGTGCTAAAATTTTTACTGACGCGTATGATTACACAAGAGCCGGGGCGATGACGAAACCAGTGTCAAGACTTGCGAGCACATATCCGGCCACCAGCAAGCCACCAGAGTAAAACACAAGTTTTTTATGTAAACCAAAGCAGCCGCCTATCAACTAACTGTGTCAAATTGTGTCCGTTGGCATTCAATACAAACAACAATAAATACTGTAGCAAACAATTGTTTTCCGGCTTACAACTTGCTTACAACAGTTAGAAGTTAGTTAGAAGTTAGAAGTTAGCATTGCCACCATTCAGCACTTCAGGATCTTAAGGTCATTAGGGGAATTCAAATATGTCTGTTTTGTAGCGTTACTACATGTTGCTACGGAACAGTCGCTACAACCTTGCCGAAAAACGTGATCAGAAATTCAAACGGAGAGTTCTAACGTAAACGTTCCCTATGTTTTACTCTTTTCCACTTTGAAATTTCGTTAAAAATTTGGAGGTTGGGTAGATATTAATATATTCAAACATTCTATCTAATAAATTATATATTTTCGTAAGGTGAAAGGAAGTGGCTCTTGTAAGTACGATGCAAACATTATGAACTCCGAACTGATCGCCGCTCGTTCTTCTCGGCAACGATACAGAAATCACTGTAGCGTATCGCGTATCGCCATATTTGAATTCTCCTATTGGACGTTTTAATACTGCTCGCCCTTGTATTATTATTATGTGGCCAATATAGGTATCATATAAAGCTCGACTAATAGAGGTAAAATATATTTCACACTTTCCAAACACTTTCAGTCAACTTTCAGTTCTTCAAGAACTAAAAATAAAGCTATACCGTCCAAATCCAATCCACAGCGAACGTCGAATCCGTATTTATCGACTCTTTCGGAGAAACCTTGCCTCGATCTCATTTCTCTTCTTTGAACAATACTTTTCAAAGGCCCTTCTCATGATTCCGATGAGTTCGAACTTACCCGTCACAACATGTCCTGAAAGTTGCCTGAAAATGCTTCCCAGTCTTGCGGTACAAGTGCTTTGTCTGCGTATCAGTTGAGTGACTCAATATTTTTGAATTCTCGCCTCGTGCGAGGAGTCAACCCAGAAAACGCGTGCACTAAAATGTAGTACTGAAGATCAATAGAATCCCATTCGTTAGAGTTGGAGTCAACTCTGAGTAATTTGTGATTGAAGCAGACCCTTCCATCGGCGTAGTACAAGATTTCAAGCTCTACAGCCCAATCAAGGTTGTCAAGGATGAAGATCGATGTATCGATACATCGATACACGTTGTGGGCGAACAGGCATATACCATTCATAGTCTTCCAGGTCTGATAATAAAAAGCCTTGGTGCCCTAGAGTCCTCGTCCCAACGACTTTCAACTCGCATTGAATATGAGCAATAACCAGGGAACCGGCATCGCAATCCACAATGGCTCAGGCCAAGCCCCCGAGAGCTCCCCGGACAAACGAGCAAATAAACGATACTTGCAAGGTAGCCTACACAAAGATGGGGACAAGGAAAAGTATGGCTTACACTTTCGCCTTGTCTCAGTGCTGACACTTGCGGCCTTATATCCAGAGGAAGCACGATCAAAGTCGACAGAAACTCCAACTCGAAAGGTGACGAAGGAATAGTAACAACGGTAGTACCTGTCGAAACCGACGTACGTCCACCCATCCCACCACCCGCCCAGCACAATAACGCCCCTAAAGTCAGATCCCTCCTCAGACGAGTCCACCGTACCAGACGAAACCCCATCCGAGCTCACTGAACGTGGCATATCCCTTTTCACGCGTTACATACGCTCTGGAAACCTAGATGACCTAAATCAATGCGTTTCCACTCTCCGCAAAGCCGTATCTCTTACTCCAAAAGATGATATCAACTTTCGGTCAAGACAAAGCAACCTGGGAATTGCATTGAAATGCAGATTCAGCCGTACAGGGATAATCAAAGACATCGACGGTGCAATTGACATTCAGAAGGATGCAGTTGCACATTTACATGGCGAAGACGCGACAAGAGCGCTTGCAATTGGTGCACTGGGAAATTCATTCTACACGCGGTATTCGTATACGCGAAGTCCCTCCGACTTAGAAGAGTCGATTTTGCAGCGCTCAAGAGCAGTCGAACTGGGGCGTAAGACCTCCCCTCCCGATGACCAAATAATGTATCTCCACAACCTCGCCAACGCCCTCGTAGATCGTTTCCTAGACATAGGAAAAACAGAAGACCTAAAAAGTGCACTTGCACGATTCGAGGAAGCATTAACTTTTGTCTCCCCAAACACTGAGCAAAACGACGTATCAACTCTTCAAGCCAACTTTGGCGCCGCCCTCAGACGCAGCTTCGAGCACTGGGGTAAAGAGGAAGACCTAAAAAAAGCGATATCCGTACAACGCCAATCTGAGTCCAATACCCCAGCTGATCACCCATCGAAACCCAACCGCCTAATCAACCTCGGGATCAGCTACAAAGTTCGCTTTGAGAAATCCGCTATCATCACAGATATAGACAAGGCCATCTCTTTGGGAACCCGCGCGGTATCTCTGATGGCAGATGGAGATATCCGAAAGGTGGAGTACCTCAACCACATCGGAAACTTCTATCGACGCCGTTTCCAGCCATTGAGAGAGAAAGCAGATATTGACGAAGCTATATCGGCACACATCAAAGCAGTAACCCTTGCACCAAACGCCAGTAGCCTCAAGGCGCTATGCCTAGCGAGTCTTGGCGCGACATACAATATCCGCTTCGCCGCCTTAGGGAATGTAGAAGACAATGAAGCAGCCATATCAAACCTCCGCCAAGCGCTCCAGCGTTCCTCATCCCAAGGCCGCGCAGAGCTTGCGATAACACTAAACGAGCTAAGTTCCGCCTTAGCCTACCGTTTCGAGAGAGTAGGCAACATGCCCGATCTTGAAGAAGCCATATCCTTGCAATTGAGATGCCTGGATCTTACTTCTGAAGATGATGCAAGCAGACCATTACGCCTTCACAATCTATCATTGTGGTACACCCATAAATTCGAAACCACGGGTCTGCTCGAGGACATCGACAAAGCCATCGCATACGAAGAAAACTCACAAAGTCACTTTCCTGAAGGAAACGCTACGAAATGTGTTCTTCTCCAACACCTCGGGAATCTGTACAAGTACCGCATTGAACGATTTGGGAACAAAGACGACGGATTGAAGTCTATGAAGGCATACCGGGGCGCTGCAATCCTATCTGTTGGCAGTGCTGCAGTACGTTTCGACAGCGCAAAACGATGGGCAGAACTGGCTTTGGATTACGACACCGCGAACCTCGAGGCCTATGAAATCAGCATGCATCTTATCCCCCGAGTCCTATGGCTAGGAACAACAATATCAACGCGATACGCGGACTTGGCGCGAATAGGAGATACCGTCAATGAAGCAGCTGCAGTGGCAATTGAGAAAGAGCAGCACAAACTTGCTGTAGAGTGGCTGGAACAGGGTCGTTCTTTGATATGGGGCCAGATATTGCAACTGCGGACGCCGGTAGACGAACTTCGAGATGCGAGCCCGCAACTGGCGGAACGATTCGCACAAGTGTCTCGCGAACTTGAAAGTGCGGGGAACGTCGAGCCTTTAATAGGACAAGAAGCAGGCGTCCGTGTGACAACAGTAGAAGAGCACACGCAAAAGCACCACCGTCTCGCAGAAGAATGGGACTCCCTCGTGAATGAAATACGCTCCATTCCTGGGTTCGAATCATTCCTCCAGCCCAAGCGCCTAGAGGACCTAGTAAAGGAAATACCATCCTACCCGATCATTTTAGTAAACGTCCACCGAACACGATGTGACGCATTGATTCTGCATCCAGATTCGAACGTTACTGCGGTTCCGTTGCCGATTCTCACGTATGGGAATCTAATGTTGTTGCACGCAGCAGTGCAAAGAGAGTTGAGAGGGAGTGGGGTGCTCAATCGGGGATCAAGACTTGCTTATGATGCAGGTACTGCTGGTGGTATCGGGAAGGCGTTGGGGCTTTTGTGGAGGGCTCTGGTTAAGCCTGTGTTGACGAATTTGAAATATGAGGTGGGTTTTATGATTTCCGATGCTGACAGCGATACTTATTCGAGTAGAAAAGGAAAGCAACATCAAATGATCTCCCTCACGTAACCTGGTGTGTTACCGGTCTCCTCACATTCCTTCCGATTCATGCTGCAGGTTCATATGGCAAAGGACCTGACAATGACAAGATCTTTGAATATGTCATATCGTCATATACACCAACACTCACCGCCATCATCAATTCGCAGAAACGATCCAACTCTGGCAAAATGCCCAGCATCCTAGCCATAAGCCAACCTACTACACCCGGCCAAAAGCCCTTGCCTTCAACAACAGAAGAAGCCGAAAGTATCAAGCAACATGTAGATCCGAATCGCTGGACATGGCTAGATGGACCTGCAGCCAAAGTCGATGAAGTCCTGCACAACATGGAAACACACAACTGGATCCATCTGGCATGCCACGCAAGCCAACGAGCCGATGCGCCCATGCATAGTGCATTCTTCCTTGAGGACGGAGAGTTACGATTATCGACTATCATGGAGAAATCGTTCAAACATACCGAGCTTGCTTTCCTTTCTGCGTGTCAGACTGCCTCGGGGGACGAGAAAAGGCCAGAGGAAGCATTCCATCTTGCAGCGGGGATGATGATGGCTGGATATCGAACTGTCCTAGCGACGATGTGGTCAATTCGAGATAGAGATGCACCGGTTGTTGCTGATTTGGTGTATTCGCGACTTTTGGGGAAGGATGGTGGAGTCGGAGACGGGAGACGGGAGGCTGCGTATGCTCTGCACCAGGCTGTTGCGCATCTTCGTGATAAAATTGGAGAGAAGGAGTTTGTAGCATGGGTTCCGTTTATTCATATAGGACTCTGAGCCTCGGAACGAAGGGATTCTTATTGGGGTGCCAGAACCCACTTTTGCGTCGGAAATCCTAGATCTTCTAAGTAACGGGCTGTTGGCTAGTACATCTATCATAAAATACCAAATATCATTGAAACTATGAGTCGCATTTGTGAACAAGTTTGAAACAAGGATGAAATGGATGTTGCAACTTGTGGTTTGGTTGTGGTCGACGTCAAAAGCCTTCGGTGTCGGGAGTTTAATTCATTCCTTCAATCACGTGACCCAAGGGACGGCAAGCTAGACGCGTGACGGCGACGCGTTTTGTACTACATATAGCCTCGCGTTACATAAATAGAATGTGCATGTTATTTACTACTAAAATTGCATATAAAAAGACTTTAAAGCAGCACGATAATGATGATAATCTAAAAAAACAAAACTAATAAAACAAAACCAATAAAACAAAACAAAAAACAAAACACAAAACAAAATAATATACAAGCAGTATAGTTTGTTGATAGTCTGATCCATAGTCTGTTGGGTGTAGGCAAAAGAATTTGTCCGTGTAAAGTAAAATAATGCAATGGAAAACTGAGGCAAGCAATTGACACCCTAGCCGAACTGCAAATCACGTCCTTCGAAAAAACGAACGCGTATATCGGAAAGGGTAGCACAACACTGCCCGCAATGCTCCCACTATTCTTGTCACGTTCTGTCCCTTAACTTCCACTTCCTCATCTAAAAACAAAAGTATAACCATGAGAAATCAAAGCGCAAAGAAACGAAATGAAAGTTAAAACTGACTATCATCGACGTTCACGATGCCCCACTGCCGTTTCTTTGGAGGAGGAAAACACCTCACTCTCTGAATATCCACGGTCACCTCTTCTGGTTTCACAGATATCCCTTCTTTTCTCTCCGCTTTCCCATCTCCTTTTGCACGTGAATTTGAACTGCAACCATTGGCACAGTTTCTCTGCTGAATAGCAAACTGAAACTTGGCTGAAGTTGCGAGCGCTTCCAAGGGACGTGGACCAAAAGTTGAATAGGGGAAAGGCGATCGCGGTGACGCAACGCGCCCGAGGGTGATCAGCCAGGGATTTGGAGCCCAATGCTCCGATATGATTCCCTTCCTTCCCTTCGCCCACTCCCTGAGGTAAGTTGGAAGAGGGTACTTCTGAGAATCAGTACCATCTAGAAGGAGAGTACTATGGGAAGAGTGAGCAACAGAATAACAATCTTTAGCAAAATCATACCTTGGTGTGGAAGTCTTCATCTCTACCTCTTGCCCTCTCGATCCCTCCGTTGAGCTACTTCTCTCAGATCCTGCCCCTCCTCCACACATTGGATAACCACCAGAATCAGAGGGTTCGTTCTCGACTGACTTCGTAATGGTGCTTGTGCCTGCAAACGTGATCACATCAGACAGCTCCCCAGATGTCCCGGAGGACACACTAGAGTGGTGTTGATGAATGTGCGGGGCACGATGCTCCGTGGCCTCATTAGATGACCCTCCAGATGTTCCGAAGAACACGCTAGAATGAGTCGGATGAGTATCTGGAGCATGTTGAATTGACGCGCTGAGATCTTGCGAAGTTGGAGAACTATGATCCGGTGATGTGGTGAGAGGCAATGGCGAGCCCGTGGGTACCAAGAGGCTCGCCTGTTCATGGTCGGAGGGAGTGTTGGTGGAATCTTCAGCTGGACTGGTGATTACAATGATTGGTACCGAGGGGAGGACGGTGGTGCTGAATTGCACCACAGCAGCAGTATGATCAGATTTCGTTTTCTTTAACGCCAGAGACTCCGAGGAATGTGCTAGTGTAGGAAGGGAAGCGACGGGCATGAGGGTGGAGGAGGAAAGGGGAGATGATGATGGAGAGGAGGGCAAGGAGGAGGATGACGAAGAGGGCGAGAATGACAAAGAGGGCAAGGATGACGAAGAGGAAGTGGGAGAGGAAGACGGCGAGGGAGTGGAAGAGGAAGACGGCGAGGGAGTGGAAGAGGAAGATGGCGAGGATGAGGGAGTGGAAGAGGAAGAGGGCAAGGGCGCGGAAGAGAGCAAGGAAGTGGAAGAGGATATCATGGCGGAAGACAATTCACCAGAGGAAGACGCAACACTAGCAATAACATTAACTTGAGAAGAATCTATCGAGGGAAGAATAGTGATGTTCGATTGCACGACAGCTTGAAGTTTTCCTAACTCCGTCTCTTTAATAGTTGGAGCGTTCTTCGAACGGATTGGAAGGCCAAACTCTTCTGGAGAAGACGCCAACGTGGGTATGAGACGGAGTGCAGTGGACTGGAGAGACGAGGAGGGGGAGAAGATAGAAGGAGGAGAGGAGAGAGGGGAAGAGGACAAGGTGGGGGCGGAAGAGGTAGAGGTGGTGGAGGTGGAGGAAACTGATGAAAAAACAGAATGAGACTCTTCTTTCGTCTTGTCCATTAGAGTGCGGTCTACACTCTTTTCCTTTCCGCTCAGTAGAGAACCGGCCGGAGTAGTCGACACGGAATCTACGCTCGCGACGCTGGCGCCTGAAGACACCTCTCCGCTTGCTTGACGAGAGTCGCCTATAATCCCCGGGCCCCCATTCTCCAACCTCCAAGGGGCATGCCTAGAGTGCATAACACTCTCGAAAACTATCTCGTCCTTTTTCTTTGGCACATCGGAGTAGAACGAGGCTGATGAAGCAAGAGTGGGGACATAGAGAGGCACGGAGGCAGAGGTGGAGCCTGGGATGGAGGTGGGAGCAGCAATGGTGGCAGGAACAGCGAGCAACGACGGCTTGAATAAAGAGCCGTGATAGTCAACGGCCATATGATCCTCGTCATAGCCCGCCCAAAAGAGTTCCATCCTGGTTGCCTTAGGTACAATACGAGCTC
Organism: Cyathus striatus; assembly: GCA_025738555.1. Lineage (NCBI taxonomy): Eukaryota > Fungi > Basidiomycota > Agaricomycetes > Agaricales > Nidulariaceae > Cyathus > Cyathus striatus. The sequence continues at coordinate 2,512,511 of JAOVFP010000002.1, forward strand.
GCCACGGACCAGGCAGAGTATTCGCCAGCTTTGTCACAACTGGAAAGCGGTCCCACCTGCTCCTCATCTGGAGCCGGTCCTTGATGTCCTTGATGTCGGCCTTCTTCATGATGTCCTTGACGGAATGGCGAGCATCTTGTCGACTGTTCTCTATGATGGCTGACAGTCGACAAGGCCTTGAAGGACTCTGCGGTTTGAGAGCAGCACGCTTGGAAGATTGAGCCTGAAGGAAATGCTTACGCAGGCAAGGGGTCATCTGCGGCTGAAGACGAAAGGGGACAGAAGGAGGGGCAGAGAAGGGGGGGTGGTTGCAGTTGAACATGCTGGGCACAGGGTTGGGAGAGAAGAGGTGAGGGGGCAGGATGTATGCGGGGTGGGGGTAGAAGGAGGCGGTGGAGGATGATATAAAAAGGCGAAGGCTGAGAGCTGAGAGGTTTGTGGGCGGGTATGTGAGGTGAAGGTGGAAGTCGGGAGGAGAGTGGTGGCTGACCTGGCGTTCGGTTTTTATATTTTGCGATTTAAATCCCGAATATTATATCTATGCAGTTTACAGGAATACGACGAAACCTTATTCTGTTGAATCGCTGAGTTTCAGCTAACTCGACGGAATTTTGAAATCTCACAATATATTCGAACCCCGCTCGCAATCGCCAGATACGCCCTACGTTGAACAGCGTTGAACCCATTCCACATCGTCGACATCCTGTACATTAGCCTTCAAAAATGCGAAAACCACAAAAGCAGGTGGAAGTAAGTGGGGAAGTGCGGGGAATGATGCGCTCCCTTCGTTCGAGGTAAGTACCTCCTTATATCCTGCAGCCTGATCCAGGTTATCAACACCCAGGCACCAATCAGATGCTTGCGATTACATTTGGATCGACGTCTGATTCCGCTTGACGACACCCGCGCCTGCATTTTCGATTCTTTGAGACAGGAAGTTGACGAGAAGACGGAGGAGAGTCGACAAGAGTAGTAGCCAGCGAGCAGCCATGGGTAGGCAGTGGCACTAGCCGAGAGAGACAAGCAAAGACAGGCGTCTCGAAACCGCTAAATAGTACGAGACCCACTCAAGACCGCTAGTACTTGCGCTGGCACCTCATTCGTTCCACAATAAGATATGCTGTGGCCCCAAGGTTTCATGTATTCAGCAAATGACATAGGCTACATCAAACCCAGACATACATTAACGTGTTCAACTAGCACTCCCTCTCCAAATCAGAACTCCAACCACTGTACGTCACTAGTACATTGGTCACTGGTCATTTTTCATCCTCATCGTCCATCCTCATTTCCCGCTGCTCCCACATCCTCACCAGCGATCAGCCTGAAATACACCACGCTCTCCTAGCAGTGAGTGCAGGTACCTATCTTCGCTGGTGCCGAGCAGTGAACTGGAGAGTCGCAGTATTTAAAAGTCTGCTGCCCTAGTACTATTGCCAGAAGCTGGGAGTGTCTATAAGCGGTCGGAGCATGATGGGCAGGGAGCCCCAAGTTGAATACATCGACATTAAAATGGTAGGATGTTGACGAAAGGTCGAATTCGGTGGCCTCAGAACTTCAAGAATGCCGCAAATAAGGTAAGGGAATGGTGAACGTAATAAGTTCAAAGCGAAGGTACAAATTTGTAACAGTACAGCCGGACAGCTAACTCCGCCCAGGGCCATCATTTCTGTTTGCAAACGCCCAGTAAACGCGGCGCTCTGGATTCATCATCTTCCTGACGCTCGCGCACCCATTTCACGTCAGTAAAAAGGCGGGATTCCGGCATTTATTGAACTCCCTGCTATAGAGGAAGCTACCCCTTCCGAGCTCTCCACTGCTCTTCATAATTCATTGTTAACAGTATCCGATTCAAAATGAATCATGCGGGATCAGCGACTCGATTAATGCATTTCATCTCACCTTCCTTCGTATAAATGTAAGTTATTCATCATTCGTGTTGCCATTGTTTCATAAAATAGCATTACAGATATCCATAGTAATAGTGGACATTAAGGGTACGTCACTAAAAACAATTTTGTAGCCTTCCACTACGCCAAGTTCGTGTAGTTTCCATATGTTATTCGTCCTTTCATTAACTCAACTTAATCTTCAAGTTTCGTCCTGCGCGCTTCGCTTCCATGCCGAGTCGCCTCCAACATAGTGCACGCAAGTGACAGAGTAAACTTCCAGTGCTGTTGTTAGAAATCAGGAGCAGGTAGCAGCAAGCAGAGTCACACAGAGATAAATAGAGGGTTTACTCAGAGAGAGATGAGACAAGGTGATGGTAGGAGAGAGAGAGATCACATATTATTTGGGGGTCTACCCAGGAAGATTGAATATACAGTGAGTCATGATACAGTACAATAGAGTAGAAGTGTATTAAACTATTGAATATCATACTGTATTTTGATTATATCTAATTCATTCTGATCAATTATACAATTACAATTCTGTTCTGGCCAATGTGATTGGCTTGTACGGCAATAGATTCAGCTGCTTTGTCAGCCAAATCTCAACAGCTGTTGAAGACAATATCCATCCCATATATTCGGCATGTATTTTGTCATTTGGCTGGAATTTTGTTCGACACACTGTCAAGGCTTGTAGCTCGCCTTTCACTATATAGCATTGTGCTCGTATCCGTCGGCAGAGCCCCAACGGTATCATAGAGTAGTTCGAAGAATATGAAGGAATTATTCGATTGAAGATGTGAGTGGTAATTCATTTGGAATACTTAGTCTTTTAATTATTTCGGAACTACTTAACCTAGTCACGATTCACAGGACTGGTTTGACACAATCGTTCCACCAGAAAGTTCTCGGAAGTTAAATTCTCAAGTAAAATATTCTTAATCTACTTCACATTTTTAGATTTATTACTTGTTTATTACATAGACACACTATCTGGTCCATACCCCGGTTATGTTTATCAGAAACTGTCCTATCCAGGATCTACCATTGAAGGGATTTTTAGTAGCCGGAAGTTGATCGACCCGATATTTATGACTGTTTGAATCCAACGCCATCGACATCATCGTCCTCCGCTGTACTGCTGCAGCTGGGCTAAGTACTCACCGTCTGACAAGAGTCACACATGCTGCTTTCAAGCTCCTGAGCGTCATCCTCTGTTTCCGTGCAGCTATACATTCTCAGAATGAGATCGAAGCTTCACCTTCATTCTTCGACTCACCCAAAAGCTTTCTTTGATCTTTTTTAACTTTTTCTTGCTCGGAAGTGATCTCAGGCCGTGGCAGTTCAGTTCGAGCTCTATCCTCCGAACACCATGAAAATTTTAGAGCTCTCATGCACATTTTCCGGGCTTAGTGGAGGCTACGAAGGTGATTATAATTCTCATCGAAACGCCGTTGATAACGATATCTCCACAAGATGATAAGGTGCCGAAAGGAAGCAGGGACAACAACACGTGTGGGCCCTTGTGGAAAAACCTGGGGTACACAGCCACACACGCAACATAGCGCCCATATTTGGTGATCTGGCAGGCCCCGGGGACCCAGCATAAAATCTCGCTCTTCCCTACCCGTCCCTCAACTTCGTATGCTTAACGAATCGCCATGAAGGACTCACTTCCCCTCCCTACACCGTTTTACCAGGCCCACGGAGCTGTGACGCCCGGAACTCTCAGGTTTGCTTTACTTACTCTCATCTTGACCACGTGCAAAGAGTGCTGATCATCGACTTTGGCAGTGAGCGCAGATCGCACTATTTCGACCAATGGACTCCTACCACCCCCTCTGCGCTGCAATGCAACGTAGAAATCTCTATCTCCCTCCAACACCTCGATACCTCCTCCATCAAACACAAACACAATGAGTCCCAATCCTCTATCCTCGACCAGGTCCCCAACGAGGTTCTCTCAGTCATCATAGAGCACGGGTACTTCGACCGAGATGACACTGAAGAACCCGACTCAACCTTCCGCACTACCCTCTCCAAAACCTCCCGCAGGCTGCGTAACGTAGCCCTACATACCCATTCCATCTGGAGCGTCTTCCATCTTTCCCAGGGAAACATCATCCCTCTCCTCCAAGCTATCCCCGTCTACCTCGCACGCTCCAAAGACTACCCCCTCGATATCCGCATGAACTGCTTCTGGTCACCAGAATTGACCGATACCATAATGAACTTGTTCATTCCCCACAGCAGACGATGGCGGCACCTGTCAATCACCACTCCCAACACGAACATTTTGTCTAGCATCAAGAACACCCCTGTGCCGCTCCTCCAGTCTTTCAAGATAAGCCAGTTCTCGTCCAGGCGGAGCGTGGTGATTGACGTGCCCCTGTTCGATAATGGCATTGTCCCCGAGCTCTCTTATCTCGTCCTGCGGAATGTCAGCTTGAGCGGATCGCTTCCGTTGCGGAACCTTCGCACGCTCGAGATACGCGGCTACGGGATGTGGCCTGCCTATGAGGAGCTTAATCATATTCTCGGTGGATCCGAGACATTGCAGAAGCTCGTGGTGCACGTCAAACCAGGCGACGTACTGCGCATTGTGGATAGACAAGACAGGGATCCTATACATCTTCCAGCTTTGCATACCTTCGAAGTTCTCACTTCGGAATGGCTCTCCAGAGATATTGCCTCCCTCATCCGCCTATTCGCATGCCCACAGTTGAAGTCGTTAACGGTGCAGGATACAGCAGGGTGCTCGACGTCCCACGGACGTCCTATCCTCGAACTCTCAGGCAAATCCAAGTCAGCTATTGTCCCTTGCCGACCTAGACCCGAAGGCGTAACGAAGCTCTCGGTATGGGCAAGCAGCGTCTTCACTGCCTGGTCCGCCCTCTCCCCTAGCACGCAGCTGCACACGCTAGAGCTACGCTCAGCAACATGGCCAGATTACACCGACCTGCACCTAATGTGCATGGGACTCCGCTCCCTCGAAATACTCATCACAGATATCGACCCTTCCTACGTCCTGCGCGAAGTCAGCCCGGAAGGGCGAGACGGAGCCCTATTGCCTTCCTTGCGCACGCTCGAGGTGTCAGTTACACGACACATCGACTCGGAGAGGAAGGACGATGACCTTACGAGGTTTATTAAGCTATTTTCTGTGCCTTCGTTGGAGAGCTTGAAGCTTAGGAATTTAACGGACAATGAATGGAGTGTGATTCTGAAGCACTTCGCGGCGCATATACATGAGTACAGCCGTCTCGCGTCGCTTACTGTTCGTGATATGCCGTATTCGTTCGCGAGGAAGTGTCCTAGTCCTGTGGAAGCCTTCCCGCGTCTGCGTCATTTGGCACTGCACCGCGCGTCTTCGAATGATTTTATCAAGCACCTCTTGGTCAATGAGGAGCCAAGTACGAGGGGACTGATGCCTGTCTGGCCGCAGTTGAAGAGTCTGATTATCACTGGGGATGAGAATGTCAGTCGGCCGCTGGTGCATTGTGTTATTGTGGCCAGGAAGGCGATGGGCATGCCCATTGGGAAGATGTGTGTCGACGAGGTATTTTTGAGGAATGGGGAGAGTTGGGAATGGTTGAACGCCCAGGCGAAGGTTGGACTTGTGAAGGATGTGGATGTGGAGTAGTTATGTACCATTTAGAAGTTAGATTTTTTGGGATAGATGGATTAGATTACTGTATTATATCTTTTCTTACTGATTTTAAAGTAGATTACACAAGTCGCCTTCGCATACTTACATACTTAATTGGATCTTTGAATGGATAGCGACTATATTTTATTTTAACTACGATAACATGTATCCAAGCAACAATGTGACAGTCAGCATTACAATGAACAATATCATGCCAACATGTAGGCACGCTGAAGACCAAGGTCAGGCAGTTACTAACGTCCTTCACTCACCTATAATCCATAACGATAAGCAGTCGATAAACGACAGACGAAGCCTGAGGAAGATTTTGTAAGCAAAAAGAAGAATAACAATGCAACATAGAATCAGAAGGGGGTGCCCGAAAAATCGAGCTGTGGCGGGCATTTTCGTGCATGGGTAGTACGAAGACCGTCGTGATAAAACATCATAAAGTGGCGAGGAAGATATACTCACGCTAAGAACCATCTATCGCATCATCTGATGACCAGGCATTGGAGAGCATAGCTGCATCTGAACAGATAGTTGTCAGTAAGAATGTTTAAGACGATGGTTCGAAAGGTAGGGTTCAGAATAAAAAGTACAATACAGCCATGGATTTGTCGTCATCGGCCCGCTTGCGCAGACTTCAGGCGGTAATTCCGTATGTTTCATCTTTAAAAAGTATGAAGAGGATACTCACGTTAACTATTCCCAACACCTAGCTGGAACCCGAACGTGCGAGGCGGGCGAGGGTTGCAACATGCTCATGTAAGAGATGCAAAGATTACCCGCTCCTCATATCATGAGGATGAGGACCTTGCATCGCGAGCAAAAGATAATCTAATAACAAGGTATTAGCATGTGTGTCAAGTAACTTCAAGACGAAAAGAAAACCGATCAGTGTAACTATGACAAAATAAAACACATCGCATCAACGTTTGGTAGAACGAGATGCTAGCGAAAAATAGGAAATTTTTCATCTCTTCGAAAATCCGAAGAAAGAAAGGGGAAGAGAAGACGACACTTACACAGTCACAGTTATAAGGGACATTCGCGACCTTCAAACGCCGTCGCTGTGGTTGGTGGTTGACGAGAACTGAGTATGGTGGGGAACAATGATGGTCATGGCAGAACCGTTCGGAAAATCTGGATGTTTTTTCGGCTTTTTATGATCTGTATACTCAACCAAATATGCAACAACATTACCACGCCGCACGTGACACTACCCATCCCAGGCTGGGTCGAAAGTTGAACGTTGAAACTTAACCTGTCTGAGAAACCACTTCGTTGATAATAATGTACGTTTTCTGGAATGGTATATGAGATTTAGTTATTGATGAAATCCACTAGAAATAGGCTTGCTATGATTATGCTTGAGTAGAGTAACTGCGGCTACTGCGACAACTTGAAGCCGCAACCCTTGAGCAAACCCCAGCTTCAGCTTGTAGAATTCTCGTTGAAATTTGTACTGCCACCCGTTATGAAGTCGAAGTATCATTTATCTCTGCGTCTGCGAGTTAATTTAAGGTTCTACTGCCCACCAATCATCTTTGCTAGCGTCGCTCATCTCTCCTAAACATTGCTAATGGTTCTGAATGTAGTTCCTTTTCTGGCGCATATGTATAGCTCAAATAGTGTGGTGACCAACGGCTTCTATGTTGACTAACCAGAACACGCCTCCGAACCACTATATGTCAACCCTGAATCACATCACTGCAAAGAGGCTTCAGGTCTTTGAATTTGGTACGAAGATGGCCGCGCAGACCACTTGGATCTATCTATATATGTATGAGGTGCAGCATCTTATCCTTCATCTCGACTTGCACTCATCCGTTATCTCCAGCATGTCGTTGATACTCTACAGGTGATGCAGACAGGCCTGCATGGCTTTAATGTGCTTGTGATATACCCATCCAGTTCAGATTCTAGCTCAAATACGACTGACGTACCTTATCCCCTGAACCCCAGCTCCGATTTCCACATAGCCATTCCAGCACTTGAAATCGAAGCTATTTTCTGCGAACATTATGATGACCTGAGCCTGCGGCACCGCTTCCGATTGCATCTTCACTTCACAATCTAAGATCGTGCCTTTCCTTTCAAATGGTAGGTCTCTTTCTGAAAATCAACTGGAGGTAACTTATGATGATCGATAGCGTTTTAGAGAACTTCGTTTGACTCTGGACGATTGGCTGGCACTGCGAATCCAACGCAATCGAATCGTGGATTCCGACATCATCGTCGTGGATTAAGAATTGACCGATACTGGCCACGGGAGAACTCGCCGACCAGATTGTATCGAACCCGCTGGCTGCATCTTTATTTGCCGCTGCAGGACCTTGGATTCACGTTCAAATGATAGGCCTCTTACTGAAGTCCCACTATAAGTATACTAATCGAAGTGCATCTAGAGCATCGAATCTCGAGCTTTGTAGTTGACCCTGGGCGCTTTATTTGCCATATTGCGATTCCAATTAGATCCAAGCATTTTACTTTCATGGATAAAGTACTGACGACGAACTCGCCATAGGGGAAGCAAGGTCATTCTGACAAATTACTCCAAAAACGTGTTGACTATTCTTCATTTCACGATCTTGGATCATAGCTTCTCATTAAAGGGTGATTGTCTTTTCTGAAAGCTACCTGAGGACATGCTAATCGAGATACATTTACAGAACATCGAAATCCCGAGCTTTGTTTGATCATGGATGATTTGCTTGCCGTACCTGCGATTCTACCTGGATTCAATCATCGATTTAGATATTAACGCCATGAATATATAATTCACCGGAGATGCCGACGTACATTAAGCATCCAGTCAGTAACACATGTCTTCCACTCCTGACGGACGTCTGTCACTCCGAATCCTTTCACCCAGTTTATCTTTAAATCTTCTCCGATAAACAACCGTCATTGTATCGATGTCATCGGTGACAATTCAACATCCTATATTATCTCCATCTATGAATGTCCATTCTCCAGGTGCTAGCGCCCAACTTCCCGCCGGGCTTGACGAAATGTGGAGCATACTTATCTCACCCAATCCCATCTAAATCTCTCGCGTAATGAGAAGAGATCCATCTCCAGAAGTCAATCGGTTCTCCATAAATGAAAGCCGCAAATCGCTCGAGCTGGGGTTTCATAACCTGTTTTATAGATCGGGTCTTTCGGTAGCTTGTTCGACAACCTCCCGCCGGCGTTCTCTTCAGGGGATGAGTGGAGCTACTCTGTTGGATAGTATCCGCTAATAGAGCATGGCATCCCTTTCGAAAGGATATAAAGGCAGTCGTTCTGACTGCGAAGGGCAAAGAATGCTGCGGCTGCAGTCCTTTTCTTCGGGATATGAACAGCTGGCTATTTGCTGTCAGTGGCCTATCCTCGCTTTCCCCATAGGCCCGTGAATTAGACAGTCATCGTATATCCTGCCGGAGGCTAGTATCTTTCACAAGTCAGTTTCATTCTCTTCTAGCGATTTATAACTCACAGTCTCTCCTGCTTGCGAGGCCGATATTCGTCCCATCTTCAAGGTATTCTCGCCTTAACGTCGCTGTACCTCGTGCCACGCAAGTCCACGGTTCTACGGCGAATAGCAGCCGGAGAGGATCACGACTTCCATCACGATGACTGACGTCAAGGTTCATGACCTCGCACGTTCACATATACAAATACTTTCATCCCCTCTCCCTGCTGCTATAACATCATCATCAGGATAATATCTAGAGTGACCCCGGAACCTCTTACCCAGTGCAAACGGCATCGGCTTTTCATGAACCTGATCCATATTTATCATCATCGGCTAATCTTAACTGATTGAACGGATTCTCTAAGGTTCTTAACGGCGAGGATCACCTGGATATCTTGAAATCTGACGCTCTCCACCAAATTCACATATGGGGATCGGGGAAAGTGTAGAGTTTGCAGGCACTTACGGCACAACAGGTTAGCGGACGTTGGTTGTTTGAACACTCCGTTATCATTTCCCGTTCGGGCCTTCAATTCGCAGGACGTGCAGGACGGCGACGGCTTGTTGATGGCCTGTTAACGGGGTTCTCACAACTCTCTACCCTTCAATCCCGTACAATGTTTACCAACTCCGAGTGCTCGCGCTTCTGAGGTCATGGAGGGGATGTCATGTCGCACCCCGACGTCCTTGCCATCCGAGCCTCTGGACGTGCCATGTCGTGTACGCTGTTTCCTGTAAGCAGTATCATGAAAGCCAGCGTACGGTTCCCAGATCGACATTCAAGGCATATTTGATGAACTCCTGCCGTTCTTATCGCATGACACCTTCGGATGTCGCCACCCTCGCGTCGATAACTCCAGCGGATCTTATTCTTACTCTCGCGCGATGTATTATCGCCCTATATCTGTACACCCTGGATCCCGTCTCCGTGAGGGACGCATTTTGGACGCCCATGTGAACGCTCTTTGTAAAACCACGAGTTCAACAGCTTGAGGGAGCTTGAGAGCTTCTTCCTCAAACCAACTCTTCCGTCATTATCAAGCGACCGGCAAAAGATTCCATTGGGTTTAATGTTTCCGCTTATCCAGCATTTCGCTCCCATCGACGTTGATGCCTAGTTTCAGCTTGAAAATCTCCGTGGGAGCTTAGACGCACCGAAGCGAGTTCCGTGAGCCACGAGAGTAACGCGGAACCCCGATGACTGACCTCCCCGCTAGAGAGTCCGGTTGCTTGTAGGCTAGGGAGCAGCAGTGAAGATGTCGAAGGTGTTACATGCAACTAAGACAACGTATCGACCATTCTTATCGAAGTGATGGTGCGACTGTAACGTCAACTCGCGGACAGGGCTCACAAGCGATGCGCACTACAATTTTGCGTACGCGGCCTGAAGACAACTTGCTTTGATCGCGCTTGTTAAACGGAGACAGTGCAGGGGTGAAAACCCGACTTAATTGATATTTTAGGCATAAAAGAAGTCATATTAATAGTCCAAGGTATAAATAGTTGTACAGGTAAGATATATTCTGCAGATTGTCTTTGCTTCTTAACGCTGTCATTAGCAAACTTTCTCATGCGGGACCGACCACAGTGTTTTTGGTCTTAGACAACTTCGAGATCATTTCATCTGAGAATCCCAAATGTGCCTTGACGAGCTCAGGAGGGGTGAGCGCCAACCACTGTGAAATCTGTTAGTAACAGGGTAATCTTTTTGAAGGGTCTTGCATACCTGGTTCAAGCTAATGTCCTGGAATTTGTCTATAACGCATGGGAGTAAGTCGAAGAAATAATCAATATTGCAGGCCATTTACCAGTATTCCAAATTTCCAAGAAGCGGAGGGTAGTGTTCCCAATGTTCTCCACGTAATGACCTATCGCCCAGTTCAGCGGCGGCATCTTGAATGGAAGCAGACTACATACCCATTGTCGCAGGGACATATCCTATTTATAAGCACCATGGTCAGTATATGGCCTAATTATAAATACAGTTGTGACAAACCGATATCTCCAGCCTGTGGGTACCCGATAAGCAGTCAGAAACTGTCAAATCACTACGCTAGTTTGTTCTCACCTGGTAGTCAAATGTCCTCGCGTTTGACTGGGACGCGAAGATGGTCACCCGTGCATTGCCCTCACTATTGATATGTTTATCGTTTATTTATAACTCCGGATCGCGGAAAGAGTACTCACATGAAGAAGCTCCATTCGTCTTGTGTAGGGTGCCACTGAGCAACGAATTTTAGGAGCCTGTGGTACTGAAGAAAATATTTAAAGACTCACGTGAAGCTCTCTGAGTGCTCCCGGTTCGACGGTCACCTCCGCGGCAGCGATTGCTGTTGAGACCGGGAAAATAGTTGAATCCACTACTTTCACAGTGCCTCCACTGAGCTGGGTTGGCTTGACCTTAGAGAGCGAGAAAGCGAATCCGTTTTCGACAGTTCCTTGTGGGCTCTTTGGAAGATCTCCCTCATCGGTAGGTGGTACTGCGGGGAAGATGTACAGTTCAGAAGCAGGGACCTTATCGAAAGAGGTGATGTTTCTACAGGGATAGTGTCAGGTTAAATTCATTAGCAGCCTAAATGCGTACGAACGTTTGGAAGTTCTTCGCGAGGACTATCGGGACAACACGATCAGTGGGATTTTTCCTTGAGAAAGTAACGATCACTAACCTTCTGCCGGTACATGAGCCATCCAGTCAGTTAGCTATACATTGGTAAGACGATATACATATTGACAATGCATTTTAAGTACAACATACCAGGAATGTAGAGTCTTCGCTAAATGCTCCGTCGTCGAAAACAAGGATAAATTCCGTTCCATCGGGATCGTCACTAGTAGCTTGGAGAGAGTGAGGAATGCCAGGTGGGAAGTACCAGAGGTCTCCTGGGCTCTGTGCAATAGTAAGCAGGATGACACGTAATCGAATGGAGAAATATGTTTACCACTGTGGCAAGGAAGTTCTTGCCATCAGGATCGACGGCCGTAACTTGCGTGTTCCCCTTCAGAACGTACGCCCACTATCGAAATAGTTTGAGCATATTGGCTCCGTCATCCAATGTAAAGGTGATCTTACCTCTGCGGTCTTATGCCAGTGCATCTCACTAAAAACTACCTATGAATTCGAGCACTTCAGGTGAAGACAGGTATACTTACCGTACTGCGCCTGGTTCCAAACGCATGTTTACACTAGCCATTTCTGCAAGAATTCATTAGAAGCCATACCCCATTCTGTCGCCTCAGAAGCACGTACTCGTTGCCAGAGGCATGACACCAACTATTTATAGTTGTGAGCGTCAGTTTTCCTAAAACTAAAAATAGAACGCGTACTATTCTCTTGACGAGCCCATCCACCAGTTTGGAGGCGATTGTGACTCAAACTGAACGGCCATTTGGCATTGTCACTAAAGTTTTTTTTCACATGGTATGAATAATTTGCCAATGCCAAAAAGATGTACTTACACGTTACCGTGATCGGTGGATGGAGGAGCGAGTAAATCTGGGTTCTCCTTAACGGTGAACTCGTCGGTGGGGCCGATTACGGTTGCCCCTAGAGAACCTCTTATTGCCTCTGGAGTCCCGGTAGTGTTTATATTCCACAGGGGATTGTTCGGGTCGAGTTTGATAAAAGGGACAGTGGCAGAGGATTCCGCGGCACTGCTAGTACCAGATGGAGAACCATCTACTGTCGAGGAGGCTGCTGACGAAATAGCTGAAGAGATAGCAATGGAAGAGGATACCGCAGAAGCGACGGCAGATGAGAGTGCAATGGAAGAGGCGGCTGAGGCAACAGCGGGTACAGAAGAAGAAATTGCAACACTGCTGGAGGCAGCGTCTGACGGTACCGCTGGTGCAGCAGACGCCATACCTGCCAACAAGAGTGCGCAGACGCAAGTTGAAATGCTGATCATCGTGTTCAGGGCTGGAGCTGGAGTTAAGAACTTGAGAGAAGTGATTGTAACTTGGATTGAAAGTCGTGAATCTATGCTCCTTTTATAATGAAACGCAATGTGTTATTTGCAGGAAAGACAAAGAAAAATTACTCCTAATACACATCAATTAACAGAGACTCGCGGAGTCAGGGATCCCGTTTTCGCCCACACCGTCCTAGTATTTCCACACGTAATACCTTCGGGATGCACCACATGTTAGTGTCTGAGGATCCACAAAGTAAACTTACTGACTATTCTGGCAATGGAACGTACACTCACCGTTTCTACACGAGATTTTGGCAATTTTGGAATGATAGCATTGTAAGCCACACGAGCAGAGAAAAGCAACAACCGAAAATAGACTTGAGATTTCATACGATGGCGCTGGCGTAGGATACCATAGATCGTGCTCCTTCGGGAAACACTGCAACAGGCTATTCTCCCGCACCAGATGGCTGAAATACACCATGTATGACATAGTGCCATCGGCACGACCCTCAGGGAGCTCGGCGGAACTTCCAAGAAGTTACCCGCCGGGGAAGCTTGAAAAGAGATGACGAAGAACCAAAACACGGAACAGTGCTCCCTTGAGAAGTACAAAAATAACGAGGGGATGGATAATTATATCTCGGACCAAATGGACGAATTTTAACATCCAATGATTGGTAGATAAATATAGAAGATTCCGTTTGCGTTCTCGTAATCGACGAACAGATATGGGTTGAAGAAAGGTTGTTCAAGACGACTTCTGTGCTTTGTCTCCGAAGAGTGACGACTTACGAACGGTAATGTGGCTTCGTCGTTAACGTCATGTGGAGGACACCCTCGTTGCATAGTCTTTGTAGTAGATGAGGAACCCATATGATGAAAAGCGTTCCTCGAATAATTTCCGACTAGTAAGGTATACGATAATGCACATCATTTCCACGGTCAACGTGAGCAGTTGGGTTACGCTGGCAATAGGTAAATAGTCCCTAGTTGTCTGTATAGCAGATTGAACCGGAGACCGAAACGCCACTCCACAAATGTGACCAAGACATGCCGATTTCTTAATGCGAACTATGTAGCCGTAGAAGGGAAAGAAGTTAGGAAGGCCACAATGCAACATGACGGCGACTCTGTGACCGGTAAACGGATCGAAAGCCTCAGATAAAAATAGAAGAGCATATCGTCCTCTTTAGCAGTTGGCAAGAGATTGTTATCGGCTAGGAATAACTCTTTTCGAGAGGTGTTCGGCAGGATATTGAGCTCGGAAAATCTAGCAATCTCGACCACTGTGACGAATAGCAGGATTCCATGCCACAATAGAACCTGGAGGAACATGATCATCTCATCGGCGCGATTAACGGCGAATGCGTACTCATGACCAGCCCCCTTTCGCTATAGGACTCTTCTGATTTCTGTAACAAAAGTTCGTAGGCACAACGTAGGCATATGAAACGTTACATGATTGCGAAACTCACATGCGTATCTCGGCAGCTATCAACCCTAGAACGAGGTATGGTTACGGCTTGTAATACCACATAACTCTATCACATATGCGTGAACTTACGATATCATAGACAGGTATGAAGTTCAGCACAAAATGATAGAAGATTTGGATGACTTACGAACAACTTACGAAATTAAAGAGCTTATCGATTGTCCATGCAGGTCGGCCGTACCATCTACTATCACTTAGATGCATAGAGTGAAGGTGCGCCGCCTCCCTAAGCCGTTGAAGTCGCACAAGCATATATAGAATATTAGTTTGACTGCTATTGGCAAGAGCGTAAACTGAGTATTCATTTACCAAGTTCTTGAAATGAATTTTGCAGCTAGTCGATAACCACGTGTCAAGTTCAGGCACATACGTACACATAGACAAACAACAAATATGTTTAAAAATAAATCACCGCTGTTTCTCGCGCTGCGCGCATCATGGCACGCACATTGCACTGCGCATGTGGACAGTGGTATCAGAGGAGTCGCCCTTACTCGCCGCCACCAGCCACCACCATTCACGTACACATATGACAGGTAAAGCTTGAACAGATGTAATAGGACCTCCTTAAGTAAAATATCTGTATTAGTGCAGAGAATAATGCTACCACCCCAGATTTCCAGCGTCTCGGTGAATTGTGTTCTTTATCAACCAGTATTTATTGAGAATTTACGTACTTTACTATTGTGATATTGAAGTATATGGACAGTTTTTGACTGATCCGCTACATGCCCGTTGAATTACAATATAATAGCAAGAACCAGTAGCAGGTAATGCGGAATTCAGGTTAAGATCTGGCTGTAGAGTGAGAAGTTGTGGAAAGTATCTTCAATGGATAAGCGAAGCGCAAATGTATCAGGACGGTGGTCTCAAATACTTAGTACATGAACTGGCATAAAATACTCAGAGTTATAAAAGAGTTTAATACACACCTTTGGTAGACAATATAGTAGCGAGTGCAAGGAGACTTGTCAAAATTCGGATGCTGTAGGATCGTCTTTGACAAGCATTTATTCCTAGTGAGTAGTAATCTATCACTGACCACTGTAAAACATGTATGTTATAAGTTAAATAGACAGATCAGCGCTTCTCTTTCCTAAAACCCCCACGTCAATCAAAATTCCCTTATTTTATACCTACAAAAATTCACAGCATACTACTCCGGTTCCAATAAGCCGCCGTTCTCAGGAACAGCGGCGTTGCCAATTCTTGTGGAAGTGAAGCGTGATCAATTTATCTTAGGAAGTTCCCATCGTATCATTATATCAATCCTGAGTTCCAGGATTCGCGGCATTTTATCGTAGGATTCTAGATACCCCTCTCAGATTTCACAACTATTTCTTGCTCATGTCCCGATACGAATTCCATTCTGTATGTAGAAGTTAATACAGGACCCCAACCGTTCCCCCCCATATAGAACATTAGTCTCCGCCTTTTCCCTGTAGGCAACGTTAGATAGAACTTAGGAGTAAGATATAGTAAGGTAATAGACATCTTAAAGGCATGTAATGCCGGAATGCCGCATAATAGAGTATAAGTAATCGAGATAAGGAACACTGAGGATGTTTTCTGTTATAGATCTTGTCAAACAGCGAAGCTTGGAGATGATCTCTTTCACTTAATTTGAAATCATGGAAGATAGCCGTCGGACCCAACGGAGATTATGAGGCTGACAGGCACCATTAATTTGGTGCATCTCAAAAGATACCTTCAGTAGAACTGTATATTGCCTCGTACCTTAAATAACCCTTCTTATAAATGCTGATTCGCCTTTCTCTTGAAACTCGAACTGTCCTTTCAATGTCGTAACTACTTATACAATTATTTCCCAAGTATGATACCGAAAGTCACTGGAAGCATGGCACTGCAAAGTACAAGACTCATATCGCGCTTTTATCGCGAGCCTGCGTCATGCTATTCGATGATGTTATTGATGTAATGAGATACATCATGTCAGTGCGTGAACATTGTTAAAGACACTTTATGTTCGACAGCTGAACTTGAAACTTGAAGTCGAGTTCCTATATATGGTCAGACTTATTTTTATCAGTGGGCGCTAATGATAAATCTAGCTCAAACTTCAAGTCGGACTTCAACACAAGTTTGAACTCGAGGATAGTTATGTACCATTATAATTGTAACTCGCAACCGATAATCATCTTGTAAAGTACTTATGAATTTCATCACTAGTAGATTGAGAAAAACTTGCAGAAGAGTTGCATCACACAGTGAATAAGGAAGACAGGCATATATTTATACACTGAGACATAGATACACAGATACACAAGCTTCAACCAATTATATCGTACAAAGTTCGTTATTACTACTTCAATGAATGATATTAATTTATCACAGAGAGTAGTGATCGCGTTTAAGCGTCTCCGACAACGGTCTGCTTGGTCTTGGACAAGCTGCTCAAGACATCATCGGAGAGACCAAGGTGAGCCTTGACGAGGGCTGGGGGCGTCAAAGCCAACCACTGCAAACTAGGAGTAAGTATCGGAAATTATTGATAATTTGCAACTCGAAATCGTACCTGGTTCAAGCTAATATCCTGGAACTTATCAGTGTTCCAGATCTCGAGGAAACGAAGAGTGGTGTTTCCAATGTTTTCAACGTAGTGGCCTTTTCTCGCTGTCAGTACTACGATACTTTGATAATTGTCTATGGAGGAAACATACCCATTGCGGCTGGGACATATCCAATATCACCAGGCTGGTAGTCGAAAGTCCTGGCGTTGGATTGAGCGGCAAAGATGGTCATGCGACCATTGCCCTCACTGTATGTCGGATAATTTAGTACACGATCACGGCGGAGAAGGCACGAGTTACGTACAGGAACAAGCTCCACTCATCCTGAGTAGGGTGCCACTAAATAATAGATTATTAAGCTGCGTTGATTATCCTGGAATATGGCTTGCTTACGTGGAGTTCCCTGATGGCACCGGGCTCGACAGTGACCTCAGCAGCAGCGATGGTCTTGGAAATCTTGAAGGTCGTAGAATCAAGAACCTTGACGGATCCTCCACCCTTGAGAGCGGTGGCTTTGCTCTTCGACCACTCGAATGCGAATGGGTTGTCGACAGTACCCTGAGGACTCTTGGGCTCGGAAGAGTCACTTGAAAGGGGAGCTATCATATCATATTAGTAATATTTTTGGAGAGCTGGCGAGGAAACCAACCTGGGAAGATGTAAAGTTCCTCAGCTGGGAGTTGGGCGAGGTTCTCAAGGTCACTGAATCAGAAGAGAGATTAGAAGGAATTACACATGATGATAATATTTACTCACGTTTGGAAGTTCTTGGCGATAACTTCAGCAGGTACGTGTGCCAACCAGTCGGTCAACTGTTTATAATGTTAGAGAAGTATATCAAGTGGTTGGCAAGTTGAAAGTTACCATGAAAGTGGAATCTTCGCTGAATGATCCACTGTCAAATACCTTAAAGAAGAGTAAGTGCTGGATCAATATGAATGCATAAGAAAGCGCTTACCAAGATAAATTCTGCACCATCGGGATCATCATCCGTAGCCTGAATGGAGTGTGGGACACCAGCAGGGAAGTACCAGACGTCACCGGGACCCTGATTTCAAATTAAGAATGCGTCGGTCGTTGATGATGATGGAAAAGACAACATACAACAGTGGCAATGAAGTTCTTGCCGTCAGAGTCGACCGAAGTAACTTGAGTTTTGCCTTTGAGCATGTATGCCCACTGTAACATGAAATAACAATATGAGTATTTACATTCATGTTAGATAAGTAAAGTACAAACCTCGGCGGTCTTGTGCCAGTGAAGCTCGCGAACGGCTCCGACTTCCAAGCGCATGTTTACACTAGCCAATTCTGATGCAAGATTCAGAATCGTAAGTTATATATACTAGGAATGTATTTACCAGTAGCCATTGGCATTACGTTCACTTTTGAATATGGTATGAGCGTGTTATTCGTTCAGACAAATGTAACTCCTTACCGTTTTCCTGACGAGCCCATCCTCCAGTTTGGAGACGGTTATGGCTAAGACTGAACGCCCACTTTGCGTTACCACTAAAAGGCAAACTTAGTGAGATAGAAAGTTGTTGAAAAAGAAAACAGCTTACAGGCTTCCGTGATCAGTAGAAGGTGGAGCCAACATATCGGGGTTCTGCTTAACGGTGTATTCGTCGGTGGGCCCCATAACGCTTGCGCCAAGCGACCCGCGGATTGCTTCGGGAGTTATGGTGCTGTTTATGTTCCAGAGTGGGCCGTTTGGGTCCAAGTCGATAAAAGGGACGGTTGCGGTAGCTGCAGGGGCGGAGCTGGTTCCGGATGCAGTAGCGGTAGCGGTCGAGGTGTGCGAGGATTTAGCAGCGGATGAAACGAACGCGCTCGCAGAAGGGATTGTCGCAGAGCTGATTGCAGAGCTTACTATGGAACTGACTGCAGAGATAACCGCTGAACTGGTTGCAGAGCTGACTGCATTGCCTTGAGGAGCAGGTGCAGAGTAGGTAAAGCTCGCAAGGAAGAGAGCGCAAAGGCAAGAAGAAACGCTGATCATTTCGAATGCTGAAAGAGCTTGAAGCTGAGAGAGCTGAGAAAGCTGAGAGCGAATGAAACCTTGGATGGTGAAGAATGTCGTTAAAACGCGTCTCCTTTTATACGCGAAAGGCACCACAAGATAACTTGGACTTCAGGTTGTTTCAATGACACTTCTTCGTACATACTCTTCCACCGGGAACCAACGGACATCTGAACAAGCAGAGCCGTACTGCCAGGAAATAGTCGGAAGACTTCGAAATGTTCTGACAGTGGATCGAAAACCCATCGTTCCGAAGGATAGCGTGCAACCAGAGGCGTAGGTAGTACGTACTAGCTCAAAGTCTTCGTAGCGGAGTCCAAATGGAATAATATCGTACAATCATGCGGGTTTCAACGCGAAGTAAAAGGGGACAACGAGGAGCAACCGGGTAATGCTTTCCGAGAAATTATCTAGTAGACTTGAGTGTTGAAGTGCATTGGATCGAATCACAAGCGTAGATGGGCCCTAACGCCGTAGAGTGAATGCCAAGAGATGAGTAGCAATGCCAAGAGAGAAGAAAGAGATCATATTGAAAAAGACCTTAGAAGACGGAAGTCCAAGTTAGCAGAAGTTAGGTAGAAGCCAATGCGTCCGTTGATCCTAAAAATAGAATCGATCGAAGCGACAATTGGCGGATAAAAATAGCTGTGCTTTCCTTCAACCACATCTCTCGCACAAAGAGGACAAAAAAGGTGCAAAACACGGTTATTGATATTGAGCGACTAGAATCAGGGTCACTGCGTTCCCGACGGGACAGTAGTTAGAGTTTCTGGTCAATGAGAAAAAGAAAGATGTTGTGTTCGTGGGTACAATCTTCCAGCTATATTTCAGATTTTCAAGTTTTCAACCAGTATGACTCCCTCTGTGGACCCCCTCATTTTCATTGAGACTAGGTCTACAGGGAGTAGCATATGATCAATTTCCTTGACACTCGTTCACCTTTTCGGTGATATTCTGGGGAATCTCTGCTAGTGCAATTCAACTACTAAACAGCGTTTAGCTTACCGTAAAGCATCCACTGTATTGTTCATTGCGCCATCGATGGAAAGTGCTCGGGAAGATCATGTGGAGGAAGCCACGGGGAGCGACAAATGACGAGGTCAGCAATTTTGGAAAATGGTATACTCACTGACGGTTACCGGCGAACGGAACGATCCTCTGCGTTCAAAAACTAACGCGCATTATTTTTGGAACATACCGGCCTCTTCATGTGGTTTAAAGTTCATTCTATCCCAGGGCATTTGTCGGGAAGACAGTCGTCCAGATACCCCAAGAATACCTGTGAGTCCAGCCGATATATCGTCCAGTAGACCTCGCCTGATCCGGGTGACTCACATTCATTAAGTGTATTTCTGTACCAGGGATGTGGAGCTGCTCCCGCGTCTGATCGTATGTACATTATGATCGCTCGGATGATTACTCCCCACAATTCGAAAGGAAGCCTGAGGGAGCTTATAATACTAGCCCAATGTGGTCGTAAGGGGGAAATAGGATTACTGCTTTTCAAAGCTTAATTGAAATATGACTTTACCCATGGGGATTGAGCTAGGAGATGGTATATTCAGCGGAAAACATACGGACATAAGTTCTATGCGCAACTATACCTTAATCATTGGCTTGCATGGATGGAAGCGGTCAGATGAACATACTCGGTTCGGGCTAGCGCCTTCGTTGTGATCTGCTGTCCAAGGGAAGCACCTTCCCCAATGCCGGTTCGACAGTGTACTAACGAACACTAAAAGTATATGCTGACGTAGACGGTCACCGAGATCACCTGCGTGACTTCTGCAAGATCGGTTTTTCTTATCAACATCAGTGTCACCCATACGGAACATGTTAGGTTCAAAGAAGTGCTATATTTATTTCAACAGAAACGTGGTCATTTTTAAATGCCTTACGGCAAAGATATTCCCGACGTGCTAAAAATGAAAGTGGGTTATTATTGAGGCCGATTGTGAAATGAAGATATACGTCGCTCTTTCATCATCATTGTGTCTGGTTGCCACAGTGTTCTCATGAGGGACTGAATCTATGGGATCCATTTTCAACTGGGGAAAGATATTAATTAGTAAAATGAAAATCCATTCTACAATGTCCGCGCAGTCATTTGCATGAGGACACACAGCCAGGTGATATAGCGATGCCTGATATTAGAACACCATAAAGTATAATCGGGATCAGGATACCGGCATCCGGCATGACTTGAAAAGCATATTCTCCTTTGTACCCCATCCTCAGCAAAGAAGACATCCAATAGCTTCATGGAGATATTTCAGGACCATTAGCAAGGAAGAACCTGGATACGATGGCCTTGTTCAAGGATCCTGATCGCCTGACCCACTTCGACGAACCAACTGAAACCCTTTTGATGGGTTCCATAGCCCATCGAAACTGGATACTTTGCGGCACGTCTGGAAGAGGTATAAGGCATGGCTTGAACATGAAGATGTAGGTGATACACGGAATTGAAAGGCGGTATATGGAATCCCATTCTATGGCGAAATCTCAGATGAGTACGGGTCGAGGGCTCGGTAGAGTCTCATACTAACACTCTCATTGACTTATCAACATCGAATTTATCCAGCAGCTTATGACCAATGGTCTCCATATGTTTCACTATTCGGTCGACGAAGTCAACGCAATGAGAAGCGTCATTTACACAATTGATAACCTTATGGGCCATACCTAGCTCTGCATCTTCCTGACGGAGGGATTTGACACTATCTACCGCATATATCCACTCACGTTAATGTTAAGGGAAAAGTCGGAAGAGACGAATGCATCAACCTATATGTGCTTTCGGAACGACCTGAATATGATGTACGGCAGCGGGTTTATGATCCTTGAACGCGAAGAACTCATCATCCTGTTTGACCCTTGGGTGTTAATGACGTCGTGCAACAGAAATAAAGGCGACGTTTACCTCATATACAACATTAAATCCAGCTTCTACAGAAACATTGCAGAAGGTACAAGAGTTAACACGCATTCCTCGAGAGCCATCAAAGTTTTGCATTTGTTGGGTAGGCCTAAGGCAAGGCATTAGTCCATAGAGAAAGTTGAGCATTTCCGAGTTACAGTGTAACAGAGGTATCCAAAGGTGTCGATATCAGAAATATTCTAAATTACGATGGTCATCCCGTAATGCAAGTAAAGTCCTGCACGTCGTAGTGTTTACGAAGGTCGTGGCTGTTGAACACGGCGAGGCCGTGTCACGCGTTACATTTACTTCACGTGATTATACTGCGTGACGTGACGACTAGCGGAAGTTAATCCGTCTGCAAGCTTACTGCTGACATGACGCTCTAACGCGGCCAACAAAGGACCAACTTGTTCGCTAACGACGACGGCGACACTTTAGGAACTGCGAACTCACCCGACTCGTGGAGAATTCGGGAACAAGTGAGATAGTTGCAGGAACTTTGCTTATCACTATATTTCGGAACGTCTTGTTCCGCTACCAACCGACATGGTTCACGAGGCTGTTGAATGTACCCACATAGGATCCTTGTTGGAGGAGCAAGAATCAGGGGATGCTTTGCTAACAAAGCTAAAGACGGTAGTGGCGTGGAATGTTAACCGTTATCAAAGTGTGAAGAATCCAGCTAAACGGAGGAAGGTGAGGTCCTTGCTTCTACATTGTAATCCTGTCGATTCATTTTGGGGTGCAGATTGCGTTTCCAGCATGCGGTACATGCGGGCTGTCACTCTCGCGCCCATTTGCCTGCTTGCACTGCTCCTATATTGGCTGTTGGTCAGAAGACCATGTTTCGTCACATTTGAGCGACGAAGGACATACATTTTGTTAGTCTCAATGTTTGATGCCTAAGAGTGGCATGAAGCGGTTGTGCTGATAGTCACATTCTGCGCGCATAGGCGCTGATGTCAAGTCTGGCTCAGTGTTCTGTTCTGAGTGCGACGACTTCATCTACGATCCAAGAATAGACGACGCGTATGTTACAGCTGTGATTACAGCTGAGGAAAGACAGACAAAGTTCCAGGGTGAGTTAACACACCACTTGTATCTTCGTGACGTACTAACGATGGTGTACAGTCGCGAAGAAACCCCGGGAGTCTTTCAAGCCTTGGATTCCCAACGCTAAAGAAGCAGCAGCTCTCGAGGGAGCTACTGCCACACCATGTCAAGGTGCGTCTTCTGCATTCGGGACAATCGAAGAACAAAGAATACTAAAACAAATATCCGAAGGTCGCCGAGGTTTACTAAATCTCGGCCAGACATGTTTTCTCAACGTCGTTCTACAATGCCTGGTGCATAATCCCCTTTTAAGGAACTACTTCCTGGGAGATAAGCATAATTCTAAACAATGCAAGATTGAGGAGAACTGCACATGCTGTGAGATGGACAAATTGTTCTCTGAGGTAATCACGACGGCCCTGTCGTCCTAAACTGCACCATCTAAAAATTGCTGATCTCCTAAATTTGTAGATTTACTCGGATGACGCGAGCCCTTACGGCCCAATTACATTCTTAGCTACGACATGGCGGGCATCGGCGGAGCTATCTGGGTATGCGCAGCAAGACGCGCATGAATGCTTTATTTCCGTGCTGAACCAGATCCACTCGACTTCTCGAGGCTCTACGAATGTATCCTGCAACTGTATCATACATTCGACATTTGCTGGTCAACTACAAAGTGACGTCAAGTGCGAGAGGTGCGGGAACGTCACCAGCACTGTCGATCCCATGCTCGACATCAGCCTGGAGCTGAAAGCGAAAGGTGGAGAGATAATTTCAGGCGAGAACACGCTTGCGGCATGCCTACGACGGTACGAGCGTCTCTCATATGACTCATTATGGCACCACACGTTCTCATTTGCAATTATAGGTTTACACAACCTGAGAAGCTCGGCGCAAAGGATTACAGTTGTGATAAATGTGGAAAAGTTTCCCATGTGGGTCTTTCTCGTCGTGGTTAGAAGTGACAACAGTGCCGAATCTTTTTCTGTTTTCCTTTTCCTAGGGTGCTAGCAAGCGTCTCAGCATCAGAAAACTTCCTCCTGTCCTGAGCTTTCAGTTCAAAGTAATTATAAATCGATATCATTTGCAAAATGTACAACTGACTTGCCGTGCTTCCATGCAACCAGCGATTTGAGCACAAGACGGCAGACAAGTCTTCGGCCCGCAAAATAGATGCACCGATCCGTTTTCCATCCTCACTGAATATGGCACCCTTTACCACTGTGGCCATGCGTGAAACGGAGAAGGAGAACGGCGGGGCTGCACCTTCGTAAGTCCGACCATCAGTTCTTATCTCCCTCTCCTTTGGTTAGCATTTGAGCTAAACTTTTCTTTTCTCTCCGTCATCGACGAATTTAGATATCCGGGC
Source organism: Cyathus striatus (assembly GCA_025738555.1). Taxonomy (NCBI): domain Eukaryota; kingdom Fungi; phylum Basidiomycota; class Agaricomycetes; order Agaricales; family Nidulariaceae; genus Cyathus; species Cyathus striatus. Next base: position 2,536,825 of record JAOVFP010000002.1, read on the forward strand.
CCTGATGCCATGTACGAGTACGATCTCTTTGCCGTAATTAACCATGAAGGGCAAATCAACAATGGGCATTACACTAATTTCGCAAGATTCCAGGACGAGGTACGTGGGCCTTTCATCATCATCATCTCATGCTGTCTCAGTGTTTGACAAACAAAATTGCACACCCAGTGGTATCGATTTGACGATGACAAGTAAGCTCATCACTCTCTGATTACGCACATGTTCCCATGACTTGCGGTACATCGCTGCTGGCCAGCGACTGGGTTCGAGAGCGCCGCTCATCTGATGGTCCTAATATGTTGCTTTTTCAGAGTTACCCATTCAAGCCTAGGGACATGTCTGAAGTCCGCTGCCTATATGTGCTTCTACGTCAAGCGGCACTTGGACTACAAGCCGTACGTCACCCCGTCGTACGTGCTCATGCGGGAAACGGAGGCTGTCCGGGAGAAGGAACTCGAGAAGGAGAAGGAAGCTGCGCGGATGAAAGAGGTGGAGGATGCTTTGTTGGCTACGGTTTAAAGCCTGATGCAGAGTCGGTAAGGAATGAGTGCAGACCGCGGTGAACACGAGACACTCGGCGGCTATATCTTGAGGCTCGTAATGTATCATATCATGTATCATTAGATTGTTGTGTTTGACTAATAATGGATCTATTCATTTCGCTACTATTCGTACAACGCTCCCTTTCGTTCTGTCTAGAAATGTCGTACGGTGAGGAGCGGGTAAGCGATATGTGCTCGCCGACCCGATGAAACTCCATGACAAAAGATGGAAAAATTTCGTCCCCTAGAAAGATTGAGCTGTCATATGCCCAACACCGATGGCAGCAGCATGAAGCGAATTGTAGTAGCCTCCTGAAGCAGCTACAAGCAGTAAAAATCATGCCGTCGGCGTGCTCGACATGACATTGCCGGTGGTAGGTATGTTGATACCACCACGTCGAACTCGAATGCAAAGTATGGACATCTGACTGTACAGCGATCACAACGCATGTCCAGGTTTAATCCGCTGTCTCAAGTTCCTGTCTTCTGTATCTGTACAGACGTGTTCGAGTTCTGGTTCTGTTCTGTTCTATATCCTCCCCACCGTCCTCGTTCCCTCGCCCAATTTAAATCTATTCTAAATCAACCTACCCATGGACATCGATGCACCCGATTCAGTCATCCAGTAGCTCGGGCCGAGCATCCCAAAACGCATCCTTTATGATATCGCAGTGCAAGAGGTCTATTCTCGTTTTCACTGCCGTAGCTGCTTTTTTAGCTTTTCTTTTGCTTTCTTTTTCCCGTCCCGTTTGTTCTCGGTGGGAAGGGGTGAGACGTCCAGACGAGCATTCAGTGAAGCTTCGCTTATAGTGCTTATCAGTTCCGATTTGCTGTCACCCTTCTCCCATGTATCCTCTTTGAGGGGGGCTTCTTCTGTCTGGGTGACCGAATGTTCTGGTTGGTCTGGGGAAGAAGCCTCTGGGAGACCTGCGGACGACGTCGTTCGTTGACCCGCCCCTTCATCCACTTCCTGACTCGTAGTTAATGTCTCTGCCTTGTTAGAGGCTGAGGAATCGACTTGTCTAGGTGCTGGGATGCTCGAATTCCCAGCCGCCGAAACCCCCAAGTCACCAGGTCCCGCAGAGCCCGGCGCCTGAGTCACTGAGCTCCTTGGCTCATCATAAACGCCCCCTCGATGAGACGACTCCTGGAATTTCCTCGTGCCAGTCTCAGAGCCCTCTTCCTGCTGTGGCGAGGCTTCTAGTGAAGCGACGAGGACGGGTCCTGTTGGAGTGACTGCTATGCTGGGTTCCTCATCCGTAATCTAATAATGGATGCAAAGAACAACGATCAACAACAATAAGGCGTAAGCAGAAGCAAAAGGACACGAGGAAGGAGAAAACAACGCGATGATACAGATGGGATATAAATAAATAAAAATCGATAGGTTGCACTACGACAAAGGAAGGTCCCAACTTAACGCATGCCAATAAACCTTTCAAGAAGGAAAAGATGGCTGCCTGATATTAAACACGAACTCACCACCATGCGGACCAGAACACTGCCTTTCTTGTAACGTTCGTCGATCGTATTGTAGTTGATTCCAAACTGTGAAAAAAGAATTTCATGCTTTTGTTTTGAAACGGTACCCTGTAGACAGGGAAATAGAGAAACTCAGGTTAGCACACGCACGAGGAGATACGAAATAGAAGAGGAAAAAAGGTGGGGAAGAAGGGAAAAGAACAGGAGATTGGAAATGGAATCGCTATCACTTTCCCACGTCCTTTGGAGCAAAGGAACTGGATCCCTGCTCAGACTACTCATGTTGGGCCTTCGCTGAAAAGCCAGTAGCGAGCTGAGGTACTGTTGCAACTCGAAGCTCAGTGGCAAGCTGCCGCCATCACAACCCGCCGCTCGAGCGCTCGATTCGCATGTGTCGGCCACCATCGGCGCAAACGCCACTACGGAGCACCAGCAGTCACGAGCTGCACAGCAAAACACATTAACACCGCAGTACTACCACTGCAGGAATCCCGCAAACCCGTCTCCAGCCCACTCGAGAAAACCTAATCGTCTCTAAAGGTGCTGAGGAGCGCCATCTAGGGTCTAAACGACGGTATTTACGCGCTGTCATGGTGGAGCAGAGTCAATTCCACCTCTATCAGCTCTTGGCAGCTTCAGGCCAAGAGAGAAGCCAGACAGCTGTCGTTCGGGATCTAAGCAAGCTAATCTGGCGGGTAGTGTCGGAAGCCCGACCAATAAGACGCCGACCGAAGCTGTCAGGGCGTCGAGGGACATAGAGGCGTTTATGAAGTTCTCTGGACCTGACTTTAAAGGGCTCTTGATCGCACGCACTATAAAGCATGTTCTTGCTCGGCTGGGAGGTTGTAGCTCGGAGAGATGAAGGAGAAATGTGGATCAGCACATAGTGCAGAGTCATCAGTTGGTGAGGGACAGGCATATCTTTCTCAACGATCGAAGTGCAGATATGAGAAATCCATGTTAAGGCACACCGCTAGTATACAGCAGATGATGTAGAGTACGAGATAGCTTTCCTTTGGACACTAACCGTTAGCTGCATCATCAGCCGCCAGCTCTGATGAGTCGGTCCATCGAGCGGCGAAAAGCGGCGTTACATCCGATAGTGACTCTGAGTTGTAGAAGTCCATATCCCACTCTTTACAACTATGGATGAACGGAGGGCGCTCGATATCCCGTGTAGTCCTGGTGGTGGAAGCTGGGATACTTCTTGACTACAACGACTCGCGGTACTTAGCCATGTCCACAATCATAGGTGAAGCCTGGACACTACGTTCCAGGGTTGACAAGCAAAACGTACATGGTGGTGCCGAAGCAGACTGCATGCCACCAGAGAAACGGGGAACATCCCGCCTCGATATGTTTTAGTGTTGTTGGAATCTCCAATACCAGAGGGAACAGATCAACTGGACCATACCCGCGAACCATTATATTCGGAAGAACAGTAAAGCAGGCGGGACTGTCTCGGCCTCCTCTAGCCCAATGTCTGTAGAAAAGCCAGATATGTAGACACAATCCAGCAACGCATGGCGCTCTAAATCCTCAGGCGTTAGAGCCCCAAGTTATTTAGTTACGTGTGCGCATACAAGTCCCGTAACACCCTGGGAATCTAGCAAGATAACCACCTAGTCGCTGAACTGCTAACGGCGACATCAATCGACTGAATGTACACCCGAATGCGCATTTGAAGAGCACAATCATAACGGCAAAAGAATATGATTGTTCTCACTTCCTTTTCGCAGTTCTTCAAGCCCCGAAGAGTGTCGGAGAGAAGCCAGAGTTGCGGGGGTGGTTGGTACCACGAACATCGAGAGCAGCATGCAACAACACATCTCCCACTCGCGAGCCCCATCCCAGGACCAAGCAAGTACCTTCCACGCGAACCGCAAATCGAACATCCCGCTTCCGAAATCCCCACCGCACATGATACTCCGGAAATACAAAGTTGAAAAACTTTGATCCCCTCCAGCTACGCATAAACGTAGCCGACCATCCAAGTCTAGACCAAAACTTTCTTATTCTTATTCTTAAATTTAATTTTCGTTCTGATGTCCGGACTCCTGGGCCTGGAGGCAGACGGACTTTGCACAGTGCACATGAATCGACGGAGGACTACGGCTTCTCGTGTGCGAGTGGGACAGGTCCGGGGAAGAAACGCTTCCATCGCGAAAAAACGTGTACATTGTACATGTGCGTGCATTAAGACCGCCGGTACTGAGCATGCTTTACGGTGACGGGCTCTTCACTGCTCTTATAGACCGGGCGAAGCGCAGTGTCGCGAAGTGCACATACGCGTAAGATGCTATGAGTGTTAAGGCGGCCGGTATCGATGAGCTTTCTGGTGCTCTTAGAGGCGAGAAGAAGTGAACCAGGCGAGCATCAAGAAAAAGAAAGCCGAATCTTTGAGAAGTAACCGAGAATACTGGGGTTGGTTTCATTGTACTTCAACTTCCGGAAGAACGACGGTGAGGATTGAACAGTATATGCAGCTCTTGACGGAGCGATCGTCGAGAAGAGAGATAACATCAGATACTCTGGGGGTTGAGTGCGATCCGCGGAATACATTCTGGTGGGCTTGATAAGTTCGAATTTGCCTCTGCAAGTCTAGAAGATGAACGAGGTCGGCTTGGATGGTGCCCTCCGGCTGGGGGGATATGCCAGCTACAGCATTAGCGAAGGTAGGAATAGATGTTACGGAGGTTAAGTGCGATCCCAGAATACATTCTGGTGGACTTGATAAGTTCGAACTTGCTGCTGCAAGTCTAGGAGGTGAACAGGGTCGGCTTGGATGGTGTCCTCCAGCTACAGGGAAATGCCAGCTACAGCATTAGCGGAAGTAGGAATAAGTTATAAACCCCACTAAAGACGCAATCCAACGTCTTCTAACACCGCACTCTGCAGTGGGTCCACGGAAGGCTTGAGGAAAGTGTGCCGTAATCGACGTGGTAGTCCAATGACCTCAGGTTTCCAGTTGCACCCCGCATTACAGGCGAGTACAGGTAGAGGCGGATGAGGTACCGTACGACCGTCAGTGTGCAGGTACAGCCGCACGCGGTAGGCGTAGGTGTAGACTAGTGAGGGCGATGAATCGAAAGTGTAACCAACGACTAGATGTCATTGAGTTGCAAACAATAGAATATCGCGGTGGCCATCCATCCACAACTGAAAAACAACACGGTGGGTATATGAAGGTACATCTCGTAGCACTGTGTGCCTTCGTCGGTCCTTCGACACTCCGTATCCCTCGCGAGCGATTGCTTCATCTTAAAGCATCATTCCCATCCGCCAGTGCGTCTTCTTCCTTCCGCTTGAACGCAAACACTCTCGAATAGAACGCATCCCATCACGCGTTATCTTCAAATAGGAAACATTCCAATCGTCGCAGCCCGTTCCGTTTCATGAGCGAGGGGGGCTTATAGGGGAACAAAGTGAGAATGTGCCAGGTTTCAGTACGCAGCGATCCGTGTTGAAGGTTCATTTATGAAAAAACACACGCTCCAAGACGCATTTTGGCACGGTACGCAGATCCCGGAGTCTTCCATCGAGGGGGTGGTCCCACATCCAATCCCAGACGCGTTCGAATACGTAAAGCATCCTCGGTAAAGATGTCTGTCGCGTAGATTCCAATCCAATTCCGGTCCACGAAATAAAGCTAAACAAAAAACACAAAGAAAAAGGCACTCACTCTAAGCGTGGCATGAGCCTCCGTCGTAGTCTTCCCCCCCTTCAGCACCAAAGCCCAAAAAACGGTGTTGTACATGTTATTGATATGCGCTGTGTTTCCATCAGCTCTTGTTTCCCAGAAATCACAGTGATTGACTTACTATCAGCCTGCCTCCACGCGAAATAATCGCGCACCTCCTTCGTCCCGGGGTAGAGCACAATCCTCCCATCGAATGATGGAGGATACTTGAGTGGTGTGTCTGGAAAGAAGCGAGGCCAGTGAAAGACGTAGTTGGATGTAAAGTACGAAGTGAGAGTTGAGACTATTTTGGATTGACGGCGGGAGTAGAGAGATGTTTGCTTTCGGAGGAGAAAGCTACGAGTCTTTCTCGTAAATATCATCCTTTGCAATGGAATGAAAGTATTACCTGTACTCATCGCTCTCTCCGAATCCCAACACGATGTCAGGATACTCCTTCATCACCTCCTGTGCGGCACAGTCCATCAACTCCAGTGCCCTCTTATCATTCGGCTTCGCGAAGCCATGCTCGTCGCTGAATCTATGGAATGAGTGCCCGTCGAGTCTGAATACCAGGTAAGTATTTGGAAGAAGGGGGTCTGGTAGCTCGAATGAGCGGACGTATGCGAATTTTGAATTTGCCATTAGATGGAAGAGAAGAGAGAAGTATTCTTATCTGTGTCACATGACATAAATTAGCCCTCTCTCAAGTCACAGCACGAGGCTCCCACCCCCGACCACCAGCCCATTCATCTCCTCCTCCTTCTTCAACCACCACCACCACCACCCACTAACACAGCTAACCACCACAACTGTTACTAACAATGAGCAACGCATACTACTTTCGCCGACGCACAATCGGTCGCGCCGCCTCCCCCCCTACCTGGGCCTGCTACGAGCAAATCCCCTACGACTACTCCTCCTCCTCGTCCTGCGACAGTCCCTCCGAGGACGAGCACTCCCACTCAGAGAGCGACAGCGAGGACGACCCCCGCGACGAGGAGGATCTTAATATGGATTTAGATTCTCCGACCCCGCTTCCTCCTTCCTCTACCGTACCCGATCCCAAGGACAAGGGAAAGGGAAAGGCAACAGAGGAAGCGGAGACGGAGGCTAAAGGAAAACAGCGCGCTGTGGATGCTGCCAGGAAGGAGCGGAGTGCGCGAAGGGCCCAGAGGGAAAGAGAGAGAGGTGCAGAGAGGATGTACACTCTTCGTCCTATTCTTACTATTCAGCGGAGCCAGGGGTTCGTTTGGAATCAGGTGAGTTCCTCTCTCTCTTTCATCCCCGTACTCTTTCATTTCACTAACACACACGATCTAAATAGGACCTATTCGTACCACCGTACATCAAAGACCGCTGTTTGTCCCCCCACCTCCCTCTTCCTAATACAACTTACTAACACAGATGATAAACCAGACGTAGCATCCACGTCTCCCCCAAACTCCCGCTGCTTCATCCCTTCCACTTCTGCTTCGAGCACCAACAGCGCCATGACTGACTACGAAGTCGAGGTGGTCGAGATCCGAGTGAGGGAGGGCGAGTTGAGGGATATTATTCCTTAAATTCCTATCCTGTGCTGCAGCACAGACACGCTCGATCTGTGGGGGTGGGGGTCGTGAATGCTGTAGCCTGTACTCTATCACGAGTGCACTTGTACTTGGTGAGGGTATGGGCACGGGGCATTTGCATTGAGCTTGATGAAATGTATGGCGAGTCGTAGCTGTGTTGGTAGGAGGGCAGAAGTCGATGAACACAAACGATTCCATCCAATCACCCTTTCCATTTCATTTCTTTCTTTCTTTCCTTCTCTCTCTCAGTTCCAGTCGAATGCCATGTATTTATAACCCCCCCTTCCCCGACCCATCCAAACTGTATCATATCGTATTTCTTTCCTTTCCTGGGACTCTGTCGTCTAGATCCCTTCCCTTCCCACCTATCCCACTGAACTCCATCTCTGTCCTGTCCTGTTCTGTTTTCGTTCCGTTTTACTTACGACCTTGCTTACGTACTTACGTAGACCCGTTTGTGTATTTACTCTTTCTCGAACAAATACATCATCTCCTCTCTTGAATCCTTCTTCTCTTATCTTTTTTCTTGTATTCTTGTATCTAGCGTCACTCCATGATCTACTCGGTCCTCGAATACATCCCTTCCCGTCCCGTCTTGTCTTCTTTCTCGTATTTTCATTTCCAGCGTCGCTCCACGATCTACTCAGTCCTCGACTACATCCCCTCTCTCTCCCTTCCTCTTTCTCGTACTCCATGACCTACCTACTAGTCCTCGAATACGTGCATCCCCCCCTCTCTCTCCCTTCCCATCGTACCGTCTTTCTCGCACTCCACAATCTACCTACTGGTCCTCGAATACATCCCCTCTCTCTCCCTTCCCGTCCTGTCTTCTTTCTCGTACTCTCATTTCCTGCGGCTCCATGGTCCATGGTCTACGATACATCCCCTTCACAACAACTACTAGTACTACCGCTTCTAAGTTTACTTATACAAAGACAATGTATGTAGTATAGAAGCGGAAAGATTGCATACGAGCGATACCACCGGCCGCGGACGCGGAACGACGAAATCCTAGGATTTACAGTACATACTTACAATGTACGCGTACGTAGGTCGGGGAGTAAGACGACCCTTCAAGCTCAGGCTTTGAGATCAAGCTTCGAGATCAGAGAAACCTTTTCCCTTCTTCCTACCATTGCATACCCACAATTCACTATTAGTACCAGCTATCACACTTCATTTTGCGAGTCCATATCGATTAGGGGTTAAATCACTTCGTTGTGGTTATCACAATTCCGAAGAGCCGCTGGTTCGATTCCAGCTATGGACATAATCTATGGCCTCATTTTTTGGACTATGAAAATTTTGAATACCCAAAATTCATTTAATTATATGTATCTATAGATTATAATACCTACTGTTTTTTGGTTTGCAGAAACAACTGTTAGAGGTTTAGTAAGTACATTTTATCAGAATTTTACACCTGAAAATAGGACGAGATCTACTTTAGTCTTTGGTACTGGAGACTCTCGACTGATTGTTCGGCGATTTTCAGCGTGACACAAATTTTTCATTCATTATTCTGTTCGCATCTCATGGTGATCATAAAAAATTTCTACAATTTAGGAAGACTTTGAAGGGAAATTAGACCATTTTTATGTAACAGAGCACTTGTATTTTGTAAAAAATCATTGAAGTTTTTCGGAAAAAAAATCAGTCTTTTAGTTTCACAGAACCTTTGTTCGCGGCTGCCCGTGATGCGTGACAACGGGACTAAATTGTTCTGTTCGGAGGCCCTGCGTGACGCGTGACCGAACAATCGGTCGAAAGTCTCCGCTATTAGATTGCTCAAGCTCAGAGGCACAGAGATAACCAAGTGCGAGTGCAGTATCCCTTCACAGTCACCAAGTCTTTTGCTTTAATTTACGAAGGCAATTTCACGTTAGCGTTAAACGAGCACAAATTATATATACAAGGTATGGCCCAGTCCCGGCGGTTCGGTCGGAGCAGTTCACAGAACATCTTTTCACCGATATCTGGGATATTTCGCTGCTAGTTTATTATGACATGGATACTCTATTCTCTCCAAGCTCATCCTATTTCTACACTGTATACCTCTTGTCATTAAATAACCTAACTTCGTGACATTGGGCTATCATTCTTGTTCCGGATAATGTTAAAACGGCTCCATAAGGGTGAATCAAGTTAAACGTGTAAGTCCTACTTTAATATTATTATCGATAAAACTTGGATAAATGTCGATATTAAGTACCTCCTCATGTCTCAAGTACTAATCATCTTGTGGTAAAAATCGAATTGGTCTGAAGATATGTTTTGAAGACTAATGAACCCTATACTAGTTTATGTCCAGAAATGAGGAATGGATTCTCAAAGACAAGTTCAAGTTGACCTGCGAAAACTTCGTGAGTATTATCCACTCCTCTCCTACGCTCAGTCGGAATAACTGACTAGTCTTACGAACATAGTACTTATGTTGCAGGTCATGTGCGTGCTCCAACAGTTTCAATGCCGAATTCGACCATACTTTATCTGAAAGCCTTTTGTAATTGGTAACTGTATAGAGAGAATACAGGATGATATATCACAAACTTAGATATGCTACTCGTTGTAGAAATAGTCTTGCTGGGACCAGTGGAACGAAAGGTGAGAGAAATTTGTAGTGTTACTAGCAAGTGACTACATCATGGCACGACATTCTTACTACTGGTACTACTTAACTCAAGGTAGTTTATTAATCTTTTAAATTTGCCTTACTCACAGCTTTATTACTGGAACAATTGTTTAGTATGCAAAATAATCGGATTGAAAGATCGAGAACTTTTCTGGCATATTTCTTCATTCCAAGCGTTAAAAATGTATCAAATTCCCTTGCGTAACTCTTTCTTATATCAAGCATTAAATTCTCAGAAATGATCTATTACTACCACGATAAGAATTAATATCCCTTTACTTTCACATTACATGGTCCTAGTATCGTGGCGCTCTCGTCACCCTGACAGAGCCCGTCTAAAGCACTTTATATTTACAATAATATCTGATCCTTTACCTATGCGATTAAATTGGATTCTAATCCTTATCTGCAAGACTTAGATGATGCCTTAAGACTGATAGGAATTTATTTTACTCGGTTTCGGTAATTTGACAAACCGATAATAAAGCTCCGAGTGTAGAATGCTGGAGTCTGAGAAAAACCGAGTCAGTTACGGTTGAAAACATGATGTCCGCCCACCACGAGTCGTTGAGGATTAGCATTATTTATCTACATCCAGCGCGTGATATCATAGCGCACAATCGATAATCTTAACATCGACAACATTAGCCCGAAATCATCTAGTACAGCATCCCCGCCTCCCCGGGCTCCTCTGAAAAGATTTTGGGGACCTGTGCAGTGCCAGCTGATGTTGGCATCATCTGCACAACATCTTCCTTTCCGGAGCTTCAGCTTCTTCAATAATAATCGAAACCTATCGAAACATGTAACTGCCACGTGGGGATAGTGGCCTGAGAATATATCTGAGTAGAAAGTAAACAAACGGTATATTTTGACCCGAATGTGGGCTAAAAGAGGCTAAAATGCTTGCTATTGTGTGCGACTTAGCGGGAACTGAAAGCGCCCGGCGCGCCACGTAGTTTGTACATGCCAAAATCCGAGCTTTGTCGGCAAACGACTCGAGGGCTACATAACTCCAGCAATAACGCGTGCATTGAGCATTATCGCCGCGGCCCAAGTTCTAGCCAGCTGTCAATAGCTTCTATGAGCGCTCCCTTTGCCTCTCAGCACTTAGCGCTACGATATTAACGCGTCGATCCAACGTCGATCATCTGGTCATCCTGAGGTTCTCAGCAAACAGCGCCCAGCGGCGAAGTTCAGCATCTATCGTGGAAGTGTGGACCTACCCGCTGTCACCGAATTAACTTTAATGCTCTATTATCATCTCCTGCTTCCCCCGAAAGGTGAGCGAATCTAGTACTTTCGGGAAAAGCAATGATTTTAGGAAAGCGGTCCAGGTAGCTGAAATCTTGAGATGAGATATTACAGAGAAAGTTGAACGCTGGCGGCTGGAACTCCTGCACTGCATGATTTCATGGGGCCGTCGCAGGGCAATCATCAACCCACAATCCCTTATTTCCTCCAAGAATAACGATGATTTATCGAGCTGTGATAGCCTTGGCGGTCTATAATACACCTCAACTTATTGATCTCTTTAGAATAACAATTTGGGGACGTGTTTTTTGAAAGCTCTAGTTGTTAATGAGCACATACTACTTCGACACTCCAAGTTTACCGGTCAACATCGCTCTATACGAAATGCAAGTGACCAAGTTGTTTTCTGTTCTACTATTCTATAATCAATATTTTGTAGAATGATAGTACTGGACTCTTTCGACCAAGTGTTCAGTCACGCGTCACGCAGGGCGTTTGAACTGAACACTTGAGCACATTCGTCACGCGTCACAGGCTGCCATGAACATAAGTTTTGAGGCAAATATGGCGCTTAATTAGCCGATTTTTCCGCCCGTACCGGGCGGCCGTAGGGGCATGAACAGAACCACCAGGTGTCACGCATCAACTCAGAGTTTGAATACTTGATCAAACCAATTTTTCGCGTCACGCACCAGAAGCCGTGAACAAGTGGTCGAAAGTCTCCAGTATTCCTGTTTCAACTATTTAAATTTCAAGGCACATACGCACTGAATAAGTACTCAAGTACTCATCGCTCACCGTTACACCCCTCAGATCTGTGCCTATTCTAATATTTACAATTTCTACTTGGTTTCTACTGATTCATATACGCCGTACCAGTCCATAAGAACCGACCTGCCTAGCGACGTAGATCATTGGTTAAGCGGGCATTCGTAGAGGCAGAGGCTTATATGTAGATGATTCGGCTATATTTAAGTAGTTGTACTAGCTTTAAAAACTCCGGTGTTCTATCATTTTATTCTTTTCAACTTCATGGACAGTCAGTCTCCGAGAACTTTCTCATAAGTACGTTTATCTGTTTGATTCCGGCACTTGCGGCTGAAGGTCTACACCGAAATTGGAACACTATGGGAAAACTAAGACTACTTATCTCAATGCATGTAGCTTGTACTCTTATTAAATCTCAACCACGAGTTCGTAAGTTTTCGCCACAGAGTTCCTGATTACACGCTTGAAGTGCGATAAGATAAAAAGGATTTCAGCACGTTAACTCGATTAATTGTCCGCATGGTTTATCGACTTGAAGTTCACTGTTATCGTGTCAGGTACTAATAAATTCACATATTAAACTTTAGCCCCACACCTGATTCTACCAGTAATCTCAAGGTTGCAACTAAACACTGACATTTTCTTTCACTCGTTCCTTAAGAACTGTAATTTATTCGGACTCAAGTGCAAGGCCAATTAATTACGGTATTGACAGCGCGAAACAGCATCTACAGCATCTCACGGCGTTCCGAAGCTTCTATTGAACAACATTCGAGACACATTACAACTCGTGGCGAAAACGGCCAAATATGAAAAGTTGCGATTCGACTATTATCAAGATTCGCATGTAATTCCGAAGTTAATCTGATATTGGAACGTGTAGTTGGAAAACAAAAGCGATAAATAATGCAACACGTGGGTGATTTGAAGTCCAGGCAGCAGCCTTTAACTCTTAACCTCAGCCTGTAAATTCCCTTTGTCTTTCAGTGTTTAGCACTTACCTCTATGTTATCATATGTCGATCATCAGACTCATCTTCAGAAAATCAGCATTCAGAGTCCCAGGTTCGAATTTCAACATCGTGAAAGTGTGGACCCACTGTCACCGAGTCAAATGTGCTCTTCCCCAAGAAGACGAAAGGCTGAACGTGGTTTTCTGTGGGCGTATTCTGGACACATACGACTCGACGCTCTTTTCAAGAGAATACTGACATTAGAATTCTGATTAAGAGGCCATATAGGCGAAGTATGTTTTCAGTGATTGAACGCTTAAACTTCAACTTGCTGAGATCCTAAAATTACAATTGAAATTTTTCCTAGGTATATTTTCATTTATGAGTTCTTCTCTCGTTGCGAGCGGTCCAAATTTTGTCCAAATTCGTACTTGGTTCGATTCCAGCTATGGACAAAACTGTATAATCTACCCATTCTTTTAACTGAAATGTATACATGTAGTATAAATTTCTGTAGGACCGCTTAGGCATCGGGGTAGGGTTTTTTGCTAAGGTCTCCTAGCTGACTTTATCTATTTATCCTCTCAAAAGAGTTTCCTAAGGCTAATTGACAGAAAGAAACCTCTGGTCATATTACGGGTGCAAATTTCCATTGAAATATACCTTTCATTTCACACGCCTTCTTGATTTTGCGCTCAATTGTTCGAACAGCAATCGAGACCACGTGGCAAAGGGCCTAAAATGAACAAAATATCGAATCGAAAATTGATACTGTCTACAACTGCGTGTACGTTTACTTACCTTCAAGTGGTAGTAATATCTACGATCCTAGAGAGGATAAAAGTGCGAGCGTTGACTGACATTAAGACGGCCAGGGAACAGACATTATTGTATATTTATTATACAGCTAACTGGTAGGCATCGTGTTTTGATCATCAATATCGAATAATGTGGATCCACTGTCCCCGAGTCATTAGTTCTTTCTTCTCGGAGTACGAATTCAGGAAATAACCACTGTGGTCCCTGTCGGCAAATTTTTGACACCCAACGTCGATGTTCAGTGTGAGCCAAGTGTGAGTGAAGGTAAAATCCAGGAACGTGTTAAGTATTTCTCGGTGATTGCGCGACACGAGAACTCCATCACTGCAAATTATGGTCTCCTCATTTCCTTCCCCGAGTCATCATTGATCTACTACATAAGTCGAAAGGGCCTATTTTACAATATTCAAACGATATTAGATAGTTATGGTATAGAACGAATAAGTAAATAATACTTACCAAAATGCAAAACCAGTTCTTAACGTAAATACGGGTGAAGGTGCGTAGTATACGTTGTTAAAATTGCATTATAGCCTACATTCAATGATAAAACGAGGACTTGAGAATAATGCCTCCATTCGGATAAAATGTTCGAAGGTCACTGTGTACTTTTTTGACAAATAGGAGGAAATGTTCCAACTCAGTGTAACGTTTACGAATGTATGACTTAGCCCAAAAGTTAATCTCATTTAAGTCCGTCGGAATCGAACATAATAAGGTTAAGAATTTAGGTTGACAGAGGAGTGGCGACGGAACAGGGATGTCCCATCGCAGGTGAACCGGTGACAGGTACTAACTACAGATGTGGGCTGTTTTTAAGGCTGACAGTGAGCGCTGATGATATAGGTTAGGTGTAGGAAGGCTGACACATGAATACGAAATTAAGTATACAACTAGTGAATACAGGAAATACTGTTGTTGTACTTATATTCAAATTTCATACGTACTTATAACAAACTTTCAGCAGGTACAGTGTTTGGACATTCCTTGACACAGCGACACTCCTTGACACACCTCCGCTCTTTTCATTCTCCTGCCTCAACCTTTCGCTCTATGACTTATAAAATCTGCATACGCATTTTAATACATATTGCCTCATCTACAAAAAAAATTGAAAAGATTATCCGAAGTCAGGTAAAAATCTCATCTTGACACATTTTTGCAACCAAATTTTTGAGTTCCCTAGCCAAGGTGGTATCTTACAGATTTTTATGTATACTTATATAGTAAGTGTAAATATTTTCCCCAACTTGTATCCTGATTAAGACAGAAATGCGATGTTGAAAAATGAAATAATCAAAAAGTAGTATATTTGATGGTTCCAAAGAGTGACACATCCAAGTCACACGCTCTTGGTCCCACCCAAACTTGCGGATGTGAATCACTGTGACACCCGTGACATTACTGTGTCAAGTCGCGGTTTTTGACTGAAAAGCGTTCTTCTCAATAATCCTCATCTTACAATTATTTCAACATATAATTCTACCTCAAAATTTTGTATAATAGCTCTATAGATGGTACGTTATATGTATATAAAGTTTTTTA
Organism: Cyathus striatus; assembly: GCA_025738555.1. Classification (NCBI taxonomy): domain Eukaryota; kingdom Fungi; phylum Basidiomycota; class Agaricomycetes; order Agaricales; family Nidulariaceae; genus Cyathus; species Cyathus striatus. The sequence goes on from JAOVFP010000002.1 coordinate 2,552,069, forward strand.
AACAAAATTACTACTTGTTGTCAAGATAAATGGGATTTTCAATCGTGTGTGTCAAGGAACGTCCAATCACTGTAAGTAATTAATTGTATATAATTAATTTATGATGCTGCTCACGCGCTCAGGCTCACGTGTGCATACAAACACGAAAAAAAATTCGTATTTCAAATTTGACCTTATGAACGATGGACGCGTCTATAACTCGCGTATTGAAATTGGACCCACAACACATCATCTTAAATGCCTCAAGGCCTAAACAGCTTCCCTCAAAGGATAATTTTGAAGATGCTTTCTAGTTCGGGAAACCGCTTCCAAAACAGCGTAGATTGGGAAGTCTGCAGCAGTCCCAACTCTCGAGGCACTAACCCAAGAATGCATTTAAAGCTCCAGTATAAAAGTATTCATCATAATTAGTGGAGCTCTGTAGCTCAAGCCTGACTTTCGAGATACTCCAGCTTTGTTTCTTCCAGTGATAATCTCAAGTATACACCGACATGGACCATGCAGCTTTTGGCGTTCCCGACGCAGGCAACTTCATACGCCAAAAATACAATTTTCCCCCTTATGAAGCAGTGAACCTGTACTCTCTCCCAAATCCTCCTCCAGGCGAACGTCCCCCATATACTCTCCCATGCCTGGTGCTACTGGCTATATATGGCAGCCCCAGGAAAATGCTCACTCTTCAGGAGATCTACACTGCAATTGAGAGCCGGTTTGAATGGTATCACCGTAACCGCGAGGATAAGAGTTGGAAGGTACGACTCGTCGTTGTTATCATTGTTACAGATTCTAACTTTTATTATACTAGGATTCAATACGACATAACCTTTCACTAAACCTGCTCTTCCGTAATATGCCAAAGCCTGAGACGGAACCAGGTGTAGGGCAATACTGGTATATTGATATCTCAAACGGAGAAGGCAACAAGCGTGACCGAAAGCGAGGCAATAAGAGCAGCTCTCGTACTGGTGATAATGTCCAGGAAACTATCAACAACTTTTCTGCCTCTGGCCCTGTCTTTTATAGCGTAGATCCTCGTGTACTTGGGGGGTTCAAATTGGTAATCCCTATTGCCAGGATGGCATGAATTCTGTAAGTCGTTCGTTAACTCGAGAGAAATGCAGTCTTAATTACTAAATTACAGGAGGGCTTTCTATCTAATCGTTCCTAGCGGTTCTAGTGATCCCAGTTCTTGAACTAGATATAACCGTACACCTTGGAAAGAAGCCTTCAAAATGCAAATTTGACATATATCTGTCTCGGTCGTTTTATTTTTCACAGCTCATATTTTCTGTCCTCTATATCGTTCAACTAGTCAATGTCTAGATTTTCGTTTCCTTTGTCATTATTACTACTACTACTTCGTAGCCGCGCCCCATGTAGTAGCGCTCATCTCTTGACTTCGTTCTTCGCACCCTGAATCATTGCATCATATCTCAGTCAATCGCACATGTGTGTTTATTGTTTGTCTATGCTTATAGAAGAACTTCGGAACGATGGGAAACATGATTCAAAGATGTGGAATGTGGACCCACAAAAACAGTGCCTTCTTTCTCCGACATGATGAGATTTAGACCGTAAGATCTAGTATTCTCGGTAGAATCGGGGGCATTTTTATTTCAGAAAACTACAGCAGGTTCCCTAGTGGCTCGGCTTGAACTTGGAAGATGAGGTACCTGCGTAGGATCGAAGATGTCTATTCCCCGCATTCTGCGTTTTTTCCAAAAACAAAACACCTGCTCCTTGCCCCGCCCATGTCTCTAGTTTACTGGCGGGTTGATATATGAGTCGGCATTACCTACACGGCGTTATACCAACAACAGTTGAGTGTTAGTCTCTTCCGACTTTTCGCGGTTACATAACACCATAGCTTGCGATTTGCACGCGTGCTCTTTCCAATTTGGTAAATCCAAAGATAAAGCATAACAGTCGTTGAGAAAGTGGACCCCTTGCTCCAAATAATGGCCAAATGCAGCCTTCCTCCCTGTCAGATATGTTTCTGACGGAAATTCTTTTCTAGGAAAGATTGCCAAACGTATGACTCTCAGCTTCGGGGCACACCCGAATTGCTGTCGCCTTAAAACATTAAATTGACCGGCGACTTATATATGTCACAGCTTCTTTCCGAATCATCCTAGACTTCCTCCTTATAATTCCTCTTACCCAAGACTTCATTCAGTTGCACAAAAGAAATGAACATGGACCTTCTTCTCTATGATTACGGTGGTACCGAGAGTCCCGGTACGTCCACTCATTACTTTCGACTTCTGGGATGACCTAGGCTAACATCTGAATTTGTTCTAACAGACCTTGTAAACAGTGACTGGCAACTGCCGCCTTATGAAATGCCACCCATTGACCTCCCTCAACTACTATACCCTGGTCTTCCAGCTCTTGATCCTTCAATGAATTATAATCATTACGCCACTCAGATCTCTGAACCTGACCCAGTCGTTCCTATCATGAGTGCTGGCGACTTTCTTCGACAAAAATTAAGCCTTCCGGCGCATTCAGAAGTGAATCTCAATTCCCTTCCAGATCCCCCTCCTGGAAAGAGGCCATCCCAATCTCTCCCGCTCCTTGTCATGCTCGCCATCCACGGAAGCCCCAGGAAAATGCTTACTCTCCAAGAAATATACAAAGCGATTGAATACCGATTTGAATGGTATCGACGCCCGAAGTCCCGTGAAGACGAGAGAGCATGGAAGGTGCGATATATATGTTTTTGTAATTGTTCCCGCCTTCTAATACATAGAGTCTAGGGTTCCATTCGACACTGCCTTTCACTATGGAAAGCCTTTCGCCACAGGCCAAGGCCCGCAACGGAGTCAGGTAGAGGCCATTACTGGTATCTTGATCTCTCGAACGGAGAAGGCTATAAACGCGAGCGAAAACGACGAAGAAACAGAAACCTTTATGATATCAACGTCGAGGACGACAATTCTTCCACAACATCGTCACGTCGACTTCAATAACAGCCACAGGTGTATACATTCTCTAGGCGGAGAAGTCTCTTGGCTATTGGACACTCATTCATATGTGTGGCGTATTTATTGGGGATGAATTTCTGTTTTCTCTTGCATGTCCTGTTGCCTGTATATGAGCATGGCCAAGTCGCTGTAGGCCATGTCAGCATCTTTGTATACCCGGGGGGTTGTAGCGCTATACTGTACATAATTTGTATACATTATCCTTAGCCAGTCAAGAATTCGTCTTCATGCTGCTTAATAGTTTGTGTCGAAGACTCGAAGCTGACTCAGGCTGTTTCATTATTTTGACTGGTGCTTATACGTTTTGGGTCATTCTCGGTATCTGGCTATGCATCATAATCATAGCATTTCTACGAAGCTATGCATCCCACTTACCTTCTTTCGGTGAATCGATCGCACATTTCTCTTCCCCTTCAGATAATCTGCTGCAGTGAGCGGTGTCTCCCTCGTGACTTCGCGAGCATCAGTACACCATCGCAGAACTTGTAACAGGATTAACGACTTTTCTACAAAATGCTGTGGTTCCATCATGTGCTCTTGGAAGCACTGGTGAAGATTCAGATTATTCGCTGAGCACCAACTTATAATCGGTAGCCAGTAGTCATCTTCCTTGACATAACGAATCTACAACCGGTAAGCACTTCCTGTCAACCTTCAATTATGTAGGATCGACGTCTTCTCGACATAACCCATCTACCGTCGGCAACCACTTCTATTAGCCTTTCAATAGATTAGATGTAGCCGTGAATCCCGACAACACACATCATTGGGGCTAGATCAGCGTGAATCTCGCTGGGACTTGGAGCCCACTTACTGCTGGTAACGGTAACAACTTCCCGTTATGTAACCAGGCATTGAAGTCATCCACATCCTATCAGACATTAAGTAGGCGTCCAGGTCATATTCACGCGCGCTTCAAGTACGCCTACACTGATACTTCCAAGGATTCTTACTCCAGGGATCACTTGATTCTTGAATGTCGATCTTCATTGTGCAGAGCGGTGTGTTTACTCGAGTATACGTCAATAAATGACCAGGCGGGAGATGTAAAAAGGGCGAGAGACCAAGATGTTCATTCTAACGATCGGAGAATGTCGAATGTTATTTGAGATAAGAGCAAGCCTGCATCGAAGCCTCGTCGGAGGCACTCAATTCCTATTAATACCACTGTTAGGCGTCAAGCTCAAGGTTCAAGTGTCTTGGAAACGCCCATTTGCAATTGTGTGTCTTAACGCGCGCTTTCAGTCAAGCGCGCCTACACAATTGAAATTTGAACTTTAGCTTCGAAGAAGACGACAGTGCCACAGCAGGTCCACAGGTACAATCTCAGATACCAGGATAGATTCGTACCTGAATGTCGATCCACAAAACGCCACTGATTGGAAAAGGAATCTGCGGGAAGTGGGAATATTTTCCGAGTGAGGCCGTATAGATCCATAGAATACGCGTGGGGAGGCGTGGGGAGTTCCAAATCGCGGAATTGGGTTAGATTGATAATACTTAGAATTGGCCAGAGGAGAATATTGCGTCGCATGGGATGTTGGTCAGGTGGGGAAGACACGTTGAGTTGTACTGGTTTCGCATTTACACTCTTGAGAGATGCTGGCTAGGTGTAATCGAACGTAGGCAACCAGACCGTCGTGTCACTGTGAAATAAACTAGCGCAGGTCACACTTAGACATGCCGTTCCCATGAGTTGCTGTAAGAAGCTGTTGAATCACCCACTTTGGTGGGCACTTAGGTCTTCTCCATGAAACACCGGACGTTGCACACTTAGACGCGCGCCTCCAGTGCCCATCTGTGTCCATTCAACGTTATGGAGAAGACGACACTGCCGGTGCAGGTACAATCTCAGATACAGCACACTGATCCGCCGTGTCCAACGTCGATCCTCTTTAGCAAAGCGGAAGTGGGAAGATGTTCCGCTCGAGCCCGTTGTACATGTAACTAGAGCAACCAGAATGAACACCGGGAGCGGAGTCGATCTTGCGGAGGTACGAATTGGCCGGAGAGTAGTCCAGGTTCCGAGAACATTGTTACTGCGAATCCAAAGTAGGGGCTTCAAATAGACGAGATTATTGGTGTCCAGGACGAGGATGTTTCAGATAAAAGCAATAGAAGTCTCTTTAACAGAACCGAAGTATCGATCGCTGTATGCCCGTAGCCAATGACAACGAAGAGACAGCGAATTTGCGACGGTTTCTATGTCAGCTCTCGTTAACAACCACGGGTGGTCACTGTGTTGGGGGCCAGCAAGGAGCCTAGTCGGTGCCGAGCAGAGTGTGAGCACTCACGTTCAGCCCAAAGTCCACACCAAATATAAGTACAATCTCAGATAACGTACTATATTCCGATTCCGAGATCTTTTACAGACTCCAGAAGCGCCACCTCCTAAAACCGTGGATTTTTTCCCGAGTGAAGCCGTAATACAATGAACACCGGAGCGCGCAGTGGCTTCAAAGTTCGATATTGCGGAGAGAGTTGGCCGGGGTGCAGAATTGAAACGGTTAGAAAAAAGGAATGCTTGCACATCGAAGGCTGTCGCTTCAGTGTAGGTCAATTATCTGCTAGTGTATGTGGAGTTGAACCGTTCGCGTGGTTTCAAGTGGTTGCGGAAGTCGTGGATGAAGAAAATGAATGGCTGATTATTGTTGGAAGTACATGAAGTGAGGTGGTGGTGATGATAGGGAAATGTCGGCCTGTGCTTGGGGACGAGTTCGATACCTTGTCAAGCTGTCCATGGAGTCCGCAGTGACAACGTAAGACAGTAATATCGCTAAAAAAACCAGGTTGTTGTCAAGCTAGCTATTCTCCCGACATCAGACACAAGTAATCATCCGGCAGCATCACTGTGAAATAGGAACGCCACGCGTACCGAAGATGGTCTATAGAAATATCTGTCAACGAGGGGGAGCGGAGCGAGGTAAGCATTGGCTGGAATGCATCGTATTTAACCTTCAACGGACCTAGACAGACCTAAGAAGCATCGAAAAACACGATGCAAAAGTGTCCCCTGACTTTGTCAGGTAGCAAAGTACCAGAGATATGGGTGCATATGTACACCCTGGTATTATCGAATGCAGTAGGAGGGTACTTGTGGGAGAAAGAATTTTGCAGGGGTGGCTGGGTTGAGCCCGGAAGAGCGGAGGATAGGTATAGGAGGGAATTTGAAGTCGGCAGAATCGTACCGATAAGTTGGGTTGTTAGTGGGAAGATGTGTGGTGGCTGGGAATGGCGGGAGGGAGGAAGAAAGAAGGTGAGGCTGCCTGGATCCGCGGAGCCTGAGTGAATTTTGGGACAGAGCAGCGGAACGCAGAGTTGAGACTGATAAGTATCCTCCTATATTTAAATAAAAGACAGAGGTTGGAGCCGTGTCAAAATCCACAGCCTCAGAAGCTCTCTCCATTCAGTACGAGAGATATCTATGCAGGGGCAGCGGATCTATGTATAAAATGGCAAAAGCTCCCCGCAAATATTATTATGTATGATGATATGTCCCAGGTCGGGCATGCTTTTAAACGAAGACAAGTGAACCGCCAAATTGAGAAATGTTGTCCATTTGGTTGGGTATGAAACGCCTTGTCGGGGAGTTTCTTTTTCGTTTGTTTGATTCTGGACTGGATCTGATGCGTATTTCACTGTTTCACTGTAGGGTATTTAATAGTATCACCCCGGTGTTCAAATTTCCCTTGGACAAAGCGTGCTGCAAAGTGACGGTCATCGAACATCAGTGATGGCGTTGTGCTCCTTTTTTGGAAGGGGTGCATATGGAGGAAGTGAGTTTGGGATGGATTGAATGGGTATAATCCGAGAGTGTGTTATTCCAGAGGTCTGCTTGAATTTGTTGGAATAATAGTGAAGAGAGCTGGTGGGTGGCTAAAAGAAGTAAAAGAAAAGAAAAGGGGCGGGAGCAAAGTACCATGGATTGAATGATTACGTAGTGGTTGCCAGAGAGAATTTGTTCGTGTGGACTCCGTGTCAGTCTCTTGGCCGTAATCGGATGGATCCAAAGATACATAAAGGAGAGGAAGAGTGGATGGACCCACTTCTATTCCCTCCCCAAACTATTCCCTCCTCCTCGACGCTGTTCATCTCTACGCAAATCGCATCAGCGCCTGCACGTGTTGCGCCCACAGCGCCGTTCCTGCCATAAAGAGGAATATATCTCCGCCCCAATCGCCCTGGAATAGCTTTATCGAGGATGGGCCCACAGACGCTGCTTAGGGCAATCCAGCCGTTGTACTGCTCAAAGGCGTAGGCGGGGTAGCCTTGGCATGAGGAAAAAGTGGGTCGGGAGCAATCCCGGGGTGCACACAAAGAGTCGAATTGCTGAGATTGGCTATTTTGCCTCTCGTCATGTTGGTCCCATCACCGCCTTGTAGGGCGGTTAAAAGCTCGCTACAGCTCACGGCGCCCATCTGTCTTTTCTTTCCTCTCTCTCCTTGTGTCATCTAAAGTCTAATTGACCAGGTCTTATCATATTACGTGACTCTCCGCACCGCCAACTTGAACCCAACCCAACGCGTCATCCTCCACCCATCTCATCTCATCCAAATCCATTCCATCCCCATCCTAGCATCGTGCAAATCGTCGGCAATCCAGGGCCCAACGCTTAACTTGTCTTTGTACTCCTACCACGTGCCTATCATCTCCCTTCTCCTCAATTTGGACGTGTGGGTCCAGTTTCGCATCCGCTCATGCACCTCCAGCCAGCCTCAAAGCAACTCCCATATTCGATCCCACTTTCCGTCTTACCCCCCTTTGCTTCGCGCCCTATAGACTTTGTTTCGGAGCCAATGTCTGTGTCAAGGTCTTTTTCTTCCGACCATTCAGACTCCGGCTCGGGAGGCGGCGAAGGTCCTGGACGTCCTCTTGCTCCTGGTCCATTTGGAGGTGCCACTCGAATTGAAGCACAGTTTGACCCTCCGTATGTGTCCACCGATGACTTTAGCTATGCTGCTGGTACTAGTCCTGCTCCTTATGTATGTATTCCGTAATTCAATACAAATCTGACAGCTGAGTTTCTATCACTTTCTCAGGCGGATTCATATAACGAGCATCGATATCCTTCACACTATGATCCGGGCAGCGAACACATGCGCGTCGGAGGAACTTCCCTTTACGATTACCACCTCGATAGTCCTGGTGCGTCTTTCTTCCACTTCTTTGTATAGTGTATCATGTAATGGCTTTGTTAGAACTCAACCCGGCGGAACCGTGGACCCCAAGACGCACTGATGTACCTGATATAATGAAAAATCGCTTGCGCGCACATACGGCTGAATACGATAGTGCTTCTGCATTGGCGGAACTAGGCGTCGAAGACGCAGGAGACTTTATCCGCGAAAAGCTGTCGCTCTCTCCAGAGGACAGTCTTACTCTCGAGGCAATCCCTGATCCGCCTGCAGGCCAAAGGCCGAGCATCAGTCTCCCGCATCTTGCAATGCTGGTTATACACAATAGTCCAAGAAAGATGTTGACGCTGCAGGAGATTTATAGTGCCATTGAGAAACGGTTCGAGTGGTACGAGCAGGGAAGTGAGAGTGTTAAGAAGAAGTGGCAGGTTCGTTTTCTCCCCTCTTCTCCTTTCGATTCAATTCTGAGAATGTGAACAGGGATCGATTCGGCATGCACTTTCGTTAAAATCGATATTCAAGCATAAGCCGCGACCTATAACTGAACCGGGGAAAGGACAGTACTGGTTCCTCGACCCGTCGCAGGGGGATGGGTACAAGCGCGAGCGAAGGCGTAAAAACCGCAACGTGCGCGAGGAGGATGAGGAGGATTTCTCTGATGGCGATGGGGATAGAGAGTCTGCTGGGAGCGCGGAGCATGATCCTGAATCTGGTCCAGTGAGGACATTACCTGCGTCCGTATCAGGGAGAAGGAGAAGTCCATACACCGCTCCTTCCTCCTCCTCTAACACGCTACGCACATCCGCACGCACACCTTCCCGCCCTCTTCACGCTAGCACATCACAGCTACATCCCACTCCGAATCAGTACTCTTCTGGTCCTTCGGGGCATCAAAATGAAAATGCGGGTGGGGGGTCGTATGTGCGCTCGGGGTTTTGTTTGCCTAGTTTGGTTCCGCAGAATGTTATGAATCCTGCTTTTGGACATCCATCGTTTCCTATTCAACCCAGTTTGCCGCCTGCGAGACTGTTTGGCACGTCGGCGTATCAGCAGGTTGAGTTTCCGTTTGGGGGCTTTGGGGGGGAGGGGTCGGGGGATGGACGGGTTAGGGGTCTTTAATAAGGCTTTTTGTTGTTGGACTTTTGGAGTTGTATATAGCTCTTTTGTTCGCTCGTTCGTTGTTCGTTCGCTTTTTGTACCATACCTTTTATTGTTGTTTTTGGATTTGGATGTATGTATTGTAGCGTTGGATTTGGGTTAGCTCTCTAATATGAGGGTTTTATGACATTTTATGCGTTTAGATGCTAGACTATATGTAGCTGTATATATCTCCTATACCATTTTATTTGAGAAAACAAGAGGGATAGGAGTGCTCCACATGAGCGGAAAAGGAAAGGATATTTCTATTTCTAATTTTGTACAAGCTGGTAAGCGTCACGAGCTCTCATTTAGATTTTGCTTCCGCGCCCTCCAACTCCGATCCGCGTGGTTCTCCTATTTTGGTCTCCTGTTTTTTTCGAGGTATTTAGTTCTTTAGGCTGTAGGGCGTATATCCAACTCAACCCCCTGCATTTTATGCCCTCGACTTATCGTATCGACATGTTCAACAAGAGCTGGGGCTGGGAGGCTAGCAAGAGATTCGTCCGTGCTTTGTGGTTTTGGTAGGTTAGGTTACTAGGTAGGCAATTTCGGGAGTTATGCTCTACTGGAGGGAGTTACGTCTTTTGTCTTCCGGGCTCGACGGGTTGAACGCTGCTGTTGGCCTGGGTTACGTGAATCCGAACTTGGATACATGGCCGTGGGTGAAGGCTGCTGCACAATGCACAATGCAAGCGCATGGAGGGATTGTTAAAATATGCTTTTCGCATTGTGCGTGATGTTGGGTCTACAAGACTACAATGAAGATATGAAGGTTACTATAAAGGTGCTCAATCATAACAGACGGAAAGACGTACGAATGAAATGACTACCCGCGGAGCTATGCTTCTTTGGGTTTCATTCTCGTCGACATCGTAGCGTCTTGATGCAGTATGTACTGCCCTCGCCCACATTCGCAACTACCATCGTTGCGGGGATAACAGCATCCTAATGAAATGATGTCAGCCTACCGAAGAGAAACATCACTGCATCAGGCTTCCAATGGCTCCCTCGCACTACATCCGATTCCGACTCTGCACTTGCAGCACCCTATGTAAAACAAATGAAAGAAAGCAGGATTGTTACGTCGCGCAAGGAGATTCGGAACACGGTTGTTACATACAATCCAGGTTTATCTAGCAGCGCTCGAGTCTACGCGGGAGAGGGAACAGGAACATGATCACGTGAATGATGGTTCAACTTAGCGCGCTTGGAGGTGAACACGGCTTTCTTCCCATCCCCCTCCTCCTCCCTCCCTCTCATCCTCCTCCTCCCCGCGCTCCCTCACCTCTTTACGATCACAAGCATAGCATTTCTATTGCTCAATCACTTGTACCACCTCGCGAATTGTAAGCTGTGTCTCTCACTATCAATCACTTTCTGCGCAGCGGCTGACTGACGTACCCGGCGTGTGCCCACAGAGCGTACCCACGTTCTCTACTAACGACTTCAAGCACTTTTTTACAGGGTTTCAAACAAAAAATATCGTTTTAAAAGTTATCTGTGTACGCCTGTAGAAATTATGGCTGCACCTACTCAACCGTTTCCTCCGTGGCTTACGCCTGTGCCGTCTGTGTTTACTGATACGAATGGGGTGGAAATGACCTCTACTTCTGTCGAGTTTCTTCCTTTGACGTACCTTGGACCTAGCGTGAGTGGTTCTTCTCGTTCTTCTGTCTCCTAGGTGCTGTGCCGTATGCGAGGAGGGATACGGTTGGCAGGCGAGCGTAGGGCTAAAGCCACTCTAATCCCACACTCCCGACTTTGCGGTCTATACTTGTCCAGACTGGCCACGTCGACTACGCCCCTGTTACGCAGTCTAGCATGAACCTATTGACTGACATTCATTTGTTATAGATCCCGCTGGGTTCGTTGTTTACATTTGGAGGCTCGACGGAACCTGCCACAATCGTAACGGGGACAGCTACAGAGACGACCTCAGTCGCTTCCACGGAATCCACAGCGACACCTACACCCTCTACCTCTGTCACCGCGATACCTTCCTCCACATCCGAAATAGCTTCAACTTCATCTTCTATATCCTTATCATCTTCATCTTCAATTACATCAATGCTTTCATCATCATCCATTGCCTCGTCCTCCTCCACATTCATAGCTTCATCCTCATCCACATCTCAACCATCAGCAACGGCTGCCCAGCCCGCGAGCTTCAGCGGCTTGACGAGGGGCCAGCTTATCGGCGTTATCGTAGCGTCTATTCTTGGATTTATATTCCTGCTTGTGTTCATTCTCGCTTTGTACCTCTGGTGCAAGGGCCGTCCCAATAGGCTCTCTAGGACACGATTCTCCATGGTCACACCCATCGACCAGGACTACTTTGTCGTTCCCACTGGGGGCCGCACACCAGGTGAAGGGTCCCCCAGGCACAGTGGCGAAGAGCAAGATCCGTTCCTGCAGGAAAGCAGGACTGGCCGCGCTGCTCGTACTCGTACTGGTGCTGGCGTTGCTGCGGGAGCGGTGGCGGCGGCAGGCGGAATGAAAGCGGCCGGGGAGTTGGGAGCGTTACCTCCCCGATCTGCTGCTCGTGTTCCGCCACCTCCCGTAGCGGGCACCCGGATGTCTGGGGTTTCATCTGGCACCGGCTCCTCTAATTCTTCTGGTTACGGCTCATTGTTGCCTCATAGTACGAGTATGTTCCCGATGCCGCCTACTGATATTCCGGAGGACGAAAAGGAAGATCAGCCGGATCCCAATGATATGTCGCATAGACGTGGGAGGATTCTTACCTCAGAGGAATTGCTGCGGTTGGAGAGGGAGAATGAAGAGTCTATTGATGAACCTAGGCGCAGTCATGATTCTCACGAGGACGACCACGATGTTCATGCGTACACTGCGCTTCTTCCCCCGCCTAGACTGGTTGATCCTGAAAGTGCCCCGTACATGTCTACGCCATCTCTTAAACCTTACGCGTCGCACCATTCTCTTGATAACGAAGAGGCTGTGACACTACTGACTGCTCGCCGCGTTAAAGTCGAAAATCTCGGTCCTCGCACTACACCACAGCGTTCGCCTCTTCGTGAAATCTCACCGGAGATGGGTGGTGCGAGGCAGAGCGGTGGGATACTTGGCAGCTTGGGACTTGGTTCGTTAACTGGCTTGGGACGTTTAAGCTGGTTCCGGAATATGGATTCACCAAGGCATTCTGCTCATGCACCTTCTTCGTTTACTCCTGTGCCGTTGTCCGATAATGATCTTGAGACAGGGAGGAGTATGCTGGGTACGGAAAAGGGCGATAGTCAGAATTCGCGCAACTTTGGTACTGGGTTTGGACCTGATGGGACTCGCCCCATATCAGGCGTTAGCGCTCGTAGCAATGCGTCTGGAGGCACGGTTTATCATGATGCGCGTTCGTCAACTCCTGGTACACCTTCGACACCCCGATTGCTTCCTCCCCCGCGTGCGCATACTCCCGCTGAAATTCCTCCCCTGCCTACGACTATAGTGCATGAGACTCGTTGGCCTTCGACTACTACTATGGCTCCTCCTGCTTATGAACCCATTGACGCTTCACCTTCACGACAACCTAGTGGAAGTAATCTCACTGAGAATCCACCCCCCTCGTTCGATGTTCTAGATATGCCCGCGCCGGCTGCTATCACCAACTTTGGCTCCGCCCAGTCCTCACTCCGCGACACTGCGTCAGGCAGTACTGTTGGGATAAGGTCGAACCCGTTCCCGCCTGGTCTGGAGTTGTTGTCGAAGGCGTGGACAGATTTCTCTACTGGTGGGACGACGGCATCTCCGGGTTCCTTCGCTGGACTTCCGGCTCATGATAATGAGGCCGGGATTGCGATTGATGTTCTCGAGGAGGCGCCGCCTAGTGCTGAAGAGGGATGGCGCGCGATGGCCGCGACGGGTGCTGTCAGCGGTCGTCCCACTAGCAGGCGAACTACTCTCGGCGTGGTGAGTTTATTTTGATATGTATTTTAGATGTAGCTGACGATTATCTAGCCTATGGTCGTTCATCCTCCGGATCACATCTCCGAACAAGGTTCTCTCCACTCTATGCGTTCCCACACGGGCTCCCCGGCAAGGTCAACAGGATCAGCACCAGCTGCAGCTCGCGATGGATCTCTCAGCTCCGGCTCGCATTCCCAGTCTAGGTCAGGTAGCAGTGGGTTCTCTGTAGCGCATTCACTTGGACGAACTGGAAGCATTGCTTCGGACGGTCGGAGACGCCACGGGCCGATTTCGCCTGCGTTGTCGGCGTTTGGTCCTCCGAGGCGGATTGGGCGCGATTCGGACATTTTGGAGTCGCCCCCACCGTCGGCGCATCTTAGTCCTGATCGGGGAAGTACCGTGCGGACGTCAGGCACGGGTGCTTCGGGGCCTGATATGTCGATTATGTGAGACATGTCTCTCTACGCGAATTCTCCGGCCTACGATTTGGCCATTTCTGTTACTCTTGCGCACACGCGCTTTATGCACGCGATGCAGTCATTTTGCTGATGACTTGACGAACTCATGATTGTGCTCACCATAGAGTTTCTTCTTGGTGTGGATGCTCTGGAGATGGACAGTGTTTTCTTTTTGATAGATGATTGCTACCGAACGTGTTTATATAGTATTGTATCTTACGACCTCGTTTATGATTACGACGCGCGACACCCACCTTCAACTTTTAGTTTTTGTGTAGTAGTAGTACTTACATGGTTTTTGAATTGACTTTGCATTTGATTTGTGGTTTGGTGTGGGTTGGGTATACTAGTTGTGTGATGGTTTTGGTGCGTTGTTCTTTTTGTTTAAGGGTGGTGTATGATATGATTGCAGGATTGAAGGACTTGTGAAAGATTGTTGTTTGCCTGTTATCTTCACCACTTGACATTCATGACACCGCCAAGATGCAGTCAGCTGAGAACAGGAATGACAGCTACGTTCAGATTCGAACGCGGGATAAAATATAAAGTTACTTCTACTATATCTCTGCTGAAACAAACTGAAAGTCTTCCCATCTCCTGCAGGTTCATTTACCTGATCCATCGGATATCATAACTTGCATACTTGGGTTTACAATTCAAGCTCCAATAATTTCTCGCAGCTGCCAAGAAGTGTATACGGGATCTCTGATCTTTGGAATCGTTCATGCTTGAGTGACTTCTGTTCGCCTCTTGCCGTATGCACTAACGTTCAATGTTCGTCGACCGTTGCTGTGTCAAGTTGGCACGACAAATCGGCTCTTGGCTATACAGACCCTTGAAAAGCAAGGGTTGTTGCGTTCGACGTGTTAGCACCCTCGACTCGAACAACTCAGCATGTCTACCGCTGGTCCTACTGGGCCCACATATGAAGGAGGTTTGAACCATCACTTCACACTGGCATTGTGCCTTTCTCTCGCTGTCGTTTTTGGATTACTTATGGGAGGATGTTGGTTCTTCGTGCGAGCAAGACGAAATCGAGCGAGGCAGACTGGGAAAGGATGTGTGTTTCTTCTAATTCTGTCTGGTGCAGCCTATTTACCCCTGTTTTCAGCGTTGTTGCCTGGCGTACCCGTAGTGCTCCCATGTTCACAACCATCCTCTTCGATCAATATAGCCTCACCTATCACGCCGGCCCAGCATGCTCCTGCAGTGGTAGACGCTAGTCCAGTCATCATTACAAACGCAAGAAGGACCGGATAAATACCAGCATATTCCGCGGGAGTGTGGAATAGTGATGTCAAAGTCCGGTTCAGTCCGGTTCAGAGACCCTTTTCTCTGAACCCAGAACTGGACTTTAGGTTCGGTTCAGCAGAGTTTTTTGAACCATGGACTGAACCTGCGGTTCAGGTTCATATAGGTCCAGTTCAGGTTCAAAAGGCGTTCGAACCATGAACCGGACTTCAATATTTTGCTATGGCAGACAAGCGATGCGAGCTCAACAATTAAGTTATTAGTAGTGTAGTTTCTCTTAAAAGCTAATGTATATATCATTTAACTATTGCTTTAACTTAAAGTAAGACCACAAAAACTAAAACACGAAAGAATATAACAAAATGTGTAGTATCTGCAACACGAGTACATTGTAAAGTAGATTAAGTACTAATTTTCAATCTTCTTTTGTATCAGGCTCTGGCTATTTCCCAGTTCGTATTTCCAACCACATCTCATTGGCATTCTTCTACCCGAGTCTATTAACTCTCGCTCCTTCCTCTTGGACCTTGGCTCATCCCCACTACACTCCTACTTGAAATCAAATGCATCTTCAAAAGCTTGATGCGGAAGCCTCCAAGTTCTCGTTTCTCATCTGCCAATCCAATGCAACAACCACCAGTTGAATGTTGACACTGTGTCTGCCTCATACAACCCCTTGCCTCAGTGGTGCGCTGGACGACACGAACCCTGTCGGCATCTGGCATATCCTCTTCTTCCTGTGCTCGCCGTTAATCCTCTAGCACTTTGGTTAATCGTGCAACTTCAGTAGCGCGCAGGACTTTCTCGTTCCTGAGATCCTTGCCAGCTCTTCCCTATATTCCTTCTTCCTCTCCAATTCGCTCTGAAGATGTACGTTCTCACCCATCAGTCGCCCACACTCGGTGAGTTCCTCCCTATGTTAATTCTTCTCATCCAACTCTCTCTGAAGACGTATGTTCTCACTCATCAGTCATCCATGCTGTTATGGTATATCACCTTATTATATAAGTAAAAGTACTATACCTTCGCATTTCTACTTACCTAGAGTATTCAACTACTGGCCTACATATTTTCTCGCATAGAACGGAATGTTCTATACCTTTCTACATCATTGGAGAGTCATACGGAATAGTCTCGCTTACTGTAGAACATATGGGACGCTACTAGATATCATGATTTCATCAGTATATAGGTTTGATGTAGTTGATTAGAATGGATATACTTTTTTACCGTTAATTCTTGCAACCTGCTCTAAGACAACTAGTACCATTCCAACGCTACTAGTCTACTACGTTAATTCAAGACCTCGCTCTGAATTTAGCGTACTTCATCGCTCCTCGACCGTCAAGACTACGCTCTGACGATCCGTGATAACTACCTCGCGCTTCGCTTGTAGTTATCTCCGGCGATACTTTTAGATCCTTCGGTTATCAAGATCTACTCGGTTAGGCTATTAACGACTCAACTCTATTCAGGATAACTCCCTCATATCGCAGAACTCAAGGACCACGTACGTATCTATACTAACGCTACTACTGACAATTGTATTCAAAGGAATACACCAGTGCGGTATAGACACACGGTCCATAACACATGCTCAATGAGCTCTTCCCTATGCTCCTTCTTCCTCTCATCCCACTCTCTCTGAAGACGTATGTTCTCACTCATCAGTCGCCCACACTCAGTGAGCTCGTCCCTATGCTCCTTTTTCCTCTTGTCCAACTCGCTCCGAAGACGTATGTTCTCGTCCAATAGGCACTTTAACCCTCTTCAGCTTACGTTCGAACCCGTTCGCAGATTTATGACATTAGAAGAACCGAAAACCGAACTATAGGTTCGGTTCTACTGAAAATGCCGAACGTTGAACTGAACTTGTGTCCAGTTCAGCTGCGGTTCGAGTTCGAACCGAAGTTCAGAACCGGACATCGACATCACTAGTGTGGAAGAAAGGGATCCATGGATTCTGGAAGTTCTCGCAGCGCGAAACGCGGTGCATATTTTATTAGCATACTTTATTTGTACAACTTACATCATAAATCTAACATCTGATATTCCAAGTATCACCATTCAAATTTACTTTCGCCACATGAGCCACCGCAAGCAATATTTGTAGTAACTTCATTTGAACCTCACTTTCTGGACCTTCGATAGCCATGCCTACTGAGTCACTGTAGTGAGAGGAGAAACTTGGGGAGAAACGGCCACCATGAACGTTCACGAGCGGTCGGAGACTCAGAGAGGTGTTTCGAGTTGACATTTCATCGGTCAATACCTACCGGTGCGAAGTGCACGAAAGTGAAGTTGCAGCAAGTACATAGTTGTTGATACATTCCATCTCATTATTCACAATGACTCTGAAAGTTACCCATAGTCTCACTCAACCTTCGCATCGCGGAAAGGTACAGTCAGAGAGAGAAAAGGTGCTTGCAGGGCTGTTGCAAGGTGGCCTCGTCCCTCTAAATATTCAATTGCATAATATTATGACCTAAATACACAACAAAACATGTATCTAATTCCTATTAAGTCATGGGAAATTAGTGTGAATAACAGAGAAGCAAAGATACTTTATTAACCATATACCCTCGGCTGCCAATAGTCAATCCATGAGCATGAAAGCTTGAGATTTTGAGGCTTGAAGCAGCTGAGAGCGGCTGTCTATAGCGAAGGTATGCGCTGTATATCAGGGTCAGCATAGGCGAAGGCATCGCGGACTTTGAAAACGAGTCCGAAAGGCTCTGAAAGGCCTGTCTGATACTGGAGGGGGGGTAAAAAGGCCTCATCTAGACGAAGGTTTGAAAGTGGGTGATTTTGTCTAGCTGAGTGTGAAATCTTCGCTTACTCGCGTACCTAGCTAGCGGCATCTCGGCATCTCATGTCTGAAATGAGATCTGATTCTGGAAGCCATTCCAGACGTTGTGGAAAGTCACCCACTGTCACTAAAGGCGTTCATTGGGCGTTTGAAAATAAATGATGGCCCTGGGCGGAGTTAGCCGTCCGGTTGTACTGTTACAAATTTGTACCTTGGCTTTGAACTTACGTTCACCATTCCTTTACCTTATTTGCGGCATTTTGAAGTTCTGAGGCCACTGAATTCGACCTTTCATCAACCTCCTACCATTTGAATGTCGATGTATTCAACTTGGGGTTCTCTACCCATCATGCCCCCAACGCTTGGAGACATTCCCAACTTCCAATGCTAGGCGACAGACTTTTGAATACTGCCACTCTCTAGTTCACTCCTCGGCACCAGAGAAGATAGGTACCTGCACTCACTGCTAGGAGAGCGTGGTGTGTTTCAGGCTGGTCGCTGGTGGGGATATGGGAGCAGTGGGAAATGAGGATGAACGATGAGGGTGAAAAATGAATTAATGACCAGTGACCAATGTACTAGTGATGTACGGTGCTTGGAGTTCTGATTTGGAGAGGGAGTGCTGGTTGAACATGTTAATGTATGTCTGGGCTTGATGTAGCATATATGTCGTTTGCTGAATACATGAAACCTTGGGGCCACAGCATATCTTATTGTGGAACGAATGAGGTGCCAGTGCAAGTACTAGCGGTCTTGGGTGGGTCTCATACTATTTAGCGGTTTCGAGACGCCTGTCTTTGCTTGTCTCTCTCAGCTGGTGCCACTGTCTATCCATGGCTGCTCGCTGGCTACTCCTATTCTTGTCGACTCTCCTCCGTCTTCTCGTCGACTTCCTGTCTCAAAGAATCGAAAATGCGGGCGCGGGTGTCGTCAAGCGGAATCAGACTTCGATCCAAATGTAATCGCAAGCGTCTGATTGGTGCCTGGGTGTTGATAACCTGGATCAGGCTGCAGGATATAAGGAGGTACTTACCTCGAACGGAGGAAGCGCATCATTCCCCGCACTTCCCCACTTACTTCCACCTGCTTTTGTGGTTTTTGTATTTTTGAAGTCTGACGTACAGAATGTCGACGATGTGGAATGGATTCAATGCTGTTCAACATAGGGCATATCTGGCGGTTGCGAGCGGGGTTCGAATATATTGTGAGATTTCAAAATTCCGTCGAGTTGGCTGAAACTCAGCGATTCAACAGAATAAGGTTTCGTCGTATTCCTGTAAACTGCATAGATATAATATTCGGGATTTAAATCGTAAAATATAAAAACCGAACGCCAGGTCAGCCACCACCCTGTTCCCGACTTCCACCTTCATCTCACATACCTGCCCACAAACCTCTCAGCTCTCAGCCTTCGCCTTTTTATATCATCCTCCACCGCCTCCTTCTACCCCCACCCCGCATACATCCTGCCCCCTCACCTCTTCTTCTCTCCCAACCCTGTGCCCAGAATGTTCAACTGCAACCACCCCCCCTTCCCCACCCCCCCCTCCTCTGTCCCCTTTTGTCTTCAGTCGCAGATGACCCCTTGCCTGCGTAAGCATTTCCTTCAGGCTCAATCTACCAAGCGTGCTGCTCTCAAGCTGCAGAGTCTTTCAAGGCCTTGTCGACTGTCAGCCACCATAGAGAACAGTCGACAAGATGCTCGCCATTCTGTCAAGGACACCATCAAGAAGGCCGATATAAAGGACATAAAGGACCGACTCCAGATGAGGAGCAAGTGGGACCGGTTTCCGGTTGTGACAAAGCTGGCGAACACTCTGCCTGGTCCGTGGCGAGCTCGTATTGTACCTAAGGCAACCAGGATGGAACTCTTTTGGGCGGGCTATGACGAGGATCATATGGCTGTTGACTATCACGGCTCTTTATTCAAGCCGTCATTTCTTGCTGTTCCTGCCACCACTGCTGCTCCCGCCTCGATCCCTGGCTCCACCTCTGCCTCCATGCCTCTCTATGTCCCCATTCTTGCTGCATCTGCATCGTTCTACTCCGATGTGCCAAAGAAAAAGGACGAGATAGTTTTTGGGAGTGTTATGCACTCTAGGCATGCCCCTTGGAGGTTGGAGAATGGGGGCTCGGGGATTATAGGCGACTCTCATCAAGAAAGCGAAGAGGCGTCTTCAGGCGTCAGCGTCGCGAGCGTAGATTGTGTGTCGAGTACTCCGGCCGGTTCTCCACTGAGCGGAAAGGAAAAGAGTATAGATCGCACTCTAATGGGCAAGACGAAAGAAGAGTCTCATCCTATTCTTCTTTCATTATTTTCCTCCTCTACCTCCTCCACCTCCTCCGCCTCCACCTTGTCCTCTTTCCCTCTCCCCTCTCCTCCTTCTATCTTCTCCGCCTCCTCGTCTCTCAAGTCCACTGCACTCCGTCTCATACCCACCTTGGCGTCTTCTCCAGAAGAGTTTGGCCTTCCAATCCGTTCGAAGAGCGCTCCAACTATTAAAGAGACGGTGTTAGAAAAACTTCAAGCTGTCGTGCAACCGAGCACCACTATTCTTCCCTCGATAGATTCTTCTCAAGTTAATGTTATTGCTAGTGCTGCCTCTTCCTCCGCTGTTGTGTCCTCTGCTACCCCTTCACCCACTATCTCTTCCACCATGATATCCTCTTCCACTCCCTTGCTCTCTTCCGCGCCCTCGCCCTCTTTTTCCCCCTTATCTTCGCCTTCACCCTCTTCCTCGCCTTCACCTTCACCTTCACTCTCTTCCTCGCCTTCACCTTCGCTTTTACCCTCTTCCTCGCCCTCTTTCTCACCCTCTTCCTCTTCCTCTCCCACTACCTCGCTGACCTCCTCTTCCTCTCCCTCGCCGTCTTCCTCGCCCACTTCCTCTTTGTCATCCTTGCCCTCTTTGTCATTCTCGCCCTCCTCGTCATCCTCCTCCTTGCCCTCCTCTCCATCATCATCTCCCTTTTCCTCCTTCACCCTCTTGCCCATCGCTTCTCTCCCCTCATTGGCGCCATCTTCGGAGTCTCTGGCAGTAAAGAAAACAAAATCCGATTGTACTGCAGCTGTGGTGCAATTCAGCACCACCGTCCTTCCCCCGGTACCAATCATTGTCGTCACCAGTCCGGTTGAAGATTCCACCAACACTCCCTCCGACCACGAACAGGCGAGCCTCTTGGTACCCACGGGCTCGCCATTGCCTCTCACCACATCACTGGATCATAGTTCTCCAACTTCGCAAGATCTCAGCGCGTCAATTCAACATGCCCCGGATACTCATTCGACTCATTCTAGCGTGTTCTTCGGAACATCTGGAGGGTCATCTAATGAGGCCACGGAGCATTGTGCCCTACATATTCCTCAACACCACTCTAGTGTGTCCTCCGGGACATCTGGGGAGTTGTCTGATGTGATCACGTTTGCAGGCACAAGCGCCATTACGAAGTCAGTCGAGAACGAACCCTCTGGTTCTGGTGGTTATCCAACGTGTGGAGGAGGGGCAGGATCCGAGAGAAGCAGCTCAACGGAGGGATCGAGAGGGCAAGAGGTAGAGATGAAGACTTCCACGCCAAGGTATGATTTTGCTAAGGATTGTTATTCTGTTGCTCACTCTTCCCATAGTGCTCTAGATAGTACTGATTCTGAGAAGTACCCTCTTCCAACTTACCTCAGGGAGTGGGCGAAAGGAAGGAAGGGAATCATATCGGAGCACTGGATTCCAAATCCCTGGCCGGCCGCCCTCGGGCGCGTTGCGTCACCGCGATCGCCTTTCCCCTATTCAGCTTTTGGTCCACGTCCTTCGGAAGCACTCGCAACTTCAACCAAGTTTCAATTTGCTATTCAGCAGAGAAACCGTGCCAGTGGTTCCAGTTCAAATTCACATGCAAAAGGAGATGGGAAAGCGGGGAGAAAAGAAGGGATATCTGTGAGACCAGAAGAGGTGACCGTGGATATTCCGAGAGTGAGGTGTTTTCCTCCTCCAAAGAAACGGCAGTGGGGGATCGTGTACCAGGACGTTAATGATTGTCAGTTTCATTTCGTTTCTTTGCGCTTTGATTTCTCATAGGTTACACTTTTGTTTTCAGATGAGGAAGTGGAAGTTAAGGGAGAGAAAGTGACAAGAATAGTGGGAGCATTGCGAGCAATGTTGTGCTACCCTTTCCGATATACGCGCTCATTGCTTCGATGGACATGATTTGCACTTCAGCTTCAGTTTTAGGATATCAGTTGCTTGCCTCGGTTTTCCATTGCATTATTTTATTTTATTTGGACGAATTCTTTTGCCTACACCCAACAGACTATGGATCGGACTATCAACATACTACGCCGCTTGTATATTGCTTTGTTTTGTGTTTTGTTTTATTAGTCTTGTTTTATTAGTTCTGTTTTATTAGTTTTGTTTTATTAGTTTTGTTTTATTAGTTTTGTTTTATTAGTTTTGTTTTGTTAGTTTTGCTCTGTTAGATTATCATCATTGTCGTACTGCTTTAAAGTCTTTATATGCAATTTTAGTAGTAAATAACATGCACATTCTATTTATGTAACGCGAGGCTATATGTAGTACGTCGCCATCGTCTAGCTTGCCGCCTCTTACACGATCACGTGAGTGAAGGAATGAATTAAACTCCCGATACCGAACCACAACATCCATTTCATCCTTGTTTCGAACTCGTTCACAAAAGTGGCTCACAACTTCAATGTTCTTCGCATTTTATCTTAGAAGATCTAGAAATTCCGACTCAAATGCTCATTATTCGGGAATGAGTGGGTGCTGGCACCCAGAATCCCCTCGTTCCGAGGCTCAGAGTCCTATATGAATAAACGGAACCCATGCTACAAACTCCTTCTCTCCAATTTTATCACGAAGATGCGCAACAGCCTGGTGCAGAGCATATGCAGCCTCCCGTCTCCCGTCTCCGACTCCACCATCCTTCCCCGAAAGTCGCGAATACACCAAATCAGCAACAACCGGTGCGTCTCTATCTCGAATTGACCACATCGTCGCTAGAACAGTTCGATATCCAGTCATCATCATCCCTGCAGCAAGATGGAATGCTTCCTCTGGCCTTTTCTCGTCTCCTGAAGCAGTCTGACACGCAGAAAGGAAAGCAAGCTTGGTATGCTTGAACGATTTCTCCATGATAGTCGATAGTCGTAACTCCCCGTCCTCAAGGAAGAATGCACTATGCATGGGTGCATCGGCTCGTTGGCTTGCGTGGCATGCCAGATGGATCCAGTTGTGTGTTTCCATGTTGTGCAGGACTTCGTTGACTTTGGCTGCAGGTCCATCTAGCCATGTCCAGTGATTCGGATCTATGTGTTGTTTTATGCTCTCGACTTCTTTTGTTGTTGAAGGCAGGGGTTTTTGGCCGGGGGTAGCTGGTTGGCTTATTGCTAGGATGCTAGGTGTTTTGCCGAGGATGGATCCTTTTTCCGAATTGATGAGGGCAGTGAGTGTTGGTGTATATGAAGATACGGCATATACAAAAATCTTTTCGTCATCAGGTCCTTTGCCATATGAACCTGCAGCATGAATCGGAAGGAATGCAAGGAGACCGGTAACACACCAGGTTACATGAGGAAGATCGTTGGATGTTGCTTCTCTTTTCTAATTCGAATAAGTATCGCATTCAACGTTGGAAACTGTAGAACCCCACCTCATATTTCAAACTCATCAACACAGGTTTAACCAATGCCCTCCACAAAAGCGCTAGTGCCCTCCCAATCCCCCCAGCAACACCCGAGTCATAAACAACGCTCGACCCACGACTCAATACCCCACTCCCTCTCAACTCCTTTTGCACAGCCCCATGTAACAGAAGCAGATTCTTGTATGTGAGAATCGGCAGTGGAACCGCTATGATAGTGGCATCTGAATGCAGTATTAATGCGTCGCATCTTGTTCGGTGCACGTTTACCAGAATGATTGGGCCAGAAGACGTTGCCTTTACTAGCTCCTCCAGACGCTTGCGTTGGAGGAACGATTCAAAGCCGGGAATAGAACGGATTTGGTTGACTAGGAGTCCCATTCTTCTGCGAGACGGTGGTGCTTTCTTGTATGTTCTTCTACGGATGTATTCCGTACACTTGTTCCTTGTCTCATCAACGGCTCGACGTTCCCTGCACTTTCAAGCTCATGAGACACTTGCACGAATCTCTCTGCGAGTGGAGGATTAATACCTCGAAGTTCATCTACTGGTGTCCGCAACTGCAATATCTGGCCCCATATTAAAGAACGGCCTTGTTCGAGCCACTCCACAGCAAGCTTATATTGCTCTTTCTCGATTGCTACCACAGCAGCTTCGTTTACTGTATCTCCTATCCAAGCTAGCTCCGCATATCGCATTGATATTGTTGTTCCTAACCATAGGACTCGGGGGATCAGATGCATAATGGTTTCATAGGCCGCGAGATGGTTTGCGGTGTCATATTCCGAAGCTAGTTCTGCCCATTGCTTTGCGCTATTGAGCCTATGCGTAGCGCTACCTACAGATAGGATTGCAGCTCCGCGGTACGCTTTCATAGACCTCAACCCATCATCTTTGTCCCCGAATCGCTCAATGCGGTACTTGTATAGATTCCCAAGCTGTTGGAGGAGGGTGCATCTCGTGGCGTTTCCTTCTGGAAAGAGACCTAGCGAGTTTTCTTCGTAGGCGATGGCTTTGTCAATGTCCACGAGCAGACCTGTGGTTTCAAATTTATGGGTGTACCATATTGATATGTTATGTAGGCGTAATGGCCTGCTGGTATCGTCCTCGGAGGTAAGATCCAGGCATCTCAATTGCAAGGATATGGCTTCTTCAAGGTCAGGCATGTTGCCCACCCTTTCGAAACGGTAGCCCAGGGCGGAGCTTAACTCGTTCAGTGTTGTTGCTAGTTCTGCGCGGCCTTGGGATGAAGAGCGCTGAAAAGCTTGGCGGAGATTGGATATTGCTGCTTCATTGTCTTCTAAATTGTCTGAGGTGCTGAAGAGGATGTTGTATGTTGCTCCGAGACTTGCCAAGCATGTCGCTTTGAGGCTACTTGTGTTCGGTGCAAGATCTACTGCTTTGCTATGCGCTGACACAGCTTCGTCAATATCTGCCAGCCCCTTCTCTCTCAATGACTGGGAACGGCGTCGATAGAAATTTCCGAGGTGGTTGAGATACTCTGCTTTTCGGATGTTTTCAT
Source organism: Cyathus striatus (assembly GCA_025738555.1). Taxonomy (NCBI): domain Eukaryota; kingdom Fungi; phylum Basidiomycota; class Agaricomycetes; order Agaricales; family Nidulariaceae; genus Cyathus; species Cyathus striatus. Next base: position 2,576,941 of record JAOVFP010000002.1, read on the forward strand.
CCGCTGTCAGAGATACCGCGCGGGTTCCCAAGGATACAGCTTCATCTATATCTGTGATGATAGCCGATTTCTCAAAGCGAGCTTTGTAGCTGATTCCGAGGTTTATTAGGCGATTTGGTTTGGATGGGTGGTCGGCTGGGGTATTGGACTCTGATTGGCGCTGTAGGAATATCGCTCTTTCTAGGTCATCCTCTTTGCCCCAGCGCTCGAAGCTGCGCCTGAGGGCGGCGCCGAAGTTGGCTTGGAGAGTTGATACATCGTTTTGCTCTGTGTTTGGGGAGACAAGGGTTATCGCCTCCTCGAACCGTGCAAGTGCACTTTTTAGGTCTTCTGCTTCTCCGAGATCTAGGAATCGGTCTACAAGGGCATTGGCAAGGTTGTGGAGGTACATTATTTGGTCATCGGGAGTGGAGGTCATACGCCCCAATTCGACTGCGTCGGTCAGCTGGGAAATCGACTCTTCTAAATCAGAGAGACTTCGCGTATACGAATACCGGGCGTAGAACGAACTTCCCAATGCGCTAATTGCAAACGCTCTCGTCGCGTCCTCGTCACATAAATGTGCGACCGCATCCTTCTGAATGTCAATTGCCCCATCGATGTCTTTGATCTTTCCTGTGTGATTGAATCTGCTCTTTAGTGCTGTACCAAGGTTGCTTTGTCTTGAGCGAAGGTTGGTATCATCTTTTGGAGTGAGTAATACTGCTTTACGTAGAGTGGATATGCATTGGTTTAGGTCGTCTAGTTTTCCGGAGCGTTTGTAGCGCTTGAAGAGGGCTAAACCGCGTTTGGTGAGTTCGGATGAGGTACCATCTGGTACGGTGGCTTCGTCTGAGGAGGGGTCTAGCTTCTGGGATGTTATTGGGCTAGGAGGATGGAGATACGTGGACGTACGTTGGTTTCGACTGGTACTATAGCTGTTGCCGTTCCTTCGTCACTTTTCGAGTCAGGGTTTCTGTCGACTTTGATTGTGTTTCCTCTGGATATATGACCACATGTGTTAGCACTGCTACAAAGTTGGAGTTCGAGTCGTACGTTTCCTTGTCACTGTCTTTGTGAAGGCTACCTTTCCAATATCGTTTGTTTGCTCGTTGGCCGGGGGGTCGCTCGGGAGTTTTGTTTGAACCGACATAGATTGCGATTCCGGTTCCTTGATCGTTGCTCATATTCGATGTGTGTTGGTTAAAGGTCGTTTGGATTGAGGCTCAGCACTCATGGGATTATTTTTACTTGGTTTGGACGATGTGAATGGTGTTACAACGGGCGGTATGGGGAACTTGGAGTATCCTCGGTATCGATACATCGATATCCGATTTTGGCCACATTGTCCGTTATAGTATTTAACTAACCTGCTGTGTTTCTATAGCATGGAGTAAAATTTACGTGCTTATTGCAATTCAAAATCAATGGTTGATTGACGGACCTATCTGGTTGGCTCTGTCCGGTGTCCGAGACTCCGAGTGCTCCCAGCGACAAGTGGCAAGTTTATTTGGCTTTGTTGTTCAGCGCCTTTTGCCGAAGATTCGGACAGAACTTCAACGTTTCTTCAACTTCTTGACAGAAGGTAACCCCAATAACGAGTTATTCGCACCTGTTATTGAAATTTATGGCATTTTTATTGAAAAATCATGCTTTCTCTTCCACGCGTCCCTGCAGCGCTATCGGTGCTAAGCAGCTGACAGGAACCCGGGCAAGGCTGCCGTTACTATGTGTAATCGTTATCTCAATAGTACCTCCGGTACAAAGTATGTAGTGGTAATCTACGGTAACTTAGCACTACAGGCCTAGCGAGCTAACGGTTCTAGCTAAGTGGAGGTACTTATATACAACTCTATTTGATTTTTGTCACATTTTACCGTAAGCCTCGCCCTGTAAATGAATTCTCAATTTCTCATTGACATGCCCTTTTTAGACTATAAGACGAGGCATGCTATAAATCAGCCATGTGCACTGTTGTGCAGTAAAACGATAATCCTGTCACCCCATGCCCTATTCTCAATGTCTGATAATAATGGCACTGCCACCTACTTCGGAGACTTTAGTTACTGTTCTTGAACATACTCAGGTGTTCAGAGTTAGTTCTTTTCTATTATATTACCCTCAGGGAGTCATTTACTTATTGACACTTTTCTGAATCCTATATTTGAAGTATATAAACGGTATGTAACCTGTCATAACGTCAGCGATGAGCTGGAAACTGACGACAAATATGTTTAGTTGCTAGCATAATCCTGTTAGTATGTTATGTGCAGTGCTTAATATGTGCACATTCCTCATCGGCGCTAGTATTATGACTACTGCATAACATTGAGTGCAGAAGTCAGCTTGATCTGGCCTTCCAGGTGGGACATGATTAAAATACTCTTCATTATCGTGCGCTACTAACCCTTTATTCATACGACAATTGGTTTGTATGATGTGTTTTCACTCAGATGTTCATTGTAGATGATCGGACTTAAAAAATTCTGAATTTCAGAACTTTTTACTTTATACATATCTGCACAAATGTGCTCTTTGCTGTGTAAGTCAGGCTTATGTGAGTATCCAGTACAGTTCAATCGCTCGAAAGTTCTGAATTTTAGTTATGAAATAGGGATGTCTATTATTGGAATCATCCTTTCAGAAAGTATGTTTCAACTTTATTGATTACCTAGCCTGTGAAAATTTATGCGTTGCAGCCATATTAAGTATACGAACATAGGCTGTTTGGAAAGATAACGCCAAAATGAAATTTGGGCTCCCCCGTTTTTCATCTCAATATTTCAGGTATAAGATCGTTGCTACACTCAAAATTGAGCAATATTTATCCCTAACCCGTATCCGGGCTTCAGAGGCTGTTTCGTTACTGGTGAAAGCTCGCTGTACTATACAATCATCTGGATATTATACCCAATTGTCAACTTTGGTATGTTCATCTTCCTATTAGTGAAATTTCAGCCGACATGTAGATGCAGGTGCAATGCTTCTCATGGGTCTTCGAGCATTTCAATTCCGTAAGTGCTTTGACGTATCGCGTCACTAATTTTACTAGATCAAATGGGAACACATACAAGCCTAATAAAAATCGTTTATCAAGATGGTAAGTCCTCCCCTCCCGAGCATAATATATAGTATATGGCAATTAACGCGGATTTAACTTCGAACTTCTAGGCGTGACTTACTACTTCTACACATTTGGTACTCAGTCTTTTTCTAGTCTGACATTTTAGAACGGTGCTTTTCTATATGTCTGTAAACATACGTTCCGAGTAGGGTGAGCCCCATATTGCAAGCTATATTTGCGTGTAGAGTAGTTTTGCACATTCGAGAACGAGATAAAGGTCTCTTGGTGACACGACGCTCTTAAAATAGCAAATTTGTTACTTTCTCGTTGCCAGTGGAAATTCCGAAAAAATCTCAACCATCTCTTGAGTCTTGCCATCAGTAACTTTAAGCTTAAATTTTCTCTACACCGTACATAACACCTTGTGACAATTAATCTACAAGAGGGACGTGTCCCTGAGAGATCTTTCTCCGCGACTTCGCGCGTGGAGAACTACTCTACAAGAAAATATGGCATGCATTGTGCGCGCAAAACTATATCAAAATTAAGAAGACTATAGTAGAATCTGGCATGTTTTAATTTGAGTGACGCACTATAATAGCAAGCCAACGAAGTCACGCTGCAAGTATGAGATTAGATGAGAAACGCTGCAACATACATAATGCGTAATAGGTGACATACGGAAAGTCTTAGTGCAAGAACGACGCTAATGAGCGACATAACTAATTGTGCAAGTTAGCAATCCATAAGGTACTAAGGAATTTGAGAGAGAGTACCAAAAAGGTAGAAGTAGTAAGTAACACCTTCGAGTTTGGTGATTAAGTGCCAGAATAGTAATCACGTATAAGCCTCAGACTTACCATCGCGATATACTATTTTTACCAGGTCCGAGGTGACACCCATTTGACCTAAGAACGTCAGACTCTACCATGCAGGGAAATATATGAAGTACACACAAGATTTGAATGCCCGAAGTCCCATGAGTATTAATGCTCCTATGCCGACATGATTGACGACTCGTCATTTAATCCGGGTGACCCAGACGTACCGGAGTGAAAAACCATTAATAATATCCAAAAGACTAATAGGATTGCGCTTCCACCAACAACCACACATCCTGGATATGGGGTATGGCTAACTGTGGGAGTTACGCGTGTCGGGTTAGGAATTTGTAGGCTGAGCGCACTGAACAGGAAATCACCAACATTGCAATGCAGAAACAAATTTTACAGTAATGATCCATATAGCAATCCAGATCGAGATAAAAAGGCCGGGAACCCGAACTTTACTATTGGCTTCTCTTTCCAGACAGACCATGTTCGTATGGTTAGTAAAGCTATTGTCGATTGGTTACCGATCTGCCTATATTTTCATATGAAACGTCGAATAAGCAAAAACATACTTTCAGCAAGGAATGCCCCTATAAAATACAGCCCTGGTTCATAGTGGGTTGTAAGTGGCCGAGACTCATCACGGTCCTTGTTCCATACTCACACCCATTCGCCTTGTATGCTATAAGGCACGATTCTGGAGACACATTTGCACCAAAATGATCTACCATTAATAATAATATCAAAGTGATATTAATAGTATGGACACAATTTTTTAAAGGGAACTTACTATAGAACAGAAGAGCTGAATCTATGTATGGAGTATAGCGTACCAGGAGGAAAAGAATTTTAATCGAATTCCAGCGTGAAGGCCAGATCAACTTCATTTCCATATTTAGTGTAAGGCAGTAGTCGTAGCACTAGGAAGTAATGAACAATACGGGTACATGGCCGAAGAATCTGAGGTTACATACCAATAAAGCTATGCTGGCAACTAAGTGCATTATGAGTCTCCGACTAGTAGCAAATATTGTGGCAATAGGACACATACCATTCATATACTACTTCAATTATTTGAAGAGATATTCGTCAATAAAACCCTAACGAAACATAATACACGAGTCCTTGGCTGTGTTCAAGGATAGTAATAAATGTTTCGGAGAGCAGCCCTGCGCTATCCATTTCAATGAAAAAATAAGGAATTCTGGCTGAATGCAAATGGCCTATCGTTTCCTAGATCATACATGCTTTATAGTATGTTCTGCTTACCAAACAAAATACATAATATACTGAAGAAGTAAACTGTTACCGTAGCGAAGGGGCATTTCCCTGAACTGCCTAATGATAATCACTTTATTCAAAGTTCTGTGAGAAATAGAACTCTTGTCTTCAGGTATTGGACCACTTGGTACTTGCTTACTAGTTGCGATAACAAGAATAAATCTGTAATAAATTGAGATGGTCGCAAGAATGATCCAAATACATTCAATGAAATCTCTGATACTGATTTTCAATACACTCACTAAGTATACACCTCCCTCCATAGGCTCTCTTGTCTATATTTTCGTTCCCACTGGTCGCCATAGTAGTTTCCGAGCTATGTAATTTTTGCCGGAAATAACCGGATCCCCCCCAGTTCAACTTTCAATGGCTGAGACATGAGTCAACATTCTTCGTCATTTGATCTTACATGAGCTTTTACTGAGTGTGGTAGGACAGCGATTTAAGAATGTGCTGAAGATACCTAGGGAACTGGGAGTGGGCAAGGTCTGTGTATAATATAGACTATTCGGGTTGTTCGGATTGATAAAAAAATGTTATTGGCTTCTCACCTCATGTTTATTTCGTCGTCGAATAGCACTAGTTGTATAAGCAAGGTTGTAGTGTTGTTGAGGTGCAACAAGAACTTACCGTGGCAGTAAAAGTGCTCCATGCACTGCAACGTGGTAGTGGCCCGTGGGTAATTTTTTCCCACGCTGCCACTACCAGTTGCACGATGCTACCACATACTCCATTATATGGTAGTATAATTTCACACAAGCATTATGTCTGCTCACACCACTTACGACGAATCATAATACGGTATACGGACGTATAAAAATTTCCAAAATTTAGTGATGGCCCTGCGGCCCAACCTGTTACCAACACCTCTCAGATTGAGAAATTTTACTTGCTGAGCGTTGAACGCTGCGAGCTCAGATACAAGTTTCTCTTTCCAACCCTGCCGATACAACGACGAGAATGCTAACTTCAAGAGACGACTGAAGCGTGACGTTTCTGCGAGCTTGCTACTATGTTCAACTTCAAGTCGAGGATGCGTTTGGCTTATCTGCAATCCATACCAGGCCCATTTATTGAATCCCTACCCAGTTCCTGGCTGCGTGCACTACTTAAAAGTCATCGTGTATGCTCACATTAACCTTAATACTTCCTCGCTGTCGCTAGACCGCTCAATTCGCATTCTAATAGGGTATGAGTCCAAGTATGTGTACTTGAGTCTTCACCTACGTTTGGGAACGATTACCGATATTGGGAATGCTTCTCCTTGTATCCATGCCTGTGCAAGTCCCTTCACCAGACTTCCAGTATCGTCTCGTTTTCTTTTACAGGGCCGGAAGGTCGGGCACGCTACGAATACAAACATATACGCTCAACTACAAGATGCGATATGTCATTTTGTGATAGTATCAATCTATTTATTGTCGAGATCTGTGACTCCATCTTTGGTCAAAAAGTTCTATTTTCCATGTCTTTAGGAAAATCTACCATACTGAGCTGTTACCGGATTCGCAACCGTCCTAATTGTTGAGTTTATCAACATGCTGTGCATATTCTATTTCTGGAGGTTGAAGGCGGGATATCTTTGTCTCCTGTTACCTGCTCGTTCCTGGCGGGTTCTATCTTCCATTTGTTTACTCGTTTCCTTACCCTTATGCATACTGGTCAATGCCTGTGGGCTTTCACACCTCTTACTGAACAATAATGGTTCAGGTATAAAATGTGAAGAGGGTGGCGGATACCTGGGGATACCTGGGATTCACAATGCTTGATAATACCTGGGACTGTTATTTCGTTTTCACGACGACTTTTGTCATTTGGGATTTGGGTCTGGACTTCAATTTCCATTACACTTGTCAATGTCATCGAGTCCCTGCTCAAAGACCCACCGTCCACCTATAAGAATGTATAGCGCCGGGATTTACTGATCCCCGACATTCGTACCTCAGTCGGGTACCTTTTTCGGGATACCTTTTACGTATTTTGAATTTAAGATGCCAAAAAGAGGAAAGGGGCGCCTTACGAGGCCTTACGCTTTCGAGCCATCTGCTCAACATCTGCCAGTTACTCTTAGGTTCCTACACTTATGTGCCTCGTTTTCCCTTGTTCGAGGAGTCTCACAAGGTTTCGCAAGCCACAGATTGATTCGGTAGACTCTATACACCGACGCTTTGCGACATCTCAATACATTTCCTCGTGCCTTGTTTTGGGGCAACTGACACTAAGGCGACTTCGGGCGCGGTGTCTATAACCTAGGTAAGGGGGTATAAGTATGAGGAACATCCTGCTTCTCTCTGGCTATCGTGTTTTCTTCACTTCTCCTGCCGTGACTTCAAGAATCAAGAACAATGGTGAAAGATACTACCTCTTCGTCTCTCCCCAGCTCCAAGGCAAACGGGGCCTCGCCCACTTCTGGTGTCATTCCCAACGACAAGTCAAGAAAGTTCAGAACTCTCATTATATGCTACGACGGAACTGGCGACCAGTAAGCTCACTCTCGTGAAGCTCATTTCTTGTTCTTATTAACATAATGTATCCAGGGAGGATAAAGATGTACAGATTTCGTTTTGAGTTATGGTTGAGCGCAGATCTAATGCATTATATTACCAGGTAACCAACGTCATTGAACTGCGAGATATGCTTCATGGATGGGACAAGAAATCTAAAAAGGGGAACGTGGATCCTGAAGTGCAGCAGGTATACTACAAGGTATGTCAAATATCCACCCCCCCATGCATCTATGACAGAGTTCCTAATCACGTAAAACATAGCCCGGAATAGGAACTTCCAACCCTCTTATCCCTTGGGCCGGCGATATGAAAATTCCTGTCATTACCAGTGCATCCCGAGTTAGTTGTTCTCTTATTGTCAATTACCAACTTACTGAAGTCTGGTTTTTAGACCGTTGATCAGGCTGTCGCATGGAGCCTGAGCTATCACGTTATTGGTGCATTTCATTTTTTCTCCCCATTATCGCTCTTGTCTCATTCGCTTTATAGATGGGTACAAGTGGATCGCTGAGAGATGTACGTTTTGTTCTCATGCTCTGGAAGAAACTTGCGTTGATGGTAGTTATTGTGCAGATCGAGAGGGAGACAGAATATGTATTTTTGGTACGTGCGCTATTAATATCTGTTTAATTGATGCAACCTGACGAGCTCATGAACAGGATTCTCAAGAGGAGCGTACACAGCTCGTGTGTAAGTATTTTTATACTGTTTATGCCTGTTTTAGATACTAAACTGTGACCTTTACAGTCTCGCAGGCATGCTCAGTAAAGTCGGCCTCCTGCCTGCCGATACTGCAGCAAAAAAGGATGTCCTAAACGCTGCCTTCGAGTCATACGAACAACATGGCAGTAATAAAGCATGGGCACACTCTGCTAAGTTTAGACGTGCCAACAAGTGTAGAAATGTCTTAGTACAGTTCTTGGGGTGCTGGTATGTCTCTTTTCCCCAATCTTCCATAGAATAATGGCGAGATCCTAACAACATCTTGACAGGGACACCGTAAACTCCGTAGGCCTCGTCACATCCAAACGACTTCCTTTCACTTCCGAAAACGGGATCGTGGTTACATTCCGCCATGCTATCGCCCTCGACGAGCACCGTGCAAGGTTCAACATGAATATGTGGGGTGGCACGGAAGATGACATTATTGATCCCGATCAAGATAAGGAAGGTAAAGACGGGTGGTTTAGTTGGATTTCGAACTGGTGGTATGGATCAGGAGACGATCAGGAACAGTTTCTAGAAGGCGATTTTGGACCTCCTATTACTATCCCGACAGATGAAGATGAGGTTTGGTTTGCTGGGGCCCACTGTGGTACGTTGTTTTCATATTATGTTCATCGCCAGCTGCTAAATGAAGGGATTCCAGACATTGGCGGTGGGTCGGTACCCAACAATACGCGCCCTAACCTCGCGCACATTCCCCTCCGCTGGATGATCCGCGAATGCTTCAAGACCAATTCCGGAATAATATTCAGAGAAGAGGGCCTCCGCTCCTTCGGACTCGATCCTAAGATTCTCTACCCAGTGGTTCAAATCCGCCCTCCTGCTCTCGACGTTGAATCGGATAAACGGGTTCAGAAGGTGGTGCCGCCTGGTGTTCTGAAAAGCACGGGTTCGTTTTTATGGAACCTCCTTCCAGAAATCGGGAGTAAAAAGGTGGAGGTGGTTCCGGAACCTATCGTTCTGGTGCCGGGAATTGAGGAGAAGCTTGATTCGGTGGATGCGCTGGCTCCGATATACGACCAGCTAGAGCAGAAAGCGTGGAAGTGGAGTTTGATGGAGTATCACCGTATGAAGGTGTGGTCGAAGAAGGACAAAGCATTTATAAGGAAGCAGAATAACTTCCAAGGGAGGCGCATTCCTCTTCCTGTTAACGATGAAAAGGATAAGAGGTTGGGCAAGATCCGTGTGCATAGGACTGTTAAGACGCGGATGGAGACGCCAATGGTTGACGGAAGCACTTACGTCCCGAAGGCGTTGGTGAGCGGTAAAGAAGGATACACATTGGACAAGGCTCTTAATTTGGTGGAGTGGGTTGAGTGAAGTGTTGATTGGACCAGTCGCTGCCGATGCGGGTGACTTACTACTCTCTTTTTATCAGGTTTATATTGCTTACTACCAACTTACTGCTTTCCTTTAGTCGTGTTATCATTTGTAACTTATATCATATGTGCCAGTAATCAATAACTTATCGTTTTCTCGATTTTACAAAGCGTTTCGTTAGAAACAAACGTCTCCGGCACTCGACAACCCCGTCTCCTTTGTGCAACAAGATATCGATGTCTCCTACTCTGTTTTCTCTCGTTTGAAGTGGATAACGCGGGCAGACCGCAGACAATCAGGTTGAATGTCCTGCAGGCTGCGGTCGCGACGACTGCCACATTGGCAGTGTCTCGAGAGAAGCCCTCTGCTTTCTGGTCCTCCCATGATCCTATTCTTGGTGTTTTGCGGGGCTATATTAATATATCTGAGTGTTCACGTTATTTGTTGAGTGGCGGATGAGTGCTAGAATTTGGCTCGAATGGGACAAACTGAAGCCTTAACTTAAGGTTCCTGAGACTAATTGACGCGTCACGCGACGCAAGGTTTTTGATCACTCGTATGTGGCCGCCTACACCCCGTTCTTGCTCCTCGTTTTGTCAGAGATCTTTAAAGCACATCCAACTCCCCCACTGGTGTATAAAGTGATATATACGATTCAAATATCCACGACGCGTCGCATCAAGAGGATGTGTGTAAACCCGACGTCCCTTAGCGCCCGACTTGCTATATTTGGACTCGGTAACTTTGTCGTTTCAACTAATCAGTCCCTGATAACGATTACTTCTTCAATTGAACGGCAGGAAAACTCCAATCGTTCAAGCTGCCTGTCAAGTCTATCCTGACGTTCCTGGAGCTCGGCACTTGACTCAAACGATTCTCCTACTTTCCCATAGGCAATCATCTGGGTCCCATGAGCTGCAATTGGTCCCATACGTCGGTGGCCTGAATATCCCGGGCCATTCTGGCGTGGGTTCGTCACTTCTTTACTGATCATCGGCATTTTACTCAAAGCCAAGGCGATGAGCGCGTTTGGCAGGTCCAAATGAATCTGTGGCGTTGGGATCGTATAAATGATCAGCTCGATAGCGTTTGGCCCCGCTGAACCCTCGTATCCCTACTCCTTTCTCAAGGGTAATAACTATGCAGAGCGAACGCGCCCCTCTTCTCTCTAATGCTTTCGTAGATGGACCTTCGCATGTCCCTGGGCTTGTTCCCAGCGATAGGTCTAAGGAGTTCCGCACTCTCGTTGTGTTGTTTGATGGTACTGGCGATAAGTAAGCGAGCTCTTTTGTAGCCCTGTAATCCCACTGACGAGGCTTCTTGAATTGCAGAGACGATGATGACGTATGGCATTTCATTTCAGAATTGGAACTTTGTGGCTGAAGCAGTTCTTTCGTTCAGGTGACCAATGTAATCGAATTGCGGAACATGCTCCACGGGTGGGACAGCAAAGGAGATGGAGATCCTGAATTGCAGCAGGTGTACTACCAGGTATGTGGCATTCCTGCTGGCGCTATTCCCAGCCGCTTTATCCTCGCATTACATTGCATACTGACGAATCCATGACAGCGCGGCATAGGAACCTACAACCCCCAATTTCCTAATACAAACTTTGAGATTCCAGTTATTGGGTCAGTTTCTGAGGTAAGTGAAAGTTCGCATGTCTATTCTTAACTTACATCCCGTGCTAATTTCGTCCTTCGCAGACTGTCGATCAAGCTATTGCTTGGAGCTTGGAGTATCACGTTACTGGTATGTGTCACTCTTCCTCGACCGTATTCAGCTTGAGGCTAAGTGTAAGCTTATAGAGGGATACGAGTGGCTTGCTGATAAGTGTACGCTGTCACTTTATCCCGCGGAGGTCTAAGGCTAATGATGTTGTAGATCGTCCTGGAGATAAAATATGTCTTTTTGGATTCTCGAGGGGAGCATACACCGCACGCGCTCTTGCCGGCATGTTAAGTAAAGTAGGCCTCATCCCTGCAGGCTGCCCTAAAGGGACTGGCGAAAAAGCTTTCAAATCCTACCAGCTCACAGGCGAAGTTGGCTGGAAAGACTCGAAAGACTTCAGGTATAACAACAAGACCCGCAATGTTACTGTTGAGTTCTTAGGTTGCTGGTATGTTTCTTCCCTCCCCCTTTCTTTACGACCACGCAAGCTCACGCTGGCAATCGTATAGGGATACAGTGAACTCTGTAGGCCTCATAACCGCCAAATCGCTCCCCTACACCGCCTTCAACAAGATCGTGCGCAACTTCCGCCATGCAGTCTCGTTGGACGAGCACCGTGCAAGGTTCAAGACGAATATGTGGGGTCGTCCTAGGGATGATAATAACGAGAAGAAAACTAATGGCAGTGTTGTTCGGAATGGTTCTATCAATGGCAATGGCGTGCAGAGCGGGAACGGCACAAGCGGGAGCACGACTGCCAGTGGTGTGCAGACCAACGGCAATGGTGCAGTGCGCAATAGGGATATTCATGGGCATATCGTAGACGGAAAGCATCATACGATGCCTACTGGCGAAGATTTGGACGCGAGGAAGCCTGAGCCTCCTGTTACTGTTAGTACGGACGTCGATGAAGTATGGTTCGCTGGATGCCACTGTGATATTGGTGGTGGATCTGGTAAGCTCTCATATTATCTACTTCAAGGAGCGTTACTCACTTAATCTCAGTGCCAAACGGCACAAGGCCCAATCTCGCGCACATTCCCCTCCGCTGGATGATCCGCGAGATCTTCAAAACCAACTCCGGAATGATCTTCAAAAAAGCAGGCCTACTCTCCTTCGGCCTCCACCCAGAAACACTCTACCCAGCTGTTCAACCACGCCCAGTAGCGCTTTCCCCTGACCCAACAATGCGCGCAATGACAAAGCCAATAGAGGAAAAGAAACCTGGCGTCCTGAGCCAAGTAGGATCATGGTTATGGAGTTTGAACCCGTTCGCATCTCCCCAGCCTAAGAAAGAGCAACCTCTGAAGTCAGGATTTGAGGAGGGTGCTTCGACGATGACGGAGGAACAGCTTGATCTGCGGGATGCGCTTGCTCCGATATACGATCAGCTCGTGCTCAAGTACGCGAAGTGGTGGGCCTTGGAGGTGTACCCTATGAAAGTATGGTCGGTCGTTCAAGGGAAGTACATCCGGAAGCAGAATAATGGACGCGGGAGGCGGATTCCCCCGCCTTTGCAAAAGGATGGGAATGTCCGTAATGGGGACCCGAGGTGGTATAAAGTCAGGGTGCATAGTAGTGTCAAAGCGAGGATGGAGGCTGTTGGCGAGGACGGGAGTCGGTATGAGCCGAAAGCGATGTTGGATGCGAAGGAGGGGGAGACATTGAGTAAGCTGTTGGAAAGGGGGTTGGTTGAGTGGGTCGATTGAGTGGTGTTTGTTCAGCGTTCTTAGGACTTGTGTTATTGATACAATATTGATACTTACTTTATGCTTTCAGTTTACTTAGCTTATTTTCGATTATGTATAGTCCTTTTATGTGTATTATAGCTTTATTCTGGAATAACTTTTGAAGACCTCTTTGAATTTTCTAAAGTTGGAAAACTTCAAGTTTGATGGTAATATGTACAGTACTTACACTGCCCTCGGTCCGGAAATCGCGTACAAAAGTAGTTATTATTAACTGTCTATTCAACTTTGTTGTACTTTATTACTTACTTCCCCGAAATCAGATTGATTCAAGCAATTCGATGCCGTCAAAACGCTGTTATGAATCTCAACAGTATGTAAGAGCAGAGGCAGTGACTCCGAGCGTGCGTGAAGAATCATTAATCAGCGCTCAGCGTGGAACTCTTGTATTTGTTTTCGATACCAAAGACGTGGTGAATCAATTTGCGCCAGTGGGTTTCAATGCAACCTCCATCTTGCCTCCATCTTGCCTCCATCCAATCTCTATCAAGTAAGTTATTCTCCAAACTTTAAGCCTTTCGAAGACTATCTACTCTAATCTATCACCCCAACGATGTGTGTACAGCTTTACTGTTACTTCTGATATCAGAACTGTTTATAATCACATCTGTTCGCAGATTCGAAATCATACTACTTATCAACTTACGCAGAACCATAAATTCGGACCTCTCATGGTGGGTATAAGCAGGAAAGAAGATTGAATTTGTTCAGTCGTGAGGGATTATTGTCAGGAATCAGGAGTATATGTGGGTGTGTGAATTATCAGCGCTCTGAGCATGCTTGAAGATAACCAAATCTGTAAGTCTGACCAAGTTAGTACTCTCACGGTTGTAGAATTCAATTATAGCGATCACCATCATATTCAGCTATTTATGAAGCCTTCGCATTCTGCAATAAGCTTCCCCATTCGTTATCTGGTCTCTTTGTAAATACCGCAGTATCATTACTTCCTACATTCTTGTAGGTGCTTTGATGTGAACGGAGGGAGGAAATGTTATAAAGCATCCACGGATGTGCTATCGATAAACGGCAAATCATTAATTCGTATCCCAAGCTGATCTGCTTTTCATACAATGCCGACGCTGCTCGAGCAGCTCGAGACTCTCCTTGAACACAACCAGATATTCCGTGTATGTTTGTCTCTCGCTCGCTCCAATGAATTTTGGTTTACAGTTATTATAATTATAGTACATCAACAGTACGTATTAGTAACCTACACAACAAGTCCAAAAGTTCATGATAAACATAATAGTTGCCTGTATAGTGCTATTGGTATGTCTTCTAACTTATGTGCCACACGTTGACTCTACTGAATCATGTTCTAGTATTACGACTACTTGCTCACACTAAATTTGGAAGTTTCCTTGATATGGCCTTCAAAATGGGGTGCAATAAAGATCCTTTTCTTAATTGCGCGATATTCCCCGTTTGTCGATTCTTTCATTATATTCTATCGTAAGTTCTGTCCGGTGTATCAGAGTGGGAACGAAATTTGAAGACCATGATCGTTTATAGATCATTTCACGCCAGGCATGTCTCCAGATTCATGTTTCAAGGCGTATCATGCAAACGGCTGTAAGCAGCAGTGCTTGCGCTACCGAGAGTTGTAGTAAAGAGTTTACTCGTGTTTTAGGGATGTACTTTTCTGGAGCCTGCCTCGCCGAAGGTAAGTTATTATTTCTTCCTCTTCAATTGTTGTTTCTTATTGGCGTCTTACATAACTGCAGTTATTTTAACCTTAAGAACATGGGCTGTTTGGAGAAATAACAACAAAGTGAAGTTCGGTCTTCCTGTGTTCTTCGTCGCAATATGGACTGCATCATGCATAATTATTGCAAAATTTCTTCGTACGCTGAACTGTACGACAGTATGAGTCTAATTTACACAGTACACATACTAATTGCCTTTGGTTTGCAGTTCTTACTCCTCCGTTGGCAGGCTTCAGAGGATGCCTTCCCATTCATGGAAGCTCAATATTATCAGGTACTTGGATTCTGTTAATGGTGTTTAATTTCGGTATGTGTGCTTTAGTGTTGCTCTCTGGTGCAGGATGTCATATTGGTGTACTAGGAGCATTTATTCTCATGGCACTATGGGTGCTTACATCTCGTACGCGCCTTACGTTTCTGACTGCAGTGCGTTGAATTCTGTCGTAATTCTATCTCGTTCAACAGGGCATCAAGAGCGTGGAAGATCAGAACTATTGCAAATAGTACATCGCGATGGTATGTTTTCGAGTTATTCATATTCTCAGCGCTTGATGACCAAACTCACTACATCAGGCCTTACTTATTACTTCTACCTTTTCGGTATTCGGTCTTCTAAAGTTACATCCTATATAATTTTCTTAACTCAATCTCAGTGATATCACTCATTAATGTGATTCTTGTCCTAAAACTTCCGGTGTGCATTTTGAGCCCTTACACTAGTATACACAATATCTCACTGTACGCGATAAAGCTTGACTTCGTTAACCTGCTATCAACGTGCGTCACCTTACTTACTGAGTATCAAAATTTTGACTTTATAAATGTGCTTACATCTACATTGGTCAGGCTAGAGCGCATGGTGCAGGCTATCTTGGGTTGCAGAGTAATTCTGCATATTAGGGAACGAGGTGTGACCTCTCTCGGAGATGGTTCATTTTTGTAGTATATTCTTGCTAGACATATGCTATAAGAAATTATAGAGCGAATATATCAATATAGGAAGTATTGTTCGATGGCCCATACTACGCGTAGCAGGCACTTAAAAAAACTTTGCTGTCTAGTATTACTTACCCGGTAAGATTGAAATCTTACACCATCATCATTCCACGACAACCGACTACAAATACTAAAGTACATATAAGGGGGTGATAGACTTACAGTGATATCTGAGTCCTTGACAATGCAGTGAGGTTGTCCAGCAGTGGTCATAGTACAAGCATCTTGCAAGCGTCGAAAACTGATTTGATAAGAATAAGTGGGCATCTAGTCAATTCTGAATGAATTTAAATTCCTAAACCCAACCTGAAATGTTCATTAGAATACCGTAAAAAAGGAGAAGGGAAGAGTAAAGAAGTTGAGGAAGGCACTCAGCTCAACTCAGCTCCTGCGGGGTCATCGATTCATCGGTCACTTGTTTCTATTTGCATAGGTCGAGTTAGTCAGGGCTACTAGAATTTGACGTTGCCCTGTAATTTGACGTTGCCGTGGCGTTGCCTCACTGGCAACGTCAATTCTTGCAAGACAACGTCACGCAACGCCGGGCAACGTCACAGCAACGCCAAAGTGCTCGCGATCGATTTATTCCCACACCCTCGCTAACAAATTTCGACCGCGAGTCAATGTCTCCCGCCCCGCCCTTTTGGAATTTCACACATGTATCACCATTGCCCGCTTCCTGCTCATCGTTTCCCATGCTTTCTCTCACAACCTTTTTGATATTTTTCTTACACAAACACATAGTCTATTATTTATACTACAATAGAGTCATCTTACTTTACAAAGTATGGTACATGTTACAGTAAAAGATTTTAAAAAATGTGTCTAATTCGCATTTTTCATATCTTTATTACCTTGCTTGCCAAGGTATTCTCCCAGGTGAAAATGGGTTGCACTTTTGGTCATTCACGTGATTTCTCTCACGGTCACATGTGCTCCTCGTTCTCACTCCCGCTCTCTCTCCCTCGTCCCGTCTTGATCCCGTCAACCCGTTGTACTTACACCACAATTTTGCGAAATAAGTCATACCTCTCCGGCCATCTCAATCAAATGCATTAGGCCTGATGAGCCAATACGCAATATAATAAAAGAAATCTCCAGCATGATTTCAAACAAATTTCAAAGACAACAACGAGGAAAAAGGCTAAATACAGTCACGAAACTCTCGCTTCCATGCGATTAGGTCTACCTTTGACTTGCGCAAAGGTATAGGTTCGAGCTCGGATAATGAGGGCTGTATGTTTCTTCGCCTTCTGTCCTTCTCCCTTCACTAACCCAGTATATCTCAGTTATATCGCTGCTGTATACCTAATGCACTATTTACCCCACTTCCGCTATCTACTAAGCCTAAACAGCCCCAATCCTGTGACAACTTATCATCAAATCCCTCTGCCCCTGCCAATGCCCATTCACCCTCCCTCCATGGACCACACCTTTTATGGTAAGCTGGACTATGGACTGATTGACGTATTCTGGGGATCGAGACTGACCTGCGACAACTTATCATCAAATCCCTCCGCCCCTGCCAATGCCCATTCGCCCTCCCTCCACAGACCAGACCTTTTATGGTAAGCTGGGCTATGAGTTGATTGATGTATTCTGGGGATTGAGACTGACCACCCTCTCAAGATCGGATGATGGTGGTGGATCTGATGCTCTCTCGTTGTTGTTGTTGGCACTCCGTTTTCACCCCGCCCCTACTCTCGTCATTGTCATTCTGCCCGTCATTTTTCTTATAGAATGTGAGTACTCTTCCTCTGCTTATATCATTATTGTGCTGCTTCTGTCTCGCAGGGTGCCTGTCTCTGTCCCGCCCTCTCTCATCATCGTCGTTGACACGTCCGTTTTCACCCCACCCCCTACTCTTGTCATTGTCGCTCTGCCCGCCATTTTACTTATAGAATGTGAGCACTCTTCCTCTCTTTTTATCATTGTGCTATTTCCATCTCGCTAGTTCATCCGGCGTTGGGGAGATGTTGGTCTGATTTCGAGAGTGTCGGGGGGTATTGTGCAGACGGAGGTGAAAGATGAGTTAGCGACGTGTACACGTTTGAGGTTCGTTTACATAGTAAGTTACTTGACTAAAACGCGCATACAGAACTTGTCAATATGTTGATTCCACCATGCAGACGGAATGCCTGGTCTACAGTAGAGTCAAATCTAAGCGCGATCCAGCTTACTCAATGCTACTGTCAAGCTTGTTTTTGAACTCACTTATTGCACACTTCCTGCTGATGCTGGTAACCTTGCTCGTATTTCCTATTCTGCACATTTACTTGCCATTCATACTCTACTCCCTCCTCCTAGTAATAAAGTAATATTTTTCTTTTATTTTTCTCTGGCAAGCAAGGTTTCTGTCGACGTGGTCGACCATTCCGAGTTACCATAATTACATAGTGAAATGTTGACTGATACATACAGTATACAACCATCAAACGTGACACCATCACATCGCGTGACAATCTTTCACATTTTGCTTCTCCTGATCCCTAATCTACACCTATTACACCAATTCTTTTTGAATAGTAAGGAATAGCATACTGTAAAAATGTTCCATAAATTAGCTATTCAAAATATTCACATTCTGATGGACTATATGCAAAACAAAATGGGGGGTTTGGATAATTTAGTGAATTTCAAAAATTCTGTGGCTTGTATTGCTATAAAAAATTGGGAATAATCACTCTTAAAGTATATAGTTGTTGAGGAGAAGCATTAATCTACATTTTCTATTATTTTTGTTGACCTGTGTGTGTCATATCTTTATAGGATTACAGATTGTGTGGTATTCACCATCTTGCAAGACATTAAAACTTTATTTATAAACTGATCCGGGACTTCGGCACTACTAATTTTGAATGGTTTCGTAATAAATAATTGACTGTCACGCCATGTGGTGCTGATCAAAATTCATTCCCATCCACTATTTTGCATATTTGACCACCTTCCCTTCATCCAATGCATTAAATATTTCACAGTGACATTCATGAAGTACTACGCTATCTCGTACAGCTTTTGTGAAAATTTGAGCAGGGAGTAAAGAGTTATGACGACATCATGTTTTTTCTGTCACGTTTGATGGTTGTATACTGTATGTCATAATTTATATTAAATGATGCAAAAATAATTGAAGAAAATGAAAATGAATTGAACTACAAAATAAGAAAAAACTTGCTCACTGCTGAGTATGATCACAAGGAAGTTTGATATGTGCTGCGGCAATGAGGAAGGGTGCTTGATGGAGTGATGGATGGGATGAACACTGCGTACAAATATAAACAAAGGCGGGGCGGAGGGCGTGGGAAAAATTGAACCTCCAGCAACGTCAAGCAACGTCGGGCAACGTCACGGCAACGTCAAATCTAACAAAAAAATTCAAATCGGCAACGTCACAGCAACGTCACGGCAACGCCAGGAAATGTCAAGCAATGCCAGGCAACGTCCGGCAACGCCAAGCAACGTCAATTCTCGGATCGGCAACGTCAAAATCTGATTTTCAACAATTTCTACAACTAGTATAAAAATGAGCAGAGCGTATGTATCTCCACCAAATCTTTACTTTTATTTTTATATATCATGTATTTACTAAACTACAAGCTGTCTAGAGTAGAAATGTTGTGTACAAGGGAAAAAAATACTTATTTCCAACTTATTTCACTGTGAGATTATAAGTTATACCCTGTTATACATGGCTCATATTCTTTATCAAGTACTAATATGTATTATATGAATGCAAGGTACATTTCTCATTGTGAAATAATACTAGTTTATCATATTTATTACTAACTAAGCATGTGCACAAGCAGGACTCGAACACAGGACCTCACCAAGCAACGCCACTGCAATGCCAGGCAACGCCAAAATTAAATATGCAACGTCAGGCAACGTCCATGCAACGCCAGGCAACATCACTTGAGCAACGTCAAAATATAGGGCAACGTCAAATTCTGTGGGCCCGAGTTAGTCAGGCTCCAAGACCAAACAGACTTCAAAGTGATTTCGGAAATGAATTCTCTATTGTTTCGTAACTACTTAGTAAAGAGCCTCAGCGAGCGCGCGCTGAAGCATGGGTTGTATTTGTTCGCGCTTGCTTTCCATGCCAACTGCCAAAGACCGTCAACGACATGTGAATCATCTCAGCTGTTGCCAGTGCCATGCAGGCTCAAGCTTCCTCAAGCTCAGCGCTCAGGCTAGCTCAGACTTAAGTTGGGCTGAAGGTATCAGGCCTCAGTTTAATGCAACCAATCGTCTCTGCCCAGGCTTGTTCTATAAGCAGCAACATTTAAGCCCTTCGATTTATCATCTCAGGTTTATTTTTTGAAGGCCGGAACTATTACTCACTACATTCTTGTGGGTGCATTGTTGTGAAAACATGTTATAAAAATCCATGGGTGCGGTATCGATAAATGTCATATCATTGACTCGTATCCTAAGTGATCTGCTTTTCACACAATGTCGTCGCTGCTCGAGATTCTCCTTGAACACACCCAGATATTCCGTGTATGTTTGTCTCTTACTCGCTCCAATGAATTTTAGCTCACAGTGGACATTATAATTATAGTATATGAACAGTACGTACTACAGTAGCCTATGCTTTAACTACAAAATCCGTCATAAACATATTTAGTTGCCAGTATAGTGATCTTGGTATACTTTTAATTTACTTCGATGACATACATTACTAAATCATGTTCTAGTACTACGACTACTTTCTGACACTAGATCTGGAAGTTAACTTGATATGGTCTTCAAAGTGGAATGTGATTAAGATCCTTTTGATAATTGCGCGATATTCCCCGTTTGTCGATTCCTTTGTTATATTCTATCGTAAGCTTTGTCCAATGTATCATGGGAACGACATTTGAGGACCATCTTATTGTTTATAGATCATTTCACGCCAGGCCTGTCTCCAGATTCATGTTTCAAGGCATATCATGCAAACGGCTGTAAGCAGCAGTGCTTGCACCGCCTAGAGTTGTAGTAGTAGGGAGTTTACTCGTGTTCTAGGGATGTACTTTTCCGGAGCCTGCTTCGCAGAAGGCAAGTTATTATTTCTTCCTCTTCAATTGTTGTTTCTTACTGACGTCATGCATAACTACAGCTCTTTTAACCCTACGAACATGGGCCGTTTGGAAAAGTAACAACAAAGTGAAGTTCAGTCTTCCTGTGTTCTTCGCTGCAATATGGACTGCATCATGCATAATCATTACAACATTCCTTAATACGCTGAAGTGTAAGACAATGTTCTAATATCCACAGTACATATACTAACTGCCTTTGGTTCGCAGTTTCTGGTGTCAGGAATATCACCAAGTATGTTATAGCAAGTATATTTGCTATTATCCGGACGGCCTTCCTGGGGAACAAAGCGAACAGACAGAATGCTGTTCCACAAGGGGTAACGTATATGATGACCAGCGTGACTGTGGGCCAGCAATAGATGAAAGGGAGAAATGTAGAAAGAATGTATCGGATGTATACCACACCAATGATGGATCCAATGACTAGGCACCAGAGCAGTCCCATCATAATAATGAGATATATGCTAATAAAAGTATTACCATATAACCATGTATAACCCACTATGGTCCAATATAGCATGAAGAATGTAAAATCCAATAATGTTCCGACCCCCTTTTGTATGATGATCCACCATATCCAGGCTTCAGAGTGTGCATTGTCATTCAAGGAAGCTCAATGGTATCAATCATTTGGATCCTATTAATGGTATTTAATTTCGGTATGTGTGCTCACTGCTTGAGTATTGTTCTCTCGTGCTGAATCTATATTGGCATAGGAGCACTTATTCTCATGGTAATATGGGTGCTCACATCTAGTATGTGTCTTACTTTCTGACCGCATTAAACCCCACTGTAACACCTAGTTAGGTCATGATGGGCATGGAAGATCAGAACTAATGAAGATAGTACATCACGATGGTGTGTTTTGAGTTACTCATATCCTCAGCGCTTGATGACCAAACTTACATCAGGTATCACTTATTACCTCTACCTTTTGGTATTCTGTTTTCTAAAGTTACACCTGTGCATTGTTCTCAACTCAATCTTAGTGATATCACTCATTAATGTGATTCTTGTCCTAAAACTTCCGGTGCGTATTTTGAGCCCTGTAGTGTGACCAGTTTCTCATCGTACACGATGCAGGTTGACTTCGTTAACCTGCTATCAGCATGCGTCATCTTATTGAGCATCAATTTTGACTTGTAAAATCCGCTTACATCCACATTGGTCAGGCTAGAGCGCGTAGTGCAGGCTATCTTGGGTTACAGAGTACTTCTGCATATTAGGGAACGGGGTGTGAACTCTCTCGGAGACGGTTCGTTTTTGTAGTAATGCAGCAATATCTTTTCAAGAGATGGGTTCACAAATGTCGTACCTAGTTGCGAGCATAGCTTTATTGGTAAATTTTTCATATCCTTATATTGCTTAACTTTACATTCAAGAACCATGGCTATTTCCTCACGAATCACAATGCGCTCGGAATTAAACCCGATCTAGACATCATACTGATGCCAACTAATACTTACATGATACAAAGGATGTGAGGTTCGGACTAAGTGCTATCTTTCCATTTTATTTTGGTAGGTAATACGCTTCATAATTGAATAGGAATATGGATACGATATGATCGTATGTCTGATTGACAAGGTTCCTCTGCAATTCCCCTGCGCCCGACAATTGCACATTTCGACCTGTGCACGCATGACGCATGACGAGTAACAATCTCCGCCTCCGTCGTCTGTGGACCGTAGTTGGTCTGTGGATTAGTTTGCGTCCAGTCCGATGTCGTTTCTCATTCCATAACACAACAGATAAAATGACAGAAAGCTGGAGACTTGTGGCGAAAGTCTTGAGAGGACAGTGTAGACCACGTTACAGTATCTCAAAAAGTAACACTATGAAAATAGTACTTATGTAACTTTCCAGTCTTTATGAGCCAGGTGTATTGAATCGAAACTAGACGTATCATGACAAATGATATTACCACGAAGCAGAAAATGATATGATGAAGGAGAGGCTAAATATAGGAGTGATAAGACGGAGCTACCATTCTTAAAAAAATTGAGGATATGAAAATGACGGTTGGAGTTTGGTTGGAGTACTTAGTACTAGAAAAAAAATTCTATGTGGTGACGAAGGGGCCGGAATATGTATACAAAGCCGGTGCTGTTGAGATGACAGCACTAAAATGACTCATTTGAAGGCTTTTCTTGTTTTTTCCCGTCCAACAAAGTTCCCGCTGACGTTTATCAAGGGTGCGCTGTGGCCGGAGGGAAACACTACACAACGGTCAACAACGGCTTTCGTTGATTACCGTTAATTAACCGTTGTTCTTAAGTTGCTGTGCGGCTACATAGCTTCAGCTTTAGAGTTTGCTACTTCATCTAACGTACAGCATAGGTATATTTTCATAGACCTTGATAGTAAACCTAAGCAAGGTGCCTGCTGATAGTCGGTGATTCTTCATGATCCAGATAATTTCCGATATAGTAATTCACGAAAGGGGAACAACATAAATACTCCTCCAAACTTCAGTGTCCCCTCCTCAACATATACACTAGAAAAATGGAGGCCCTCAGAAATGTTTTTGAAGCTAGAAAGGCCGAGGTACGTGCTTATCGTGCATCTACCACAAAACATGCTCAGCTCTTCCAACAGAACAGACCTGCTCTTATGACTTTCGTAACTGCGGGGTATCCCGCGAAGAATGACACTGTTCCCATCTTACTGGCAATGCAGGCTGGGGGAGCCGATATAATTGAACTCGGTGTTCCATTCTCAGACCCAGTTGCAGATGGTCCACTTATTCAAGAAACAAACTCTGTACATTCTCCCGTCTGTCCTCAACTGCTTAATGTGCTGATTAAATGTGTAGGTCGCTATAAACAACGACATTGACTATGCAACAGTTCTTGGACAATTACGTGAAGCGCGTAATCAAGGCCTTGCTGCTCCTGTGATACTCATGGGTATGCCTAGCCAGATCTGAACCTGAATATCATTAAGTTAGCCCAAATTTCCAGGTTACTACAACCCACTCCTTGCATACGGCGAAGACAAGGCAATTGAAGATGCTGCAGAGGCAGGTGCAAATGGCTTCATCATGGTGGACTTACCACCTGAGGAAGCGATCACATTCCGCCAGAAATGTATCAATGTCAAGTCAGTTTCGTCTTCGATAATCTTTTACCTACCACTGAGAGGATATTCTAGCATGTCGTATGTTCCCCTAATTGCTCCCTCAACTACCCCCCATCGCATAAAGTTCCTTTCGTCGATTGCCGACACATTCATCTACGTTGTATCCAAGGTCAGTAACATCGGTACATCATGATGAGGATACACATGGAGCTTATATTCCATTTAGATGGGAACCACAGGATCATCAGAAGAGGTCGCAGTGAATAATGCGTTACCAGATATTATTTCCCGCATCCGGGAATACGCGACTATCCCTCTAGCTGTTGGTTTTGGCGTTGCAACTCGTGACCACTTCAACACGGTAGCAGATGCTGGAGCTGACGGTGTTGTTATTGGCAGTCGCCTAGTGTCTGTAATTAAGAATTCTTCCCCCAGCGAAATCTTCAAGAATGTTGAAGCCTACTGCCGCGAAGTATGCCAAAAGGATGAACCATGGCACGCTATATCACCTCCTGTACCTCATTCGTCAACCTATAATCTTGACAAAAACAAAGATCCCCCTCCTATAATTAGCACTGCGTCTGGACCTGCAGTTCTCCCCTCTGGCAGATTTGGAGAGTTTGGTGGTCAGTACGTATCGGAAGCACTTTTCGACTGTCTTGCGGAGCTCGAAAAGGCCCATAAAGCTGCAATGTCTGATCCCGAGTTTTGGAAAGAATTCCAGAGCTTCTACGAATATACCAACAAGACGTCAAGACTTTACTTTGCCGAAAATTTGACTAAGGATTCAGGAGGAGCCAAGATCTGGTTGAAGCGCGAGGATCTGTAAGTCTGTTTAATTTATACAGTATTGAGTATCCTTCTCAACTGTATTACAGCAACCATACAGGATCATACAAAATCAACAACACCATCGGCCAGATTCTCCTTGCACGCCGAATAGGAAGGACTCGTATCATCACAGATACCGGGGATGGTCAGCATGGTGTTGCCACTGCAACGGTTTGCGCAAAGTTTAGCATGGAGTGTATCATCTATATGGGTGCAGAAGATGTTCGCAGACAAGCATTGAATGTGTTCCGTATTGAGATGCTGGGTGGAAAGGTTATTCCTGTTCACTCTGGTTCTTGTACTCTCAAGGACGCAGTCAACGAGGCCATGCGTGACTTGGTTACCAACCTCTCAACTACGTACTATCTCGCTGAATCCACCGTCAGTCCTCATCCATTCCCGACCATTGTTCGTGACTTCCAGAAGGTTATCGGCGAAGAAATTAAAGCTCAGATGAAAGAAGTCGCTGGTAAACTCCCAGATGTCATCGTTGCATGCGTCGGACGTGGAAGCAATGCCATTGGTGCATTTTACGACTTCATCCCTGACAAGAGTGTTCGTCTGATTGGTGTGGAAGCCGGGGGAGAAGGTACACACGGTGACAAGCATAGTGCCACTCTTTCCATGGGTCAACCCGGTGTCCTTCATGGTGTAAAGACATACATCCTTCAATCGAAGGCTGGTCAGATCATGGAGACACACTCTATTAGTGCCGAACTTAATTATCCTGGTGTTGGTCCTGAGCACGCCTGGTTGAAGGATTCTGGAAGAGCAGAGTACGTCGTCGCGACCGATGAGGAAGCCCTGCGTGGTTTCAGGATGCTCACACAGCGTGAGGGTATCATTCCAGGTAAGTTCCACGATATATTTCAGCGAACTTCCATGCTTACTCTTGATTAGCTTTGGAATCGTCGCATGCAATCTGGGAGGCCGTGCGCTTGGCGAAGACATTGCCAAAAGACAATGACATCGTCGTGGTAAGTAATCATAATCACCTGGAAAAAGAGCTACTCACCTCAAACTTATTTCCTATAGTGCTTATCTGGACGTGGGGACAAAGATGTCGAGCAAATTCATGAACTTCTTCCTAAATTGGCCGAAAAGTTGGACTGGCATATTTCCACAAATGCTGCCAGCGGTAGAAAATCCTTTTAGATGATGTTATTCCAATCCAATCCAACCTAATATACTTACCATGTATCCAATTTATGTTGTGTATTTGTACTGAGTCTGTATAATAATACGATTGCTTTAGGAAGGGAATGAGATTGTTTAGATCTTTTGGTGTGCTTGCAAGTAAGTACTTGAGTCTTGACGAAGGCTGGACGGTTCAAGCCACGTTGAAGCTTTGAAAGCGTGTGACTTGGTTAGTAATCAGGCCCAGGTACTTATATTACTAATCACAATCTACAGAAAATTGTGACTCGTACTTATTGGACTTGTACACCCATTGTCACCCGCCCGAGGACCAGGCTCTACCTACTCTACTGCCCTCTCTACATTCCAGGAATCTACAGTTGGAAGTGTCCTACAGAGACTCTGAGATAGAGTCATATGCTTAATATAACGCATCATGCATCATGCCCTATGGCTCCTGAACTACGTGGATCCGTTTCGAGCTATCGAGCAGTTGAAAACTTGAAGTCTTGAAACCTTTGCAAGTTGCTGCAAAATTACGGTGGTCAATAAATAACCATGAGAGAGCAATACAAGTGATGTAAATACTTGTATGTGTCAATGTTCGTTTTCCCCCCCACATGGCCTTCCTCTCAGCTCCCTAAATGTATACTAAAGCATGCAGGTTGCCATAGTGAGCTTCTTTTGTGTACTCACAGCGAAGTAGCCCCCAGTCAGATCATACACAACTTTTAAGTCCCTTTGCGCATGGCTCTGACTCTCCGACTACAGTAGCTCAAGCGTAGAAGATAGTATGCTTGCTTGTACAACTGGAATGTTACCGAACCAATTCCGGGATAATCTGGCTTGTCTCATCTCTTTGGTCTCTATCCGGACACCCTTGATCCAGTCCTTCAAATCGCGTCTAGAATTGTGTTCCCCCCTAGCTATGATCACACAGACACCGCCAGGGTCTGGGTGTGGCAATGGTATTTCCGGTTTCAGTTCGATTACCCTGTATTCTTGTCAGCTCATCATAACTTTCAAATATACGAAGGTACAGTTAACCTTTTCCACTTTATTTTACTAGAATTTCGCAGCGCACACTCGGAAAAGTCCGAGGACAACAGTGAGCAGTGAGCGCATAGTTTGTATGTAAGTACGTGGATTTTATTCTATATGCAAGCATCGTACATGCTAAAATACTGTGGTTGACAGATTAGTGCAGACGTTCGAAGTTGAAATTTGTTTGGACTTGAACTCAATTAGAACTTTGTATGACTCCTTTGTGTCTTAACTTCGATTGGACTTCGATGCATGTAAGCAGGATCATGGACTCTGGTGGAACCTGAGGCCTGAAGCTGAAGGCCTGACCGATGACCGCCCATCCAGAGACTAGAGCGCCCTTACATTCATCCTAGTTGGGCCCAAGTAATGAAGTCTTGTCAAGCGGCTGTCAAAATTTTTCTTCGTAACTCCCATAACTTACCAAATGATGACCCATGATCACTCCTCCGGTACCTTTACTTATCGTTCTGCGCGTTTAATTTATCTAACCCTAGATTAGTACTACTTATAGATAGCTATACTGTACTCAAGTGGAGCTGCTGCAGCCTATGATTAGCTCGCTTCCGAATCTCGCTTACTTATCAAGGATAGACGTGCGAGCATTCTCGAGCACGCAGCTAAGTACGCTAAAAGGTCTCTCGCATCGTACTTTCTTGTCCGTATTTCAATTCCGCATGCCCGCTACTTACATGTAGGAAACCATCGAGCACATTGTTTTTTGAGAAATAAACTTCAAGAATGAAGCTGGTGGACTTTAAGGGTCTCGACAACGCGGGCGAACTTTTAACCCATCATTTCTTCTCACCGAGGACAATCAAGTCGCATATGGCCTGTCGGACCTACGAATGTCTTCTAAAAAAAACAAATTTACGAGAATTCTGAAGCTTGTTCTTAACTTTCCCATCATACTTGTTCAAGGAACGGCTGAAACCCTCGGCAGTTGCATAATGTTGGTACGGCTCGGTATAAAGTAGCCATGCGATCGAAGACCGTTAACTTTTCCACCCTTGTTTTTGACATTCCTTTCATCCAGCAATGCCCGAGACGATCCTTAGTACTCTCCTTGAACACACGCAGGTATTTCATGTACGTTGTTCTCTAGAGTCGTGCTTCTGGCAATTAAAACTTATACTTCCTATGTATACAGTATATGAATGGTACGTGGCCAATACAGATGGTTTATAAAGGACAGGAGTTCATGGTCGACTGGTACAGTGGCCAGCATAGTTTTATTGGTTTGTGGCATTGGCGGTATTTCGTGAATCACCATTCCTCACGCATTTCTAGTATTACGACTATCTCTTGACGTTCAACTTGGAAGTGAGCTTGATCTGGCCTTCCAATTGGGGAGCGATGAAGATACTATTCCTGCTTGCCCGCTATACACCATTTATTGATTCATTAATTGTGTTTTATCGTATGTTCTCGTTTGACGAGCCTGGAAGTCAAAATCTAACAATGTTCAATAGATCATTTCGCGCCAAACATATCTCAAGAATCTTGCCTCAAGGCATACGAAGCAAATGGATGTGAGTATGAAACGTGGCTTCAGTTTCGATTTCCTGAGCCTCTATAATTCATGTGGTTAGGGATGTACATTGCTGGCGCATGCTTCGCTGAAAGTGCGTTCGTCTTAATCATACGTAATAGTTGTAATTCATATCGAAGCTTTACCACTAAAGTTATCCTGACCCTAAGGACATGGGCTGTTTGGAGGAAGGATCCGGTAGTAAAGTTTGGTCTTCCAGCCTTTTTCATCGCAGTATGGGTTGCATCCTGCGTAATTGTTGCAAAGTTCCTTCGTACGCTGGAATGTAAGCAATACTTTTATATCAATGCTCCCTTTACCGACTTAACATGCTTGCGTGCAGTTGCCCATGCGCCATATCCAGGTTTCAGAGGATGCCTTGTTATTGGTGGAAGTTCGATACTATGTATCCTTTGGATATTATTGATGGTGTTCAATACTGGTATGTACATTTTCTGCCCATCGGATCTTGTGGCTTTATAAGACAATATAATTTATAGGAACATTAATTCTCATGGGACTTCGAGCATCCAGAACTCGTAAATATTTCTCTGCCTCATCTTCCTCGTGGACTGACTTCCGATAGGTCGATTGGTTGTAACATCGGAACTCTTGCAAACAGTGTATCGTGATGGTAAGTTGACATGATACAACATATGTGATCAATTCTTACATCGAGACGAACAGGCATCACCTACTACATTTATCTTTTTGGTTAGTGGCCTCTTTTCATTTTTTTATTCTATGTTTCTAATGCAAAATATTCAGTCTTGTCGCTTGTTAACGTGATCCTCGTGCTTAAGCTCCCAGTACGTATTTGATAGACCATTTCTTACAAGATCATTTCTCATGCATAATGATTCAGCTGGATTATGTCAACTTGTTATCAACGTGCGTTACATGAAAGGTTACTTGATCGTCTACTATGACTCACACCTTTGATTACGTGCAGGCTTGAACGCGTAATGCAATCGATATTAGGCTGTAGAGTCATTCTACACATTCGAGAACGAGGCATTAGGTCTCTTGGAGATGAAACCTTCTTATAATTAGGACCAAACAGTCGGATGTTCCCGGAATAAAATGGACTAATGTACTATACTATATGTTTGCAAATAAAACTGTATTAAATAGGTGTTCGCCAAAATATTCCTCTTCACATTTTCTCTGCTTGTAGATATTATAAGTCACAGTCGCCAGACATCGGTTACAATCATCAATTAACTTTAATAACTATGTATATATCAGTGCGTTAGGAGGGAGTCTCAAAGGATTCATCTGAATCAGTATCAAATAGAGAGCCTAATACTAGAAAAGAATACCGACTCCACCCGGCTACGACCAGTTGGTCAAAGAAAGTGTTAATTTTAATAGCAGTACTTCTCATACTTATATATGTGAAAGTATCGATAGTTAAAGGGAGCTCTATCAGCAATCTGTTATTATTAGTTCGGATAAACCCTTACTCAAGGAGCTTACACCTCAGACAAGGGTGGATCAGATCGCTGTAAATATGGTACAACCCGATTTACTTAACAATTAGAATAGTTATTAAAATATGTTGTCTGACCGATGTGTGAGCAAATCTAGAATATGTGCAAGAATAGGAAAACTGACCGATCCATGCAACATATTTACAATAAGATCCATCCAACAATGTCTCGCACTACGCAAGGGTAAATACTAGCTGGTGGGGGTTGGGGTATGGGTCAGTTTACTGGCCCTAGACGCTAAACGGAGTGTGCTGCTCACCCAATGCAAACAACTGCAGCACCTTGTGCAGCCTACCCAACCACTGTCCGATTGGCAATGTGCCTCAATGCGATTTGCTCGAATGCACAGATGTATGTCTCATATGTGAGGGACTGCCAATGACCATGGATTCGGACAATCTCCGGGTTGACGCCCGCAGCTAGGTAAAACGAAGTGCCACCAATGCGAAAGGAGTGGCCGAATGTGGTGCCCCAGCCCGCACACAATAGGATACTGTTGATGTGCGCCATAGCCACTGTCTTGACCATCAGGTGGACGCCACCTCGATTGTCGTGCCATGAAAAGAGAGGGTCTAACTCGTCGGCCGGCGAGACCACCGCCAGGTTGCGGAGGGCCAGCATAGGGCACAGGCCCCTCTGCTCCACAAGGAGGACATCCTGCGAGTCGCCTGGGGCTGCTGTCTTGGCATGGGGAAGGCGCAAATGGACGAAAGGGCGGTGGTTGGCGTCCTTGAGGAATTTGCACGCTGAACGAGATAGGTAGCGTGCTGGCAAGTACGCTGCACGAGTCAGCATGGAGACTTCACCGAAATGCATGAGGCCAAAGAAGACTGAAGTAGCCATAGCCCAAATACAGGCATCAAAGGAGGTGCTTAAGCGCAGCTCAGATCGGAGTGCGAGCAGCATGGGCACAGTGATGGGAGGTTGTGGAGGGCGCCTACGGGATGCACCTTGTATGCGCGCCATGCCTCGCAGGGAGAATTCGAGCTGTGTACGATCTTCGTCAGATAGTGGGGGAGGCCAACCTTGGGCCAAGTGCCAGGCTCGGACCGCCGCCAGGTATTTGCAGATGGTGGGGATGAACACCGTTTCAAATACTGTCCCATCAGCGAAGAGGGGATCGGCAGGATTGGGGTCTGTGACCGCCCAGAGTGCGAAGGAGTGAAGAAGGGGAAAGGCTGCAGGGAGGCGATCATGTTCAGGCACAGAGAACACATCGCAGAAGATGTGGAACTTACGTAGGCCAGCACCGTAGTTGGTGCTCTCATCCAGAGAGGCACTGAGTGCCAGCGCCCAGGCATGTTGCAGGACAGGGATCTGCAAGACAGCCGCAGGTGGTGACGTCACCCCTTTCCAGCAGAAGATGTGCTTGTTAGATGCACAGGCAGGGCATAATGGTGATGGGGACAACTGCAGCGCGGCTACTGTCTCTGCTACCCAGTCACCGGGAAGTGAGGACGGTACAATGCGGATTGCTCACGCTGGCATCACCATGATATCAGGCAGTGGGCAAAATGCGAGGGGAGGGGGAAGTCAACTCTCAGAGTGGCGGCTGGGAAGCCAGCCAGGAAGGCCCGTACGTCGCCTCGGGACAAGGTGTCGGAGATGTTGAGTCGGCTGGGAATATGCATGGCTGCAAGAGAGATCCCAGAGGATGCAAGAAGGCCATAGATGTTCTTGAGCACCTTGTTGGTGTTTTGGCTGCGGGAATGGCCAGAGTTTACCACTGCAACCACTCCTTGGTTGTCGGAGCGCACCAGGAAGGACGCACTGGCATGAGCATCCTTCCTGATGAGGCCAAGGTGGAGTGCCAATCGCAGCCCAAGCTCGACTGCAGCTGCTTCCGCCCATCCGATGTCGAATTCAAGGTCCAGTCCAACAAGTGTGCCAGGCGCGTAATGCCAGACAGCCCAGTGCCCTGCCACAACAACACCAATCCCGAAGGACGAGCTGGCATCCCCCCACCATTGTAAGTCTACTGGGGTGCGTGAGCGCAGTGGGAGTGAGTTTGGGGAGGATTGCAAGATGAACCTCACCCAGTCGAGGTCCTTGAGGACAGACGAGGGGGGGTGCAGCACCGCTCATTTGGAAAAGAAGGTGCGGGAGAAGGAGGTGAGGGACCATAGGAAGGGGCACACCAAGTGGAAAATGGACGATGCATGTACAAGTTTCCTGTGGAAACTTGCAGCATCCCGGGCCTTGAAAGAAGCCCCGGGGACTGCCCACACACGAAGCAGCATGAGGAGAGAGTCCACCTTGCTGGTTGGCAGCGAGACGGAACAATGCACCAGGTCCCAGTCGAAACCGATGTATCTCTGGACGACGGCGAGGTTGCGAGTTTTGGATGCACTCCATGGGACTCCAAGGGCTGCAGTGAGTTTGGTGAACTCAGCCTCGACCCACGTGTCGTCTGGCAGGGCGATGACAAAGAAATCGTCGACCCACTTGAGCAGGAGCCGAAAACCACAGGCCTTGTAGATGGCAACCAGCATGTCTGCTACTTGGCCAAAGACCCCAGCGCTGGATGCCAGGCCAAAGCACACTGCTCTGTCGACATACACCTTCCCTTTCCACCAGATGCAAATAAAATTCTGCTGGGAAGGGTGGACGGGTGTGATACGATATGCGGCAGAGATATCGAAGGTGGCAGCACGGCAGCCATCGGGCAGGGATAAGATCAGGTCCACCGTGTCTGAAAAGGTCCCCCACGCGGTGGGGAACTGGTCTGCATCGATGAAGGAGTTGATGGAAGCAATGGATGGGTGGGAGCGGGGGAAGGAGAGGTCTTGAATTAAATGAAAGTCGGTGGAATGGGGCTTGGGTACCAGACCCAGTGGGGAAGTGATAAAGGGGCCGATCAGCTCCTCAAGCTGGAGTGGATCGTACACTTCAGAATAGTGGCCTGCCGCCTGCTCTGCTAGGATGTAGTGGTCGATAAATGCAGGGTCCAGCCGCGAGGAAGCGTGGTTGTTGAAATAAATGAGTGCGGTCGAGGGAGGCTGCAATGCCTACCTTGAAACCGCTTTTAATGCCGTCTAGGATGTGCTGCCACTCGGCCAGCATGCCCAGACGGACTAAGGTCCGCTCAATGGCTTCAGCATTGAGCAGTGTGGCGATCTGGCGAGGATCACCGGGCACCCACGGAGGTGCAGGCGCCAGCCCCGTGGGAGGCACTGCCACAGAGGGAGCAGCCATGGTGGTGGTTGCACGCGGCAAAGCTGCAGTGCGAGTCCCGGGACCACCGGAAACAGTAGGGGGCACTGTCGGGGCTGCGAGGCTGTTGGGGTGGCGTGCCTCCCCAATGAGCTGGGCAACGGGGCACCCAGCACGTGTCTGACGCGCGGAGCAGTCCTTGGGGAAATGCCCGTCCGCGCCACATCGAAAGCACATGCCAGAGCCGCTAGCGGGCACAGCATGCGCCCGTTTGGAAGGGGACTCTGACAAGGGATACGACGAGGCCCCCCGCTTGGCAGGGGACTGCGGGAAGTAAGGGGATGGGGGAGGGGGCGGGGGTGGGGGTAGGTGGGAGTACGGGGGCTGCTGGGCACCAGCGAACGAGCCGGGACAACAAGAGATCAGGACCTGGTTGGTAACAAGTTGGAGAGCAACAAGGTCCAGGACCAAGAGGTCATGCTTGTGGTTCAAAGCTGCCGCCTCGCGCTGTTGGATATCATAGGCCACAGCAATGGGCCATGCATCAGCCTCGGGACCCTGCCTGCTCGCTAGCTTGAGGACAATGAGTTGGTGCACCCGGAGCGCATTGGCGTGCGCATCGCTGATGTGGAAACGGGTGCGGCTGATGTGGATCTCGGAGGCGTCGATCCACTCAAGTGTGGATATGTTACGCTCCCCAGACCGGTCAGGGCCACGGGATGTGAGTCCATGCGCTGTAATCACCATGGTCTCCTCACCACGGAGGGCACGGAGACACGTAGCTTTTGTCAGTGCAGAGTATGGGACATAGGCATATGCTGCGAAGGCTGCATCAACGCGGGGGGGAATAGCTGCGGGAGGGAACAGGTGTCAGCACACGTGGTAACGGAAAACACGGAATGGCCAACGAAAAACGAACAGTCTGCATGCCAAACAGGGGGCGGGAGGTGCCCAACAAGGGTCCAATGTGTAACACCCCGAAGGGTGAAAGTGGTGCAGGCAGGTAGGGTATGGGTGGGCAGGTGTGAGTGGGAGAGCGGGAGGGGAGAGTGTGAGGGGGGGAGGAACGATGGACAACGGGTGGGACGGACAATAGGGGGTGAGGGGGAGGAACAATGGACAACGGGCAGGACCGAAAAAAAAACGAGTGTGGGAAAGAACTCACCACTGTCCAGTGCATTGGTTTTGAAACCAGGCACAATGGCCCCAATGGATGCCTTCTTTGGCGTGTCCCTGGGAACTGCTAGAGCGGCTAGCGTGGCAGTGTCTGCGACCATGGAGAAGTCTGCCACTGGCTGGTTCACGAGCTTAGCGCGCGCCTCAGCGAGGGCGATTTCCAGCTCGAGTATCCTCGCAGCCACGGCCGGAGCCATGGCTGTGCCAGGTGCATCGGCGAGAGGCGTCAGGTCCAAGAACAGAATAGGCCTGTCTACAGCTTGGCGCACAGTGGGAGCAGTGGTGGGAGGATCCTCCCTAGCCACATTCCCGTCACCCTGAGCACTAACTCTGTCCTGCGGCTCGGCAGAAGCCTGAGTCGGACCAGGTGTTATGATGCCCTGACTCGGTGTGGGCTCAAGTCCATGTAAGTTTGTCATCGCGCTAACTACAAAGAAATATCTATGGGTTATGGGACTACTGACTGACTGAGTGAGCTAAGTTGCAGGCAGTGGAGCTTGTGTGAAATGGCGTCGAAATGGTGAGAGGCAAAGCAGCAGAAAATTTCGGGTTGTCTCTGTTTGCCGCTTTTGTTGGACGCTGCGACCGGTTTTGCCCGGCTGTGCTCAGGCAGCCAGTAGCTTAGCTAATTGACCCCATCCGTTCCTAGGCCAATCGGAAAAATTTCGGAGGCTCAGTTCATGTTGCACAGGTAAAATTGGCACGAAACAATTGGAACAATAAGCAGATGTATTACCCAATTTAGAATTTTCTAATGCATCTGACACATTACATATTTTATGGCATATTCTAATTGTTACAAAAATCGGGATGTACCATATTTACATGAACCCAATTTAGGCCTGTCTGAGGTGTTAATGTGACTTCTTTACAAATATATTTAGAACTTTAGAACTCTTTAATAACTTTGATTTCGTTGAATCATGCTGTGCCAATGTAAACTACAGTGGCCATTTGAAATTTGTCTAATAGAGCATTTAATTTTGAAATGCTAGAGAAGGAAAGACATCGAGAATGAGGAAATATACTTTTATTTTCTTGTGCTATTCTTTAGCTGTTGTTCTGATTCTCGGCGCTATTGTGCTTGGTTGGCCGCCGTCGATCGCAGCTAAATGATTGGAAGATTTCGAATAGCTATCTCAGGATAATATTCCCAAGCCCGAAGACCGAGTGACGTGTACGCCATGCCATGTAAGTACTATGTATGTAGTAGTCAGAACTTCCTAGCTGACTTAGCGTTTAGGTCGGCCAACTTTCGTCATTTTGAACTTGGATTCAACAACAGCATATTGTCTTGCGCAAAAAAATTGCAACATATAGCCGCTTTTTTTCCACTGTCCACATGTAACTCCAACCCACAGAGTTATGACCAAATCTTGTTTTCGTACTATATATGGACAAGGACCTATCTCCTTGATCATTACACCCAAACCACAACTTAGTTCGGTTCGATCTCGTATGAAGCTAAGTATAACTAACATTAGATCACTCCTGTTATGTGGCTCCATTATTTTTGTACGCAAGTGAAAACGCGGAATCGATATAAAGTATCCGACATGAATGTGAACATCAATCCCCCCTTAAACTCTTCGTCATAGTAAAGCTGTAGCAATGGCAATTGAAACATTGGTTACTCTCCTTGAACATACACAGGTGTTCCGTGTACGTTTCTGTTTTTCTTACTACAAGTTCAATTAATTGAAACGGGGGTTCTTTATTGTCATAGTATGTGAACAGTACGTGTTATTATTCTCCGAAAATTGGAGAATTTACGATGAGTATACACAGTCGCGAGCCTAGTTTTATTAGTAAATTATATTTCTTGCTACTGGCCTTTACTGCATCTACATTGCTAAACATATTTCAGTACTATGACTACTGCTTAACATTGAGCTCCGAAGTGGACGTTATATGGCCTTCAAAATGGAACTTGATAAAAATTCTTTTCGTCCTTGTGCGGCATACTCCGTTCTTTGATTCAGCCCTTTTGTTCTATCGTAAGTACTATGTTTTCCTTCAGTAACAAAGCATTCAGATAGAAACTTTAACATCAATTGTCTACCGTAGATCACTTCGCACCACACGTATCTCCAGAGTCGTGCTTCAAAGCATACAAGGCAAACGGATGTGAGTATCAAGAGCAGTTCAGTTTTATTAGGACAATTTGGGCATTCACAAAGATTGAAATAGGGTTGTATTTTGCTGGCGGTGTTCTCGCTGAAAGTTCGTTTTCCGTTTCTGGTGGTAACTTAATGAACTTGTTTGAAAATATACTACAGCTGTACTAACCATACGAACTTGGTCTGTTTGGAGAAATAATCCAACAGTGAAGTTTGGTCTTCCTATCTTTTTTCTTTCAGTGTGGACTGCGACAGCAATCATTATTGCAAAGTTCATTACATCACTGGGATGTATGTAGTACATTGTCTCCTGTTATGCTCTCTATTTGACACTTCATATGTTCCATGGGCCACAGTTGCACTTGCTCCATATCCAGGCTTCAGAGGGTGTATGGCTATACAAGGAAGCTCATTACTCTCAGTCGTCTGGATATTATTGATGGTGTTCAATGGTGGTAAGTACATGTTGGTACCAGCGAAAATATCCATCACGCCAGTTCAGGAGCATTGAGCCTCATGGGAATTCGAGCATTCCAATCTCGTAGGTGCTCCATTCTTCTGCCTTCAATGGAGTCTGATTCGACCTAGGTCGAATGGGTGTAACTTCGGATCTGCTGAAAATAGTGTACCGGGATGGTGAGCTTCAGCTGTGGTGATCGTTATATCCTGTATCTTTTGCTTAATCACCAGATTCATAGGTATCACCTACTACTTCTACCTTTTTGGTGCGACTTCTCTAGCAATGCCCTAAAAGTTTATTGCCAGACTCTAACAACATATAGTGCTGACATTCATTAATGTCGTTCTTGTCCTAAAACTCCCGGTATGTCACCTTTGGTTGTGGGAGTCTGCGATACTTATTTATCATTCGCAACTCCGCAATGTAGCCTGACTTTGTTGCCTTGCTATTATAGTGCGTTGCCCGAACACTATCTAATTCTTTTCTCACGTTTTAAAATTGAAAGTCCCGAGCGCATAATGCATTCTATATTTTCTTGTAGAGTCATTTTACACATTCGCAATCGGGGGAAAAGTTCTCTCGGCGATGCAACTTTCTTGTAGTGGATATGTTACAATCCCATTCTTCTTCGTTGTTGTAAACATGTATAAGAAGCCTGACACTCAAGGTATTTCGCGCCGTGTAAAAAGGCAGATATACATACAGTTATAAATAAGCGGCACAAAGTTGAATGTAGTTAAGCTCATCAAGTGTTAAACTACTTTGGATTGTCCGATCCTATGTAGTAGAAAACATTACAGTTAAGTACCTCGATTAATTTTAGTTATGTCATATGAATTGCATACTACTTACTCCGTGATACTAATGTAGTTGATGTTGCGTTGAACAGCATGCGCAGTTGCTGGTTAATTCTGCTGCTGTCACTCTGAATCATTCATTCATTTAATCATTCTCGTAAGATTGATGTCTGGTAAGAGTGTTTTTTTGGATTCAAAATGTGTGAGCGCTGTGTGATCGCGGTGTAAGTGAGAAGGACTCCAGACTCATAAATATGAAGTTCGCAATTTTAATGCTTCTGATAATCAAATTTGTATGGAAAGTCTAACGACCACGCTCAAACGCATCAATTATAATTGAGCGCCGGTGTCCGGCACTGCGGCTCCTCGGTTAGATCTTACCATCTCTGTTTCAGAATTTTACTTAAGTGATATTGGGCGCTTACTAAGCGTGGTCGTCCGGTATGGCGGTAACTATGTGTGCTCAAGCAACTATTTAGTTCTTTACAGTAACGTAGAGTAGGCAAAGTGCCTGTGCTGCGAATCGCAAATTATTTGATATCTCAAGAAGTTCAAGACTGTGTTACGTTATCGGCTAGATCACGTTCACGCGACGCGTTCATACGCATTCCACTCGCATTCTCCACCTAATCCCTCCTCCCTGCTCACTTGTTCCAATCTTTCCTCAGATTATACTTCTTCATTCACTGTCCCGACATAATGCCCATCCACTGTGACATTCTTATCTTTCAAAATAACTATGACATCGGCACCGAATCAAGACCCTGAGTTTGACAAGAAAACTCTTATCTCGTCGCAAACTCTTCAATTATTCAATCTTTCAATTTTTCTTACTCAATTTTTCCATTCACTAGTAATGTTTTAATATATTCTTTTTATATTCTTTTCATTCATTTGTCAAATGTTATTTGTTTTTCCAGTATTTAAACCCCTGTAGATACTTTATAGACAGTCTAAGCAAGTTTACATCGTCTCCCATCGTAATTCTAAGTTAATACGTACTCTCAATACAATCATTGTCAGCTTACTCGACATTATGCTTTCTTCATCTTTTTTTCATGCTGGGACTTCGTTTTGAAGTTCTTTCTCTCTCGTTATGTTGCAAATTATCATTTTTTCGAATTCTAACTTCGTTCCTCTCACCTTAGGACAAGGTATACCTCGATAAGTATACCTTAAATACAAAAACTTGCTTTAGCGTTGAAAACAAGTTGAGATGTACAGACTATAGTATGGTACACCTATTATAAAAGTACTGTACATCATGAGTCAAAGAGTATGCTACTTTTAGAGTCAGAACGGAGTATGCAAATGATAAGTTATAAAATAATTACTTCAATGTCAATTGTATATATATGTCAAAGGTGGCTTACTGAGATGAATTTGTAGTCAAATTGGATGTGCGAAAGTGATCGTATGCTCCCTCATCTTCAACAAATGTAGGGGCCATTCTACCAGTGTGAATTTGGGAAAGTTTTTTATCCATGTGCTCGCAAGCAAGTTCCTGAGCTGCTTTGCAATATCTCACATTGAATTCTCGTCGCTTGGCAGATGAATCTGCTGTGGATGATTATTAAATCAACATAACACAGACTGTATTAAGTCAGGCAACAATTCTTTATTAAAACCTCCCATGTACATCATGTACATTGTAATATGAGCCATCCTCTGCTTGTATCGACATAAATTATTTCAACTCGAGACAAGCCGAAGGACTTGTAACAAGTATTCGGTTCACGTAATATGAGTGCCGCCTCGTATCGCTTACATCGTTGGTTCATCTCATAGTCAAAAATACTTATATCGGAGCTAATACTGTATAGGTATGTTATTCTATTTTACTGTAACGAACCAAGTAATTAGTTACTGCCGTACCGGACGACCACGCTTCAATGAGTAAGCGCTTAATCTCGCTTAAGTGAAATTCTGAAACAGAGATTGTATTATCTAACCGAGAAGCCGCGGTGCCGGACACCGGAGTTCAATTATAATTGATGCGTTTGAGCGTGGTCGTTAGACTTTCCATAAATTTGCCCTTGTTGTTTCTCGATGCCGAAGGCCTGATTTAACTCTACTCCCGACCCCGCAGCATTAAGTATTTTTAAGTTCGTACTGGACTCCCACCAGGCACCGAGGACAAACCGATGATGACCTTCA
The DNA here is from genome assembly GCA_025738555.1 of Cyathus striatus. Taxonomy (NCBI): domain Eukaryota; kingdom Fungi; phylum Basidiomycota; class Agaricomycetes; order Agaricales; family Nidulariaceae; genus Cyathus; species Cyathus striatus. The sequence continues at coordinate 2,616,833 of JAOVFP010000002.1, forward strand.
TAGTAGTATCAGAGAGCATCTATCAAATTCTACATAGACGACCAGGTCCTGTTACTAAAACCTCAAATCACAGTCCAAATAAGCAATTCATTCCGCAAAGATGAAATACTTTATCAAGAAATAACTTGGCAATAACTTCAAATAAGTATTCAAAGCTTGAAGCCTTATGTACATCCAGATTTCACTTTTTCATTCAGTTCCATCTCGCATATTAAGATATTAGGAAAAATATCGTTGCTGAAGGTTCTAGTCGAGCATCAGTGTAAAGAATTATCACGAAGATATTTTGTACAAGTGCTGAAGCTGAAGTCCTTCCTTATCTGCCATTATTGACAAGCTTAAGTTGCTGTAATTGCTGTATGTAACCACTTAATTTATTTCTTGTGTCACTGTAAGGGATATGGCACGTGATACAATGTTCATAAGCAGGTAACGGAAACTTCTGCAATGGGCAATGAAGAGCTGGTTAAAGAGACATTCGTTTCTATTGGCAAGGGCTTGTATCTCAGCAAGCTGCATACAGATGCCGTTTCCGCTGAATCAAAACAGGCCACACAGGAGCCTACGTGAGTTTAATTCCTACATTCATGAGCGTTACCATTCTCAAGACATTGCTTTCTGTGAAGTTTGATCCTGGTTTTGGATGGAGTAAGTCTTGAATTCGATCCTGTATCCATTGTTGACTTACGTGGGAGCACCCTGGAGCTGTTAATATTCTTGTTAGTCTCAGTTCTTTTGAAGTGCGGAGAAGACGAGGGTACACCTGCACCGTTTCATTCGTGGAAAGGCAAGTTGACTCGTTGTCGTAGCAAGCTGCTCTCGCTCCCGTCGTCGAGACTCTCGAAGCATTCGGATACATACCCACAAAGAAACGCGAGATAATACACGGAACGCATATAGAACCCTTCGTTCCTGAAGTACCACCTCGCATTCTGGTGCATGCATTCTTAAATGGTGAATTTGCATCATACCGGTAGCCAAACACTCCCATCTCTAATGATAATCCATCCCATTCTACTAGGTGGCTGTTGACAATTAGCAAAACTCAGCAATATTATTTCCTCTCGCCTTTCCTCCTCCCAATGCACTTCTCTTCCTAAAATACCCAGCCTTCTCATCCTCGACTCTGCACCAGGAAGCGGGCAGAGAAGGCTCAGAGGAATGATTCAAGAATGATTCATCTGACCTGGAACCATGAATACCTGTTAGTATTGCACCAACACTGCCGAACTTAGTAACAACACAAGAAACTTAAAACCACGACTACAAGTTGAGTACAACCGCTCAGTCGGAGCTTGAAGTCGGCGGCATTGTTCCAGCGGCCAGCCGGGAACCTAGAATTTCCAGGCTTCCCACTGTCGTGCTTCACTCATGCTTCATTCGTTGCTCAGCGCTCAGTGCTCATGCATCAATGCATCATGTATCATATATTAATATGTACTTATAACGCCCTCTCAGAGTTCTCAAGACAACCACTCGCTCTCTTACCGATCAACGTTCAAATTTTCGCAGGCGAACCCAATTCATAGGCAGAGATCCATTGGGGATTAAAAGTTGTCGACGCACCTGGCACCTGCTTTCTATCGTCGGGGAATGGGACTTTTTAATACGTACAAAGGTAATTTTACACTCAACAATCAACCACCCCGGCGCTACGAAACAGCCAGATTGACTTCCCTTGTACTTATGTAGTGTTTATCCGACAACTCCGTCTGCGCGTACGTGATATCATGGGATTTCTACATAGGGATTGTTCAAATTTGTTGACATTTGAGCGCTGAGTGCTGAATTTTAATCAGACGATCCAGTCACTAGTCACCAGTACCAATCACCTCACATCCACAACAACAGCTCGTTGGCTTGCACAGTATGTAGATAACTCCAATCATGTTGTGCTGAACAATCCAAGAACAACATTGAATCTACAGATACTTGACTTTTTCTACTTCAACAGCTTGTTCAGTTACTATTCATTTCTGGTAATGGACATATGATCTCCCTGTTGTCTCCATGATAATCATATCCAAATCGCATCTTTTTGCGATTTCGTGTGAACTGGCCCTATTTTCACTGCTACCATCCATGGTATAAAGCATTCAACACGAAACAAAGAAATTACCAATTCTTCCCCGCTAAAGTCTTTCACTTCATCTACTCACTGTAAAATGAAGACACCAGTCGAAACATTGGTTACTATTCTTCAACACACACAGGTGTATCGTGTACGTTTTTATCTTTCGTATTTCAAGAATGCTTTAATTCACAATTTTGCCAAAGTATATCAATAGTATGTACCCCAGTGAAGTAATATTTCCTAAGAGTTTAAGATTTACGGTGAACTTACGCAGTTGCGAGCTTGGCTTTATTGGTATGTAGCATATTATTAATGATCTTTACAGTACTCACACTCACCAGTACTATGACTACTGCCTGACGTTGAACTTGGAAATGAATGTAATATGGCCATCTAAATGGAACCACATTAAAATTCTTTTCTTTCTGACACGCTATACTCCGTTTGTGGATTCAGGCATTTTGTTCTATCGTATGTTTCTCTTCAATAACAAGAACTTCGGCTAACAATGATTGTTTACTGTAGATCATTTTGCGCTAAATGTACCTCCGGAGTCATGCGTCAAAGCATTTAAGGCAAGCGGATGTGAGTAATGAGTAGTTGACTCAGAAATATTCTGGAATTCATCACATGGAATAAACCAGGGATGTGTTTTGCTGGCGGAGTTCTCGCTGAAGGTGCGTCTTTCATCGCTGATGGTGGTGAACAAAGTCTGTAAACTGGTTACAGCTACATTGTCCATAAGAACGTGGTCTGTTTGGAACGATAGTCCAACAGTGAAGTTTGGTCTTCCTATCTTCTTTCTTTCAATATGGCTTGCTTCAGGTATCTTTACTGCAAAATTTGTCACTTCACTGGAATGTTTGTTAGCACCTTGCCATCTGTACCGCTCCCTACATTGACGTACCTAACAGTTGCTCTTAACCCATACCATCTGGGATTCAGAGGGTGTGTAATTATGCATGGAAGCTCGATATTATCAGTCGTCTGGGTATTATTGACGGTGTTTAATGGTGGTTAGTACGTCTATGTTTATCCCAGTGAAAATTTCTATGATGCTGGTTTAGTGGCACTGATCCTCATGGGAGTCCGGGCATTTCAATCTCGTAGGCTTTCCATTCTCTGCCTCCAACAAAACTTGGTTTGAGATACATATGTAGGACAAATGGGTGTAACTTCGAGCTTGATGCGAATAGTGTATCAGGATGGTGAGTTTCTATAGTGATTGTGATACTTGGTACGCCATTTACTTAACCACCGAATATGTAGGTATCACCTACTACTTCTACCTTTTTGGTAAACCTTCTCTAGAAATGCCTTTGAAGTGTAATGTACCACTAACCAATACAACATTTAGCTTTGGCACTCATTAATACTGTTCTCGTCCTAAAACTCCCTGTATGTAATAACTTTTGTTGTGACCGTTTGCAATATTTCTCATCTGCGGGTTCGCTATGTAGCCTGACTTTGTTACGTTGCTATTATAGTGCGTCACCTAAACACCTATTTTGATATTATATGATTTTCTCATAGTCTAACCAGCCTTGAACGCGCAATGCATGCTATCTTTTCTTGTAGAGTCATTTTCCACATTCGGGACCGTGGAGAAATGTCTCTTGGCGATGGGACCCTCTTGTAGAAAATATTTTGACAATCTTATTATTCCTGGTTTCTCCGTAATTTTAACTACGTTGCTAATATCTGGCCAATTCTATGATAGCACTATATTACACTGACCTCGATATCTCAAACAGTGTTGATAATTTGAATTTAAAGTTCTGCTGCTCTTTGTCTGCTAAGAGCGTTGTTTTTAAATTTATAAAGCGGCTCCAATGACTTACTAAATGTTCAAGTGAGAACAAACGAGTTCGAAATATGGTGTGATTTTCTTCTGGATCGGAAGTGTGCGAGTGCTCCATAAGTGAGAAAGAATAGTAAGTCGGTGATACTACTAAACACCAAATGCCTCTGATAATCAAGTTTGCCCTTGTTCAACTTTTGTTGTTTCTCGATGTCGAAGGCCTGATTTTAACATCACTGTAATTTGTTCATCGCCCTGTCAACGCCCTTCATACTGAATTGTCAACAAGCACCGAGGATGATCATCACAAGTCATCACATCTCTCACTTCATATCATCAGAAATCCTAGACGACCCGGTGTTTGTTAACCTCACATTATAATTAGCCCAACTACGGATTCATTCGGTGAAGCTAAAATTAGTTTACATCATTCAATTTTCAACAATTATTTGTGGACTTAAGCTAGGACTGGACAATTGACTGGACACATACTGAAGTTATGAATTGAATATTATTGGACAGCAGCTCGTACAAGACTTCCCGGCACTATAGAATTGTATGAAGGATCATCGATTACCGGTCAACCGGTCGCCATTCAGCAAGGTACTAAGCGCCGTGAAATTCCAGAAGTGTTGTCAGGCCTAACACAAAAGTTTATGTTCTCTAACTGGTAGCATTTGAACAGTAACTAATCGAGCACACGCAACGATCATCAGCCTCTCCAGCCTCCAGGTCACATCTTTGGTCGAAAGATATCTCCCTCATCATTTCCATCTGTTAAGTCTTGCTCATTGAGAAGTCGTTGTAATTACTGTAACCTAAAAGTATATCTGAGTTGCATCTGAGTACATTATTTCTGTAGCGCCACTACTGTAAAGACGTCGCGCCTCCTCGAGTCCCGACCTCGTGTAAATTCTGTAATCGCAATGACGTGATACACGTGATACAATGTTCATAAGCAGGTGACGCTTGACGGAAGTCCGCTGAAAGCCCCTTCAAACTTCTGATCCTTGCTGCAATGTCACTGCCCCCGTTTGGCTCCTGTTCTGCATCTGTCTTGGGGGTTTCGGCAATTCGAATCTACTACTACTGCTACTACGCATTGAACTCGTAGTAGATATTCTCGTAAGAGAGTAATCCCTTGGCACTAACTTCAACGGGGCATTTGTTCCCGTGTAGCCGAGCCTGAGGTCTCGGGAGCAGAATCAGGTATCTACAATTATCTGGGGAGCACAGACGCCGGTGGGGAAGTGGTATTCTTAAAGTCCAACTGCCTTTGCGTCGAACCGCCAGGACTTTTTCGACAATGGGCAACGAAGAACCGGTTAAAGAGAACAACTTCGTTTCTATTGGCAAGGGCCTGTATCTCAGCAAACCGCGTACAGACGCCGTTTCTGCTGAATCACAGACGGCACAGGAGCCTACGTGAGTTTAATTCCTACATTCATGCGCATTACCATTCTCAAGACATTGCTTTCTGCGAAGTTTGATCCTCGTTTTCGGATGGAGTAGGTCTTGAATTCGATCTTGTATCCATTGTTGACTTACCAATTGCCAGTGGGAGCGAAACTACCACACATCTTCAAATATACCAAAGCTTATGAAGAGATATACCCTGGAGCTGTTAAGATTCTTGTTAGATCGGAGGCTCAGTTCTTTTGGAGTGGGAAGAAGACAAGGGTACGTCTGCACGTTTTCATTCGTAAAAAGGCAGGCTGACTTTTCGTCGTAGCAAGCTGCTCTCGCTCCCGTCATCGAGACTCTCGAAGCGCTCGGATACATATCTATGAAGAAACGCGAGATAGCACACGGAATGCCTATAGAACCCTTCGTTCCTGAAGTACCACCTCGCATTCTAGTTCATGCATTCTCAAATGGTGAGTTTGTATCATACCGGTAACCGAATACTCCCATATCTAATCCATCCCATTCTAGGTGGCTGTGCGCAACTAGCAACACTCAGCGATATCCTTTCCTCTCGCCTTCCCTCCTCCCAAAGCACTTCCCTTCCAAAAGCACCCAGCCTTCTCATCCTCGACTCTGCACCGGGAAGCGGTGGTATCCGTGCATCACAACGCGCATTTTCTACTGCTATCCGCAACCCTATACTCCGGCAGTTGGTAAACATCTTCATAGCGCTCTTATACGCATATGGCGGCATCATGGGTCTTATCTTCCGCAAAAAGTCAATACTGGACGTAATACAGGCGGTAATTCTCAGTCCGAAGGTACTCCCGTGGTTTGGGCAGTGGACAAGGAGGGTGTATTTGTATTCTACGGGTGATAATATGGTACCTTGGCAAGAGGTGGAGAAGCACGCGAAGGCGGCTGAGGAGGCTGGGTATGTAGTAAGAAGAGAGAAGTTTGGCAAGTCTGGGCATGTTGCGCATGCCAGAGAAGATCCAGCGAGGTATTGGGGTGCTGTTAAGGATTCTTGGGTGCAGGCTTGCAAGGATACTGTAGAGTAGTAGCTGTTGATTTGATCATTGTTTGTATTAATGTTATGGTATGTTGTATCTATTTCTTTTGATAGTCTTAGATTTCAAGTATATCGCATACTGTCTACGTGAATATATCATCGTATGGTGGAATCTTGCGAATGCAACGTGGCTGAGGCCGGGCCCATGGTTGGGCCTTCGATTTATTCGAGGATGGCTGCTCGAGATGTATGTCAACCTTGCTTGGGGGTTGAAGAACGGGAATATGAGGTGAAAGATCAGTGAAAAATGGCCACGTAGGCATGTAGCACATTTCCTGTGGATCTTATTAATATGGTAGAAACAGAGACTCGTTGAACGTACCTCGGGCCCACAAGGCTCAGGACAATGAGCCCATACACTCCAATCCAACCACTTCATGAGCATGTCTACCTCATCCTTCCAACCATCCAGAAGCCCACGTAATTCATCTTCAGAAGTCGTTATCTCATTCCACGGAACTAATCCTCGTTCTACTCCTTCAGCCCACAACTTGACCAGCACACGACATATCTCCTTGTTCACATCCTCCATTGCGCTCAACATCATATTCTCGGATGCTGTTAAATTGGGTAATTTGGAGAGATAGTCGGTGTGAGCGGTTGCGCACAGCTTGAACACCGGGACAGCCCATGAATGATTCGATGTCGTTCGGAAGGATGTCGACGGTATATTGTCTGGAACAGCTGTATGAAGCCTATAAGGTGAAATTAGTTTTCGCAATTGGTCGAAAGCACGGTTAGCGGCACGCTGGGTGTCTGTGGTGTTCGTAACCATGTATCGCAAGATCTCAAGGCGCTCTGCATAGCGGTTCGTGATAACATGAAACTGTGCCCTCCAATCCACGGAAGTCGTATGTTCCCATTGATCCAGAGCAAGAATTTCGTCTAGTCGATCTCGTAGAGTTTGAACATCCTTGGTACTGATCCCGTCTACGCGATGATACCATCTCTCCTTCCCATGTCGAAGTGGCACTAAGCTTGGAAACGAATCGGTGTCGTAAAATGAGATGACACGAGAGAGGTCCAGTCTTATACGTGTGTCACCTGGATAGTAATTGTGCCATGTTCCAACCTCCATCGTGTTGAATGTCATTCCAAGAAGTACGTTCTTTGGAAGACCTAAATGCGGCCTTGTTGGTCGAGGTAAGGGAGGGTCTTCGAGAGTTTCGCACATGCTAACGTTCGACGGATCGGGAAGAATGTCGGGAGAAAGCACTATGTCAGTTGCGAGGTTGAGAAATGAAACGACTTCCACATCCTTGGAGAAGTTACACAGCATGATCTCGCTGTATTGAGTATTGAGTATTATGAATTGAAAGACAACCTCCACTTACAAGTCCATCTGCATTCTCATGAACCCATGAATTCCATACTTCCGGCCCCAGTCACATAGCTTGCAAATTCGTATATCCTCGGCGAGTAACATCTCAGGTCTACTTTTCCCCCACAGCAAGATGTCTTGTGTGTCGAAGGGACCATCTTCTAACTTGGCGGAGCTGCTGCCGTCAAAATAAAGGATCTTCAAGGGGCTCTTTACCACCAGAGTAAGCTGCCAACATCCCTGGTTATTGTCAACCGTACCACGTCCAAAGCAGAAATATCGGGCATGTTCAGCATCAGTAGCGACCCATTCTGGATTAATAGGGATACGGTTATAATAAGTTCCGTGATATAGGATGGTTCCTGCAGGGATGGTGGCTGGGACAATTGTATGGCCTTGTGCAAGTATTTCAGTGCAAAATTCTTCATTGGTAGGAAGAGTTGCTCACCGTTCCGGTAGCGAGTATTGGTCCAGTGCTGTAGGAGAGAATTTATGGTGTCAAAGATCAAGTGCGAGGTAGAGTTTTCAAATGGTGCCTCGTGCAGATTCCAAACATCTGTCTCGCTTTCCAAGGGTAGGTATTCGTCATCATGATCGTTATGTTTCAATGGTGCTTGTGAAGTCTTTGCCAAATGAGTGAAAGACAGTACTAACACTGCAACCCAAAAGATATACATGATGGTAGAAAGAGATTAGAGAACGCTCGAGGGGCCAGGATTCCCAGGAATGCTTTTCAAGCATTACGGTAGCGCTCATAGTGATTCAGATAAAGCATGCGGGAGCTGCGGAGTGCTATATATGACAATTATACACTGGAGACTTTCGACCACTTGTTCACGGCTTCTGGTGCGTGACGCGAAAAATTGGTTTGACCAAGTGTTCAAACTCTGAGTTGATGCGTGACACCTGGTGGTTCTGTTCATGCCCCTACAGCCGCCCGGCACGGGCGGAAAAATCGGCTAATTAAGCGCCATATTTGCCTCAAAACTTATGTTCATGGCAACCTGTGACGCGTGACGAATGTGCTCAAGTGTTCAGTTCAAACGCCCTGCGTGACGCGTGACTGAACACTTGGTCGAAAGAGTCCAGTATTAGAAAAAGCTGCGCGGCATTCTAGAGATGAGTCCGTAAGAAATCAGGGTACTGTAAAGAATCCTGGAGAGGTCGATTGCATTGTCATACTTGTGGCCAAGGAGGCTGGGTAATAATTGTAGTAGGTATGTTGTGAGGAGGGACTCCGAAGTTTAAGAAGTCCGGGCATGTTGTGCATGCCAGAGAAGATCCGGCGAGGTATTGGGGTGCCGTTAAGGATTCTTGGGAGCAGGCTTGCAGAGATGTTATAGAGTAGTACTTCGCTGTTGATTTGAATATTGGTTGTATTAATGTCATGGTACGTTGTATCTATTTCTTTAGATGGTCTCGGATTTCAAATGCTTATATCACATGCTGTCTACGTGAATATATCATTGTATGGCGGAAACTTGCGAATGCAACGTGGCTGGGGCCGGAGCCATGGTCGGGCCTCCGATTTATTTGGGGAAGTAGGTGAGAGATCAGTGAAAAATGGCCATGTAGGCATGTAGCACATTTCCTGCGGATCCTATTAATATGGTAGAAACCAAGGAGACTCATTGAATGTACCTCAGGCCCACAAGGCTTAGGACAACGAGCCCATACACTCCAATCTAACCACTTCATAAGTATGTCAACTTCAACCTTCCACCCGTCGAGAAGCTTTCGTAACTCGTCCCCTGTTCTTGCCACCTCCTTCCACGGAACCAACCCCCATTCAATTCCTTCAGCCCACAACTTGACCAGCACACGACATATCTCCTTGTTCACATCCTCCATTGCACTCAACAGCATTTTCTCGGATGGTGTTAAGTTGGGTAATTTGAAGAGATAGTCGGTGTGTGTTGTTGTGCATAGCTTGAACACCGGGACAGCCCATGAATGATTTGATGTTGTTCGGGAGGATGTCGATGGTGTATTGTCTGGAACAGCTGTATGAAGCCTATAAGGTGAAAGCAGTTTTCGCAATTGGTCGAAAGCACGGTCAGCAGCACGCTGGGTATCAGTGATGTTCGTAACCATGTATCGCAAGATTTCAAGGCGCTCTGCATAGCGGTTGGTTATAACATGGAACTGTGCCCTCCAATCCACGGAAGTCGTATGTTCCCATTGATCCACAGCAAGAATTTCGTCTAGTCGATCTCGTAGAGTTTGAACATCCTTGGTACTGATGCTGTCTACGCGATGATACCATCTCTCCTTCCCATGTCGAAGTGGAACTAAGCTTGGAAACGAATCGATGTCATAAAACGAGATAGCACGGGAGAGGTCCAGTCTGACACGTGTGTCCCCTGGATAGTAATTGTGCCATGTTCCAACCTCCATCACATCGAATGCCATTCCAAGACGTACATTATTCGGAATAGGTAAATGTGGCCTTTTTGTTGGTCGAGGTAAGGGAGGGTCTTCGAGAGTTTCGCATATGCTGACATTCGACGGATCGGGAAGAATGTCGGGAGGAAGTACTAGGTCTGTTGCAAGGTTGAGAAATGAAACCACTTCCACATCCATGGAGAAGTTACACAACATGATCTCGCTGTATTGAGTATTGAGTATTGAAGATACGAATTGAAAGACAGCCTCCACTTACAAGCCCATCTGCATTCTTAGGAACCCATGAATTCCATACTTCCGACCCCATTCACATAGCTTGCAAATTCGTATATACTCGGCGAATAACATATCAGGTCTATTTTTCCCCCAAAGCAAGATGTCTTGTGCGTCGATGGGACCACCTTCTAACTTGGCGGCGCTGCTGCCATCGAAATAAAGGATCTTTAAAGGATTATTTACCACCAGAGTAAGCTGCCAACATCCCCGGTTATTGTCAGCCGTACCAAGTCCAAGGCAAAAATGTCGGGCATGTTCAGCATCAGTAGCGACCCATTCTGGATTGATGGGAATATGATTAGAATAAGTTCCGTGGTATAGGATGGTTCCTGCAGGGATGGTGGCTGGGACAATTGTATGGCCTTATGCAATGATTTCAGTACGAAGTTCTTCATTAGTAGGAAGAGTTGCTCACCGTTCCGGTAGCGAGTGTTGGTCCAGTGCTGTAGGAGAGAATTTATGGTGTCGAAGATCAAGTGCGAGGTAGCATTTTCAAACGGCGCCTTATGCAGATTCCAAATATCCGTGCCACTTTCCAAGGGCAGATATACTTGTGAAGTCATTCCCAAAGGAGTGAAAGATAGCATTAACACTGCAACCCAAAAGATATACATGATGGTAGAGGGAGATTAGAGAATGCTCGGGGGGGCAGGATTCCCGGGAATGCTCTTCAACCATTACAGTAGCGCCCATAGTGATTCAGACAAAGCATGCGGGAACTGCGGAGCGCTATACATGACAATGATAAGATCTGAACTGACGATAAATTGGGAAAGTGGAAAGTTGAGAATCGAAGCGTCGCCAATTGGAGAAGCGTGTAACGTGATGCTACTTTTAAAAATAGACAGAATAGAGCAGCTTCTTCAAGGTATATAAATGCAATGAGCCAGATTTAGAGCATACTTAGTCGCTCCTCAAAATAATCCTGGAACCAGGAACTAAACAATTAGCTTATTAGTACTGTTGTGAATGTGAGAAGGCCGAGTTGGGATCTGGAAGCGGGACAGTAGATAAGCTCGACTACAGGTCGAAGACCAGCGACCGCGATTCCTGCCCTTATGGTTAATAAGGGTTATGTTGCCATCGTAAGATAGAAGCATGTCCTTCTAAGAATCTAGTATCCTATCACATGAAGGTGGGGAGGAGGCGATATCGAGGTGATGCATCTGTGATATTGTTAGTGTCGAGAATAGAAGGGGGGTTTGAAGAGCTGACCGTAGAGAAAGACCGGAATGAAAGCGAGGACCAACGATGGTGACAGACGGAGCAGTAAATTGTTCCGAGGCGACGATGCTTGGTACAAACACAGTAAGCTTATGTAATCGCTTATGTAATGCGGTGGCTGTGCCTCTGAGGCAGTTAGGTTTGAGTTAGGTGGATGAGGCCGCGGCGGCACATGTCGAAGGGAGATGTTAGAAAAATTGGGGTATCGTAAAGAATCCTTGAGGGGTCGATTGCTTTGTGATACTAGCAGCCGAGGAGGCTGGATATGTAACAGTAGCCGTATGTTGTGAGGGAGCAGCTTGAGAAGTCTGGGCATGTTGCACATGTCAGAAGATCCGGCGAGGTATTGCGGTGCCATTAAGGAGCAGGCTTGCAAAGATGCTATAGATTAGTACCTAGCTGTTGACTTGAACATGTGTTGTATTAATGTCATGGTACATTGTATATGTTTCTTTAAATGTTCTCGGACTTCCAAATACTTATATCACATGCTGTCTACGTGAATATATCATTGTATGGTGAAAACTTGCGCACACAACGTGGCTGGGGCCGGAGCCATGGTCGGGCCTTCTTTGGGGAAGTAGATGAGAGATCGGTGAAAAATGGCCACGTAGGCATGTAGCACATTTCCTGCGGGTCTTATTAATATAGTAGAAACCAAAGGAGACTCCGTCGAACATACCTCAGGCCCACAGGGCTCAGGACAACGAGCCCATACACTCCAATCCAACCACTTTATGAGCATGTCTACCTCAAACTTCCACCCATCCAGAAGCTTTCGTAACTCGTCTCCTGATCTTGCTACGTCCTTCCACGGAACCAACCCCCATTCAATTCCTTCAGCCCACAACTTGACCAGTACACGACATATCTCCTTGTTCACATCCTCCATTGCACTCAACAGCATCCTCTCGGATAGTGTTAAGTTGGGTAATTTGGCGAGATAGTCGGTGTGAGTAGTTGCACATAGCTTGAACACCGGGACAGCCCATGAATGATTCGATGTCTTTCGCGAGGATGTAGACGGTGTATTGTCTGGAACAGCTGTATGAAGTCTATAAGGTGAGATTAGTTTTCGCAATTGGTCGAAAGCACGATCAGCGGCACGCTGGGTATCTGTGATGTTCGTAACTATGTATCTCAAGATCTCAAGGCGCTCTGCATAGCGGTTCGTTATAACATGGAACTGTGCCCTCCAATCCACAGAAGTCGCATGCTCCCATTGATCCTCAGTAAGGATCTCATCTAGTCGATTTCGTAGGGTCTGAACATCCTTGGTACTGAGCCCGTCTGCACGATGATACCATCTCTCTTTCCCATGTCGAAGTGGAACTAAACTTTGAAACGAATCGATGTCATAAAACGAGATAGCACGGGAGAGGTCCAGTCTGACACGTGTATCCCCAGGATAGTAATTGTGCCATGTTCCGACCTCCACCATGTCGACTGCCATTCCAAGTAAATTCTTCGGAATAGGTAAAGGTGGCCAGCTTGTTGGCTGAGGTAAGGAAGGGTCTTCGAGAGTTTCGCATTTGCTGACGTTCAACGGGTCGAGAAGAATATCAGGAGGAAGTACTATGTCTGTTGCGAGGTTGAGAAATGAAACAACTTCCACATCCTTGAAAAAGTCACACAACATGATCTCGCTGAATTGGATTCTCAATATTGAAGCTATGAATTGATAGACAACTTCCACTTACAAGCCCACCTGCATTCTCAGGAACCCATGAATTCCATACTTCCGACCCCAGTCACATAGCTTGCGAATTCGTATATACTCAGCGAATAACATATCAGGCCTACTTTTCCCCCACAGCAAGATGTCTTGTGTGTCGACGGGACCATCCTCTAACTTGGCGGCGCTGCTGCCGTCGAAATAAAGGATCTTCAAGGGACTCTTTACCACCAAAGTAAGCTGCCAACATCCCCGGTTATTGTCAGCCGTACCATGTCCAAGGCAGAAATATCGAGCATGTTCAGTATCACTAGCGACCCACTCTGGATTGATGGGGATACGATTAGAATAAGTTCCGTGGTATAGGATGGTTCCTGCAGGGATGGTGGCTGGGACAATTGTATGGCCTTATGCAAGGATCTCAGTGTAAAGTTCTTCATTGGTAGGAAGAGTTGCTCACCGTTCCGGTAGCGAGTGTTGGTCCAGTGCTGTAGGAGAGAATTTATGGTGTCAAAGATTAAGTGCGAGGTGGCATTTTCAAACGGTGCCTTGTGCAGATTCCAAACATCTGTGCCGCTTTCCAAGGGCAGGTATACTTGTGAAGTCTTTCCGAAAGGAGTGAAAGACAGCATTAACGCTGTAACCCAAAAGATATACATGATGGTAGAGGGAGATTAGAGAACGCTCGGGGGTCCAGGAATGCTCTTTAAGCGCTATAGTAGCGCTCATGGTATGCGGGAGCCGCGGAGCGCTATACATGGCAATGATGAGAACTGAATTGATGGGAAATTGGGAAATTGGGAAAGTGGCAAGTTGAGAATCGATGCGTCGCCAATTGGGAAAGCATGTAACGTGATGCTACTTCTTTTAAAAGTAGACAAAATAGAACAGCTTCCTCAAGCCTTATATATAAACGCGACGAGCCAGATTCAGAAAATAGTCGCTCCTCACGATAAGCCCGGAACCAGGAACTAAACAATTAGCTTGTAAGCACTGTTGTAGATGTGTGAAGGCCCGGTTGGACTCTGGGAGCGGGGCTGTAGATAAGCTGGGCTACTGGTAATGTTGTCATTCCAAGATAAAAGCATGTGTATTTTCCCTTAAGAGTCTAATACCTATCGCTTGAAGGTAGGGAGGTGATATTGAGGTGATGCATCTGCGATATTGTTAGGTGGATGAGGCCGCGCATGTTGAGTAAGGGAGATGTCTGGGAAAAGCTGCGCTGCGTTCTAGAAATAACTCCATGAGCATTTGGGGTGCCGTAAAGAATTCTTGAGGTTGATTGCATTGTGATACGCATTAATTATTTTCTTCAGGCAATATGATATCCTTGGAGATATACCTACCATGCTTAAGCTATAGTGTCTACGTGAACATGTCATTGTACGGTGGGAACTTGCGGACGCAACGTGGTTGGGGTTTGTGCCATGGTGGGGACTTTGACGTATCTGGGGTATCTGGAGATGACTGTTCCGAGAGTATGTGAACTCGTCCTGACAATGGGCGTAGAGGAAAGGGCGTACGGCCCTTCAGACTAAGGAAGTACGGCCATGTTGGCATAAAGCACATTTTCTAGGTACAGATCATCAGTTAAGAGCTAGAAGGAATCGGCAGGGACGTACCTCAGGCCCACAAGGTTCGGGGCACTTAATCCATATACTCCAATCCAACCACTTCATGAGCCCATCTACCCCATCCTTCCAACCATCTAGAAGCTCACGCAGCTCATTTTCAGAAGTCGCCATCTCTTCCCACGGAACTAACCCTCGTTCTACTCCTTCAGCCCATAACTTGACCACCACCCTACATATCTCCTTATTCACATCCTCCATAGCATGTAATAGCATTGTCTCAGACGGTGTTAAGTTGGGAAGTTTTGAAAGGTATGAAGTGTGAGTTGTTGTGCATAACTTGAACACGGGTATAGCCCATGAATGATTCGAGGTTTCCACGAGCGTGTTACTGCTAGGAATAGCTGTATGAAGCCTGTAGGGTGAAAGAAGTTTCCGGAGATGTTCGAAAGCACGGTTGGCAGCACGCTGGGTATTGGTAATGTTTGTCACCATGTACCGGAGTGTCTCAAGGCGCTCGGCGTAGCGATTAGTTATGACATGGAACTGTGCCCTCCAGTCCACAGCGGGTGCACCACCCCATTGATCATCCGCAAGGACTTCGTCTAGCTGTTTTCGTAGAGTTTGAAGATCCTCGACACTGAGTCCATCTGCACGATGGTACCATCTCTCTTTCCCAAGTCGACGTGCGACTAGACTTGGAAAGGTGTGAATATCGTAGAACGAGATAGCGCGAGAGAGGTCTGGCATGATACGCGTGTCCCCAGGATAGTAATTATGCCATGTCCCAACTTCCATTGTATCGGCTCCCATTCCAACAAGTATGTTTTTCGGAATAGGCGCACGCGGTAAGATTGTTGATAGAGGAATAGAAGGGTCATCTATAAGTTCACAGATGCTAACGTCCGGGGGGTCAGGAAACTCGTCGGGAGGAAATGCAACTTCAGTCGCGAGATTGAGAAATGAGACCACTTCGACGTCCCTGGTAAAGTTACACAACATAATTTCACTGCATGAAACAATTCAGTATGAAAGGTGTAAACGAGTAGAAGTGTCACTCACAAATCCATCTGCATCCTCATAAACCCATGAATACCGTACTTCCTACCCCAATCACACAGCCCGCAAATCCTGATTTCCTCGCGAAGAACCATATTAGGTCTACTTCGTCCCCATAATAGGATGTCTTGTGTATCAAGGGGTCCATCATTTAATTTGGCTGCGCTACTTCCATCGAAATAAAGTATCCTCAAGGGGCTCGTCACCGCCAGAGTAAGTTGCCAACATCCTTGGTTATTGCCATACGTACCAAGTCCGTGACAGAAATACCGAGCATGTTCAGCATCCGTAGCGACCCACTCTGGATTGATAGGGAATTTGGTTGTATACGTTCCATGATATAAGATGGTTCCGGTAGGAATGGTAGCTGGAATGATCGTGTGACCTTACAGGACTATTTAAGCTGGAAGTTCTTGATCATAAGAAGACATACTCACCATTTCGACAACGGGTATTGGTCCAATGCTGAAGAAGAGAGTTCATGGTATCAAAGATCAAATGCGAGGTTGTGTTCTGAGGAGGTCCCTCATACAGGTTCCATTGATCATCGTTATCGCTCGAGGGCAGAAATTCGTTATGGTGAACTTCATGTTTGAATGAAGCTTGAGAAGCCTTTCCCAACGGGAAGGTGGAGAGCACTAAGGCTGCGAGCCAAAAGATATACATGGTGACGGAGAAGTGACCCGAGGAAGCTTCAAGGCACTCGAAGATTTAACAATGTTCTTCAAGCATTGCAAGAGTACAGGGTGCCTTTGGAAGAGTAAAGTACGCGACTATCACTGATTCGAATCGAAGTATTTATAGCCAGCTCTGACACTCAGACATACAGATTCATGTCACGGTAGCATGCGGACGCCGGAATATGGCCCTATCATTTGTCAAATTTTGTCAAGCGATTCGGACCGTGTCAGTTGATCGGAGTCAATGCATAAATGATATGTTGGCAACACCCATAATTGAGGTGATATGATGCCATTTCTTGGCCACTCTAGTACAAGAGACTGCTCTTGAATTATGCTTGGACCCCTCGTGGGGGGTTTTATACTTGGATAAGGTTGCGTACATAGGTAGAAAACCAGGAACCAGCGTCTAAGCAATTACATACTAGCCCCTGAGGCTGTCTCTTAAAATGGCGGCAGGAAGTGGATATGAACTTCATCTAAAGTCAAGGACGGCTTATCTTCTCCGTCGGCGACCTGAGTTACGTTGTTTTTATGCATTGTATGTACAATGTGGATAGCCGCATGACAACTTAAGCTTGCAGATCATGAGAGGCTATATCTCCAAGGGTATAGGAATATAAACATCACAGCTGAATCGGACAGTTAACTGTGTGAACATATAAATTGAATGAAAAATCATACATTTCTGTCCTTGATCTTCATGAAGTCTGTGAGACAGAAAACATATGTTTAACTAACTCTACCACATCTTTAGTCCACTATAGGGCGGCAAGCGACTGATACATCTCGGCTGATGTTTATTCCACGCATGTTCATTCATAGGCTCCTCATCCCTGGGTCCTAAGAAAGGCCAAGTGGGAAAGTAGCACATCTCCTGAACGGGGAAAGAACTCATGGTCAGGAACGTAATCAGAGAATGAATCAAGCCACAAACCTCGAGGCTACATGCAGGATTGCATTTAACCCAAACACTCCAATCCAGCCACTTCATCAAGGCCCCTACATCCTCCTTCCACTTCTGTACTACGTAGTCGGGAACTGCTAAGCTTTCAGAAGCGTCTTCTGGGATACTTATACGTGGAGGATCAAGTCCCAAGCCATGGTTCATACCTTCGGCCCACATCTGGACAACTGCGCGGCATATCTCAGCGTTAACCATCTGGATGGAGCGCAGGAGAAGCTTTTCGGAGTGCGTCAATGTAGCAAGGGACGAAACATACGATGTGTGCGCTGTAGCGCAACGTTCGACAACCGGTGCTGCCCAAAGATGATTTCGACTATCGTGGCCATCAAGAGGCTTCAGGTGCTGGAGACGATATGGCGCAACCATCGTACGAAGCTGACTGTGGACATACTTCGCCACTTGCGTAGAGTTGGCTCCGCTATCCAGAAGATGGTGAATGTGTTCTAATCTTCCAGCGTATCGATCGACAATAACGTTGAAAAGCGCACGCCAATCCACACCGCTTTCCATCTCCTTGTTGGTCAACAACTCAACCAGCTCACTACGGAAGCGCTGTGTTTCTTTACTCTCAATTCCTGCGATTCTGTGTCTCCATCGTTCTTTGCCACGCCGAAGGGAAGACAAAGCTGGGAAAAGAAACGGGTCATAAAATGTTAGCGCGCGAGTAAGGTCCAGTTGTATGCGGGTATCCCCTGGGTAATTGCTATGCCATGTCCCAGCTTCGATAGTGCTGAACTCAGTTCGCCCTGAGCGCATGTTGACGGTATACCCATCTGAGTCACTGTCCTGTATTGGATCCGGAGCTTCCGCCTGTTGATAATCTGGTTCCGGATCCGCGAGTGGTAAGGCTTCGCAGGGGTTCAAAGGTAGAGGCTCTGTTGGAGCAGGAAACCCCGACGCAACAAGGTTGTCAAATGACACTATCTCGAGTCCTGCCGTGAAGTCGCATAACATAACCTCACTAACATCGTCTGATATCAGAAATAGTGAGTGCAAGTAAAAGTGACCATACATACAAGTCCATTTCCATACGCACGAATCCATCCAACCCCAGCGGCTTCCCCCATGCACATAGCTCGCAGATTCTTTGAGTTTCTAAGTTAACTGTGTTTTTCACTGGTCCGCCCCATAAAAGGACATCTTGTGCATCCAAAGAGCCGCTTCGCATTTTTGCACCACTGCTTCCATCGAAGTAAAGGAGCTTCAATGGCCGAGTTGTCGTTAAGGTTAGTTGCCAACAACCATCGTCGATATCACCACCACAGAACATGAATGCGTGTTCCGGGTCCACGGCTACCCATTCTGGCCCAGGTGGAACGACACGCCAGTAGGATCCATGATATAAAAGGGTTCCTGCAGGTATGGTGGCTGGTACAATCGTGTGTCCTATGCATCAAGCATGAGCAAGAGGATATGATTAAGACTTTGGAAATGTTACCATTTCGATATCGCCTGTTAGGCCAGTGCTGCAACAAGTTGTTGAAAGTATCGAATATGAGGTTACCGGGAAAGTCTTCGACAGGTGCAGTCTCTATGCTCGAGTTAAACCAGAGCTGGATTTCGCTCTTTGCTGGGTAGTAGGCCACAAAAGCTCTATGTACAAGAGCTCCAAGTAATATCGAGAAAATGATCGATCCACTCCAAAATGTTGGCATAGCGGAGTGACAAGATATGTCGGGAATGACAGGTTTGCATCAATGCATAGACCTCATAGACCCTCCAGCCCTCTGTATTATAGTACTATTGGTCTTATCTTGTTGTATTCAGGAGCTGGGTACATGGTCGAGACATTCAGGAACGCGAAAGTGTCATCCTGAATTCTGGTTGAGGTTTGAATAGAACGCATAATTGTCGGGAGCGAGATACGGTCATATGAGTGCGGTGAGCTCGTGTAGAGGTGATTGCCTCAGATATTTGAATGGTTTAGCAAGAGGCTGACAGCTCGCAGCCGGAATACACCTGTTCTGTGAGTGCCCTACACTCAGCATGGCGTGGTAAGAGCCAAATGTACAAAAGATAAAGCCACCTCACATACCCAGGTATGACCGCTCTACCCAAGCTCTATCAGCTCTATATCACCACCAATTCCTATCGTAGTTTAGAGAAGGTTCATGGACAAGATGAATAGAGACCTCGTGCAACATTGATGAATGGGTCCGGACAGTATTGAGAACGTGGAGGTGGTGGCCAGTGAGACATTTCTGGAAGAGAGCGAAAGAACACGAAAAGATTTCGGAGGAAGTTTGAATTCTGAAAGGTCTATGACCTCGTGACCACTACGATGCCAGCTTTACCTGTCTTTGACGTGGTGGCTCTTGACAAACACTAATCATCAACGTATAACCGGAGTCGACTCTCGAGTCTCATTGCCACCATCTTCAAGCCATCGTCATCAATTATTCGCCTGACATGCTTTATATTTACTATGTATATTTACATCAGTTATAATCATTGGAACTGGGAGCTCAAGTTGTTGTCGCGCTAGTGCCTGGTTGCCGCCTTTCTTTCGCCGGTTAATTTTTAAAACGCTGAAACTGTTAGGTGGTACTACCAAAATGCTACTATGCATGCGATCCTAACTTCCCGGGATGATTGGTGATATCTATTCTGTCACTCTCATCATAAGAGTTGGACCTCACCCAAAGATACCACTATGAATTCTGTTAACCAAGATTTCAACGTGTCAACTCTTCGTGCATTTATGCATGTTCAGGTCAAGTTCAGGTAAGTACCGATTCGGCACAGTTGACTGCACTGTAATTGGTGCCATAACTCACGGGCACGCAGTGAAGTACAATGATTTCGGATTTCGGACCGGGAGTGCATCACTGATGTGGATGTAGGTTTCAGCACATCATTGCTCCATAAGCTATACACATATGTTTTTCTTAGTTGCCGTCAACCGCCTTGAAAATGTTGTATTCGCAAAATACGTACCGACTCTTTAACCTTCGGTCTAGAAACCGCGCGTATATGAATACTCAGCATGCAGTACTGAATTCGGAAGGACTGGCATGTTAACGTTTAAACGCAAGTTCAGGTTAATTGCACTAGTGCATCATAACAAATATATGATCCCGCTTGGAGCTTGGAACAAAGAACCAGTGCTCCCCAGATTTAGAATGATAGATTAAACATAGCAGAGGCAGTCCTATCCCGAGGGTCGAAGCAGAGCCCTAGTTATTGTATAAAATAGCCAAGACATAGCTGTGGAGTCCTCAGAGCTGGACTCTAACCCTCTTTCTCTCTACCCTCTTCCTTGTATGCAAAGCAGGTCTTTGCACGCGTGTTGACTTCACATCGATAACTTAAGTTTTGTATTAGGTTCAATTATGTTGGTGCTCAAGTTATTTTTTGGAAATTGCACTCTAACTAATATGTTGTCGCCTAGAATCAATGAAGGTCTCTTTGCTTACTTTCACCCTTCTTGGGTCGTTGCTACGTGCCTCTGGTATTCCGGTTCCTGTTGACGGCAACAATCCTGCAGCTCCAGTAGGGCCTCCCAAGGCTTGGGGCGGAACACTCCCAGAGTCAATAAAGGCCCCCTTGACCCCTGCTCAACGTGCTGCATTAGAGAAAACACCTGAATATGAACACAAGGATAATGCTGGGAATGATGTTGCACCAGGCGATGTTAAGTTGCATAGGACCAATAGTGATCCAAATATAGTGCGCCAAATACTTGATATCCTATTTTGTGGATGTAATTAACAGCTTGTATCTTCGCTATAGGTCGGTCACCCGGCAGTCGTAACTAAGGCAGATTCTAAAGTTCAGAATGTCGAAATAGCACGCATGTCCAGCCATCCCCCGGGTAAATGGGATCAAAGTAGACTTGTTTCCGCCAAAGCTTATAACGTTCCTGGCGTCGATCCAGACGCCACCCAAATATACACGGTGCCTAAGAAAGTTCCGGCCAACGAGCTTGAGGAATGGATACACAACGGTCAGAGTGATCATAAAATGAAGGCTCATGATTTGGCGAGGCTCAAGCCATTGTGCAGAAGAGCCAATGGAGAACCGTAAGTAACTTGAATATCTTAAATATTGGTTCAGAATGACATTCTAACCACGAACTCCAAGATGTGAACCTAACCCCGGCCAAAATAATGGAGGTATTAAGGTCGCACCGTCGAAGCCTAGAAAACCCGCTACCAATGCTGCTGGAGAACTACTCTTGAAGAATGGCGTTGCCAAACCCGCACGAAAAGTTGGAGGTGCTCGCGTGAAGGCATCCACGCACAAGGGTTCATCTGCAAAGTCCCAGACGAAAGCTTCAAGTTTCGGGAATGTCGTCTCCAAATATCCTGTTAAACAGCCGAGGCTAGCGGCGAACCGGGCACCCACTACTAAAGCTCCTGTTAAAGCTCCGAACACGAAGGCGCCTAAGCAAGTCAAATTCCCTGTTGCGGTCCGAAAGCCTGCGGCAAAGGTTCAGAAGAAATCTCCATCAACCAAGCAAGCTCTTAAAGCACCTGCTCAAGCAGTAAAGTCTGCAGTCAGAAAGACAGGAGGTAAATAAGGAGTATGTACATGGTCTAGTAGTACGTATCGTAGTGAAGCCAATTTACCAGAGTTACGCCCAAACATTTAAATCTCCAGAGTTTTCCAAGATCAACTAAACCCTGCCCGACACTTGAGAACATGAAGAATATAAATAGTTCGATAGAATCTACTGCAAGACAACGTAAACATATATGGGTATATAAATATAGCGACCCAATTCCAGGGCATATTCAGAACACGGAGAACACAAAGCCGCATCTACGATTCATACTGCGCTAACTGTATTGATATTTCCGGACCATTCTAATGCTCGCCTGGGAAAGGCTGCATACGACGAATACACTTAGGCTGGGGTCTCTTCCAGTCGTCAGCATCGTCCCCCGAGGAGAAATGGTTAGGTGGGGGACCGGGATAAGAAGTTTCTATCGGAGGACGTCCGGGACCACCAGGACCACCAGGACCTCTAGGACCGCCTGGTCTACGCTGTCCAGGACTTCTCATGAAAGGCCATGTTGGGAGGTAACATATTTCCTAAATACTAATATAAGTCAAACATGCAAATTAAAGAAACAGGAAAACGAACCTCAAATCCACACGCAGGCCTGCACCGAACCCAAACGCTCCAATCAAGCCAGCTCATAAGCCCCCTAGTTTCGTCAATCCACCTGGTAGCTATATCCGCAAGCTTATCATGTCTAACGAAGATGTCTCCGTTGTCTTCGTCATCACGGTCGGCATCATTCTCAATGCCTTCGGCCCAGAGCCCAACAAGAACACGACAGATCTCCTTATTGACGCCCTCGAGCGACCGCAGAAGCACCTTCTCAGAGGGCGTAAGTAGGGAAGAAAGCGCCGAAGACGAGATGTAAGCAGTATGGGTCGTAGCGCAGGTCTTCCACGCTCCCATGGCCCAGCTATAATTTGAAGCTTCCCCTTCCGTAGAATTGGATGGGACCGCAGAATGCAAAAGGTAAGGCGCCAGCATCATCGATATATGATCATGCGCCAAGGAGAATGCTTCTTCCACAGTGCTAGCATTCACAAGAAGGTATTCAAGCACCTCCAGCCGATCCGCATAGCGCTCCAGCACATTCCAGTAGAGCGTCTTCCAATCCACTCCGCTCCCACTATGTTTTCCCCAAACATCCGCATTCAGATACTTATCCAACGTACCCCAGACAGCCTCGGCCTCTTTCTTGTCGATCCCCTCGAGACTGTGGTCCCAGCGCTCCTTGTCCTCGCGCGCAGAAATGAGAGAAGGGAACGAGACGATATCGTAAAACGAGGTGAGACGCGTGAGGTCGAGCTGGATGCGAGTTTCACCGGGGTAGCGGTTATGCCATGCTCCGGACTCGAAGACGGCGAAGCTGTTGGATCCAGATTTGCGGAGAGATGCTTGACCGGAGGCGGATGTTGAGAGATGATGTCTGTCCTCATCATGTGCATGGTGCGGCCTTCGGTGGGGAGGCGGGCCGCGAGGAGGCACGTCGTCTGAAGGGGGATGATGAGGGAAGTGTGGAGGCGGGGATGGTGGCGGCGGCGGTGGTGCACCATCAGAGGGCCCTGGATGAGGAGGCACAGAACCCGAAGGCGGGGGAGGCGGAAAGTGTGGAGGCGGTGGAGGTGGACGCCTAGACGGTGGATGATGAAGTGGGGGTACGTCATCAGAATGGTGCGGGGGTGGGGGCAAAGGATCGGAAGGGTGCGTAGGTGGCCCAGGTGGGGGCACAGAACCAGAAGGGTGCGGAGGAGGATGGTGTGGAGGAGGAGGCGGGGGCGGGGGACCGCCGGGGCGCTTAGACGGTGGGGAGCGCGGTGGTGGACGTCTGCCCGGTGGCGGGGGACCCCTGGGAGGTGGGAAGTGAGGTGGAGGAGGCCTATGTGGAGGCAGAGAATCTCCTTCATCTCCCTCAGGATCAGTGATGAAATCACCATCATGATGAGGACGACCATGACCATGGTGTTCCGCTCCATCACCCGAGAAGGGTGTCCTAACAGGAGGACCAGGCCAACTACGTCCCTTAAGCTTCAAAAACGTTGCAACTTCAACTCCCTTCGTAAAGTCACAAAGCATAATTTCGCTACCCACGCAACACGTTAAAACAGCCCAAACCCACAACAAGAACAAAAAAAAACTCACAAGTCCATCTCCATCCTCACAAACCCATCGACACGGTCGCCCCAAATCCTACACAACTCGCTAATCCTCGTGCGTTCGTCCCACGTCTTCTCGGGGACGACATCTTTCCAGATGAGGATATCCTGTGAGTGCATTGGGCCACCGTCCATCTTCGCAGCGCTGCTGCCGTCGAAGTACAGTACGCGCAGGGGGCGCGTGGCGACTAGGGTGAGGTGCCAGCAACCATCGTCACCCCGATCCTCATTACGGCAGAAGAGGTAGGAGTGCTCGGGATCCGTGGCTACCCAATCTGGTTTTTCCGGGAGAGCATCGCGGGAGGTGCCGTGGTATAGAAGCGTGCCGGGGGCGATTGTGCCTGGCACAATGGTGTGTCCTGCCGATGTCAAATGTCAGCATGTAGGATGAAAATTGAAAGGTCAGCAGACGGGACGTACCATTCCGATAACGAGTGTTGGGCCAGTGTTGGAGGAGGGAGTTGACGGTGTCGAAGATAAGGTGGTTGGTCGAGTTGGGCGCAGGGTGGCGTGAAAAGTCCCATTCCACAGTAATCTGTGAATCAACTTTGAACGGGACCTGCGCAGCACCAGCAACCAGCACCGCGCTCAACAACGGCAGTAAAGAATGCATTGGGCGAGTAGTTTATTTCCTTTAAAGCAATAGATGTGGTTACTTCAAGCGGGGGAAGATACCATCCTCCTGATTCCACTATGGGAAGAGATGGGATAAGAAAAGGAAAAGAAATCTTATCATCTTTGCAGGTATAAATGAGCCTTGCCACCATAGCGAGGTCGCGTATCCGCAGTTGGTCGGTACCGTGATCACATCACATTTGTCCGTCTTATCGCAGCTATCGCGCTCAAACATGTCTCCAGTAAGTAGCTGATCCTTGTCGGAAACGACGGACGTTGGTTGGGAGCCCTGACGTGAGCAGCTATTCCAGGATAGAAGGTGTAGTGGGAAGAATCTGACAAAGCTCGCACAGAAGTCACAGTCTTTGCTCATGATAACCAATGCACCGACTGAACAATACTCTGCAGGAGGATGCATATTTAGAGAGAAATTAACGCTCTATTCAACACCAGTTGCTAGCCCTGGATCCGACGTATTGATTGCAGGGTGATATCAGATAAAAAAAGCTGCTATCACCTATCTCCTTCCAACCTTGCTAAAATAATCGCACTTATTACCCCACGGGCTAACAGGGACGCGTACAACACTCCACCTTCGCCAGGGTGCAGGGTACAGAAGCAGGCAAGCCTTCAACTTCGTCTCCTCCAGCCTCACTCTACCCACTCTCCCCGCGGACACACCCGGAACTACGTGACGAAGGGCCGTAATAATCGTGCGTCCGAACGCAGTTTACCATGCCCCGTTCCATCGCAATCGCCTGGAATTAAATCTGCTGCGTAACAAAGTGCAGATCGAAAAAGGACCCATTACAGGCCCCCCACACCGGCGCGTCGACCGATTTTGTGCATTCGAGAACAAGGAACAAGGGTCCGGGAAATGTGTTGAGTCCACAAGCGTGGCGGGATATCGCACGTTTTGGTACGTGGGTTCAAGGATGGGCTCACGTCTGGCCAGCAGATTACCAGTCCTTGATGTTGTTGCCCCTACCCTTCTTGACGGAACTGCGGTGCAGTTTGTCCATTTTGTTGCGTGCCTTTTGGGCCTTCATGAGGCCTTCGACTTTTTTGACCTGTTCTGCGCTGGGTTCGTTCTTGATTTGAGATGAGGCGACAGTTGAAATGAGTGAATGGAGCTGAAGTTGTGTTAATAGGTATTCAGAGGAAATGTGCGATCACGCACCTTTGACAGACAGTCCTCAATATTCTGCGACTGAGACCGATACACCGTAGAGGTAATAAGAATCGAATGCGTCGACGCTACATAGTGGGGCTACATTTCCTGTCAGTAAATCAAGAGTAACAGTTATCAAAGTAAGTAACACATACATCTCTAACCAGCCGATCCTGCGCCCACTTCGGTATCCAACGCGAATTGACAGGACATCTCAGCGTAGCTTTCGTATTCACTTTATTCACATTCTATATACGTATGTCCTTTCAATCCCTCTTCATTGCACATAAACGAAAACATACCTGCCCACCTGGCCCGGAACTCCTCGAGAAACTAAGCTCAACCTGGTTCTTTAAATTCGTAGCTTGGAAGGATTTGAATGTGTTGACCCATTCGCGGGCTTGCGAGGTTTCTTCGGGTGTGGTGAGGGATGGGAGGGAGGAGGGATAGGAGGCGTTGGGGTGCTGTATGCTCTGAATTTTGATAATGATGAAATGGTAAAGCGAGTGTATATGTGGGGAAGGCGCGAGGGGCGAAGGAGGAAGGGGAGCATTTTGAGTGAGACAGTGGGGGCGCGTAGTTTGCGCGTGACGACGTTGGTCACGATAAGCTATTTGGATTTGAGGCTTGTTGAAACAGACACAAACAAACAACCGGTTCCGACCATCTGACTTCCACTTGCGACTTGACTTCCACGTTGTCAACTTGCTACAGAAGCTCTTCGTTCGCCGTACTCAATCAACACCGTACTTACTCTGGTTATAACGAAAATAAAAGTATAAATCTCTGTGTCTAGCTGAAAAGGAAGGCTTCTGTTTTGGCTGGGATATTGATGGGACAGCTCCTCTTGGTGCCAGTGGCAAGAAGAATTTCCAGCAGTTCGCCATGCGGCTCAAGTTGTCACTACGGAGGGAAGAAGCCTGTTTTATTCTCCAAGGCCTATATAAACTTGAGTTTTGTAGCATCTCATCTCTGGGGGACGATGTCTTGCTTCATATCCTAGATATCCTCAAGCCCGAAATAGAAATCCAACCAGAAAAACCCTTGTTTTCACATTACTGCCAACAATTACACTACAATTAAATAATTTTTCATAACACGACAAAAATATCTAATCGAGCTCATCAATCTCAAAATACGCCCGCCTGACCTTGGCTTTGGCTTTGGCTGGCTCAGGAGACGGGCTTCGCCCTTTTTCAGATTTCTTGTAATCAATAATTATCTGGCCCAGCGTCTTATCGTAGAAGTTTTTCTATAATCGACTGTCAGCAGTATCCCAACGGCGGATTAACCATGAACAACAAACCCTGGTACACTGCCCTTCCGATATTATCTTCGGGTTAGTCGCTCCGGGATAAACACCTCCGACGTCGTCGATGAAGAAATCTGGATTGTTTCCGCATTTCTTGGTGAACTTCGCTGACTTGAATTTACTGATGAACTTGGGCTTTATTTCGCGGTGGTAGACGTCGTCGGGCAGTTTGTATTCCCCTTTCCCCCAGCGACGATATATCTTGTTCTCAAGGTTGTCGTATGCGCGTCCAACGAGATCAGCCTTGCGAAAAAAGGTGGGTCACTGGCGAATCATCAAAATATGGTTGAATACTTACATGCTCATCAGCGCGGCGCTTTACCTCGTACAGCGCACGAAGAGATAGCTCGCTCGTCGTCTCGCGAGCGTCCAATTGTGAATCGCTACAAGCAATTCGTTAATGAAATGCTCAAGTAAATTGGGAATAAAGACACTAACTAAGCAGGATACGCAGATACTTGAAGACCAGCAGTGCCAGCGACGATGAGAAGAGAAGCGGTGCCAGCGTTGAGCTTCATGATGAGTCGTTGAAGATTTAGAAAGTGTCGTGCAGAGTAATAGTTGTAAGTGTGTAGAGAGTGAGGCAAGGACCGGCCGGCAGTCGAATGCAGATGGAAGAGCTGGGTACGTTGGAAGGTGAGAGACCTGCTGAAGATTCATGGTACTTTCGACCGCCTTTTATCTGCTGGGTGCATGCTCCTGATTCTGCTTCATTGTACTTCTGGTGTGTGCAGTGTACAGGCTGTACGCTCGTCCGTCCATGATGCTTTCATCACGAAATTGATTATTTCAGATCTTGCCTTCGCTACACTCGTATTGTTATGCTGCGCGTATCTTTCAGGGGAATCAGAGAGATAGCGTGATATAGCCAGCGCATGTTTCTGAAAATCAAGATCCTCTCGCGGTTAAGCTGTAGCAAATCGCATTAGGTACGAGTATGCACGTCCCACCCGACTCGATGCAGTCTGAATTATAAAATACGAGATTGACACTGACATGACTTGTAGGTGGCTTTTTCTTGAAATCTTTTAGGCTACACTAATGATCGTTATCGTCGTATTAGTGCGTATAAGCCTAATCAGTGCCTAATCTCACCGCTAATCAATTGCTCAGAGTGATACTTCGTTGATGCGACAATGTGTGGTATTCATTAACCCCATTTACCCTGCGCCTCAGTGAACAACGATACTTCTTCATAAAAGTGACCCAATACCGCCAGTGTATGTGCAAACGGTAGGGGATGCTCAATTTTATTTCATTATAATTGTTCATATATGGGACACCTTGTAGAGGTTTACTGTGAGCTCAGAAGGGTTCTTCATATGTTATCGTATGGCGAGCTAAGCGGTAAACTGCAGTAGTGAGATAGGGATATCATAAGTTTGAGCACCCTGAATGCGGATCATAGCCTGAAAGAAGATTGAGAAGAACGTTGTAGGGTCTTGTAGGGTTAGACAAAGGTTGAATGATTTGCGAGCTTCTGCGAGGCATTGCTGATCGCAACGGATCTCTCGCGCGGACCGCAGTAAGGGCTGAAGGCAGATACACAAAAAATATCATAAACTAGAATTGAGATCATGAAGAAAGAAAAACTGAAAGTAAAAGATAATCGAGCTGTTGGAGAGGTGGGGTTGAGATAAAGAGGGGACTGGGAAATATAGAAGAGAACACGAGGACTCAAAACTGAGAGCGACATTGTTATGCTCGAATTTCTAAATATGAGTCAATGCTTTAGCCTTGAGTGGACTAGACATTCAAAGTTGTAGAATCACGCCTTATTACGCTCATAACACAACAGTAACCAGTTTCTCGAGAGTCATCAACCAGACTCCGGCACAAGATGAACTTCTCAGTGCGGCAATGGAAAGTTGTTTGAATCTGAAGACTTCGATAAATAAAGAATTAGCAAGTAGGCCAGGTGGCCACTGCCAGGTCGCAAACCCGTAGCGTACTTCATCTTGACTTCATCGATTAACAACACCTTGACGACACAATTCACCGTTCAACTTCAAAATTCAACCCGCTTGCTTCATACTCATTGATGGCCCCTTCTTTCATGAAAACTGACTAGTAGAATCACGGTGAACTTGCACACGGCGACAATGCACCCTACTAGCTAGTGGATTCGGGCTTCTGGCTTCCCTCGTTGGTCTTTTGGTCTCCTAGTCTGGAAGCAAGAGTTGTATATGTCCGAAGTCCTCGCTAATTTGTCTGTATCTAGCAGTCAGAAACGCTCTGGTAACTTTTTGGTAACTCTCTCAATGTCTGTATTAGGGTTGAAGATCGTGACAAAACAAAACTTGATTTATCGCTATAAGAGTATAGTAGGTTGTGTATAGAGTGTGAGTATTTAACTAACGTTGCTGTTCACTAATTGTGATATTGTGACGCAGGTTGTATACTCAGGAGTTAATTGACGACAGCCCTTTTCCAAACTCACGTCTTCCACGTTCTCACTCTGACATATAATCTAGCCAGCGAAGCCTTATTTCAGGTCAACTACTGACATGTACTCTACTCTAAACATCTCCAATACAACAGAACACCCTAGTCGAGCTCATCTATCTCCAAATACGCTCGCTTACCCTTGGAGGGGGTGGGAGAAGGGCTTCGCTTCGGCTGCGCATCTAGGACATGCTTACCCAAGTCTTTGGGTTTGAACTCTTTCTGTGGGCAGCCTCAGTCGTTAGTATTCTGGCGAAATATCACCGATCATGAACACACGGACCTGATTACACTTCCCGTCCTTTTTCTGCTTAGAGGCAGTTGCACCGGGATAAACGTAGCCGTCATCTTCAATGAAGAAATCAGGATTCTTTCCACAGTAATCGGTAAACTTCTTTGAACTGAACGCAGCGATGAACTTGGGCTTCACATCGCGGTGGTAAGTGTCGTCGTCAAGCTTGTATTTCCCTTTCCCCCAACGAGGGTACAGCTCGTACTCATCTCGCTTGCCCTTGGATGGTCCAGGAGACGGGCTTCGCTCTTTTTCCAGGGACTTCTTTACATCTAGGACTACATAACCTAAGTTCTCGCTGAATGCTTTCTGTAAACAGCAGTCAGAAATGCCTTCACGGCCGACTGGTTTCAAACACGAACCTTGGTACACTTCCCATCTTTTTTCTGCTTAGATGCAGTTGCAGAGGGATAAACGGTGCCGTCCTTTTCAATAAAGAAATCAGGATTGCTTCCACAGTAGTCGGTGAACTTCTTCGACTTGAATTTGCTTATGAACGTGGGCTTTACTTTAAGGTGGTAAGTATTGTCGTCGAGCTTGTAGTCACCCGTTCCCCAGCGACGATATAATTGGTTCTCGAGGTCGTCGTATGCACGACCTACGAGATCGGCCTGGTAAAGATAAGGTGAACTAATTATAACTGCATTATTTTACGACTCGATACTGACATGCTCCTCAGCGCGGCGCTTGACATGATAAAGTGCACGAAGAGATAGTTCGTCTGTCGTCTCACGAGCTTCCAACTGGGATGAGTAATCACTAATCACCAAATCATCAAAGAAATGCGCAAGTAGAACGGGGTGTATGCTTACGGAGTAGGGTAAGCAGATGCAAGACCAGCGGCGATGAGGAGGGAAGCGGTGCCAACAGTGACCTTCATGGTGAGTCGTGAAATGGTAAGATGTAAAGTGGTGTCGTGAGGAGTATTAAAAGTAGATTTATAGAGCGAGAGGCAAGGACTGTCCGGCAGTCGAATGCAGATAGAAGTGCTGGGGGTAGGATAGTAGGTGAGAGACCTGCTGAAGATTCATGGTATTTTCGATTGCCTTTTATCTGCTGAATGTATGCCCTTGTTTCCACCTCTTACTTACTAGTTACGTACACCCTGCGGACATACAGGTACATCCTCGCCATCATGCCGAGCATTGCTATGCTTCTCCTCCCTTCTTCCCGGGGATTCGGGAATTCGCCGCTGAGGAGTGTTTTTGAACTACAATGTCCTCTCCACTGACACCTTCCGGCTCCGATGACCTTTTCCCGAACCGCAAAATTACTCGCACTCTCAAAGTTCAAGCAGATTTATAGTGTATTCCTGAACACAACATCTTTAATGGAGGCGTATACTTACATGTAATTAGGGCTTTATTGCGAGCTTTGAATTTTCTGTTTATCAGGCCCTAGTAGGAAATTGCTTTTCAA
Source organism: Cyathus striatus (assembly GCA_025738555.1). Classification (NCBI taxonomy): domain Eukaryota; kingdom Fungi; phylum Basidiomycota; class Agaricomycetes; order Agaricales; family Nidulariaceae; genus Cyathus; species Cyathus striatus. The sequence goes on from JAOVFP010000002.1 coordinate 2,648,280, forward strand.
TATGGAGATATCATTGCAAATATGGTCGATATCAAATATTAATCGCGGTCGTTCGGATGGAAGTGCAGATATGATACTTGGGCGCTATTTCTCCCCTTGATCTAACATCGCGCCATATGGTACGGTAACATACATATCTCCCGGAAATCGTATAACCAATGGCAGAAAACTCGACCGAATATCGTATTATTCGAGGAAAAGATTGAACAATGGGACGTTATACTGTTGGCCCTTTACTTATCACGTACATGCTCAGTAAATTCAAAGGTTTGCAAGAGAAAAGGAAGAGACACATAAAGCGACTAAGGGCGAATAGGCAACCGCACACAAAGATGACAAACATCTTGAAATCAACGGCGGTATGATAGGAATTACCCGACATACGTATGTTTTGCGCACCCTGAGTGCAAAGATGTTATGTAGATATGTTTTGTAGACTAAGTATGGCAAGAAGCATGGTAGTTTGTAGGATGCTATCTGATGGGGCCATACGGTGTACATGTGTACATATGACCCTGAAATCTCCTATCACACTAAATTTTACGTAGTTGTGGTATCGTCGAAGTTTCACCATATTATGCGTTTAATATGTTACTATAAAGTAGAAATACGTAGTTCTGTAATATGTCTATGAGTTCGAATCGCTCTATTGTAAGAACTTAAAACCAACTTAAAAATGCGGCTCATAAGCTTAAATTATTAAAGACCATGACAAACAACATAGATCGCCGTGGTAGCAGGGTATGATACCATAATATTGATCTTTGTTGGTCCCTCGTCACCAATTCTTACCAATTACTATTTCTTTTACTACTTACATAAAAACGTAAGGATTGCTTTGTCCGTCCCAAATTCAATCTACCGTTTACTTTGGTTCTAGTCACCTTATTAGTTTGACTCATCCACTTGTGGGCACCTTTCTTATATTTTGCTTGTCGCTAGTTTGTCTCCGACACCAGAGCGCCAAAATGGATAAACTGCTTCGAATACCAGTGTATATTCTGTGCTTCGGAACCTGAGGTGCTCGGTGCCCTGCCCATAAAGTGGTTTGCTTCAAGTGTACTTTGACTCTCGCTCACTGGCATGTTCTCACTCTGAAATAGAATCTAGCAAGAGAAGCCTTATTTCAGGTCAACTACATATTTAAATGGTACTCTAAACGTTTCAAGCCGACGAAGAACCCTAGTCCAGTTCATCGATCTCAAAATATGCTCGTTTGATCTTGCTCTTGGATGGGGCAGGAGAAGGACTTCGCGACTTTGGCTGCGCATCTATGACATACTGACCCAAGTCCTTGGGTTTGAACTCTTTCTGTAGGCAGGTAATTAGTATGCTGGTAGGATATGGCCTAAAGCACGAACCTGATTACACTTCCCGTCTTTTTTCTGCTTGGCAGCAGTTGCACCAGGATAGAAGAAACCATCATCTTCAATAAAGAAGTCGGGATTCTTTCCACAGTAGTCGGTGAATTTCTTTGAACTGAAAGCGGCGATGAACTTGGGCTTAACATAACGGTGGTAAGTATCGTCATCGAGCTTGTATTTCCCTTTACCCCAACGACGGTATAATTGGTTTTCGAGGTCGTCATATGCACGCCCAACAAGTTCAGCCTATCAAAAATCGTGAGACGCTTATAATAAATACATATCGCTGGGTAACTACGTGTTTTTCAGCCCGGCGCTTGACTTCATAAAGCACGTGAAGTGATAATTTGTTTGGCGTATCGCGAGCCTCGAGCTGGAAAGAGTAATCACTGCAAGTTGTTTCGTCAACGATGTGTATGATTATGGAGACAGGACACTTACGGAGCAGGATATGCAGATGCAAGACCAGCAATGCCAGCGGCGATGAGGAGAGAAGCAGTGCCAACAGTGACCTTCATGGTGAGTCGTAAAAACGAGGCGTCTTAAGGAGTGATTGAGATTAACGTGTAGAGAGTTGGGTGTAAAGACTGGCCAGCAGTCGAATGCACAAGAAATTTAGATGGGAGGTAGGAGACCTGCTGAAGATTCAAGACATTGTCGACGCCCTTTTATATGCTAAACGTGCACCTGTAGTCTGACTACGGGAGGCTAGTTATTTCTATGCTTACCAAAATTCATTCTCAATTTCCTAAAGTGCATCTGAGTATAAGATTACGATCTGGTACAAATTGCAACGATGTCAACGAATATGATCACTTGGCATCACGTCCTAATCACCTTGGCGATTTTACCACTCACCTTTGACTGAGTGATAAGTATATGTATCATACCTTTTGCATGCATTACGCATCATCACGGTTTCATGAATCATAGTAAGTACTATCATTGTCACTGCATCCGCACTGTTACATATCATCATTGACATTAATGCTGATTTAATTTAATGTTTTTGCTACGCATCTTCCAAATTATGAACGGTCTTCAAACTTGTGCTATAGGCTACAAGCGCCAACTTGAAGCACATCATCAACAACCCTAGCCTTTTAAAGAAATGTCGGGCAGTGGGGCGATGTATTTTGCAGGCCTGTCCACCTGGTTTCTAAAGCCCTTGATCGTAAGTATTTATTGACAGGGAATAAGTTCGGACTGCGTTCCGAGTTGGGGCCTCACTGCCACTCATTAATCATTACTCAGTGCAGCTCAGTGCTCGTGATCTTCACTGCACTTCTTCATAAGCGCGAAAAGTATTATATGGTGACGCAGACATTAAAATATTAAACTTCTGCTCCAGCGTATACAAAACGAATAAGTAAGTATTTATATTATGTCATTACTTACAAAGTACCATGCGTGTATTATTGAATGTTTACTTATAGTTACAGTTGAAGATTATGACAAACAACTGCATTGAACGTCAATTGAACGTTGTTAGTCACTCAGTCATTGAACTTGTTACTTAACTCGTAAGTCCCTAGTCCCTAGTCACCCAGCCAATTTGTAGGCTGGCTTTGGTTTGATTACAAGTAAATGTTTATGACTTATAAGTACGTGAGTGTTTATAACATACTTATTTCCATGTGCTTTAAACTGATCGTGATTGGATTGCTTTACCAGGTTGAGTCAACGTTGAGCTCTACTTACCTAATTCTACGTATTGGTGCCAAGGATTTGGTGAAGATGCAAAAGAGTATGCGTCGTCGTTGCATGTTTGACGCATCCATTGGTCTGCTCGTTTCCAGTTAGTCATTCATATCAGAGCGTGTGTATACTGTATAAGTATTTGGTTCGGGGGCTGACATCTGGTTTGTTTCACACGTCTCGCATCGTTCACTTCTAACTCTGACATAGCATCCAGCTAGTAAAACCTTAATCAGTTTAAAGATCGATGCTACTCTAAACATATGCAAGAAACAAAACACCCTAGTCGAGTTCATTGATCTCAAAATATGCTCGTTTGGCCTTGGCCTTTCCCGTGGAAGGGGCCGGAGATGGACTCCTCGACTTCGGCTGTGCTTCTAGGACATAGTGACCTAATTCCTGGGGCTTGAACTCTTTCTGTGTAAGTCGCATTAAATGGTTATTTGTATGCTGCAAGATGTTGGTCATGAATACGGACCTGATTGCATTTCCCAGTTTTCTTCTGCTTGGCTGCAGTCGCGCCAGGATAAACGTACCCTTCGTCATCAATGAAAAAGTCAGGGTTTTTTCCACAGTAGTCGATGAACTTCTTTGAATTGAATGCAGCAATGAACTTGGGCTTCACAACGCGGTGGTAAGTGTCGTCATCGAGCTTGTATTGTCCCTTACCCCATCGACGATATAGTTTGTTCTCGAAGTCATCATATACACGCTCGACGAGTTCAGCCTGTTAACGTTTAGATGAGCTACTGATGATAAATATAGATGGCTGAATACTCACATGCTCCTCAGCACGGCGCTTGACCTCATAGAGGGCACGAAGAGACATCTCGTTTGGCAACTCGCGGGCTTCCAGCTGGGAAGAGTAATCACTGTGAGACTTTTCGTCAACAAAGGGGGTAATTATGTGGAGTCAAGTCACCAACGAAGAAGGGTAGGCAGATGAAAGTCCAGCAATGCCAGCGGCAATGAGGAAGGAGGTGGATCCGACAGTGGTAGCCTTCATTGTGAGTCGTAAAAATGGCAGCGTCGTGAAGTGTAATTGATAAATATGTAGAGAGCAAGATGCGAAGACTGGCCGGCAGTCAAGTGCAAAAGTAGTTTAGATTGTTGGGAGGAAGGAGACCTGCTGAAGGTCCACGACATTATCGACACCCTTTTATATGCTGAAGGTGCTTCGCTGTGCATGATTTCTATGTTTACCCTGCAGCATTTTCAATTTAGGAATGCGCATCTGAGGTCCAGGTGCGATCTGGTACACAAATCGCAACGATGCCATACCAATGAATATAAAAATAATGTCACTTCGCTTCGCGACGCACAGGTTTCTGGTAGGCCTTCTTCCCTAATCTAAGTAGTTGAACATGCAATGTAAGCTCATCTACTCCGTTAAAATTTGAAGGGTAGTTATAAGGTCAGAAGGATGAATGGTATATATACAACTTCAGCACAGCTACTAAAGGGACGTGTATGCGTAACTTTAATTCCCCATTTAATAGCTCGCCCAATCACTTGGCACCAGGTCTTAATCATTTCTTCTATATTTACCACTGCCTGTTGACCGAGCGATAGAATCTACTTTTGCACATATCACGGTTTCTATGGATCGTATTCTCAATGCACTCGTCCAATCACGTAAAATACGTTAACAGCAGTGAACTAATATAACACTTCTACTTACTAGGGATATTTAGTCTCGACCATTTTCAGGTTGTATTTAGCATACCGTATTACCATAAACTACCAGTTTCAAATACATGTCGGGCAACGGGGGGCTTTAATTGGCATCCGGGCACCCACCCTCCCAATTTACCAAACCATAATTAATCAAATGGCAAGTGGGGAGCTTCAAGTTCAGACTATGATCCAGGATGTTTCTTTGTATGATGAGTTTTCATGCTGTTGACTATTCCTTGCACTTGCGTTTAAAATTGCGGAAGGGACGATATAACTGGCATCAGGTGACGCAAACGATGTTTCAAAAGGGTTCAAACGAGACACTACTTTAGATAAATAGTCTAGACTTCGGTTCGGGCAGGTTGGAAATATTTGATTCGCATATCACACAACAGTTCAAGAATTCGTTGTCATAGTGCGATGAATTGAATATAAGTATCGATATGGATCTCATATGTACAACACTGACAGTAAGTATACGTGATCATATGCAGTGTGCGTAGAGTCGGAGAGATCTGTGCTGCCTTGTTTCAGCAATCAGGTTAATCTCCGACAGGCTATGCATGCATCAATGATATCCAAAGATCCAGGACAGCACCAGCCTAGCGACTGATAACGATATAAGTCAAATACTTAGTATAAGTGCAAGCAGGGCCTTCAAGTTCTACGCCGGTTTACGACTTGTTATCCTGACCAGTGACTTTGATTCATCCGACTTACAATATCACCTGACATGGCGACAACGGAACTGACGCCGTACATTCTTGATCAATCTCTCATCAAATATACCTTCGCATTGACTCGCGATGCTCTGACAATATCCAATAAAAACAACGAAACTAAAAGAAGAGCCAACCTAGCATTGGATTTCTTTACTACCATTCTTGATCCTAATATAGACGAGGAAAAACAACAGCTCGACGTTTTCCATTCATACAAAGCGGCACTAAATGGTATGTTTTCCAAAGCACAGAGTCACTTCATCGTTATTGATCTACAACTCCTATCAAAATATGTAGATCTTTCCCCTGGAAAGCATTTGCAAAATTTGCCTAGAGTTTCCGGTCGAACTTCCCCCTCACTCATTGACATACCTACTCCACTAGACCTTACCCCTGCCCAGAGAGTTCTTAACCTACCTGATACTCTGGATGTCATATTCTCGCATGTGTCGGCTCTATCGAAGTCAGGCCGTGATGCCCTTTATGCAGCTACACTCACATCCACCGCGTTTTATAACGTCGCGCAGCTCCGCCTGTGGAGGCGTCCACGCGATCTGGACACTGTAGAGCAACAAGTTCGGTTTGCTTTTGGTGTAGCAATCTCAGCAACATATGGTGAAAGCTTGGGAGAATACGTTAAACGATTACGTATTCGATGGCAGAAGGGCAGCTGGAATACGAGACTAATTAAGACGATTATTAGTTCTTGCCCAGGGATCAAGGAGCTGACGATACATTGGGGAGATACAGAGGACGGTATGGATTCAGTGACACAAGAGTCAATCCAAGCGCTGTATGAAATCTTAGGAAGTCTTCCAAATCTCACACACTTGTATCTCTTCAAGTTCTGCGCAACTGAAGTTAATGAGGATCTCCAGATCCCAGACGACGCATACGTATCGTTTTCAAACCTAGAGGAGCTCCAGTTATACGATTTCCATTGGTATTGGAAGCCTATTAGCGAAGGACTTAGCTCCAGCTTGAAGTCGCTAGACATCGGATTCGGGACATTGCTCAAAGGAGCACAGCTTTCGGATTTATCTTCGAAGACCACTGGGCTGAAAACTCTCCGCTTGAGTTGTTCTGTCGAGATTCAAGATATTCGATCCTTCACTTCCGCTCTGCCTGATCTCGAGTGTATCGACATTACACAGTTTAATGACCTTGGAGATGCCTTCGTTGCAGAATTGTTTTCGGAATTTGGGAAACTTGAAAAGCTGCGAGAGGTTTCTGTTAGCCTTCCAATAGCTCTCCCAGATAAATTTACTAGCCAAATCTTCCTCGCCGATTGAAGAAATCATGATCAAAATCGTTAAGGGGGGTGAAGACAACGGTGTGAAGGCCCTGGTCGACTTCGTGAACGAAAAGCATCAGACACTGAAAAATCTGTATATATCATTTGAAGGAGACTTCACGGTTGCCCCGAAGGAGGAAATCGTTACGGCATTATCCAGCTGTTCCCAACTGGAAGGGATTTTCATAGATTTCGACGAGACGAAATCGCAGATTTCTGATGGTATTGTTGAGAATTTACTTGAAAAATGCCCCAATTTGGTACTTACCGATGGCTTGGAAACATTGGTGAGGGGAAGAGAATTCTATGAGCAGAAATATCGCGTAAAATTTGAGAAAGAAAGAGACGGTGATGAGGAAGAGGCTGAAAATGATGTGCTCGGTAATTAGCTAGCCAGTGTTACTACAGCTAGAAGAGGCAATGATAAGATGATTGTTTCCGTAGTTGGATACTTTTAAGTTCAGGAAGAAACTCGAAGAAGTTGAAACTTGAAGTTATGCGCAAATTTTTCATGATATTTATTATTATTTGTTTTATTCGAATGATGATTTGAAACAGTAGCCCACAAGCTGGATCACGGACCAGTGAGGCTGTCCTTGGGCTGTCTGGCAACATTCCAGCGCTACTATCTTCTTCCTATTATCTTTCTAGCATGCATGTGAATTACCCTGACAGTATCAGTGGCACTTGACTTCAGCGTCTATCAATAATTGGTCAATAAGCAATGTACTTCGGCGACAGTTGATCAATAACAATGACATTTCAATTTTCGACGACCGTGGTCCGTCCTCAGTTCATCCGTTCCCACCACATAACCCAACTTGGTATTTACAAGGCGAATTTCATTCTCACATACATAATCTCTGGTACAAACCCCTATGTGCTCATGCAAGCAAGTGACGAGGTAGCGACTCTATAATCAGATCTTCTCCCTTTGAGCGGCGCCACCAACCTCCTATTGCGTACAAGCACCAACTTGCGAAGATAAATGGATAGATGGAAGTTGGGGTTCTCTTGCGTCCTTCTGTGCTTTATGCCTCGGATCGTGAACTATGAACAACCCGAGGACTAGCTTATAAACTAGTGGACATTAATGGGATTAACAGTTTCAAGTGCGCTGCTTCTTGAGCTTACCTGCGTGGTTCCTGGTCCCAAGTACTTCAATCCTGCTATACTGTAAATCCATGCTTCTAAGTGTGCGCCGAATTACTATGCTGAGGTCTGCAGATCTCTTGGATAACGTATTGTTCTTCTTTTTCCCATTTCTTCTGCTTCGCTTTTGAGAGGGGCTACAATGCAGCTGCTGTCATATGTGCTTGAACCCCTGCTCCCTATCGCAGTCATCTCCTGACATCTAGGCTCCGTATCTGCTTATGGGTGCAATACCTCCGAAATGGGCTGCGATTACTATCTCATTATCCTGTCCAAGAGAGCTCCGATACATTTTTTCCATATCAATACTCCTAGAAAATGCATTTACACCACTTCCTCAGTAATTTGATTATATAGGAACCTCAGGTTCTCTGCCCGGGTTAGTTAGCTCGAAGCATTTTCTTCGGGGCGGACCTTCTAGGATTTCTGTGAAATATTGTCCTTTATTTCTTTTCTTGGTTCATCAGTGAATGAATGAACCGAACGTAAGGCGTATGTTCCGAATGATTCCCCCGTCCATTTTGCTAATGTTTGCTAGAAGAGGTGAGCTCCCTCCTGCTCCCCAAAATTTACCATTCGGCGGTAATTCCTAAAGCACTCAGATGAACATCTGAATATATGACCCACCCCCCTCGTTACCACTCTCACGCACTCCGTGTTGAGAACATGCGGCCCGTACTCAAAGAACCCCGATTATTTTATTCCCCGCCGGTTATCGATTCTCTTCCTCGACATCTTATCCAAGAATGTTGATAACCAGACTTATGTCGTTCATCAAATCAAACAACCTTTGAAAATTGATACCAGCTTTCAAATGGAACTCCTATGTGTTATGTTAGTGGAGTTATTCTACTTCGTCAATCACGCGACAGCGGAAAGTTGAATGTGGTCGGAGATGGCAGCTCGTTCGGGCAATGTCGACCTCAACTTCTTGAAGCGTAAACACATGTCTGGGAGAACGAACGAGGTACCACTCTAGCTGTTGACACAGAATTCCAGCGATTTGGACAGATTGCTGCAGTTACACATGTCTTCTGTATCTGGGCTTGTTGTAAGTGTTCGCCTCCAGTGCAAAGAACCCCAAATTTCTTATTCCTCCGCCGGCTGTCGCATTCTATCTCGTCCATTCAAGAATGTCAACAACCATCCCGAAAATATTTTTCTCCACAGTCAAATAACCTCCCAAGATTGTATTAGCGTTGAAATGGAACTCGATTTTATCCTCGAGTCAGTACTGGAGCTGATGTCAATTTTTTCGTCATGAGGTGGTGGAAAGTATCGTGCAAATCCTCATCGAACTGGAATGGTATCTTCATTAGTGTAAACGCAGATCAGATGCTAATTGACGCTGCAGGACTCCGGTAATTGATTTTATATTTTATCTATGATCAGATTTATCTCTCGTTACTCGGGCCGACTCATATAGAAAGTGATGACTCATACGCAAGCTCACTCACCATTGTCGTGGATGGATTCCTTTACCGTGTAATGAAGCCTTTCTCTAGCAATCACACGACGTCTATAGCAGTCAACCCTGTACCCCACATAGGGAAGTACATAGTTGTGCGCTCAAGTTCACAACCTTCGATTTTAATCGAACCTTAAACGCTGTGGACATAATACTGCACCCCGCGTACACGCACTATTAATGCCTTTCTCTTACCCACCACTTGACTTCTCTACTGCGCGCAAGTAGTAATAAGTACGGTTAAACTGAGCTCACTCATTATCGAACCTCGTTGGTTTGCAGCTTCCACTTGCACGACTTTCCAACTTCTTCGAGGACAACTCAGAGAGAAGGATTTCCTTATCCCCCGTCCCGGCGGTGGCCATAGAAGGCACAATTTGTATGTGCATACCATTATGGGGCTATTATTAGGTTGGCGCGGAAGGAGCGAGGTTATTTCATCGTTAGTGGACGTAGTGCGGTTCTGTCAATATCATGGCCAAGTCTAGACGGCTATTGGTTTGTAACTAATATAGACAGGATATGGTGATATGTTCTTCAATGGAGTTCATATCGTTAAAGCAATGTGATAATATAACAGCATAGTCAAAGCCTTTCATAAGCTACATAATTGATTTTCAAGTAAAATCAGAACACCGAGGAACATATGTCAACCAGTCCAAACTCGTTGCTCACGAACGTAATTCGTCAAGCCAACCTGAATGCTTAACGCACCCGCCTTCGGAGCCTCGGAAATATCGGAACCAAAGGCGACACCTTTTCACCGAAGTGCACTTGTGAAAAATCATTGATTGAGTTCCGTCACCGCCAGTCAACGTTCAACAATGACAAAATTCATCGTTCCTTTCATTGTGTCAGTATTTTATGTTGATTGGTTTATGTACAAATGGTGTACCTTTCATTCCACGAGTCATAATGTCGCCTTATCCCACCGAAAGTGACGAATGAACAAGATGTAGGCTTCAGGCCAGCCTCACCCTTAGTGCACCCAAGTCAATAGTTAATCTGGCTGCGCCAGCGCACGTGTATACACAGTGGTTACTCGGGTAAAGTGAAGCGCTGCGCCCTAAAACCTGCGTTCAGAAGAGCAAGAAAAGCAGTTACCTGGCAAGTAAGAGCGCGACAGCGTAAGCCAAAGCGCCCAGCGGCGCTCATGTGCTGTAAATGATGAAGTGGTAGTTCAATACTGAATGCCGATTTTTTTTTGGGAGGAGCACTCTGGAAAAATGAGTCGAAAATAAAACAGTGCAGTCAGAAGGTAGAAACATGTCATCGGGATTTTCACGAATGAAGCAGACATGCCTCTTACACTACTACCTTTACGCTTCCGAATATCGAGGAGTATAATTATTTGAACTATGAGTGGAACGAATTCTGCCAAAAGCAAGTCAAACTGAGTCACATTAATAATCTATATTCTTTGTCATTAGTTGTGAAAGGCAGACAAAAGCTAAAGTGATAATCAACTTTAACCCTGGAAGGAGTCTGTGGCAGGTGCTCGAGACATCGGAATTTTCAGCGACGAGGCGTCCTCGTACATTGACTCTTTTATCCCAGAATATCGAGAGGGATGATTACTTTCCATTGCTAACGGAGCTGAAGCCGCCGAGTCGTAGGAACATGATTGCTGCCAAAAGCAAGTCAAAAATCCCATTAATAATCTATACGTCTTTGTCATTAATCCTTAAACGTAGACAAAAGCTTGAGTTATTACCCAACTTTAATGAGGAAGAAGTCTACCTCACCTGGCAGCCGCCTGACGCGTAGCCATCCGTTCTCCAAGCACGTGTCGTGCTTACGCAGTAGTGAAAAGCTTTGAAGCACATGGCGGTGCTCATTAGAACGTTAAGGAAAATTGAAGGCACCCCGGAAAAATGCCTTGAAGGCGGGTTTTCCTTGAATACGCTGCGGCATGCGGAGGGTTATCTTTGAAGGAAATGTACATAGTGAGATCGAGGGAGAGTACATAGGCACAAACATACGAAAATTGACAATGAGCCGTGGGAAATCGGGTGATCGGTGACGGTGAGGCTGGTGGGCGTATGTGTATCCTGCCCTCGGCGCGCCTTGCCAAAGCTTGCCAAGTCATCGGGGTATCTTTGATAGTTTACGGTGTTCCCTCGGTGCATTGTTAGCAGTCTGGGTTTCAGGTGGTTAAGGGGAGTCGTCTTGACTACTCATCTATTCTGATAATTAATTGAACTGGACGTGGAAATTAACGGCATCGAAGATCTGCTTCCGCTTGACAGAGGACATGCGGTCTGTGGGCCTTACGACGGGTTTTGATTGTGTTTGTGCAAGCACACAAGGAGGTCATCATTGATGTAAAGCTTCACGTACATACTTGGAATATTTTGTTCAGCCGCTCAAGGATATTCCGGTTTACTAAGACAGGTTTTCGATGGTATCGCAGTACGATGAGTCGGACTGTGGGTTGACTCAGAGGTGGCAGTGGGCGATCAGGAAAATAAATAGGGAGAAGATCGAATGTGGCATTGTTTTGTGGCAGAACATAACGGCTTTGAGTACAAACAAGGGTACACAAGAACTTTGTGATCGAGGGAAAGGTTATAAATAGGCTTAAGTTGCAAGGCGTCCTTGTTCCATACCCCTTTCTCATCCACATACTTTAACTTTACCTTCTTACGCCCCCTTTCATTCACTCTCTCTTATTTCAAGAACGCTACACGTCTCGCTGAGGCTACACACCCGCTCTTTATTCACGCCCCAGCCACTCTTTGCCTTATCATAATTTCAAGGCTTAATCCACCTACTACGATGATATCTTTTGGACTTGTGCTCGCTGCTCTCGCAGCCTCCGCAAATGCGTACTGGCTCATGGGTGCCGGTAAGTAATTCTGACTTCTATTGCTTGGCGCTTTTTTAACTTAATATATGCAGAGAACTTCATTACCACGGAGCGTATCGACCCCATCATCAACCCTGGCCAAGTATCGGGCCACACGCATTCAGGTGAGTAAAATGTGCACATCTTAGTTCAACTTTTGCTTACTTTTCTTTATACAGTCCTCGGTGGTAGCAACTTCCGCTTCACCACCACCGGTGACGCTCTGAGACAGAGTGAATGTACCTCCATTCCTATTCCTCAGGACAAGTCGGCCTACTGGTTCCCAGTAAGTTTTTTCGCATCTATCGTCTGCGCCGAATGATGCTCATGTTTGCTCTAGCATTTGTACTTCGAGTGGAACAACGGTAGCTTTACTAGTCTGGACGGAGGAGCAGTCATGTAAGCTACAATCTTCTCTTGTTCTCATCACATTGTTCTAACGTCGTATTGCAGCTACTATCTCTTCAGTGACACACCCGGCACCACGACCGCATTCCCCGATGATGTAAGTTTCCACCTGTACTCATCTTTTTTTGCTATCATACTGATGCCGGTTACAGTTCCGCATGATCAGTGGAGACCCCATGCTTCGCTCCTACGACGCCTCCAGCAAAGCTCAACAGGCAGTCACTTTCCTCTGCCTCGACTTCAACGGCGTAACCACGAAGTCAATAATATCCCTTCAGGAAGCTGCCCATCTGGCATTCGCGCCCAGATCAATTTCCCATCGTGCTGGGATGGCAAGAACTCCGACTCGTCAGACCACAAGTCCCATGTCGCTTTCCCAAGCGGCGGTCCCGACTCTGGAACTTGCAACGATCCCAACTTCCCCGTTACTCTTCCCAGGATCTTCTTGGAAGTATATTGGGGTTCGCAGTCATTTGATAGCGTGAGGAGCCAGGCCAAGAACCCGGACCAGCCATTCGTGTATGCGCAAGGCGATCCCACAGGGTACGGATATCATGCTGGTGAGTCTTGTTTTCCATTTTCAAATTTTCAAAAATTTTCCTTTTCGGAGAATGGTGGTTCATTTTACGCCTCTCGATGGTATCCATGTTTGGCAAATGGATGACCGTACCTGGTTACACCCACCCAGCTCTGGCTTTCATACGGCAGCGGCGCCGTTCTTGTCTCAAGCTGTCTCGCTGGGTGCTCAGTGTCGATTCCTCATTGGCTGGAGTCGCGACATCCATTCCTCCTGTCCTCCTTATCTCCCTGCTGTTATTCCCATCGCACCGTGCTAACTCATCAATAGACTTCATCAATGGATGGGACAAGGGCGTTCTCCAGAAAGCTGTTGACGGATGCAACTGCAATCCTTACGGCGATGTACGTCATTTGCTGGTCATTTTTTGTTTCGCTTACTGACTTTTCGCTATAGCCCACGTGCTGTGCTCAAAAAGGAATCTTCGACCTCAACCAGGGCAAGACCTGTCGCATCACCAAGTCCGTCGATGAGCAGAGTACGTCTTTCTCTTCCTTTCCTAATGCATAGTGCTGACCGGATTCTTAGCTACTGGTACGATTTCAAAGCTCCCCGGCAACAACCCCGTCGTTGGCGAAGGACCACGCGCTGCTATGCTCGCTGATACCAATCCACCATCCTTGATCTCTCCCGTGTACGTCTACACTGGTGACTCTCCCACTCAGACTGGGTCTGTTGTCAGCGGTAGCGCAGCCACTGGTGGTAATTTGGCTGTATCTAGCGAGAGCGCATCCTCTGCTGCTTCTGCCGTCGCTTCATCCGCTGCGCCCGCCGGTTCTTCCTCTGCCACCCCTGCAGCCTCATCCGCTGCGCCCGCCGGTGCCTCTTCCGTCGCTTCTGCTGCAGCCTCATCAGCTGCCAGTGCGCCCGCAAGTGTACTCCGCCGCCGCCGCCGCGCCGCTGGTGCCTCTTCCGCCGCTCCTGCTGCTGCCTCATCAGCTGCCAATGCGCCTGCAGGTGCTTCTTCCACCGCTCACGTCGCAGCCTCATCAGCTGCACCCGCTGGTGCCCTCTTCCGCCGCTTCTGTTGCAGCCTCATCAGCTGCCAGTGCGCCTCGCAGGTGCTTCTTCCGCTGCGCCATGCTGCAGCTTCGTCGGCTGCCCCCGCCGGTGCCTCTTCCGCCGCTCCTGCTGCAGCTTCATCAGTTGCAAATGTGCTGGCAGGTGCTTCCTCCGCTGCTCACGCCGCAGCCTCATCAGCTGCACCTGCCACCGCATCCTCCACCGCCGGTACCTCCCACCACAACTCATCCGGCACGTGCAAGCGCTCCGTCAAGAGGATGCACCACGCTCGGAGGTTCTCTCCCGATAACGCCCTAACTTTCTAAGCACGTCTCCGTGCTAGAAAATATTGTAACGACATGTTTTGACGGGGATGGATTGGATGATGACTTGATGCCCTCTTCCCCCCATCTACCTTGCTATCGATTCCCCTCTTCCTTGTTTCCTCTGCGCTTTCTTGGGTTCAAGTTTGGTATGAGTATTTTGATACATACTCTGTTTCTGTTTGCCTCTGTCTCTGTCACTTGTTACATCCAGTTTTTAGGGCGTGAAAAGGCATTGTATGCCTGGCTCTTTACCCTTAAAAATGCCCGCTTTGGTTGGGCACCTTGCTATAGATGTAGGGCTATTGACTTGATTTTGTTGATAGTTTTACTGCAGTTGGTTGATCCGATTGTTTTTTTTCTCTTTTTTTCTTTTTTTTGCAGTTGTTTTTTTTTGTATATAAATAGAATAAAAAAGTGGTCGAACCGCTATGTTGTATTCAGCTTGGTGTGCTTTTTGAGTTGGGATTTGTCATGAACTTTAAGTTGGGTTTCGACTTCTTTCTTTCTTTCAACATTTTATTTTGTCATCGATTCTTTGGAGTGTGCTTATGTTCTGAGTTCTTTCGACGGTATTGTTATTTCAAACTCCCGTTGACTTCTGTACACCGGCAATCATCGTAAGAGACCATTCATTCTTTTCATTGACTTTCTTGCTCTTAATGTTCGATATTCTATTATTGTTGTTGTTTATTTTTCTTTAGAAATATGTCTGGTGAGGAGCAGTTAATCTACTAGAAATAGGAATAGGAAGTATGAACACCGAATGAACATAAGTGATGCGCTAGGTAACACGTACTAAGTTATAGTAAATAGTATATTTGAAATATGGCTATGAACGGGCCGAGGTGTACTATTCTAGATACGGTGTATAGTATAATTACCTGACGCCGGATGGGACATTGTATACTGCATATGGTCATTGTCAATGATGGCTGAGTGAAGACAAAGCTATAGACTAAGAGAGTGGGCGCGATTCAACGTAAATGTTATATCGATTCAAGCTGAAGATATATCATGTCTACCGTATTTGATATCGTCGTATGTAGTACTTATGTAGGAAGACACGCGCCGAGGGCGTCAAGTTTGGCGTGTGTTGGTCATGTGATGGGAACATTTTGAATTGGGCGAGTCGTTTGTAATAAGCAACCAGTTCAAGCGCATTCCAATTCGATCTGCCAAAAGCCATTCAGACCTCTTCTCTCCTGAGTCCTAACCACCATCTTCTCCCTAACCCAAGTGCCACCTCGCCGAATACCATCTCACTCAACCTTGAAAACGGAATCCAAAAATCCCAATACCAATGGCGACAATGCTATCCCATAGCTCGTCGTCGCTGCTCACTGACCCATCTGTCCCTATTGTTCCCCAGAGGAGAAGAAGAGAACCAGAAGAAATCATCGACGTCGACGAATTCGACGATTTTCCAACCGCAGGCTCGAGCTCGACTGCGAGGCCAGTGGCACCTGTCGTACGCAGGGCTCCTACAGAAAGTTCCCACACTCACTCTGGTCGTCGCCCACATAGCCAACACGCAAACGCCCAACCGATTATTTTAATTGATAGCGATGAGGATGATGAGGATGTACAGGTTGTGCGTACGAGTACCGCAGTCCGACAACAACGTAAGTCTTTTTTACTTAGTGTTGGTCTTGTGGGGTGTTAATATGGATCTGGATTCTGTAGGACCAAGCAACCCCCGGCCATCGTCGTTTGCCTCTGCATCATCATCATCGATGCCCCGAATGAGATTTTTCTCTCCCCCACCACCACCCAGAGAAGTGCCGGTGGAAGTGATCCCCCCCGTCCCCCAAGTTCCACGAGAATACGCAGCATTACAGGGCTTTACCCACCGGGACCGCCGGCTTCCGTTCCCCGTCGGCCCAGGTGCCACGAATCGTGGCTCCGGTACGCCAGCTCCGTTAGCAGGCATCGTACGCCCTAGAGAACAGCCATACGGATTCGAAGCTGCCATACGCAATCGGGGGCATCACCCCCAGCATCACCATCATCATCCTTACCCGCCTCAGCAGCGGAGGGAATCTACCGAGGGGGATGCTTCCCGTGCTGCTCCCCGCTCGCACCACGTGCCTCAGATGGGCTTAGGTGGGGCATTGATAACATCCAATCGTGCTCGGGCAGAGCAAGAACGCAGACGCGGGCTCGGAGGGATGTTCAGCAATACGTTAGACTTGCTCGCTCTCGGGTTACCCATGGGCCCCGAGGATGATCTGCACCCCATCGAAGCAATTCTTCGATATCACAATAACGAGGACGGTCCGCGACTGTACTTCCCCCGAGAACGGACGGAGCGGTTGAGGAGAAGTGAGGAAGAAGAGTACCAGACGAAGTTTACGCATCCTAAGCCACCTGAACCGGGGTTCACGTTCGATTTTGCGCCGAGAGAGGAGGAGGATAGTGGTGCGGTGCAGGGAAGGCTGTTCCCGCGTACGTCAAAGGACGATCCTATTGTGATTGACGATGATGATAGTGATGATGGTGTTGCTGCGTCTGCAAAGGCAGAGGCGAAAGCCTCGCGGAGTCTTTCGACGACACTTGTTTGTGCGCGATGTATGGACCCTCTTGTCCTCGGTGCGAAACTCACTGAGGAGGAGTCGAGGAAGCGTAAGATATGGGCACTAAGATGTGGGCACTTGATAGATGAAAAGTGTCTTGATGAAATTGGCGTTCCTCCAATAACATTCATGGATTTGCTACTGGACGACTCGCCTAAACCGGATCGGAAAGGTAAAGGTAAAGCGCGCGCTGTGGACGTAGAAGATGAAGACCCCTCTATGCCTGGCGCCTTTCCCGACGGTGGTATCCGACACGGTTACGATCCAGATCGTCGGTCAATCTCTCTGCTTCATCTGGCGGTTTGCCACCCGCGAAGAAGGCAAAGACGAAAGGGAAGAAGAAAGTTAAACCTGGGACAGTGGAGGATACGTGTGAGTGGGTGTGTCCTGTTACAGGGTGTGGGAGAGTGCATGTTAGTGTGCTCGTGGATGGTGTGTGGGGACCTAAGAAGGACGCGAAGGGCGAAGAGTCGAGAAGCGCAATTGCTGTCTTTGTGTGATGTTTCTGCTTTATTTTTCTGGGGGATGGATTTCCTACTCGCATTGTGGATTCATGGGTTCATTGCTATTGTTGTGGGTTGCATTTATGTATTCTACTGGCCTCTATCGGATATCGGTCATTTCATCTAGCATGGTCTTTGCATTACCTTTCTTCATTATCTCACATTGCACTTTTAACTCGGTTCCTCTGCTTTCCCTCTCGCACGCTCTAGCCTCTAACTTGCTCTGGCATCCCGTCTCAAGATCTCACGTGTCACTCCGCATTAGTAGTATTACTATTCACGCATATATAGATTTGGCGTTTTTTATTCTATTATTGATGTGACTGGCAGGAGTGGTATGTTTTGAGTATGTTTCAGCGTATTTGCGCTGGAAAGTACGAGGTGAGTTTTTCTGTTGACAAACATTGTACGTTGTGTTATGCAGCATGTTCGGGGAGTACTTTAATATTTCCTTTTACATATTTTAGAATTTCAAACTTGAAGGACGGGGATATTCGTAGGTGCGTTTGACGTTTGTTGAGAATCAGGACGTAACTATTTTCGGCATTTTGCGCTGACTGCTATGATACGGGACGTGGTGCACCGGTGATCTCTTGTTTCCCGCAAGTTTCCCGTTTGAATATTCGTTTCGTACTTTGAGGTGAGTCTTGTAATCTGTACTTCTACTGTCTGTTTACTTCGTTCATTTCCTTTACTTCTAGGATCTCTAGGAATAATGTTTGAATGTTCTTGGATATGTTGAAGCCTGGGATATATCAGTTTTTGGTTTTCTATGCCGACTGCTACGAGGTGATTTTTTGTTGCAAGTTCGTATATTCTTAGAATCAGGGCGTAACGGTCTTCAAACTTCAGTCCAGCATCCAGCGCCTTCTAACACATGCAGGTTCTCTATCGTATATTTGGTTCTTATCTGTCGTTCCGCAAGGAGCATTTTGAAGTGAGTGTCTTGGCTTGAAAGAAGCCACTGATACGTACGCTTTTTTCTCGCTTGTTTCTCGCATATATAAGTAAGTATACTTAGACTGCTGGTCCTGTCCTTGAGCGCATGACTTTGACGTCGTTTCCTCAGTTGGACTCAGGACGCCAGAACGGTATAATTCGGCGCTTTACGCAAATAAATTACAGGATGTTGTTTGAATAAACGTAGGCATGTCGAGGATCGGGACATATCGGACTTCAGCATTCTGCGTTGACAGCTGCAAGGTGTTTTCTTGTTGCCCCGTTTGAATATATTGTTTAGGACCAGGACGTAACGCCTCAGGCATCGACATTATCGGTTCTTGTTTACCATTCTGCGTGGAGCACTAAGGAGAATTCTGCTCTTCTGTAATTGCTTGCTTAGTTATTTCTAAAAGAAGCCGCTGGCGCGTACGCTTGCTTTTGACGTCTCTTGCTCTTTAAGGACTTCAAGGAACAGGACGGTGAAACTGTTTGAATATAGGTACCTCGAGGACCAAGACGTAATACATAGTAACGTCCTTCGGCATACCATCCGGCGGCAACTAATAGTTCCTTTATAAGTTGCTGCCCACCTTGACTATTTGTGCTTGCATATGTACACCTTTAATTAGCTGCGGAGCGACATTTCCTTTTCTTTCAGGCCTTCTGCACTACGTTTGAATATATTTGGATACGTATGTTGCCGTATAACTTTGACATCGCCTCTTTACTTCCGGTACCGCTCTCTTCGAGGTGAGTTCTTCCATCCTGTCACCGAAACTCGACTTTGGAAATCATACCTTCCTGGACCCAGTGACTACTATGCACCAACGCTAGGTAGTTCTTTATTCCCCTCACCATGCGAGGCCGAACCACGCGCGTTTTTGAAATCCGGTACAGACGGATTGCCGTGCATATTTTAGGAGGAACATTGGAGGAAAGGCACTATCGATGATTTATCGTCCTATCGATGTGGTTTTCGGTTCCTTGTACCAGTGAGGAACCGTGATTCACTGCCGGCCGACATTGTACTCCACTTTCTTTGTTTACAAGGTGAGTTCTTCTGAGATAGGTACGCTATGACTTTGGTTCTTTGATTTATTAACCCTCGGGAACATGTGTTGTCTATGTCAAAGTATGAAGGGGTCCGTTTGATCCACGTTGGTGTGAATAATGGGTACTTAGTCGCCGTACGGAAGTGGCTTTCGTTAATAATGGCAATTGACTGTCATCCCTGTCACGAAAATAGCAATAGCCCCTGCTACAGACGGAGAAATCAGTGGGCTATTTTTTTTTGCAAGAATCTAATAACTGAGTGGTTGCACTCAGGTGACGGTGGCTGGCCGTGGTCTCATTATCGTGGACTTCTGATGTCATAGGATTCCCGTATTTTGGCTCTTCGGTGGTTAATATACTGGTCTCCGATTTTCCGTGGGACCAAGTACTTGATGTTCCTGCGGATTCACGTTGTTAGCTATGTCATACATTCATGCGACATACAAATGTCCAAGCCACAAGATTTTCAGTATTTTTATCATTCATTTGAATCTCTCATGGTATGATTCCCGGTCTTTGGCTCCCGGCTGGGACTTCGAACTATAGAACGGGCTATAGGCCTCTAATTTCTTTTAATTAAAGTAACCAGATTTCATGGCAAGCTCAAAGTACCATAACTGGCCTCGTCACACGACGTTCAGGTTGCCAACCGTCCACAAAATCTCGGTTGTTTATGATTAGCAATGTGTATCCCGGGGTAAAACGTGACCTCATCTCCCAGGAATTCTGATAGGTATACTTATACATACAACTCATCGTCTCTGGTTGTCAGCCTAGTATTTGGATCTACTGGGTATAAATCTTCGGTTTCTTTTACTAGACCAAATATCTGGTTTTTCTTTACGTTTCTCTGTCAAACTTGGCCCCGTCACGCGGAAAAGATTGCTAACTTTTCTACCGAATCTTGGCTCTATCTGTTCAGATTAAGACAGTCACGGAATGGCCATCTCAGGAAAAATATGATGATATTCTATCTAGGACTTCATCTAAGAGTCGGACAAGACCAATGCAGCAAAGTCCCACCTAAGCTAAACAACATCTATTTTGGTGTTACTTCACTCAATAATTCTGTGTATGAGCAGATGATCAATGATCATCATCATTTGATACGTATTTCCGTAGTTTTGATGCATCCACCCATCCGTAAAAGTAATCCAAGAATATTTTGCTGAAACCCCTTGCATGACGCTGGAGCATTTCGTGATTCCGTCCATTGCCGCTTGACCATGTTCAAATCCCATACTAATGCTTGTACGCATTTTCTGTTAGTCACTTTCATTCTAAATCGCAGATTCGAAGGTGCCACAAGACATTCGATGAAGTTTGAACATCAGCAAGCATCCTCCATAGAACGGAAGCCCGAGACTCTAATACTACAGGCCCAACTTACGGGGTCCGTTCGGAGACATTAATATTGATTGTGGCTGACCGCTTCTATCTACCACCGTTCTCCACGTTGGCGCTCAAAGCAAATTTCACGTTTAAATAAATACACTGTATGTATAAACTTTAAATTATTCGCCTTTCGCATCGTTAAATGAACTTGGTTGTCGACAATTTCTAATAGTCATTCGGGGTTGGGCTTCGGTAAGTATTCCTTCAGTACGACTGCTAGCAACTGCCGTAATTGGTAAGTGCAAGGAGCACAAGAGTTATTTACTGGCACTGGACGAGACATTTCATGTTTCCCTTCCGACGTCCGCGCAGGGCGCATCTGCCCGCATCCCGTATGACAGCGCCACATACATATGTGGACACGAACAAAAACACCAATGCTCGCTCTCGGATCTTAATTCTGCTAGAGCCTGCGTAGGTTTAGATATCGGCATGTTTTCATCCCGTTCGATAGAAAGCGTCTCTAAGTCTATGTCGTTACAGCCTACGGCATTTGAGTTATGCACAAGATAGCTTGGCTTTTTAAAATAGAATTACCGAGCAGTTTGGTAAGTGACATCAATATGTAGTAGTTTGACACTGATTCAACCTTTTTGTGATAAATGCGTGTACAAATTTCTACTTTCTGAGATGTCCGGGGTTGTCTGTCCGGTATCATCCCATCGATTCATCGATATGCCATAAGTTCTCCGCTTTGTAGGAAATTTTGACTCCTGTTCGGCTTGAGAGATTTTGTACTGACAGTCGCGGAGTAAAAGAGAAACCCTCGCGAAAGGTCCGCGATTCCCCACAATCTGTCTGCCCTGGGCCATGTAATGATCAAACAAGAAAAGAGACTACGGATTGACTTCATCACGTCACGGAGATTAATCATGATATGAAGATCTATGACATGCATGACATGTGAAGCGACCTTGCGTTTAGAGGGTCGCTGATAACGGAAAGTTGACACCGAGAATGTGGCCGAGTTGAACGATGTCAATCGCAGGATCGCGGGAAGGAAGAGAGAGGGCGGCTTGGCGTGTTGTTCATACCAATATTTTACATGGACTCGTGACCTACTGGTATATTATTATCAGGACGAATTCCATCGAACTTTGAACCTTTGAAGCCTGAGGCCACACACACACGCGAGCACTGCCAGCCCAAGGCTGGTGGTGCATTTCCCTGAAAGCGGCGAACAAAACAGGTTTCAATAAAAAGGACAGAGTGCGCTAACGCCAACTCAGGGAAAGCCTTGTTGGGCGCAAGGCCCAGAATAAAAGAAATGGAGCCCATGAAAGCTTTTTATAGTCATTATAAGTACTAGTATAGCTTGGATATCTGAGCTGAGGACGCTGTTAGGGCCTAGGGTGTTGTAAATATACGGAAGCAAGTTCGCTGCCATTAGCTAGAGAGGCCTCCTCAAATTTAAAGATAATCAAGACCTTGAGTTGAAGCTTTTGAAGCGATGGCCTAAAGATCTGCGGCAGAGCTAGTTTCGGAGTTCATACATGCAAGTCTATAGCATGTTTGGTTTCAACGTTGCCAGACAACTGAAGCACGAACCCAACACGAACTCGGAACCAAGGCAAAACCAAGGCATCAACAACTCAGGCATTTCCAACTTGCTTTTGGGAATGCCTTCATTTCCAGATTTTTCTCAGACCTTTTCCGTTCTGGTCAATTCTTTTAGGAACTCTTACACTCTCTGAACTGAAGGTTTGAAGTTGAAAACTTGCTTTCCAACAAAACGAGCTCATCTAACTTGTAACTTACTTAGTATTAGTATTCAAACGCTCAGAGTTCCGTTACGTACGGAGCGTAGATGCGGTGTGGACACGGCAAACGACATTCCTGGATCGATAGTTGCTATTACCCTCGACACAGTGAATATTTCACTTCGGGCTCCTTATTTCTCACCGGTGGACTGCCCTTGGTACTTATTTCGCGGAAACTTTGTCTCCATCAAGGTCATGAACTGAAAACCAGCGTATCAAAGGATGTCGCTATTTTGGGCGATAACGAGTGCCATTGGAATGTATCGGACCGAGCTTGTTTTATTTCATTGTGGGTGCACCTACAGCGTTTTACTTCCAAATTCTACTACTACTTGTACAACCCAGCCAATGCCACGCTTGTTTCAGTGAGGAGCACTTTATTCGCTTTCAGTATATAAACTGGCGTATGAGCACATATATTTTTCATCAACATATCTACCATCTTTCCTGTTTCTTCTAATCTGCCATGAACACACCAGCGTCTTTCGTGCTTCCTGACCTAGTTTCTCACTGCTCATACCCTCTCCGCATCAATGCTAATTGCAACGAAGCTGCCAGGGCTTCAGAGAAATGGTTGCTGGAGGCCACCAATCATGACAAGAAACGGCGCGCTGTTTTCATGGGTCTCAAAGCTGGAGAATTGACTGCAGCCTGTTACCCGGATGCAGACATATTTCATCTCAGAGTTTGCGATGACTTCATGAACTATTTGTTCAACCTTGATGACTGGCTGGATGAATTCGACGTGGAAGGAACGATTGGAATGCGCACTTGTTGCATTGGTGCTATGCGCGACCCTATTGGATTTGACACCGACAAGAAGGCTGGCGAGATGACGAAGTCGTAAGTCGAGTATCTCGTGAACAGAAACAGTGCCAATGCTAACCAAGTCCTTCTTCAATTTAATCAGATTCTTTGCAAGGTTCATGCAAACTGCAGGCCCAGGGTGTCGAGAACGATTCATCCATAGCATGGTTCTCTTCTTTAAAGCTGTATCCAAGCAGGCTTTGGATCGAGTCCAAGGAATGATACCAGATCTTGAATCATATATCTCTACACGCAGGGACACCAGTGGCTGTAAACCTTGTTTTCAGTTGATAGAATTCGCCGCTCGTATTGATCTACCTCAAGAAGTCGTTGAACATCCCATAATCAAGTCACTCGAGGAAGCAACAAATGACCTTGTAACGTGGTCAAATGTAAGGGAGCTGTTGAATCCCATCAATTAGCTCTAACTCTCGATAGGATCTCTTCTCTTACAACGTTGAGCAAGCTCGCTCTGATACACACAATATGGTCTCAGTCATCATGCAAGAGAACGGGATCGATCTACAAGAAACTGTTGAGATCGTGGGCCAGCACTGCAAAGCCAGCATTGAACGATTCGAAGCTGACAGGCAATTGGTGCCCTCATGGGGCCAGGAAATTGATAGAAACGTCGCACTCTACATTGACGGGCTCCAGAACTGGATCGTCGGTATGTGATGTACTTATTCAATTGGTTGTCCTTTTAGCTGATGTGTGTCTGGAATCATCAAGGTTCTCTTCATTGGTCATTCGATTCCGAGCGATATTTTGGAAAACATGGACATCAGATCAAAAAGCACCGTGTTGTGAAACTTCTTCCCAAGGAGGTTTAATTTTTATTTCACTTAATAATGTGAAGATTATCTTTTTATAATTGATGCCATTATATGGAATTAGTATAGATATTCCTTGTTATTCAGATTGAAACTTAAGATGCTGAACTGTACAGAGAAAGCCGTATATTTGGGAGAATATATAATCGACTGTCAAGTAGTAACTCCTCCATAGATAACCTATTCAATGCTACTTAAATGACTCTGCAGGATTGCGCTCAATTACGGCTAAGACTTAGAAGTAGTACAAATCATTATTAGAACCACTCTCGCAAGAGAAAATGTTTTTCAACATACTCAGTCATAATATTTTGGACCGAAGTCTCTAGCATGCGAGCGCCTATGCGCACGATGTGCTGCCGCAACTTCTCCAGGTTCCCTTCGTGGCTCTACTATATCCCTGAGGGAATATGCTTTTCCGTGATAGTATCGAGCTTCGATGGGGGAGGCAACATCTGCGCGAGGAACAATGGCGGCGCTTGAGATGGTGGCGGCGGCGACGGCAACGACAAAGGCGAGCGAGAAGCGCATATTGACAAATGAAGGCTGAGGTCGGATAGTAAAAGACTTGCTGAGATGTAAATCTTCTTCACCAGGAAGAGGCGCAGAGGTACAAGACTAGCTTGAACGGGGAGATAGAGACACAAGACCGAGCTCGTGAAGTGGAAGAGGAAGACTAGCTTGGGGAACAGTATTTGTCTCTTCGAGCTTTTATCCTTATCCCGCTGGCACTGCTTTGCCTACTCCTTGATTTCTGATTGATGGCGCTGATACTTGGTGATGCGACCGCTCGTCTCCATCTCGCCGGAGTTATCACCGTCAAGACTGGAAATCTGGAAACGCATTGATGTAGTCCCTCAGTGCTCAGCACATAATAGTTGACAACGTTGAAGTCGAACTTTGGACGGTGACGAAGTTAAACTTCATATTTGTCGATGTTTACCACACTCATCCAACTTCAACGTTTCAACAACATCCAGCATTTCAACCTCGAAGACGACCAAACCATAGCACGCAAATTTCAAACTAAGAGTTGCGCTGTGATTATTCCCATTGAAGCATAATGCATTGTCGTTAAAGTCAATGTTTCAGTGAGAAGACATGGTGAGAAAATTGCAATGACTACCGGTAAATGGTATCAATTTGTAGTTTCAACTTAAATGAAGCAGTTTGCAGCCATTCATTGATACAAGAATCCAATCCAATCCCAAGAGTATTTGGGATAGGATTACCGAACGAAGTCCATGTAGCTACTACTGTACAGTATTCATTATTCGTATCATGGCTTCCCACACAAATTGATCACATGCTGTCTTGCATTCTTTTGCTCAGTACCTCCAACGCCTTCCACGCCCTCAGGGGTTTCCCCATCTAGATTTTCCTAATTGAAGTGTAAGTAATAGTGAAGGTAATCTGACAATTAACAAGAAATTACACGGCTGCGATCTGCACCAGCATTAATTAGAACCACCGCTGCTTCCGCGTGAGCAGACTCCATAGCAAGATGGAGTGGGGTGTTTCCTATTTTTATCTCGTTTCAACATTTTTCAGTCGTGCATGAGAGGATCGCTCACCAATACGATCTCCAGTGTTCAGACGAAGCTTGTTGGAAGGGGTCGAAGAATCCAACAGAAGTCGAATAAACCCGACAGAACCGGTTGTGGCAGCACGATGTCTATGGAATTCAGTGTGAGTTTTGTACGTAGAAAATGGGAATACTGACAAAGGTAGTTGATTAGCTTTATCTCTAGCGTTAATCTGTCGCCATATTAGACTATGAGGTACTCAGTTTTACGACAAAATCTTACATCTGCGCCTCTTGAGATAAGAAGCCGACCAATCTGGCAAAATTTTATCAGTATATTCACACTAGTCAAGGACAGCTAATAGCGCACATCAATACGAGATTTGGAAGCTGCATAGTGCCTGAAGACGATGAATATAGTGTGAGCTACAATTAGCTCTGCTCCCCAATTTCGTGGAGTTATGGAGGTCGACTCACAAAGGAGTAATGCCCTTATCATTTTTCCTATCCAACAAACTCTTATGAGCAATGTATCTGGGAGACGAGAAGCAATTACTAGCGCACTTATTTACGTCTGCACCTGCTCCTACTAATTCGAGCACTACATTTTCATTGCCCGCGCTAACTGTGCATAACCAGAGATGAGATAAATTCTCACACTACTACAATACATACCCGCTATATGAAGAGCAGTCCAACCACCGCTGTCGGACTTGTCAACTTCGGCTTTCTGATCGATGAGGTACCGCGTAATGTCGATGGAACCGGATGTAGCTGCCCAGTGAAGTGGAGTTCTTCCATCCTGAACATTGCTTGAGTCATGAATATGCGATTTAAGTGAAAGCTGGCTCACCACATCTGGAGTGTTGACGCATTTAGGGTCTTCTGTGACCAGAGCGCGAACCAGCGAATACTGATCTGATTAGCGATATCAGCCGTTGCAATTTGATTACAAAAAGTTCACAAACTATTGTGTGCAGCAGAATGTATTGATAGACCCGACATAACTAGGACGTAGCGAAGACTTGAGCTTAAGTATTGAGGAAAGAGACTCGATATCGCACGAACTTGTTCAAGCTTAGTAGCGCACTGACGCAATCGTATATCGATCACGCGATCCGTATCTTACGCGTCGCTATAATCACGTGGCAAGTATTTTAAAGTGCCGATGCCGTAAAGTCACAATGTTCCGAATCCGTGCTCCGCTCCTCTGAGTTAGAATACTTTGGCAGTATTTCTAAACTGCCTGACAATGACTCAGTACTCAACTTATGACAAAGCCGACTGCAACCTCTCATCCTATTTATCTCTCCTCGAAATTTAGACAGAAATGGTTTGCAAGAAGAGTATGTCGTGGTCATCTTACTACAGATACCTAACATTCGAATGGCATCATCAAGTTTTTTCAAAGTTTTCAGTCTGAGTACCGATCGTTCTCTTTTCACGTCAACTCCCCTGCTATACTTGAGGAGAAGTAGGGCGCCAGATGGCTCCATACAATCTTCTTACCGGACATCATATGGTGGCAGAAGCGTATACGAACTCCTTGGGGTCTTCAATAACTTTTTAACCTGTTTATCACACAAGATATTGAGATCGCTGTTCTTCGGAGGGCTCTCGAGTTTCAACACTGTCGTCTATGCTTGAAGCGGTTGACCAATATTCCACTCGAGCCTTCGAACACTTCAATGCCGGATGTTACTGATATTGTGAATGAACATTGCTACTAACGACAGTGACCTTCATATTACCTCGGTGAGTGCTCATATCCTGCTTCTTGCATCTTACGGATGTACCTCTCCATCCCCGCTGTCACCGCTATACATATGCTAACTTTTGGTAATAGCACAAACACATGGACTTAGTCAAGTAACAGATTCACGATGGGGTTTGCCAGTTTAATTCCCGCACTTGCAATTGTACTAATGGCCGCTTCTAGTCTTGAAAAATCAGAATTTTCCACCGAAAACCACGTTGGACATACCATGTAATGGCCGTTCATTTGTGTCCTCTATTATCAAATTCAGCAAGCGATACGTCTCTATTGGGGAGCAGCTATCTATTCTTCATAGCGGTGTTTCTATTGAATCTACCTTGTGACCAACTGGACCTTCTCTTTGCCACTTCTCACGTCCAGAGGAACCACGCTCTGGACACAAGAGTGCATAATTCTCATATTCATACCAGCACATTTACATACCTACAGGTAACCATTGCTGCAAATCCTATGCGAAGCTCCTAACACATCAAACCCAGTGTTTATTGACGTCCGAATTATCAAACTAGTATCATGTTATTAATCTACGAAATCGACCATGGTATGGTCATTGGACAAGCATACGCTATCTCTGCTTATCAAGTGCAGAAATATCTTTGGTAGGCTTCTTACACCAAAATGTGGTGTTTCTCCCGCTGGTAGGTAATTAGTTACTCAACTTCGGGGGTCTTGACCACCCACAAATGTGGTCGTCTTCTGGCTGCTGGACATGTGGTCTAACGGCGTTCTTGTGTTTGTCGTGGAGCTTTCCTTTGCAAGAATTACTTCTAATATTATCAAGATTAGAACCAGTTGTGAAAGGACAGCAATTCCTTAGGAGAAGAAGGTACCTTTTCTGATGCACTGCATTGACTGCAATTGACCTGTGCCATTTTCAAAGATCAACCATTTACGCCATTCAAATTCCAAAGTCCGCGCATACATGTCATAGTTCGAAGTCGGTTGTGCCTATTCACTAAAACTCCGGTAATTTCATATCAGACGGATATACGACTACTAAAATATTTCCTCGACCGCTATCCATGGGAGTATTGCGGTAGCCTTTTAGGTTTGTGGTCTCTCTTCTCCTTTTCCAGATTCTATTCCGTTATTCTTTACAGCGATTTCCTCTAAAATCTTAATTGCTTCTTCATCGTGAATACAGTCAAGAAACTTTATTTGACATAGTCATGTTTGTTGATTTCCGTTTTATTTTCCTTAGGGATAACGAGGTAATGCCATTGTGTTTTCGCTCTTGACGTGGCCAGCGAATTACGAGTGATGGTATCGACCGACAAGTTACGGTTCGCCTTGTACTATGCGTATGAGCAATACGGAGTGCATTGTACAAGTATCAGTTCCTCCATGCGGCGATTTAAGGGCGGGATCGAGCGCCATTTCGGATAACACCGAGAAGACAGCGACAGGAAAAGAAATTACCAACAATCCAGAAAGGAATCAATCAGTACGAGCTTTTATTAGATGCCTCTCTGCATTATGTTATGTTCGATCCGCTGATTCGATTTGGTCATGATACAGGTGTCTCACGTATGTCCTGCGAATAATATATGTTTTCGTCAAATGTGATACAATATACGTTATGTGCTACAAATGATATATATCGTGCGTCCCAAAAAATATCTAATATCACAATGAAGCATGCAAATCACGAGTCACCAAAATCTTCAGGATCGGTATACTCTTCTGGGCTTGAAATCGACCTGGACCCTCCGGCTCCAGGAAATGCCATGTCAAACGTTACTTGCGAGGATAATGGATGCAACGTCGGCGACGAAATTGTATTTCCTTCGTTCGATGACCACCCTGGGGTCCCGTAAGAGTGGCTCGGCTGGAATGTTTGGGAGAGAAAGGCAATGTTGGCGACGAGGTGTTGAAAGAGGTTCCGGTGTGCGGACTAGCGCGTCGTTCTTTTGAGTCATCCGATGCCTCTCGCCATGGCTGCAATCTATGGGAAACGCTATCCCGACGTCCTACCAAATGACCAGGATAACGATGTGAAAAGGTAGGTGAAATTCCTTCCACTTTATCCCGACGTGCTATCGCAGGTGGGTCATCATATGGATGATTGGAGCGTATTCTGCCACTTCTTTCGGAGTAACCACTGCCAGACTGATTAGGAGAATTCCAGCGTTGTGATGGAAATGATGACCACTGCGTATCGCCCTGCGAGACCATAACTTGATCGCGACGCTGAGTGTAATCGAAAGGGGGTGTAGGTGTCGAAGACCAACCTAGCTCATGGCGGGATGTATGGGTACCGAGATTGCTCGTACTACCACGCCCATAGACATCTGAGGTCCCCACTCCATGTCCGTGTTGTAGATGATATAGAGAATTACCCGGGGAGAATGGATTGTCCACTGGGGAAATAGGGCTAGTGTTGGGGCCCCAGGGAGGTGAGGTTGGAATTGATTGTGGGTGATCTTCGAGTTTGCAACTATCCAGTGGTTCAGGGTCCTCAGCTTCACAACTGAATGAAGGTAAAGCACGAATTCGGCTCGAAACCTGTAGGGCACTCACACTAGTCTAGGTTTTCCATCAGGACCCATCTCGATTTTCGGTGGCACACGGAAATTTGTCAATCGGAAAATATGCGGTGGCATGTGCAATGCCATGATATCCGGCCGCGACGACGGTTTCTAATCATTTGCTTTTAGGTTATCACCATAAAGGTTAAATCGCGAATACCTTAAGTTTCCCCGACCTTATGTCTTCAGACGTGTAGTATGATATTAGGTGTAAGTCTGATCCTTCCACCGTCACCGTAATAGTCTGTTGCATTCATCGTCCGCGCCTGCCCATGTCGAGTATTGTTTCGAAGCACATACCTTCTTGATCAAACCGTTAGGCTTAAACGTTCCTTGGTCGCTGCTTGATGCTTGACCTCTGAATCCGCCTGCAATATGTTCCGGTGAGTGAGTCCGTACAAGAGACCTGCCAGGGGAAGGAGAACCATCGGTTGGGTATGATTTCTTATGGTTACTTCGACTACTAGACCTTTCGTTAATCTCCCGATACACCTATATCAATGTGTGTGAGGACCCCACATGCATGTCAATACTGGATATTTACCAAAAAATTCCCAACAATGCGCGAAGGGGACCATAAGAGGCCATCTAACAGTGATGATAAGTTCGCCCGTACACGCAGACAGTAAACACCCTCACCAGTCCATCGTTTTATACCACTCTCCTCGACGCTGAATACGAAAACGGCTCCGCTCTTGATCATACTTCGACGCTCCGAATCGTTGAGCCGGCGTGTAATGCGAGGAATGACACCTTGTCTTGCTGCATGGATGAGACGGAGCGCATGAACAGTAGTTTCGACGTAGCCGATGAATGGTGGTACGTCTGGGTTGCTCGTCATGTTGAAAAGCTCGAGCTTGAGGTTGTTGGACGGTTAGGAGGGTTAGGTATAGAGAAGCTGGGTCTTTTTATCATCCGCCTTTCGTGCTGTTCTTTGCATAATCGACGATTGTATCAGGTTCCGGATCGATAGCTTTGGGTAGGAAATTTGCCACCTGTAGGATGTTGAAAACTCCTTACATCGGCGTCCAATAGCCTTTACGAGGATATCCAGGGAGTCTTTACGCGAAGGCTTGTTTACTTGACATACAACGCCACCTGTGAGTCATCTATCTTCTTTTGATGCTGGTAAAGTTCAGGTCTGCGTGAACATTTCGGCCAAAATCTGTTCTATAGTTGGGTCTATGAATTTTTCCGGTACTTCAACTTTTTTGGATAGCAAGAGATCCGGAATCTTTCGAGCTCCTGTGCATTTCTATGAATGGGGACCCATAAATTACCTTGTTCATAACATGTAATCGACTATTGTACTGTCCATTATACCTTCTTAAGCAGGAGAAGATTTCATTCATGGATGGAAGGAATGATTACATTTGGTACATGGAATAGATACTACAGCAGCGTGGAGACGTTTTATGGTCCACAAATTCGATCCCTAGAAATAACGGAAACGAAGATACCTCTCGAGGATGTTTCCGCTCTCCGAGTCCGTGGACATCCAATGCCGGCCCGTTCGGTTTATCACTAACGGAGGAGAGAATGGGGGATGGGTCTCGGACATCGGGAACGCTATCTGTCCTCAAAGAGGTTCAGGAACTTCCTCTCACGTCGCTTCGTTTCCAGTGAATTCGAGGCATTGACCCTGATTTTGGGTACTGTCGTATTCGTTCTTGATTCTCGTCCGCAAGCCACTAGCGCGTTTGCTTATGTAGATCTTCTCAGTTTCATCATGCGTTTCCATCCATCCAAGCGAAATCAGATAGCGCCGACTAGCTTGTTTTGTGACTGAGAACATTCTTGGCCACCTCATTGCTAAAGTTGCATGATTAAAGAAATTCTGCTCGTATAGCTGGATGAAGAAAGCACGGAGATAAAATTAAATGCCAGCGAAAACCAACTCCTGCACGTCGACATGTTGTCTGTCTACTACTGGTTTATGAAACCCAGGAGCTAGGTACATGAGGCCTGAAGCCTTAGATGGATAGTGTGACTGTCTATACGATTCAAGTAGCACATTGCCAACATCACGTTCTTTGCATAGCCCCGGAGGAAAAGAGTCCACATTGATGGACAAAAATACTCGTCCTGAGTGGGTATAAAGAAAGGATGAAGTTTTGAGAAGAATCACCGATGCACAATCAAACACGAATTTTGCAATAAATGGAAGTATGACAACGTAACATCGACTTTTGCACACAACAAACCCTTCGAAACCGATCATACCCACGGCAGTGAAGGTATCCGCCAACGCCCTGCAAAATTCCGATCGTGGATTAAACACCAACTTCCCGAGATGAGCTTGATTAGGATCCCTCTATATAGAAATGTCGTGGTTAGGGAGGAGTTTCAAACAGACGGATAGTGCTGCAAAGTAGAATAATACTTTACAAGCATCCCTAAGCTAGTCCTTTCTAATTGTTGTAAACGACTTCATTCATATCCGTATCGTTCGATTGTCTACCTCTAACCTTGAACATATGTCGGTGCAAGAAAGGAAGACGTACATCTTTGCGCGTATCAGGAATCCCAGTTTAATGAACCACTTCCCAGTGGAATAAATATATAAACCAAACTATATCGGAGTAGTGATCATCGTCATCGATAGTATAGAAAGCTTTTGAGACACGATTCTGTGGACACTTTGAGCCAAGTTCCGATTCCGAGACCTCCTCGGCGATCTCATCTGTCTGGTCAAAATTCATGTATTTCGTCTCTTCTTGCATGTAAATATTAAATAAGGCACAGCGCGTGTAAAATTCTATACCGGTAGTTCGCTATGTCGCTGAGAGGAATAAGTTCGTTACACGAAACAGAATTACGAGGTGTTTGAGGGGAACATACAGCGTAATTGAATGATTAATATGGAGTCCTGTATGCCTGAACGCTTGCAACATTATGGGTTAACTTTACAGCGCAGGAATCAAGGGGTCATCCACATCCAAGGCTTGACATTGTTTCAATATACAGTGAGTGACCATTGATGTAGTTGAACCAGAGTGGTGGAAATGGGGGCCTTAGTTCATTAGGAAGTAACTTCAGTCCCTCGTCGATTTTGGGATGCTGAATATACATTACTGGTATCTATTAACCCAATCTTAGGTAGCACGACTCACTTATGATAGTCTTGTCCCCAGCTGCAATTAAAATCGATTTATGTCACCCCGCTCCTTCAGCAACTCTGCCAACGTGTGGCCGAGTCAAACAACCATCCAGAAATGCACCTGATCACAGCTTCCGCGTAAAAAAAATACTGCCACCATATTGTGGAATTGTTGCCAAATGTCTCGTGCTTGAGCTGAAGTCTCAGTATAGTATATTATAATTTTAAGTATTTATCACTTACTACCACTTGACTCTACGAGGCGCTGGTAATCATTAGGTCCATGCCAGAGAGTAAGAAGATCGCAGAAAAAGCGTCTACTGATAGGATATCGAACAATACTGTCAGAATGATATAGTAATATGGTGCAGCAATATTCAACGTGACAACCTTCGTAAAGGTTTCCTATACTAGTTTTTAAGCATGGAGGTGCCAGTCAGCGGTACGCAGAGTAAACATACCTTATAAAAGCTACCCGACAGATAAGATTCCATGAAAAGTAGCTTTCTTTCCTTCTTTCTGGGTGATGAAGTTAGCGGCATGGAATCCAGCCGTCCTTAAAAGTTCCTCAAGTAAGTACTTCCAATTTCGTCTCGAGATAAAACACCCACTGTATTTCGAACTACCTATGGTAGAGAGACCGAAAAACGTTTTTAAAACAAAGAAAATAGTTGGTGTTGATATGATTCAATTCTTTATATCTGGGGG
Source organism: Cyathus striatus (assembly GCA_025738555.1). Lineage (NCBI taxonomy): Eukaryota > Fungi > Basidiomycota > Agaricomycetes > Agaricales > Nidulariaceae > Cyathus > Cyathus striatus. The sequence continues at coordinate 2,682,320 of JAOVFP010000002.1, forward strand.
GAGTCGCCGCAGAACAGCCAGAGGGGAAGAAACACCGGGGGGATTAGAACCATTGTTTATAAAAAGAGAATGTAAGTTTAGAGACTCGGAGACTCGGAGTTCGGAGGAAAAAGGTATGTAATCGCCGTTTCCCATTCGGCCGACGGCAAGTGTATAGCCGCACGCAGATTTTATCAATCAGCTGTATTTAGATTTCAGTTCAAAAAAAAATATGACCAACTATGTAATTCATAAGTTTCAAATCCAAAGCACCCATCTGCTTGTTTTGTCTAACAGAACAGCCCTGGGGGGAGGATAAATAATATACAGTTCGTGAGGACGAACTGCGTCCGCCGGCCGGAATATGCCGAAAGTAATGGTGCCTTCTTACCAGTTTCCTCCCAGCTACCAGGTACGAAGCTCCGTTCGCCGTTGATGCCTGTGAGATGCTGTACGTTTAACACGGCTGGGGAGCGAAAGACAAAATTATTTCAAGGTTTCGGGCACTTACGTGGGACTACGGCGATTTCGTTGACTCGATATCAAGCAACGAGCTAGGTCGCCGATCAGCTTCTTGCTCCTTATATTTCTAGGGCACAAATAGAAGCTCAAGAATTCACCGCAAGGAAGGAAAGGTTTTATTATCTATCTGTTCTCGTCCTCGCAGTACAATCTACAGGCTGTTTTCCATGAATCTTAGCTGCCTACAATATATCAATTAAGTAACTTCAGAAAGTGCAGCCAGGAGGCAAAAAAATCTTTGGGCCAAAACAAGTGTTTCAGTACATGAGTATATAATGACATCATAAATAATTTTCAGAATGCCTGATCATACAAGCAGATGGTACAGATGGCATGCGATTGTCATCTCCGCCGCGTTCTTCTGCTTTCGCTATGAATTGACAGATCGGCGAACTGCTGTCAAGTCAGAAAGGGTTCTTTGTACATCACAAAAGTTGACCACAAGACTGTTGCTACCTGAGCCTTCAAAGCGCAACAGTAATCGTTAACATCTCAGCTTTTTAAGAGAATTGATGCTTGTACCACAAGAAAATATTATAACCCTATAGTACTTTCATGAAGGTAGTAGGATACATGACAGAAGACGTCGATCACAGCCATTTTAATATCGGAAAGACTCACGCTGATGAGCGTATACAGTGGATGTTGAGGTTAATCATTGATACCAAACATGACTGGGAGTTGAAGATACCACTGCTTAAAAAGTGAGATCAAATTTTAGCGTTGAACCGAACTAACTTGTGCGCATTTGATATCCAGTGTGCGAGACAATAAGAAAACTACATAGTATTGCTGGATATTCGCGGAGTTCTAAGCTCGGAGTATTGCAGCACTTGTTGGCGTTAGCTTGGAGCCAACATATTGGGAAGATCTATTACATAGGATTCCAAGTTACGGGTTCAAAACTTTCCGTTGCTCGCTTCAAATTTATCCACTACGATGGCTTCCGTTGCTCGTCAAGGTAATTCCCTACCATCAAGTGTTAAAATAATCAAGAATTGTTGTAGGCCAACATTTCGAGAGTATGGTCACTATGAAGTGCTAGCCAGTAGTCAAGGAAAGTCAGAACTTTATCATCCTCGATCTTGATCAAAGTGATCCCGATTCCTTTACTTGATTCTGTACTTTAACATAATGAGTATAATCGCGATTTGACTTCATATACATACTAACCGAGGACACTTATCAGAACACTAATAAACTCGGAACTCAATGTCTACAGTGATATTATGCATAAGCTTATATAAAAGTATAATCAATCTTTGCTCCCATATGAGGTGCAGCGGGAGCGCCGCACGTATGGAACAAGGTATGCCGAGCTTCGATAGGCGTTGAATGCTAAGGATCAGCATTGCTATGATTTCAAATGTGAGCTACAACATATATTATATTTTCAGATAATCTATAGTATGTACCACTGCCAAAAGATATAAGAAATATAGGTACAGTATATAGGTACTGGGAGATCGTTTAAGCGTCGCTTCTGTCATATGTAGTAGTATAGGGAATTTTCGAGTCAGTGCCACCGAATTGAGACGCCTGCTTGTAATGCAGGCACAATATTTCCAGCAAGAGATCTTGAAAAAGTCCAGTTGATTCAGAGAAGCTTATTTAATGGATATATAATGCAAAATAGTATTGAATTTATTAGTGTGCAGTATTCGACCATTGTATTCGAATCTCGATGAAGTTCTCTGCCGCTCTTTGTCCTGGGTCATCTACAAATATTTAAGTACGGTGTACGCGCCAAAACCGCAGGGTATAGTTATCAAATGTGAAATGCGATAATTGTGTAGATTGTAATGATCCAGCGTAAGTTGAACCTACCTGTAGCCTGTCTGTACTATAACTTGAGTCTTTCAGCCGTCAGTAGAAATTCGACGTCAGATTCGTCAGTTGCAGTTCCAGGAAAGGAGGATGAAGCAAAGAATGTTTCATTATCAAATCGATTAGATACCACTTGCTGGGTTTGTTGGGATAGTTGGAACGTCGGATTGGTAACTGTCTCGAGCGTGGGAATACGTGTGAAACCCCGCGACGAATCACGATCAAGTGATGTTCCGGTTTGGTTCCGGTCTTACTTCCTATTTTTCACATTTCAGCAACCGTTCAGTCACTGGATCACTGAGCACTCGTTTTTCTGCTATAGCCGTTTTACTTTTTTTACAGTGAAGACAAACTTTTGCGCTGCTCAGCAGAGAGTCTAAGACAACTACGTCATCTGCGTAAAACAATGGGCATACTAATAATTACTTCATGAATTTTCCTCTTCGCTTATCGTTATTCTTGGAACACCCCGAAACTGGCGTGACATTACCTATCTATCCAACACTGGTTTCTGATTCTAGTCGCTTGCAAATATGGCTTCTCTCAATGAATATATTCCGGCGTTCATCGAAGCATTGGCACATTCCGAGAGTATGTAACAGCATTTCAGGTCACAACAGAAGGTCATTTTCCATTCTAAGAACTAGACAGTAGCACATTCCTCGAACGTCTTTGTTTCTCCGGATGTTTTGTGATAGCAGGCGGCCTTTTAATGATTTGTGTTGTTTCTCATGAAGAGAAAACTTTCTACTCACTGTCAACACGTCTTTCGCCTCGATTCCGGTATCACGGGAATGTTCGCTCCTCCTACTCCGCTTCTGAGTTAATCTGATGCCTCACACATCTGAAAAAGGAATCACTCAAGCCGCAGGTGCCACAGGAAGATTTGAAGGTCAGAACTGATATTAGATGAACTTTGATATCAACTCGAGCCTCAAAGCACGCTGCATTCTTTCTAGAATAATCAGCCTCAGGTACTTATGGAACAAAGAGCATTGAAGCGCTGACAGCAATTATAGGCACACATGGATACTCCCTGCTGATTATAATGAACCTCGTGTATCTCAAGATATCACCGACGAGTTCTGTTTATAGGTGTGTTATGTATCTCGATTTATTTCGTTGTAACCAGCTTCTCACATATTTCTTCTTTAGCAAGGATTGACATTTCGAGTCAACTTTGGGGCTAGAAGCCTTTCACCTGAGATATCAAGATCGATCCTCCGACGTATCCGGAAGGTTCCTCGCACGAGGAACTGTCAGTTCTAGTCACACTTTTTACGAGAATACTCTGGGGAAGTGGGCTAGTGCTATCGACGAGAATATCACTATTTCGGTGCCAACCAGCTGAGCGCTGCTTTTCTACATTCACTTTATCACGATTCATTCGATGCTCACCTGGCTCGCGTGCTAGAAATCATGCCTGCGGTACGACCTGCGTGATTTACCTTTCTATGCCTGAAACCTAGACTCCTGGGTGCTTCTTCCGCTGACTTGCCTGCTTTTTGTGTTCTTGCTGTGTTTTCCTGTAGCACCCGGCCGCCTGGATAAGCTGCCGCCTCGGCACTCTTTCACAGCTCTTTATCGACGCGAACGTCTACTCCCACATCAGAGGTCACATTGACTACAAACATACCTCTGGGATGAACGCACCGAGCTTCCGACAAACGATTCCTTGACTATTTTTTTTGTCTATTTTCACTCGGCGTCTCGCCCCCCCTTCAAAGGCACCCTGAGCCCACGGAATGAAGAAGTTCTTGGACACGGGACAGGGGCATAATGCTGCCTGCCCCTTTCCACATTGTGGCCATATTCATTTTTGTAATGTGGCCACCATCGTCTGTGTAATTGAGCATTCGTGTAACAGCATTGCTGATGGGTTCGGTGGTTCTGCGATATCGGAGTACAAGGAGTATCCTATCGTGGACTAGTAAATGAGTGCCGTGAGGGATGATTTGCCATCTGGTAATGTTGAGAACAGATTAGTTCCGGAATGAAACGACTTCTAAAATCATCTCATGTAGATGGGTGGATAGCTTTTGACACTGAAATGGACTGTTTCTTGTGGAACCGACTTTATGGACAAGGAAAGTTGTAGCCCCGGTTCATCCATCATGATGACCATGGATGTCAGGTGGCTTGGGAATACGACAATTCTTCCGCTACATTAATTTCACGCGCTCATCTCTACCAATATCCGCAGCTATTTGTTCCTCGCAGAGCTCCTGGGGTGGATGCTAATCAAATACCAGCGCTGCGGACGGTCTACGGAACGGTGTCGGCGTCTAGCCGGACGTCCTCGCTCGATCTTTAAAGCTAAACTTTGGAAATAAGGTTATCATATAGACATGTTGACGTGTAAGATAAGCTATCCATTTTCTACGCAAACCTGCTGAGATATATCTGGAACTAAACACGATTCCGGGGTATGTCCTTTTTGTAACGTGTGATAACTATTTGCTGGATCTTTGTCAAGACCTGAACATTGGAGGGAACGCGTTATTTGGCTCTGTTAGTTCCGGAAGGTATCAACCTTGTCTCTTGCTGCATCGCGCGTCACGCATCACGGGACTGATACTAGTCGCGGCACTGCCACTGGTTGTGTTCGCCCTCGAACCTGGAACCATCAACTAAGTATTCTAAGAATCATTACACCGAATATCCAAACCCTTTGCCTTGCTAGTTATAGAAATGGCGACTTCTGCTCTTCCTCTCAAAGTACCCGCCACACCGTCTAGGGCGACAGATAGCGACAAGGACAAGACACCTATGGCATCGTCTAAACAAGGAGCTGCTGCCAAAGCCGTTATTGCTCCAGGCGATATCTCCAGCCCTCACGAACTTACCGCGTTTGTAAATAGCCAACCTTATGTTATGTCACTTCGGTACTCATGACCCTATCGTAGGTGGAGAACCTGCTGGAGCAGCTCGATTCAAAGTTCGACGAGATGTCCAAACAGATTCTTGACAGAAGTATGTTCGTTCAGTCCTAGCCACTTCGTCATATATTTACAAATGATTCGTCCAGTGACTGATATGTCATCGCGGGTGGACGCTCTAGAAGCCTCCATACAGGATATTATCAACGGCGACATCACCAATGTACCAAGTGTGCCACAGTCACCGTCTCCGATACCAGTACCCGGCATGCGAAGGTCAGAAAGTGGACCCCAGTGAACGCTTCTGATTATGCCGCAAGGGTATGAGCGACCTCCTGTAAGTACTGTTACTCAAACTTACTTCTATTCCGCCCGCCGACGTTTAGTCTTATATCACAGTGATAGTTGGCGCAAGTGGCGACGCACATTCATGTGCTCCTTCATAGAAGTCTAGCGTTCAAGGGGCACACTTTTACTTTTACTGTTAGTATTATTGTGCTCCTAACCCCTGACGTTAATCCTTTGGACGCTCCATAATGAGGACATTGTGCGGTTAAAGGATGTAGGCCATCTTGTATTATTATATGAATAGCTAATGCTCGCGAAAGCGAACGCACTTACTACTACAGTACTGGAACTATTAGAGGGACAATTTTAGATACCTGGTTGCTATGTATCTTTCTTATCTTTATTTCCTGTTGCGTTTCGCTGCGAGGATTTATCATTTTAAAGTGTAAACTTCGAGATTTCGACATGATGTCAAGTAGTGCACCTTCGATTCCCGCATTTTCGCCAGTTGGTTTCCTGCTCCTCTTCGCTCCTCGAATCTACCTAGAAAGTTCACGAGCGAATGCTGTCCGGTAGGTGAGGTGAGAGTCAGCCTCGTCGTATGTGCATACATCGGAGGATACCTAGAGCCGACCGAAAGTGACATCGGCATTGGTTCCTGGCCGTTGTCTGTCACAGCAGCTCACACTCTCGTCTGCCACTCATGCATTTCGCCGCTGCCTCTATCGCTTTATAGACTTTTTATCAAATTTTAACCTCACTATCTATTTCGAACGACCGTAAAAGAATATTGGAAAAATCGAGCGAAAAAAATGTCGCAGATGACGCCAACTCCGACATATTCTCGCTTTCAGGCCATTATTTCTGCGAAACCCGGGACAGACCCCCTCCCTCCACCCGTTCAGAACTCGCAGTTCCCAAGGTACTCTTATGACTCTTGGCCCGGTGTCCTCGACAACCGTAAGCGGAAGAGGCAATCGTACGATACTGGGCCACGTAACATTAACAAGGCTCTTCAGAGGGCGATGGAAAACGAGGTTCATGCGGTGAAAGAGGTGCGATTGCTTCTTGACACGATTCATGCGTCTCATACTAATCTATATATCATTGATGCTTATAGCAGACGGTGCAGTACAAGGACCGGCAGCACCTTATCGAAGGTCTACGAGAACGCTTCAAGCAGGGGCCCGAGGTAGATTTTCATGGCTACTACGAAACGCCCGATCCTGGTGTTACCCACAAGCAGCGAATTCAAACTATTACACATGAAATTTGGAAAGCTACGGGATATCGATTCACGTATGTTCTTCCTCTTTCTCTGTTGAAGCGGTTTTTTTATGTCGATCTTATTATACAGTGTAAAGGACCACCCTCATATTAAAGACGGCCATAAAACTAGATTCTGGTGTTCTCAAGATGAAGCACATCGCTCCAAGTCCTCTAGAATGGCACCAAAACCTCGCGTTCTGAGTGGAGGGGAAGTTATGGCGAAGACTCGTTACCCCTGTAGAAGTCGGCTGCTCATCTCATCCAGAGACGCAGAGACTCCTGGTCAAAGAATAATTACAGTTAGGATGCATCACCATGTAGCTCATGAACCCTACGTCGATTCATCGCTACCCCCGGAGGTCGCTCAGACAATATGGGAAAGCTTCGGCTGGCTGAACGGGGGCTTCGTCGCAGCGAATAGCACCAGTGAGACCAATCATGGTGGCGGGGAGAACGTGGCGGGTCCTTCTACGAACGGCTTTGCAGGGCATTCTTCTGTGGACAAAAACGACGCGTCTGATGGAGGACTCGAGTCCGATGTGGAAGGGGTAGATAGCGCCTCCCTGGTAGAAGTCAACGGACATGTGGACCTGCATTCCGGCCAAGCAATTCGCGCTGTTCCTTCACTCATACCACAGATCCCAGCTGAGCTTACTCTTGAAGAGCAAGAGTACCAACAGCGCATGAAGATGCACATTCGTAACATCCGCGAATTCTGCGATGGTCTGGAATATCAGCTTCAGTTCAATGACTTTCGGTTGTTAGAAGTGCTAGAACGTGAGGGAGGATCGTTCCTGCAATTTGTGGAGGACTGTCTGAGGAAGGAAGGTCGTCTAAGCTCGGCGGATGGATCGGATGCTGCTTCCTCTTCTGGATTAACTGGTAATAGTCTGAATGGAAACATGGCACTTGGGTTGAGGTCTATTACTGCTGCTGCCGCTGCAGACATGTCAGTTATCTCTAGCGTAGCGAGAGAGGGGGGCAGCTGAAGGGGAGATTGGATGTAGAACTTTCTGGGGCCAAGTAAACCATGTGCCTCTGGAAACGGTGTCCAGCTGGGTGCGTTTCTGAGTGTTAGGCTCCAATATTACTGATCGTGACGAAAGCTTGCAGGGCTCCTCCAAATCCGCTACTTTAGAACTCATAGGACGTATCCGATCGTGGCGCGCTCAAGATCTGGAAGTACGTACTACACGCGCTCATTGTTTGCTCCTGCTCGTATATTCTCCGGGCTTTTGATTGGAGTAGTTCTTTCTCTTTTCCGGGTTACAGAATATGCTGGCTGGCTGGCTGAATGGATGGTCGATTCCAATATATTGGTGTCTCCACCTTGCCACTACTCCGCGCAGCTGTGTAATCGTGATACCCTCAGCTGTTTTACTTCATCTCTTCGGTAGTGGATGCCCACTTTCCGATGGTTCAGTACATATCACGTGACTATCGACATCGTTATCGTTATCTTAAATGCTACATGAATTTCTGCTTCACACGGCTTGAGAACTTGGACTTACATCGGTGGGAACAGTGCTTTGAATAGGTTTGAGTACGGTTATTGGAGCGCTCACATACCCACGCACACATGCAACCGCCCACCTAAATCCCGCGACGACTGGGCCAAGACTGGGCAACGTTCAGGCAGGGCACGTGAGGCTTGCTCCACAACACTCGGAAATACGCTCGCACTCTGTACTCACCATGTACTTGGCAAGATGATTCTGCGGATATACGACGCGGCCCGTACTAACAATTCCTCAGAACACTTTATAGGCAATGCTGATTCGCATGTATCAGCGAAGGCTCTCTTAATGACCATCTGCAATTAGGCCTATCGATGTGAGGTTATGCTTTGTTCCCCTCATCTGCCCATTCCCGACGTGATACAACTTTTCGTTCTCTTTCGTATCTGAAGCTAAATACTGTCTGTCCTTATTGAGTTTTATGTCGCAAATCTCGAACTATTTTTGGCCTCTAATGGACTACTATTACTTGGATGAAAATGTCACTCCTTCACGTATAGAGCACTCCAGAAGCTCAACTTTGCTACCATATGCCATTGATGTCGATCCCGACCGACAGGAGACGAGTTCTCTACTCGATCGTCTAGAAGCGAAGGGTCAGTCAAGCTTTGCGCCTTCTCAAAATTCGTTCCGTCCTGACTTCCATCTATGCTTCTAGACGAAGTAATAGCTCTTCAACCCCACACCTCATCCATATGGCATGGATTCTCACTGCGCCGTGGTCCCGCCAGGAAATCGACATCAGTGTCATCTCGCAAACAATCACGAAAGGGACGGGTGTCAGAGTGGTCGGTCTTTTCGTGGATTCTGAAGGGCCGCCGAAGTACACCCTCGGAGACTTCTTCGGGGAGTGTTAACGCAGAGAAGTCTGCAGAAGTTGAGCAAACTGTCACCACTCCCAGTTCAGCTTCTTGGACTACTTCGTCTAATTCCTCTCCTTACACTACTTCTTTCAAACTCAGTTATGGATCTGATAACTCTTCGTTCACCTCTCTTTCCATTCCTCCTTCACCTGCTGATGTTGTTGTCCTGGACCCATACACATTTGATATTTTGTCATCTCAGACTCACGAGTCCTCCGATACGGAGATCAGTGCCGACATGCAAGGGCAGACAAATGAGCAGGTGAAGGCAGGTTGTTCCGATAGCCTACTTGACCGTTCACTGCGTCGGTATCATACAAACACCACCACTTCTCTCCGGAATGTACCTAATTATCACCACCATCACTTCGGCCATGGGGAACAGCATCAACGCCGTCCATATGGGAAACTGCTGTATGTTCCCGATTTCGATGTTACTCTCGCGCAAAATGGCGATTGTCTGCAAAAGTGTTTAACAGATCCAGAGAGCGGAATGAGCTACCCGCAATTTCATCCTTCAAGTCCAGGAGAGAGCCATTATACGCGTGACGGACCCGCGTTATCCGGACCCGTACTAGTAGCAAATCCTTCATCGGAGCTTGGCCATGCCGTTGTCGATCAGCCTCAACATACCCCGACGACTCGCCCTCTTACAGTTATCAAGCGGAATACTGTTAAACCCGCTTTCATTCCTTCGACAGAGCGTAGTGCGGACGTGTTTGTCGTAATGAAGGCGCTTGCTGCTGTTGGGCACCAAATAGATAAGGATCATGATACTCACATTAGATCATCCCTCACCAAGGACCCCCATGAAGACGTTGTCGATGCAATGGTGCCAAACGATCAATGGTGTGATATATTGTCTCTAGATGAATACCTCGGATACTAGCAGGCTGTGTATATTAAGAGGCAGTTCCTGATTTTGTAGGATTAATGTTGAGAATACGACGCGCGATCCCATGGAGAGCGGGCTGAAAGTGAGTTGAGGCGATGGACCTATGTCGAATGGTCTCCGTATTCAAGTTGCGATTCGCAAGTGCTGGGATCTATGAGATCCTAGGTCAAGTGCGTTCGTTATCTTTCTGCAATCCTACCTCTAGCCCGCGGGTTCATTCGGAAAATTACTGACCTCTTGTTTCAGCAACGATGAAGATGTTAGATAAGTACGCCCATTGTCCGTTTTTGTACGAGCATCGACCATTTGATGTCGTGGCATGAAATACACTGAAAAGGTTTTATCAATGAAATCAAGTAAACACGTACGTACACGATTCGTATCCTTACGTTTGCTCACCGGAAAATATATAACTACGTGGACGAATACTTTTGGTAAGATGTTGATCAAAAACGTGATAAAGCAGGAGATTGAACTGATCCTGTTATAAACCGTACAACATGTAAACAGTGCTTTAGCAACGCGCAAGCAGTTTCTAAATGTTGGTATCCCGATTAGAGATAAACAAGCGTCAGGCTCTAAATAGAAAGATAACGTCTTACCTAGAACTGATGGCATACACCATTAACGTGTTGACGAGGATGTCGAGATATCGGTCCCCGTAATATAAATGAAATAGCAAATGCGGTTAGTGCAAACCCAGTGCGGTTCCGTGCGATATAGACACGGTGAAGACGTGATGAGCAAATCAGCGACAACGCCACTACTCAATGAGGTGTGGCAAGAACTAAAAAAAAAGTAGAAGTGTAAGTACGAATAATTAATCTATTTGATAAGGCTCACAGACATTCTAACAAGTTTCTCATTCATTGAAACTGGAGAGAAAGCGCAGAACATATTTTTCAAGGCTGCGCAAGCTTCCCAGCGAATCATATTGATCCGCCGACAAGTGAAAATCTACCTATTCCAGTGAATTTCAATCATTTTAAGTTCAGAACTACATTTAACTATGCACACGCATGACATGCCGTAGGCAGCACTTACCAGCGGAGGCCGACGCCCAGTGGGAAAGTATCTCGTTATGAGTTGTCACCTGGTGGAAGGCAAGTAGAAGGCGGGCGTTCACCTAAACACGTACAATGCTGATTGCATTTTGGCCATTATAGGGACTGAAATTAGGTACACTTTAAAATAGTATTCACTAAACTTACTTAGCCACATACGTTTCCGTATCGATTATAGCACTGTTGGATTTCGTACACGTGAGCGCAATAAAGAAGCATAACCACTGCGCTCACCAATGATAAGATGAATCATATACTGCATACTACTTAGGACTTAATCCATGTTTCTTGTTAAATAATAATTTAAAATAAAATGACATACGCCTGAGTCGATAGGTGACATGATCTGTTAGGTCGCTGAGGTTTTGTGTAACGCTGAAACATGCCAGAAGGCTCGTGATTATCGGATTATTATTGCTGTTCTACGTATAGATAAAATAAGCTTACAAGGTCGGAAAAAGAAGGGAGAGATGATTACTATACTTGGTAACCATGTAATAATATAACGCGTGGGTAAGAAGCGTACGACGAAATGAGAAGAGGCGCCTCCTTCAGTTGGCCAACAGGGCTCTCACGAAGGTGTCGGCGGAAGTTGGCGAAACATAAAATATAAATCTACACCGTCAATAGCAAGCATTTTTGTTATCCGAGTCGGTGAGAAGCTAATGCTACAACTCACTGATGTTATAAATGAACTAGAAACATTATCACATAAAATGAACATTTGCAGGCACCTTATGTCACACAAACTTTCGAAGATTCGCAGTCAGCCGTTATCCAGTCGTAAGAGTACTGTACCAAACATTTCAAAGACCAACTTCCCAAAACGCAGCTCCGAATTCGCAATGAAATTGAACAGGTGGGAATGGAGCCACAGCGACGAATTGGTGATTAAAACTATACAAAAGACAGTGTCAGTCAGATAGCTTTCGTGCTGATGTGCATATGACCTCGTCGAGGGACACACATACTTACTGAGAGATTAAAATGCTTACGATGGAGAGAGCATAGAATTCCTGACATCACGGCAAACTCGAGAACAAGTTACTTACTAGTATAATGAATGAAATTTGCGCGATTTCAAGGTGTCTGACTCTCAAAATTTTCGAGCCGGGGAACCACGAACAAACCTAATACATTGATGCACCACGACGTCGAACTATCGTTATACCGGATGGGTGGGTAGTAATAGACACTTTGCTAAACATAGGCGACTCGAGCGGCGTCAGCATGACTGTAAAGAAGTTAATGTAAATTGCTGGAACGAAATTGTGTCAATATTTTTCTCATAATTAAAATTAATGGAGTTTCTACATCTACACCCCGAAATTAATAATGAAAACTGAGTCGAAAACAATCTTGCTGAGGTCGTCACCATTGAAATTTGAAGTTTTGTTTCTACCTTGTTTGCATCTATTGCTCGTTGGTTTCTAAGTCTATTCAATCTCCGAAGGCATTTGCCGGGTGCAGTCCACGTTCAACTTACGAGTCATTTGTGATTGTACTCCCGCTACTTCAACCGACGCAGCTTCTAACGTTCGCCTTCAATAAACCTTCCCCATTATTTTTATAACTCAGACTATTCCATAAGCGTGATTCAATGGTGCGTTTTATTATGGTGGTTTATGTCACTACAGTACTGCTGAACAATTGCAAATCAGTTGAGTTCTCGTTCGGGCTTCCTTGGTCAATTCACCATTCTGTTCAACGTCGGTCATGCTGGAGGCTTCTTTTTTCCGAGGTTTCCAAGTAAGCTACGACGTCCACGTTGGATGAACGAGCTGATCACGCGTCATTCATTCATGGACGACGTGACCACTAGTGCTTCTATCATATTGCTATAGGAGGCGAGCCAGGTAATCATAGGTAAACCTCCGTTTCAATACTACTCCTATTTTCTTCTTGACATATGTTGAAATACATCTGGAGTAGAGACCAGGTCAGGTCGTATCCCTCCATGTGGCACTCTATTTGCTTCTTGGCATATATTGAAATATATAAGGCTTAGAGACAAGGTCAGGCATGGTCAGGCTCTATTCCTCCATGCGATTCCTACAGCTCATGAAGGCATGAGTCCATCTTGTCGTCATTTTCGGGTCAGATGAGAAGTCTAGCTGTTTTGATAATTGTCTTGGGTGAAGAGCAGAAATCTATGGAATAAGGAAATGTGAGGTTTGTTTAAATGGGAGAAGGAGTTCAACATCGGAGTTCATTGTAAACCTATACAGAAGGGTCTCAACATGAAGAATTTTTACAGCTTAATTTTTCTTTTTCTCGCTGCATTGGAGACTTTGGCTTTTCCGTTCACACCAACACGTACTATTGACCTGGAGAAACGTGCATCGGCTGCTAAAGCACCCCCGAATTGTTTTCCAGCCATCGGCTTCACCATGCCCACCGCAACTCCGTCATCCTTAACGAACTGGTGGTGTGATCGCAGCACCGAATATGCTTTCGTTGGATTTAGCTACGAGGTGACGGCCTGTAAGGAACTGTATATTGTCTGCTTCAAACAGGAATTTGGCTAAACATACGTTTTGTCATATAGGCCAAAGTTTATCGCAGTTACGCAGCGAATTCCTTAACATCCGCCAGAAGTTCAAAGGTCGATACGTCAGATTGTATGGTTTCTGTGATCGAACAGGCTTTTAGTATGCTTTTGATAAACTTCAAGTATCAACGATCAAAGCTAATTATGCACTCTCCAGTAACGATATTGTCGATGCCGCATGGGGCGCAGGCATCGGGGTTCATGCTCTAATTTGGGTATGTACCTTAGTCTTCGGTGCTTCTTAAAGTAATGTCGGAAGGTTACTGACACGAGACCGGTGTCCAGTTTGGTTGGGATGGTACCGATATTTGGAAGACACGGAGAAATGCCCTATTTGGAATATTGCACTCTAATGCAAAGGCTAAATATGTCACTCGCGTTGTTCAGTTCGGGTCGGAGCCATTATACGATTGGGCCCTTGATCCTTCTGACTTGGCGGCGCAAGTCATCAGCGCGAAGGCGAATTTGTCTTCGTTGCAGATCCCGGTTACAGTTAGTGAGATGGCTTATGGGTATCAAGAGGTACGGAAGTTTTGTTATTCATATTATATTAGCAAGGTTTTAATAAAAGATACAGCATGAGGATGACGGTGGTATGGATGTACTAGCGGCAGTCGACTTTATTGACGCGCACATGCTCCCCTTTTTCTCCACCAAAGCTTCGATAGGTATGGAACTAATTTTAGAGATCAACAGTTGATTCACAAATGTCTAATTTAGCTAATAATTCTTGGCCCATCGTACTTACTGATCTCAACTGGTTTGTCGATAACGGTGCAGGCAAAAAGATATATCTTAGTGAGGTATGTTGCGAGGCCGGCGTGGATATCGTATATTATATATTTGCTTATTACTGTACAAGAACGGTTGGCCATCCGTAACTTCCGATGGAGTTCAGCCGAATAGTCCAAGTGCAGTGGCTAATGTTCAAAATGAAAAGGTAAGTTCTACGCGTTGTATTGCAAATTTCGAAGTTCAATTAATTGATTTGTATGTAGGATTATTACAATGTGCTTGATTCTCACTGCTCTTATTTTAAGACAGTTGCCGGCGGAGGGTTGGCTGGTTCGCTCATATTTATTCTGATAACCAAGAGCCGGGATATGGAATTTACGGATACGACAGCTCTCTTAAGTTCTCTTTAGCCCGAAGACATCCTGTTAACTAGGTCTGAAACTGTCTTCAAGGTAAATCATGTATGCATTAACACGTGTATTTTAGGAATCTCTCCTTTACAGTATATCTAATACTATTTGATCTTTCCACATTAAATATAGTATATTAAGTCGCAACAGGTTGTCTTAAATTCTTTGGTATGCTTATGGTGTATCTCCAGTGTACGTTGCAATCAATATAATGTCAATTCAAGGTGAGCCGTTGGTTCACTTGTTTACTTTTTTATATCCGAGAATCCATCTGAGAAGGACTTTATCCTTATTAGATGTGTTGTAGAGCCATGTGATCAAAGGGATTTGGAACCGCTCCATTGCTTCCATCCAAAGGTCATGGCATTTCACGTAGATTATCTCTTCCAAATTCCATGTATTTCTCACTCCTAAGTCTTTGGGGACCCTTCAAACTTCGATGTCTTAGGAGAAAAATTCAGGAGTGCCTCAGGAGTAAGATATGTTGGATTTATGTTGGATTCAAATTCAATACAGCCCACTTAACTACTGATATCTGCAGTTAATCTGCAGGAAGTAAGTACTCATCGAATTGTTTTAATTCTATATTGCATCTAATCTGAATACAACAGTCTAGGTTTATCTTTTTACTATTATCGACGAAACTGGTTCAAGAAATCTATTGCTGTAATTCTCTCATACCCAAATATTGGATAGGGGACCGAAGAAATTTCAAAAACAAGACTCCTAGTGGTTCTAGGGTTTCTTTCAATCTCTCGAAATGATAAAAGGTGCACTGTACTGGGTTGTTCGGGTTTTCTTCGCCTCGTCCTTGCCACGGCCCACCGACTACCAAAGGCCCGAAGACTACATCCGGAATTTCGACCGTTTTAAGATGAGTCCTTCTCAATTGTTCTCTTTCTCCTTACAGTAGCTGCTACCTCGCTGGCTTCCCCCGTTCAAGAAGGTAGGACAGAATTTGATATCCTGGCCCAAATGCAAGAGCCAGCGTCGGAATGTTTCCCAGGAGTTGGATTCAATATGCCATCTAATCCTCCCGGTTCCCTCAATAATTGGTGGTGCAACCCCAACACCGAATATGCTTTCATGGGTTTCAGTTACGAAGTCACTTCCTGTAAGTGACCTCGCGAGGCATTGTCGTGTTCGGGATACAAACCTAATATTTATATCATATAGGCCAGTCTAAATCACAGCTGACACAAGAGTTCCGGGATATCCGACAACGGTTTGACGGACGGTACGTTAGGATCTATGGTGCATGCGATCGATCAGGATTTTAGTATGTCTTTGATTTCTGCTTTGTATCATTGTTCATTGAAAATTAATTCGGATTGTCTAGCAATGATGTTGTAGATGCAGCATGGGGCGCAGGTATCGGTGTGCATGCCCTCATTTGGGTACGTATTTCCATCTTCTGTTCTTCTTGAAGTTATTTCAGATTTCTGACATGGGATGCATGTCTAGTTCGGCTTTAACGGGGGAAATATCTGGAAGACCCGTCGGGACGCACTCTTCGAAGTGCTTCGTTCCAACCCGAGGGCGAAATTTGTGGTCCGGGCCGTTCAATTTGGATCGGAGCCCTTGTTTGATTGGGCTCTTAACGCTCTTGAATTGGCGATACAAGTCAAGAGCGCGAAGGCTAGCTTGTCTTCACTGCAGATTCCTGTGACTGTGAGCGAGATGGCGTATGGGTATCAGGCTGTGAGTTTTTATTTTGCATATTTTTGTTTATTAGTTCTCAAGTAGAAAATGTAGCATTCGAAGGATGGGGGAATGGATGTTTTGGAATCCATAGATTTAATCGACGCTCATATGCTCCCATTCTTTAGCAAGCAAGCTTCGACAGGTATAAGTATTTTCTACAATATGGTGGTCGTCACTGAACGTAGTGTAATTTTTTAGCCCGAAACGCGTGGCCCATTGTTCAGACCGACCTCGACTGGTTTATTCGTAACGGGAAAGGAAAGAAGATTTATCTAAGCCAGGTGTGTATTCTAGAAGTAAATCAATGTATACTTTTCTAATTCCATATAAGAATGGCTGGCCTTCTGTAACTTACTCGGGCGTTCAGCCCAATAGCCCAAACGCAGTTGCTAATGTCGATAACGAACGAGTATGTCATTTTGAACACTTCTGCATTGTTGCAGCTCTTTGATCTTTACAAAATAGGATTATTACACTCTCCTCGACGAGCACTGCTTCCTACTTCAAGACAGCTCCAGGTGGTGGAATCGGTTGGTTCGCCCATATTTATTCAGATTATCAAGAGCCTGGATACGGAATCTATGGGAATGACGGGAAGGTGAAATTCAATTTTAATCCTAGGACGTCGTGTTGAGTATGATGACATTGATGTCCCGGGTAGTAGTAAGTTATGCTTAACTTTTTGTTATTTTCTCTGGACTTGCTTTTTTTCGCTTGTACTTTTCTTGGACCTTACTTAGGCTTTACTTGGACCTTTCCTGTAGTAGTATGTTGAGTGTACTATTTATTTATTTTGAGCCTCAAGAACTTCAAGTCAAATTGAAGTCGTGATTTATCACGTGTGTACAAATTACATAAGACGTGATTTGCAGTGGACAAGCGCCTATCGTGGAGTCTTTCCTACTCAGACTAATCCTCTTCGAGGATTTTCATTGCAAATTTTATCGCTCTTGTGTTGCTGTGATACTACAGAGCCCTGTTATCCCCTAAGCTCATGAAAATTGTCGTTTCCCCAAACCACGAGTAGCGAGATGCAGTCTAGCAGCTCGCTCCAAGACTATCCTTCAACTCCAACATCTTCACGAACATCGCTACATATCGATCCAACATATGCACCGCTCAAATCTTCCCCCCTCGCACCAACTACGCCGTCAAGAACGCCACTCAGTGTCAATAATTCTCAGCGTCGAAGGGCGCAGTACAAAGCTAAACTCAGCTCTCCTATAGCGTCGCCTTCATGTGACTTGTTTGGTGTGGAGTCTGGAGAGGGAGGAAGCAGTCAGAAAGCATTTTGCGAGAGAAATTCAAAAAGAGGTGCTTGGCACATGCTGCGAAGGCTAGGGAAAGGCGTATCAAGGATAAGAGGGGTACTCTTGCGAGCAGCGATGGTTTTGACGTTGAAGAGACTATGGAGGATAGTGAAGAGGATGACGATGTTATGCAGAATGAGGTAGGTCGTCGAGTTAGATGTTCCCTGCTGAAGTAACTAACGTTAGATCCCCCATCCTAGCTATTTAGACGGATAATGGTTAACATCAACCAAAAACAATACCGTGCATATCGTGTTTCCTACGCCAGAGAGGTAGGTTTGTCAGAACCCGATATCGAAGGTGTGCATGAGTGGGAGCAAGAGCTCCGAGTACAAGAGGAAGAGTCACAAGGTCTCCCTCCGGATCTGGACGCTGCAGAGCTAGAAGCGTACGCAGAAGAATATGCTGCGCTAGCTGACTTTGAAGACATTCCTGATGAGGAGTTGTTTGACTGGAGCGACTTCGAGAATGATATACAGAGTCAGAAGCCCATGATAACATGTGTCTCTGACATGGATACTTCATAGATGGGTACTTGGGCTTTTCCTTTGCTTGAGGTGGACTCGAGATCAAGGGGCTATAACGTTTCGTGCTTTGCTATTGTAACTTATCAATGTGTATTTATCCGCTCAAATATTTGCTATAGATGTGACTATCGTATCTATCTGGCAGTAAAAGTCTATTCCGCCTACTTAGGTATCTAGGTGGATCATCGTCTGAGCACGTCAGCTGCTGTACAATTGCTATGAGCTGCTACGCACCTTGCAGTGTCTCGTGACACCTTGAGGTCCAACGCCTCTTTAGCTTAGTGGTAGAGCGTTGCACTTGTATTTCCATTCGGAAGTCGAATGCAAAGGTCACTCGTTCAATCCGGGTAGGAGGCAATGCATTTGCTGTGCACTGTTTTTTCTTTCTGCTGTTAAATAAGAGACCAGTTTACAATTGGCTTATACTTAGAAGAAGTACTTATATGCTATAGTATTGTTCTAAAGTAATTGGTGATATATACGTTGATACGCTGATATTTTACTAATAATATATTCAATCGCTATGTAAATCAGGCAAGTAATATCTTTACTCCCAACCAACTTCCGACTATACTTCAACGGCGCCTACCTCATCAGACTGAATGGCCTCCTCATCTTCCTCAAGGGCTCTCAACGCCATCTTACCGCATATCCCAACTTCTCCTTACGAAGCTCACCAGAAAGCACGCACCTTCGCATCGCGATACGTCAAATCGAACCAGTTCGACACCGCAATCGACGTCCTATTCCAAAGCTCCCGAGAGCTGTTTAAGAACAATCAACCGGGGAGTGGTGTCGATCTTGCTGGATTCTTGTTAGATGTCTATGACAGCAAGGGGGAGGAAGTGAATGACGTGAGCCGAGGTATGTGGATTATTATCCATTATGGATCATGGCTGTAATGAGTTGACGTGGGGGTCGTAGGGAGAATCACCCAGTTAATAGCGCTGACTGGATCATCTGGATCATGGAGGAAGACTATAATCGACAAGTCGATAGCGTATGTTGGCCATGAATTCAACTTTTTGATTGTGCTCATGCTAAATGGTCGTTTAGATGGTCAGCTAAATATGGACCATGCCCTGCAGGCGATCCTGATCTGCAACTATATGTTGGAGAACTCTTATTCAAAGGCAATTTACCATCCTTATGTTGATACACCCGTAATATCTGACGGGCATCGATTGCAGATGGTCAGTTCGAACAAGCGGAACCACATTTACTAGCTTCTGGAAAGCGCGACAGCGCCCGTCTTCTGGCGGAGATGTTCATTCAGTGGGGTAAACCCAGCGGCGAGTTCGGAGTATTTGCTTTGCGTGGTACCTTACCGTACGCATGATTATCTTTCCTGCGCATCTCCTTGCTGACTAGGTGATCAGATACCTTCTGAACGGTAACATCCTCGCTTCGAAGACATTCATCAAGCACTTCATCTCTTTATTGCCTAAGGATATCCTCACCGCAGCGACCCCAATTCAAGTAGGAGAAACGGACGAGGTTATAATGACTAAGGATCCAATCGTCAACTTCTCGCAAATGGCCGTGCTAACGTGCCAGCGCGCTCAAGGTGACAAGAGCAAAGTCATGAGGGAAAGCTGGGTGCGGCTCTGCGGGACATACCAGAGCCGTGGTGGAGTACTCGCTGCGCCGGAAGTTCGCAGGGTGCGTTATGTTTCTTCATGGTGTGCTTAACCTTTGTCTGACAATATGCTATTTTGAATTGCAGGTGTTGACCGAACTCGCGACGTTGTATTTCGCGATTCCACCACCGCGCAATCAAGCTGCTAATCCACTGGGAGAGATGCTATCTTCCATGTTTGGAGGCGGCGCTCCTTCTGGTCAGCCCGCGCGGAGGGTTCTTACACCTGCCAACTCTCGCTCTCCTGGATTAGACTAATGGCGTACATTGTACGAGAGTCCTGGTTACTATCTATGTCGTAATACGCGTGAGTATAGCTGATTGTTTCTGCTTAGGAACACGTTGTATTGTTTGTTGAGAAGAGAAGAGTTACGAAGCCGTTGTACACTGTACGGATTGTCTTTTAAGACACTGTTATCAATCATTCACGGTCGTGGGGTCGGTAACACCACATTAGCATATCATTGCGTGTTTCTCTCTCTCTCATTAGCTAGGGTCTTCGCAATTGACAAGTCTCATTATATTCTGGTAGTACATGATATCCATATCTGGCTGCCTTGGCTGTCCCTTCTTGCGATCGTCTGTATCGTGTTCGAGCCCGAGAAAGTATAGCTCCACAACTTCTTGGGATAAGATATGTAAGAACTATGACCAAGATTGGTATATCTCCACATTAGGGCTGGAGTCTCATGTCGGCCCGTTGATGAACGGCAATCCTTTCCCTCGCCTGACATAGCATTGATATTATGTTCTCATCCTCCCCTGTGCACACATGCCGCGTCTGTTCAAACCGTATGGTGATAGGCCTATATCGACGACCCGGTCCCGGTAAATGCGTAAGCAGTCTATCAATGCAGTCTATTACTAAACTTATACGCTAGATAAGTGGAGAAGCTATTCTGAAATGAGAAACCTAGTTCCGCGTTTGTTATTATTACTGAGACTTTCCCGTTTGCATCTAAGTTTTGATTTCTTATATCTATAGCTGCTATTATCTACTTGGTGACGACAGCTCTAAAGTTGGGAGTCTTCCCTGGAAGTTTATTTCGGAACCCTCTTTAACTTCTCCCTTCTCTTATCGAAAGCCTTGTCCTTGTATCATGGCTCCCCTTCATTCGGAACTCAATAGCACTCTTGGTGCTATATTCCTTGGAAATATTGGTGCAGCTGTGTGAGTCGACAGTTATTATCACGAACCAAGCCTTGGCTAATGATTGGAAGTTTGTACGGAATCACGACATTACAAACATTTTCTTACTACAAGAATTGTCAGAAGGACGGAGCGATGTTTCGGTTGTTGGTAAGGGTCTTCAAATGTCATATATATATATGACCTGAATTTCATTTTCAGATAGGCCTCTTATGGTTCGTATGCTTACTCTTCGCGACTCGCAGCTGCGGTAAACAGACCTATAGGATACTTGACTCTATTCATATGTCATTTATGACCCATGGTGTTTATCAGTATCTCGTAGTAGACTTCTCCAACCCCCTCGCGCTCATGATGCCAACATGGTGAGTGATTACATCTTCCAAATACGGCATACTTACTTATTTATATAGGAGTCTCCTAGTAGGTAGCCCGAAGCTATATTTTTTGTCTGGTTGACCCTCCTATCTTGGCTTAGAGCCAAATATTCGTAACGGTGAGGGTCGGTGGAACTTGGGTTCATCATACTGTACTGACAAAATGTTTAGTGCATAAGTGACTTCATTGTCCGAAGGTTGGCTTCTTACCTTCAATAAAATGTTGTTTTCGGCTTAACATTTCTGCAGCGTGTTTACTAGAAGAATATGGCTGCGTATGTTACTGCTACTGTTAGGGTTATGCACACTGAGTGTTCTGCAGTAAGCGGCCATAATCATTTCTTGTGTATATGCATCGTAAGCGATTCTGATCTTCCTCTCCAGTCTAGTACTAATCTTGTTAGATGATAACTTCCCTCTTCGTAGTTGGTGCGTGAACTGAAGTGGAAGTATCAGACACCCATCTTATTTGCTGCTCTAGCGTCTGGTTTCGGTCAGTGCAACCCTTAATGATCCACAAAAATATCAAACCTAATCCTTATTTCGATTGGATAGCCTTTGCGTGCAAAGCGTGAGTCACTTGTAAAGATCGACGACATCTATACAAAGAGCTAAACTTTCATTTTAGGTTTGTCCTTCGGTCATTTGCAAACATGATACGCGAAGAATCGGTATGCCTATCTACACGTCGTAGTGACCAGTATTTAATCTTTTATCATACGATGCTAGTGGATGCTGTATGCAGGACTTGGTTCAGCTGTTGTCGCGGATGGCTTAGTGACCGTTTCACTGTGCTTCCTCTTGCAACGAAGTCGCACTGGTTTCAAGACGTCAGCACCGCTAAATCATGCTTAACTGAACCGCTCTAATAAGGTGCTCCAGAACAGATTCGGTAGTTAACATCCTTATGCTTTATAGCATCAACACCGGTAAGCATGTCTGCTTAAGCGATTTGAGTGTATCGAGGTTGCTGAGCTTGATCCAATAGGCCTCTTAACGTCGTACGTATATTTGCATCTGCGGCTTGGAGTTGGAACTAACCTTGTCGGGTTCAGCGTATGTGCGGCAGCTTCTTTCATAACCGTGAGTCCCGAGCTTCGAGCATCACCGAAACCCAACTAAATACCGCAATAGTACGCTATTTGGCCCGATGAGTTCATCTATATGGGTATATACTTCGCCCTTAGCAAGCGTGAGTCCTGATGTCGACTGAGCTGCATTACACCTCAACTATGATCTATCTTGGCATCCAGTGTATGTCAACAGTCTTTTGGCAGTTTTGAATTCCCGAGCATCTCTTAGAGAACGAAAAGATGGCATATCGACTATCCCACAGTCACCTTCATCCATCGAATGCATATCCATGGGATTCGGGGCTAACACTGATTCTGACGTATCCCCTGTGCTGTCCAAACCTCGACCGGTGAGGATTTTGCCACCACCGCCGCTCCTGGCTGATCGCAGTTTAGTTCAGATTCTCTGCTCGCTATAAGGAGCCGGGTGTATCCTAAGTTTCCTTCATCATGCCTGAAGTGAACATAGAAAAGTGTCACGGACTTCGACGACCTGACATCGGTGGGTCTAGTTAGAACGAACAACAGATGTGATTCGTATCGAAATGTTGTACAAGTTCTTAGAGGGGATGTGCTAGTGTAATGTTGTTGAGTAAATTCATTCCGGGCATCCTGAAGGTATCCTGCGTGATCGTAGTGGGCAGAAAACCGTCCAAGAACATCAACATCTGCGGTGACTGCGTGCTATATTTTGGCCACTGTGTGCTGGTCCCTCCGTTAGGATCGAGCGTAACAACAAAACGGATGAGGAAGTCTGTCAACTCCTGACCGCCGAAGATGTTAAGCAAATCTGAAGTATGCATCTTAGACCATCGAATTATCAGCATTACCAATTCCTGATGGAGATTGGGCTAACTCACAGAACCTAGGTAAGGAAGAGTCTTAAATCTTTTACTCACTGTACCCGAGGTTATTGGTCCGCGAGCGTGAAGAAATGGGAAAGGGCTCACAATAAACAAAAATATCCTGTTTGCCTGACCGATTCTGCAGCAGCCACCGGCGTGGAGCTTGGAAGATAAAATCCCCTTGAAGGGCGGCAAGCCGCTTGAATTGGAGAGACAGCACGTCGGTGAATCCCGTGTCGAAGGGAGATCCTTCGGTAACATCTGCAGTATAAATCTGCGCGAGTTGGCTGATTTCGGCAGTTGATACACCAAGACCAGCCCATAGAGTATTCTGAACGTAGTCTCTGAACTGACTTTCTGTACTAGATGTTCGAAGATTTTTGGCGCTCATGTGCCACAGGATGAGGGACGGCACTTACGTGACATTTAGAGTGGAAAGTGAGAAAAGGGTTCCTTCGTCGTCGCAGTCGCCTGGAAGGCACGAAGTGCGTGAAATGAGAAGGAGCACACATGTATATGGAGTTACGCACCTGTTACGAATGGAATGTTCGCAACAATACCTTGCTGCACTAGCTTCTGCGGGTGATCAGTAATGAAGACACCATCTGTACGGGGAGGCCAAGCTAAATTCAGAGACTAGAGAAGCCACGGTGAGCAGAAATAATCCAATAGAACATTCGTTGGAGAGGATCAAACCTGGTAGTCAAATATCCCTGGGGATCGGTCAACTGCAGCCTTCAACACAGGGTATGGAAGAGCACGTAGGCATGATAACGTATCCGCTGCTCCCGAGCATCCGGTTTGTGATACAAGTGCGTCGTAATGCTGCTGTCCGCTGGTGATATCGCCAACGGGTAAGGGGGAACCTGACTGCATGAACGCCGCACGGAAGAGACCTCAGTGTTTCCGTTGTTGGCGACCATGTGCAGTCCCGCAGAGATGGCACCAGCAGATTCACCCCAACTAGAGAACGATTGATACTCGTTAAGCCGAAAAGGACAAATTTTCGTACATAGTAACTTTGGCAGGATCGCCTCCAAATGCTCCGATGTACTTTTGTATCCATCTTAGGGCTTGTCGTTCTGTCGGCTTCAGCCGTTAGATATGAAGATCATGGGGACATAAACTTTCATACGATCTTGTAAACCAAGGTTGCCAACACCGGCGGCTTTCACTTCTTTGCTAGCTAAAAATCCAAAGCCTACCAAAAATGTTGAATCCTGCGCAAACCTTAGAGAGACCATTTCAACCCCACCTGAAAGCCTAGTGACAAACTAGTACCTGCCGGACACTGAACAAAAGCACTCTCACCTGTAATTGATGCTAGTGAAAATGATCGGCATTCCAAGGGCGATTGACCGGCTCACGATCAGGCCCCCGTCGTAGCTATTGTGGAGCGATTATCCCAGTAATGAGGAGCGCACTCTGAGAAGACGGACTTATCGCTTACAGAGGAAACGAGGGCGTCCCTCGTTCAAACCCACCTTGAAGGACATTCCAGGCGACATAGAGCTTAACATGGATCAGATTTCTTACCTCCGAAGATCCACTACATGTCATATTAGCTTATTCTCCCAAGCAATGAATCATTGCGCAGCATACCATGACCACAGGAAGCTTAGAGGATGGAGTAGCGGTGGCAGGTTTGATAACATTGATGGTTAAACCTACGTTTAGGTATAAACAAGAGATCGAAGAGAAGGCCGCTGTACGTACAATCCTCGTCATCTGGAAAGATGGCATTCACTCCAAGGTTCACGAGGAAGTCGATGGTCTCCGCTGGTAGTCCGGGGGGCAGCGGCAATCCTGTATTCTGCTGTGGACAAGCTGGTCCAAAAGCGGTGGCCACTTGTGACCCCGTGTATGGTGCTATGGGCTGAGGAAGACGGAATCGTAAATCTCCTACACTGTTCATTACATCGTCAGTCCATGTGTTTCTTCGGAAGTCGTGGATTCAGGCTTACGGAGGCTGAGCAAACGGGATTCCCAAAAACTGTGACACGGCTCCAGACGCAAGGCCAGTAAAAGTGGCATTGTCAAGGGTCACTGTTGGACCTGCAAGAGCCGCGGCTAGTGCTCCGCCTCCCCGAGTATCAGACAGGTAACGAGTTGGACAACTCTATACATACTAATTGCTGCAAGCGAGCAGTGTGCTTGTGAGGATCAACAACCTCTCCGCTTTTATGGCATACATTTTGCTCCGGCTACAAGTTTTACACCACGGACAAGATATACTGTCAATCAAGAAGTCCGGTCACGGGAGATACAGTCCACGCGTCGACAGTGAAGGCACTCGAGGACATGTCACTCTCGAGAATTATCAAATTCACACAAACCTATTTTCAGGGGAAAATGATGATGGCCATGAGCAGTTTATCACATATAAGTCACTCAGCATATGATATTACGCAGCATGTACGTCTTCGACAATTGCTTGAGCAGCCATATGACAGGAACGTACATCCACGTTACGCGCCGAAGGATCGTAGAATTACATGAATATAGTATTTGCTATTCATTACTACATATCTGGAATGCCAGCAGTTAAACAGTTACGCTCGAAAGGCACCAGAGATATCTTCGAGAACTCACCATCACTTCCATTTACAACATTCTGAGTTCCACATTTGCTCCCTTCCCTCGTGAGTCGTGTATCGCCGTTACATGGTTACAAATATAAAGTTACCCAGTAGCAGGCTTTTAGAAAGCAACCTTCAACGTTTTAACATGATTTGAACTGTCAAATTCAATGACAAGCAGTTGGCCGTTACGTTCTTTGCAATGCGGCCCTTTGGTTGTTTGGATTAAGTAGTTCGCCATCAGTATCGGTGTGTTCGGTGTTCGTCGGAGTCTCGGAGTCGCAGTCGCGGTTTGATTGGAGGAGCACGTGACAAGCTTTGCTGGCGGCTAAAGCCGAAGCCATTATTTCTCCGATTTCATTTCAACTTCAAACTTGACTTCAACAATCAACCTTGCTGTAGTATATTACCATCCCATGCCTATTTGCACTACATGCACAAAATCAGTGGACTTCTTATATACCGTTTACGAATCTGAATACAACCTTAGGCTGGAACAATGTGTTCGTGTGGCTCCTCATTCGAGGATTGATAGAAGTTGCTAATTACAATCTTCCCCACAACTTCTTAGTCCAAGTGCCAACAATTCGTGGATCCATATGTAGAACATGACTCTCTAACTCTTTTAATAGATCTTATTCTCTTGAAAAGAGGAGTTTATCGGCATTTATTATATAACCAAGGGTCCAAACCACGGAGGCTTTTCAGTAGCAAGAATACTCCCTACTACTACAAATGATTCTGCCAAAGAAAATGTTTCCGTTAATATGGACTCCGAGGAAGATACCCAACCATCTACATGGAGTAAAATCACCTTCGATATACTTAATAAGGGAGATAAGGTGCAGCTGAATGGGACTGACCTGGATGGTAGCTTAACTAACATCCAAGTTTTTTACAGCACAGATGGCTTCTTGCTTCGCGCCTCGGAGGAATACTAGTATTTCTAGATGCATGTACGCATGAACTTCCGTTCCTGTTCCCAAAATATCACTAACACCAACTTCCAGTCATTCGATGGAGCTATTTAAGTAAAGTACTTAATTTCCGCCAAGATAGCTAATTGACAAATATGACAGACAGAAATCATCCGTACAAAGCGTCGCCGTGGTCAGAACAGAATCTGACAGATTTCATCCGCGTGTTGTTAGGTTGTTTCGCTGGTTAGTGGACTTCGTTAGTCCATCACAAGCCGCGGGATTTGAAAGGTGATTTTGATAATAGAAACATTGGCTTTTCATTTCGGCATCATCCTGGCGTGCTATATCGTCCTTAAAGGAATGGACTGGATGCGTTCCTGGAGAAGACAAACGGTCTCGCCTTCACGTTCCGGTATTAGACAAGAATTTAGGTGGATTATTTTACCTTTTCGTACTTACAATTACGCTAATCTAATTACCATCCCGTAGGATTTCACTTATCCCACTGAGCCTGTTTTATTCATCCCTGACGAAACTCTTTCTCCTCTTCCTTTTAACTATTTGGCTTCCCAGTTCGACTCCGGTATCTCCGTCAACTGATAGGTACCTTGCAGAGTATCTAGAAGAGCTATTGGGAACCAACGTTACTTACTTCTCTCGTGCCCTTGAATTTTTAGACGACGATAAGATTGATAAGGAGTGGGTCGTTCGGAATATTCTTGGGGGTATGTCTGCTGGGTTCGGATTACGAGGTATTTATTCATAAACACAATTTTATTCATGCTGACTGTTTGAGTCAGTTATTTTGGATATCCATCCATTTTTTACCACACTTATTATTCTTGCGGGATGGACATCGAAGTCGATGATGGCTAGTTTGATCGGCGCGTGGGCGAGCGGTGATCAAAGGACTGGGGAAGACTGGCTAGCGTATAGTATCCCTTAACGACACTTGGAAAAGCTATTTATTACGAGGATTTAGGATTTGGATCCACTTGGATTAAGTATAATGATAATGTGGTCTGGTGAATTTGGGCTATGAACACGTTTCATTATGTAGAACTTATGTTCTATCAGTTCCATAATTGAACTCATTCAACTAAGTAATGGAAATACTTAATGCTTGACTACTGCTATAAAACTATCAATTATATACTAAGTACGCAAAACCACATAAAACATTATAAATTATATAAAACTGTTAGCGTCACACTGTCAATGTAACGGTTTTACTATTAAATCTTCTTGTACAGAAGGTAAGCGCATCGCGCTTATTGAGTTGATTAGGCGCTGTTGATCATCGGTGCGAAGAACAAATAAAGGGTCGGACTCAGACCCAACTCGGACCTACCGGGCCCAACAACCAACCAACACCATCGAAGGAGTCATATGATGGAGACAGCTCCGTCCCTAAACTTCTGAATGCTATGTCCTCCAGAAGAGGTACTTACCTCACTGGTAGTGCGCTAGAACGAGCTGTGTTGCCCAAGTGTTGTGTAAGCTTCCTGAATCCTCGTTACCCCTCCTATCTAGTACATCATGATCTACTTCCAAGAAAAGCTTCCCCGTGAATTCAAACGCCAGCACTCGGCTGCAGATATCACATACATTCCTAGCAGACAGGTAATGGATATTAGGAAGCATTTAGAGGAGGAGTGATAATGTTATTATATGTATACGCATCCATCGTACGTTACAGTATCAAAATTACGCTGTACAATACAAATGATGCAATACAGAGACATCAGTATGGCCAGTAATCCCACCAAATACAATTCACATTCTTCCAGAACAATGGGCCGACGTCTATACTCGTTTCTAGTCTGAATCATGAATCTTAGTCCCTCGTATTATTGAACCAGAGATGGCAGTAGGTGTGATTATGAAGGTGGGGAACGAGTAGGTCGATAATTGGAAGGATAGCTGGGAACAGGCGTAGATGGACGACTCGAGTGGTACCAGTTTGTGTCACTATAACGATAAATGGGAGGGAGCCTCGGAGAAGGTGGATAGTCAGAGACATGAGCTGGATAGTCGGGAGTAGGCATGGATGGATGTAGTGTGTCCGAGGTTGGGTAGTGGTCTGAATAATTGTAGTAAGGAGATGGCACATGGGATCCCGGAGTTGGTGGATAGTTTGAGGTTTGTGGATAGTTAGGGGCAGGCAGGGACAACGAATCACTCGAAGGTTCGTTGTAGGGATACGGAGATAGTGGAACTTCTCTAGGGGTCATACACAATCTATCGCGCGAGGTAAGATTGTACGTGGACGCATCATAGCGCTCCGGAGATAATGGAGGACTAGCGGCGCGGTTTGGAGTAGGCATTGTAGAAGGCGCCCAAGAACCAAACTCCCAGCTCGGATTATTGGAACTATGTACGTATACCGGTTCAGCGGGCCTATGATCATCCACAAGCCTCGTGCTCTCATCCAAATTACCAACACGCAGCGAGGATCTCCAATACGTCGTCCCATTATACGTGATGGACTCCCTCGAATCAGAAACCAACGGAGACTCAGAATCAGCATGATTTGTGAGCATAGGCATTGTATTCATCGGTGGCTCATCCCGCCCACTGTACTCTGAGTCGGGAAAACGCAGACTACTCGCATTTGAATCACCAGCATAATGCGGAATAATCCGCTGCACCCTCCCATTATCCACGATGAACCCCAGGCCCAAGTCTGGTGGAAATGCACCACTGGAAGTTGACGAGGTGTGATTTTGTGGATTAGGTGGTGGCATGTTAGATGTTGAACTTGGTGCGTTGTTTGATGGATTAAACGTGTTGGCTGCAGCAGCACCATCAATGCGCGTAGTATCGGTATACCTATTCCAACTTCCACCAGTGCTTTCCCAAATGTAATCATAGGTACGCTCTGCGCCAGAAGACGCTCTATAATCCTCGGAGCCGGGTTGCGGATGTCAAGTACCCGACGGGTGTGTAGTTCATGAAAGTGGGTGGTGAGTTGTACGATGAAGAACCATCGCTGTTGATAGAATATGACGGATATGCAACAGTGCTGTTACAAGACGTTTCATTGGAACCACCCGCCCATGCCGTGCTTCTTTCAATGGTTGTACTACCATTATTCGTCGACGAGCCAAGCACCGCAGAACACGCTAACGCCGACGTTGTGTTGTCAGCACTATAACTATAATCGCCGTTGCTCATCTGGAAGTAAAACGATGGTTAGTACGATGCAAATGTAAAGTGTAACGAAAGGAGTTTATATACGAACGCCATATTAATTGAAACGTGTTATTCATGACAACTGAATACCGGTATATTGAGTGAATTCATGAATGTGGGCAGGGCGTGGAAGCTTTTGGTACACAAAGCCAAATACAATTGTCGGAACCAAAACGGAACGCTCACATAGCTTCAAGTTACTTCTCCAAGACGGTATATTCGCATCTAAGTAGATTAGCAATGCAACAAAGCAATATCATAGCACATCTCCTAGTCCATCAATACCAATCCTTCAAGAATTCATCCACAACCTCCACGAACTCCTCCGGCCTACAAATAAATCAGTACAACATACAATCATATTAAAGGAGGGACTTACTTCTCCGCGTGAACTATCCCAACTACATCAACAAAAGACAAACTAAAAAAGAAGAAAGAAAACGCACCCCAATGACCCGTATCCAAAGTCTTAACCCACCGAGCGGGGAAAAACTCTTCCAAAGTGTGCATATTGTGTTTATTGATATACCTATTCTCCTCAGTCCTATCCTCCTATCAAACACGAAAAACAAACGCACCTGCTCTTTGAGCCCTTAACGAACAACGTTGGGCCTTTAAATATGCACTCGCCAGGCTCGTAGGGAAAGTCCCCGATATCGGGGATGGACTCGTGTAAGATGTCGAGTGGGACGCGGAATTTGCATGTTGGATTTGCGGGTGTGAGAGGGAGGAGGTTCGTTAATAAAAAGTGTCTTATCGACACGTCCTTTAATGGGATTATCATTCATATCACACGATGTAAAGAAAGGGGAAAGAGACATACACGCTCATATCTCTCCAAAAAATCCAACGCCTCCTTTTCGATTTCAACCCCTCTGCTTCAATCTTGCGCATTGCGTCCACGTATCCTCTGAACTCGGATGATATTTTGCCTTTGGCGGGTGCGATGTCTACTACGATGAGGTTTTTGATGAGGTTTGAGGAGGGGGGCGATTGGAGGGCTGTTGTCATTGCTGCTTTTCCTCCCCTGTTTGTTGGTTTGTTAGATTAGGATGGTGGAGGGAGAGAGAGGGGACGGACATGGAGTGTCCCATGAGGGTTGTCTGGGATAATTTGTGCTGTTGGAGGAAGTGTATTACGTCTGAAGCCATGTGTGGATATGTCATTGGTCGGATGTGGGGTGAGTGCCCTTGATTTCGTAAATCCTACTCCGTCTCATATAAGTCTACTTACCAGTGAACATGAAGAAGGTCATACCAGAGCATATACAGGCATACCCATCTGCTCTGCGAACTTTCTCGCTAGTGTGGTCCAGTTGCGTTTTGACCCGCTGTTCGCGTTCAGATTGTGTCAGTTTAGAGGTAGGAGGGGGACGTACAATAGTCCATGGAGAATTACGAGTGATCCATCGTTGGTGCGCGTTTCTGGTTCGTGGAGGGAGTATTCGAGGTTGACGGGGGTGAGTGTGGATGTGGATGTGGATGAGAAGCGTGTTGCTGCTAGGGATGTTAGTGATTTTACGGGAGAGAGGAGGGGATGTACTTTGTCGGGGTAGTGAGCGAAGGATTGTCGAGCGTAGAGAGAGTGGTCCTGTCATTTCTACAGAGAGCGGGACAGGTCGAGTTGGGTCTGGGTCTGGGTCTGCGCCGGCCGGCCCGTGGCATTTGGCTGTAGCTTCTTAAATTTCATAAAGCTCTTGGTAAACAGAACGCGACGCGTCTGAAGGCTTTGGTAAGCAAAGCCAAATACGCGGGTCGGCACAATTTGGACATTCTCCTCGACACCAAAGAAATTGTACACGTCCCATTCCGCTCGTTTCTCTGCGGGATTTCCATCTCGGAGGTAATGGCTGGAACACTTGCACTGCGCTCGACGCTTCGATCAATATCCCGCGCTCCCAGATTCTCTGGTACGTATTTCTCCTCCCTCCATTTACAACATACTACTTAACACTCCAGCAGCAACTCGGTTCTCATCCACATCTACACTCACCCCCGTCAAGCTCGAATATACTCTCTACGAACCACCATCCCGTAGCACCGATGAACCACTCGTTATCCTCCCGGGACTATTGTACGTCCCACTAACCACCTCCCACCTCACATCTAACGCAAGGTTATAAACAGCGCTGCAAAGCGTACCTGGGCAGGCTTTGCCAAAAAGTTCGCAGAGCAACTAGGTATGCCCGTATACGTCCTTGTAAGTTCCCCGCTTTACCTATCTACCATGCTGAACGAAGAGTAGGACCTCCGAAACCAAGGAGAATCACCACACGCCCGACCAATGACATACCCACACATGGCATCAGACGTCATCCACTTCCTCAAACAGCACAACTTCCCCAATCCAACGCTAATGGGCCACTGCATGTCCGTCCTTTTCCCTCTTCCGAGATATGACTAACGCCAACTGTAGCGGTGGAAAGGTCGCAATGACAGTCGCGTTCCAAACGGAATCTACGCGTCTAGTGGAGAATCTGATAGTGGTAGACGCTGCCCCTCAAAAGAGTAAACTGTTTCCCAAGGCCGAGCGATACCTCGACGGAATGCGTATTCTTGAAGAGGAAGAGTTGTCATCGAAAGAGGAAGCAATGGAGTTTATGAAGGAATATGAACCTGTGTGCCCCTTCTTCCCTCTTTCTTTCTCATTCCAACTAACTCATCAACACAGAACGTAACAATGCGACACATCATACTATCCAACCTCCTCCCTATAACACCCACAAACCCAGTATGCAAATTCTGCATCCCACTCGACATCATTCAAAAGTCCATTCCCGCGCTCGAAGATTTCCCTTACGAGCCCACCACACCCAATGAAAAGAAGTTTACGGGCCCTGCGTTATTCGTAGCTGGCAGAATGAGTAATCAAATAGGAAACTACTTGCCTCGGTTTGGTAATATGTTCCCGTGTGCGAGGGTGGATAAGTGGGATACGGGACATTGGGGTGCGTATTTCTTTCTATCTCGATGTGTTCAGCTACTGATTGGATTTACGAATAGTTCACGTGGAGAAGTAAGTCCTTTGATTGTACCCATGCATGCTAGTACTCATTGTTTTTGTAGGCCTACAGAGTTCGTGGCGAACATGGTGATGCACATTCAAGATGTGAAAGAGTGCATGAAGGATAGACGGATGGAGTATATGATTATGATTTGTTGCTTGCTTAAATAGATGCCGTATATTACATGGTTATGGAGAACTAATTGGTCGTAGTTGGAATTAATGAAATTGTGGATATAAGATTTTTGGCGAGAACTCCGCTCCGAGCAACGAGCCGTTCATTCTTGATTCGCTCCGAGCATAATGTCATAACTATTAACAACGACGCGTCGTTTGTCTACGACGGCACCGACACATCGCCGTCATTCACCACCACCCTCATTAATGATCTCTTTGCAAGCTTTGAATTTCTGAAACCAGGATCCAAGGAATCCGCAAACTACAACAAAAACTACAACATAACAAACAACACGCTTATCCTTCCTTCCAATCTGGTATTTTCGGTATTACTAGTATGGATGTCGTAACTCGTAACTACCATAGAAGAGAGAGAGACCTTGAAGTGAGTGAAAGCGGGCATGAAGCCATAAACTACGGAACTGAGAGAGAGAAAGAGAAAGAGACTTCAAAGTGACCGAAAGTGGCCATAAAGTGGACTTCGGAATGCTTTACTAGGGGAGCATGTTCATCTAATCATCCCTACTCCCACCACTACCACTCCTTCCGCTACCACCACCATATAAAACGGCCATTTCAGCACAAACGATTGCTAGCCCCACACCAGTCATGAAGACCAGAGGCATGAAATTCCATTTTGCGAAGGTTCGCTGATTTATTTCGACACCTTTCTGTTTCAATATGGTTTTCCACAACAACCCCGCCAAACTTGCCGAGAACGTAAAACTAAAAGCTCCAGTTTTGTTCGCTACAGCAAGTGCAATCGCTGCTGCTTTTGCACTATGAACCGGAAAGCCCGGCGTGGCACGAACAATCTTGGTAAGTAGGATTGTCGCCCCAATATTAGTACCTGCGATATTGCAAAGTACAACACCGACCACACCAACGATCCATATTGTGGGGAACATCTTACCATCAGTAGTGTACATAAGCCAACCACTGAAGACTTCAATCCAGCCTTGATGGCCCAATGCCTCTACCAAAATGAATTGGGAGAAAGCGAAAGGAACGAGGCCGAAGGGAAGACGAGGAAGCGCAGTGAAGAAGGTAGGAAAGTGAGCAGCCCACGATTTGTATGTCGCATCGTATGCCGCCTTCATAGAGGCCCAAAAGCTTTGGGGTTCTGATTTCTGGGTATCATAAGCAATGCCAGAGCTAATAATATTCCCTAAGTCCTTCTTGGTGGCAGATTTATTAGCAACCTCTGAGCCATGGATCGTAACAGTGGCTTCGTCAGAGATTGTATTAAATGTATCATCGCTTGTGACTCGGATGATTCCTAGCACCATCCCCCCCCCAGCAGCAGCGGAGTGTAGCCGACCGGTCTTGAACCGATAGTGGTCCCAGAACATATCAAAAATGAATTTTGCGCCTGCGAAGGGGAGAGCGACTTTCCAAACGTCGACATGGACGAAGCTGAGTACAAGCACACAGATGTGACATAACACGAGCATTATGCCACCAACCCATGCGCCCACAGCATCTGTAATGGCATTTTTGGCATCCAATTGTTCTACATCAGGTAGCCTGCGAGGGATGTGATTCTCGCCGCGAAACATGATCATATAAACGACTACACCAATGACACAGCATGCCAGAAAGGGGAGGATAGTGTATCCCGTGAATCCTGCGTAATTGATTTGGAAACCTTCACAAATTACAACATTGGCAGGGTTTGCTGAAAACAGAACCATGCTAGCCATGTTAGCTGTTACGAATTCCATCATTAACCAAGGTATGGATTCCAGTTTGTAATTTGTAGTAAGGTGGACCAGAACTGGAGTTCCCGACATGATGACTGGGTCATTCCCAAAGACTATACTGACACCAGTGAAAAGCAGGTAAAGGTAAAGATACAGCCTGCGGCCGCGCGAATCACCCATGTTGGTGACCAAGAGAGCACCTGCTTCGAAAATTCCGGTATCTTCCAGCGTAATCACCATGTACGCCAGCGAGATGAAAAGGATGAGGATGCTATAGGGTTTTATTCCGTCTGTGAAGATGAGAGGTATTACAGACTGTAATTATGCTGTGTGAATATGACTCGTGACTCACCTGTGCCAATAATTCCGTTGCGAACCTGTGTTGCGCCCAAGCATTGTGCAGCCCATAAAAGACCAATGACTATTATGGGCATGGACATAAGACCAATTGTGAGCCGACACCGACCAAGGAACGGTATGTGAACATTGAACGATACCGGCCGAAAAACGAATGCTGCGGATATGAGGAAAAAGACGAGGGTGACAATGGAAAACCTCGTAATCGAAGATGTTTGTAATATGTTAGATTCTAAACCATTGGTGTAGGTACCGGTGGAAAGTGCTGGCTGCAAGGATTTGATAGCTTCAAGCTTATCAGTGGGAGCTATCTGAAGCAAAGAAACCGGATCTGCATCTCTGCTCATCATTAACGCTGCTAGCATTAGCTCCCTGTGGTCGGCCTTGTAGCGTTGGCTATCGAGGTGTATTGGACGATAGGCGACCAAGGAATGGTATGGAAAATTGAATGAAACCGGCTGGATTACGATTGAGTGGATGAAGACGAGAAATAGTAGGCACCAGGCGACCTTGAGAAGTACAAGCGTGTTAATGTTCAATCGTTTCAATGAGAGTGTCGATATGTATACGTACAGCGTAAGATGCACCACCAATGTAAATTGGTCTACCGCGGAAGCTGGTGAAGTGGGTGAAGAAGGTAGGTATGTGGAGGTAAACGGGTGGCTGTACGAGATAAGATAAGATATAACATTGTGATAAGGAATAGTGTGTGATGGCAACTACGTAGGTCAAACTGAGTGAGAGGAACGATACAAAAGTCCACTCCCTTCTCCTCCTCCTCCTCCTCCTCCTCCTCTTCCCTCACAAAATCCTTCACGAGATTCAAGAACTCTTCAGGTCCCAAAAAACAGCATGAGCAACCAATTGTACTATATGAAAATACACTTACTTCTTGGTAGGTCCCTTAAAACTGTACATGCCTGGCTCGTAGGGGAAGTCCTCGATGTGGGGGATATATTCTCGCAGGATGCCGAGTGGGGCGCAGAATTTAGAACGTTGGGTATTTGAGAGGAAGAGGAGGAGGTTTGTTAGTAGGAATTTACCCTGCGCCTTATTTCAGTTTCTTGAATGAAAGGGAAGGAAGGAAGGTGTACAGGTTCGTACTTCCCCAAAATGTCCATGGCCTCCATCATTGACTTGAGCTTCCTCTTTTCTAGCTTTGATGTATCGTTGAACTCGGAGAGGATTCCATCTTTGACCGGGGCGATGTCTACTACTATCAGGTTTTGATGAAGCCTGAAGTATGTTGGAGCGCCGCCGCCACTGCTACATGCACTTTAAGTTGCTGTCTCTCCGCCAGTTGTACGAGGTGCTAGGGTACCTTGAGGACGTACAATAGTCCTGGGAGGATTACGAGTGATTCATCGGACAAGAGTTCGACTGAGGCGAGGAAGGATAAGAGGCGCTGGCTAGTGACTTGCAAGTATCAAACTGGGATTTGGAGAAAGGATAAGTTACATGCAGAGTGTACCAGACTGAGAGAGTCCGAAACTGCGAGACAATAAATGAACTATTGTTGAGCGAGAGGTCCGATAAGGAGGAAAGAGTGGGGAACTTGAAGGTTGGGATGTTGGGGAGTTGACAGTTTGACCCTACCCATGGTCTTACATATCAGGTACAGCTGTGCGGCACCTCTCTTGCCTGCTAATTTTAGGGAAATAATAATAAAATTTTGGGTACAATTTTTTCCAGACCCTTCCATAGGAAGAGTTTGAACTGTACTCCGGTCCCCATGGCACGAGTCTAGTATTGTGCTATATCTCGATTGAATCTCAGGAACACAGATATTCGCACAGTCCGTATTCGGTTTTTACAAGCCGGTTCAATGTAGGACAGCGCGCCTAAATGTATTTCGTGAGCTGGCTTGTTAATACTACGGTCTGAAAATCCACCGCAACGAAATGAATGAATGAATCTAGTCTCGCCCAAGATATCCACGTGAGTGGATCCGTCCACCTTGGTGGACGGTCTTGTACTAAAGTCCAGATTTTAGCGAGGCAGTGCGGTGCAATCAATATCATTACATTTGCAAATGAAGTGTGTATTACATAAGTCAAAATTTTATTTACTGGAAGTCACAGCGCCTAGATTGTCACATTAGACCGACCAATGAGAATGATCGATAATTTGTGTGCTGGTCAAGTCGTGTCGACAGCGCTCAACGCGTTGAAGTGCGACATCCCCCCTACACATACAGCCCCACTATGGAACCAGAAGATCCTGCACTATTAAAATCCGCACCATGTACACCACGCCACCCTCTAGCACCATTGCCCCCAGTTCCAAATACACTGTTTGATACCCCTCATCGTCGCAAAACTCCTGCAACTGCACTGCAAATTGGAAAGGAAAAGCAGCCTGTTACTACACAAAGGACTTGGCCTCAGCTGCACAAGATAATACTGCTCGAAATCATAGAAGGTGTCGTGCAAGAGCTCTATGGGTACAAGCCACACCCATGGCAAATGAAAGTCTTCAAGAAGGTTGCGGAGGGACATGATAGCATCGTAGTCGCAGGGACAGGATATGGAAAGTCATTGATTTTCGCACTACTTGCGATTGGGGCAGCTGTAGCTGGGGAGGATGGAGTTGTTATTGTTATATCTCCGCTGAAGACACTGCAGAAAGATCAGGTGTGTTAACTATCAACACTGAGCATACAGTGGAGTTGTACTTACGTCGCTACTACAACAGGTTTGACGGTTTAATGAGAAGCGGGAGTTGCATAGTGGGAACACACATCGAGTGTATAGTGTATCTGCCATTGCTGTAAATGAAGACGATAATGATGCATCCTTATTCATGGAAATTGTGAGGGGAACTTACTGCTTAATATATGTGTCACCTGAAATCCTCCTATGGAACATGCACTTCAAGAAATTGTTCCAAGAACCGAGATTTTGCAAGAAGGTTATAGCAATAGCTCTTGATGAAGGACATGTGATAGAAGAATGGAAGGATGAGTTCCAAAAGGCCTATGGAGAGCTTGGTGCATTAAGAATCATGGCTGGCAGAGAAATTCCATGGGTAGTACTCACCGGCACCTGTTCAATGAAGACCTTTGGAACAATATATACAACATTGGGTATGGGTGGGGAGTGGCTGTTCTTTGGAATAGACATGGGTGCTGATCGGCCAAATCTGAAGTTGGTTGCACGTCCTATGGAATACTCGATGGCATTGTTGCGGGATTTGTTTGTTTTTATTCCCAGGGATCCAACTACATGCAATTCCTTCAAAAAGACATTGGTATACCTAAAGACATGTCAGCAGGCCCGTCATGCATGTGACCTGTGTCGTTGGCTTATAAAACCTGAGTTTGAGGATGTGATGTACCCACTTACTGCTACATCCTCTGAGCAATTCAAGGATGAGGTGATGAATTTGTTTCTTATCGGAAAGTCTCAGTTCCTTTTTGCAACAATGGCAGTGGGAATGGGCACAGATGTGCCTGATATTGGGCAGGTTGTAATACTGGGAGTGGACACCTTCAGTAGTGCATATCAGAAGGGTGGACGTGCAGGTCACTCACCTACTATCCAAGCATCAATGATATGGCTCATTGAATCATGGGCTTTTAGTGATGACTCTGATGAGGCTAAAGTTGTTGATGGTCAGAAGACAAGGACAACAAAGAAAATGACGGCCAAGAAGGAACAATGGCGTACCATGGACAGTGCATTGCAAGAGTTCATAACCCATGCACAATCAGAAAATTGTCAGCGTCTTTTCCTATGGCAACATTTTCGTCCTTGACTGAACTTGCCTGGTTTCAAGTGGTACAAAGCTAAGAACGATGCTGAAAAGAGAGAGGCCGACAGTGCAAGTGTGGAATGGGTGATAATGGATGAAGTATGTGAAGAAGATGAAGTTAGTAAGTCATGTGGGTCCTGCAGTGCACTCTCATGTCGTGCTGATCCAAACACCGCCATTGGGCCACTCACCACTGTTGAACATGACCTCATTGCTTTCCACACTGCCAAACTACAGCCAATCGACACACGCATTAATGAACTTCCTGAGGCTGCTTCTGTGAATGATACTGAAGAGAAGACCAAATTATGCTGCTCAAGTCACGAATGTACAAACCTTCGCAATGCCCTATATTCATGGAGAGATACAACTTGGGCTACGATGGAAGATGAAAACCCTTTCCTCTCATGTGACTGGGTGATGTCTAAGGGGAACATTGAGCGGCTTGTTGACAAGGCACATCTTATACTCAATGCAAGACAAGTTGATGTGTTGTTCATTCATAATTTAATTAAATGGATAACGAATGACAACTTAGTGGCATCCATTATCAAAATTCTAGAGCAATTCCAACAAGCTCGAAGAGATCATGATAAAAAAGAGGCTATTGAGCACAAGCCAAAGTGTGCTCGCAATTCATGGCATCCCAATGTCGACCTGGACAATCCTTTTACTGATGCTGCCTCAAACTCTCCTGTTATTTCCAGCTCCCAGTACCCTGGATTCTCAATTGTGCAGTGGGAACTCCCACAATATTCGTCCAACCATTTACATTCTTCAGCTTCTAATGGTTCTTCAGCTTAACAGTCTATCACAAATTGTGGGTAGTTATATTTAATCTACTTTGTTGTTTTAACTAATGAAGCTAAAGTCCCACATCATCTCTACATCTTGCATTACATCAACTTCCATTGTACCATCAGGGTTGGCAAACCCCGAGTCCTCAACTTCAAAGCTGTCATTGCATGTAGCTGTTAGCATAATATCTCCTATATCACCTTCACACCCTGAAAATAAATCACCCCCACTGTACCCATGCCGCTTTGCCCACTCCAATAACATATGTCCTTCTGTGAGCATTACCATTCCACCATAAAGAGTATCTCGTACCACACTTTTCTTTTTATTTGTGGTGTATATTCTTCACTTAGAAGTAGTTATGTGCACATTTTGAATTGAAAGGTCTAGACAGAGAGTGTTCACATCTGCTTCTGCTGTGACAGGTGCATGGTGTCTGCAAATGTCGTAAACACTAAACCAATTTGCAACTTCATGAACTAGTGTTCTCAAAACCTCAACACAGGCTGATGATTTCATTTGGATATGTTCTATTGGTGCATTACTACTGAGTGTGGTGAACATATTCTAAGTAATATGTTAGTATAATATTTCAATAGAATATAATTAAGCATTACTTACTTTAAGAAATCCATTATTATGTTCAAGATACAAGTCTATTGGAATAGAACAGCCTTTTATACCCCAGCGATTTACAAGCCATGTGTGCTCCACTAGTTCTTGGAGCATTGGAGAGAATTCATACTCAAACTGAGACTTCATTTCCAATATTTTGTTGCCATAGTTGTGGCAGCCAGCACCTCACATCATTGTCATATCCGTGACAATCCCTGTACCATTGGAGTCAACTCCGGGTTTACTCCGCTTTTAGTACGTTTCCTCCAGACTATGTATACTTGTTATATATTGAACTCTTCCTTACTAATGTTTACTTGTATCTGTTTACTTGTTCCTTCCCTTTAATATTACTACCTCGTTCTCCGGCCGCGGCCATTTCTCCTATGACTATAATCTAGAGGCGTACTACTAGTTTACCATGTTCTACATTTCATGGAGTTTACTTAACCCTAGGATGCCACATACCCATGGGCATTACTCTGTATGCATTTGGACAAAGTAGTTTACTATATAAACTACTCCTGTAATGTAGATATACCTTAGTTTCAAATCAACTACATTTACACCCTTCTCCCACTTGGGCCTTGAGCCAACTCTGCTATTTTGCCACTTACTCCGCTTTGTTCTAAATACAGAACTGGAAGTCCAAGGGGTGCAACACACAAGTTGAAGCCAACGTTCCACTACTCCCATACTTGTTCATCATCTCCACACACCCTACTAATGTTGTACAAGTTACTCCGCTATTAGACTATCTACTCCGAGGTTCTTGTCCCTAGTGGAATAGAACGGGATGTGACAATCATAAACAACCATAGGTCATAAACTATCCACATGCGACCAATGTCTGCATCATGAATAAATAAAATAGAATGTGCAAGAACCTCATCTTCAGCTTTTAATGCCTTATGAGCAGATGATGTAGTTGCATATAGCTGAACAACTTTCTTGACAACATTCTCAAATTCTTCAGCACTAGGTGACCACTTGTTTAAGTCTACAACACCAGCTGTAATTCTAGTGGTAAAATTAGTGAATGATAATAATAGTATATAATAACATGAAAGCTTACTGTGTACAGTCCAGTAGGTGAGCAATGAGTGAATGCATAACTAGTTCCTTAGCACTATTGTATTCTGGTTTTTTTGCATCAAACTTTGACTGTCATAGAAGTGTGTGATGGTGTTCCAATGAGCTTGGGTCATTTTGGGAACTTGTACCAAGGTGTGTTCGAAACAGTGCATACATTGAATTAAGCTGATAATGAAATCCAATAGATATTTCATGTGGCCAATCAAGCTGTTCATAGCTTGAAAATTCATATTTATGTTCATCCTTTGCACTACATATATTTCGGGTTGTCAACCAGTCTCCAACAAGAAATCAAGTCTCAGCCTCAGCAGCTTCTGGCATAAGTCCCAACAATGAAGTGAAAATTTGCTGAATAACACAAATGGTGCCATTTACGGAAGCTTCCTCTTCATTAAGAGCTGGAAGTGGAAAAAAATCAGTTCTAACATTTTCCAGGCAGCAAATAATTGGTTTGAGCTTTTGTATTAGCTTTTGAAGGTGCCCATTCTTTTCCTTCATTCCTACTGGACCAGGTGTATGCATCATAAGAATGGTGCATACTGCATACTTAAATGACTTATTAATTCAGGCAATTGACTGTTGCACTTTTGTTAGATTGAGAAGGTCTGGAATAATGTGAAGACATTGTCCTTGATATTTTGTTTGTTCTGCTACAGACAATGCAAGTGCATATTCCTTTCTTGAGAATTTTGCAGGAAAGGAGAAGAGTGCTGATGTTGTTGCATTGATTTGCTCTGTTTTAGAATCAAGACATTGAGATGCTTTCCACAGAGTGAAATTGATATTGTCATAGACAATACCCCAGAGCTGTGTTGGTGAGCATGCAAATTCTTGAGCACAGAGTTTGGCATCTTCAGATATTTGATATAGTGAGCTCTGAATAGTTCTATAATTTATTTCAGCTTTTGTAATAGAAAAAATAATCACACATACTTACTGATAGCTAACAGATATACCCATGTGATTAAATTTACCAATTGCACATCTTCCTACTCCAGAACTGGCCAGAAATAGTCCCATTATAATCTGAAAGGCATTTGTAGCTCAATTGCGAGAGAATAAACACATGCTGATAATAACAACTAAAGTCTAAAAGTGTATGAGTACTTGATTTTTAAAGAGTGAATGACATACCCTGGAAGCCATAGTATCTTTCCCAATCTTCTCTGTATTATTTTTCTTTTCATAGTTATTATTTGCTGTAATGATTGCAGAGAGAAGTGAAGTGAAGCAGGGAAGGAGTGTACTATAAGAGTCTTGTATTTGGTCAAGTCCAAAGTCTGTTGTCAAGTAAGGTACTGTAAGACCTGAAGATGAAAGCCACAATGTATTATCATTGCAAGCTTTTGTTGACTCTGCAGTAATTATATTGATGGCACTCTGTGTAACTGCATGGTTAAAATGACCTTGAGACTCCTTTGGGACATTGCAATTCCATGCATCTAAAATATGTGCAGGAAAAAATGAGGCCTTCTCTTGATAACGAAGAGCCTGAACAGCATGTGATTTAGAATTATAAAATGCTTGAACAAATTCATTGCCTGAGTGGTATCCAACTTCTTTGAGCACTTTGATAGTGCGAGTAACTTTTGGATCAGTTTCTTTACTCTTGTCTGACATGTTGAGCCTTTCGAGATGAAGGAAGATGATAAAGAATGCAATCATATTGCAATCGCCTTGTATTGATCTATTGATAGCTTCGAGACACATCCAAATTAGTGCATGCATATAGTCACATGTATTGTGACTTGCTTATCAGTGACACTTTTCATCAAACTGGTAACTTAAGCTTGAAACCTATTCAAATCATTTGAAGTGTTCACATGAAACCACTAATAACAGAGACTTTCTTAGTTTTTATACTTTTATAGCTCCTATGTTCAATGAGTCTATACAAAAATTACATGGTTGGATACAGCAGAACAGTATGAATATTTTGTCTCTATTAATGGTATGCCCCTGATTTGAACCTGAGGGCTCTAGGGCTAATTTAGTTTCAAATCTTGCACTGCCCTGGTTATTTCAGGATGTTTGTCTAAGCCC
Source organism: Cyathus striatus (assembly GCA_025738555.1). Taxonomy (NCBI): domain Eukaryota; kingdom Fungi; phylum Basidiomycota; class Agaricomycetes; order Agaricales; family Nidulariaceae; genus Cyathus; species Cyathus striatus. The sequence goes on from JAOVFP010000002.1 coordinate 2,725,982, forward strand.
ATCTCACGATGTACCCTTTGGGTGTCCACATATGGAAGGGTCCATGTGATATTGTGAGACGGGCTTTGTTGAGCCTATGAATGAATCAGTTCTCATGGGACTCCCCCAGTCAGCACAATTGTTGGTGGGCTTGTAGCCTTGCCATCATCCTCTCTCTCTCTCTCTGTTCTTGCCTCCTCTACAGTCCTCCCTCTGTCCCTTTCCCCCTGTCGACACAATCGTTGGTGGGGTTGGTATACCATCTGCTTCTGCCCTGGCCTCCCCCAGTCAGCGCAATTGTTGGTGGGTTTGTAGTCTTGCTGTCATCCTCTCTCTCTCTCTGTTCTTGCCTCCTCTGCAGTCCTCCCTCCATCCTTTCCCCCCTGCCGATGCAATCATTGGTGGGGCTGGTATACCATCTACTACCATCCTTCCCACTCATTGGTGGAGTCCATCCTCCTCTCTTTGTTCCTTACCTCTCTCAATGCAATCATCAGCATTGGTGGGTTTGGCATACCGTCATGCTACTGTTCATCCTGCTTGTTGGTGGAGTCAGTGCATAGCCCCCCCCCATTCCTTACCCCTCTCAATGCAATTGTCGTTGTTTCATCCCATCAGTGCGATCATTGGTAGGGTAGCTATGTCTTTGTGCCACCATCCTCTCTCCATCTCCTCCTCCTGACAATGTGATCATTGGTGGTGTTATGACTCCCTCCATTCCTTACCCCTATCGGCGTAATCATCGACAATCGTCGGTGTTGGTGGGGTTGGTATACCATCATGCTACCATCCTTCCTGCTCATTGGTGGAGTCAGTGTATCTTCATCCTCCCTCCTTTCCTTACCCCTCTCGACACAATTGTTGGTGTCTCTCATCCCATCAATGCGAATGTTGGTGGGGTAGCTATGTCTTCATGCCGCCATCCTTTCTCCATCTCCTCCTAGCAATGCAATCATTGGTGGTGTTATGACTGTTCCTGCTTTATCTGTCCCCTCACCCTGTCAGTGCCACTGTCCTTCCCCCCTGTCAAGTTCTGCACCAATACCGCAACCTGTATTTGACTCTTCAACTTTGGGTATGTTCCATACTTCCATTTGACAGCATTCACTCACATTTGACTGTAGTACATTGTAGGGTTGTTGAGAGAAATCACCCAGCACCTTACCCTCCACTAGGCAATGTCATGGGTAATCCATGAGTACTCCAAGCATGACTCATACCTATACCCATGCTAACCCATACCCATTTCCATGGGTACAGGTTTAGCATGGGTGTGGTGGGTTGTGGGTAACCCATGGGTTTTCATGGTGTTCATGTATTTTAACTTGTTATGCTCATTTTACAACTTACAATCAAAGAAATTGGTGCAAGTTATTGTGTATTTAAATGTACAACACATCAGCATTAAATATCTCATGAGATTAGAGTGCTATATGGTCAAACTCAAAACAATAAACATCATATTCTAATGAACTAAAGTACAGCTATTTATGCATAGCATGATGATAATGAAGCAGGGAGAGCTGAAATGAAGTTGGGAGAACTGGAACTAAGATGAGAGATAATAAGTAAAGCAGGTATAGAAACAAAGCAGATGGAGGTATAACAAGCATGGAGGCAATGAACACAGCAGGGGGAGCTAAAATGAAGCAAGAAGACTAGAAATGAAATAGGGGCACTGGGTATGAAGCAGAGAGATAGGGAATGGAGCAGGAAATGAGCAGTGAGACTAGGAATGAAGCAGGGGGACCAGGAACAAGGCCATGAGACTAGGAATGAAGAAGGGAGGCTAAGAACAAAGCAGGGAGACTGAGAGTGAAGAAGGGAGAATTAAACTGAAGCAGGGGGACTGGGAATGACACAGGGAGACTAGGAACAAAGCAAGGAGACTGGGAACACAGCAGGGAGATTAAAAATGAAGCAGGGAGACTAGGAATAAAGCAGGGAGGGTTACAATGAAGCAGGGAGACTGGGAACAAATCTAGGAGAGTTTCAACAAAGCAGGGAGACCAGGAACATAGCAGGGAGACTGGGAATGAAGCAGAGAGAATTAAAATGAAGCAGGGAGACTGGGAATGAATCTAGGAGAGTTTTAATGAAGCAGTGAGACTAGGAACAAGCAGGGAGACTAGGAACATAGCAGGGAGACTGAGAATGAAGCAAGGAGACTAGGAATGAAGCAGAGAGACAAGTAATAAATCAGGGAGATCTGTAACAAGGATGAGAGAGCATGATGAAAGCAGCTAGAACAGCAACAAGCTTCAAAGAGCAGGAGAGAAGCATAGATACCAGAAAATAGACAGAGAGCTCAAGAATGAAGAAGAAAGACCAGCAACTAGGTGGAAAGATTAGAAACAGATTGGGAATAAAGCAGAGAGAATCAATACAAATTAGGGAGAGAATGAACCAAACAGATAGGTCAATAGCCTGTTGACAAGGCTGAATATATATTTTTATAGCTTCGGAATGAGCTGGCCTAAAAATATAATTGTGGAGTTGTTAGAACCATATGGTGAAGGGCAATATGTTGGTACAATATCTAATGAATCAAAAATGAATAGGAGTAGTGTTATATCTGTGTCTGGATACATTGTGCTGACATTACTGAATGTTCCCATGTGACCTTTCAGAACACCTGGACTGTTCCCAGAACATACCTGCTTTGGGTTTACACTTCCTGATGTTCCTGCCCGGGAATGTACCCAGAACCTGTCGGGTTTTCTATCAGGTATCCCAGATGCATAGTTTCTCTTATGATGGCCTCACCATGTCATCATTATATTACTCCTCTCTTCCATTCCTACTTATACATTTCATTATGGCCTTTGTAGATTAGTTCCTTATTCTTCATTCTGAGTGTGTCATTTGCACCCCTACTCCGCTTTGCCCAGCTTTTATATTCTACCTATCCCTTTGACTTACTCTTAGTATTATACTTCTACATTTGTACCTACAGGTTCCTACTTAGTATAAGTAGTCTTCCAGATGTAATAGGTAGTCTTCAGTATTCGTATAAACCTCATACACTTCTTCTTACTTCTAAGTTCTGAAACCCACTCCAGGTTTTCCTTTGGGTTTCTCTCCCACTGCCTAGTGTAGTGGCAAAGCCTTCTCTTATACTCTGGAACATCTTCCTTTGTTGACTATTGTCTTCCTCGAAATACAAACCATTCCCTGGGGATATCCAGGCAGTGCAGCACACAAGCTGAAGCCACAGTTCTTTCTGCACTCCCACTCTATGTTTCCATACCTGTACTCACTTCGGGTTTCTGTTACAGTTCTCCCATGCCCTCTGGGTGTCTTCACATTTGTTTCCCAGTAGGAAGGGAATTGGTACATAACAAGTAGTGATGACAATATTAATGGATGACATGCAGATCTGCCACTTAAGTTCAACCCTGTGTGCTGAACAAAATGCAAAAATGGTTTCTCAGTATAAGCACTTCTTCATATCACATTATGAAGTAAATTATATACATTTATCATACAGGTACTGAGCTTACTAAAAATTGCTTGTTGTCATTTTTATTTAATATATTGCCTATGGGTACATATGGGTTACAGGTTCTGAAAGGCTAACCCATATCCATACCTGTGACCTGTGCAGGTATGGTGTGCCCTTGACATTGCCTACCCTCCACCACATCATCAAAGAATCATATTCAATTCATCAGGCTCCAGCCAAAATCCATTTCATGTACAGGACTGATACTTTTCAATTTTTGTAGCCATCTAGTATCAGGAATGACTCAGGTGTTGAAGTGGTCTTGAAGATGCCTGAAGTTGAGGTAGGGAGGACAAGGATGAGCTACTACAAAGCCTACAAGATCAGTGGGATCATATCATTGGGAGGGTGCAAGCCCTCCAAATCTGGATATATCTGTATTTGTTTGTTTGATCTGTAAATTGTAAGATGTGAGGAAAATCTCACTTATTCATCAAAAACATGTAACATACATTGCTTTGCAATGCACATTAAAGGGCAAGCTTGACAAATCCTAGTTTTTGTTATTTCATTTTTATACATAATAATAAGTTTACTTGTTTGATACTCATTCAGGAGTTGCTGACACCTGGATCAGCAAAAACCTTGCTTGGATAGGAAATTTACTTTCACATTTCTTGTTAGGAGACAGAAACCTTTTTATTGATTACTTGTGCATTATTTTATTGATTTACTTTCATTCTAAAACCCCTTGCTTCATTTTAATTACACTATCTTCATTATAATATTTTCCTTTGTTTTACTAGCTGCAACTAGCTGTTACAGTGTTTCCACAGTTATGCACTCATTTTAGTAGCTCCCACTTTATTGTAATTATTCAAAAATGACAGAATCAAGGGTGAATGTATGTAAACACTTTATAAGGGAGTTATGTATGTGGCAGTTGCCTAGTAAGTATCCAATAAGTAGCATGTGAAGTGGTTATGGAAAAGTACATAAATGTTATATCCATGTCCAGATATACTGTGCCAATGTTACTGAAGGTTCCCATGTGACCTTCCAACACACCCAGTCTGTTCCCAGAATGTACCTGCTATGGGTTTACACTTCCTGATGTTCCCACCTGGGTTCCTACCTGAAACCCATCAGGTTTTCCTTTGGGTATCTGTTATATCCCATATCACTTACCTCTGGACTCTTAGTCCTGTACTTCACCTTTCCCTTTGCTTACTCTGAACATTGCCTATTTCATTAGTATTACATATTGCTTACTGTACATAGATTACTCTCATTTCCTTTCTTCTGTTCTACTGAGTCATCCCCTCAGTTATTGTAGTATACATTCATAGTGAGTCACTTATCATTCTTAAGTGCATGTTATGTACCAATTCCCTTCCTACTGGGAAACGAATGCGAAGACACCCAGAGGGCTTCGGAGAACTATAACGGAAACCCAAAGTGGGTACGGGTATGGGAACGGGAGCGGAAGTGCAGAAGTGAACTGTGGCTTCAGCATATGTGCTGTGCCGCCTGGATATCCCCAGGGAATGGTTCTTATTTCGAGGAAGACAATATTCAACAGAGGAAGACGTTCCAGAGTATAAGAGAGGGCTTTGCCACTACACCAGGCAGTGGGAGAGAAACCCGAAGGAAAACCTGGAGCAGGTTTTGGAACTTAGAGTAGGAAGAAAGTGTACAGAGTTGATACCAATACTGAAGACTACTTAGTACATTTGGAAGACTATTTATATGTACTAGTAAGACATAGATACTAATCTGGAGACAGAATACTAAGTGTAAGTAAACAAAATAAAGACTGGGCAAAGAGGAGTAGTGGCACAAATGACGTGCTCAGAATGAAGAATAAGAAACTAAACTACATTGACCATAATGAAACATACAAGTAAGAATGGAAGAGAGGAGTAATGGTATAATGATGTGGTGAGGCTGTCATAAGAGAAACTACGTATCCGAAGTATCTGATAGAAAACCCAATGGGTTCCAGGTATGTTCCCAGGCAGGAACGTTGGGAAGTGTAAACCCAAAGCGGGTACATTCCGGGAACGGACTGGGTATGTTAGAAGGTCACATGGGAATGTCGGCACAATGTATCCAGACATGGATATAACAGTGCACTACTATCTGTTTCACTTTACATCGCCATACATGCTCACTTCTCTGACACATTTTATTATGTTTAATTAGTTATAGTCTTCATTCTACATACACCTACCCTGACCGTACTTCTCTGCTGGCCTTGGCCAGCGGCCTTTACTTACTCTGAGTCTCTAGTATTTAAGTAGCACTTGATTTGTACTTAGTCTTCAGTTTCATATTGAACTATGTCCTCACCCTCTTGTCTGACTTGAGTTACACCTCTCGTCTTTTCTGTCTTTTGTCTTCTCCAAAGGGCTTTCCCTTACTCCAAAATCCAGGACCAGGAATCCCAGGGGCACAGCACATAAGCTGAAGCCAAAGTCCTACCCTCTGAGTTCTCATTCTCTGTCTTCATCTCATACTCACCCCTTGTTTCTCCATAGTCACCCCCTCGTACTCCACTGCCAAGTCAGGCTAGGGGCACGGTCATGACACATCCTCACTACCCAACCCCTAGACACTGTTGCATCCATCCACCTTTGCAATCCCACTAATTGTTGGTCTGTCAGTCCAGATAGCTTACTCTGCCTTGACAACCAGATCTATGTCTCAGATGATGATTCTCTCTGCCTTCCTGTTGTCCAGTACAAACATGACCATTTACTCACCAGACATCCTGGTCAGAACAAGACCTTGGATAATATTCAATAAGAATATACTTGGCCTGGACTCTGTACTTATGTCAAGGATTATTGTAAGTCTTGCACCATCTGCTTATGGTCTAAACCACAGCATCACCATCCCTATGGTACCTTGAAGCAACTCCCTATCCTGGAGTGCCCATGGCACTCTATATCTATAGACTTCATTGAAATGCTTTCCATCTCTGGATTTGATAAGTACAATTCAACCCTAGTTATTGTTGACTGCCTTAGCAAGCAAGCTATATTCATCCCTTGCCATAACACCATCACCTCTGCCCAGCTTGCTAAGCTCTTTGTCATGCATGTATTCTCTAAGCACTGTGTTCTCAGCCATGTTACATCTGATCATGGTTCGGAGTTTGTCTCCCACTTCTTCTGGTCTCTGGGTAAGATTCTCGACATCAACTTGCACTTTACCTCCAGATATCATCCAGAAGGTGATGGACAAACTGAATGCATCAACCAGGTCTTAGAGCAGCACCTTTGCATTTACTGCAATTACCAGCAGGACAACTGGGCTGATCTCCTCCCCATCACTGAGTTCATGTATAACAATACACTGAGCTTGACCACTAATATGACTCCTTTCTTCACCAATAAGGGTTATCATCCACAGATCACAGTCTACCCTGAATGCAATGTTACCTCTGTTCATGCTAGGGATTATGCCATGGATCTCCAGGAACTTCATGAAAATCTTAAGGCCAAAATAGCACTTGCTCAGAAGCACTATCAGGTCAGAGCAGACAACTGTCGCTTGCCTGCCCTGGAGTTCAAAGTTGGAACCAAAGCCTTCATCCATGCTAAGTTCTTCAACACCACTTGCTCTTCCAAGAAATTGGCTGAAAAGTATTATGGTCCTTTCGAGATCATTGCTGAAACTGGCTCCCACTCCTGCACCCTTAGACTCCCTTCCAATTTCTGAGCTGTACACCCTGTATTCCATGTTTCTATGCTTGAGCCTGCAGTCAAAAACAATATCCCTGGTTGAGAGATACCTCTGCCTCCCCCTGTGGAAATTGACAGAGATATTGAGTTCGAGATCAGTGAGATCTGTAACTCCAAGCTGGATCACCAGTTCAAGAAATGCCCTCTTCATTACTTAGTCTGATGGACTGGTTATGAAGGAACCGATGAAGAACTCACTTGATTGGCTGCCACCAAAGTAGAACATGCTACAGAGCTCAGAGGAATTTCACACTCATTATTCCAATAAGCCCAATCCTTCTACTCCTGTTACATAGACTTTCTCCATTTATATCTTTGTTTCTCTGTTATAGTTTATTGTATATCCATATCTGTCTTCTTGACCAAAGGTTGAAGATTGATGCTTCTCCAGACACTGCTTGCATGATGACCACTACATATAATAAGCATAGCTGATTCATCACTTTGCATACTTAACAAGGTGGGCTGAGTACCCCCTGAGTTCTTGTTCTCTGCTTTTGTCTCATACTCACCCCTCACTTCTCCATAGTCACCCCTCATACTCTGCTGCCAAGTCAGGCTAGGGGCACAGTCATGACAGTATCTCGGATATGTACTTTCTCTTATGACAGCCTCACTGTGTCATTGTAGTATTACTCCTCTCTTCCATTCTCACTTATACATTTCATTATGGTCAATGTAGTTTAGTTCTTTATTCTTCATTCTGAGCATGTCATTTGCACCCCTACTCCACTTTGCCCAGTCTTTATATTTTACCCATCCCTTTGACTTGGTCTTAGTATTATACTTCTACATTCATATATAGTCTTCCAGATGTACTAGCAGTCTTTAGTATTTGTATCAACTCTGTACACTTCTTCCCACTCCCAAAGTCCAAAACCTGCTCTGGGTTTTCCTTCAGGTTTCTCTCTCACTGCCTAGTGTAGTGGCAAAGCCTCTTCTCATACTCTGGAACATTTCCTTTCATTGTATATCATCTGCTGTGAAATACAAACCATTCCCTGGAGATATCCAGGTAGCACAGCACATATGCTGAAGCCATGGTTTATTCCTGCACTTCTGCTCTATTTTTCCACACCCATACTCACTTCAGGTTTCTGTTATAGTTCTCCCATGCCTTCCAGGCATCTTTGCATCCACTTCCTAGTAGGAGGGAATTGGTACATAACAATAAAAGAATTTATAGTAATTTGATATCCAGGCTATCCAAATGAGCATAATTTATGTGAGGTTTGATACAGTAACATTTTGTAAAATTGTGTTCCATGCATGGTGCATGACAACTCAAAAAGAGGTAGGTACTGACTAGTGCACTGTGCATGCACAGCCACTACACATTTTGGGTCACCAGAGTCACTGACTAACATTCCATAGAAGCACAGCCACCATGCATTTTGTGTCCCCAGAGCTGCTGACTAACACACCATGCATACACAGCCACTATGCATTTTGGATCCCCAGAGCCTGCTGACTAATGCACCATGCATGCACAGCCACTATGCATTTTGGATCACTAATGCAAACAAATAGGGGGAGCAAGCTGCCCCAATCAAATTATTTGGAAGGAAATGAAGGTCAACAGAGGGAATATTCAGACCCAAATTTCAAATTTCAGACCATAAGTCAATGAACCATATCTTATCTGACACTTGTAGCTCAAAAATAAAGAATTCATATTGAACATTCCCTGCATCTAGCATTAACATTTTAGTTGGTAGCTTCAGAAATAGAGAATATTGACTATTACAAGCTAAAATGGCAACCACAAAAATGAGTGCAATACCAATATTATGTAACACACATTAGTAGCATGTTTCATGTTGTGTTGACATTCACTCTCAGTTTGAAAACCTAATTCCATCAAGTATCTGACCTCATATTTCACAGAGATATACTTAATATGTGCTAATATGTGCTACTAACATTATTCAAGCAGAATATGACAGATGATTGAGATGACAAGTGGTGAGAAAGTATTAATTCCTAAGAAATCTCACATGCATAGTCAAAATGACAGCAGGAAGAATTGATGAATGCACTGCAATGTTACCTTTGCAGACTAGATAGTAGGAATGGAGCTGACCCCATTGCCAACATTGAGAATGAGGCACTTAAAGTTGAAAGTAACAGTAATGAGGATGCCAAAGACTTACAGTATGAATCAGACTATTATGACAATATGATTTAATTACTTACATGTACTTAAAATCATTATATTATTATAATTAAGACACATCATGGCAGATAGAACCACAGAGTAATGTAGAAAGCCAAGATTATGCATCTGACTGCTATGCATTCATGGTTTTCACAGTTTTGGGTGGCTGTGTACTTAGTCAGTGGCTGTGTCCTCTTACAGTAATTGCCCCTCCTCAATATTATTCTCAGGCTGTAAGCATACCAAGTACTATATCTTACTACTGTTCTTTGTTGTCTCATTGTTCCCTCCACCAGCATTTCATGTGATAGTTGGAAAGGGTACTACTGCTTAATCCACCTCCACTGATTAATACACCAATGACCACACCACACCTCACAAACATCCACATAGTGGACTGCCATATTACACTGCAAAACAATGTGATGAATGATTACATGGTATATTCATTGTTTGGTTGAGTTGTCCTTTTTTTCTGTGGAGATTTTTTGGGAGATTGGTGTGCAAATCAACATTGAGTGCAAACCTGGCATGAAACAGAAGTTTGTGAATAATAGAACTCTGTAGTGAGTTGATCATGTGCATATATTCCTTGTGATGAATGCAAGTCAATACTGGAATGGACAAGAAAGTTGTATTGCATTCCCTGCATGATACCACCAAGTAAAGTAAGATTAATACCATCATGGTTGATATTGTGATGGGCTTGCTCATTGCCATTTTTTGAAGATGCAGAAGCTTGCCAAATCTCTAGAGGAATAAGGCTGGCAGGTTGGTATATTGCAGGTATAAATTTCGCTTTTTTCTTATCTTTAAGCCATGCTAAATATAAAGGTATTTGAGTTGAAAATCTGAGACTAATGATAAAACAAACCTTGAGCTTTGGGACCTCCCTTATTAATTATGTTGAAAATATGGTCTAGATTAGTAGTACTAGGGAATAGCACAGGTAACCCCCAGGTGTATTGAATGTGACCTGCACCCATACCCACACTAACCTGTACCCATGGGAAAGGGTATGGGTCTTGCACAGGTATTGAACCCTGCAGGTAACCCAGGGGTTTTCACACAATAAAATGCACTTTACAACATATAACAAAAGAATCATTAGATACTATAGCAGTCGGCACAATAAGAGGGGAGTAAAATACTAAGGTATTGTATTGATTTTCCTACTGCTTATATATCTATACAGTAACTAGAACTATCTACAATGTACTGATACTCTAGTCTACAACCTTCTACAATATTCTGATATGTTCTACAGTCTTCATGAACTAACTGTAATATTCAAGGAATATCTACAACACTCCCCCTGAGTTGGATATTACATCAATTCCATAAGTTAATTCTTGGTGTAACAGGTGCAAGAGTCCTTTGGTGAATAAGTCTGCTAAGTTCTTGCATGATGGGATATACATGAGTGTTAGAGTTCTGGCTTTGATGTGGTCTCATAAGAAATGTAACAAAATATCAATGTGTTTAGTTCTTGTGTGAAACATTGCAATTGCTGCCTGATTGTCTGAATATATCATTGACAGTGTGGGTTGGTCTATTCCAAGTTCCAAGAATAGGGAGCAGTATCAAAGTACCTGTTTTGCAGAATGAACTGCAGCAGTATATTCTGCTTCCACTGTTGAAAGAGCAGTAGTTGTCTGCTTTTTCACACTCCATGTGACAGTGCCTCCTCCTAATAGGAAAACATAGCCACTGATGGACTTTCAGTGTAAATTTGATGCCCAGTCAGCATCCAAATAGATTGACAATTCATGTGTCCAATCTTCTTCTGTACTGCCATAAGTTAATTGATGCTGGTGCATACCCTTGAGATATCAGAATATTCTTTTAACAGCAGTTCAGTGCATTGCCTTCAGACTCTTCATAAATTGTGCTAACTTATGCACTGCATATGTTATGTCTGGATGAGTACCTATAGAAATATAATTCACATAAGGAGGTACCATAAAAAATTCAGAAAGAATAGTCAAGCTAGAAAAACAAAATACTTACACTGTTGAGGGTCTCCTATAAAACATACCTTGCAAAGGGTTTTCATGTCTGAAAAAATAGGAATATAGCTGCCAATCTCAATCTGACTAGCTTCATCAACAATCAGAGTGTTAAGTGGAACTATTGGAAGGATATCCTTGTGAACAGTGGCATTTGATAGCATATCAAGAGTAGAAAGCATTACTGAACAATTTCTGAACTGCAAGCATGCAGAATGCAATTTATTTGAGGTAATAACATATGACTGTATGTTTTCATCAAGATGATCATGCCTATGATCATTGAAGGTCATAATGACATAATTATAAATATAAATGAAGCTACCTACCAATTCTCTTTGAAATCCTTTGATACAATAAGTCTCCAAGAGGTGAATTTAATAGAGAGGAGCTTTTCAGCAATATTCTTTACTGCAACATTTGACTTTGCAACTAGCTATATCCCCCTATAGCCCATAAGGTCTGCCTTCTGAACAAAAGCAGCAATAACAGAAGTTTTTCCTGTTCCAGGAGGGCCTTGAATTAAAACCAGCCTATGAGAATCATCTGAAGATATCATGATGTCAATAGCCTTCTGCTGTGAGGCATTTAGATGAGCTAGGTTGTTTTTAATCTCTGAAGGAAAAGTAAGACTTCCAGGAGGTTGCACAATAGCTTTAGCCCAATCCTCTGGCCAAATGAAACCACCATCTGAAGTTGGAAACCAAATATTCTGAATCCACAGAGAGTCATTAAGCAGGTTATATTCACCTTGTAGGATGCAGAGAAGAATCATATCTCTTCTGGCCTCTGCTATTGTGGGATCATCATGTCTGATTACTCTCACATCTATGGATGTGATGTTAGAGAAATCATGGTCTATAGTTACACTTCCCATACATCCAGCAGTACTTGCAATCCTACCACACTGAACAATCTCCCCATTCTGTCCATTCATCTGTATATGTACAATCTATAGTGAGAGTGAATATCAAAGACCTTATCAAATAATAAAACACATATGTCATTCCCATGGAATTGATTATTAAAGCTGGGTGATAATAAGCCCACTTTCCCATTGCTGCCAAATTGTGTAGCTACGTCATGATATGCTTTTTCCTTGGGCTTGATTAGGTCCAGGTGATGGTGATCCTCTGTAACCTTGGAGATCATCAAGATCATCTTCAACAGAAGAAGGATTAACATAACAGTTACGCAGTTGAACTTGGGCACATACCTCTGAGGTGAGATTTATGGTGTGTATCCTTTTAGCATTTGCAAGTGTAACCTCTGCATTCCCATATCCTGCTAGAAACTGCAAGACCCACACACACAAGCCCAAATCTGTGAAACAGTTGTGGTCGGTCTTGTCATAGACTGGGTTATGAAAAACATCAAGGATATTTTCCTCAATGATCTTGACAGTGTCTCCAATGGCTTTGTGGATTGCAGTCAAAGGCTTGTGATTGACCTGTGAGCAGGCAGATTGAATGTCAAATGCATTTACAACATGGAGGTTAATCGAAGATAGAGACATGGATAGCGGCACCATATCAAAAGCATATCAATCACCTGTAGATCAACAAAGAATATGTTCTTGTAAAATAGCATGTCCTTGTTCAGCTTCTTTAGAGGGAGGCTTTTGTGTATTCTTCTTGCAGTTAAATTATGGAGGGGAGAATTCCACTATATAGCAATTTTTGTCATCAGCTATTGCAAGTGCCACAAGACAGCCTTGTGCATCGTATCCTGGGGATAATCCCAGAGGCCTTGGGTGATCAAAAACATCCAGCAGCACTGGTTCACACGCAAGTTTGATGTCTTGTATCGTGGTGATAAGGATCTGGGCAAGACTATACTCCCCATTGATCATATTCTGGAACAGCTTTATAACGGGACGTGTCATATCTGGTCAAGAACTGAACTAGATGGCGGAGCAATATGCAAGGAAAGAGTAGAGATGCAGAAGCCACATAAGTGCAAGAGCTTTATCGATACAGTAATCTAATTAAACACTGCCTTATGGCTTTGTTCCTGAGGTGGGGCAAACAGTTGTGTCACATGGTTTCGAGTAATGAAAGGTTACAATAGGGGAATTCAAATATGGCTGTTTTGTAGTGTCGATACAGATCAGTCGGTACAACACTGCCAAAAAAGTCATTGAAAATTCAAACAGAGCGTCAAAACTTTCATGCTCTTTGCATTTTCCTTCTTTTTACTTACAGATATCGCTACAATTTAGAGAATTGAGTTGCTATTGAGCTACTCATTGTTTATATCTATTATATTTAATTTTTTTATGGGCACGATGAAAGTCTATGGGTAAGTAGTACTGGAGACTTTCGACCGATTGTTCGGCGATTTTTCAGCGTGACACAAAAGTTCATTTATTGTTCTGTTCACCTCCCGGTTTGAAGCATGACTAGCATAAAATTTGTTCGCATCTCACGGTGATCATAAAAAATTTCCACAATCTAGGAAGACTTTGAAGGGAAATTAGACCATTCTAATGTAACAGAGCACTTGTATTTTGTGAAAAATCATTGAAGTTTTTCGGAAAAAAAAATCAGTCTTTTAGTTTCACAGAACCTTTGTTCGCGGCTGCCTGTGATGTGTGACCGAACAATCGGTCGAAAGTCTCCAGTAAGAAAGAACTTATGATCGCCGAGTTTTGTTGCTAGGACGCGTTACGAATCACCTGTATCGTATCGCGTATCTTCTAATTTGAATTCCCCTAATTTCAAAGCTCAAGAAACTCTACTATGGAAGTTTGATGGAAATTTACAACCATTGTTTAGTACTGCGGAAGAAGAAATCCAGCAACTCTCCCCCAACGCAGTCTCTAATTCTCCTACTAGTAAACCGCTCGCGACATTTCTGATGAATGAGCGACCCCTACAAATCAACATCCCTTTCTTACATCTCGTCAGTATGACATTCATCCTACACTGCTGCGAGAGAAAGCCGAGTTTCTCAGAGCGTACAAGAGAGACGATAATGAAGTCCGCGTCATTTCCTACAGCACGTACTCATTCATAGAAGATGCAGTTAACGTTAGTACTTACCTTGGAAAGAATCGACATTGAAACATGTGTCTTCGTTTGGTATTTTCGCGCCTTGAAGAGCATTCTCCAAAGCGGCGCGTTGTGGATCGTATGGGGTAATTATCCTGTACGATAATCCACGCAACTCTAAACTCTTTCCTAGTGCGACCACTATTTTGACTTCTTCATCGTTCTATGTTTCCCTCGCTTAGATTTACTAGCCAGTAAAACATCACTCACCCGCCAGCTCTTTCCATGTCTGATCCTCGGCCACTAGGAACATCTATGATTCTATAACAAGAGTAACCTTTTCCGATATAAAGTCGTTACATTATCACCAGGTCTAGACACATAGGCGGTAGACCTACATTGCGTGTCCAGAAGGACTGCAGACGGGAGTAAATGTCGCACTTGAAATATATTCTTTAACCCGTCAATATCACTTTATCCATAAGGAGACACTGCGATGGTGGTTGATAAGCACCAAGGCGAAATAAACCATCCTAGACCCACATTGCTTGTCACTGCCGATAAAAACAAGCTTCACAATGGTTTTCTGAAAGCGATGGAACATCGGAAAATAATCACCGACCTCGATTTTGCTAGCCTCGTCGATGAGAATTTGAGAACTACTATATAGGTGATCATGCGAAAGTATGCTGAGAGTACACAATATGACTCTGTGACCTCGTAAATAGCTCTCCGCCCCTAGAATACTAGGTTTGAAAACATCGGATCGAATTAGATACCTTAATATCTTTTCATACATATGCGCATGCCTATAAATTGAATGTCAGGAAAGAAAGAGTACTACACATTGTCATTGGCTTACCAATCGTGATGAAAATCTTTCGATACAAGGATATTAGATTTATAACAACCGACATCTGTAATTTTTTCAGCAATTTTCTTAACTGCGGCGTTCGACTGTGCCAAACCACAGGGTAATCGCCCAGTTAATCTTTGAGCTACTGTTTTTCAGTTGGTTGTGCAAGGTGCTACTAGTAACAGGTACCTCGGGAGGATTACGATTGAACAAATACTTTGGGGGTTTGTGGAGGGTATATTTGAGTTTGACTGAGGGGAGGAAAGAAAAGAGGCGATGACTGGTGGCTTGCAGGTATTAGATGGGGGGAGGAGCAAATAATAGAATGCACAGACTGAGAGAGTCTGGAACTGTGGGGTAATGATTGAAGTACTTATTGTCGAGCGAAGTGCAAGCGGTCTGGTCATTCCCGAGACTTACAAGAGATATATAAAAATCTATGAATCTTTCCGAGTCTGGCTAGCAGAGGCTATAAATTTGACGAGATGAAAGAACGGGAAGTTGCGAGTCGCGACGTTTGAACGTTGAGCAGGTGAGTATATATTTGGCCCTATTTACTAGGAGCTTCTAGAGTCTCAATGAAACGCGTCGGCGATCACGCCTGGTCCCGCTCTCCCATTAAGGAGGTCGAAATCATTCACGCGATTCATCATTAATCATTCCAGCCAATTCAATCCCATCTATTTTCTTCAGCTAATAATCTACGTTAGTTGTCTCCACGTATACTTACATGTACGGAAGGGTATCCAAAATTATCAGTTCTCCTTCAACCTCTCCAGCTCCTTCCTAACATCCATCACCTCCCGCTCAATAATCTCCAACCTCCTCCTCAACTCGATCTCTCCCTCCTCCCCATTCTCTCCTCTAAGTCTTTGTACAACCCTCGCAGGATTCCCAGCAACAACAACATACTCTTCCACATCCCTCGTAATAACTGAACCGGGACTCACCACCGCGCCCCGCCCAATCGTCACCCCAGGAAGCACTATCGAATTCCCACCGATATCACAATCCTCACCGACTACAATTTCCTTTCCGAACTCCGGGCCATTAGCCCCGTTGCGCAATTTCGCATCGAGCACATGTCCACCCGCGAAAAAGGACACATTCGGCCCGACGAGCGTGCGCGCCCCGATACGTATGTACGTCGAGTCGATGAATGAGCAGTTATGTCCTATCTTTACCCCTTTTTCTAGCCTTATATGTAACCCGTAGTCGCAGTGGAGCGGGGGCTCGACAACTGGTTGGATTTGGAGCTCGGCGTCGGGGGTTGACGATGGGAGATGGGGGAGCCCGAAGACGCTGTTTAGCAGGTTTATGCGGGCGAGTAAGGGGAGGGACGTCGCGGTGTTGTTGTATTCGTGGAAGAGCTGGACGCATTCTTCGCGAACTTTTCTTAGTGTTGGTGTGATTGCGGTGTAGAGGTCCCCGCGGAGCATGAGGGCATATTGAGGGTCTGTGGTAGGGTCGGTACGGGTCGCACTTGTGAAGTTGGGATCGGACATTGGGGATTAGAATGGTGAAGCTGAAGGATGGTGGGGTGGAAGGAGGCATGAAGAGGTAAGAGGCACTTAATACTGGATTCCACGACGGTCATTATTGCCGATTGTGGTCTATTTTTGTTCGGCGACCCTCTATAGCTAAATCGGTGACAATCTTTGTGCAAGCGCTTTGGTAACCTCGAAGATGCGAAGGGGAGCCCGGTGAAGAAGATAAGCTTTGAACCAGGGTATGGGATGGTGGTATGTAAGCGGTCTCGTTTCCAATCAACGCAAGCATACGCTCACTTATATTCAGTGATAGTAATATACATACATGCAGTAGAAAGATCGCAACATCAACGAGCTACGTACATAATACATAACTACTCACCATACAGGATGCAATAGACACTATGAAAGAAAAGCATGCACGTCTTCAGGAGTTGTAAGCTTAAATTCAGCTATCTTCATCACAGTATCATAAAGCTTCGCATCATCGATCTCCAGAGCCGCCATCTCGTAAAGTACTTGAAGAAGCAGTAAACACACTTGCCAGGTGGCCGTGAAAGGGCGCGGTACATTCTTCCAATACCGCCGCTTGGCTTTCATCACGGTAGAATCCTTGGCAGCGCCAACAATTCTGGAGTCACTCGAGTGCCAAGAATCCAGTTCGCTAGGAAGGTCTACTTTGAAGCAAATCCATATTATGGCCCATATAAAAGATTCAACTTCATGACGGTATAGTCTTTGTCCATTGAGATAATATGGATCGTCAAGGAGCTCGCGGGCCATGAAAGGCATGGTCCCAGTACGTTCAGCCCCATGACCTTCCTGCTTGACACCGTTTACAAGGATACCGCCCCGTACAAAAGCAAGATCCCAATCATTGAGAACACCACAATTATTCTGAGGATCCCACATCAGATTCCAAACACTGATATCACCATGCTCAGTATCCTTGTTCCACAGAGCATAGTGACCTAATATAACGTCAATATTAAGGATCATGCAAAGGATGATTAAATAAAAAGACATACATTTGAGGCATTGAACCCAACCTTGGAGTACCTGGCGTTGATCCTCAATCTTGTGTAAGGGAACAAGCTTGCGGAATAGAAGGAGTCGAAGAACGCGCTTTTGGAGTCCCCTTCTGCAGGTTGAACACCAAGTTCCCGAAGGATATTACCAGTATTAGAAGAAGGAACGTCAATCGACGCAAGGAGTGGCGGAAGGCTCTTGATCAATTCAGACTCTTCTGATAGTTTTCTTTTATTATTTTCAATAATATGTGCTTCATTCAGCCGCGTCTGTTCTGGCCAGTACGCTTTAATAACCAAATCTTTCTCAGAACTAGTCCAAGCATCTAAAATTCTGGTTGCTCCGCTTTGTAATACAAGCTCTGGAGAAGATACGTGTTTTGTGTTCAGTGTACTGACCATAGCCTCCATGTTGTTGCCAAAATTGATCTTCGCAGGTTTCAGATATCCGCCTCTCTCTATGAACATGGAAGGGAGCGCAAGTACAGGATCCACTCCCCAGTCGGCCATACCGAATCGTTGAAGTGCGAGCAGTAATGCAATGAAGTATGGCGCATCTTCAACGAAGTTGAGTCCACTGCTTTGAATGGCGTTTTGGCGGTCATACCACCATATCCAAAGAACGTCGTCTAATATTGAGTAATTAGAATGGTAACAATTTATGGCACGAATGGATCAAGACTCACCAACCACAAGAAAACTAAGGGAGTGTACACAATAGATACCCGAGAGAACATTTTGTATCCATATAAAGCATTCTGATAATTGGGCTCAAGCTTTTTAGCATTGGACGCGAATTTTGTTCTTTTTGCAGACGGAGTTGTGGTACAATCATCATCCATAGCTGATCGCTTGTTGGAATCGTCCGCGGGATACCTGGTGGAAGCTCCTTCGTTCGACCGACTCGGACTCGACGAAACAGGGTTAACCAGTGACTGCTCTGCAAGGCCAGTCGCGGGATTGTCGTCAGTGTAGAGATCGGTGACACTCATTTTATTGCTCTTCAGTATGGGACCGTCTGGAAGGAAGACGTGCTTCCTGGGGTCCTTTTTGCTGTATCTGTCAGGAGCAGTTGAAAATCCCCCGTTTCCAGTGAGTTTGAGTTCCCATGTAGTAAGAATTTCTGTCCATTTAAATGCTTCTGCGTCCAGGAGACTCTCAGATACCATAATAAAATCGGGACTGCATTTAGCGGCCTCCTCCTCATCGAGGGCTTCATGAAGATGAACCACCATCTTGGTGTCGAGTCTATGTAACCTTGGGTTGAACTCCGAGAGGTCCTTAAGTTGAGGAAATTTCGCCTTTTCTGCTTCTAATGCAACTAGAAGCCTGTTCATAAAATTGCTGAAAGACTCGAACCTGGTCTTTTCGTCCGTTCGTGGGCCTGAGAAACTACACAGAATAAGATAGCGCCTCGAATTTTGCTATCCAATGCACTTACTATTCATTAAGCTCCGCTTGTGCGATTTGCTGAAATTTACTACTGTTGCAGTACTCTACACAGTTTTCAAGGACTCCATCGAGAAAGGAGTCATCGTCTATAGGATTGGCAGCACATCTGTTGAGCAGAACCTTCAGCACGTCAAGAAATGAAACCTGAACACGGTGGTAGAACATCGTGTTGTCTTCCGTGGGCTCCAGTGGGTCCCGATTCCCGACGTGGTTGTGTGATCCGAATCGTGATCGCCTGCTAGTCACTACTGCAACACAACGTCGCGGTGTTGTTGTATGCGTGGAAGAGCTACTGTATATACATAAATGCTTACTACGATCGTCGCTACTTGCCGCATCCTCTCTTTATAGTGCAATCAAGTATATAACTACAAGGGTCAATGCTTTCTACATTAATGTGAAGCGCTGATAGAATGTGCTTCAGGGTCAGCAGCGCGGAAGGAAATGGGAGTATCGGTGTATATCTCATCGTCATGTATCCATGCCTTTCCTTGTGCAACACGAAATATAGTAAGAAATGCCGCTATAGCCTGTTAATTGTGTTGTTAGTAGAAAGGATAAAGAATTTACCGAATTTACCTGAACGTAGCCAAGCAACTGCAGCGGCAAATTCGTAAGTTTACTTCCCAGTGCAAATGGTATGAGGAAAAATAAGTCAAACACGACTATTATTGCTGCTGATTCTATCAACATAGAGACAATACGGGAGATTGGCAAGCATTGGTTCTCTGGAGACTGTTCGCGGAGGCGTCTTTCATGGCGGTAGAGATGGATTGAGATTATCGCCGTCACAGTGATATTAAGTACAACATTGATAGCAAATTCAATTTGCACGAATATAAGCTGAAGAGGTAACTGGCTTTTTGCCAGACCTGGCATCCCGAATGCTATTGATATAATTAGCACGATTTAATACAAGCAATAAGCTTCAAATAACACCAGTGAGAGCAAGAAGGAGAATCACAGGGATAGTTCTGAGTAAGATCCTGTATCTTCGACTGTGAGGTCGTAGAACCATAAAGCAACGCCAAACCTAAAGGCGTTATTTTCTTATAAATGAGGGAAATACAATGTAAATCATACCAGAAGAGAATCTACAATGCGTACCCCTGTAAAACCAGCAAAAAGTCCAACATATCCAATCCCATTAACAGGAAAACCTGTACTTTTGTTGTGAAGGTATCCCCACAGCGTAATGATGTCTGAGACAAATGTCACTGTGAAAATTATCCAGACCACCGATACGAAGGTAATGAGCCTGTAATACTTTCTTTGTCGATCTTTCTTTAACAGTTTTATAAGAAGATAACAGCAAACACAGTATAACGTTGATGCTATCCCGTATGCTACTCCGCCAAGTACAGCACCTAGGAGGGAAATATCAAGAGAGGTACTATCTCCAAAGAGGACTGAGGATGGATCAGTGGGCATATTTGCATAAAGATCAGATTTGCTACGTGCTCATATATATAACATAGCTAGTTGGAAGGTTCGTGGAGCACTCGACCTAATATCAGTGCCAGAAGCCGTAAGGTAAGAAGAAATCAGATACATCAACAAGAAGGCTGTGTCCAACGCAACGATTATAATAGACAGGAACTTGGTTTCAGTGATTGGTCGACTAGATATAGTACAATGTTGGGATCATTCACAGCGGAGAAGAAGTCCAAGTCGGTAAGTCAGAGTCAGAGGGTTCGGTAAGCAGCATGCAGGTAGTTGAGATTGAGATCACAGAGCATGCACATTCAAGTTCCAACGATTCTGTATCACTTAACAAGGACTAAATGTCGAGCACCCGAAGAGCAAAATCTAAAGTACCTGACAGCGTAAATAACTCGCCTGATGAACATTGGACATGATGAAATGCGTTGGAAATGGGAGTTGGGACGTGAGAAAATAAACACACTTACTATTCATTAAGCTCTGTGTGTGCAATTTGCTGAAAGGTATCACTGTTACAGAATTCCATGCAGTTGTAAAGGACCCATCAAGCAAGGAATCGTCGTCTACAGGATTGGAAGTACATCTCCTGAGAAAAACATTCAACAAGTCCAGAATGAAACCTGAACACGGTGGTTGAACATCGCGTTGTCTTTGCGTTGTCTTCCGTAGTTGAACCATTAGGATGAATCACAAGTGTGCTTGTGCAAAATCCCGTTCTTGTGATACTTGCGGTGGGTGTATTGAGTTCAGAAGCAGTTCACTGGACGCAGTCTCCGTCGATCCGTCGATGATAGTTCAAGTTGGGCCCAGTGCCAGTGGATCCCGGTTCCTGAAGTGGTTGTGTGGTCCACGTGATCGCGATCCAGAAGATATTACAGGCGCCTAGTTTTGAGCACATGTAGATTGTTATCACGTCATCGGATTCTTTAGCGCTTCCTGCTCGTCCCAAGTCCTGCTCCAATCCATTTCAGTTGTACTCATAATCGACATAGCCGCCACAGCTATGCAAACTTTATTCTCTTTCAAAAAAACCAACCCCAGTTGTCCGAATGAGCTTCGCAGTAATCGACCGACACCAACTTCCAAGCACCGGACCTTGGATCATAGGATGTCTGTCATCCAAATCTCGCAGAGCCCGCTCCATTCCAATAGGTGGGGACTAGGCAGACCATATGATCTACATCCTGATCATCCGAAACGCGTCTAGTCTAGTCTCTTAGACCCCTGCATTCGGATAATTCTCCCCGTAATTTCAATTCCCCGACCAGCTTGAACTGTATAAGAAGGCTAGAGCGAGGGAGGAATGTGCAAGAATTCATTCTTCCCCATAATATTGCAATATGCGTACTTTTACTTTCGTATCCCTTCTTTCTGCTGTTGGGGTAGTGCTCGCTTCGCCCCCTTATGATATCCGCGAGATGGAGTCGCGACAGGCAGTGGATAATATTGTGTATGTGACGGATGCGTCCAAGTTTTGTATGATCATGCCCCGGTACGTCCTCTTTTACATCTTTACTTAAACTACCCCAACTCAAACTGCGATATGTAGCAATGCAAAGACAAACATAGGAGATAGCGAATACCCAGGCGGGACGAAGACATACTGTTCCCCCGCTGGACGGTATTCCTCCCAACAAGGCCAACTCCCTGCCGATTTCTGGAGTAACGTTGCTTTCAAGTCGGGAACTAGTTCCCGAGGGACAAGGTATGCCCAGTGTAAGCCCCCCTCTCATTCTCATATCTGCGTGTGTGCATTGACATTGGGACAGTGACCGGATGTATACGACCTGAGAAGCTGAGTCGCCTTAACGCGAACGATGGTGGAGGACAGTACGATTCGAGCGGTGGTGATGGTGGGATGGGAAACCCTCAGGGGAGTGTGTGTCTCGGGTGCGTTCCCTTCACTTCTTGTTATCTTGCTTGGGCTAATGGTATGTTAGGTACAATCACTACGTAGAATTAGTTGAGCCTGATGTGAAACGCGCGTGCATCAAGTGCTGCGATAATTACGACGATTGCCCACTTAATAAAGGTTAGTTTCTACCCCTTAGTTGTAATATGCGTACTTGACAGTGGATCACGTTTGTAGATACCTCAGGATGCCGACTGTTGTTCCCGGAAACTACTTTAACTGCAATTAGTATGCACGATTGAAGATAACTTGAAACGAAACGAGAGAGCTATGATTTTGCTACGATGACCCAGAACCCAGGACGATTTCTCGGACTATGAACACCTTACGAACTTCAATAGCACTTAATAATTACATATGTACTACTTCTCGAGCATAAATACGAGTCTACGAGTAATAAATATGATACATTGGTTGATCCTAAACTGAGAGATTGAGAGCCGTTGAAGACAGGGGAGGTTATAAACGCAGATAAGATTAGATAATATTTTGATTCATACTATCAATCGACATCTAAAAGTCAAATAGATATCAACACCTTGCAAGTTTGCAACCTCCACGAGCTGGCAGGACTCCGACCGCACGACGAGTGTCACTGACTTTTATTTATGCCATAAACCAAGATCAATATACTGGCGGGGTCTAGGGATAAGTACGCTACTAACTACGTAGACCTCCGGGCCGTGTTTTCCTGTCCCCCAGCCGCCAGGGCCATCGCCCATCGCCACACTTGCTCACATAATTCTAATCAGAAGCGCACATTATTCCCCTGTTGTTGTAGCTTTCCTAACTGGTTACGCCTACCCTCGGAGACCGGATGCTGTGTTATTTGCGAGTGGAATTTGAGTGGGTCTTAGGAACCGGGTCGTATGAGACTTCTACTAGCAAGGAGTAGTCTGACTATTATGTTAGGAATATAAGCATATGACATGTCAGTCTCAAGATACTGAATTTACATTGGGCATTATATCTCCGGAATATTACCTTTGAGCTCGAACAGCTTTCCTGTACCTTTATTGTCTATATATCTATATCAGGACCAGTCAAAGCGAAACATGAGAGCTACAGCTACCACTGATAAAAGATCTTCTCTTCTATTGCATTGCTGTTACTAACCCGCTGATCGGGAGGGTCTTGTACTAGCTGGGACCTTTGGCTTCATGCCCATATATTCTGAAGATTTGATGTACCCCATAGAGTCATAGGCAATCTTAACTTTCTCTGGAGCTCTTTTTTACTTTTTGATATTTTCTAATGTTAAATCGATTAGAATTACAGCAATCGCAGTGAATGTAACGTGATTGTTAGTGATTTTTCGAGTTCAAAACTTTCGACAATCTCACGCATCAGCCGTGAGTGCTGAGTTTCCGAGTCCAAGGTCCGTTAAACCATGCTGCATCTTCGACATCTATCAAAATTGATAGTTAGTTGTTCAGATCCAGGGTGCAAAATATATCGGCAAATCTTCCTCATTGTTCTTTTAGATTTTCCTGATAAATTCGTTGTGGGTGTGATGGGGGGGCGACTTCCTTATGTTTACATAGATGGCATTGTAATTTAACTGTCTCGGAAGAAATACAATGATACAATGCAAAAATAGTCCTATACGTGGTCGTTCATTTTCTAGCGTGCATACCTTGTGCATGCTATAAAAGCGAGTACATATCATACAGGTTTTGCCCAACTCGCGCCCTACTACTTACTAGTGCCACTCTTAACTTGTTACAACTTTCACATTCCAACTTTCCTCCCATAGTACATCAAGCAAGCTTCAACTCTCAGTCAGCACACTATCATGCTGCCAGTCGCACTCCAGGGCAGCCATAACAATACTCCCAACGACCTCGATCCCGCTGACTCCGATTCCTCCGCTGAGCCGCATACACCGACGCGACCTCGCCACGATCACGTGGATCACGCGGTGACCGCTTCAGGCAATAATGACGATGTTGTTGAACAGACTGAACAGCCACCTTCAACACCCACTGGGTCCAACAACCCCGACGACGGCGACGACGGCTTTGAGCAGTCGGTTTCCTCTAAATTCATTACACCGTCCGGTAAAGGGACTTCGCAAGCTGCATCAGGGAGATCGGGCTTCACTACGTAAGTACTACTTGTCCGAAGTTCTACCCAGTTGTGGATTTCTTACGGTTGAACATTGTCCTACAGTCACAAGGCGTTAGAACCCTTCATCGACAACGACATCTCGATGCTCAAGCGTCGTGTTCAAGTTCCGTTTACAGACCTTTTGAGGTTTTGCTAAAGAGATGCGCTGCCAATCCCGACACAGACGAAGATTCCTTGCTTGACGGGGTCCTTGACAGCTGCGTAGAATTCTGCAATAGTGAAAGCTTTCAGCAAATTGCACAAGCAGAGCTTAAGGAATAGTAAGTGCTCTGAGTGCTTAGTTCGAGACCTTTTCTTATACTGCGTAGCTGCACTGGCCCACGAACGGATGAACGGGCTGGGTTCGTGCCATTTATGGATTTCATGAACAATCTTCTAGTTACTTTAGAGGAAGAGAAGGCGAATGTTCCTCAGCTCAAGGATCTTTCCGAGTTCAATCCAAGGTTGCGTAGACTCGACCCCAAGATGATGGTCCATTTGTATGATGTCCTAAAGACATACAATGAAGACGACGCTGTCAAACGCAGTCCCGACTTTGTTATGATAGCTGAAACGCTCTTGGAGGCGAACAAAATGAAATGGACAGAGATTCTTACTACATGGGAACTTAAACTTGCTGGAAACGGGGGTTTTCAACCATTCTTGACAGATACGAAAAGAAGATCCGAAGAAACACGTCTTTCTCCCAGACGGTCCCATTCTGAAGAGTGATCAAATGAGTGCCACCGATCTTTACGCGGACATCAGCTCCACAACAACCGTTGTGGAACAGCCAGTTAATCCAGTCCCATCGGTTCAATCGAAAGGAGGAGCTTCCACGACTCGTTCGGCAGGAACATCCAAAAACGATCAGCTATGGACGATGATGGTGATGATGACATTTTTACTGAAAATTCAACAGCAAAAAGAACAAAATTCGCGCCCAATACTAAAAAGCTTGAGCCTAATGCTCAGAATGCTTCGTATGGATCTGAAATGCTCTCTCGCGGTCTCTATAGTGTACACTCTCTTAACTTTATGGTTGTTGGTGAGTCCCCTGATCCATTAGCACCATAAGCTGTCATCATTCTCATCGCGAAATGTTAGATGATGTTCTTTGGGTATGGTGGTATGACCGCCAAAACGCCATTCAAAGCAGTGGACTCAACTTCGTTGAAGATGCGCCATACTTCATTGCATTACTGCTTGCACTCAGCGATTCAGTGTGGCCGACTGGGGAGTGGATCCTGTGCTTGCGCCCCCTTCCATGTTCATGAAGAGAAGCGGATATTTGAAAGCTGTGAAGGTCAATTTCGGCAACGGTATAGAGGTTACAGTCAATAAACTCAAACTGAAACACGTACCTCTTCCAGGGCCTGTGTTAAAAGGCCGAGCGACAAGGGTGTATGGGGCTTTTACTAGTTCTGATAAAGATTTGGTGGTTAAAGCATACTGGCCGGAACGGACACGGCTGAATGAAGCCCATATTATTGAAGAGAACAGAGTCAAACTATCTGAAGAGCCTGAGTTGATCAAGAATCTTCCGCCACTCGTTGCGTGGATTGACATGGCTTCTTCCAATACTGGTAATATCCTTCGGGCACTTGGCATTCAATCTGCAGACGGAGACTCCGAAGAGCGCGTCCTTCGACTACTTCTATTCCGCAAGCTTGTTCCATTGCACACAATTAAAGATGAACGCCAGTTGCTCAAAGGTTGGGCTCAATGCCTCAAATGTATGTCTTTTTATGTACTTATTGTTCGTGTGATTTACAATACTGACCTTGTATCAGGTCACTATGCTCTGTGGAATAAGGGTGCTGAGCATGGTGATATTAGTGTTTGGAATCTCATGTGGGATCCCCGTAATAATTGCGGCGTTCTAAACGATTGGGACCTTGCTTTTGTACGGGGTGGTATCATTGTCGACGGTGTCAAGCAGGAAGGTCACGGTGTTGAACGTACAGGGACCGAGCCTTTTATGGCTCGTGACCTTCTCGACGATCCATATCATCGAGAACAAGAACGGATATACCGTTACGAACTTGAATCCTTTATATGGGTCATTACATGGATCTGTTTCCATGAAAATCTTTATCATGAAATTAAACCCTGGCACTCCGGCAACGCTGGTATTATTCGCGCCAAGAAGAACGATATATTGGTGCGTTCCAAGAGCATGATAGTGCCACGGCCTTATACGCCCATCTGGCAAGTGTGTCTGCTGCTTCTTCAGGCATTGTTCGAGATTATGACAAGAACCCCGAACGAGTCTTACTTTGATGACGCGATGCTTCATGATACTGTGATGAAGATAGTGGAGTACAAACTTACCGAGTTAGAAGACCTGGAAGAGTTGTTCATGTTACACTGGCTGAAACAAAGAAAACGCAAATAAGATTGAGTCCGTGTGTAGTTTATTGATATTCTGGTTTTTCTAAGTATGTATGTACATCATTACTGTATACATATCCCAGTTAATTAAAAATTCAGAGATTTAGAACTGGCAACAAAACGAACAGTGAGCTATGCAAGTTCAGCGACAAAAAGGGCAGCCTGAAATAGACCGCAATCGGCAATCATCGCCGTCGTGGAAGAAAACCACCATCTACCCCGAACTCATCATGTCTCTTATCTCCCAAGCATTCCTTCAACACTCTAATCCCCAATGTCCGATCTCACCTTCTCAACCCGCACCCACCCCTCCACAGACCCGCAATATGCCCCCATGCTCCGTGGGGAGCTCTACACCGCATTCACACCAACACTAATAAAAGTCCGCGCCGAATGCTCCCAACTCTTCCATACATACAACAACACCGCAACGTCCCTCCCTCTCTTAGACCGCGTGAACCTCCTAAATAGCATCTTTGGACTCTCCCCTCTCCCATCTTCAACCCCCGACGCCGAGCTCCAACTCCAGCCGATTATCGAGCCCCCGTTCCACTGCGACTATGGTTTCCATG
Source organism: Cyathus striatus (assembly GCA_025738555.1). NCBI lineage: Eukaryota > Fungi > Basidiomycota > Agaricomycetes > Agaricales > Nidulariaceae > Cyathus > Cyathus striatus. The sequence goes on from JAOVFP010000002.1 coordinate 2,753,571, forward strand.
TAAAGTTAGACGAAGGAGTAAAGGTAGACCAGAACTGCACATTCATCGACACGACGTATATACGTATTGGGGCGCGCACGCTCGTCGGGCCGAATGTATCCTTTTTCTCGGGTGGACACCCGCTCGATGGAGCGCTGCGCAATGGGACCAAGGGCCCCGAGTTCGGAAAGGATATTGTGGTGGGTGAGGATTGTTATATTGGGGGGAACGCCATTGTGCTTCCTGGGGTGACGATTGGGAGGGGCGCGGTGGTGGGCGCCGGGGCGGTTGTTACGAAGGATGTGGAGGAGTATGTTATTGTGGCTGGGAATCCTGCGATGCTTGTGCGGAGGCTTAGAGGGGATAATGGAGAGGAGGGAGAGAGCGAGTTGAGAAGGAGGTTGGAGATTGTTGAGCGGGACGTGAGGGATGTTAGGAAGGAGTTGGAGAGACTGTTGAAGGAGGAGTGATTATGCGCATACCCTACCATTCGTAAGTTACAGTATTTAGATTTCACTGCACGATATCCCACTCATACTGTTTGCACTGCGAAGTAAACTTGTGCTAATTTTCTGCTACAGTTGCTTGCTACGTTCAGGTGAATTCGCTGTATTTTTTTCTGGATGATTTTTGCTAACAACATTAACAGAATATATGTATCAAATAAATGTACATTGGTTGTGATTTTTGGCGTGTGCTTTAGGTTAGCACATACATTGATGAGCTTTCAGATAAGTAAACTGAGTACATGCTCACAGATTTTTCTGACAGTGAAGCCTACACTGATACGGAAACAAAAGGCTGATGATAATACGGCGCCGTGGATGCTGCGCGACCCAACGTCCTCACTAATGAGAGCGGGACCAGATGTGAGGCACATCTTTGATTTCTTGATTTCAAGAAGCTCCAAGTAAATTCAACGTCCAATGCCCTCCTGGCTTTGCAATACTCGGTTTTTATTCTACGGTTTGCTATGGAAGGATTCGTCAGAAGTAATTGATGCTGAGTTCAGCTCCTCCAGTTTTCATTATCACGATGGTCAAGTTCTTGGATTTCACCTTAACCCTGCACCCGTCATACTCCTCCGTAGTATTCCATCCCACGTTCTTCTGCAAAATCGCGCACCTCTCTTTCAAGCGAAGCTCCACAACCTTCTTCCTTATCTCATCCATTCTCTCCCTAAGCTCATCCACAACTAATATTTCCAGCTGTACGATATTTAGTACTTAAAAGTTATAATCGTCAAATGAGAAGCGAATCCAGCTTTCTGGGGTGTTTCCCCGCATACTAAAGTGGGGCATAGTTGTCGGCTCCCATGCACTCTTGTTCATGTTTCCCTTCCCCATCCCTTGTCGCTGAAATTTGGTTGAGTACTCAGGAATACCGCTTAAGAACTTGTCAGCCTAGCCCAAAGAATGTTGTAACTTGCATGATGATCCAGTCTTCTAATTAAATCGGCAACCATAAAACCATAAATAGAATAGAGAGGCGGGCATTTACGACATATTTGCAATATCCGAATGTCTTCTGCCAGCTTCTGCCAAGTCAAAAGAGGCCGGATAGGAGCTTCTATCCATTTTTAGCGGCGTTAAACAACGCTTGTATATTTGAAACGGCGCGTCGCGGCTTCGCTGTCTTCGCGATCCTGAAGAAGCATTGAAAAATGTTGGAAAAAGTATCGAGGTTATGTGCTGGCAACATAACATTGCATACAGCTTCAACATGAGGCTGACTGTTAGTTGGTCCACAAGAAGACACCGAGAAGGCGTGTTTCAGAATTTCAGTTCACGTAATTGGTAAATTTGGCGGGTGAAAAAACATATAAAGCATGCAAGAGAGTCCCGACTTCCTTCATTCGAAATCACCCATTCGAACACTTACATCTAAAACACTTTCCCTACCACCTTTTTCAACTTCTTCACGATGTTCTCCAAGATTGCTATTGTCCTTTCCGCTCTCGCTCTTGCCGTTTCTGCGCAGGCATCTCAGTGCAACACCGGCCCCGTTCAGTGCTGTAAGCTATTTCTCTCTCTCTTGATTGTAGTGTCGAGTTCTGATCCTTGGTGTTTTAGGCAACTCTGTAAAGTCCTCTGACGATAAATCTATTTCTGGCATTCTCGCCACTGTCGGTGCTGTTGTCCAAGGCGTTGTTGTTCAAGTTGGTTTGGATTGCAGCCCCATCAGTGTCATCGGCGCTGGAGCCAACAGCTGCACTGCGCAACCCGTCTGCTGCACTAACAACAACTTCAGTACGTGATCTCCTCCAACGCTTGAGAAACGAACTTACTGACATTTTTGTACAGATGGCGTCGTCGCCCTTGGCTGCACTCCCATTAACGTTAATCTTTAAATGATTTTATATAGTTGGCCTACTACATCACGTAGTTAATTAGTAATGGGTTTGGGGGAATAGATGCTGATTATATAAAAAAAACCTTGGGTATTGAGTACCTCAGAGTTGGCCTTTAAAAGTTTGTAAGTACGCTTGAAACATGAAGAACATGTGCAATGCTGCGGTAATGAGTTCAAATGAAGATTGAATTTGAACTTTACATACTTACAGAATACTGTACAAATGTATGCAATTCACCGTCGGGAGGAATCACTTTTTGGAAAGATTACAATGGCGCAGAAATTTTCTTGGGAATTCCTAACTGCACAGGTTCTTCCATGTCTAAGAAATGTTTATGGCCGCTAACGTCCGCATGTTCAGTGCAATCTCCGCGAGCGCGTAGTAGCAGTCCTCCAGCGTGCAACTGTGGTTCACAAACTTTGATACCCTTTGATATCAGAGAAAGTTCAAGAAAATATTCGTTTCGCTAGTACGAGACGTTGAAACATATGTTCAACGTGTCTATCCCAGTACATTAAGCACATAAAGACCTCGAGAACATCTTGAGCAGTATTTTCCCTTTACCAGTATTGAATTCAGAATCAAATCGCATATTCGTATCGTCCCTGGATGCGGAGAAGCAGGAGCGGCAATTTTGAAAATGAATTTGACAACCCCCACATAGACCCATTGAAACCGAAGAAGAACCGGAAATAGAAGAGAAGATGCCTCATAAGGGGTGCTTCTAATTGACCGCTTGGAAATTTACACGCTTGTTTGATCCTTTGAGTTGTCTACGATCCTTACCAGAGAAGAACATTACGAGTGTCCTTTGCGTATCCTAACAAATTTCTTGTCTTCTTGGGGAGCGATGTGAATCTGCTGAATTTAGAAAACAGGGGAGGGGAGGATGGATAAAAGGGAGGAAGAGAGACCTAGGATGGACATTCGAACTCACCCAGTCGAACTCTCTTACCTTCACTACTTTCCAAACTACACATTCTCATTCCAAAATGAAGGTCGCTGTCATTGTCTCCGCTCTCGCAGTTGCTGCTGCTGCCCTTCCCCAGACCACCGTCAGCCAGTGCAACACCGGTGATCTTCAGTGCTGTAAGTCCCGTCGGTCTCACGCCATCATGACAGTGATTCACGATTTTTTACTATTAGGTCAATCCGTGCAGAGCTCTAGCAACCCTAGTGTTGCTAGCCTCTTAGGGCTCTTGGGCGCTGTCGTTCAAGGCGCCGCTGTACAAGTTGGTCTTACCTGCAGCCCCATCAGCGTCATTGGTGTTGGAGGCAACAGCTGCACTGCTCAACCTGTCTGTTGCACTGGCAACAACTTCAGTGAGTTCAGTTTTATAACAATAAACTAGCATGCACTGACTGAGGACTTTCTAGACGGTCTCGTTGCTCTTGGATGCACTCCCGTTAACCTTGGCCTTTAGAACTTTTGAGCCAATTTTGAGCTCTTGAAGTTGACATAGGATAGTGTTAATAGTTTATTATCCAATGAATTGTATTTTTGATTGTTTTATGTTGAGAAATGAGCCGAGCGCTGAGCAGTAAGTGTGGCTGATGAACGTGAACTTAGACTCCTCGACTCGACTCGAGATTTGAAGTTGCATGGGTCACATGCGATCACATGATGGTGTTACAGTTTACCACGCGGATTGAGACATTCCATTTCCAAAAATAGACTGGAGATCGCTGCCTGACGTCGAGTGTACAAATCTAAGCGCCCAAATATCTTCCAAAATGCATTCGCACTCTCACCTCCAATCCAAGTTCCCAGCATACCACATCCTTCCACTCCCACTTCATGTCTTCCTCCTCTTCCCCCTACCCCTCCTACTTCCCAACCAGTAGCCTGTACAGAGACCACAGACATGAATTTCGCCGAGCACCTTTCAACACTCCCACCACCAGCAACCACAACAGCCTCGATTTCTTAGATTATCATACAGACCTTTTCGGTGACATGTCCATTAGATGTACCCATCGTGGCATTATATCGGCAGTCGCTCTTCCGCGTCATGGTGTACTCCGCCCCGAGACATGAAGATAACGGTGGGCGACGGACTGGTGCTTGAGTTGTACTATCTCTCGATGTATGTATCCCTTTTTATTTCCTTCGGCGCTGAGACTTATTTCGTCCATAAGACACAATGAAATGCCTACGAACTAATTTTGTAGCCTTAGCCTTCCCACGTAACCTCACTACAAATAAGTAAAACCGTAATCAAACTTGTATTTCTCCGCTACCTAAGCTAAGAGTCAACGTCATTTGAATACAGCTACTAGAAGTAGCAAGACCTCCAACGAAAGGCCCAAAACGATGGACATTCACCCATGAGCGCCTCTCAAAGCACAAAAGGGAAAATCGCCTTCCTGCCCCTAGGATACTCCTTCCCAAACTCCTTCTTATAATTCCTATGCTTCTTAATAGCCCAAATCGACATGGTATAAATCGCAAAAGCAGCGAAAACGTGAGCTAGCCAGGCGTCAGCACTTCTACTTTAAAGAATAAAGGAATGAGAGGGCGTACCGGCAATGCTATTCGTCATAGCGCACACGACCAACCATCCGATACTCTCAAAGAAGTAGTTGGGGCACGAGACGAGACCGAAACCGTAGCCGAAGGGGATGGCGCGCACGCGGGTTCCGGCGGGACGCAGCGAGCGGAGGGTTAAGTGTGTTTGCAGGTTGGATAGTTCTGCGAACTAGAAGGGGTGTTAGTGAAGCTCATGAGGAGGAGATGCGAGGAGGGAAATGAGAACGAAGGAATAGAGCAAAGAGGGTAAGTGAAGCGAAAGGTACTCACAGCCCAAACAGCGGTTGCAACCCACAAAAACGTCTCGTTATCCCTATATGTGCCGATTACAAACGGAGAGGTGGCGGAATACTTGGGTCTGTAAACGTCCAGAGCGAGGAAGAGACCTGAGAGGATGTGGTAATGCGCCGAGCTGCGTTTGCATTGCGTCAGCATTACTACAAGGGAAAGATGAGCGAACAAACTTTTTGAATACGTTCCGGAAGGGCATTGTTCCATGGGAGAAGCGGTGGATGCTGTAGGTCGGGATGAGTGGGCGGAGAGGGGAAAGGGAAAGAGACGCACAATATGGTTTCAAGCTCGCGCTTGAGGAAGTGGAGCATTACGAACGCATAGACGTATCTATACAGATCATTAGATGAATCCTGGTAGTACAGAGAGGGGTGAAACACACTTTTGCAACGCGCTATGCTTCACATCTTGCCCATAGATCAACTTGGGGAAGTGGTATATCAGGGGGTGAATAATCAGCGGGCCGACCTAGCACACTTTTAGTACATATTCCACAGCACAGAAAGGAGAAAAAAGACACACGTATTCAATCAAAAACACAGTCCTCCAGCTAATCTGTGGCCCCAAATCCTTAATCTGGAGCTCCTGAGCGCCAAGAGCCGATAATTTTACATCATCGTCCAGTGGTTTGCGCTCGGAGGGTAGAGTCAATTTCTGACGCGAAGCGTAGAACTACATCATATAGAACTCGGGTTGAATGCTGGTCAGAAGGAAGTGGGAAAGGAAACAGCAGACCTTAGGGAATTTTGCTGCTACGGCATTTTTGACTTCGCCGATTGTGGCGTCAGGTTTTAGGTCGAGGTTGAGAGGGAATCCGCGCGCGAAGGAGGGCGGTTTGGAGGCGGCTGTTATGGTGAGTGAGGGCATCGTGGTGAGGAAGGGGAGCTCAAAGAAGAGCGCGCCAAGGACGATTCGCTGGCGCGTACATAAGAGCAAACAAATGTACTCCTGACTGAGCTTACGTGACGATGTGTTCAGTTCCTTCTTATTCACTTGCTGTTCACTCAGAATCTCATGTACACATTCGGTGTTGACAGCGACCATTTGCACAACGTATCGTACCACCGAAATCGTCGATCTCCATTCCGACGCGAGCAACGAACCCGGACGTCGGAGCGGGTTTCATCTATTCGCCGGGTCTATTCGTGTTAGCGAAGTGATAAACAATATATTGTGCCGTCCCAACTCTTCACAAATGCTACCTCCGTCTTCACCGCCCCGCCATTATCATCTACGTCTCCGGAGTCCGCACCACAACCGCAAATCTCTCGCAGAGCCTCGCACGAGATACCAATGACTAGTCAATACTGTATCTCTCTTTCAACATCCCATCCTCAATTGCTTTAATCTCTATTTGGATCGTTAGCAAGATATTCCCAACAAATTCCAGAAGATCACTCACGCAAGGCGATATGTTTCGAGTGAATGCGACCCGTAGCAATATTCCCTACACCGAAAATGATCACCATATCGCCTTTCTGAAAAAGATAGCTTACCCATCGCGTACCAAAGCCCCTTCGGACCCATCTCTCTCCATGCACTATTCAACTCTCCTTCTGCATTAAGACCCCACACTGGCTTGCATCGCACTGCGACTGATTCGCCACATACGTCTCTTATGACTTGGTGTGCATGGTCATAGCTGGAAGTCACGTTTAATATCCCTCAGCAACCGATATAATACATATCATACCCAGTGCAGAGGACCACCACATCGGCCTTTAACTCGCTGTCGTTTTCAAACCTCAAACCCTCCTCGGTGAATTCCTTGAGCACAGAATCGCTCTTTATCTTGATCTTCCTATCAACGATGAGCTGGCTGCAACCACGGTCTACGAGGACTCAGCAAGGAAACCAACAGAATACGCTCAATTTACACACCAATGTAGTGTCCCCCAGTTCGTTCACGTATGAGAAGCATCAGCCCAGCTTCCTTTATGCCCATGTTGAGTCGGAATCCAACGCTCCGTAGTCCGTTTAGCAAGTTTCTACATCAGTTACGCAGTCAGTGTTCGCATCCAGATCGTCGAAACATGACGTACTTGTCCAGTTCCGCAATCTTCTTTGTCATGCGATATGATAGCCCGACGTCAAGATGTACTGGTGTTGATAGAGCAAAAACGTCTGCCACGTGCACCGGGACTGGGGAATCGCTGTACGCTTCTACGACGACATTGGTACTCTGAACTGAGGAAGTTGCAAACACGCACTGGTAGCTGTAGCCCTGAGTCCTGAGTTCAGGTTCTTGACATAGGTTGAAGAGCGCTGATACATCGTAACTTCCACTCCTTGATTGTGGCAATCTTCGCAAACATCGTGAGCTAGTTAAAGTTTTAATACTCCTGTTAAAACCCGCTGTTGATAGATACGACGCACCCGAATTGCATGAACCTACTACAACTACCCTTTTCCCTGTGTACGCTTGGGCACTTGTGTGTTGGGATGAATGTAGTATTTGGCCTTTGAACATATTCTGAATACATTTCAGTAGGTTGTATCGATGAATAATGGTTGCAATACCAACCATTCCAGTAAATTGCGGTATATGAGGTCTTCCTCCCCTGTATCCGGTGGCAAACACCATATGCTTAACAACCAATGTCCTCAAGGTGTTGTTGTCCTTCTTGATTGCCACCGACCAAAGAAGAGTATCGGCGTCCTGGGATGCATTAAGCACTGTCACTGATGTCCAGACTGCAAGGTTAAGCTGTTTTGCATAGGCTTCCAGCCAGTCTCCTAGCTGAAATGGATGCGTGAACACCGCTGACCTAACCCAGCCTAGTGCACGATACGAAGACTGACCTCTTTTCCATCAAGGTACTCCGGCCACGAAGATGGAAACCTGTACAAGGTTAGTATATTTCCCGACGCAATCCCAATGACAAATATGCTCACGGAATATAGGGGGACTGGATACTAGCTATAGCAACCCTCGTTAGTAATACTGCGAGCAGTACGTTGAATAATGGCGCTCACCCTTCGAATCATGTAGACGAAGGCAATTATACCTATTTCTCCACACATCCCCTACACATTCATCCTTTTCAACTATGAGCGTCGACACGCCAAGGTTTTTCAATCTCGCAGCTGTGTACAATCCATTATGGCCAGCTCCAACAATCAGAACAGTAGGGTCTCTATCTTCAAAAGTCTCTAGGTCAGGAGATTCAACAAAACATTCTTCTGTTGATAGGTTTGGTTGCTTCCGAATAAGTTCAGGTGAGCCATGAAATGAATCAAGCGATGTATAAATCACATGCGCCTTCCACTGGGTATCATCCCCAACTTTTGTTGGTACCAGGTGTACAATGCCAGTACACGACCCAGCTGCTACGTTGAATGAAAACATGGCCTGAATCCATGCAAGGTCTGGGTACGGCTGTTCATACGTTGGGGAAACTTCGTCGCTCAACTGCACATTGCAAATATGGGTTTGCAGAAGCCTGTCCTTGAGGAACTGGCGGATGGCTTCTGTACCCTCGAAAGTGCGGAAATCCCATGTGAGGGCGAGAATATCTCTCCAATACCCCGACAAAGCGATTCCACCATTTTCATCCTCGACCGGGTCAAACGTTGAAGGAAAGAGTGTTGAAATGACACCTTCTATAGATCCGGACATGATTGACGAAGAAAATGATTGGAGCCATTCGGACGCTACTGCAGCGACATTGACGCATTCGGGAGGGCTACTAAAACCTAGCTTGGAGAGAACTGGCAAAGACTGTTCAGAGGTGTGAAGGGAAGGGCGCTCCATCCGAGGTGAAGATTAAGGTGGAGGCCTGCAAGCTGTCTGCAGGCGTAGAATATAAGTCCTGCCATCCAAAGCTATTATGAACGTGAGCATTCGATAATCATGAGCCTACTGAGAAAGTTCAGGGGCCATGTCCGATCAAAGGAAATCCATTACCATAGGAAGACGTTGTGCAACTACCAAAGCTTCATGGAGATATGGTTGTTGTATGTTAGAGTTATCGATTTAACCCGTTATATTCTCGGAAACAAGGATTATACAGACTACTTATTCGATGCTGTATCTCTCTTTTAGGAGGCCGTCCTCAATCGCCTTTATTTCTATAGGACTTATTAGTAAAGTATCATCGAAGAATTCGGAGGCTGACTCACGTAATGCAATGTGTTTCGAGTGGACGCGACCTGTGACAGTGTTGCCTATACCGAATGATCAATATAACGCCATCGCAAAAACAAATTACTACTTACCCATCGCATACCACAGCCCCTTTGGACCAATCTCTCTCCAGGAGCTATTCAGCTCCCCTTCCACATTAAGTCCCCAAACTGGCCTGCATTGTTCTGCAACTGATTCACCACAGATATCTTTTATAACTTCATGCGTACCGACAAACCTGAAAGTAATATTCAGTAACCTGATAACCTACAACCAATGATAAAACGTAGATCACACCCCGTGCAGAACATCACCACATCAGCCTTTAACTCGGTGCCATCCTCAAACCTCAGACCATCCTCCGTGAATTCACTGAGAGTGGAATCGCTCTTCAACTTGACCTTCCCATCAATAATGAGCTGGCTACATCCATGGTCTGTGAAGAGTTAAAAAGGAAAAATATGTGTAAGGGCTAATTACACACCTAAGTAGTGCCCTCCAGTTCGCTCAAGTACATGAAACAAAAACCCGGCTTCCTTTATACCCATGTTAGTTCGGAATCCAACGCTCCGGAGTCTATCTAGCAAATCTCTGCGTAAGTAGTATGCATCGTTAGGATATAATTTGCTAAGGCATGAACGTTTTACAGACTTGTCTAGCTCCGCAATCGCCTTTGCCATACGGTACGATAGCCCGACACCAAGATGGACAGGCGTCGATTGAGCGAACAGGTCCGTAATGTGTACTGGGATTGAAGGATTGCCGTAAGTTGCTACAATGACATTGGAATTACATTCAGCATTTTCCAGGAACAACGAGCACGCACTTTTAACTGAGAACTCAGCACCGGGTTTCAGGCTCAAGGTATAGACTGGAGAGCGCTGATACATCGTAACATCCACTCCATGGTTGTGATAATCTTCGCAGATATCATGAGCTGAAGGGTGCTTTAACGCTGTTGCTATGATTCGTTGTCAACAGGCAAGACGCACCTGAGCTACATGCACCTACTACAACAACCTTTTTCCCGATGTGATCCTGGGCACTTCTATGTTCAGATGAATGGAGCATTTGACCTCTAAAAATATCCTGGCCATATTCATAGTGAGTTGCAGGTACTACGTAGCACAATATATGTAAGACCAACGAACCATTCCAACCACCTGCGGTATGCGTGGTCTCCCGCCATTGTATCCGGTAGCAAATATTAAATGCTTAACAACAAATATCCTCATGGTACCGTTAGCTTTTGTGATGGTCACCGACCAACGGTGCGTATCAACATTCTGGGAAGCATCAAGCACTGTCACTGATGTCCAAACCGCAAGATTGAGCCGTTTTGCGTAGGCTTCCAGCCAATCTCCTAGCTATAAATGGGTACGAAGATATATCAAACTTCAGCCCAACAAGCGTAGAGAGCAGACTCACTTCTTTTGCATCAGGATACTCAGGCATCGAAGACGGAAATCTACCTAATATTAGCAGCTGATATAAATGTTGACCAACGATGCCTACGGGATATATGGGGACTGGATGTACGCTACAAAAACCATCGTAAGCAACAGCAAAACCAATAAGATGATGGCACTCACCCTTAGGATCGTGCAGTCGAAGGCATCTATACCGATTTCTCCACACATCTCCTACACATTCATCCTTTTCGACTATGAGTGTCGACACACCAAGACTTTTCATCCTCGCAGCTGTGTACAATCCATTATGGCCAGCTCCTACAATCAAAACAGTGGGATCTTTATCCTCGAAGTCCCCAAGCCAGGAGATTTGATAGAATATTCTCCTGCGTGAATACCCGATTGCCGCTGAATAAGTTCAGGTGAGCCATGAAGTGATTCGAGGGCTGTATACATCACATGCGCTCTCCACTGGATATCATCCTCAGCTTTTATTGGCACCAACCGTACAACCCCAATACACGACCCAACAGCGACGTTAAACGTAAACACGGCCTGAATCCATGCAAGATCTGGGTACGGCTGTTCATATGTTGGGCAAACCTCGTCGCTCAGCCGCATATCGCTAACGTTAGCACACTGGAGCCTGTCTTTGAGAAACTGGCGAATGGCTTTTGTACCTTCGAAAGTACGGAAATCCCAGGTGAACGCAAGGATATCTCTCCAATACCCCGACAAAGCATCAACATCGACGCTATCATAACCATGATCTATCGATTTAAACGTTGAGGTAGCAGCGTCGAAATGACATCTTCGATGGATCCAGATGCAATTGAAGAAGAGAAGGATTGTAGCCACTTGGATGCTATTGCAGCAGGGTCAGCACACTTGGGAGGCTGCTGAACCCCAGCTTAGGGAGAACTGGCAAAGATTGTTCGGAGGGGTGAAGGGAAGGATGTCCCATCTGTGGCAAAAAATCAACGTGAAGACCTTCTTGCAGGTGTTAAATATAAGTCCTGTCATCTGAAGTCACCAGGTTTTCATTTCTCTACCTGATTTGAACGCGAGTTTTCGATTTAGAATAGCGGTCATTCAGAAGGTTTCCGCATGTTTCCCTCGTTTAAGGTCGTGAATTCCGGCCGTGTTAAAGGACCATACTTAACTAAAGAAAACGTAGGAGTCCAGGTTTAAGGTCACAAGGTCAACGACGAGCGAGGAGAATCATCCAGAAGATAGAGCTTCTAGAGCAGAGATAAACAAGCTCAAGTGAGACTGAGCAGAACGATCATTGAAAAGAAAGGGTAGCAGACGTACCTCCTTTCTAGACATGATCCATGATGCACTGATGCATGACGTTTGAACCCCCGGGACAGGTCGAACGAGTGAAGACAGTTGAAGTAAAGGCCGCAAAGATCAGATTCCACAAGTTCAATATCCTTTCGTAACCTCACAGAGTAGCTATTTGCGCAACGTGTAAATTATTATGGTGGGTAGGAGATCTGATTATGAGAGCATGTTGAATGGTGTAAAATAGTTTGTCAACAAGAAAGTCGCGTTCAAGTCCGAACGGTCGCGTTAGCGAGTTGATCTGATCCATACAGCCACTACCACAATCAAGCCACAGCGCTCCAACGATGCTCTTCCAATGATCTACTTATTCCTCAGTATTCAATATTCAATATTCATAGTATCCTCATTCTTAGTACTTTGAACGCATTCCATCTTCGCCAAGCAACCCAATGAAACAAATTTAGCTGGAGGGAGAAGTAAAAGGTTTCGGGGTGTCACCGGAGACGAGATTAGTACAAGTTGGCAAGAGGTTGCCGGTTAATGTTGAGTATTGACTGACGTACTGAACGGCGAACAAAGGATCTGACTCTTCTAACATGGTGCTATCGAAAAGAAGACGTGCACATGACACGGGAAGAGAAAATCTCATACGACGGTACCATGTACATTTTGTACAGTATGTACTAGGTCCTCATATAAGTATACAGATACTCGAGACTCCTCAAGCTTCAAGAAAGGTCCTGCTATGGTGCCTGTTGCAATACAACTGAACCATTGCTTAGGCACTCAGTTCTCAGAGTTTGGCATTTGGAAGAAAATTGAATTAGCTTTTGGGCATATCTACGTTCTAGCATTAACACATCGTCTACTACGCTCTCTGTGACATGTCGGTTTTCGCAATGACGAAGCATCTCCTGGTCTCTATCTCCGGTTCATTCTCGATGAAACTGCCACTTTTCCCCTGTGCTTCATTCCTTGTCTGCTGAAGCACAATCCTCTTCCTCTCCCCATCCACACTATACCTCTCCCATGTAGGCGACCTCGCAAGCTTATATGTATTTGGGTCACCGCTTCGCACAAATGAAACCCAGTACGCAATCAATTCCTCCGCGAATGCCTTTTCGTCGTTGGTCATAGGGAAGAATTCCGCAGTCCCATTAAGTTCTCTGTTGGATCCTCGGAACATCATCCAGTTTTCTGCTTCATGTCCAACACCAAGTGAGGCGTTCATCGTGGGGTTACGTTGGTTGTAACGATAGGTAAAAGTCGGTTCTCCGGTTCGGTTGAATGCAGTACCTGCGAATGTTCTCTGTTCCCTGTTACTCAGGAAGCTGGAAGCCATGAAGATTTTGATAGGACTTACAGCGCATCGGAATTCCAGCTCGCCGGTAAGAGTTTGATACCTCCATTCCTCGGAATCATTGAAATCTGACAGTGGATAGGCCTGCGCACGTTCATATTAACTTCTTCATATAGGCTGAAGTCAGGAGACTCACATCAATAATAGTGTCGATATCTTTCTCAGTCAACGACGGATAGTATGACAACATCGCATCGGACAAGTTGGTTCCAAACGAGAGAGTATCGTTTGTTGTTGACCTACGCTCTACCATCAACTCTTGCTCTTCCACACACGATGATGAGTGACTTACCCGACTATCAAAGGCATGGGAGGGAATTCCCCCTTCAGCAGCATATGCGTTGGGAATCCAGTGACGAATTTTCCGTCCAGTATAGGGCCAAAAGCTTTATACCTTGATCCATTGCTGTACATCTTTTCAGCAGTGCATCGGTAAACAATAGGAAATACACTCACAATGCTGGACTATCAACCGCATCTTGCGCTCTTGCAATACTCGGCAAGTCTGCGTTTCGAAGGCATTCCATTTCTTCAGTTCTGTTGTTCGTAGATGAAACACACCCAGTGCGGTTCACGAAAAATTCATACATAGGCTTTCAGTCGAATGTTATGCCAAGGTCGTAAAGCGAAATAAATATGACAGTGCATACCATATTGAGAACATTAGTGGGCATCGGTGTCCTGTACACGCTCTGTGCAATTGCACCTGAAAACAAACCTTTCTTGCCACTTTCCCCGCTTACCAAGTGCATAATGACAGCCTCGCCTCCTGCACTTTCTCCGCTTATGATCACTTTCTTTTTATCCCCCCCAACTTTATCAATATGCGCTTGAATCCACTTCAACGCCATGATCTGATCTTGGAAGCCGGCATTGGCGTCTTCTCTGAAGGCAGGGGACGACAGCCAGCCGAGCGAGCTGAGACGATATGCGACGCTCACTGCGATGAAGTTGGGAGACTGGGCGATCCAGTGGTCGAATCGATATGTAGCTGGGTTGCCAAAAATGTAGCCACCACCATGGAAGTATACCAGAGTGGGAACTTTTTAAAATATTAACGATGACTTTGGGATAGGGAAGAACGGAGTGGACGTACGGTTATCACCTGGTTTTGCACCCAGCGGGACATATATGTTCAGTTTCAGACAATCTTCGGAGCCTGCGCCCCCTGCATCGCCATCTATAACGGTGGTCAGTCCTCTGGTATAGGATGTATCAATAACTACTCACGCAAAGTGGACCCCTGTATGCAGGGCTCTGCGTACTCTTTCGCGCCTACCACCTGTCCTGCCGCCGCTTCTGTTATACGCGTCTCGTTTAAAGAAACTGGAGCGCGGAATCGAAGACTACCGAGCGGTGGTTCAGCATATGGCACGCCTAGGTAGGCCACCATGTTGGGGTAGGTTCGGTTTCCGAGATACTTTGCGTATCCCATATCCAATATGTCATCCACAGATGAAGAGAGCGCTACTGTGAGCAGGGATAAGAGAGATAAGAGAAGCATCTTGATTTCGGTTTGTCCTCTATGATTCTGTGGTTTATTGCTTTTCTGAAGTCATTAGCTAGGTAGGCTCTTTTATACTCCCTTCATTTCCGTCCTGTGCGCCATTTTTTAATAGATCGCCGAATGTATTTCACTGAATTCAAACCGAGGCCCCGGTGGCAAAAAGACTGCACCTATAATTGTCATCGTCCGTAGTCTCATTTAGAACCTGCTCCAACGAAATCCACCGACGGGACTGAATGAAGTCGTTGAGATTCAAGCTACTATGTAGTATCGCCGATGGAAATGAGGCGATTTTGGCCAGTCTGATAGGTCGCATCATGTGTGCCTCAGGTAACTAGTAGCGGATTTTACAAGTCTTTTGCAATGCAAGGTTCTTCATGCTTCAATACTCGGACATATGCCAAGACCCGATCGTATATGTAGATTTAGATATCTGCTGCTGACTTCGACATTCGGACATTCTTCCTTTTCATGGATGTTGTGGGCTATTCATTTGCACTCTCTCACACCGTGTTATCCTGGTTCGGTCTACCGGACTTCACAGAGGAATCATGAAATCATCTCATAAGTTATTTCCGCGTTATCCTCCTATGTCATCCATTAAAAGATGTGTAATAGTGTAACGTACATTTATCCATGCCAGTGAGCCCTCTCTCTCTACTTCCTGGACTATAGGTAAGAACTGACGCTTGATTGACGGTATAGATAGATATCCTATGTGCTATACGCACTACATTAGCATCTGCCCATAATATGCTTTTGAGATGAGGAAGGTTCGGATATTCATGGATTCGCTGGAGCGTTAATATTTTACGCAGAGTAGTAACGCCAAGTCCGTTACTAATAACTGTCCTCCTGCACTGTGGATTCATCTGCTGAATGATACAATCCATCCAACACCCTAGAGTCTACGCCGAGCATGATTACCAGGAAGTGACACTGACAGCGGCGAAAGAGTGTTAGCTCTATTCTAAGAGCGTAGAAACTCTATTATTTATAAAACTTTTAGTCTCCTCGCAATATCAAAATATTTTGTTCGTTCTCACAACTACTTATAACCGAAACTTGACGGAAAACGTTTTCGTTGTAAGTTGGGTTGCGAAGTGCGTCGTTACACACAAGGTTTTATTCGTGAGTCTGAGTCAAACAGGAAGAAATTAACAGTTGAAAGGCGGTGATTGCTATTAGCTTTGTCACACGAGTTCCCTATTATTATCTCCTGCTAAATAAGTAGTCGAGTATTCAGTCAAAGAGGGAAGCCGAGAAAGGTCCCGAGGGCCCAAGAGCCAAGTATTAAGAGAACACCGAGACTTCGATTGATTCTTGTCAACAACAACGTTTTAAGACGAGGACCGAGGTCGAGTGGGTCATTCATAGCATGATGGTATGCATGTATGTATAGACACAATGAAATAAGCCATCCATTGGCTTACAGAGAATAGATAGATCATTTACTGTAATAGTGTCATTCATTGAGTAGGATGGAATCACAAGCTCTTGTACCATGAAACAGAATCTAAATTCATTACACAAATTACAACACGGCAGCTACTCAAGTGACGAAAGCAATAAATACATACAACATTTGATATTCATCCTGAACAAAGCATCAGCAAAACTGATCAAGTACAACAATGAGACACATACATCTTCACAAGTTGAAAAGAGAGGGAAGAAAGGAAAAAAAGCTCAGCGAATGAGCGAAAGGTTCCAAAAATTATCATCGCTCATATATCTGCAACGAAGCCAGTTCGACGACACGAAGTCGCAGAATGCTACGATCCAAATAACTGAGAAAAGCGACATCAACAAACGAGCTTCAAAATCTAGCGCAAGCCACTACAGCTTCGCATCACAAAGTCCTCCTTCATCGACACACCCAAATACAGGTCACGTTGTGCCTGGCCATATATCAAGTACAATGTACAAGTGTAGTGTCTGCTACAGCACGCGTAAGTGCACCAGATGCGCGGCATCAATCATGCAACTTGGCATGTCACCATGTATGCGTAAGCATTGACCACCACAACGTACAGCAGACCAGAAGATAGGCTCCTGAGTAAGGGCAATATCATGTGTATGGAACAGTGTGCAAGCATGTGCAATAATGTATAGCAATGATCTGTGTAGTGTGTTTGTGTGTGGGTTTAAATATGGATACGGTTTCCGGAGAATCAGATGCGCGTCTTTAGTCTGGTATGTCATATCATGTCAGGGAGGGGGTCAACGAATCCAGTCGCCAGCCGGCCGCAGCACGTTTTGCACGGTCGGTGGTATACCTTTTTACCGGTGTTACAGACGACTGGGCACCAGAGGGAAGCGAGCTTCACTCCAGCCGCATGGTTAACGACGATGGACACTGCAAGCAGCATCAATCTCATCAACCTATCGGAGAAGAACTAGTGACTCTGTGGCAAGACGCTGTCTTGCCCGCCGCAGCGTTTGAAGGCAGGAATTACCCAGATCCCCAGTGAAAGCAGTGGCACCAAGACAGAAATGAAGTTGCCATTAGGCCTCTACACTTCCGGGATGTCCAGAGGAAATCCATGGGCACATAGAAATCGAGGCTCGTCCAGAAGAATGTCGCCTGCTTAAAAAGCAGATATGCAGGTGCAAGGCTTGCTTGTGAATGAGGACGTTAGCAAAAGCTGAGATCCAGTATGGAACAAGCAGTCGTAGCAATGAGCGATGGTTAAAGACAAAGGAGGTTCCGAGTGATTGAGCGATTATAAATGGGCATTGTTTGGTCGAGTGGCGTGAGTTAACACACGTAAATATCATTATTCGGGCCGGTTACCGGTGCTTAGCTTAAGGCCCCTGTACTTGTGCCTAGTTGAACCATTGAGCTTTCAACGTTCAGATTCCTCACTTTACATTTTATCTCAAACTAACAACTGAATATAGCTGCTCGAACACATACTTATTTATGAGCAGTGGAAGTACAGAATAAGTGATAAGTAATGTTATCCTTCGTTGCTAGCCTCATGTACGCCGCACGGTCACTAGAGCTCTATTACTGTACTAACACAATCAATTCGGCAGTAACGCATCTGAGGTAGAAATGCCGAATTTTCCCTCCTCCACAAAAAGTATTATTTTTGAGGTCTGTATTTTATCTAAACTACCGTACAAGTTATTGTAGAACGTTAGCGTAGTTTGATGTACGTTAATTACTTGATTGATTAAGCATTAATGCTTGTGCTTAAATGCCCAATGACTGGTTACGATATTCAAAGAAGTAAAATAATTGCACGCTAACGGGATTTGAACCAGCAGTCATACGACACTACAAGCAACATTCAGCATAGAAACGTTACATACTGTACCATTTATCCGCCAGACAACATTGCTTTAATTTTAAAGCTACATGTAACAATAAAAATACTTGACATGCCGAAAATTACAATATGTAACACCTAAAATCTTGAAGTGCCGAATGTATCTATGAGTTTGGGATGTAACGCACTGTGAAGGGTGCCGAATTGATTATGTTAGTACAGTAGTATCGGTCCTCGGAGGTTAGCGCCACTTTCAAAATATACACTGCAAATAACAATCTAACACATACTTCTGTTAGAATGAGCCTATGATTTCGCATAGGCCGGTATCGCGCACCATTTATAAGTTTTACAACTACCTTGTGCGCAACTTGTAGGGCCACTTTTGAGACGTTAAATAAAGTTAAGAGTGCATTCACCATTGGGCTAAAGCACCTACCAGTACCCGATCTAAGCGAAAGGATCAGCAACAGCAGTCAATGACTCACTAAGTATTGCAATTACGGTATACAATATACTTACTCTGCCACATTGATGCCAGAGAGCAACAGCTCCAGTGGTGCCTGGGTTAGAGCTGGTTGACATAGGGGTAGACCGAGTTGTAGTAGGCTGGGACGTAGGAGTAGTTCCCCAAGAGCCACTGCGCTGGAGGTGGCAGCCTGTCCGGGAACACTTAACCCGCCTGCAGATCCGCTCCAGACATTGGGGACAGGGGCCTTGTATGAATTGGGGTCTTGGTAATTATAAAGGTTGAAGAAAATACCCTGTATTCCATCGCTGTATGCATCCGGGAAAGTAACCTCAGCAGGAAGAGGTGATGAATGAGAGGAAGAGACAGTAATTTGGATGCATGATGGATAGATCGCCCGTAGAAGCTTACTTCTGAAGTTGAGAGCCTGGAATATTCAACGTACCTCGGAGATCATGATTCACACCACGGACAGAGGCAGTGGATCTAGCATTAAAATATACAACAAATTCGCCGAAGCATTCAACTACTCCAGAGACCATTCATGCCAGCATAAACAAACCCTGAATCGGAAAGCAATGGCGACGCTGGGCTGGGCCAGTAATAAAACAGGAAGTAGAATTGATTCTTCAAAGAATATCCTAACCATGCTCAAGCATAGTCGCGTGAAAAGCTCGTACAGGAGGGATATATTTACTGCATTTGTCTTTTACTGCTCGGTGCACTGGGAGTAGTAGTCTGAGGGTAGGTTTCAGTACGTGCCAACGAATGTCAGAAAAACTCTCTTACCGTTCCAGTATTTGCAAGTACCTGAAGCACATGCCGTCGAACCACTGTAAGAAAAAGTGAATATATAACCAACGATATGCGTTGCAAGGGACACACGTATAGTTTTTCTATAAACAGTAACATATCAGAAGTGACCTTTGCAAGGTGGAAGAAAGAACTTACACCACCGCACTGTCCATAAAGGGCAACGGAGCCTGTAGAAGTGGCGGGAGTGCTGGAGGCCGTGGTGGTCTTAACAGTGGTTGCGACAACGGCGGGGCTGGTGGCAGCGGCAGAAGAGGGTTGGCACTGGTAATAATAGTCGTTTACGGCAACACAAGAACCAGAGACACATACGGTTGCACCACTATCGCGAACAAATGAGTACCTCAGGATGACAACAGCTGGCATATAACTTACGTGTAGTTCTTACCACCACACTGTCCATAGAGGCTGGCGGTTCCAGAGCTGGCGGCGCTAGTGGTAGCAGGAGCAGCAGCACTGGTAGTGGCCTTGACCGTAGTCACAGGGGTGGTGACAGCAGTAGTAACGGCGGTAGTCTTGACGGTAGTGGCAGGGGTGGTGACGGCGGTGGTCTGAACAGTGGTCACAGGGGTGGCGGTAGTGACAGCAGCAGCGGAAGTGGTGGCAGCCTTAGTAGTAGAGAAGGTAGTGACAGCGCCCTGTCCAGGGATGCCAACGCGCTTGATAGAGCCGCCCTTGGCACCAGTCCAAACAGAGGGACCGGGAGGGATGTAAGTGTTGGCATCGGCACTGTAGAGATCGAATAGGACGCCGGGTGTCGAGTCCGTATAAGCGCCAGGGAAAGCGGAACCACCGGGAAGAACTTCGCTGCCAGAGGAAGTGACCTTGATCTGAACGCAGCTGGGGTAGAACTGGTTACCGCGAGCAGAGTTCTGGGAGTAGAGGGTGTCAGATTCATGAAGAGCGGCAATTTCAGCTAAATGGGTACACATTAATAAACATGTGGAAATATACTACAAAGAAACATACCGCGGAGAAGATAATCGCCAGCGGGAATATCAGGAACGATAATGCTGTGTTGACCGTGCTCAGAGATGAGACGGGTTACTGCCCAGCTTCCACCGGTGTAGCCATCCTCGAAGAGCTTCGTCCAGTCGTTCTTGTCCGCAGACGAGATGTAGACCTGAACTATGAGGGGGGTTAAATGAGCTACTTACTTCGAGTTGAAATCACTTACCAGGGCCTTTGTGGGAGCTGTCAATGATGTCGTCATCACGGCTAAAAAGAAGTGTATTTAGCCATGTAGTCTGCGTGAAAGACATCAAAGGTGCAGTTGTGCTTACTTGGCATGGTTCCATTCGAAGGTAACAGTATCGCCAGCCTGGACGGGAACGGTGCTAGGAACAACTGCATATAGGGTTCATGAGAATTCGATAGAATAAGATAAAAATGCAAATACCCCGGTTGTTCGCATTGCACATCATATCACTTGAGGTAAGGTCCTTAACGGGACTGTTGCTGGGGGGAGAGCGAATCTATTCGCATGAAATGGGTATGTGTAAGTATAAATATGAAGTATAGACTAACGTAGTTGTTCCTGCCATCTCCCTGATCAACACCATTGACCCAGACGCCATAAACGGTGGCGTGCGCAACGACGGTGGAGACCACCGAGGCGAGAGCAAGGAATCCTGCGGCGAGTTGCATACTAAGTGATTTGCCTGCTTGAAATATACGAAAAGAGTGAAGGACGTTGACGACACAACGATAGACCGAGAACTGAGATATGGAGAGAGAAAGGAAAGAAGGAAAGATTGTTGGAGCGATAAACCGGCAGGCCACCTTTTATAAGAGCCTCGGAGTAAAGTCCGGAATGCGCAGAATTGTCTCATGGCAAGTGCTAGCAAACGTTGTGTTTTGAGCCAGGCACGCGGTAACAGATCGATCAAACTCGCAAAGGCGTTTTCATGAGCGACAGACCGCAGCTTAACATGTTTTTTCGTCGACGTTGGCGCGTTGCTTAAAATTCGCGTATCTTCCTCCGGCCTCTGGTCACAGAATTGATTGATTTCTCTCGTTCTTGAAAATATATTTCTCTTCTTCCCGGGCATTATTTGAAGGGAAAATTTGGACATAAAATCAGCGTTTAAGCCGAATTTTAAAGTTTTAAAACCTCTCGCCATCCGTGATTTGGTGAGATCTGAATGCAAAAGGAAGTGCAAAATGGAAAAGCCAAGGAGGCAACGGCTATCTAATCTTGATTTAGGCTGATTAGTAATCGAAAGGATCTGTCTCCGTTATCAGTCAACATGAAAACCACATGTATTTAATCACGTTCAATTACTCACGTATATTGTGATTCTGGGAATTGCTATTGCGTTGTGTTCTATGTTGGCAGTTTAACTACCTCAATCACGTCTCAGCTCGAAGGTTCAAAATGCCTCAACATCGTAAATGCTAACGCACCGTTTGTAAATGAAACAACAATCCAACAAGGACCTGATGGAGTCCTTTATTGTGTAGTTATAGAAACCTCAATGGATCTGATCCGGGCTCGGACTGGGGCAGCCTGAGACCTTCAGGCCAGGCAATATTTTGAGACGGGCCCTCTTCATTCGCAGATGGCTTTCCTACTATGCTGATGAGAAACCAATCCTAGAGAGGGGCCAGTACGTATAGTCGATATTAACTTTCATAAGAGTGTATATCTATCTTTCCTGAAGTCGTG